>CM060409.1:118754454-121154454 GCA_030545235.1 Helianthus tuberosus
GTTTATTTTCCTCTTTCCATATCCTTTCATTATATATGCCATTCTTTTTTACCGTACCATGATGCAAAACAATATTCTATTGTAATACGTTTTTTATGTAACATATCCTAAGTTTTAAATTTTAATGAAACGTTACCTGCCACATTCTTTCCCAGTCAAGTGGCATGGGCCAGGCCCCAAACCAAGCTCCAATTACCGCACCATATGCAGGTATACATATCATATAATCAATACTTTCAATCAGCCTGCAAGTTAAAACACGCACATGTAATGTAACCATACCAATAATAGATATTGACCCAAAATAGCAAAGATGCTTTTTCTGTTTCGATAATTGATCATTAAATACTTATATGCCATGTTATTTTTAACCGTGTCAGCATGAAGCCATGTGAATGGCTTATATTATCAAGAGCTTACTTTGTATTTGTGAATATACGGTGCCAATCAACCCAAGATGAACCGTAGACAGAGGCTGCAGGGGCGAACTGCAAAATATGCAACACATACAAGATTAGGAACAAATTTACAAATTATAACAATACAACAACAACAACAACAACAACCATACCCAGTATATCCCACAGATAGCTGAGCTATTTATAGGGTCTGGGGAGGGTGGGATGTAGACAGACCTTGCCTCTATCCATAGGGATAGAGAGGCTGCTTCCAGAGAGACCCTCGGCTCGAAAGCGAACAGCAAACCAACATACCAAGTCAAAGAATACAGAAATAAGAAGTCGCCCATACTAAGAAAGAGATAAGAGTGGGACAATATAATGTGAATCATGTATAATGGCATGCAACATCATTTTGGGCGTAAACATAAAGATAATGTAAATCATGTATAATAGCATACAACATCATAGACACAAGAAGGCAATCATCGGAAAAGTCCCTTAAAGAAAAGGAAAAGCCTACGTCCATGAGAAACACCTAAGACCTTTCTACGATATCCTCTAGAAGTCCTTAACCCTAATCCTACGCCTCCACGAAGTCCTATCGTGGACCATGTCCTCAGAAAGATGCAACTCTAGTAAATCATGCCTAATCTGCTCATCCCATGTCAGTTTGGGTCTGCCTCTTCCTCTCCTCCCCTCCACAGTAAGAGTTTCCACTACTCTAACCGGTGCCGTCCTCTTCCCTCCGCTTTACATGCCCAAACCATCTCAATCTCCCCTCCTTAATCTTCTCGGATATACTAGCCACTCCTAGTCTATCCCTAAAAACCTCATTTCTTATCCGATCTAACCTCGTATGTCCACACATCCACCTCAGCATCCTCATTTCTGCTACCTCCATCTTGCGCGCTTGTGTCTTCTTGATAGCCCAACAGTCTGTTCCATATAACATAGCTGGCCTAACTGCTACCCTGTAAAATTTCCCTTTTAGTTTAGTTGGGAACCTCTTATCGCACAATACCCCACTGGCTGCCCTCCATCTACACCAGCCGGCTTGTATGCGATGAGTTACATCACTATCTATGTCACCATCCCTTTGTACAAACGACCCCAGATACTTAAATCTGGTTACCTGCGGGACCAATTGATCCTCAATGGTGATTTGGGTTTCATCGTCAATGGCTACACCGCTGAAATCACAGTGTAGATATTCAGTCTTAGATCGACTAAACCTAAGGCCCTTGCCTTCTAAAGCTACTCGCCACTCCTCTATCTTCGCGTTTAAGCACTGTTTAGTCTCTGCAATCAACACAATATCGTCTGCAAAAAGCATGCACCATGGAACTGTCTCCTGAATCAACTTGGACAACTCATCCAAGACAACCGCAAAGAGAAAAGGGCTCAACGCAGACCCCTGGTGGAGTCCTATCTCCACAGGAAAGAAGTTTGTATCTCCTACAGGCGCGCGGACACTAGTTTCCGTTCTGTCGTACGTATCCTTAATTATGTCTATATACTTCCCCGGTATCCCTCGCCCCTCCAAACTATCCCAAATCAGTTGCCGTGGGACAGTGTCATATGCCTTTTCCAGGTCGATAAACACCATATGTAAATCTTGCTTTTTTGCTCTATATTTTTCCATCAGCCTCCTTAGAATATGTATCGCTTCTGTAGTTGACCTCCCTTTCATGAATCCAAATTGGTTTACTGAAACCTGAGTTTCTCTTCTAATTCTAGTCTCAATTACCCTCTCCCAAAGCTTCATAGTGTGGCTTAGCAGTTTGATTCCTCTGTAGTTCCCACAACATTGAGCGTCTCCTTTATTCTTGTATAAAGGCACCACGATGCTATTCCTCCACTGATCAGGCATTTTTCCAGTCTTGAAGATACAATTGAACAAAAGTGTTAACCATCGAACTCCTTCTTCTCCCAAACACTTCCACACCTCAATCGGTATGTTGTCCAAACCCATTGCCTTCCCTCTTCCCATCTTCCTAAGTGCCATCCTCACCTCGTCGTGTGTGATCCTCCTGCAGTAGCAATTATTCTGTTGTCGCCTTTGAATCCTGGGGTCGCTGCTATCATGTTGGTATGCCCTACCTTGGTTGAAAAGGTTATGGAAGTATGTTTGCCATCTCATCTTAATGTCTTGTGCCTTGACTAAAACACGTCCATCCTCTCCTTTGATAAACTTTACTACTCCTAGATCTTGTCTTCTTCGCTCCCTAGCTTTGGAAATCTTAAACATATCATGCTCCCCCTCTTTCGTTTCCAAATGTTCATACATTTGTTTATATGCTGCGTTTTTTGCCTCGGTCACCGCCTTTTTTGCTTCCCTTTTTGCCTTCTTGTAGATCTCCCTTACCCTCAACCGCTCCTCCTCATCTGTGCACCTCAAAAGATCTCTAAAACTATGTTGCTTATCCTTTATTTTGGTATGCACGTCTTCATTCCACCACCAAGACTCCTTATGCCCACTTGTCTTTCC
The DNA here is from genome assembly GCA_030545235.1 of Helianthus tuberosus. NCBI lineage: Eukaryota > Viridiplantae > Streptophyta > Magnoliopsida > Asterales > Asteraceae > Helianthus > Helianthus tuberosus. The sequence goes on from CM060409.1 coordinate 118,757,344, forward strand.
TGTTGTGACCCCGAGCGTCTCATTCGCCACTGTAGTGATCGTAGTCGCCATAGCCTCCCACATCCGGTTTGCGTCGTCACCTAGTTGCATCGCTGTCATTGCGATAACTCTTTCTGTGAACATCATAGTTTTTTCTCCCTTCAAGTTTCCCCAACGGATCCTGGGTCGGGTTTTCCTTTCCCCCTCAGTTAGTCTTACTTTTAGGGCTATATCTGCTACTAGCAAATGGTGTTGAGTCGCCGCAGTCTCCCTGGGTATAACCTTGCAGTCCATCCACATCCGTCGATCATCCTGCCTCATCAAAAGGTAGTCGATTTGCGTGCTGCGTCCTCCGCTACTAAAAGTGATCAAATGAGATTCTCTCTTCCTAAAGAACGAGTTTATAATACCTAGGTCGTTGGTTGCCGCAAAGTCTAGAAGGTCTCTACCAGGGTCATTCCTATCGCCAAAACCAAAACCCCCATGCACCAACTCAAAGCCTTCACGATCCTTACCTATGTGCCCATTAAAATCTCCTCCTATAAAAATTTTCTCTTCCCTAGGTATGGCCCTTACTACTACATCTAGACAATCCCAAAACTCTCTTTTCTCTTGGTCTCCTAATCCCACTTGCGGTGCATATGCGCATACCACTGTCACTATTTGCTCACCTAATACTAACCTTAACACCATAATTCTATCGTTGTGTCGTATCACCTCAATTACATTCTTATGCAATTCTATAGATACCAAAAATCCTACTCCGTTCTTGGCTCCATCCGACCCTGAATACAACAACTTGTACCCATTGCGCTCTTCTGCTTTCTGTCCTTTCCATCTAGTCTCCTGAAGGCACGCTATATGTACCCTACGTCTTTTAAGTGCGTCTATCACTTCCAGCAATTTACCACTAAGAGTTCCTACGTTCCAAGACGCCACCCGTAAACTACAGCCTCTACCTTTACCCTTAACTGCACCTCTCGTCCTTGGACATGATCTCAAGTAAACATCACGGTTTCTATTGTCTATGTTTACAACTAACAACTAACAACAGGTTGCAAACAACGTGCAACACAAGGGGTGAAACTACGTTCTTCCCTTTTTTTTTTTTGGCTTTTTCTTATTAATATTACTTTTTTTTCTAATGATTAAATGACCCTAGAGTTAACAAGAACAACACACACAAGAAAAACCAACAAAAAAAACACACAGCTTCTTGTATATTCACAAATTATATCCTAAAACTGAACATATAATGATTCGACAATAATTAAGCTTACAACCTACTGCCTGAATTCACAGAAATCAGCACATAAGATCAATTATAAGTTCTTTCAAAAAAATCAATCATAGGTGAATTGAACAACTAAAAGGTGGAAGAATACGACCTGATATTACCAAACCTGCTCGGAGCTTGACTGCCGACCGGCGTTCTTGGGTTGCCGGTGATGTTTTCCCGACCGGTGGTAGGTTACGTTCGGGCCGTAGTGGGAGACCAAGTCGCAGCGGTTTTTAGGTTTTGAGGCCGGCGGGTTGTCGAAATGGCAAGCAGAGAGAGAGAGAGAGAGAGAGAGAGAGAGAGAGCGTGGGATAGAGAGATCGAGGATGAGAGGGGAAAAGATAGGGGGTTTAGGTGGTCGTTGGTTCAATCTCCGCCGGCCGGCGTGTTGGTCTGTTTGTAGGGAGAGGTAGAGAGAGAGAGGAGAAGAGGAGGAGTAGGGAAGGGAGAGATCTCACCGGTGTTGTAGGGGTGGGCGGCCGGCCGGCGGTGGTAGCTTCACTGCGGTGGTGTACTCCGGCCGGTGATGGTGGTGATGTTACCGTTAAGAAGAGTATACGGCGGAGAGAAAGAAAAGTACTTTCACAGGCGTTCTTGGGTTGCCGGTGATGTTTTCCCGACCGGTGGTAGGTTACGTTCGGGCCGTAGTGGGAGACCAAGTCGCAGCGGTTTTTAGGTTTTGAGGCCGGCGGGTTGTCGAAATGGCAAGCAGAGAGAGAGAGAGAGAGAGAGAGAGAGAGCGTGGGATAGAGAGATCGAGGATGAGAGGGGAAAAGATAGGGGGTTTAGGTGGTCGTTGGTTCAATCTCCGCCGGCCGGCGTGTTGGTCTGTTTGTAGGGAGAGGTAGAGAGAGAGAGGAGAAGAGGAGGAGTAGGGAAGGGAGAGATCTCACCGGTGTTGTAGGGGACCGTTAAGAAGAGTATACGGCGGAGACAAATTATAACAATAAAAAATATAAAAAACTTAACTAATCTGGAAACGGGTCAAACGAGTTAAAGTAATACATCAGAGTGTATATAACATCCTAAATTGTTTTATTTAAAAAAACGGACAGTTATTTATTAATAATATGTTGACATAAACCCATTATAAGTTTATAACCTGACCTAAAAGCTAATCCCTTTTGACCCATTATTACCCAACCTTCCTGACCGACTCATTTTGCCACCTATACGGTAACTGCCATAATGAAGTATGAATATTTTCAATAAGGAGAGCAAATTACATAGATTTACACTCACAGTAAATGCAGACATCAGAAGAGACCAGTTGAGGGTTCTTAAAATATACCTGCAACATTAGAAAAAAAAATATATCAGCTAAAAATGCATGTGCTTATTATACAAATGTATTTATTTATATGTTTCATAGTATAAGTGTCCAGATTACAATACTTGGAGAAAACGTGCACTAGAACAAGAAGTACATACCGACTTCCAACAGGCGCCCCTAAAGCAATAGCTCCAAGCGCATTGACAACCGCCCCTGAAAGTTAAAATATGCAAGTGCCTATATATATCAAGAAAATATCATAATATTGCTATAAAAGAAGAAAATAAGAATTATACACAATGCTACGTCTATATGAACGAATTCACTCTCTATAATTGGTCTATAAACCTTTACACATATACATATACATATATACATATACATATACATATACATATACATATACATATACATATACATATACATATACATATACATATACATATACATACGCATACACACATTTTATTTTTTTTCTTTCTATGTGAAACGGTGAAAAAGATGCAGGGGTAAAGAACTAACCGACCGGAAGCCCCAATAAACCTCTAGCTACAGCTTTCAAGTACTGCAATGTAACATTTGAAAAAATACACTATCAAGTTTACATATGAATTACGATAATCCATTCGAATAAAAATAACAAAAACGATGAATTACCGAACTCTGATTCTTATCTTTCCGAAAGAAACTGTAAACCAGAATCACAACAGGGGCCTGAACCAGCTGCAAGAACAAATTCAAATTCAGTTGAATCTTGTTTCGTCATAGAAAGAAACTAATAAATATAATATCTTCAATAGACAAAATTACCCTCTGGTATGCTACTAACTAACAAACTGTCTTCTACTAAATATATAATCCATAAAATAAGAAGAAATCAACAGTGATTTACCCATAATAAACAGAGGGTTTGAAGTGGATAATCAATCAAATTGTCTGCCAGCGAAAACCATGAAGCTAATCCGATCCCACAAACTAAATGCGATAAGAGTAGTTTGGATGGTGAAAAGTTTTTATTCTTCTTCATATCTCTATTGATCTGGTATCTTCAACACCCAAGAAACGGCCACAGATCGATCTGGTCAGCGGTAGGGGTCGTGAAGAAGAAAGATCCCACCGTCGATTGTGTGGAGATTAAGGCATGTTTGGCTAAGCTTTTTGAAACAACTTATTGACTTATTGGCTTTTTGAAAAATCATAAGCTTCAAAATGATGTGAGAGGGAAAAGCCAATAAGTCAATAAGTCACTCCATACTAACTTTTCCAAAAAGCCAATAAACCCATAAGTTGTTTCAAAAAGCTTAGCCAAACATGCCCTAACACCATGAAATGCTGTTCCGGTGGTCGGAGAATACCAAGGTTTCGAATCCTGCTCTAGTAAGAACACGGGGGGCTTTTAATCGGAACAAAGACACGAGTTGATTGATGCAAAACTTACCTCAAAACAATGCTCCAAACAAAATGATAAATGTGAGACCACTGACGGCCTGTTGAGATTATTATTGGCAAAACACAGTCAGATCGAATTAACTAAATCCAATTTGCCTTTTATTATTATTATTATTATTATTCTATTCTATATCTTACATTTACAAACTACTTGTATAGTAACTTCCATTTTATTTTTGTTTTTTGTTTTGCTTTTTCATTTTTTGTCTTCTTTTGTTTTTTTATATATTTTTGTATACTTATTATACCTTTCACTTTAGTGTTAACACCTACAGCCCATTAACTTTCTAAGAACTTTGTAATCGAGTTTTATGTGTTTATGTTTATTTATATGTTGGTATAAATTCAAATTCATTTACGTTTAGACGTAAATTTTTCTCATAAATGAGTTAGGTCAAATATAATATGTTTTTATACTTATTATTAGACACGTTTTTCAGTTGTTCAATGTTTTGACGCAAATTTTTTTTCTTCTGAAAATGAGTCGGGTCAAATATAATACATTTTCTTGCTTATTTTTATGTAAGTTTTCAGTTGTCTACGTTTTGACGTAAATTTTGTTCAGAAACGAGTTGGGGCAAATATAATATGTTTTCACTATACGGTATAAATTCGGGTCACTTTACGTCCCACCGCTGCAACGCGTCATAAATGTTTTCTTATGTGCTTATTTTTATGCACGTGTAAGTATAAATTCAAGTTGGGCTACGTTTTAACGTAAATTACAATTATCAAGTTGTGTGAATAGTGATTTCATCCTATTTGCTTTTTTGTTTCTTTCTTGATTTTTTTTACTTTTCTTTATATTTAGTGTTTTAGTTTAAGGTTCCTTTTTCATTAACGTTATATTTAATATAGAGTTTACATTTCCATTGATAATTAATTTAAAATCAGTCTGTCCCACTGTCCAATTTAAATTTATTTTTATGGTTTTCGGTCAGTGTAAAACATGTTTTATATTTTTTGAAGCATATTTCTTTCGGTTTCCATAAGAAACCAAAATAGATATCGACCGAAACCCCGATGCGTAGCGCGGGTAATGTTACTAGTTATTATTATTATTATTATTATTATTATCATTATTATCATTATTATTATTATTATTATTATTATTATCATATAAATTAGTAACATGTTGGTGCATGGAGGTGTTGTACCCCATACTTAGGGGGCATTTCAAAAAAAAAAAAAAAGTTGATATTACATTTTTAATCTACAACTATTTGAATTTTTACTTTTAGTCCAAAAGTTTACATCTTTTCAATTTAACCTCACAACATTTTACTTTCAACTTTGGTCCCCTACACTTTTCATATGTGGCAAATTTTTTGTTTTACGTTTTGTTCAAGATTTTGCGAGTTAACATGGTGCAACGTGCGTGTGTGGTTCAACGTTTTTACGTTTCGTTTTACGCTTCGTTCTAGATTTTGCGAGTTAACATGGCGCAACATGCGGACGTGGTTCAACGTTTTTACGTTTCGTTTTACACTTCGTTCTAAATTTTGCGAGTTAACATGGCGCAACGTGCGTGTGTGGTTCAACATTTTTACGTCGTTTATTTTTTCCCACTTGACAGGTTCGCCACAACATGCAGGTCCTAAATGGAATTAGTTATTATTTTCTATATTTTACGTTTTGGTCGAATTTCTTCGCATTAACACACCCCAACTTTAATATTGGTGGTTGCTGGCGATGGTATGACATTAGTGCTATTTATCACGGTTTTACGCCCCCACCGCAACGCGGGGGCCTTAATACTAGTTATTATTTATATAATATCAATTTGAAACATTTGTAGGCATAAAGGATTGTACCCATATGTTTGGTGGGTTGTACTCATATTTTGGTTCTTTTATCTTTAATTTCTTTTACTTTCAACCATAAATCACTTTTAAGCTAATACAAATTAACATTTGTAGGAATAAGTGGTTGTACTCATATGTTTGATGGGTTGTACCCACTTTTGGTTTTTATTTTTTTTTCTTTTTTTATCTTTAACTAGTATTATGCACCCCCGCGTTGCGGCGGGGTGTAAATCCATGCCAAATAGTATCAATGTCATACCACCGCGAGCGACCATCAACACTGAATTTGCGTCGTGTTAATACGGAGCAATTAGACCGAAACGTAAAACATAGAAAATAATAACTAAGTCGATTGAGGACCCGCACGTTATAACAAACTTGTCAAACGGGAAAAAATAGACGACGTAAAAACGTTGAACCACACACGCACGTTGTGTCGTGTTAACTCGAAAAACTTAGAACGAAACGTAAAAACGTTGAACCACACACGCACTTTACCCCGTGTTAACCGGTGAAATTTAGAATGAAGCATAAAATGAAAATTTTGCGAAAGATGAAAAATATAGGGGACCAAAGTTGAATGTAAAAAGGTTGTAAGGTTAAATTGTAAAAGATAAAAAGTTTTGGGTTAAAAGTAAAAATTCAATTAGTTTTTGGTTAAAAGATATTAATCAAAAGCTTTAGGACTAAAAGGTGAAATACTCAAATAATTTTGAAAAACTCCCAAAACTCTAGATACAACCCTTATATGCACATACATGTTAGTAATTTATAGTATTGAAATGTTTACACTCTTAACCACATACTTTTATATGTTTTACATTTTAACCAATCACTTTTAACCTCATACAGATTTTTTTGTATTACATTTTGGTCAAATTTTGCGAGTTAACATGCTACAATGTGCGTGTATGATTCAAGTTTTTATGCTTAGTTTTCCTGTTTAACAACCCGTCGCAGCACGCGGTTCTAGAACAACTTAGTTATTGTTTTCTATGTTTTACATTTAGAGTGTGTGGTTCAACATTGTTTCAACGTCTACTTTTCGTTCGGTTTTATATTTCGTTTTTTATTTCTTTTTTACACGAACCTTTCTGGTGTTGATGGTCGCTCACGCTGGTATAACATTGGAGCTACTTAGCATGGTTTTACGCCCCCACCACAACATGGGGCATATAATTTGCAACATATCTATACATTATGATTTGTAACATAATGCTTAGTGGGTTGTATCCATTAAAGACAAATTTGTACTATAAATAATTTTGTATTTCATTTAAATACTATAAATAATTTTGCGAATTTAACACGGCGCAACGTGCGTGTGTGGTTAAAAGTTTTTACATCGTCTATTTTTTTCCGTTTCATAGGTTTATTGTAAGGCTCAGGTCCTAGATCGACTTAGTTAATTTTTTATATGTTTTATGTTTCGGATTAATTTATTCGTATTAACACGCTGCAAACTTCAGTGTTGGTGGTCGCTAATAGTAGTGTGGCATTGGCATCGCCCCCGCCGCAAAGCGGGGGTGCTTAATACTAGTTATTATTATTATTTAACTCCATGTGGTATGGTTCCAAATTTAGGGTGTAAAATAGCCCAAACTCGACTTCATTTAACTTTTGAGAGCTTAAGCTTGTGGATAGTTTTCTAAGATCGTGTTTGGCTTAGACTCCGATCGTTTAGTATTTATTAATTAACTTACATATATTACTTATACATATTAGTCATAACTAGGGGATTTTCCCATGCTTTGCGGCAGAAATTTGTTCGGCATTGGTAGCAGAAATTTGTTCGGCGTTGGTATTAGTATTTGTTCGGTTCCATTATGGTACTGGCACTCGTTTAGTAACCGAAAGAGAAAACAAAAAATAAAGTATTAAGAGGCCCAAAAAGATATCAAAATGTGTCTTACATGTATAAAAACAAAAAAAAAAATAAACAAATAATACTTACATGTTATGGTACCATCTTTCAATAACATCATATGCGGGTGTACTAGGCTACTCGGTGTGGGGAGCGGCCTAGGGCCGGCAAGGGTCGGCCATGCCCCTGATGGAGAGGGTGAAACCCGAGCTTTAAAGTGCCTATTTCGTGAGTTTTGTATGTGTTTTATGTGTTTACTTGCCTTGAACGAGATAACTACGAGTATTTGTTGTTTTGCAGAACGCATAATTCGGTGAAGTTATGATGGTTAAAGATGGCGTGGAATGCATTGGAATGGTTATTGCAGCTTTCGGTAAGGATTCAGAATTTGTTCGGTTGGGGAAACAACTTGAGAATACAAGAAACATGAACGAACAAAGTTCAGGGACTATTCGGTACTTAATTGGCAGTTGCTTTGTGCCTAAATGTGCAAGAAACAAGGTTTTACAAAGTACAGGGGCCGTTTGGTAATTAAACGAAAGTTATATGATGGGTATATGTTAAGAAAATGATGGGAGTAAAGTTGGGGGACCAATTTTGACATTTGATGAAAGTTGCAAAAATGTTGGAAGAAAGCTAAGCCATTCACGTTTTCACCCACGGTTCAGAACTGTGGGTCAAGGTTTGGCTATGCTAAGATATAAAACAAACAGGGACCATGTAGACCCACGTTGTATACCTTCACCCACACTTGGGGAGATTTTTGTGAGCTGATGTAAATTGTGGCCCATGGTTCTAAACCGTGGGTGAAGGCAGGGAAATAGGGGGCACGAATAGGGTTTCTTTGGCGGGTTTTAATATGAAATAAACCCTAGTTTTCATCATTCTTCAACCGGGGATCGACTAGAGAAGCAAGAAGGCAATTTTTAGCACTCAAGTTCATCTCAATCAACATCATCTCTTCACGTCTTACCGAATCAATCATGCAACGATCGTTTCTACAAGCTTTTGAAGATCTTACTTGCGAGATGAGCGGCTAAACTCTTTTGGTTTCCTCTGGATGGAGGGTTTTTGTAAGTTAGGTGATATTATGTGTTTGTGATTATCGTTTAAACTCGGTGATCTAGCATTCGATGCTTTTCACCTTTGATTTGATTAATCAATTGTAACTGATTGCATTTTGTTTAACCTTGGTTCTTAATCATTCAATTCCCGAGAGTTCTAGTAATTGGGATATATTTGCTATGGGATTAGGGTTGGTAATTGAAATTGATAATTATTTGATAACCTCCCGTTATGTATTGACTGGAGTACTTAGTCGTTGATTATCACAATTGATTAATTAGACTCAACACTTATGTCTATGTAAGTGTTTCGATTAAACACATAGTTGAACCTAGTTGCAAAACCTGAAATCTGGAGGAACCATTGTTTCTCTATTGATTTAAACTTCGCTCTTTAGTTCGTAATTTTAGATAATCAATCAAATCCAACAACTGAGTTTTATTTTTTTTCAATAGTAGTTAATCAAAGCTTAGCATTACACACTTTCCACAATCCTCCTTTGGTTCGATATCCGACTTACCCTATCTATAGAGTTAGTTGGTTTTTGCATGTTCTTCACGACAGACATCAAAATGGTGCCGTTGCCGGGGAGGCGTGCGCAAAGTGTTTAGTGTTAAGTTTCTAGTAGAAATAGATAAAAACCCAAAAATAGTGTCATTTTATTTTGTTTTGCTTTGTTCAGAATTACGCGAAATTTTTCTTGTTTGTGGTGTGCAGGAGAACTCTTACGTGTATGCATCATACTCGGAAGTCCGGGAAGTCTTCGCCTCTAGTTTACGATCCAGAAATTGAGTGAACCGTTCGGCACACCCGAGTGTTGCACCGAGAAAACAAGATCTTGAACTCACCACTATCATCAATCAGACAAATGGAAAACTCAAGTAATCAACCTCCCACATCTCCACCAACACCCCAATTCTCACCAACACCTACTCAACCCGCACCAAACACTACTATACCATCTGAACCACCACCACAATCCACCCAACCTACTTCCACCACTCAAATACCACCATTTCCATTCCCAAATCTCGACAACCTACAACCAGTCACCAACCAAACCATATCATTCCAATACCCTACAGTCACCCAAACATCCAATATCTAACATTCTTCACCGTATGTGAAGATTGTCACTGATGATATCACCGCATCACCTAAAGTCAGGTGTTGACCGTACTGAATGAGTATATTGGTAGATATAAACATTGTAATCGCTTTCAATACTATAAAGTTATAAAACTGTTTTGATTAAACTGGGATGCACTTGCCAGTATTTCTTGCTTTTTAAAACGCGTTTTAGGTAACTTAATGTGAAGCCAATAGAAGCCAGTTGGAGAGCACTGAAGGCTTAAAGAAGTGGCTATAAAATTTACCTAAATAAAAAGGAGATTTTATTTTCAATAATTAGGGTTTATAAATGTATTGTAATGAAAACTTAGGTTTTATCCCAAATTTATTTATTATAAAAAGTTTGGTGTTTTAAACTCTGATAAATATTTTTTAACTACGATCCTGATGTCTCATTTCCGCTGCCAAATTAATAAACACCGATACCACTGGATCTGATCCTCGCGGCGCCCGCTTCCGGGGCAGGGGTCGGGGGCTGCGACAGAACAGTTCGTGAACCGTTCGTCGGGAAGTTCGTTTACGTTCGTTCGTTTAATAAAGGAACGGACATAAACAAAAAAATTAGTTTGATTAGCTAAATGAACGAATACGAACAAAGGTCTCATTCGTTCATTTGTGTTCGTGAATGTTTGGTAATGTGTTCGTGAACATTCGTTCATTAGCGTTGTTTATATTCGGTTCATGTTCGTTTGTTTTTTTTAATTAAAGATTTTTGTACTTTCATGTATTTTATCTAAACTTTTTATATTCTGTAATTTTTATATATTTTATTACCCTAACAATTAAACTAAAAAACCCTATTTACCCTAACAATTAAACTATGAAACCCTATTTCCAGCTTGTTTTTGTATTTTTCCCCTTTCGTTTCTCTTTATTTATATCTACGAATACGATCGACCTCCGTTTGACAATTAGGGATTCAAGTTGTAACGATACCGATACCGAAAAGATTAAGATAGCCTATTGTGACACCCTAGGCAAATCGCACATCGGCCATGACCAGAAGAGATTCTTGGTTCATTAGTCATCCCCTGTCTCTTAAATCACCAACGCGTTTTGGGCTTAGTTGGTTGTGGAGCAAATGAAAACTCCACAGTTAAGCGTGCTCACGTGGATATAGTGCTAGGATGGGTGACCTCCCGGGAAGTCTCCACCCGGGCAACCAAAAACCAAGCTGTGAGTTCTTCGATGGGTGACCTAATGGGGGGCAAAGCGGACAATATTGGAGATGAGAGAGGCTGGATGTTACAATGGTATCAGAGCCACTTTTGTGTCGTTCAGGATGGTGGGGCAAACCTTATCAAGGACGACGAGTCCCTAAGAGGAGGTGGTTGTAACAATACTGAAAAGATTGACATGGACCATTGTGACACCCTAAGAAAATCCCACACCGGACGTGACCAGGAGAAATATTGGTTCATAAGTCATGCCCTGCCTCTTAAATCACCAGCGCGTTTTGGGCTTAGTTGGTTGTGGAGCACATGAAAACTCCACAGTTAAGCATGTTTGGGTGGGAGTAGTGCTATGATGGATGTGTAATGCCCTGCGTTTGAAACTTTCATCATTTGGCAAGACTAGTCCCTGTAAATACTAAATGTTGCCTATTTGAACCTTAAACTATGTTGAACTATGTGAAGCTTTGCTCGATGTGATACTTTGTGAAACTTGACTCTTGATACTTGACTCTTGTGATATTTGAAACTTGTGATACTTTGAATCTAGGCTCTTTTGGTACTTGATACTCATGGAACGAGAAACTTGGATTCTTTATTGAACGGGAGGCTTGATACTTGATACTTGACACTTCGATTCTTGATGCATTGATACTTAGATACTTGAAACTCAGCTTAAACGCAACTTGAAACACGAAAACTTTTGTGTTAATCATATGAGTTATACTATTGTAATGGTTACTCACAAGAATACGCAACGCTTAATCTAACTCACAAAACGAAACTTAGTCGCAAACGGGTCTCGGCTGTCCGAATGACCATCCGATCGGATGACCATCCGATCGGATGACCATCCGATCGGATGACCATCCGACCGAACTGTTTTGGTCAAAAATTACTGAAGCAATTAAGTGATCAAATTAGTTAAGTGAGGTAGTGTGCTAAGAATGTGTATTAAAAATATGCTAATTTAGTTGTTTGCAAAAACAGTTATCAGGATACGGCTCAGGATATCGAGCTGTATCTACAATCAAACAATGAGCAAAAATGTAAAGGGTGACACGGGATGTATGTTGGTGCACTACATCTGTCGACTTCGTCTTGCATCGAGTCTCAGTCTCGTTGCGGATATGAAAGAGGATGATGTCACCATCTTTGATGATGACATCATAATGATGAAGTCATCATTGCATCATTACAATGAGACAAAATAGGATTCATGCATTTGCACATGAAATTTATGTGTAGGTGATTTCGCTTTTATGTCCTAGACTAGATTCCGCTTATGTGTCATTGAATGATTCCGCTTTTGTGGTCATGACTGATTTCGCTCATGTGGTCATGTACACATAAGCGAAATCACAACATCTATATATAGCCGGATAAGCGGAATCACATAGATAGTTCTAGTTGTTGTCTTCCGGTAAGCCACGAAGTGCTGCCGAAGTGTTGTCAGGTCTGTAATCGATTGCATATCAATATAAACAACAGTTAAAGGTGAATATTTGCTGAATTACACCGAAACACTTGTTTCCGCCTCTTGTTTTGGTGATAAACTCTTCTAACCGACTCGTTAGGTCCGAATTCGATCCTACAAGTGGTATCAGAGCTAGGAAAGAAGAGTTCTATACGATTTCAGCCGAAAATTTCTGATTTTCTACCCTTTTTCACTGATTTTTGCAATTTGATCAAGGAAAAATGATCGGATTGGTCTGATTTTTATACATCTTGCTCGGAATTAGTGTCTAACAAATCCGTGAAAGTTTCAATAGTTAATTCAAAGTAAAACTTGTCAAAATAGTGATTTCGCTTTTACGGACTCGTGCAAAAAGTGACATCAGCAGGTTTCGCTTATTTGTACAAGTGTAATTTCGCTCTTTTGAACAGTTTGATTCCGCTTATTTGAACAGTTTGATTCCGCTCTTGTGACACTTCAGTGATTCCGCTTTTGTGACAACTAGAGTCTCGCTTATAGTGACACTTAGGAATTCACGTGATTGTTCATCAAATCTTGTGTAACATTGAATTCGAGGATGTCAGGTTGTGTCGGATAATCAGAATTGCATGTGTTGTTTACCGAGTTTGCATGTGAACACATTTAAAGGATCGATGTTGTCAGCCAAACCATGTGCCTAGATAAAAGAATTCTTGAAATTGTTAAGTGGATTGAATGGCCCAATGATAGTTGTTGTGTTTTAAAAAGGTCCAATCACAATTTGAGGATTAAAATTCATTTACATGTCACGGCCCATGTAGTGTGATTTTAGTTGTCAGCCCAACATACGGCCCAATCATCACGGTTTAAGTTTGTCAGCACAGTTGAAAGTTCGGCTTTTTTGAATTCACATTATAGAGATTTTCTTTATAAATCTATGTTTACAAGACTGTCAGGTTTGGAGTTTAGTCAGTTTGCACAGATTGATCAGTTCGTTTGAACATTCCAGTCGTATAGTGTGGTCAGGTTATGTGATAAAGTCCAGTTCGTACAGTTTGGAGTTCAAAGGATCAAGTCATTTGAATTCGTTTCGGGTCTGCACAGTTTGTCAACTCTCAGTCCGCTCAGAATAGTCATCAGTTCGAGTACCAGTCTTATTCTGTTAACTGATAATTCTTTAAACTGATCATTTGCTTGTTTATTGTCAGGTGTTATAGTGATTTTACGAGACGAATCAGTTTGTTTGAAGGCTTGTTTGAGAAACATGGATTCTGAATTTTACAACGCTTTTGCTACAACTCCGACTAATCCTTCCGACATTGCTAAGAATATGACAATGGAGAATGAAACCGGAACAATGCAAAAACCCCCGAAACTTATGGGAATTGAAGATTATCACGGATGGAAGAAACGGTTTGAGAATTGGGTTCAGGCGAATCATTTAAAAGCTTGGGAGAGCATCGAAACTGAGTATGAGAGGCCAAAGAATACAATGGGAGCTGATAAAATCATTTCTGAATTTACTGAACAAGAGAGGGAAAGTTATAAAGGAGAGAAAATGATGATCAATTTGTTACAACAAGCAGTAAAAGAAGATATATTTGTGTTGCTTCAACATGATGAAAATTCTTATTCTATCTGGGAAGCTCTTCAAAAGAAGTTTGAGGGAAGCACTGAAATGTTACAAAGTAAAGCAGCTTTGTTGAAAAAAGAGTTTGAATTATTTACGTGCATGCTTGGTGAAACAACAAAGAGTCTTATTGAAAGATACTGTCATCTTGTACGTACCATGTCACAGTTAAAGATTACAAAAACTCCAGCAGAATGGGTTGAAAAGCTTGCTGATGCATTACCGCAACAGGAATGGGGTACATATCTGATGATATTGAAAAATTCCGGACAGTTTAAAAGGTTATCGATTGCACAGTTTATAGAAAAGTTGGAGGCACAGGATCTGGAGCAGCAGAAAATTGCTAGAATGAACAGTTCTACTCATCAACAAGATATTAAATTGTACTATAAAGGAAATGTTCAAACTGCTGAAACAAGTCCAAAGATACAAACTGCATTTAGTGCTGGAAATCAATCTACACCAAGCAGTCAAGGATCAGTCAACACTAGTGGGTTCTCATCGGTGAATCCTCCAAGTGTTCAAAATTCATCTACCGGAAATGGTCATCTAATTCAGTGCAATGTAGCTCTACATCTTCAAAACGGTCAAAATTATTCTGAAGAAGTTGTAAAGCATCATATGGGATTATTGGTCACTGCATTAGAGTCTTATGAAGGGTTGATTGCCGGAAGAATTGGCAATCCAATGCTCACAAAAGAAGATTATGATCAGATTGATGCAGAGGAGCTGGAACTGATGGATATTAAATGGGCTTTAGCTAGTGTTTTGAGGAGAGCAGAAAAATTTAGATTGGTTACAGGAAGAAATGATTTCTTGGATGCGAATCTTTCTAATCTTGGATTTGATAAATCTAAAGTTGTTTGTTTTCGTTGCAGGGAGAAAGGTCACTTTAAAAGAGAGTGCAAGAATCAGGAGCCGAGAGGAGCAAAGGAGTCGTCTGGGAAAGATGATTACTATCGGAAGTCTATATATCAGCAAATCACTCATCAACCATATCAACAAAAAGAGCCACAAACAGCTCATGGAAGAATGATTGAAGATGCAAACAGGAAAGCTTACCACGGTATCGTTGATCAAGAAGATGAGAAAATGGCTGAAGGATTTAGCTGGGACAAGTACATTCCAGCTGATTCAAATGTTGGAGCGTTTATTGCTCATATTATTCGAAAGCCGGAAATGCTGAAGGAATGGATGGAAGTGTTATCTGATGAAGAGAAAAGTGAAGATGAAGGATCTGTTTCATCTGAAAACAGTTCGTCAGAGACAAGTGATACTGATGAAGAAATTGAACAGATTAATATTGGAAAAACTCACTTATCTTCTGATAGTTTTGAATTTTATTTTGCAGAAAAATTGAAGAAACTGAAAGAGGAGAAAGCTGAAAAAGATTTGAAAAAGGTCAAAGTGGTTGAGAAGATTGTGGAAGTTGAAAAGATAGTTGAAGTTGAGAAGATCATTGAAATCACAAAACCTTGTCTTAAATGTTTAGAGTCTTGTAAACAATGTATAGAGAAAGATGAGAGGTTTAGTGAGTTAGAAAAGTTGAAAGAAAAGTTGTTGTTTGATGTACAAAATTTGAAAAAGTCATATGATGTATTGAACAGAACTGTGAATAGTCTGGAGAAGACTAACTCAGAAAGAGAAAAAGCTTTGAAGATGATGAATGCTACCATGATGACAAAGCAAAAAGAGATCAATATGTACATAGAAGAATGTGCAAAGTGGAAAAAAGAGTTGGATAGTGAAGCAGCTGAGAATGAAAGAATCAGAAGATTGCTGCAAAGTTACAAAGGTTGTGATTATATAATCGATAGAATTTATCCAACAGTTGAAGGATTTGAAGCATTTAAAGACGAAGAAATAAAGCCAAAGAAGAAAAAGGATACTGGTAAGAAACAGGGTGTCTGTTATAATAAGTGTCCGCCTCCGATTTGGGAAGGGTACTCGTCTAGAAAACCTAACGAGGAAGAACTAAAACAGGCGGTCAATATTAAGTTAGAATCCGAGATAACCGATGTTTTACCGGACGATATTGATGTCACGTTCACAGCGTCCGATACAGATCATGAGTCAGAACTGATAAAAAGAGTGGTTGATCAGGTGTTGGATAAGGATGAGGAGTCAGAGTCAAAATCCGAGTCCGAAAGTTCATGTCAGTCTGTCGGAAGTTCGAGTTCGTCTGTCAAAAGTTCAAAGTCGTCAGGAAAACGGGTGTATAGTAAAGAATTTTTGTTGTCAAAATCTAATTTGAATGACGAAACATTTGAAGTTGCATATACTTTGAATGGTTCTGACAAATTATATTTTGATAAAGAATTTCCAATAAGAAGTGTTCGTTTTGACATGATCAAAAAGGTTTTCAAAATGACAGAAATTAATATTTCTGAAATAAAAGATTTAAATCTTAATAGAAAACCTAAAAAATACACTTCAAGAGTTCAACAGCGGATAAACAAGAAAAAGGGTTACAATTCTGGTTCTGGTTTTCAAAAGAAATCAATCCACAATCGTAGCTACAAAAAGAAAGGACTTGGTTTTATTCCACCTGAAAACTATAAAAATGAAAAATATGTTCGAGATTTTAAATCAAAAATGACATATGTTGCAGGAACTAGTCATGAAGAAGAAGCAAAGAGCTCATTCTGGAAACAGTCAAACAAGGAGTTTCTTGCTGAAAAGATGAAGAATGGAGCTTTTCAAAGGAAAGAGACAAGAACTTGTTACAGATGCAATGAAGTTGGTCATATTGCATGGAACTGTCCGAAAGCGACTAACACAAAACAGGGAGTTTCTGGAAAACTGAAAGAAGTTATTGTTGATAAAACCGAACCACCAACTGAAAAATTTAAAGTTTTCAAAAATTCAACATATGAAGTTGGTGAGTGTTCGAAAAGGTTTTACAAGAAGAAGGGAAATCTTGACAATCAAGCTTGGGTTGTTAAGAAATCAGAGGTAAAATCTGGCAATGAATCTGATTCCACAAAATCAGAGGAGCCACAGTTTGATGAGAGTGTTGAAAAATCAGTTCTTTCAATGGATGATGAGAACTTTCCACCATTGAGGGCTGAGAATTTTAAATCAAAGGTTGGAAAGGTTGAAATTTCAAATCAATTCTATTCTGAAAAGAATGAATTTGATGTTGAAAAAGCGTTTAATGGGAATGTAAAGAAAATTTTTGGAAAAATGATCGATGGGAAGGTTAAAGGGGTAAAAGAGTTTTATGCTACAAAGAAAGCAACTTACACCCCAACTGCTTCTGAATTGAAAACACCCAAGGCTGGTCAGGCTTGGGTGGATATTTTCTTTCATTGAAAAACCTGACTTGCCGGAGATCCCAAGTTTGTAATCGTGGATCAGGAATCGGCATCATTCATGTTTTATGAGTTTGTATGAAAAGTTCTTAAAATTGTTAGAATTTTACAGGTTAAGTGTGACTTGCCGGAGCTTCCAGGTTGGTAAGTGTGAAGTAGGAATCGGCATCTTGATTGGTAAAATGGTTTGTGTAGATGTTTTGTTCCTACATGTGATTAATTGTTTTGGATATACTTACAAGTGGTAAGAGATTGATTCTGACAAAGTGATTACTCAAGGTCATTAGTTTGAACTTGATGTAATCCTGATACAAGAGATTGAATGGACAAAATGATGAACCATTTCCCTAACCTACAAGTGGTTTGAAAATTAACAAAACTTATTTTCTGGACAAATCATTTTGGTTAAAACAAACTTAAGTGTTTTGAAATCATAATGAGAAAATAGTTTTGTGAAAGGGGGAGTTCTGATTGTTTATGCCAAGTGGATGGCGAATTGAGGCAATTTGATATCAGTTGTCATGTTCTTGTACAGTTTGTTTTCAAATTTCCTAAAATGTGTTTGCATTTTAGGGGGAGTAAGAAATTTCAGAAAATCCAAAAACATTTGAAAATTTGAAAAATACAAAAACATGATAAAATCAAAAATGAGTTTCGTTGTGAATAGAGGAAATGATAGTACATCAGTAGACTGTCACAACATGCTAAAGAAATGAAATGTTAAAATGTGATAAACAATCTCACTGCGGATATGCCAGTAGGTTTTTGCACATTTAGTAGATTGTGACGAGATATAAATCTAAATTTCAAACTTGCTTATATCGTGGGGAAACATCTCTCGGATATATGGGTAACCCCCGAAATCTTGTTTGAAAGGTTTCATAATCTGATATACTAGGTCTTTATACTCAATGATGTCTGGGGTATTATTCCGGGACTTCTGCTGAACGGTGGTTCTGACCTAGTCCTTGGATAATACTTTCCGCAATGCTTGAAACATAGCATCACCCTCAGCATATATGATAAGACAATAAAATTGCTTAGCAATGCTGTTGTAAAAAAAGATCCTCTAAAGGGGACACACCCACAAGTTGAGTCATGATCTCTCTGCTGAACGGTAGTTCTGACCTGAGCTCTCATGATTCTTCATAATTTATTAACCCCTACAGATATCATTTGTGTCATAATTACCTGTAAGACTGATTATTGGGATCTGGATACGGGAGTATATTCTGAGGTGGGACACGCGATTGAGTTTAAGTATCTATGACATTAATATCGTATCTCGAAACAGTTGAACTTTGTGTGAAAATTTAAGTGGACAGGTATACTGACAATCTAGGTGAATTGTTTAAAACTTAAAATGCATTGAAGCTTAACGGTGTTAGTGATTGGTCACAAAAACTGATATGATCCTCTTACACAAACTCACAAAAATAGTGTCTGTAAATATTTCTTTACTGCATTTCTTTACATTCAAAAATACAAAAAGATTTTCGGTGTGTTTTAGCATAAATTTTTGAAAAAGTCAAAAAGATTTTCGACAACTGATGTTGGAAAGCTGACTTTCAAAGTTCTGAGTGCTAAACATGATGACATTGTTGTGAGGGGGAGTGTGTCTTAAAATGTCAAAATATGTTTTTTTTTAAAAAAAAAATCATCAAGTGGTTCATCATAAAGAAAGAAATAGAGGGAGAGTTGTTATTGGTGCACATGTTACTTAATTTGTTAAATTCATAAAACTTAATTCTGGGTTAAGAATGTGCAGGAGTAGTCAGGTAATGATCTTGGAACATGAAGAGTCAAGCTGATTGATATTTAGAAGTTGTTAGATGGAAAGCCAGACAACGATCCTAAAGTTGATGGTGCTGATGAACTGTAGAAATGCCAGCATATCGCAAGGGGGAGTCTGAAGACTTGCAAGGAAAGATTGAGAGAGAGAAGCTCAGAGACAGATCAAGACTAAAGATGTGAAGACATGATATTGTCAAAGACTCGACACTGCGACTCGTCAACATCTGAGGGGGAGTCTGTTGGTGCACTACATCTGTCGACTTCGTCTTGTATCGAGTCTCAGTCTCGTTGCGGATATGAAAGAGGATGATGTCACCATCTTTGATGATGACATCATAATGATGAAGTCATCATTGCATCATTACAATGAGACAAAATAGGATTCATGCATTTGCACATGAAATTTATGTGTAGGTGATTTCGCTTTTATGTCCTAGACTAGATTCCGCTTATGTGTCATTGAATGATTCCGCTTTTGTGGTCATGACTGATTTCGCTCATGTGGTCATGTACACATAAGCGAAATCACAACATCTATATCTAGCCGGATAAGCGGAATCACATAGATAGTTCTAGTTGTTGTCTTCCGGTAAGCCACGAAGTGCTGCCGAAGTGTTGTCAGGTCTGTAATCGATTGCATATCAATATAAACAACAGTTAAAGGTGAATATTTGCTGAATTACACCGAAACACTTGTTTCCGCCTCTTGTTTTGGTGATAAACTCTTCTAACCGACTCGTTAGGTCCGAATTCGATCCTACAATGTACGAGGAAAGCCCTTGATCAATCTGGATCGCCGACACAAAACCTCGGGAAGCTGACAATCGCAGCTACCTTGTTCTTCTTATTACTTCAAATGTCAGGATACAGTGCAGGATATGATGCGGATCAACTAAGTGTTACAATGTGATTTGAATACAAGTGTAAGTGTGCTGTGAGTGTTTGCAGCTAGAGATAAAGAGAGTTCGAGAGATTGTGTGTCCTTATCTGATCCGATCACTCCTATTTATAGTAAAACAAAACTAACTAACTAGCCTATAAATCCGGGATATAACGAATATTCCCTTTGTGAACGTTGTAGTCCACGTCTTCCGGCTTCAACGTCCATAATCTAACAGATTTGCCCGAGTCTTTGGGAGAAGAAGTCCACTTGAACGTTATAGACTTGCACCATTAATCTGCACGTGAATTAATTAGTCATTACCAGGATAATGTATCAGGATGTTACCAATATCCTGATCCGGTATCCTGATCACAACAAAAGAAACATAGTCAAAATATTATTCAGGATATACGAGTAAAAAACCACCCATAACAATTGTCCCCAAAATATATCGGTTGGTATACCAATTCCAACGGATATTGATGTGTGCAAAATGCAACATATAAATTACATCAATTGTGGCATAAAACTAACCATTTTTAGTACTAATGTTGGAAAAAGTGTGTTTTTGTCTTCCTTCTGTATTTTCAGGATTAAATGAGCTCAAATTAACAAAAGAAGCAAAAAGGTAGCTAAATCTAACATAAATACAAGAAAAGGAATAAACGTGGCATGCCCGACCTCCCCGAAAGCATCTTCCCAAGCAAAACAAGAGAGCAGAAGGCTGAACACGCCCCGTGCTCAGTGAGCACGGGGGCGTGCCCAAGTGTCAGCATAAAAGACAAAGTTGTAGAAGCTTCCATCGCCCACCATGGGGCCGTGCTCAGCGGACACGGGGTCGTGGTCAACTATAAGATTCGCAGAATCTAGGCAAATCTTGATAGTACAGATATGCTTCTGCACACGGGGTCGTGCCCAACGGACACGGGGCCATGGTCAACTAATAAATACAAGAGCAATTAATGAAGAAAGAGAAGGATGTGGACACGGGGCCGTGCCCGAGCTTCTGTTCAGCCTATAAATAGGAGTGCTTGGCTCAAGCTCAAACCATCCCTTGGCACACCACCTCTCTCACACTTCACCCACCACCCACCACCACCATAACACCATCATCCACCACCATCATCCATTGTCCATCATAGAGTGTGTGAGTCGTCTCGGGATCCAAGATTGATCGTAAGAGTTCTTGACAATCAAGGCCATGTTTGCCTAAGTCTCTTACATCACTTGGTGAAGACAAAGTGTCTAGTGTAATACTTTTTATTTTTAATCTTTTCGCACTTTTTAATTGGTTATGTATTAATGACTTTAATAACTAGTTTCTTATGTTGAAGGTGATTCTTCCTTATCGTTTGTCCGTGGTGTCTTGGCATTATTTTACTGTCTATATAAAATAAAAGATTTTCACCATTCATATCTCCACGGTCTATATGGAGGTATGTTGGCTACCTGGTTGGGGGTTAAGGGAACGGTTTGGTAAGAGTCTTGCCATTGTTCAGTGTATAGATCCTGCAAAGGACCTGGGTCAAATTTAGTAGGACCTCCTTCAATACTTAACGGTATTGGATGGCGGGGGTCCAAACTCTTTGACCCCCTCATAAGTTAAACTACTATTAATATTTTAACCCGGCTACTTAGGACTGTATCCCTGCTGAATCAGACTACTTAACCGAGGGTAACATCGCCTTCAAAAGAGGGGCCTACCACAATATGCATTAATAACTTAATTAATTATCTTTCAATAATCCGACCCTTTAGGATTGTATCCTTGCTGACTCAAACTACTGGGTTGAGGGTAACGTCACCTCCAAAAGAGGGGCCTACTACAATAACTAAGATAATCTCTTAAATAGTGCAAAAGTGCGGAAATAATCAAAGGTTACACTAAACACGAGTCGGAGCCAAGTGATTCATCTTGTCTATCTGATTTATTTTTATTTTTCAGCATTTTAGTTAGTTTTTATTTTCTTAGTTTAAAACCTTTTTCTAAACTTTTGATTTGATTAGACGTTGAGGATAAACCGGTACTAAAAGCTCTTGTGTCCTTGGACGACCTCGGTATCTTGCCAACACTATACTACGCTCACGATGGGTGCACTTGCCCATATGTGTGTTTAGTGTTAGTAAATATCGTGTTTTATAAATTTAAAACTTGGCTAAAAAGTGTTAAAAAAGGCTTAATAAATACATTAAAAACTAATAACACTCACGCACATCAAGTTTTTGGCGCCGTTGCCGGGGACACAAGGATTTTAAGAAAGCTTAAAATCAACGGCCTAATCAGTTTTTCAAAACCTTTTCAAAACGCGTGCACATTTTTCTGCATTTTAGTTTAGTTTTGCATTTACAGTAACCTGAACACGGGCTGTGCTCGCTGAACACGGGGCCGTGCTGCACATTTTTCTTAAAACACCCAGTAACAGAAGCTGAACACGGGGCCGTGCTCACTGAACACGCTCCCGTGCTCAACGAAATCAGTAACTTTAATTAAAACGCCCAGATACAGATTCTGTACACGGGGCCGTGCTCACTGAACACGGGGCCGTGTCCAGCCTCTGTTTTCGTTTGTATTTTTGTTTTCTGATCTCGAGACTTGGTTGTGGTCTGCTGAGTGATTCTTATGGATCAATACTTAGGAGGTTACAACTACACCTATGAGGAGGATGATTATAGGAGTAACTATTGCACTAATTGTAGTAATCCACACTCGGTTCAATATAATCACTCATATCAACCATCCAATTCATACACCTACTATGAGGAGCCCAGGTACGAGCCATCAACTTCATACACATCCTATGAAGACCAAAGGTATGAACCTCCTCCCTCATACTCATATTTTGATGAACCAAGGTATGAGCCTTCTTACTCATACTTTGAGGAACCAAGATATGAGCCACCACCTTCGTATGCTTATTATGAGGAACCATGGCGCGAACAACCCACCTCATATGAGTATTATGAAGAACAAAATTATGACCCTTATCCATCATATACTTACAATGAAGAACAATGGTGTGAACCATCTACTTCATATGGGTATTATGAGGAACAAAGGATCGAACAACCGGATTCAAGCTCTGAAAATCCCGATCCTTTTTCTATAACCGAAGTGACCGATAGGATATTAGAACACCTTAGAGTTATTGATCGCTATATAAAAGAATCTCGCGCAAGGGAAGAGGAGTCTCACGCAAAAGAAGAATTAATTAAAGAAGAAATAACTGAAGGTGTAAAAATGGAAGAACAAATAAGTGAAAAACCGACACATGAGTTAAACAACGAAAAAGGTGAGTCCGTTAACGATAAAATTCAAGAAGAGTCTAATTTTGAAGAAATTAATCTCTTGTCACCTTCTTTTGAAAATCATTGTTTAGTTCCCACTCATGCTAAGTTTTTAAAAGAGTTAAACACTAACACTAAAATTGACGAAACGGTAAGTGTTAAGTTAACTACTGATCAAACCTCACTAATAAAAGAAGACCCATTTGAAATTAACATTACACCGGTTCCATATTTCTTTCAAAATTCATTTATTAGTAATGTCACAATCGATAAAGATCTTTGTGTTAACATAATGCCTAACTACATTTTCAAAAAATTAAGTATTAGTGATTTTTCTCCACTTCAAATACCCATTTTTCTATCCAATCGAAAGGTAATAAAATCAATCGGTGTAGTTGAGTATGTCTTGGTTCAAACAAATCAAATGGTAGTCCCCACCGACTTTGTCATCCTCGATGACGCTCCTCTAGTGTTGGGACGACCATTTGTAAAAACTCACGAAGCTTTGAAAAACCGGAAGTTCAACAATCTACCTCTTCAATTAGGGGCGTTTAAAAAAAGTGTCGATATTGAACGGTCAATGAATATCCATTCGGAAATAATGACCCCCTAATTGAAGATGAAGATGAACCACCCGATACAAGTGAAAAGTTTGACCACTTTGTTGAAGAAGAGGTCGCCATAGAACAAACTTTTAAGGTTCTTGATCAAAATGAGCAACCAAATAAGGAGTCTCCCAAAGACCCACATCTTGAGCTCAAAGAACTTCCAAAAGGTTTGGAATATGCTTTTCTAGACAAAGATGGTAAGTTACCTGTAATTATTTCGTCTAAATTAGATAAATTAGAAAAAGAAAAATTAATTAACCTTTTGAAAAAACACAAAAATGCGATCGCTTGGAAGCTGGTAGATATTAAAGGAATAAGTCCTTCCATGTGTACGCACAAAATTTTAATGAACAATGACTACAAATCGGTAATACAACCACAACGTCGAGTAAATCCCAATGTTCAAGAAGTGGTTAAAAATGAAGTCATCAAATTACTTGACGCCGGACTTATTTATCCTATCTCTGATAGTCCTTGGGTAAGTCCCGTCCAAGTAGTTCCAAAGAAAGGAGGTATGACGGTAATAACTAATGAAAAGAATGAACTAATACCAACAAGAACCGTCACAGGATGGAGAGTATGTATAGATTATAGACGATTAAATGAAGCAACAAGAAAAGATAACTTTCCTTTACCCTTCATTGATCAAATGTTAGAAAGATTATCCGGTCATAAATTTTATTGTTTCTTGGATGGTTTTTCAGGTTACTTTCAAATCCCGATAGCACCCGAAGACCAAGAAAAGACAACCTTCACATGTCCCTATGGAACTTTTGCTTATCGACGCATGCCGTTTGGTCTATGTAATGCCCCCGCAACATTCCAACGTTGCATGGTAGCCATTTTCCACGACATGATAGAAAAGACAATGGAAGTCTTCATGGACGACTTTTCTATCTTTGGGGATTCATACGACCAATGCCTCGATAACCTTGAACGAATGCTATCCCGATGTGAGGAAACTAACCTCGCCCTTAACTTGGAAAAATGCCATTTCATGGTAACGGAGGGAATAGTACTCGGTCACAAAATCTCAAGCGAAGGAATGGAGGTGGATCGAGCCAAAATAGATACCATTTCTCGACTACCGCCCCATCCTCCGTTAGAGCTATCAGAAGTTTCCTAGGGCATGCCGGATTTTATAGGCGGTTTATCAAAGACTTTTCTAAAATCTCAAGGCCTCTAACAAAATTACTTGAAAAAGATGCTCCTTTCATCTTTGACGAGGATTGCAATCAAGCATTTCTAACCTTAAAGGAAATGCTAGTCAATGCACCTATCATGATAGCGCCTGATTGGGAATTTCCTTTCGAAATCATGTGTGATGCCAGTGACTTTGCAGTTGGAGCTGTCTTGGGACAAAGAAAAGAAAAACATTTTCACCCAATTTATTATGCTAGTAAAACACTTAACGATGCACAAGAAAATTACACAACAACTGAAAAAGAATTACTAGCTGTGGTATTTGCTTTTGATAAATTTCGTTCTTATCTTGTTCTTTCTAAAACTATAGTCTATACAGATCATGCAGCCATTCGATATCTCTTCAAAAAGCAAGACGCAAAACCAGGTTTGATTCGGTGGATTCTACTCCTCCAAGAATTTGATATTGAAATCAAAGACAAAAGAGGAGCAGAAAATACCGCAGCAGATCATCTTTCACGCTTAGAAGACCCAGCTTTGGAGGCAACCAGGGACGAGCAAATTAACGAAAAATTTCCAACGGAGTCCCTAGAAATGGTGGAATACAAGGAAGAACCATGGTACGCCGACTATGCTAACTACCTAGCTAGCGGTATAGTCGCTAAGGGTTGGCCACATCATCAAAGAAAAAAATTCTTTGCCAATGTGAAACACTATTTTTGGGAAGATCCATATCTTTTCAAAATGTGTGCCGACCAACTCATCCGACGATGCGTACATGGTAGTGAAGCACGAAGAATTCTCCGCCATTGTCATGAAGGTCCATACGGAGGACATCATGGTGCCGCAAGTACCACACGAAAGGTATTTGATTCAGGATTTTATTGGCCAACCATTTACAAAGACGCCCAAAGTCTTGTCAAGACTTGCGATGCGTGCCAAAGAACAGGTAATATTTCTTCCAAAAACGAAATGCCACAAAATGGCATTCTTGTTTGTGAGATTTTTGATGTGTGGGGACTCGACTTTATAGGACCTTTCCCACCATCAAAAGGAAACAAATATATACTTGTGGCAGTAGACTACTTGTCTAAATGGGCCGAGGCCGAGGCACTTCCAACAAATGATGGAAGAGTCGTGGTAAGATTTCTGAAAAAATTATTCTCTCATTTTGGCACACCTAAAGCATTAATAAGTGATAGAGGTACCCATTTTTGCAATCATCAACTTGAAATTTTTTTAACAAGATAGTCTATCACCGGGTCTCAACAGCGTATCACCCTCAAACAAACGGACAAGCCGAAGTGACTAATAGAGGTTTAAAACGAATACTCAAAAAAACCGTAGGGTTAAATAAAAAGGAATGGGCAGATAAATTAGATGATGCTTTATGGGCTTTTCGAACTGCTTATAAAACAACAATAGGTACAACCCCATATAAGCTAGTCTATGGAAAAAGCTGTCACTTGCCAGTAGAAATTGCACACAAAGCCTACTGGGCAATAAAATGTAAACTTAGATTTAGAATTTGCTGGTAAAAATTGATTTTGTCAATTAAATGAATTAGACGAGCTTAGGAATTATGCATACTCAAACTCCGAAATTTACAAGGAAAGAATGAAAAACTTGCATGACGAACATATTAAACCTAATGAATTTCGAGTGGGAGATCTAGTTCTTTTGTTTAATTCACGACTTCGATTATTTCCTGGTAAATTAAAGTCTAGGTGGTCAGGACCTTTTTCCATCACCCATATTTTCCCACACGGTGCAATAGAAATTAAATCTCGGAATGGACCCCCATTCAAAGTCAATGGCCAACGGCTGAAACTCTATCAAGGATTCATTGAGGATGAAGAAGAGGAGATCTCGCTTCAAACGGTTGAAGAATGAAAACATCAACATCATACCTGGTAAGTTACGAACGATTAGGACGACATCTAAATCGGTATATCTTCTAACCAAACTTTTTGGGAAACAAAGGGCACTCACACGAGCACTAAAAAAATTTTTTTTTTTCAAAAACTTTGCTCGGCACGAGGCCGTGTCCGCTGGACACGGGGCCGTGTCCGCGCTACTGTCGGGATATATTCCCCTTTTCATAACAGTTACTTCATTCCACACGCCCCGTTTCCCAGAAAACGCTCTGGTTCCAGGCGATTTTCCGCAGATTTTCAACGTCTCCTATCATTCTAACAACATCAAGGTATGATTCTATCACTATTATTAGTTAGATTAGGCATTTGCATGTAGTTAAAACTCCAAAAATTTGGTGAAAAATCTAGGGTTCTTGAACTACACCCGGATCGAACCTTAAATTTTTTGCTTTAATCTGTTAGCATTTAGTTAGATTAGTGTTATAGGAAGTAAACCCACTTGTATTGTTCAAAGATTCGCCCGATTTCTCACAAAAACCCCAAACCCTTGTTTTTGAACCGAAAAAGATAAAATTGAATGGGTAAATGGGTTGTTTTGGGAAAAACGGCACTTGGGGTTTCATTTTCGGGGGAAACCGCACGTATTGGACCAAAAATTTTCAAGTTTTCGAAACCGGGTCGAAAAATGATATTTTTGTGTTTCAGACGCCTGGACACGGGGCTGTGTCCGCTGAACACGGGGTCATGTCCAGCACACTGTTTGCAGTTTTTTTTTCCGAAAATTCTAATGTTTCGTGCTAACTTTTGATGTATTCTTTCAGATGGCAAGGAAGTTCACAAGGTTTAACGCAAATGAGCTCGATGCTAGGGCTAGATACGAAGTACTTCAAACAAGATCGGAAGAATACCCAAGGCAAGCATGCACGGATTTGTTAGCATTGGTGAACCAACTCGACCGCTTCAACAACCTTGTCACAGGACCACTAAGAGTCGCTTTAACAACTCGACTCTGTTCCGTCCACGAATGCACTTTGGAATTCTATAGCACCTTCACATTCAACTCAAGGTGCGACCTATCCGAAAATGATGGGGTAGCATTCAGATGTGGTGGAACTAGATATTCGATCTCTATGGCATAATTTGGGTCGATTGTCGGGTTGTATGCGGAAGAAGATGCAGGTAACGAGGAAAATATTGGAGGGATGCGAGAGATAGATGAGAACGATCGCCAAGCCGCGTGGGCTCAGATTGGTGAAGGGCATTACAATCCGAGCAGCACTAAGAGCACGAAGTTGAAGGATCCTCTCTACCGATACATCCATAGGCTCCTCGGCTACTCTCTCAGCCAAAGGCATGATAGCGGTGACGTTGTTGGGTTAAGAGATTTAGTTGTCCTCCACTGCATCCATAACCGCAGGCACCTCGATGTTCCATTCCTCATGCTCCGAAACATGCATCATAACCGCCTTGCTACTGCACCAACCCCTATCATCTTTGGGGGATGGGTGTACCATCTCTTCAAGCACTTCACCAACATACCTAGGTCATTCAGAAGGAGCCCATGGTCGGGTAGGGTAGATATACACATCTGCCGCTCAATGAACCTAATCTATGAGGCTGAAGACGGGACGGTGAGCTTCCAAAGGATGCAAGGGCATGCATGGAACCCGCAGGAGGCACTTGTCCTTCACGCTCCACAACATCATCAGTACCAGTACCAGCCCCATGGTGATCCAGGCCAGTCCTCCTCCAGAGGCGGTTTTCCTAACTTCCAAAGTTTACATGATTTATTGCAGGAAAACCTCATGTGCACCAGGAACACCTACAATATGGCAAGCAACACGTACAACCGGGTTGGGGCGATCGAGAGAAACATATCCGATATCCAAGACGATATTGGAAATATCCGGGAGTACATTGCTGGGCATGGTAGAGATGATGATGATGAGGACGAGGACATGGATTAGGCGGGAGGAGCGGAGGAAGAAGCGGTTAGTTGGTGATTCCCCAGGTTAACCTTTTATCTTGAACAATTTCTGGCCTGCGTGCCGTGTGTCAAACAATTTACTTTCCTTTAACTCTTTTATTTTCTGCATTTTTTCGTTTTCTAACTTTGTGATGGATGGGATGTTGAACACTGGTAATCTAGGATGTTTGCTATGTTTTGGTGGAGTCTTTATTGATAAAACAGGTACATACGAGGCTTAGAGCACTAAACCTTAGTGCTACTAAAGCCGGGACAGGAAAACCAGAACCAGAAACCTGTTTCTCAACCTTGCAGACTGTCTACACGAGGTCGTGTCCAGCTGACACGCCCCCGTCCCCACTAACCCAGACCTGCTGTTTGTCTAAATATGCAGACTTTTTGCCAGACACGGGGTCGTGTCCAGCCGACACGCCCCCGTGTCCACCTTCTGTAAGTTTTCGTTACTGGCACCTGAACACGAGGTCGTGCCCACCAGGCACGGGGCAGTGTCCAGCACCCAGTAACACAAATTTTTGCTTAATTCACACCTTTTACACATTCAATCAACCTAAAAACTTATTTTTGGGACACATTGAGGACAATGTGTAATTTAAGTGTGGGGGGGATGCTAAAACCTTGAATCTTGTAAGTCTTAATAACAAGCCTTACACAAAACTCTATTGGAACCGCTAATCACCCCAAATTTTTTCGAAAATCTTGAATTTTTTTACTTGTCTAGGTTTAATTTGGGAATTTCAAAATTCTAAAAAGGTTATATTTTTACGAATTTACAACCGATAGCGTCATGATAAAAAGAACCAACATAAGAAAATTATGAAAAGGCATGACAAGCTTAGTTAAAATTTAATTATATATACTTGATCACATGAAAACCCATTCCCACAAAAGTGGGTTTTGAGCCTTTATTGAGCATACAAATACATATCTTTAAACTAAATGCTCATTTTTCGTTTCTTGTGTGAATAGCCGCTTGGTTCTTACAACTCTAGAACTTGCCACGACGATACATTCCCGGTACTTACCAACTTAAACCCGAGTAAGTATATGATAGAGGCATTAGGACTAACCCTTTTTATTTCTACACCATTATTTTCTTTTTTTTACCACCTACCCAAAATCCCCCTAGTTAACCCCTTTGAGCCTAAACCTTTTCATTTCTTAACCCAAACCAAACACCCTTTCACCCACCAAAACCTTTTTATTTTTAACCCTTTGTTTTAGTAACAAGTTCGGTTTTTCATATGACTTTCAAAAAAAAAAATTGTGTTGATGATGAAGCAAAAAGAAATAAACAACCAAGTTCATCAAAAATAACTTTTTTTGGAATTATGGCTTCATCAAAAT
Organism: Helianthus tuberosus; assembly: GCA_030545235.1. NCBI lineage: Eukaryota > Viridiplantae > Streptophyta > Magnoliopsida > Asterales > Asteraceae > Helianthus > Helianthus tuberosus. The sequence goes on from CM060409.1 coordinate 118,787,661, forward strand.
AAAAAGTTGAAAAATAGAAAGTCTTACGAAAACCGATGCTTTTTACGCTTTTTCGCCCTTTTCTACTAACCACTAACCCAACCACCTACCTTTAACCCAAGCCTAACCTTTCACCCAAAAAAAAAGTCCTCTTGATATTTACAAAGGTTTATAGTTAAAAAGGAGGAGGATTGATTGCTTGACAAGCCTATGGTAGGAGTAAGTTCTATGCCGCTCTCGAGTGATTCACTAAAATACATCTTCGACCGAGTGTTGAGTGATCCCCCGTGAGGTATGTGAACTTGTATATAAATAGAATTTTAAGGAGGCATGTTATGCCCTAATAAGTAATTTATCTTATGAAAAGTTTTAAATAAATCATGACGAATAGGATTGTAAATAATTAAAAATAAAACTAAATAAAGAATCTTGGAAATCCCGACACTCTATGACAAGCCCAAAAACTTTCTTTTCTACCAATTCCATTTGGGAGTGTAAAGCCATATTATAAAGAGTTTTGCTTGAGGACAAGCAAAGATTCAAGTGTGGGGATATTTGATGTGTGCAAAATGCAACATATAAATTACATCAATTGTGGCATAAAACTAACCCTTTTTTAGTACTAATGTTGGAAAAAGTGTGTTTTTGTCTTCCTTCTGTATTTTCAGGATTAAATGAGCTCAAATTAACAAAAGAAGCAAAAAGGCAGCTAAATCTAACATAAATACAAGAAAAGGAATAAACGTGGCATGCCCGACCTCCCCGAAAGCATCTTCCCAAGCAAAACAAGAGAGCAGAAGGCTGAACACGCCTCGTGCTCAGTGAGCACGGGGGCGTGCCAAAGTGTCAGCATAAAAAACAAAGTTGTAGAAGCTTCCATCGCCCACCACGGGGCCGTGCTCAGCGGACACGGGGTCGTGGTCAACTATAAGATTCGCAGAATCTAGGCAAATCTTGATAGTACAAATATGCTTCTGCACACGGGGTCGTGCCCAGCGGACACGGGGCCGTGGTCAACTAATAAAGACAAGAGCAATTAATGAAGAAAGAGAAGGATGTGGACACGGGGCCGTGCCCACTGGACACGGGGCCGTGCCCGAGCTTCTGTTCAGCCTATAAATAGGAGTGCTTGGCTCAAGCTCAAACCATCCCTTGGCACACCACCTCTCTCACACTTCACCCACCACCCACCACCACCATAACACCATCATCCACCACCATCATCCATTGTCCATCATAGAGTGTGTGAGTCGTCTCGGGATCCAAGATTGATCGTAAGAGTTCTTGACAATCAAGGCCATGTTTGCCTAAGTCTCTTACATCACTTGGTGAAGACAAAGTGTCTAGTGTAATACTTTTTATTTTTAATCTTTTCGCACTTTTTAATTGGTTATGTATTAATGACTTTAATAACTAGTTTCTTATGTTGAAGGTGATTCTTCCTTATCGTTTGTCCGTGGTGTCTTGGCATTATTTTACTGTCTATATAAAATAAAAGATTTTCACCATTCATATCTCCACGGTCTATATGGAGGTATGTTGGCTACTTGGTCGGGGGTTAAGGGAACGGTTTAGTAAGAGTCTTGCCATTGTTCAGTGTATAGATCCTGCAAAGGACCTGGGTCAAATTTAGTAGGACCTCCTTCAATACTTAACGGTATTGGATGGCGGGGGTCCAAACTCTTTGACCCCCTCATAAGTTAAACTACTATTAATATTTTAACCCGGCTACGTAGGACTGTATCCCTGCTGACTCAGACTACTTAGCCGAGGGTAACGTCGCCTTCAAAAGAGGGGCCTACCACAATATGCATTAATAACTTAATTAATTATCTTTCAATAATCTGACCCTTTAGGATTGTATCCTTGCTGACTCAAACTACTGGGTTGAGGGTAACGTCACCTCCAAAAGAGGGGCCTACTACAATAACTAAGATAATCTCTTAAATAGTGCAAAAGTGCGGAAATAATAAAAGGTTACACTAAACACGAGTCGGAGCCAAGTGATTCATCTTGTCTATCTGTTTTATTTTTATTTTTATTTTTCAGCATTTTAGTTAGTTTTTATTTTCTTAGTTTAAAACCTTTTTCTAAACTTTTGATTTGATTAGACGTTGAGGATAAACCGGTACTAAAAGCTCTTGTGTCCTTGGGCGACCTCGGTATCTTGCCAACACTATACTACGCTCACGATGGGTGCACTTGCCCATATGTGTGTTTAGTGTTAGTAAATATTGTGTTTTATAAATTTAAAACTTGGCTAAAAAGTGTTAAAAAGGGCTTAATAAATACATTAAAAACTAATATATTTTAAAGCTTATCTCTTGAATCGAGGCAATTAAATTGAAGTGACGATTGAGGTGACATCGTGCAACTTCCAACGTGATTTTTACTCATCACCCCCTATACTCAGCCTATATTTACTTGATTTTTCTTCATTATTATCATAGAGATCCAAGCAAACTTCAGGTATTCTCTTTCTTTCTCATCTTTGTTTCTCTTTGCTTAGATTTTCCATGGCTACCCGAACTAGATCCCAAACGGCAGACTCCGTTCCTACCTTCCATAACCAGAACCTGCTAAAAGAACCCTTAAAAGAGGTGTGTTCATTCGATAATGCTGATATCGCGGCCTTACGAGCTTCCGGTGCCTTCCTCGCCGGAGCAATCTTCCGTCCGTTTGACCGAGAGGTCCGATCGGATTTTTGTTCCGATGAGTGGGTATGCTTTTTTGTTTATCCTTTCTCAATAGGGCTCCGATATCCATTCCCAGCCTTCATATCTTGCTTTTTCGAACTTACTGGCCTTAGTTTTACCCAAACCATGCCCATAGTTTGGCGTGTGTTAATCACCCTGGAATAGATCAAAGCTCGTCACATGCCTAACCCGTGCATCGAAGATCTTCCGATGGCATATCGTCTAAGGTCCCATGGTTCCAGCCGGTTCCTCCTTTTTTCTATCTCCAAAGATCCTCTCATTCTTAAAGCTACCAAGAACGAGGATGAATGGAGACGGAAATTCTTTTTTGTAAAAAGGGATTCCATCGACAAGGGTTTTGACCTTCCCAAGAAATGGTTGACTTCCGGTAGGATTTAGGGTTTTAGGAATATCCCCAATCGTATCCCGAGACTACATCTTGAACTGATATCCTGATATATTCATTTTTTGTAGCAATCTTTAAGGAATTGGCTCCTCCAAGTGCTGAATCAGAAGGAAGAATATAGGAAATCTACAAGCTCCTGGAAAGTGGACTTTTACCCTGTTATTCACAAGCTCAAGCCAAAGATCAAGTTCCAACATGTCTGGTAAGCATGATTTTACAAGTTATTTTCATTTATCAAACTAATTATATTTTAAAAGTATATAATAAGACTAAGTGTTTCTCCCCTTCATGCAGTGCCGATCGTAAACCTTGAAGGATTCGAACTCGAGGAGTTGGATAGCTATTCCGGTCCTATGCAAGTCAAGCAGGAAGTGAATCCTAAACCAGCTGTCACGTCGAAACCCACCAGCTCCAAGGCCGCCTCTGCTCCCAAGCCTTCCGCCACTTCTAAGCCACGTGGCTCGAGTTCCCGTAAGAGAAAGGAGCCAGACTCCCCTGCTGCCTCAGACGTTTTTCCATTTGAGAACCACGGATTCTCTTAGTCCAGCAAGTTCATGACTGGCTTCCTTAAACAGGTAGGTATCCTCGTCCTATATCCTGCACATATATCCTGGTTACATATTTTGAGTACACACATTGATACCTGTTCACCTGATTGCAGGGTCTTGAGCGGTTGGTGTTCCTGTACGAGGATTTATGCGGTCCGAACAAGATGCTGGAGGCTAGGCTGAAGAAGGCAGAGACCACCGTTATAGATCAAGCAGCAATTGCCGCCGCCAAATCGTAGCATTACGAGGACAAATACAAGGCGATGATCCAGGAACATGAGGCTGCCTCAAGAAAGCTACCCAAGAAGCACATGCTAAATACGATGCAACTCAGGTTCAACACGAACAGGACATGGCTTCTTACCGGGAAGGCCTCAAGAACTCTGTTGTCATCTCCCTCCTCCAGGCTAGACTGAAAATGTCCTATGAGGCTAAGGCCCTGGGCTGCGAATGCCCTTCATGGAATGTTGAGGCTTGGGAGATGAAGTTGAAAGGTCTTGGTGGTAACCCTGTGGAGCCTCCTGTGAAGTCTGCTGCGGAGGAGCCTGCTAAGGTGGTCGAGAAGGTGGCTGATGCTGATGCTGCAAAGGATGCTGGTGGTGATGTTGGGAAGGATGCTGGACCGGATGCTGGTGCTGATGAAGCCATGATGGAAGAGGGTGCTGCCCCTTGAAAGCAGCAAAATGGGTGATGATGGATGTTGACACCGAGGCCGGTGCCCATTTTTTTTTTAAATTTGTTGGTTGTGGTTTATAATCCCTAAACAATTTACTTTTCCTGCACAACAATTTACATTTCCTACACTTAAAACAATATGATGGCCAAAGGTGGATGGATCCTGAGTTTCAGGATGAAACCCAGAAGTAGAGTGCAACCCTACTCTCAAACTTCAATCCTTTTGCAATCTTTCCAATGAAGATGTCCCCAGTCTAGGACACTTAGTGTACTTGGTCCAAGCTTGATCCTTTGGGCTTTGCACAATTGCCTCAGTAGGAATGTCCCCTGTGCATTATGTCTCTGAACACTTAGACATCTTCTAGACATCAATTGCAACCGTTTGTGTATTTTTTTGTATTACAGGGAATAAACCCTAAAATATCCTGAAGATAAATCCTTAGTGTTCTGGGGATAAACCCATAAGTATTCTGGGGATAATCCCAAGTTTTCATGCGCTACAAGCGGGAGTGTATAAACTCCAAGACTTAGAAAGGTGAAAACCTTTAAACCTTAGAGAGTATGAAAATACCCTTTCGCGAGAAAGGGTGATCAATTCTCATATACCTTTAGGATCCAGGATATAGCCAACAATAACAAAATTGTCAGCCACTTTTACATGGACTGGTCCCGCTGTCTTGAACTATTCCTGGATAACTTGCGCTCCAGGCGGGGTGTTTAAACCCAATTCGAGAGAAAGGTGAATACCTTTAAACCTGTGAAGGGATCAGGATCCCTTAAACGTGAGAGAGGGGGCCAATCCTCTAATCTTTCAAAGTACCCTGAGTGTGTATCCTGGAGCTATATACCGAAGCATATACTGCAAAACAACTGTAAACTAAGGTGGGTGTTAGCCTGGCTAACACCCCTCCGATGCTTAAGTCAGTATTGGGTTCAAAAGAATAAATAATATCAAATAAATTAAAAGAGATAGAATGTGACACCTGTGTCTGTAATCATTGTGAACAGTTCAATTATCAATAAAATAATGTTATTTGATCCCAATGTTTGTTTGTTTATATTTGACATTTTTCATGTTTTGATTTTTGTTCAATTTCAAACTCTATATCGCTTTCTGAAGATTTATACGCAAACTGGTGCGTAAACATAATCAGTTTAACGCAAAAAACACTCTGGAACATAAACATATGCTTAACATACCTTAAATAACCTTTACATAACTTAGAAATAAGTTTTGAAGGCTTTGGTATGGCAAAATCAAGTTTATTCGCTTACATGGACTAAATTCGACAAACTGTGAAAGTATGCCGATTCGTACAGTAACGGACATTCTGGAACTTGATCATAAGTTAAACATACCCTAAATATCCTTCACCTAGCTTAGAAATAGGCTTTGAGGGGTTCGGTGTGCTAAAATAAACTTTTTGGTCATTTAGGGACTAAAAGCGTTAAAAAGTGCACAAGTTTGCATTTTCGCGCATATCTTACGTTCTGAATACATCCGGACATCCAAAAATTTATGCAATCATTAAAATATTTTATTTTAGTGATTGGCATGAGAAAAATCCATTCGTCGCGTAATTTGGATCGTTTTTCACGTTCATGCGTATTTCGTCGTAATTAAGCAAATAACGCGTCCGTACGACCAAACGAACCGGCATCCGGCATATTTTTGAACATGTTTCATGTCCACTATGCTTAGGCATCATTGTAGGCCCTTAAATTTGTCTTAACGGGCCTTAGATGTGTCAGAATTGAGCTTATAACACTGCGGGGACTGAAACTGTATAAATGTAAACTGTTGCTGATCTGTGCAGACCAGGCGGGCCGCGTAGCCCTTTTCTGTGTCTTACGCAGGGCGCGTAGGTGCAACAGATCTGGATAGAATCATTTTCCAGCCTGTTTCCAGCTGTTCCAGCTGTTTTATGCAATTGCAAATGGTATTTTATCATTCTAGGGGCCATTTTTAGGTGCCCATGGTTTTGCAAAACCATGGGTACATGTGTACGGTTGAGATCAAAGCACGGTTTTCGATGAACGATCTTAACGGCTCTCCGAACTCTATATAAACTGTGACAACTGGCACCAAACCGGTAACTTCCGTACACTTTAATTATTATTTAATGACTGCAATTATGTGCTTAAATGTCAGCATTGTCTGAACACATACTAAACAAGTGAATTCATGCACGTTTTATACTACAAAATATTGCTCTATGCATAAACGAGAGCGTTGCGTCAGAAATACTAGTAAACTCACCGATAAGACACAATATGCCAACAACTCTGCAGAAAGCAGTCAGGCAATAAAATTAGGGCCTAGGTGTAGGTCCAACAACAAGAATACATTAAAACCCAAGAGTACATACAAGGGTTAACATATAGACTGTCCGGGGACTAAAGTACGCACTAAAAAGCACCCGAAACGCACTTTAAGTGCAGAATTTTATTAAATTCAGCTCAAATCAGCTTTTAAACATATAAATATCATGTAGAAATTATGTTTTATCATCCAAAATACTTCCCTAAGTGTCAGGAATTAAAAGGGTACTTAAAGGACACTAACCGATGCAATTTAGCACTTTAACGAACCGGTATTTAACCAAACAATCGGACATTACCCGGAACATCAAAATATTACTAGAAGCATTGTCTATTTATTTTTGAGCGAGTCATGGTTCCCGAACACCCTAACACCCACTAGAATATTTATTAACTAACCCTTGTAACTAATATACTTGGATTTCAACCTAACCAACTAACTTATGGTTTAAACTTACAAAAGAGCCCCCTCCCATCATATATTACGGCTCACATAATGTGGCCCCCACCAAGATTTGTAAACCCTTCTAAATCTTTCAAAATCCCCACTCCACGATTTGTTTAGATATGTTTGTCCTTGGAGGAACAAGAAACCCATTGGTTAATAAACTATAGATTATAAATAGCCGCTAACACTTAACCATCTCACCACCACCATTTCTTTTCCCTTTTCCCTTGCCCACCTTCGGCCGAACTCCTCCCACAACACCACCCTTCTTTTGTTTTAATCTCAAGTATTCCAAGCTTGATTCAAGCTGTAAGAAGGCCACTAACGAAGTTCGGTACTCACGGAACTTGAAGGACCACTTTCATTTGCTATTATCCGCATCATTTTCACTAGTGTTCTTCCCTAGCTCCAAGCTAGTAGTAAGCATCTTGAACACTCTCATTTACTTCTATTTTTAGTGGTTAAAAGACTTGTTATGTTGAAAAATTTCAAGAACACTAATGAATCATACGAAGAAAACATGAACATAAGCTTGTCAGGTGAAGATATCTTGATAAATATAAGTTGCTATGCTTGTGATTATTGTTTGCTTGTGAAAATGATGTTGATCATCATGTAGTCTTGCTAGATCATGATTAAAAACATAATCTAGCAAGATGTAAGAAAGGAAATTGTTGTAGGATGATAGGTCATCCACATAAAAATCATGAACTTGGAAGACCACTTTGTCTTCTTGAAAAGTAATAAACAAAGTAAGTTGTTAAACACATGGATCTAAATATTTGTGAATGATTTTTTTTTTAGAAACCAAGTTTAAAATACAAATTTCACTTAATCTTGGTTCTTAAACAAATAAACCTTATTTTTGGTGGTTAATAAAGTATGGGAGTATGTAAGTAATGAGAGAAATTCATGAAGAAACATTTTTAGAAAATATGGACATAAGTTGTAAAGAATCATATTCTTTAAAAATGGAGTTTTTAAAGAAGCAACCACACTTTAAAGGGTAACTAGACTTACTAAATACACTAGTAAGTTACTACACATTTTTATAAGATTTTCAAGTTCATGAAATAAAGAAATTAGTGTATGTTGTTGATGATTGTTGTTAAAGTTGATTGATGATGATTTTAAAAGAAAATAAACACATGTTTTGAAAACATGGGAAACCTACATTTTTAGGGGAAACTCTGTCAAAATTTCTATAGAATTTTGACACTTAGAAAAATATAAGTTTCGAGGAATTTATTCCCTAAAAATGTACCTAAAAGCATTTACCAAGGTTTCCCTAAATTTTTGTATTAAGAAATGACGATTTCTTCAAGATTAAAACTGATATTAAGTATGTATATTTTTGGGAAAAAATATATATATTTATTAATCACCAAATTTTGTGCTAAGTGTATGTAGTATGTATTATACTTGATAGTGTATTAGGACTTGAAAATACACTAAACACCCGTAAGAAGTGAAAATACAAAAATACACATACAACATGCTTGGGCAAATACAAGAATATATATATATATATATATATGAAAATATATTATTTGATAAAATGAATAACTTGGACAAGTTATGAACATGAAATAAAGTTTCGAACAAAGATACATAATTCGGGTGCAAAGTGCAAAATACAAGAAACTTATATATATTTTCGAGAAAATAATATAAGTAAGACATTTAGTTAAAAAGAGTAAAATGCACGGATAGTCCCTGTGGTTTTGCAAAATAACACCTATAGTCCCCAACTTTTGGAAATTACACCGGTGCTCCCTATGGTTTGACACTTTGTTACTAGGATAGTCCCTGGAGTGAATGTCCGTTAGTTTTATCCGTTAAGTGGATGTGAAATGACAAAATTACCCTTCATCTTTTCCTCTTAATAAAAATAAAACAACCCCACCCCACCCCAAACCACCCCCACCACCACCACACACACACCCACCTTTCTCTCTGTTTTACCCCCACCATTAACCCCCCACCAACGTTCAATAATATGCAACGACTGGCTGCGGGAAAAAGTCAAATTGAAGGAAAACAATAATGATATTATTACAAACATCTTTCACCGGAGTATATTCCATTACCGTCTCCGAAGAAATCGTGCAACTTCCAGGCCAACCGCCGGTCAGTTTCAAGCAGTTCGCTGGATACATAACTGTCGATAAAGCTAAACAGAGATCTCTGTTCTACTACTTCGTTGAAGCTCAATCTAACTCTTCTTCTAAACCGATCGTATTGTGGTTGAACGGAGGTAACCGTTAGTTACAGTTACAGTTCCTCATTGTGTTTTCACATTTGTTTGTTCGTTTGATTTATTATTTAATTGTGTGTAATTTTGAAATGATTGAACGGAGATTAACAGTTGTTTACTCGTTGTGTAAAATGAAGCGATTGAATGTAGGTGGGGGGTTGGGGGAAAACAGAGAGAAAGGTGGGGTTGGGTGGGGTTGATTTGTTTTTATAGAGTGGAGAAGATGAAGGGTAATTTTTTCATTTCACATCCACTTAACGAAGAAAACTAACGGACATCCACTCTAGGGACTATCCGAGTAACAAACTGTCAAACCACAGGGAGCACCGGTGTAATTTCCAAAAGTTGGGGACTATAGGTGTTATTTTGCAAAACCACAGGGACTATCCGTGCATTTTACTCAGTTAAAAATATAAAGTATTTTTAACACAAGAATACATATACAAAAGATAGTGACTTGTGCTTGTGCGATACAAGTCTAGTGACTGACGAAGATAAAACACGTTTAGGTCACGACACATTATAAACAAAACCCGGTGAAGTTTACGACGCAAGGAACACAAAGTTGTGAGTTCATGCTCCCCCTTTTCTTTTAATTGTTTTCAGTTTTATAACTTCGGGGGTGAAATACATGTTACAAATACTTCAATGTTTACAAAATGGTATGATGTGTACTAAAACAAGAAGCACACTTGGCGAATACTAGTGCCAAGAATTGATACGAGAAATCGTTTCACGAATAGGGTACCATAAGCACCATTAATCGTGTACATACTTAGACCGCAGAACAAAAGGTTAGATCTAATGGGTTTCAGGGCAACCCCACTCTTGGTGACAACTAGTACCGAGTAGTGTTTTTGTGTCTCAGTCGTGAATCGACTACTAGAAAAATGCCTATGGTTTGGTGACTTCCTATGTCGTGTCACATGTTAATGGCTTTGCAACCCATTAACACTTGATACATACAGAAATACATGATTTACACGAGAATACGTGACTTATACAAGATACATACCATGTTTTTCATACAAAGTATACAAACGTACATTACAAGAACTGCATGAATTCACACCAACATTATGTTGACGTTTTTCAAAACTTACATGTATTTCAGGTAACTAAAGTGGATGTGCGCGCGGTCTTACTCATGCTTATGGTTGTCGTTTATGTTTACCTTTTAATAAGTTGTAAACTTTCAAGACAATGTTTTATGCTATCTCATGATGTAAACGCTAAACTTATGTTTTCAAATTATGGAATGTTTGGTATTTGATGTTATTTTTACGAGCATGTAGTATGTTTACCTTTCGTATGCAATGAGAACCTTTCATGATCACACCTCGTGCTTCCGCCGCAGAAAGGGGTGTGACAGATTGGTATCAGAGCTGCGATTGTAGTGAACCAGGATTCCTTCTTGAGTCTAGTCTACAATCTCTAGGATCCTTTCACGAAAACGATTTTTTTTCAAAGAGTTTTCATTGCATAAAACGTCCCGCGACATCCACTACCTGAAACTGTTCACAAAGAGTCTAGAAAAGACACTACGAGACTTAGGGTGCACTGGGGTAGCACTTGTCTGTGATTAAGAATTACTTGCAATTATGTGTGATAATTGACATATACATATACTAGAAGTAGAATGTCACAGGTATACATGACTTTACTTGAAGACAATGGCCTATCTGAAGGAAGAGATACGAGGATGAAACGAACTGTGCGGACCGTGCAAGGAGTTACGTAATTATGGATGCATACATAATTATGGAACTCAGTGCATAGAAACCACAACAAGTCTTGTCACGTATAGATTCCCTCAGTGCAAGAAAAGGGCAAACGTGAACACTAGCTTATTAAATACTCTGCTAGAGTGATGATTGTTTGATGTCACTTATGTGGTATATGCCTGTGTATATATATACTACTACTGTCTAGTATGACAATATCAAACAAATGTCTAACCCTGTTGGGTTATGTTCTGTCAGAACATGGCACCCAGGAAAACTGTGAACGCTCGTGATCAACCTCCTCCTCCCCCACTGCCAAGAACTGCTGAAGAGCTGAACGCCCTACTGGAAGAAAGGATCTCCGCTGCTATTGCCCAATACGAGGCAAACCGAACCCAAGACAATGGCGGACCAAGCAACGCTAGACGTAATGGGAATGGAGATTCATCTGGAGGCAACGCAGCTCAAGGTAACCTTAAGACAATTTGCTAAGCATGAAGAAATGTATGAATGGTCTTGGTTTCATTATTTATTTGATTGCTCACGTATGAGTTGGTTGGATCAATTACAGGCTGGACTTTCAAGCAGTTCCTCGACTGCAAACCAATGAACTACGACGGCACAGGAGGTGCAGTAGCGTTTGTGCGCTGGACGGAGAAGACAAAAGCTACTATCCGCATGAGCAAGTGTACCGCGGATCAGCAAGTCACTTTTGCTACTGGATTATTTGTCGATGAAGCTCTGACTTGGTGGAACTTGCAAGTCCAAACCTTGGGCGACGATGCCGCTTATGGCCTAACTTGGGATGAACTGAAGGAAAGAATGAGAGAGAAGTACTGCTCTCGTGCTGAACTCCAAAGACTGGAAACGGAGTTCTGGCACTTGACCATGGAAGGTGCTGACATTAATGGGTATACTCGAAGGTTCCATGATCTGTCTAGAGTGCTTCCCTACATGGTGACTCCTGAATTTAAGAACGTTGAACGCTACATTTGGGGACTGGCCCCAGAGTTTCGCGGCATGGTAACTTCAACCAAACCCCAAACAATCACTGAGGCTGTAACTCTGGCTGTCAGCCTTACTGAAGATTGTGTTCGTATGAAGAAGCTATCCCTGAACCCAACAGAAAAGTTCGAAACGCATGCTGAGTCGTCTGGGGATAAGAAAAGGAAACATGCAAACTTGAATCAAGCAACTCGTAACAACAAGGGTTCCAACAAGAAGCGTGACCCTAACCTGCCGCAGGGGGCGAAATCTCTTGCAGCCATGAATGACGCTCCAGCTAAAGGATACCTGGGCACTCTGCCCAAATGCAATCATTGCAAGCGTCATCACGAAGGGGTGTGTCGCGTTCCAAGATGCGACAAGTGTGGAAAATTGGGTCACCGCACTGAAGACTGTTGGAGTAAGGGAAACAGGAACGAGAATGGAAACCGCAACGGTGCTGGAAACAATGGGGGAAATGGAAATGGCAATGGTAATCGAGTTGGAAATGAAGCTGGGAGAAACCAAGGATGCTTCAGTTGTGGAAGCAATGAACATTTCATGAAAGACTGCCCAAAGAGAAACAATGCTCAGGCTCGAGCATTTGTGATTGGAGCAAGGGACGCACGCGAGGACCCTAACGTGGTCACCGGTACGTTTCTCGTTAACAATCACTTTGCATCCATATTATTTGACACTGGTGCCGATTATAGTTTCATGTCTGTGGAATTTAAACGTATGCTTGGGATAGAGTCTAGTAGATTGGATATTCCTTACTCCATAGAACTAGCGAATGGCAAACTTGTTGAATCGAGCGCAGTGGTTAGAGGCTGCTCATTAAAACTTGGTGAACGAAATTTTAGCATCGACCTCTTACCTATTCAATTGGGTAGCTTCGATGTAGTGGTCGGAATGGATTGGTTGTCCAAGAACAAAGCTGAAGTTATTTGTCATGAGAAAATCATTCGCATCCCTTTGGCAAATGATGAAACTCTCATCGTACATGGAGAAAGATGAGACACGCCTCTGCGAATCATCAGTTTCATGAAGGCACAGAAGTGCTTAAGGAAAGGGTGTGTTGCTTTCCTAGCTCACGTTGTAGATAAAAAGGCTGAGGAGCCGAGACTCGAAGACATTTATGTGGTGAAGGAATTCCCTGATGTTTTTCCCGAAGATCTACCAGGACTACCTCCGCAACGACAAGTTGAATTCCGTATAGACTTGGTTCCAGGAGCCGCTCCTGTAGCCAAGGCACCCTATCGGCTTGCACCATCCGAAATGCAAGAATTATCTACACAACTCCAGGAGTTGTTGGATAAGGGATTCATAAGGCCAAGCTTCTCACCCTGGGGAGCTCCAGTATTGTTCGTAAAGAAGAAGGATGGAACACTGCGGATGTGTATCGATTACAGAGAATTGAACAAGCTCACAATCAAGAATCGGTACCCACTACCAAGGATTGATGACTTATTTGATCAATTGCAAGGGTCAAGCTACTATTCCAAGATCGACCTTCGATCTGGATACCATCAGTTAAGGATACAAGAAGAAAGCGTACCAAAGACTGCATTCCGAACGCGTTATGGGCACTACGAGTTTCTTGTGATGCCATTCGGACTGACGAACGCGCCAGCGGTCTTTATGGATCTGATGAACCGCGTATGCAAACCATATCTCGATAAATTCGTGATTGTATTTATCGATGATATCCTGATTTACTCACGAACGAAAGAAGAGCACGAGCAACACCTCAGAACCATTTTGGAACTACAAAAGAAGGAGAAATTATATGCAAAGTTCTCAAAGTGCGAATTCTGGATTCGCGAAGTACAATTTCTTGGTCATGTTGTGAACGAGAAGGGCATTCATGTAGACCCATCCAAGATAGAAGACATAAAGAACTGGGAAGCCCCCAAAACCCCAACTGAAGTTCGACAATTTTTGGGCTTAGCGGGCTATTACCGACGATTCATTGAGTATTTCTCAAAGATAACTCAACCGCTAACTACCCTTATGCAGAAAGACAAGAAGTACGACTGGGGTGACAAGCAGGAAGAAGCCTTCCAGCTACTTAAAAACAAGCTATGCGATGCACCGATACTATCATTACCTGAAGGCACTGAAGACTTCGTGGTATACTGCGACGCTTCACGACAAGGTTTGGGTTGCGTGCTCATGCAACGCCAGAAAGTCATCGCTTATGCTTCAAGACAATTGAAGGTACATGAAAGAAACTATACCACTCACGACCTGGAGCTGGGCGCAGTGGTATTCGCCCTGAAGATCTGGCGACATTATTTATATGGTACTCGATGTACAATCTTCACAGATCACAAAAGCTTACAACACATATTCGATCAGAGAGAATTAAACATGCGTCAGCGACGATGGGTCGAGCTACTAAACGACTATGACTGTGAGATTAAGTACCATCCTGGAAAGGCAAACGTTGTAGCAGACGCGCTAAGTCAAAAAGAAAGGGTTAAGACCCTAAGGGTTCGAGCATTGGAAATGACGATTCGAACGAACCTCACAGCACGTATTCGTGACGCCCAACAAGAAGCCCTTAAAATAGAAAACCGTAAAGCTGAGTACCTCCATGGTATGTTGAAATATATGGTGCCAAATGAAGAGGGAGCCTTATACTTTAAAAAGCGTATTTGGGTTCCGCTTTATGGCGGTATTCGAGAAGTCATCCTTGACGAAGCACATAAATCGAGATACTCGATCCACCCAGGATCGGACAAGATGTATCAAGACCTAAAAGAATACTACTGGTGGCCAAGACTTAAAAGCGATGTTGTTGTTTACGTTGGAAAGTGCCTGACCTGTGCTAAGGTTAAGGCCGAATATCAGAAACCGTCTGGCCTACTACAACAACTAGAGATACCCATGTGGAAGTGGGAGCAAATCTCAATGGACTTCATAACGAAGTTACCCAGGACCCCGAGAGGGCACGATATGATATGGGTGATAGTCGATCGGTTAACGAAGTCAGTGCACTTCCTACCAATCCGAGAAAAAGACAGCACTGGAAAGCTTGCTGAGATATACTTAAAAGAAATCGTGGCACGACATGGAGTGCCAATCTCAATTATTTCAGAAAGAGATGGACGCTTTGTCTCAAGAATCTGGCAATCATTTCAGGAAGCCTTTGGATCTCAATTAGATCTAAGCACGGCCTTCCATCCATAAACAGACGGCCAGAGCGAACGGACTATACAAACGTTAGAAGATATGCTTCGCGCATGTGTTATGGACCTAGGCGGCAGCTGGGATACTCATCTACCCCAAGTTGAGTTTTCCTACAACAACAGTTATCATACAAGCATAAAAGCTGCACCGTTCGAAGCTCTGTATGGCCGCAAGTGCCGATCACCCTTATGCTGGGCAGACGCTGGAGATAAACGTATGGTTGGTCCTGAACTTGTACAAGAGACAACCAACAAGATTATGCAGATCCGATAGCGCATTAAGGCGGCACGAGATCGACAAAAGAGCTACGCTGATCAAAGACGAAAACCATTACAGTTCGAGGTTGGAGACAAAGTTTTGTTGAAGGTCTCGCCTTGGAAGGGCGTAGTCAGATTTGGAAAACGTGGAAAGCTGAATCCACGATACATCGGACCATTCAAGATTCTAGAAAGAATTGGTACCGTGGCATACAAATTGGAGTTACCGGAAGAACTAAATGGAGTACATGATACGTTCCATGTATCCAACCTCAAAAAGAGTCCAACACAAGAAAACGTGATCATCCCTGTGGATAAAGTGCATATTGATGATGCCCTCCGATTTACAGAACAACCCGTTGAGGTTACCGACTGGAAAGTCAACAAGACCAGGAGGAGTAGTGTGAAACTTGTCTAAGTACGTTGGAACTCAAAGCACGGACCCGAGTATATGTGGGAACGTGAAGACCAGTTCAAAGAAAAGTATCCCCACCTGTTCAAGAAGACTCCTGCGAGAGCTGGTTCAGCCTGAATTTCGGGACAAAATTCTTTTAACGGGGGGAGACTGTGACAACTGGCACCAAACCGGTAACTTCCGTACACTTTAATTATTATTTAATGACTGCAATTATGTGCTTAAATGTTAGCATTCTATGAACACATACTAAACAAGTGAATTCATGCACGTTTTATACTACAAAATATTGCTCTATGCATAAACGAGAGCGTTGCGTCAGAAATACTAGTAAACTCACCGGTAAGACACAATATGCCAACAACTCTGCAGAAAGCAGTCATGCAATAAAATTAGGGCCTAGGTGTAGGTCCAACAACAAGAAAACATTAAAACCCAAGAGTACATACAAGGGTTAACATATAGACTGTCCGGGGACTAAAGTACGCACTAAAAAGCACCCGAAACGCACTTTAAGTGCAGAATTTTATTAAATTCAGCTCAAATCAGATTTTAAACATATAAATATCATGCAGAAATTATGTTTTACCATCCAAAATATTTCCCTAAGTGTCGGGAATTAAAAGGGTTACAAAAGGGTACTTAAAGGACACTAACCGATGCAATTTAGCACTTTAACGAACCGGTATTTAACCAAACAATCGGACATTACCTGGAACATCAAAATATTACTAGAAGCATTGTCTATTTATTTTTGAGCTAGTCATGGTTCCCGAACACCCTAACACCCACTAGAATATTTATTAACTAACCCTTGTAACTAATATACTTGGATTTCAACCTAACCAACTAACTTATGGTTTAAACTTACAAAAGAGCCCCCTCCCATAATATATTACGGCTCACATAATGTGGCCCCCACCCAAGATTTGTAAACCCTTCTAAATCTTTCAAAATCCCCACTCCACGATTTGTTTAGATATGTTTGTCCTTGGAGGAACAAGAAACCCATTGGTTAATAAACTATAGATTATAAATAGCCACTAACACTTAACCATCTCACCACCACCATTTCTTTTCCCTTTTCCCTTGCCCACCTTCGGCCGAACTCCTCCCACAAAACCACCCTTCTTTTGTTTTAATCTCAAGTATTCCAAGCTTGATTCAAGGTGTAAGAAGGCCACTAACGAAGTTCGGTACCCACGGAACTTGAAGGACCACTTTCATTTGCTATTATCCGCATCATTTTCACCAGTGTTCTTCCCTAGCTCCAAGCTAGTAGTAAGCATCTTGAACACTCTCATTTACTTCTATTTTTAGTGGTTAAAGTACTTGTTATGTTGAAAAATTTCAAGAACACTAAGGAATCATACGAAGAAAACATGAACATAAGCTTGTTAGGTGAAGATATCTTGATAAATATAAGTTGCTATGCTTGTGATTATTGTTTGCTTGTGAAAATGATGTTGATCATCATGTAGTCTTGCTAGATCATGATTAAAAACATAATCTAGCAAGATGTAAGAAAGGAAATTGTTGTAGGATGATAGGTCATCCACATAAAAATCATGAACTTGGAAGACCACTTTGTCTTCTTGAAAAGTAATAAACAAAGTAAGTTGTTAAACACATGGATCTAAATATTTGTGAATGATTTTTTTTAGAAACCAAGTTTAAAATACAAATTTCACTTAATCTTGGTTCTTAAACAAATAAACCTTATTTTTGGTGGTTAATAAAGTATGGGAGTATGTAAGTAACGAGAGAAATTCATGAAGAAACATTTTTAGAAAATATGGACATAAGTTGTAAAGAATCATATTCTTTAAAAATGGAGTTTTTAAAGAAGCAACCACACTTTAAAGGGTAACTAGACTTACTAAATACACTAGTAAGTTACTACACATTTTTATAAGATTTTCAAGTTCACGAAATAAAGAAATTAGTGTATGTTGTTGATGATTGTTGTTAAAGTTGATTGATGATGATTTTAAAAGAAAATAAACACATGTTTTGAAAACATGGGAAACCTACATTTTTAGGGGAAACTCTGTCAAAATTTCTATAGAATTTTGACACTTAGAAAAATATAAGTTTCGAGGAATTTATTCCCTAAAAATGTACCTAAAAGCATTTACCAAGGTTTCCCTAAATTTTTGTATTAAGAAATGACGATTTCTTCAAGATTAAAACTGATATTAAGTATGTATATTTTTGGGAAAAAATATATATATTTATTAATCACCAAATTTTGTGCTAAGTGTATGTAGTATGTATTATACTTAATAGTGTATTAGGACTTGAAAATACACTAAACACCCGTAAGAAGTGAAAATACAAAAATACACATACAACATGCTTGGGAAAATACAAGAAAATATATTTATGAAAATATATTATTTGATAAAATGAATAACTTGGACAAGTTATGAACATGAAATAAAGTTTCGAACAAAGATACATAATTCGGGTGCAAAGTGGAAAATACAAGAAACTTATATATATTTTTGAGAAAATAATATAAGTAAGACATTTAGTTAAAAATATAAAGTATTTTTAACACAAGAATACATATACAAAAGATAGTGACTTGTGCTTGTGCGATACAAGTTTAGTGACTAACGAAGATAAAACACGTTTAGGTCACGGCGCATTATAAACAAAACCCGGTGAAGTTTACGACGCAAGGAACGCAAAGTTGTGAGTTCATGCTCCCCCTTTTCTTTTAACTGTTTTCAGTTTTATAACTTCGGGGGTGAAATACATGTTACAAATACTTCAATGTTTACAAAATGGTATGATGTGTACTAAAACAAGAAGCACACTTGGCGAAAACTAGTGCCAAGAATTGATACGAGAAATCGTGTCACGAATAGGGTACCATAAGCACCATTAATCGTGTACATACTTAGACCGCAGAACAAAAGGTTAGATCTAATGGGTTTCAGGGCAGCCCCACTCATGGTGACAACTAGTACCGAGTAGTGTTTTTGTGTCTCAGTCGTGAATCGACTACTAGAAAAATGCCTATGGTTTGGTGACTTCCTATGTCGTGTCACATGTTAATGGCTTTGCAACCCATTAACACTTGATACATACAGAAATACATGATTTACACGAGAATACGTGACTAATACAAGATACATACCATGTTTTTCATACAAAGTATACAAACGTACATTACAAGAACTGCATGAATTCACACCAACATTATGTTGACGTTTTTCAAAACTTACATGTATTTCAGGTAACTAAAGTGGATGTGCGCGCGGTCTTACTCATGCTTGTGGATGTCGTTTATGTTTACCTTTTAATAAGTTGTAAACTTTCAAGACAATGTTTTATGCTATCTCATGATGTAAACGCTAAACTTATGTTTTCAAATTATGGAATGTTTGGTATTTGATGTTATTTTTACGAGCATGTAGATGTTTACCTTTCGTATGCAATGAGAACCTTTCATGATCACACCTCGTGCTTCCGCCGCAGAAAGGGGTGTGACATAAACCCCACCCCCAATTGCTTGCAACTCACATTTGATCAGATTTTTCCCTAAGTTGAAGGATAAAACCATTATACCTGGGAATTATTAGATCAAAGCTCCATTGCTTGGACCCGTTGTAAGTATTCTTTCGTTCTTTTCCGCGTTTTAAGCGTGAAAGTCAAACTTTGTTTGACTTTCTGCATTGACCAGTTTATGGTCAACCTGAAGTTCGTTTGAACTTCATAACGTGAGCGTAATCACGATGGTTTTAGTCCCTTATGACTATACCTACCGATTACCACGTTATCTAGGCATAGTGGCGAGTCGTAGTTTCGGCCAAAATGCGTATTCTCGCGTATTTTGTAACCAAACTACTTTTAGGTATCAAAACCCTTTGTTTTGATACCAAACCTGTTTTCAAAATTCGTTAAACATGTTTTAACATGTTTAGCTCGTCACTTTAGGTTTAGTGCTTATGTAGGGTCGTAAGGTAAGCGATCTAAACAATCGCTTATACTTTCGAACCCGACCCGTTTGGTCGATCATTAGGATCCGACCAAACACATTAGGTGACCATAGTTGCATAGGGAATAACCTTCCGAGGTTATACCTTATGGTCACTTCGTTTAAGTAGTTGTATGATAGGTAGTTTATATGCCTTAGGTAAATGACCAAAATGCCCTTTTTACGCATAAATTCATTTTAAGCATATGTAACATAAATTTCAACATCTAAACTGATTATGCAACAATATTAGACATGTTAAGGCATATTTTACTTGTCATAGGACTAGTTAGGCGATCCGAACGCGTTTTACGTGAACGACGCATTAAAGTAGCGTAAGCTACCTAAACGAGTCGTAAAGGGGTCGTAAGCACTTAGGATAGGTTCCGTTGTAGAATGTAGGCTTTGTTAAACCATATTACATGAGTTCTTACACTCATTTGGTTTACGAAACCACATTTTACCCGATCCTCCGATTTAGGTCCGTTTATTTACGTAGTTACCTATATTAGGTGCCGTTTGATTCCGTGATCTTTCTAGCATTGCTTGGTGGTTACCTAAAGACTATTGAGCAATCTCAAGTGAGTACATAGTCCCCTCTTTTACTGTTTTCAATTGTTTTGGGGTGAAACACATGTGCCTACTTGTTACTTTCGTGTTTTTCATGCTTTCATATCACATGCTTGTTATGTTCATGAGTACACTTATAGTACATGATTTCATTATGTTTTTGCTATGTATGTCCATTTAGCGCATACTTAGTACATCATTTTACATTACATTTTATGCTATGTATGTCCATTTAGTGCATACTTAGTGCATTGTTTTACATCACATGCTATGTATGTTCATTGTTGAATACTTAGTACATTTGTTTTACACCACATGCTATGTACGTCCATTTGTTGCATACTTAGTATATTGTTTTACATCACATGCCTACATTTTGGTATGACATTTGGTTTGTTTAAATGGGATAAAAATACGTTCATTAACATTGGCCATGCCGTTCGTTAGTAGGTAGTGGTACCATAGGAATTGACAACTCCCGTTCCTGACATCCTAGGTATGTTTGGATGGAAGGAATGACCGAATTCGATACACATAACTTAGATAAACCTTTAATTTGTTTAAGGGTTTGTCGCCACAGTCTCAAGGCTTGAATGTATGCATTTAACAATACCGCATAGATGTTTGTATCAGTAGAGCATGCATTTATTACACAAAACATAACTTTGATTTAAACTGTGTTTTACTTCAACACCTTGTTTTGGGCATTTTTTGGTTTAATTGGTACATTTCACTTGCCATACATGATATTTGTTTACACATTACATGATTTACATTTGACGTATACATCTTGACATTGGTTTTCACATTACATAAATTTACATTTTTATAATAGACAATTCTTTACACATAAACATTTTAAACATGAACAATTTACATTGATGGTTTGTTTAGGTAAGTGATTTAAGTAACGAGGCGTGTGTAATATGATAAAAGCATAGTGGATACGCCGCTGGTACTTCCTATATATAAGTGCTTTTATGATATTACATATCGTGGCGTTATTTAAACCATTTCAATTTAGTCATAATACATTTTACATAAATAATATATTTTTACAAAACATTGTTTTACAAGTAGTTTAATTTATACAAACTTATTTTACTTGGTTATTTAATTAACCATACACCTTTCTTTTATATAATTTGATTTCTTATCACATTTTCGTATAATTTATAAAAGAAAACACTTAACAAGGTTCATGACTAACTTTTATTAAAGATTTCTTTAAACTCAAGTCATGAATCCTATTTTCACAAAACCTATGTATCTCACAGGCATTTTTATGCTGACGTACTTATTTTCACATGTGTTTCAGGAGCTAATGCATAGGTTTGATCAAGATACACTAGGGTGGACTCGGGCCTTAGTGACATTAAAGAAGCAAGATTAGTTTAAATAATGTTATGAACTCTTGTTTCCTTTGTTTAAAGACAATATAATCCCTCTTTGTTAATAAATAACACTGAACTTTAATTACCATGGTTATGAAACAATAATTCTGTTACAACACTCCCCAACGTTTCCGCCGCGGTTGCATGTTATACGCGGTCGGGGTGTGACAGAAGAGTTGGTATCAGAGCCAATGGTTATAGGGAATTAGGTTATTAGTAATGATTTGACCTAGACTATAACCTTTCTAGGACCCCAACACAAGTTATCTTGTGTTTAGATTTTAAAACATGCACTTCACCTATCCTTAGGTGATTGCCAAAACAAGAACCCAATTTTCCGAAACGATTTTTGAAAATCAATCTTCTGTTTTTAAATGATTTGTTTTGAACCCTTCCTGTTTGATTCATTTTTTTGGCTTTATGCCTTCTGATTTTTCAAAATCTCATCAAGGTTTTGGGTCTTAAATAGTGTGAACACGTGTAAACTGGAAGAGTGAATGCATGTACCCTGGGTTTTCTGTCTAAGGCTAGAGTGTTCGTACAAATCCACATAATTGGACCAGTCACTCTTACCTGGGAACTCTTGGGGTGAGTGTTCACTTATAGGCGAGCATGTCTTCGCGATACATTATTTTTGACCCATTTACTTTGATTAGTCACTGTGTGTCGTTTGTTTGCTTTGTGCTAACAAACAAATGACCACCATCTTTGCTTTTGTCGATTTTTGTTTCATCTCATTCTTTTCATCTAATCATCTCACTCATTTTCCTTCATGTTTCCTCTTTTAGAATGCCTCCTCGACGTAAAAATCCGCTATCTAATGCCGAAATGGCAGATATCATGGCACAGCATATGGCTGCTGTACTCCCAGACATTATTGCTCAAGTGAACCAAGCCAACAATAACCAGAATGCTCCATGCAATTTCAAGAGTTTCAATTCGGCTAAACCACTCAAGTTTAGTGGTTCTGAAGGAGCAACTGGGCTCCTACAGTGGTTCGAGAGCATTGAGAGTACGTTCCGTCATGTTCAGTGTCCTGAAAATTGAAAAGTCAAGTTTGCTTCAAGTGTATTTCAGAAGAGGGCTCTTACATGGTGGAATGGAGTTATGAGAGACCGTGGTGCTGAGGTTGCGTTAGCATAAACTTGGGTTGAGCTTAGGGCTCTTATGATGAGGGAATTCTGTCCTCGTCATGAACTGAGAACTTTAGAAAGGGAGTTTGTTGGTGCATGTTTGTGACAACAGCTTAGATTTGGTCTTTGGATATCTTGTAATTTGTTAAACGATCAACAGTTAGCGGGTTTAGCTTTGTATTAGTGAGATAATAGAGTTTGGGCTAAACAAAACCCACATTGGGTGATGGGGGACGATTTGGGCCTAGCCCATGTAGCAAACCCAGCCTAATGTTGCAACCTTGTGTTATATAAACAAGGTTAGGCTTTAGGGTTTAGGTTAATCAGCCAAAACAGAGTCTGAGAGGCATTGAAATTCATGAGAGCTAGACTTGGACGAATTTGAGTGTGGTTAGGGTTTAGATTGATTGTAATACGTTTGTTTGATAATCAATAGTAAACCCGGTTTGAAAGTGATTTCTGTTTCTACTCATTCTGCTATATTCTGATCAAGAGGATTCCGCACTCTTGATTGGAAAGACAATTCTGTGAAGATCCATACACATCAAGGGGACCTACAATTGGTATCAGAGCATTTGGCTCTTGAAGGCTCGGTTCAGAATTGTTGCTGCAGAAAAGGGTTGATTTTCGGGTTGTTTTGGGAATTTTCAAAAATTTTAAGTTCTTAAGAACTAGGGTTTCAAAATTTTAGAGTCTGATTTTCGAAAATTTTGGAGTGTTTGATCAGTTTGTTTGTTGAGTTTTGCTGATTTGCAGGTTTTCGGGACGATTTCTGTTGGATTTTGACGAGTATTTGGCTGGAATTCGAAGACTGTTCTTCGTGTTCATCATATTGTTTTCGAAAATTACTGATTATTTTGCTGTTTTGATTCTGCAGGAAGGTGTTAGGAGATCTGGAAAATCATCTAAATTTTCGAAAAGATTGAATTTCCATATTTACTGGTTGGCGAAATTGATTGAACTGGCGAAATAGACTGAGCTGGCGAAATTGACTGATCTGCGAAATTAACCAACATACTTACCGGTGAACCTAAAATCCAAAGGCGACTTTGGTAACCGTATAATTTTCCTCAGCGAAATTATTACGGTTTTCGGCGAGTTTACTAGTCGTCGTATTCGCGAAATTAAGCAGCGAATTAGGCCAGCGAAAATAACCTGCGAAATTGATCTGTTCAGCGAACTAGACCTGCGAAATTGCTAATAACCAGCGAAATCAGGACCAGCGAAATTATCAGGACTCTAGAAAATCCCGATTTCGGTTTTCGACATTATATATCATTGGATTTGTCTTTTCGTGTAACACCTGTGCCTCCACGGCCATCAAACAAATGCCAAACCAATGAAATAATGTATTTCATACTTTGGACTTGTATAAATATGTGTATCTTTTGCACATATCGACTCATGTTCGATTTCAAGCTCTAAATCGCTTTCTGGAAGGTTATACGCGCACTAATGCGTAAATATAACCACTTTAATGCAACGAACACTCCAGAATAGTGAAATAGGCTTAACATACCTTAAATAACCTATACATAACTTAGATATAAGTTTTGGAAGGTTTGGTGTGGTGAAATCAAAGTTAAATCGCTTACAGGGACTAAAGTTGACAAACTGCGAAAGTATGCCAATTTGAACTGTAACAGACATTCCGGAACATGACCATAAGTTAAACATACCATAAATATCCTTTACATAGCTTAGAAATAGGCTTTGAGGGGTTCGGTATGCTAAAATAAACTTTTGGGTCATTCAGGGACTAAAAGTGTCAAAAAGTGCACAAGTTTGCATTTTCACGCATAACTTACGTTCTGAATACATCTGGACATCCAAAAATTTATGTAAGCATGACTACATTATATTTTAGTGTTCGCCATAAGAAAAATCCATTCGTCGCGTCATTTGGATCGTTTTTCGCGCTTATGCGATCGGTGTAGATGGTGCACTTGGTGCCATACAGATAATGTCGCCATATCTTGAGTGCAAAAACAACAGCTCCAAGCTCTAAATCGTGCGTAGTGTAATTCCGTTCGTGAATCTTAAGTTGGCGTGAAGCATAAGCAATAACTTTATCCCTCTGTATCAACACACATCCAAGACCTTGGATAGATGCATCGCAGTAGACTACAAAATCGTCCGTGCCTTCAGGCAATGAGAGGATAGGTGCGCTACAAAGTCTATCCTTTAAGTGCTGAAACGTTGTATCCTGTGTATCACTCCAACGGTAAACAACACCTTTCTGTGTCAGTAATGTAAGCGGCTGTGCAATCTTTGAGAAGTCTTTGATAAACCGTCTGTAATAACCCGCCAAACCCAAGAATTGGCGTATTTCTGTTGGTGTGCGAGGTGCAGGCCAGTTCTTGATCGAATCTACCTTGGATGGATCAACATGAATCCCATCCTTGTTTACCACGTGGCCTAGAAAGTGAACTTCACGAAGCCAGAAGTCGCATTTTGAAAACTTAGCGTACAGTTGTTCCGTTCGAAGGAGTTCCAAAATAAGTCGTAAATGCTGCTCGTGTTCCTCCCGATTCTTCGAATAGATCAGGATGTCGTCGATAAAAACAATAACAAATTTGTCAAGGTAAGGTTTGCACACCCTGTTCATAAGATCCATGAAAACCGCAGGCGCGTTCGTTAGCCCGAATGGCATGACCAAAAACTCGTAATGGCCGTAGCGAGTTCTGAATGCTGTTTTGGAGACGTCCTCATCCCGGACTCTTAGTTGATGGTAACCTGACCTCAGGTCAATCTTTGAGTAATAGCTCGACCCTTGCAACTGGTCGAATAAGTCGTCGATGCGTGGAAGTGGATAACGATTCTTCACAGTCACCTTGTTCAGTTTGCGGTAGTCTATGCACATACGAAAGGTACCGTCTTTCTTCTTTACAAATAATACTGGAGCTCCCCAGGGCGAAGAGCTAGGACGTATGAAACCCTTTTCCAAAAGTTCTTGCAATTGCTTAGACAGTTCTTCCAGTTCAGTTGGAGCTAAGCGGTAAGGCGCTCGAGCTATGGGTGCTGCTCCTGGAGCTAGCTCGATCTGAAATTCGACCTGGCGATGGGGCGGTAGCCCAGGTAACTCTTCAGGAAACACTTGAGGAAAGTCGCGTACTACAGGAATATCCCCAATCTTTTTCTCTGTCGTCGATGTATCAGTAACGAGTGCTAAAATAGCTATGTGGCCCTTTCGCAGACACTTCTGAGCCTTCAAAAAGGAGATGATGCCACTCACGACACCACTCTTGTCGCCTTGAACTTCGAGAGGTTCTTTGCCAGAACGAGGAATACGAATGATCTTCTCCTTGCATAGGATCTCTGCTTGTTGTTGGGATAACCAATCCATACCAATGACAATATCAAAACTACTCAGAGTTATAGGAATGAGATCGATAGTGAAAGTCTGACCGGCGAGGATAAGATTACAACCCTGAACTATGTGTGTGGCCTCTAGACTTTTACCGTTAGCTAACTCTACGACATGTTTGGTGTTCAAAAGTGTTGGTGCGCGTTTAAGCATTTGACTAATGTTCAGAGACATATAACTGGTATCCGCACCCGAATCAAACAATACGGTAACATAAAAGTCGTCGAGAAGAAACTTACCCGTAACCACATTAGGATCGTTCCTTGCGTCACTCTGACCAATCACAAACATGCGACCTTTTGCACCATTGTTGTTGTTGTTTCCCCCATTGTTGTTCCCACTGCCCTGATTATTGTTGTTGTTGTTCTGATTCTGGTTTAATTGGGGGCAGTTCCGCTTGAAGTGACCTTCAGCCCCACACTGAAAGCATACCTTATTTCCTTGCTGTTGTTGCTGTGACTGGTTTCGTGGAACGGGTGACTGTTGTTGCTGGTTCTGATTCGCAGGCCTTGAGCTCCTGCAATCTTTAGCGTCATGACCGACCCTTAGACATCTTTGACAGCGGCCTTTACGACACTGACCACTGTGGTGTTTGTTGCACCTGTTACATAGTGGATGATTTCCCCGATATCCACTCTGCCCCTGACTACCAGACGATTGCTGACTCGGACTCTGGTAATCACTAGTCTTGCGCTGCTGTTGTGCTTGAGACTGTACAATAGCTGAACCCCTGCTGGAATCCCCTTCCCATTTCCGCTTGTTGTCGCTGGGAGTAGCAGGAGTAACTGGAGTGGTAACGGTAGTAGCGCTGATACGTTTAGGCAGCCTGTTCTGTTCCACCGCCTGATCGGTGAGGCGATGAGCTAGCTTGACGATCTGTTGAATAGTGCCAAGATTCGCTGAGGTTACGTGGCTTTGAATCTCCGGCACCAGACCATTGAGATACAGTTCGATACGCTTAATGGGAGGGTCCACCATAGTAGGACACAGAATAGCCAACTCATTAGATCTTCTGGTGTACGCTTCAATTTCTGACCCCGTCATTTTCAAGTGGTAAAACTCTACCTCCAACTTATGAATATCATCACGGCTACAGTATTCCTCTTTAATCAATTCCTTGAAATCGTTCCAGGGTGTGGCATTAGCAACAGCCAACCCTAACATCTGTACTTGCGCATTCCACCAAGTCAGTGCAATGCCTTCTAGAGTACCAGTGGCGTATTTCACCCTGCGAGCCTCAGGGCATTCGCACATTTCGAATACGGACTCGAGCTTTTCAAACCAATGGAGGAGTCCAACCGCTCCTTCCGTGCCACTAAAGGTAGTAGGACGACAGTCCATGAAAGTTTTGAAGGTACAGACAGGTGGCTGAACGTGCTGACCTGTTGTATATAAGAATCCAGTACAAGATTAAAACACAAGAGTTGGTTTAGGAGTGTAGGATCTAAAGATCCTAGTGTGAGTTACAACTGCAGGGTATACCTCCTGCTTGTGCGGCTGTAAGTGCCTCAGCAATTCGTTCGTTAATGAGAGCCATCAGTTGGGCTTGCGTCATGTTGATACGTCCAGACATGATCTTCATAGTAAATATGACATAAGTGAGAGAGGTTCGCGAGTAGTGCGATAACAAAAGGGAATAATCACACAAGTGTTCTCATGCAATAGTGTTAAGTTAACCTAAGCATACCCGGAGCAAAGTTCTATGCAATTCTAGCAAGTAGGCAATAAGACATGTACCATACTACCTAGAGTGATGAGTCTTGCACGTGGAGCGAGGCGTCGTTGTGGATCGTTGAGCACTGTTCTGGTTATAGTCTGGTTTTAATAAAAACGTTTTTCCCTTATTAAAACCGAGTTCTCTATAACCAATGGCTCTGATACCAATCTGTCACACCCCCAAAATCCACACGCGGAGTACTACCGCTTGGAGGCGTGACATGACCAGGATCAAGCCACCAATCATATTGAACATAAGTATAAAGTAAAAGTCTTTCATCAATACGATAGGTGTTTCCAAAACCAAATATAAACAAGTGTGTAGCGGAAGCATTAATGTAAAAACCCAACATCAGTTTAAGTACAAAAAGTCATAATGTTTAACAACACATTCACGATCCATATCCACAACGACTGTGCCTCCCGTGCAAGCTCCAAAAGTACCTATGGTCCTGCAAGGCATGTAACAGAGAGTCAACAACTAGTTGAGCGAGTTCACAGTTGGTTATTTAGTTATAATGTTCATTTCGTAAATCGTATGCTCGATTAGTAATCATGTATCGTATGTAATAGCATCGCGGCCCTCAAGGCATGTTTGCGAAGATTAGTGGGGGTTTCCCATGTTTTCTAGACTAGTTATATTTGTATCGCGGCCCTCCAGGCATGTTTGCGAAGATTAAAGTATAGTTCGCGGCCATTCCAGGCATGTTTGCGAAGATTGTTCTAGTATCGCGGCCGATCCCGGCATGTTTGCGAAGAGAAGTTTATGTATCACTAGTCTAGTAGTATCTACCATTGACCTTCATCTCCCGAGGCCAATGGTATGTAATTCCGATAACTCTTAAGCTTAAATAATCAATCAATCAACCCATTCCCAACCCCGGGAATCCCATGCCTTGGTAGAAGTGTGAACTCACCTTGTTTGCTCGGTATGCTAAGTTAAATGCTCACTATAAATCAGTCAAGTCCTATAGTGCACGTATGTTCCGTCAGTTTACGTTCGTAATATTTCACATGTAACTATTTTCACAGTAATATAACATAGCGCGCTTGGCAAATAATCGCACATCACATAACAGTTAATCACAGTTTATTATAGCATATTATCCAACAACATACTTGATACAGTTATTGACTTGGCATAGTTAATGAGCCATAACTTAGTTGAATAAGAACTAACAGAGTTAACATACAGTCAAGTTTAATAAC
Organism: Helianthus tuberosus; assembly: GCA_030545235.1. NCBI lineage: Eukaryota > Viridiplantae > Streptophyta > Magnoliopsida > Asterales > Asteraceae > Helianthus > Helianthus tuberosus. The sequence continues at coordinate 118,816,944 of CM060409.1, forward strand.
TTACTGTGTAAATTAACTAAATAGGGTTAACTACTTAACAAGGTTAACAAACCATAAAAGTTAACAACTTACTAGATTAACTGAGTTAAGTAAACTAACTGGGTTATACAAGTGGTTAGTTTAATTGTGTAACATATTTAATGACATTAAATATTAACAGTATACATGTTGTCTAACACACCCTAGTGCCGAAATCACATAAGAGCCGAAAACACTAGGTGGGCCGAAAACACATATGGGCCGAAATCCCTTATGTTGCCGAAAACCCCCCATTAGCCGAAATCCCCTTACTGGGCCGAAAACACCCTCAATGCCGAAAACCCCTTTGGGCCGGATCGTTTGGGCCGAAATCACTTCATGTGATTTCGTCCACCTTCCTTTGTGGGGGTGTTTTCGTGAATGTTCATCATCTTCACCAACTCACTGTAACTTAAAACCCAGTAACTATCTCATTACAGAAACATGTTTAATCATCTACAAGCCATTTAAATCAATCGTTGATATGTAATATATAATTTGCCAACATGATATGATACCAGGACCCCGATTTAATCAGTTTATCATCCATTAACATATACCCACTGTTGTTCAAAATATCAAATATACACAGAATTCATGTATGATAATTATCTAACAAGCACACTATGATAATTCACATATTCACATATATACATCCATCATGATTAAACATCCAAAATCATACAATATGCAACAAGAAACACTTGAATCATGAAATCACTAACCAAGTATTAAACAGAGGTTTGCTTCAAATGAGGAACTCTTTGTGGGTTATCAGATGTAGAGAGAGAGAGAACAAAGTGATAAGATGGGTTTTGGTAAATGGAAACTTATCAGAGAAGATTTGTTTATAAAAAATGATTATACAAAAATATCTAATCACTGGGCCATGGGCCAAACCCATCTGTGATTTCGCCAAACATACTGGACGAAAACACTAAGGTGTTTTCATCACTTGTGTGATTTCATGAGTGCTTGTTCTCAGTAGTTTCCATCTTTTAATTAACATGTAAATAATACAAACCTTAATAACACACACTCACATATAATAAATATCATGGATTCCAAGTACAAAATATTAATCGAAATACGATACAACGTATTACAAAGGTAAGCGTTGTGAAACAACGAGTCGTATTATCAAACAACTAATAAAAAAAAATTTTAACGTGCACTAAATGCGAAGATAGAATCTTGGAAACTCGAGTTGTCACATTATCCCCAACTTGAAAGAAATTTCGTCCCGAAATTTAGCATGCGGTTACTGAGGAAGCTAGGTAAGTTATCGTTTACTGGTTCTCCTGGGGTGTCACATCATTCCCCCGTTGGTTTGGAATTTCTTCCCGAAATTCTGTAGTAGCTTTAGCCTCAGTAGTGGTTGCATTGTTTTCGAACAACTGGGGATATTTGAGTTCCATTTGGTCTTCGCGTTCCCAGGTGAACTCTGGGCCACGACGGGAGTTCCAACGAACTCGAACAAGTGGTATTCTGGTGTTCTTGAGGACCTTAACATCTCGGTCCGTGATTTCAACTGGTTCCTCGACGAAATGCAATTGTTCGTCGATAGTGAGCTCCTTCAAAGGAACTATAAAGGTCTCATCTGACTGCCACTTCTTCAGATTCGACACATGAAAAACGTTGTGAACTGCACTGAGTTCAGCTGGTAAGTTCAGTCTGTAGGCCACTTTGCCTATCTTTTCAATGACTTCAAATGGTCCAACGTATCGTGGATTGAGTTTGCCTCGTTTGCCAAAACGAACAACACCCTTCCAGGGTGAAACTTTGAGTAGTGCTCGATCCCCAACTTGGAACTCGAGTATTTTCCTGTCTTTATCAGCATATACTTTCTGACGGTCACGTGCTGCCGCCATGCGTTGTCGTATTTGAGCAATCTTTTCAGTAGTATCAACTACCATTTCTGGACCTGTGATCTGACTGTCACCCACCTCTGCCCAACAAAGAGGTGATCGACATTTACGCCCGTACAATGCCTCAAATGGAGCAGCTTTAATGCTGGTGTGGTAACTGTTGTTGTATGAAAATTCCACAAGTGGCAGATGCTTTTCCCAGCCCTTGCCAAAGTCAATTACGCACGCCCGAAGCATGTCTTCTAGAGTTTGAATAGTACGCTCAGATTGCCCATCTGTCTGAGGATGATAAGCTGTGCTCATGTCTAATCGAGAGCCAAAAGATTTATGCATTGCTTGCCACAGTTCTGAAGTAAAATGTGCATCACGATCAGAGATAATAGATGTGGGCACCCCGTGCCTCGAGACAACTTCTTTAAGGTATACGTCTGCTAGAGTGGAGAACTTATCCGTTTCCTTGATAGCCAAGAAGTGAGCAGACTTTGTGTGTCGATCCACGATCACCCAAATAGTATCATTTCCGCGCTGAGATCTAGGTAAGCCAGTAACAAAATCCATGGAAATTTGCTCCCATTTCCATTGTGGTATCTCAGGTTGTTGGAGTGGGCCTGATGGTTTCTGATATTCCGCTTTGACTCTCGCACAAGTCAAACACTTGCTAACGTAAGTTGCTATGTGGGCCTTCATGCTAGGCCACCAATATGTAGTTCTGAGGTCGTGGTACATTTTATCCGAACCAGGATGTACTGAGTAGCGAGACTTATGAGCTTCATTCATTACAAGCTCACGCAAATTACCATAGAGTGGGACCCAGATGCGTCCTGTTACATAGTAGGCGCCGTCTGCCCTTTGTTCTAACCTTTGCCTTGAGCCGCGCAGAGCTTCAGCCCTGACGTTTTCCGGTTTCAATGCTTCTACCTGAGCATCTCGTATCTGTGAAGGAAGACTAGACTGAATAGTGAGTTGCAACGCTCGTACACGCCTAGGTATAGTATCCTTTCGACTGAGGGCGTCGGCCACCACATTGGCTTTGCCCGGATGGTACTTTATAGCACATTCGTAATCGTTCAGTAACTCGACCCATCGACGTTGTCGCATGTTCAAGTCTTTCTGCTTGAAGATATGCTCAAGACTTCTGTGATCGGTGTAGATGGTGCACTTGGTGCCATACAGATAATGTCGCCATATCTTGAGTGCAAAAACAACAGCTCCAAGCTCTAAATCGTGCGTAGTGTAATTCCGTTCGTGAATCTTAAGTTGGCGTGAAGCATAAGCAATAACTTTATCCCTCTGTATCAACACACATCCAAGACCTTGGATAGATGCATCGCAGTAGACTACAAAATCGTCCGTGCCTTCAGGCAATGAGAGGATAGGTGCGCTACAAAGTCTATCCTTTAAGTGCTGAAACGCTGTATCCTGTGTATCACTCCAACGGTAAACAACACCTTTCTGTGTCAGTAATGTAAGCGGCTGTGCAATCTTTGAGAAGTCTTTGATAAACCGTCTGTAATAACCCGCCAAACCCAAGAATTGGCGTATTTCTGTTGGTGTGCGAGGTGCAGGCCAGTTCTTGATCGAATCTACCTTGGATGGATCAACATGAATCCCATCCTTGTTTACCACGTGGCCTAGAAAGTGAACTTCACGAAGCCAGAAGTCGCATTTTGAAAACTTAGCGTACAGTTGTTCCGTTCGAAGGAGTTCCAAAATAAGTCGTAAATGCTGCTCGTGTTCCTCCCGATTCTTCGAATAGATCAGGATGTCGTCGATAAAAACAATAACAAATTTGTCAAGGTAAGGTTTGCACACCCTGTTCATAAGATCCATGAAAACCGCAGGCGCGTTCGTTAGCCCGAATGGCATGACCAAAAACTCGTAATGGCCGTAGCGAGTTCTGAATGCTGTTTTGGAGACGTCCTCATCCCGGACTCTTAGTTGATGGTAACCTGACCTCAGGTCAATCTTTGAGTAATAGCTCGACCCTTGCAACTGGTCGAATAAGTCGTCGATGCGTGGAAGTGGATAACGATTCTTCACAGTCACCTTGTTCAGTTTGCGGTAGTCTATGCACATACGAAAGGTACCGTCTTTCTTCTTTACAAATAATACTGGAGCTCCCCAGGGCGAAGAGCTAGGACGTATGAAACCCTTTTCCAAAAGTTCTTGCAATTGCTTAGACAGTTCTTCCAGTTCAGTTGGAGCTAAGCGGTAAGGCGCTCGAGCTATGGGTGCTGCTCCTGGAGCTAGCTCGATCTGAAATTCGACCTGGCGATGGGGCGGTAGCCCAGGTAACTCTTCAGGAAACACTTGAGGAAAGTCGCGTACTACAGGAATATCCCCAATCTTTTTCTCTGTCGTCGATGTATCAGTAACGAGTGCTAAAATAGCTATGTGGCCCTTTCGCAGACACTTCTGAGCCTTCAAAAAGGAGATGATGCCACTCACGACACCACTCTTGTCGCCTTGAACTTCGAGAGGTTCTTTGCCAGAACGAGGAATACGAATGATCTTCTCCTTGCATAGGATCTCTGCTTGTTGTTGGGATAACCAATCCATACCAATGACAATATCAAAACTACTCAGAGTTATAGGAATGAGATCGATAGTGAAAGTCTGACCGGCGAGGATAAGATTACAACCCTGAACTATGTGTGTGGCCTCTAGACTTTTACCGTTAGCTAACTCTACGACATGTTTGGTGTTCAAAAGTGTTGGTGCGCGTTTAAGCATTTGACTAATGTTCAGAGACATATAACTGGTATCCGCACCCGAATCAAACAATACGGTAACATAAAAGTCGTCGAGAAGAAACTTACCCGTAACCACATTAGGATCGTTCCTTGCGTCACTCTGACCAATCACAAACATGCGACCTTTTGCACCATTGTTGTTGTTGTTTCCCCCATTGTTGTTCCCACTGCCCTGATTATTGTTGTTGTTGTTCTGATTCTGGTTTAATTGGGGGCAGTTCCGCTTGAAGTGACCTTCAGCCCCACACTGAAAGCATACCTTATTTCCTTGCTGTTGTTGCTGTGACTGGTTTCGTGGAACGGGTGACTGTTGTTGCTGGTTCTGATTCGCAGGCCTTGAGCTCCTGCAATCTTTAGCGTCATGACCGACCCTTAGACATCTTTGACAGCGGCCTTTACGACACTGACCACTGTGGTGTTTGTTGCACCTGTTACATAGTGGATGATTTCCCCGATATCCACTCTGCCCCTGACTACCAGACGATTGCTGACTCGGACTCTGGTAATCACTAGTCTTGCGCTGCTGTTGTGCTTGAGACTGTACAATAGCTGAACCCCTGCTGGAATCCCCTTCCCATTTCCGCTTGTTGTCGCTGGGAGTAGCAGGAGTAACTGGAGTGGTAACGGTAGTAGCGCTGATACGTTTAGGCAGCCTGTTCTGTTCCACCGCCTGATCGGTGAGGCGATGAGCTAGCTTGACGATCTGTTGAATAGTGCCAAGATTCGCTGAGGTTACGTGGCTTTGAATCTCCAGCACCAGACCATTGAGATACAGTTCGATACGCTTAATGGGAGGGTCCACCATAGTAGGACACAAAATAGCCAACTCATTAGATCTTCTGGTGTACGCTTCAATTTCTGACCCCGTCATTTTCAAGTGGTAAAACTCTACCTCCAACTTATGAATATCATCACGGCTACAGTATTCCTCTTTAATCAATTCCTTGAAATCGTTCCAGGGTGTGGCATTAGCAACAGCCAACCCTAACATCTGTACTTGCGCATTCCACCAAGTCAGTGCAATGCCTTCTAGAGTACCAGTGGCGTATTTCACCCTGCGAGCCTCAGGGCATTCGCACATTTCGAATACGGACTCGAGCTTTTCAAACCAATGGAGGAGTCCAACCGCTCCTTCCGTGCCACTAAAGGTAGTAGGACGACAGTCCATGAAAGTTTTGAAGGTACAGACAGGTGGCTGAACGTGCTGACCTGTTGTATATAAGAATCCAGTACAAGATTAAAACACAAGAGTTGGTTTAGGAGTGTAGGATCTAAAGATCCTAGTGTGAGTTACAACTGCAGGGTATACCTCCTGCTTGTGCGGCTGTAAGTGCCTCAGCAATTCGTTCGTTAATGAGAGCCATCAGTTGGGCTTGCGTCATGTTGATACGTCCAGACATGATCTTCATAGTAAATATGACATAAGTGAGAGAGGTTCGCGAGTAGTGCGATAACAAAAGGGAATAATCACACAAGTGTTCTCATGCAATAGTGTTAAGTTAACCTAAGCATACCCGGAGCAAAGTTCTATGCAATTCTAGCAAGTAGGCAATAAGACATGTACCATACTACCTAGAGTGATGAGTCTTGCACGTGGAGCGAGGCGTCGTTGTGGATCGTTGAGCACTGTTCTGGTTATAGTCTGGTTTTAATAAAAACGTTTTTCCCTTATTAAAACCGAGTTCTCTATAACCAATGGCTCTGATACCAATCTGTCACACCCCCAAAATCCACACGCGGAGTACTACCGCTTGGAGGCGTGACATGACCAGGATCAAGCCACCAATCATATTGAACATAAGTATAAAGTAAAAGTCTTTCATCAATACGATAGGTGTTTCCAAAACCAAATATAAACAAGTGTGTAGCGGAAGCATTAATGTAAAAACCCAACATCAGTTTAAGTACAAAAAGTCATAATGTTTAACAACACATTCACGATCCATATCCACAACGACTGTGCCTCCCGTGCAAGCTCCAAAAGTACCTATGGTCCTGCAAGGCATGTAACAGAGAGTCAACAACTAGTTGAGCGAGTTCACAGTTGGTTATTTAGTTATAATGTTCATTTCGTAAATCGTATGCTCGATTAGTAATCATGTATCGTATGTAATAGCATCGCGGCCCTCAAGGCATGTTTGCGAAGATTAGTGGGGGTTTCCCATGTTTTCTAGACTAGTTATATTTGTATCGCGGCCCTCCAGGCATGTTTGCGAAGATTAAAGTATAGTTCGCGGCCATTCCAGGCATGTTTGCGAAGATTGTTCTAGTATCGCGGCCGATCCCGGCATGTTTGCGAAGAGAAGTTTATGTATCACTAGTCTAGTAGTATCTACCATTGACCTTCATCTCCCGAGGCCAATGGTATGTAATTCCGATAACTCTTAAGCTTAAATAATCAATCAATCAACCCATTCCCAACCCCGGGAATCCCATGCCTTGGTAGAAGTGTGAACTCACCTTGTTTGCTCGGTATGCTAAGTTAAATGCTCACTATAAATCAGTCAAGTCCTATAGTGCACGTATGTTCCGTCAGTTTACGTTCGTAATATTTCACATGTAACTATTTTCACAGTAATATAACATAGCGCGCTTGGCAAATAATCGCACATCACATAACAGTTAATCACAGTTTATTATAGCATATTATCCAACAACATACTTGATACAGTTATTGACTTGGCATAGTTAATGAGCCATAACTTAGTTGAATAAGAACTAACAGAGTTAACATACAGTCAAGTTTAATAACTTACTGTGTAAATTAACTAAATAGGGTTAACTACTTAACAAGGTTAACAAACCATAAAAGTTAACAACTTACTAGATTAACTGAGTTAAGTAAACTAACTGGGTTATACAAGTGGTTAGTTTAATTGTGTAACATATTTAATGACATTAAATATTAACAGTATACATGTTGTCTAACACACCCTAGTGCCGAAATCACATAAGAGCCGAAAACACTAGGTGGGCCGAAAACACATATGGGCCGAAATCCCTTATGTTGCCGAAAACCCCCCATTAGCCGAAATCCCCTTACTGGGCCGAAAACACCCTCAATGCCGAAAACCCCTTTGGGCCGGATCGTTTGGGCCGAAATCACTTCATGTGATTTCGTCCACCTTCCTTTGTGGGGGTGTTTTCGTGAATGTTCATCATCTTCACCAACTCACTGTAACTTAAAACCCAGTAACTATCTCATTACAGAAACATGTTTAATCATCTACAAGCCATTTAAATCAATCGTTGATATGTAATATATAATTTTCCAACATGATATGATACCAGGACCCGATTTAATCAGTTTATCATCCATTAACATATACCCACTGTTGTTCAAAATATCAAATATACACAGAATTCATGTATGATAATTATCTAACAAGCACACTATGATAATTCACATATTCACATATATACATCCATCATGATTAAACATCCAAAATCATACAATATGCAACAAGAAACACTTGAATCATGAAATCACTAACCAAGTATTAAACAGAGGTTTGCTTCAAATGAGGAACTCTTTGTGGGTTATCAGATGTAGAGAGAGAGAGAACAAAGTGATAAGATGGGTTTTGGTAAATGGAAACTTATCAGAGAAGATTTGTTTATAAAAAATGATTATACAAAAATATCTAATCACTGGGCCATGGGCCAAGCCCATCTGTGATTTCGCCAAACATACTGGACGAAAACACTAAGGTGTTTTCATCACTTGTGTGATTTCATGAGTGCTTGTTCTCAGTAGTTTCCATCTTTTAATTAACATGTAAATAATACAAACCTTAATAACACACACTCACATATAATAAATATCATGGATTCCAAGTACAAAATATTAATCGAAATACGATACAACGTATTACAAAGGTAAGCGTTGTGAAACAACGAGTCGTATTATCAAACAACTAATAAAAAAAATTTTTAACGTGCACTAAATGCGAAGATAGAATCTTGGAAACTCGAGTTGTCACATCATAGGACTAGTTAGGCGGTCCGAACGCGTTTCACGCGAACGACGCGTTAAAGTAGCATAAGCTACCTAAACGGGTCGTAATGGGTCGTAAGCAGTTAGGTTAAGTTTCATTTAGCATGTAGGATTTGTTAAACCAAATGACACGAGTCTCTACACTCGTTTGGTTTACAAACCCTAATGCTACCCGATCTTCCGATCTAGGTCCGGTTAATTAACATAGTTACCTATATTAGGTGCCGTTTGATTCCGAGATCTCTAGCACTGTTTGGTGGTTATCTTTAGACAACTGAGCAATCTCAGGTGAGTACATAGACCCCTCTTTTACTGTTTTCCAAACTGTTTTGGGGTGGAACACATGTGCTTACTTGTTACTTTCATGCTTTCCTGTTTTAACATCATATACTGCTATGTTCGTTAGTACATTATAGTACATGATTTTATGACATTTCATGCTAGGTGTGCCCATTATGTGCATTACTTAGTACATCGTTTTACATGACATTTCACGCTATGTATGTTCATTTGATTTCATACTTAGTGCATTGTTTTCACATGTTTACATTTTGGTATGACATTTGGTTTGTTTACATGGGACAATACATTCATTAACACCGATCATGCCGTTCGTTAGTAGGTAGTGGTACCATAGGAATTGACAACTCCCGTTCCGGACGTCCCAGGGAAAGGGGATGAAAGGAATGACCGAATTCGTTGATATAAGACAGATAGACCTTTAATTTGTTTAAAGGGTTTATCACCACAGTCGCCAGGCTTGGATGTATGCATATTCACAATACCGCATAAATGTTCATATTAAATATTTGCATGCATTTACACAAAACATAGCTTTGATTTAAACCAAGTTTTACTTCAATACCTTGTTTTTGTGCATATGGTTTAGTTGAGACATTTCACTTGCCATACATGACATTTTGACATAGACATTTGACATGGATATTTGACATAGACATTTGACATGACATTTTGACATAGACATTTGACATGGATATTTGACATAGACATTTGACATGGATATTTGACATAGACATTTGACATGGATATTTGACATAGACATTTGACATGATTTACATCTTGACATGAACATTTTGCATTGTTTGGTTAGGTTTGATTAAGTGATTAAGTAACGATGCGTGTGTAATATGATACAAGCATGGTGGATACGCCGCTGGTACTTCCTATATATAAGTGTTTGTATGGTATTACATGTCGTAACGTTATTTGAATCATTTCAGTTTGAGACATAGAACATTTCATACAAATAACATACTTTTCACAAGACATTGATTTATAAACATCTTATCTTATGCAAACATATTTTACTTGGTTATTCATTTAACCCTACCTTTATTTATACTTATCATCTGATCTTATCGATTTTCAAATGATTTACAAAGCAAAGCAAATAACAAGGTTCATGACTAAACATTTTCTCAAACATAAGTCATGAATCTTATTTTCACAAAACCTATGTATCTCACAGGCATTTTTATGCTGACGTACCTATTTTCACATGTGTTTTTCAGGAACTGTTGCATAAGATGATCAAGATACACATAGACAGACTTGGGCTTTAGTGACAATAAAAGATGCAAGACTAGTTAATTATGTTGTATTTATTTGTTTATTAAGACATTGTAACACCATAATCAATAAAACGAAACTTCAATTGCCATGGATTTGAAACAATTAATTCTGTTACAACACCCCCCCGATGTTTCCGCCACGTTTTGTATGTTCCACGTGGTCGGGGTGTGACATTTCGAGACGATTCTAAAGGTGTAATTTGGTAACCACTGTTTTCGGAGATCTTTTGTACGGTTTTAACAGTTTGTTACGTTAAAATGTCAAACATGACACAATTGAATGCACCTAAGATGATGAAGGTGGAGAATTATCTTACATGGAAGGACAACTTCAAATCCTTCATTGAATCTCAGGATGCTCGCATATGGATCTATATAGAAGATGGGTACACAAACCCAACACACGATTATGAGGGCAGACCACGTCGAACAAATTATGTGAACATGAAAGAGGATGATAAAAGGATGCATGAGGCTGAAAAGAGAGCCTTGGCTGCGATAAAGATGTCCTTACCTGATAGCATCAAGCATACCTTCACAAAGTACACTAATTCAAAGGATATGTGGGATGCATTACAAAAGCGATATCAGGGAAATGAGAGTGCCACTCAGGCATTCATGGCAGAGATAGTGCCAGTTGATGAGGCTGAAACTAGTGTGAGTGATGCTGAATCTGAAGTGAAAAATGCTGAAGCTCAAGTGGAGAATGCTGAAGCTCAAGTGGAGAATGCTGAAGCAAAAGTGGATGCTGAAGTAGGGAAAGAGAGTGAAGCTGAACAGGTTGTTGCTGATGAAACCTCAGAAGTTCATGAGGAAAAGGTACAATCTAATTCTGTGTGTTTAAGATTTCGTGAACTACAGGGTGAGATTGACAGGTTGAGAACACAAAACCAAAGTCTGGTAAGCGAGATGTCGAACGTAAAAGAGTCAAACTTTTTTACTAAAAGAAATGAATCTACATACTTATAAGAGGTTATGAAGCTGAAATTGAAGCTTTAACTTGCAAATTGAATGAAAAACTTCAAGTCATAGACTTAGCTCATGACATGATGGCTGAGAAAACAAAAGAGATTTCTGAAAAATGCAAAGAGTTGTCAGATGCACAACTCAAAATTGTTGAACTTGAAAAAAATTGAGTCAATTCAGAGATTCGTCTTTTGTAATGAAACACATGATGGGTGGGTTAAAGAAGATTAATGACAAGACCAGTGTGGGCTTCCAGGGCTTTAATGAAGTTCCACCTCCTCTTAGTCATGACTATTCATTCCTGCCTAGTGAAGATGAGCTAGCAAACTTTATGGCATCTGCACCAAGTAGTTTCGCATCCACATCAAGTCAAGGTGATGGATCTGAGAGTGATGATGCTAAGAAGAACAATAACAGGGAACCTTTGAAAAGGAAAAATTCACCGCCTAAGAATAAAAATCAAGCTTTTGTTAAAAAGATTAATTTTGTTCAAGGTAGTGATATGAAAAATGAAACAACTGTTATTGAAAATGAATCAAATTTAGAGTTTGCTAAAAATAAAAACAAAGAAAAATATGAATCCAAGCAAACCAAACAAGGTTCATCCAAGGGATCATCACCATCTGATAAGGGATCTACCTCAGAGACTCCAGCTAAGAAGTCTTTGAAAAGGAGATCATGCTTCAAGTGTCACATAAAGGGACATGTAGCTAGCTGCTGTCCTAACAAAAAGAGTGAAGCACAACTTAGTGAAAAACAGAGAGGGAAATTACCTGAGAAGAAAGTTGAAAACTCTTCAAAGAAATCTGCTCCTAAGCAACCAGAGAATGTTGCTGTTGGTGTAGATAAGGCTGAAAAAGGAACTCCACAAGTTCCTCGTTTTCAAAGAAATCAACCAAGATTTCAGCCTAGATCTCCACCAGGCAGATATGAGAGACCTAGAAGCAGTTCACCGAGAATGAACAATTTTAATGGAAATTCAAATAATTTCAGAAGTCAAGGTCAATATCAAAATCGATACCAAAATAATGGTTGTCGAAATTTTTATAACAATGGCTTTAGAAATTATAACAATCAAGCTTCTTGGAATCAAAATTTGAGGTACCAAAATCAAAATTTTCAAAGGTCAAATAGTCCAAACACATATAGGAACCCTCAGGACCAGAGACCTTATGGAAATCAAAATCAAATTCCATCAACAGGTCTGAGATTCAAGACTCCAGTTAGGAGTAATGGATATTGGATGGATGTTCCAGTAGTTGGTGAATTTGGACGACCCAAGACCATTAAGGCTTGGGTCCCCCAATCTAACTAATTTCTTAGTTGGTGTGTGAAGGAGCTGCTAAGGAGGATTATCAACTTATGTTGATAGTAGCTGCTTCAGGCACATGAAGGGGATGTAAGATTGTTGATATATTAATTTTAATTGATTTAAATTGAAGTTCAAAGTGCTGATTCGACACACTAGATAACTTGGCAGCTCTTTATACTAAAGCATTTGACAGGGCTCGCTTTGAACATTTAGTCGAACTCAACGGGATGAGGAATCCTGAATAACTGGTTTTTCATAAGAATTTTGTAAATAGTTTACTGCTTTTCTTAAAAATCAAAAATACAAAAACATTGAAAAATCAAAAACATAAAAAAAAAAAATAGAAAAATCAAAAATGAGTTATCACTGTGTGAAAAAGGAGAAATGATAGTACATCAGCAAGTTAGACTGTCACACTGAAACTGAAATTAAATTGCTTAAGTGTGATAGCAGCTTCATCATATGATGTACCAGTAGGCAAAAAGCATGAAATAATCAACTTACCAATGTGATATAAACATAAATGCACTGAGTATGAGTGGGGAACACATCAGTGGTGTATGGTTTAATAACCTTAAATCTTGCATTGATAGATTGCCAAAATCTGAAGTTTTGGGTCTTTATACTGTTATTTCATCTGGGGATATCTTGGTTGTCCTTCTGTTCAGAACAAAAATTGTACATGACCCCAGGAAAGAAAGTCACTTGGAATTAGCTCATTTCTATTTGAATGTCTGTATGTTGTCCCGATACACACAATTTTGATCTGATTCTGAAATCTTCTCTGAAAAAAGTCGTGTACCTCCTCTGCTGCATCCAGATATATGCTGACCTGGAGGTGCTAGGCAACGACAGCTTCTGCTGCATCCAGATACATGCTGACCTAGCTGTACGTTGTCGCGCTATAGATCTACTACACCCGAAAGAGGCCCTCAAGTGCCCAAATGAAACCCAAGAAACCTATATCAAACTGAGAAAAACTCATTTGATCTGTATATTATACCATCTCTGCTAAAGATCTATTCTGTTCTCTTCTCAACCTATTCCCAGTTAAGATTTCAGAAATCTGGATTGGACTTGTGAAATATGTGGTAGGGAAGATACTTGCATGATAGAGTGTGTTGTTTATATTTCCAGGATTTGATTAGTATTTATTTGGGTGTTCATTGTTAAGCAATTAAAACATGATAAAACAGACTATATGCAGACCTAGGCACTGTCTGGATATCTTAAAGGATGACATCAGTATACTCACCTACTACGATGAATCTTTGTGCATACCTTGATCGCGGGGGTATATCCTGAAGTGGGACACACTAATATTTCAGAAATAAAATTACCTTAATGTATCATACGGTAATGGTACTTGAAATGTTCATGCATTTTGTTTAAGTGGACAAACATACTGGTAATCGTCTTGGACTGCTTTTCATGAAAAATTACATAAAGAATTAACTAATGGTGTGAAAACAGTTTGATTGTGCTGATATGATCTTCTTACCAGTGATTCTCACAAAAATAGAGTGTTTATTGCTTTTATTATTTACTTGCTTTCAGAAAATATAAAAATCCAAAAATAGTGTCTTTTTCTGTTTAAAATTCTTAATGTACGGAAAACTGTTATTCTTGGAGGAATTGTTACTGATAGGGGGAGACGGTGTTAGAAAGTGAGTTCAAAATTTTAAATCATGCGGGTTATAGGGTGTGATTAAAAAGTTTTGCGTGTTGGTAATGAATTGAGAATGCTTAATCTGTGATACAGTTTAACTATCTCTTGAAAAATAATAATTTATTTAACTTTGTTGAAAAATTCTTATGGTTTCTCGAGATGTTTGTTTTATAGTAAACAGATTGAAGCAGTGTGTTGCTGAGAAGTTGCTGTGTTGCTGAGAAGTTGCTGTGAAGATGAGAGTTTGATTGGATGCATGGTAGAACCTCCTTTCTACATTGCAGACAAAGATTGAAGAGTTTGAAGATTGCTATACAAATGCTGAACTGGAGTTTACTCAAACGCTAAAGTTTTGAAGATTTGGTGATTGGATGCATCAGCTTAGGGGGAGTCTGTTGCTGACAGAGCTATTGAAGCTGAAGCTATCCAAAGACCAAAGACAGTGCAAGACTACATGAAGACAAAGTTATTTTATGAAGCTATTGCAAGGGGGAGTTTGTTGGTGCATGTTTGTGACAACAGCTTAGATTTGGTCTTTGGATATCTTGTAATTTGTTAAACGATAAACAGTTAGCGGGTTTAGCTTTGTATTAGTGAGATAATAGAGTTTGGGCTAAACAAAACCCACATTGGGTGATGGGGGACGATTTGGGCCTAGCCCATGTCGCAAACCCAGCCTAATGTTGCAACCTTGTGTTATATAAACAAGGTTAGGCTTTAGGGTTTAGGTTAATCAGCCAAAACAGAGTTTGAGAGGCATTGAAATTCGTGAGAGCTAGACTTGGACAAATTTGAGTGTGGTTAGGGTTTAGATTGATTGTAATACGTTTGTTTGATAATCAATAGTAACCCGGTTTGAAAGTGATTTCTGTTTCTACTCATTCTGCTATATTCTGATCAAGAGGATTCCGCACTCTTGATTGGAAAGACAATTCTGTGAAGATCCATACACATCAAGGGGACCTACAGAGTTCGATGACTTGAAGCAGGATAGTGGTGAGCACCGTGCGTACACTGACAGGTATGAGGAGCTAAGCCTACTTTGCCCTACAATGGTTACCCCACTCGAGAAGGCTATCGAGAGATATATTGATGGCTTACCTGACTCCATACAAGACATCGTCACTGGTAGTAACCCTACCACGGTTCGTCAGGCAATCGAGTTAGCTGCGACATTGACTGAGTCGCAGGTCCGAAAGGGTAAGTTACACAGGAAGGGTGACAAGGGTAAGAAACAGTCGTTTGATAAGGGTGAAAGCAAGAAAGGTAAGAGCAAGAAGGGCAAGGATTCTGGTTCTTCGAAGGAATCTAGGAAGCGCAAGGCTTCCCAAAATTTCACTGTCACTGCCCAAGTTAACCAGGCAGCTCCCAATTAGCCTGCACAGCCGCCGGCAAAGAAACGGTATGCGGGGAATGCACCGTTGTGCAACAGATGCAATAGTCACCATCAACCGCAAGTTCCTTGCCGTTTCTGTACCAACTATGGGAAGTCAGGTCATCTTTCTGATGTTTGTCGCTTTACTCCCAATCAAGCTGCACGTAACCCAGCTCAGCAGGTTGCTCAACCACCTGCTCAACAGCAAGCACAAGCTGCACGACCTCACTTTCCTCCTGGTTCGTGCTACAATTGTGGGGACCTGACTCATTATCGAAACCAGTGTCCAAGGCTGGTTAACGCAAATCAGAATCAGGCTCGAGGTCGAGTCTTCAACATGAATGCCAATGAGGCGCAAGCAGACAACGAGGTGGTGAACGGTATGTTCCTTGTTAACAATCAAACTGCTTCTGTCCTTTTTGATTCAGGTGCCGATAAGAGTTTTGTGTCATTATCCTTTGAGCCATTGCTTCGCATGTCTAGAACAAAACAAGGAAAGCCTTTGACGGTAGAAGTTGCTAGTGGTGAACCCGTTGTTCTTGATTCTGTTCTTCGTAACTGCCAGTTAAACCTTAACAACCATCTTTTTCCTATCGACCTCACGCCAATGCAAATCGGAAGCTTCGACATTATAGTAGGCATGGATTGGTTAGCCAAGCATCACGCAGAGGTAGTTTGTTTCGAGAAGATTGTTCGTGTTCCGCTCTCGACAGGTGAGATCCTACATGTTCGTGGTGAGAAACCTGCTAGTCTCAAGCTCATGTCTTGTACTTAGGCTAGGAGGTATCTGCGAAAGAATTATGTGGCCTTTTTGGCACATGTTGTAGCAGATAAAGGCAAAGGTAAGGCGATTGAAGATATCCCTGTTGTTCGGGATTATCCAGAAGTGTTTCCTGAAGAGTTACCTAGTTTACCCCCAGCGCACCAAGTTGAGTTCTGTATTGATCTTGTACCTGGTGCAAATCCTATTGCCAGGTCTCCATATCGTCTTGCACCGTCGGAGATGCAAGAGTTATCTAAGCAGCTTCAGCAGCTTTCTGACGAAGGTTTAATTCGTCCTAGCTTTTCACCTTGGGGTGCTCCCGTTCTTTTTGTTAAGAAGAAGGATGGATCTTTCAGAATGTGTATCGATTACCGTGAGCTTAACAAGCTCACCATCAAGAATCGATATCCCCTACCTCGCATTGATGATCTCTTTGATCAGTTACAGGGTGCTTCTTATTTTTCAAAGATTGATCTGCGTTCTGGGTATCATCAACTTCGTGTGCATGAAGAAGATATTCCTAAGAGTGCTTTCCGCACTCGTTATGGGCATTATGAGTTCACAGTTATGCCATTTGGTTTGACTAATGCTCCTGCTGTTTTCATGGACTTAATGAATAGGGTCTGCAAGCCTTATTTAGACGAGTTCATCATCGTTTTCATTGACGACATCCTGATTTATTCTAAGACGCAAGCTGATCATGAGCAACATCTTCGTCTTACCCTGGAACTCCTAAAGAAAGAACAACTTTTCGCCAAATTCTCCAAGTGTGAATTCTGGCTTAAGGAAGTTCAATTTTTGGGTCATATCGTCAACAAACAAGGTATTCATGTAGATCCCTCCAAGATCAGTGCGATTAAGGATTGGGACACGCCTACTACACCCACCGAGGTTCGTTCTTTTCTTGGTCTCGTGGGTTATTACCGCCGCTTCATCGAGAACTTCTCAAAGATTGCTGATGCGTGTGAAGTGTCGTAGATATTTAAGTATATTTTAAGCCCTTTTTACACGTTAGTCAAGTTTTAAATTTATAAAACACGATATTTTACTAACACCAAACACACATATGGGCAAGTGCACCCATCGTGAGCGTAGTATAGTGTTGGGAAGATACCGAGGTCGTCCAAGGACACAAGAGCTTTTAGTACCGGTTTATCCTCAACGTCTAATCAAATCAAAAGTTAGAAAAAGGTTTTTAAACTAGAAAAAATAAAAACTAACTAAAATGCTGAAAAAATAAAATAAAAGTAAAAACAGAGAGACAAGATGAATCACTTGGCTCCGACTCGTGTATAGTGTAACCTTTGATTATTTCCGCATTTTTGCACTTTTTAAGAGATTATCTTAGTTATTGTAGTAGGCCCCTCTTTTGAAGGTGACGTTACCCTCAACCCAGTAGTTTGAGTCAGCAAGGATACAATCCTAAAGGGTCGGATTATTGAAAGATAATTAATTAAGTTATTAATGCATATTATGGTAGGCCCCTCTTTTGAAGGTGACGTTACCCTCGGCTAAGTAGTCCGAGTCAGCAGAGATACAGTCCTAAGTAGCCGGGTTAAAGTATTAATAGTAGCTTACATATGAGGGGATCAAAGAGTTTGGACCCCCGCCATCCAATACCGGTGGGTATTGAAGGAGGTCCTACTAAATTTGACCCAGGTCCTTGCAGGATCTATACACTGAACAAGACAAGACTCTTACCAAACCGTTCCCTTAACCCCCGACCAGGTAGCCAACATACCTCCATATAGACCGTGGAGATATGAATGGTGAAAATATTTTATTTTATATAGACAGTAAAATAAATGCCAAGACACCACGGACAAACGATAAGGAAGAATCACCTTCAACATAAGAAACTAGTTATTAAAGTCATTAATACATAACCAAGTAAAAAGTGTGAAAATATTAAAAATAAAAAGTATTAAACTAGACACTTGTCTTCACCAAGTGATGTAAGAGACTTAGGCAAACATGGCCTTTGATTGTCAAGAACTCTTACGATCAATCTTGGATCCCGAGACGACTCACACACTATATTATGGACAATGGATGATGGTGGTGGATGATGGTGTTGTGATAGTGGTGGGTGGTGGGTGGTGGGTGAGAGAGGTGGTGTGCCAAGGGATGGTTTGCAAATGAGACAAGCACCCCTATTTATAGGCTGAACAGTAGCTCGGGTACAGCCCCGTGTCCATTGGGCACGCCCCCGTGTCCGCTGGGCACGCCCCCGTGTGCAGAAGCATATCTGTACTATCAAGATTTCCCCAGATTCTGTGAATCTTAGAGTTGACCACGGCCCCGTGTCCGCTGGGCACGCCCCCGTGGTGGGTGATAGAAGCTTCTATAGCTTTGTCTTTTATGCTGACACTTGGGCACGCCCCCATGCTCATTGAGCACGGGGCGTGTTCAGCCTTCTGTTCTCTTGATTTTGCTTGGGAAGATGCTGTCAGGGGGTCGGGCATGCCACGTTTGTTCCTTTTCTTGTATTTATGTTAGATTTAGCTGCCTTTTTGCTTCTTTTGTTTATTTGAGCTCATTTAATCCTGAAAATACAAAAGGAAGACAAAAACACACTTTTTCCAACATTAGTACTAAAAAAGGGTTAGTTTTATGCCACAATTGATGTAATTTATATGTTGCATTTTGTGCACATCAAATACCCCCACACTTGAATCTTTGCTTGTCCTCAAGCAAAACTCTTTATAATGTGGCTTTACACTCCCAAATGGAATGGGTAGAAGAGAAGGTTTTGGGCTTGTCATAGAGTGTCGGGATTTCCAAGATTCTTTATTAGGTTTTATTTTTATTTGTTTACAATCCTATTCGTCATGATTTATTTAAAACATTATATAAGATAAATTACTTATTAGGGCATAACATGCTTTTTTAAAATTCCATTTATATACAAGTTCACATACCTCACGGGGGATCACTCAACACTCGGCCGAAGATGTATTTTAGTGAATCACTCGAGAGCGGCATGAAACTTACTTCTACCATAGTCTTGCCAAGCAATCAATCCTCCTCCTTTTTAACTATATACCTTTGTAAATATCAAGAGGACTTTTGGGTGAAGGGTTAGGCTTGGGTTAAAGGTAGGTGGTTGGGTTAGTGGTTAGTAAAAGGGCGAAAGGCGTAAAAAGCGTCGGTTTTCGTAAGACTTTTTATTTTTGAAGTTTTTTATTTTGATGAAGCCAATATTCAAACAAAGTTAATTTTGATAAACTTGTTTGTTTATTTCTCTTTTGCTTCATCATCAACAATTTTTTTTTAAGTCATTACGAAAAACCGAGCTTGTTACTAAAAACAAAGGGTTAAAAATAAAAAGGTTTTGGAGGGTGAAAGGGTGTTTGTTTTTGGGTTAAGAAATGAAAAGGTTTA
Source organism: Helianthus tuberosus (assembly GCA_030545235.1). Taxonomy (NCBI): domain Eukaryota; kingdom Viridiplantae; phylum Streptophyta; class Magnoliopsida; order Asterales; family Asteraceae; genus Helianthus; species Helianthus tuberosus. Next base: position 118,836,641 of record CM060409.1, read on the forward strand.
GGCTCAAAGGGGATAACTAGGGGGATTTTGGGTAGGTGGTAAAAAAAAAGAAAAAAAAAATAATGGTGTAGAAATGAAAAAGGGTTAGTCCTAATGCCTCCATCATTTACTTACTCGGGTTTAAGTTGGTAAGGACTGGGAATGTATCGTCGTGGCAAGTTCTAGAGTCGTAAGAACCAAGCGGCTATTTACACAAGAAATGAAAAAAATGAGCATTTAGTTTAAAGATATGTATTTGTATGCTCAATAAAGGCTCAAAACTCACTTTTTGTGGGAATGAGTTTTTATGTGATCAAGTATATATAATCAAATTTTAACTAAACTTGTCATGCCGTTTCATAATTTTCCCATGTTGGTTCTTTTTATCACGACGCTATCGGTTGTAAATTTGTAAAAATATAACCTTTTTAGAATTTGAAATTCCCAAGTTAACCCTAGACAAGAAATTTTTTTTTTGAAAAAAATTGGGGTGATTAGCGGTTCCAATAGAGTTTTGTGTAAGGCTTGTGATTAGGACTTGCAAGATTCAAAGTTTTAGCATCCCCCCCCCCCCACACTTAAATTACACATTGTCCTCAATGTGTCCCAAAAATAAGTTTTTAGGTTGATTGAATGTGTAAAAAGGTGTCAAAAAGCAAAATTTATGTTACTGGGCGTCTGGACATGGCCCCGTGGTGTCCGGGCACGGCCCCGTGTTCAGATCGCCAGTAACAGAAATGAATAAAGAGAAACAGAAGTCTGGGCACGGGGGCGTGTTTAGTGAGCACGCCCCGTGTCCAGTTACCTGAACTGGGCATTTTCTGCAGATTGTGCAGCACGGGGCCGTGTTGGGCGGGCACGGCCCGTGCTGAACTTGCTGTAATAAAGAAAATTTTGTCGGATGGCCCTGTTTTCGTGCATGGGGTGCTGGTTCAAGTTTCCCTTGTTATCCTTCACCATCCCGAGTGTGTTTTATTCCTGAAAATTAAAACTAAACTAGAAAACATAAAAATTAATCTAAACTAAACTAAGGATAGTTCCGCGGAATGCCTCCGTGGTGCGCCACGTTTATAAGGGTCCTTGGCTAGACCCAAAGCCTGGTCATATGTCACCCAAGTGGGATGTTTTGCATCCCATGCTACACCGTCGAAGAGCGTCATCCAAGCTTGAGTCTATGACCTTCATGTAGTTGACCGGGTCTTCGTCTTCTACTCTTTTTCCAACTCCAAACTTCACTTCCTCGTCCCCAAACTTCAATGTTAGTGTTCCGTCATTCATGTCTACCACTTCTTGGGCTGTGGCTAGAAATGGCCTCCCTAGGATGAGAGGGACTTCGGCGTCTTCTTCCATGTCTAGTATGACAAAGTCGGCTGGGAAGACGAAATTGTCGACTTTGACCAATAGATTTTCAACGACACCTTGTGGATATTTGACGGATCTGTCAGCAAGTTGTATGCTCGTCTTTGTAGGGCTCGTTTTTCCTAGGCCGAGTCGTTTGAACATTGAGGCGGGCATGAGGTTGATGCTAGCCCCAAGATCGGCTAGTGCATTGCGAATGGGGGATCCCCCAATTGAGCAAGGAATCGTGAAGCTTCCAGGATCAATCTTCTTTTGTGGGAGTTTGTTGAGTAGTAAGGAGGAGCATTCTTCGCCTAAGTTAACTAATTGCAATGATTCAATTTTCCTTTTATGAGTGAGGAAGTCCCTCATAAATTTTGAATATTTAGGCATTTGGGTTAGGACTTCGATAAATGGAATATTAACATGCAATTGTTTTAGTAAATTTTCGAACTTTACGAATTGCTCATTGGTCTTTTGACGAATTAACCGACCGGGGTATGGAACCGGAGGAGTCTTAGTGGGCTCTTGGTTTGGTGGAGAAGCCTTCTCTGGTTGGGGCATGGGTGGAGTTGTGGTATGGCTGGATTGGCTTCTTTCAGCTGGCGGTAATGGAGCCTCCTCGGGACCCACGGTTCGGTTTCTCAATGTGATGAGATGTACTTGTGCTTTTGGGTTGTTTCGGTATTACTTGGTAACGCACCTTGTGGTCTCTCGGAGAAATTTTGAGCTATTTGATTTAATTGTTTTTCAATGTTTTGAATGCTAGCTTGTTGATTTCTGAAATTCGATTCTAATTGCTGAAATCGATCCGAGTTTTTCTTTTCGGTGTCGGAGATGAGGTGAGATACAGTATCTTCAAGCCTTTCTCGTCCACATTGTTGTTGAGAAAAATTTTGTGGTTGTTGAAAGTTAGTTCGTTGGTTTTGTTGGTTACTACTATTGCCGGGATCTCTCCAACCAAGGTTAGGGTGGTTACGCCATCCTTGGTTGTAGGTACCCGTTGGAGGACCCGACGGCCTAGGTCTATTATCAATGTAGTTTACCGTTTCCGTTTGATCATCTAATTCTTTCATACAACTCCAATTTTCATGTGGTCCACCACACCCCTCACAAGCCATAACCGAGACCGTTTTTGCCATTTCTAACTTTTTGATTTTTGAAGAAAGGGCCTCAATTTGGGCTTGTAAAGAAGTGCTTTCATCAACCTTATGGGCGCCCGGGGTAATAGATTTATTGCCTCGGGGAGTGTGCCACCGAAAATTGGTTTGAGCATTTTCCTCAATTTGATTATATATTTTATTTGGGCGACGATTACCTAGAAGTCCCCCGGAGCTAGAATCAAGTGTTTGTCTTGTGTGTGGCAACAACCCATTGTAGAAAGTGGATACTTGTTGCCATACCGCAAGACCATGATGAGGACACTTTCTTAGTAGCTCTTTGAACCTTTCCCAAGTTTCATATAAGGATTCCCCATCCTCTTGTGAATATGTATTAATTTCAGTCATTAATTTAGCCGTTTTAGCAGGAGGGAAATACTTATATAGAAACTTTTGGGCTAGTTCATCCCAGGTGTTTACCGAACCAACTGGGAGGGTGTTAAGCCAAGCCTTAGCTCGGTCTTTTAGTGAAAATGGAAACATACGAAGGCGGATGGCGTCGTTTGATGCTCCATTGATCCGAAAGGTATCACATATTTCTAAGAAATTAGTAATATGTAGATGAGGATCCTCGTCCGCAAGCCCATGGAAGGTTGCGGAGTTTTGAAGCATTTGTATCAAATATGGCCGAAGTTCGAAGTTGTTGGCTTCGACATTCGGTGCATTGATAGCGGCGCCGAGATTACCTACGGTGGGGCGTAGGTAATTCATGAGGGTACGTTGGTCCGCCATTGGAAGTGGGTCCCCCGAAACTTTCTCTTGGTTTTTAGCTTTAAGTCTTTTTCTGAGAAAGCGCTCGGATTCTTCAAGAGGTTCTTTTATGTCTCTACTAGAACTGGAGCTCATACACTACGTAGAAAGTTCAGATGTGGCGCCTGGGTCCCAAGTCCTGCAATAAAAACAGAAAAGAACGTTGGTCAGAAGGTTCACCACGACGCCGTGCTCAGGTGAACACGGCCCGTGGTCGGAAATACAGTGATTGTTTTCCGGATCCCTGTTACTGGGGAGCTAGACACTGCCCCGTATTGCACCGACACGGCCCCGTGCTCAACTCTCTGTAACTCGGAAAATAAAAACTGCCAGTGACAATGCTGGGCACGACCCGTGCTGAGCTCTGCAGAAACTGAAAAATTAAGAAAATCCTATAAAAAAAAACAAAAAAATTAGAAAAAAAACGATTAGGCCGTCGATTCCTAACTTTCTTAAAATCCTTGTGTCCCCGGCAACGGCGCCAAAAACTTGATGCGTGTGAAGTGTCGTAGATATTTAAGTATATTTTAAGCCCTTTTTACACGTTAGTCAAGCTTTAAATTTATAAAACACGATATTTTACTAACACCAAACACACATATGGGCAAGTGCACCCATCGTGAGCGTAGTATAGTGTTGGCAAGATACCGAGGTCGTCCAAGGACACAAGAGCTTTTAGTACCGGTTATCCTCAACGTCTAATCAAATCAAAAGTTAGAAAAAGGTTTTTAAACTAGAAAAAATAAAAACTAACTAAAATGCTGAAAAAATAAAATAAAAGTAAAAACAGATAGACAAGATGAATCACTTGGCTCCGACTCGTGTATAGTGTAACCTTTGATTATTTCCGCACTTTTGCACTTTTTAAGAGATTATCTTAGTTATTGTAGTAGGCCCCTCTTTTGAAGGTGACGTTACCCTCAACCCAGTAGTTTGAGTCAGCAAGGATACAATCCTAAAGGGTCGGATTATTGAAAGATAATTAATTAAGTTATTAATGCATATTATGGTAGGCCCCTCTTTTGAAGGTGACGTTACCCTCGGCTAAGTAGTCTGAGTCAGCAGGGATACATTCCTAAGTAGCCGGGTTAAAGTATTAATAGTAGCTTACATATGAGGGGATCAAAGAGTTTGAACCCCCGCCATCCAATACCGGTGGGTATTGAAGGAGGTCCTACTAAATTTGACCCAGGTCCTTGCAGGATCTATACACTGAACAAGGCAAGACTCTTACCAAACCGTTCCCTTAACCCCCGACCAGGTAGCCAACATACCTCCATATAGACCGTGGAGATATGAATGGTGAAAATCTTTTATTTTATATAGACAGTAAAATAATGCCAAGACACCACGGACAAACGATAAGGAAGAATCACCTTCAACATAAGAAACTAGTTATTAAAGTCATTAATACATAACCAAGTAAAAAGTGCGAAAAGATTAAAAATAAAAAGTATTACACTAGACACTTGTCTTCACCAAGTAATGTAAGAGATTTAGGCAAACATGGCCTTTGATTGTCAAGAACTCTTACGATCAATCTTGGATCCCGAGACGACTCACACACTCTATGATGGACAATGGATGATGGTGGTGTGATGGTGGTGGGTAGTGGGTGAAGTGTGAGAGAGGTGGTGTGCCAAGTGATGGTTAGCAAATGAGCCAAGCACCCCTGTTTATAGGCTGAACAGTAGCTCGGGCACGGCCCCGTGTCCATCCTCTTCTCTTTCTTCATTAATTACAGTTTGTCTGCATTAGTTGACAACGCCCCCGTCTCTGCTGGGCACGCCCCCGTGTGCAGAAGCATATCTGTACTATCAAGATTTCCCCAGATTCTGCGAATCTTAGAGTTGACCACGGCCCCGTGTCCGCTGGGCACGCCCTCGTGGTGGGTGATAGAAGCTTCTATAGCTTTGTCTTTTATGCTGACACTTGGGCACGCCCCCATGCTCATTGGGCACGGGGCGTGTTCAGCCTTCTGTTCTCTTGATTTTGCTTGGGAAGATGCTGTCGGGGGGTCGGGCATGCCACGTTTGTTCCTTTTCTTGTATTTATGTTAGATTTAGCTGCCTTTTTGCTTCTTTTGTTTATTTGAGCTTATTTAATCCTGAAAATACAAAAGGAAGACAAAAACACAGTTTTTCCAACATTAGTACTAAAAAAGGGTTAGTTTTATTCCACAATTGATGTAATTTATATGTTGCATTTTGTGCACATCAATTGCAGTTCCCCTAACTGCTCTAACTCAGAAGAACAAACCCTTTGAATGGGGAACCAAACAAGAAGAAGCGTTTCAGACCTTGAAGCAGAAGCTTTGTGATGCCCCTATTCTATCTTTGCCTGAGGGCAATGATGATTTCATCATGTATTGTGATGCATTAAACTTGGGTCTTGGCTGTGTTCTCATGCAAAGGAACAAAGTCATAGCATATGCATCAAGGCAATTGAAGATTCATGAGAAGAACTACACCACTCATGATCTTGAGTTAGGTGCAGTTGTTTTCGCTCTCAAAATCTGGAGACACTATTTGTATGGTACAAAATGTGTGGTTTTCACTGACCACAAAAGTCTTCAGCACATCTTCAATCAGAAAGAACTCAACATGAGGCAACGACATTGGGTTGAACTTCTAAACGACTATGATTGCGAAATTCGCTACCATCCTGGTAAGGCGAATGTCGTGGCTGACGCATTAAGTCGTAAGGAACGTGTCAAGCTTCATTGTGTTCGTGTTCAATCTGATATTCAAGCTCGATCTGATATCCAAACCCGCATTTCTCAAGCTCAACATGCTTGTGTTTCACAAGGTTTGATGGGTAAGGAATTACCCTATCACATTAAGCCTGATCTTGAATTAAAGGACAATGGATCGTATTATTTCATGGGCCGTTTGTGGGTCCCAAGCCAAGATGATCTTCACACCTTGCTTATGGATGAAGCTCATAAGTCTCATTATTCTATTCACCCTGGCTCAGACAAAATGTATAAGGATCTTCGTACTCAGTATTGGTGGCCTGGTATGAAGAAAGACATTGCCTTATACGTATCAAAATGCCTTACTTGTCTTAAGGTTAAGGCTGAACATCAACATCCTTCTGGTTTATTGGAGCAACCAGAGATTCCAGTTTGGAAATGGGAAAACATTGCTATGGATCTTATTACCAAACTTCCGCGCACAAAGAGAGGTCATGACGCCATCTGGGTAGTGATTGATCGTCTTACAAAGTCAGCGCATTTCTTGCCGATCCGTGAGGATCTATCTGCTGACAAGCTTGCTAAAATTTATGTGGATGACATTGTATCTAGACATGGTGTTCCTTTGAACATTATTTCTGACAGAGATGCTCGATTCTCGTCTCGTTTTTGGAGAACCATGCAATCTGCTATGGGGACCCAACTTAATTTGAGCACAGCCTATCATCCACAATCAGATGGCCAAACTGAAAGAACAATCCAGACTTTGGAGGATATGCTTAGAGCTTGTGTGATCGATTTTGGTGGTAGTTGGGATTCACATCTTCCATTGATTGAATTCTCTTACAACAACAGTTATCACTCCAGCATCAACATGGCTCCTTTCGAGGCTTTCTATGGTCGAAAATGTCGTTCACCAGTCTGCTGGAATGAGATCAGTGAGGCTCAACTTACTGGACCTGACCTCATTCTAGAGACTACAGATAAGGTTAAGAAAGTTCGTGATAACCTTCAGACAGCTCGAAGCCGTCAAAAGAGTTACACGGACAGACGACGCAAGCCCTTGGAATTTCAAGTCGGTGATCATGTATTACTTAAGGTCTCACCTTGGAAAGGTGTGATCAGATTTGGAAAGACAGGAAAACTTGCACCTAGATACGTTGGACCATTCAAGATCGTCGAAAGAATCGGTAAGGTAGCCTACAGACTTGAGTTACCTCCTGAACTTGGAAACGTTCATCCAACCTTTCACGTGTCCAATCTCAAGAAGTGCTTAGCTGATGAGAACCTCCACATACCACTTGATGAGATTCGTGTTGATAAGACGATGCATTTTGTTGAGAAACCTATGGAAATCATGGACCGTGAAGTTAAGTGGCTTAAACGCAAGCGCATTCCATTGGTCAAAGTTCACTGGGAATCTAAACATGGACCAGAGTTTACTTGGGAATATGAAGATCAAATGAAGTCGAAATATCCACATCTATTCTCACGAGTTTCCTCTAAACAAATTTCGGGACGAAATTTCCACAAGTAGGGGAGACTGTGACACATGTGTCTGTAATCATTGTGAACAATTTAGTTATCAATAAAATAATTTTATTTGATCCCAATGTTTGTTTGTTTATATTTGACATTTTTCATGTTTTGATTTTTGTTCAATTTCAAACTCTATATCGCTTTCTGAAGAGTTATACGCAAACTGGTGCGTAAACATAATTAGTTTAACGCAACAAACACTCCGGAACATCAATATATGCTTAACATACCTTAAATAACCTTTACATAACTTAGAAATAAGTTTTGAAGGCTTTGGTATGGCAAAATCAAGTTTATTCGCTTACAGGGACTAAATTTGACAAACTGTGAAAGTATGCCGATTCGTACTGTAACGGACATTCCGGAACTTGATCATAAGTTAAACATACCCTAAATATCCTTCACATAGCTTAGAAATAGGCTTTGAGGGGTTCGGTGTGCTAAAATAAACTTTTTGGTCATTCAGGGACTAAAAGCATCAAAAAGTGCATAAGTTTGCATTTTCGCGCATATCTTACGTTCTGAATACATCCGGACATCCAAAAATTTATGCAATCATTAAAATATTTTATTTTAGTGATTGGCATGAGAAAAATCCATTCGTTGCGTAATTTGGATCGTTTTTCGTGTTCGTGCGTATTTCGTCGTAATTAAGCAAATAACGCGTCCGTACGACCAAACGAACCGACATCCGGCATATTTTTGAACATGTTTCATGTCCACTATGCTTAGGCATCATTGTAGGCCCTTAAAGTTGGCTTAACGGGGATTAGATGTGTCAGAATTGAGCTTATAACACTGCAGGGACTGAAACTGTATAAATGTAAACTGTTGCTGATCTGTGCAGACCAGGCAGGCCGCATAGCACTTGTCTATGTCTTACGCGGGGCGCGTAGGTGCAGCATATCTGCACATAATCATTTTCCAGCCTGTTTCCAGCTGTTCCAGCTATTTTATGCAATTGCAAATGGTATTTTATCATTCTAGGGGCCATTTTTAGGTGCCCATGGTTTTGCAAAACCATGGGTACATGTGTACGGTTGAGATCAAAGCACGGTTTTCGATGAACGATCTTAACGGCTTTCCGAAATCTATATAAACCCCACCCCCATTTGCTTGCAACTCACATTTGATCAGATTTTTCCCTAAGTTGAAGGATAAAACCTTCATACCTGGGAATTATTAGATCAAAGCTCCATTGCTTGGACCCGTTGTAAGTATTCTTTCGTTCTTTTCCGCGTTTTAAGCTTGAAAGTCAAACTTTGTTTGACTTTCTGCATTGACCAGTTTATGGTCAACATGAAGTTCGTTTGAACTTAATAACGTGAGCGTAATCACGATGGTTTTAGTCTCATATGACTATACCTACTGATTACCACGTTATCTAGGCATAGTGGCGAGTCGTAGTTTCGGCCAAAATGCGTATTCTCGCGTATTTTGTAACCAAACTACTTTTAGGTATCAAAACCCTTTGTTTTGATACCAAACCTGTTTTCAAACTTTGTAAAACATGTTTTAACATGTTTAGCTCGTCACTTTAGGTTTAGTGCTTATGTAGGGTCGTAAGGTAAGCGATCTAAACAATTGCTTATACTTTCGAACCCGACCTGTTTGGTCGATCATTAGGATCCGACCAAACACATTAGGTGACCATAGTTTCATAGGGAATAACCTTCCGGGGTTATACCTTATGGTCACTTCGTTTAAGTAGTTGTATGATAGGTAGTTTATATGCCTTAGGTAAATGACCAAAATGCCATTTTTGCGCATGAATTCATTTTAAGCATATGTAACATAAATTTTTACATCTAAACTGATTATGCAACAATATTAGACATGTTAAGGCATATTTTACTTGTCATAGGACTAGTTAGGCGATCCGAACGCGTTTTACGCGAACGACGCGTTAAAGTAGCGTAAGCTACCTAAACGAGTCGTAAAGGGGTCGCAAGCACTTAGGATAGGTTCCGTTGTAGAATGTAGGCTTTGTTAAACCATATTACATGAGTTCTTACACTCATTTGGTTTACGAAACCACATTTTACCCGATCCTCCGATTTAGGTCCGTTTATTTACGTAGTTACCTATATTAGGTGCCGTTTGATTCCGTGATCTTTCTAGCATTGCTTGGTGGTTACCTAAAGACTATTGAGCAATCTCAAGTGAGTACATAGTCCCATATTTTACTGTTTTCAACTGTTTTGGGGTGAAACACATGTGCCTACTTGTTACTTTCGTGTTTTTCATGCTTTCATATCACATGCTTGTTATGTTCATTAGTACACTTATAGTACATGATTTCAATATGTTTTTGCTATGTATGTCCATTTAGCATATACTTAGTACATCGTTTTGCATTACATTTTATGCTATGTATGTCCATTTAGTGCATACTTAGTGCATTGTTTTACATCACATGCTATGTATGTTCATTGTTGCATACTTAGTACATTTGTTTTACACCACATGCTATGTATGTCCATTTGTTGCATACTTAGTATATTGTTTTACATCACATGCCTACATTTTGGTATGACATTTGGTTTGTTTAAATGGGACAAAAATACGTTCATTAACATTGGCCATGCCGTTCGTTAGTAGGTAGTTGTACCATAGGAATTGACAACTCCCGTTCCTGACATCCTAGGTATGTTTGGATGGAAGGAATGACCGAATTCGATACACATAACTTAGATAAAACTTTAATTTGTTTAAGGGTTTGTCGCCACAGTCTCAAGGCTTGAATGTATGCATTTAACAATACCACATAGATGTTTGTATCAGTAGAGCATGCATTTATTACACAAAACATAACTTTGATTTAAACTGTGTTTTACTTCAACACCTTGTTTTGTGCATTTTTTGGTTTAGTTGGTACATTTCACTTGCCATACATGATATTTGTTTACACATTACATGATTTACATTTGACATATACATCTTGACATTGGTTTTCACATTACATAAATTTACATTTTTATAATAGACAATTCTTTACACATAAACATTTTAAACATGAACAATTTACATTGATGGTTTGTTTGGGTAAGTGATTTAAGTAACAAGGCGTGTGTAATATGATAAAAGCATGGTGGATACGCCGCTGGTACTTCCTATATATAATCGTGGCGTTATTTAAACCATTTCAATTTAGTCATAATACATTTTACATAAATAATATATTTTTACAAAACATTGTTTTACAAGTAGTTTAATTTATACAAACTCATTTTACTTGGTTATTTAATTAACCATACACCTTTCTTTTATATAATTTGATTTCTTATCACATTTTCGTATAATTTATAAAAGAAAACACTTAACAAGGTTCATGACTAATTTTTATTAAACATTTCTTTAAACTCAAGTCATGAATCCTATTTTCACAAAACCTATGTATCTCACAGGCATTTTTATGCTGACGTACCTATTTTCACATGTGTTTCAGGAGCTAACGCATAGGTTTGATCAGGATACACTAGGGTGGACTCGGGCCTTAGTGACATAAAAGAAGCAAGATTAGTTTAAATAATGTTATGAACTCTTGTTTCCTTTGTTTAAAGACAATATAATCCCTCTTTGTTAATAAATAACACTGAACTTTAATTACCATGGTTATGAAACAATAATTCTGTTACAACACTCCCCGACGTTTCCGCCGCGGTTGCATGTTATACGCGGTCGGGGTGTGACATAGAATTCATACCATTTAGAGTTAGAAATTAAATTCTAAACTCACTTGAAATATAGCTTTAGGTGTATAGCATTCCAGGATCTTGGTAGCATATCCCCTTCCATATCCTTGAGTCGATATGCTCCTTTCCTAGATTCTGATTCAACCTCATAGGGTCCTTCCCACTTCGGAGCTAATTTTCCATTGGCAGGATTAGTAGTATTTTGAAAAGCTTTTCTTAACACCCAATCTCCAACTTGAAACCTTCTAGTCCTTATATTCTTGTTATATGCTCTGGATATCCTCTGTTGATATGCTGCCATCCTTAGCTTTGCCGCATCTCTTATTTCATCCACAGTGTCCAAATCTTGGCACAAAGCCTTAGGATTCTGCTCAGGATCCCGGAGGTTAGATCTTGCTGTAGGTATCACCATTTCTGTCGGGATCACTGCTTCTGTTCCAAATACTAAGGAGAATGGAGTTTGGCCAGTTGCATTCTTTATTGTTGTTCTATCAGCCCACAAAACAAAGGGTAATTCTTCTGCCCATCTTCCTTTCTTAGCTCCAAGTCTTTTCTTCAAATTGTTGACAATTATCTTGTTCGAGGATTCTGCTTGTCCATTTGCTTGAGGATGTACTGGTGTGGACGTGATCATTTTAATTCCCCAACTCTTGCAAAAGTCAGTAGTCCTCTTACTTATAAATTGAGAACCATTATCACAAATTATCTCAGCTGGTACCCCAAACCTAGTCAAGATATTCCTTTTTATGAAGGATACTACTTCTTGGTCTCTGACTTGAACAAATGCTTCAGCTTCAACCCATTTAGAGAAATAATCAGTCATCGCGAGCATAAAGACTTTTCCTCCTGGAGCCTTCGGCAATTTTCCTACTATATCCATTCCCCACTTCATGAATGGCCAAGGGGAAGCAATAGGATACAGTGGTTCAGCAGGCTGATGTAATATATTACTGTGCCTTTGACATGCATCACATCTTCGAGCATATTCTGCAGCATCTTTTCTCATCGTCGGCCAATAGTATCCAGTTCTTAATACCTTTGAGAATAACGACCTGCCCTCAGTATGGTTACCACAATCTCCTTCGTGTATATCCTGAAGCACTTCTTTAGTTTCGGGATCCTCCAAGCACCTCAGATATGGTCCTGCAAGATATGGTCCTGCAAGAGATTTCTTATATAAAACATTATTTATAATAGTGAATCGTGATACCTTCATTCTAAAGGCCTTAGGATTCTCATCCTTTGGGATGTGTCCTTCCTTGAGATATCTCATGATTGGAGCCGTCCAGGATTTAGGATCCTCCTCGGAATACTCATCATCAGGATCCTGGATACTTACTACTTCCTTGTCCTGAGATTTGAGAAGATCCGTCGCAGGATACAAGATATGTAATATTAGTATTTGGGTTCCCTCCGGTATCCTGACTGATGATCCTAGATTAGCCAAGGCATCTGCTTCAGCATTATCCTCTCTCGGTACCTGTTCAAGTGTAAAAACATCGAAATATCCTGCTAATATTTTGAGAATTTCGAGATACTCGATTAACTTCTCACCTTTAACTACATAGGATCCATTAAAATGATTAGTAATTAACAAGGAATCAACATATACTTGCAAACTCTTAATATTCATGCTCTTAGCCAATTCTAATCCTGCAATTAAGGCTTCATATTCTGCTTCATTATTAGTGGCAGGAAATTCACACCTAATAGCCTGGGGTAATATGTCCCCCTGTGGCGATTTTAGTAGTATACCCAATCCTACACCTCTAACATTAGATGCACCATCAGTATATAATGTCCAGGATTCTAAATTTTCTCCTAGCTGTTGCACTTCTAGGTCTACTTCATTTTGAATATCACTACTGAAATCAGCCACAAAGTCAGCTAGAGCTTGAGATTTTATGGCATTTCTAGGCTCATATACTAGATCATAGGCACTCAATTTTACTGACCACTTAGCCATCCTGCCTAACATTTCGGGTTTCCTAAGCACATTTTTAACAGAATAATTAGTTTTAACATGAATCCTATGTGTCTCAAAATAATGCCTAAGCTTTGTCGATGCCATAACTAAGGCCAATATCAATTTTTCTAAATGAGAATATCTAGTTTCAGCATCTAATAAGCTTTTGCTAACGTAATAGATAGGATATTGCTGACCTTCATGATCCTTTAACAGGACAGCACTTACCGCATTCCCTGATACTGCAAGATACAGGGATAATGGTTCACCATTCTCTGGCTTCATCAATAGAGGTGCAGTTGAGAGATACTGCTTTAATTCCTGCAAGGCTGCTTCATGCTTCTCTCCCCATTCGAATTTCTTATTCTTCTTCAGGATATCGTAGAATTCCTTGCATTTTTCTGAGGATCTTGAGATAAATCTGTTTAATGCTGCTACTCGTCCCGTCAGTCTTGGTACATCTTTCATGTTGGAAAGTGACTTGATATCCAAGATGGCTTTGATCTGTTCTGGGCTTGCTTCTATCCCTCTTTTAGTCACCATATATCCTAGAAACTTTCCTGCCCCCACTCCAAAATGGCATTTAGCAGGATTTAGCTTCATGTTGTACTGGTCCAGGATATCAAATGCTTCTTCAATATCCCGGAGATGATCCTCAGCCTTCTTAGATTTTACCACCATATCATCGATGTATACCTCCATGGTGTCCTCCAGCTTGTCTTTGAACATCATGTTTACCAATCTTTGGTATGTTGCACCTGCATATTTTAAACCAAAAGGCATAGCAGTATAACAATAAATACCCGTCGGTGTCATGAAAGCAGTATCCTCCTGATCCGAGGGTTCCATTTGGATCTGCTGGAATCCTGAGGAGGCATCCATGAAGGTTAACATCTCGTGGCCGGTAGTAGCATCCACCATTGAATCAATATGAGGTAGGGGAAATGGGTCTTTGGGACAAGCTTTGTTCAAGTCTGTGTAATCTACACAGACTCTCCATCTCCCATTTTTCTTTTGCACCACAACTACATTTGCTAGCCATTTGGGAAATTTCACTTCCCTAATCATCTTGCTCTTTAATAATATTTCAACTTCTTCCTGAATGATAGTGTTCCGTTCTGGAGCAAACTTCCTTCGTTTCTGTTGGACAGGCTTGAAAGACCTATCAATTCCGAGCTTGTGAGTTATAATATCCTTGGAAATACCTGTCATATCCTCGTGTTTCCACGCGAATGTTGACATCCTGCATTTCAAAAAGTTAGTCAATTGATTTTCAATATCCTGAGGGATATTGGTTCCTACGAGCACCGAGATATCTGGATTATCCTAATCCATGATAATTTTCTTTACATCCTGCTCTGAAGCCTTCATGATATCCTGGGCTCGCATCTTTAATTGCTATGCTGCATTGGGCTTTGTCGAGGATTTCATCGAAGAAGAATAACACTCCTTTGCTTTCTGTTGATCACTTTCCACCTTGACTACTCCCCAAGGGGTAGGGATCTTGATGCATTGATGATAGGTTGACGGCACAACTTTCATATCATGGATCCAGGACCTACCCAATATGATATTATAGCAGGATAAGGAGTCCATGACACAAAAGCGCTACATTGAGTTGACCCCTTCAACATACACATGCAACTTTATCTCTCCCACGGTATTCCTGGCTTCTCCACTGAACCCAACAAGCACAGTGGATTTCGAAGTAATATCCATCGGGGATACGTTCATCCTCTTCAGTGTTTCCAGCTGAATTATGTTGATGGAGCTGCCATTATCCACCAGTATCCTGCGCACAAAATGATTAGCAACATATAAAGTTATTACCAAAGCATCATGGTGAGGATCCTGGACAGTATCCCTGTCATCACTATCGAACGTGATCACTTTATCAGTCGTGAGGGTTGACATCCTGGTTGGCTTATCTCCCCTCTCTGCCTTGGCCTCCTTCGCGTGCCTTTTCGCCGCAGAATATGATGTCCCGCAAATGTCGAATCCTGCTGAAATGAAGTTAATTATCTTAGCATCCGCAGGAGGTGTTGCTGCTCGTTCAGGATCCTTCTCAGTATCCTGACCCTTATTCTTCTTTCTTCCCAGGAGGTCCTTCAGATATCCCTTGCTCAAGAGATAGCTTATTTCTTTCCTCAGAGCAATGCAATCCTCAGTAACATGTCCGAAATCCTCATGGAAGGCACACCATTTGGACTTATCCTTTCAATCAGCTTTTTGTTGATTCTTCCGGGGTCACCTTGCTTTGTCTCCTAAACCCTGCATAGCATACATCAGTTCAGGTATATTTACGGAAAAACAATATTCTGACAATTCAGGATATTCCTCAGGATCCTCGTCTTCAACAGCATTCACTTTCTTGCTGTCATTCCTGCCATATGGCTTAGAGCGATATGGTTTGTACGAGGATTCCGATTTCCTGTTGGTTGACTCATAGGTTGTGGATGAATTCATCCTCTCTTGCATCTTTTTGTCATCCTCCAGTCGAATATATCTTAAAGCTTGTAGGATCGGTGAATCGATCAAACGAGACGTTCAGAAGAGTTCTCGATCAATATGAAAGGCAGAAACAGACGTATTGATGTTGTTGCAGCTTGATTCATATAAAAAAGTAGATTAAATGTCGATTAGATTGATATCACAACGTTTTACAGGCTTGGCGACACTTTGGCAGAGCTTCGCTACCAGAATCCAAAGTTACAAATGAAGAACCAAGAACACCTATATATAGTGGAGGCCAGGTCGCACCAAACAGGCATGTCCAGGTCGCACCAAACAGGCATGTCCAGTTCGCACGAACTGGCCAGTTCGCACGAACTGGCCAGTTCGCACGAACTGGCCAGTTCGCACGAACTGGCCAGTTCGCACGAACTGGTCACTTCGTGTGAACCTGCTTGTTTTGACCTGTTTCCCGTTTCTTTCGAACTATGTATCTTGGTTTATCTATTCTATTACAAGACTCGATACAAGACGAAGTCGACAGACATATGCACCAACAAACTCCCCCTTGGATGTTGACGAGTCTTCGGTACGAGTCTTCAGCATGACGAGTCTTCAATCTTGATCAGTCTTCTCGCTCTCTCCAAAATGTCTTTCTCTGTAAGCATCCTCAATCTTTCTCTTTCTCTCAGAATCTCAACCTGGCTCTATTCTCTCTCTAATTCTCTTGATCAGGTCTCTTGATTCCTTAAGTTCTTCAGCATCAGCAGCTTCTATCTCAAACTTTGTTAACAGACTCCCCCTTAAGTTGTTCCGGGATCGTACCCTGGCTCAAACTCTGCTCAGGCTTAGACATGAGGATCTGCACAAATCTCTACCCAACAGTAAATTTCAAAATTTTAAAGATTTAACAAATTTAGAAACCACTTGTAGATATCTTGAAACATTCTCAAATAAACCACTTGTATTCGAAACACTCAAATTTGGTTTCAAATTAATGAACCATTTAATCATTTCAAAATCAATTCTCATTTCAAACAAACTCTCCCAACCCTGTTGTTCATCATGTTCAGCATTTGGAATTTTGAAAATCAGCTTTCCAACATCAGTTGTCGAAAATAAGATGAAGTAAAATCTTTTTGATTTTTTCAAAATTATATGCTAAAACACACTAATGAAAAGCAGTAAACAAATATTTACAGACAATATTTTTGTGAGTTTGTGTAAGAGGATCATATCAGTTTATGACAAACCACTAGCACCGTTGAGCTTTAAACACTTTAAGTTCTAAATGATTCACTTAGATTGTCAGTATACTGATCCACTTAAATTTTCACACAAAGTTCAACTGTTTCGAGATACGAGATTAGTATTTTAAGCATTTAACTTATTCGCGTGTCCCACCTCAGAATATACTCCCGTATCCAGACTCCTATATTCAGTCTTACAGGTGAATGTACACTAATGATATCTGTAAGTGGGATAAATGCGAGACCATGAGAGCTCAGGCTATTGCTTCCGCAAAATCAGAGAGATGATGGCTCGTCTTTCGGTGTGTTCCCTTTAGAGAATCTTTTCTTCAACAGCACATGATTAGCATTTTTCAATGTTTCAACATTTTTTATGCTGAGGGTGGGCTTTATGAATAAAGCAGTGCAAAGTATTATACGAGGACTAGGCTATTGCTCCCACAAAATCAGAAGTCCTAGTATAATACCCCAGATATCATCACGCACAAAGACCTAGTATGTCAGAAATAAAAAAGCCCTTCAAACAAGATTTCAGGGGTTACCTATATATCCGAGAGATGTTCCCCACGAAATAAGTAAGTATTTGAAATTTAGGTTTATATCTCGACAACAATCTACTAAGCGTGTAAAAACCTACTGGCATATCATCAGTGAGACCGTTTATCACATTTTAACTTTCCAATTCTTTAGCGTACTGTGATTGTCTACTGATGTACTATCATTTCCTATTTTTCACAACAAAACTCATACTAGTTTAAAAATCAAAATGAGTTTTCAATGTTTTTGGATTTTATCATGTTTTTGGATTTTCAAATTTTCAAAATTTCTAAAAAATTTTCTACTCCCCCTAAAATCAAAAATATGTTTCAATTTTTGATTTTCAAGGAAAATTTGAAAATAAAATCAATAAACTGTAAAAATAAAATGACAAACTGATATGAATTGCATCAATTCTCCATCCACTTGGCATAAACAATCAGAACTCCCCCTGACAACAAACTATTTTCCCATTATGATTTCAGGACACTTAAGTTTGTTTTAATCAAATGGTTTTTCCGGAAAATTAATTTGTTTGTCATTTCACAAACTTGGGGATTAACTCATCATTTTGTTCTTTCAACCACTTTGTATGAATGTTAAATTAAGTTCAATTTAATGACATTGATTAACCACTTGTAGGAACAATCACTTTTCCTTTTCTTTTAACCACTTGTAAAAATCTAACACTTGTAAGTTTTACACAAAACATTTTCCAAAAATTATGACACTTTTAGGTTATTATCAACAATACCACTTGTAAGTCGAAATTTCACAGTTGTGAATTTCTCAAGAAAGATGCCGATTCCTACTCCCCAATTACCAACCTGGGAGTTCCGGCAAGTCAGGATTTTTAAGTATGGAATACAGACACCCAAGCCTGACCAGCTTTGGGTGCATCCGAGTTATTTTCACTCGGTTGGTAAGTTCTCCTCTTTAATTCATAAAATTCCTTTACCCCTTTTTCCTTACCATCGACCATTCTTCCAAAAATATGTTTCACTTTGCCATTGAAAGCCTTTTCGACATCAAATTCTTTCTTTTCAGAATAGAATTGATTCGAAATCTCCACTTTTCTAACTTTTTGTTTAAAATTTTCAGTCCGCAATGGTGGAAAGTTTGCGTCATCCATTAGTGGAACTAAATTTTCTCTTTTTAGCTCTGATGTGGGGTAAAATACACATATTTGTCCCGTGTAAATTGTATAATTTTTGTATAAGTTTTATTTATTTTTATTTAGTTATTAGTAGTATATTATATTATTTTGTGTTTTGACAGGTCCTGGTGTGAATGAAGCAAAAACGAGTAATATGGAAATAACCAGCCAGTTGAACAGAGTGGGATGCCAGGGACTGAATGAAAATTGCAGCTATTTTCCTTGAGGGGGCTGAGTCCACTATCTCTATTTTATGAACTCGAGGGACTAAAGTGCAATAAAAGAAAAGCTATTTAAAAATAGCCTATAGAAGTTTAGGGACCAAACTTGCATAGAACATGAAAGTTGAATCAATACTTTGTATTTATGCTGTTGAATTAATATTCAACTCCACAACAAAATAAGAAATCATGATATGATCTGTTGACCGAATTCATGATATATTTTGTATTTGGGCTGTTGGGCTTCGATTGGTATTTGGAGGCGGCAATTAATAGAGAAGACGCATACATCAGCCATATATATATATATTTTATTGAACGTGAATTTGAGGGGGTCCATATCAGACGAAATAGAAGTACACGGCATCAAGGTCAGACGCACGAAGTCAGCGGGACGAATTTTTTTAGAAAATATTCACAAGGGTTCAAGGCTACGGAATCATTGGGATTGAAAGAGGGAAGCTTGGAAGTCAAAGAATTTACGGGTTCTACCTTACGGGTTCTTTTATTATCTAGTTTCTTTTATTCTATGTCAATGAATTCTGTTTTAGACATCTTTGTTTTGTTTTCATTTACTGAGATGCTTGGCTAATTTCATAAACCACCTAGACTTGATAAATGGATTAATATAAAGTTTTTACCGTTTTTTGTTATTTGCATGATTGTTATGGGTGATTGTGTTTAGTAAGAGGTTTGATCTAATGGTTTGATGTGTATGCGTACTTTGAATTGGTTTATTGTTATTACTTGCTTCATATGATTCTTAGTGACGGTCTTTATCACAACGTAGAGTCATATTAGGGTTTAGGGTTTCGGTGAGTGTCTATATCACGTTAGAAAACCTTCACTCTTTAGGGAGAATCGGCCGATAACCTCTAGAAGTAAGTGGTAATAATTTGCTAAGTCTTAGTGCTCTACTAGTCCTAATACCTGGGAAGTGAGGGGCTATTGGTAGGTCTTACCCGGCGAATTGCTTTAGATAGGCCTTGGAAAAGGTTATGTCTTGGTTTACCTGTCGGTCTTATTAGTCTATCAAGTCAAATTAATTACTTCGAACTACCCTAGATCTAGGATTGGGAAAGAATAGGTCAGCATTAGGGTACTTACACAATAATTAGACAACTGGGAAGGCGTCTAATAACCGGTAGAATTAACGGCCTAGGTAGTGCCACAGGTTTCTCCTTGAGAAGGGTCGAGGGGCCTCGTTGGTTCTTAATAGGTTTAGTATTTTAAGATCCCGGTTCCATAACTCATGCATTTAACTTAATCGGTAATCTCTTAAAAACAATCCAGGATTCTTGTCTAGGTGGTCTCGTTCTCATATAAGAAAAGTCCGCAGTCTTCATTCGTCTTTAGTCTAGTTTTAGTCTACTTAGTAGTTTAATATAGATTTCCTAGATTTTCCGTAACCCCCCCCCCCCCCCAAACCAATTAAACAGTTAGAGTCTGTGTCAGTCTAGGTCTAGATAGAGTCTAATTAGCGTAATCAGAGAGTCTCGTGGGTTCGATACTCGGACTTACTTAGGCTATACTGCATTGACCGGTACACTTGCCGGTGGTGTGGTCTAGGTTTTAGAGAGTCTGTTTTTATAAATTTAAAACTTAGAGTGTCTAATTTAGGGTTAGAATTAGTTAGTTTAATTAGACCACTTTTAGCACATCAAGTTTTTGGCGCCGTTGCCGGGGACTATTTGGCAATTGCGTTGATTACTTTATCTGGACTTAATTGACATCATACGTGCTACTTGCTTTTGTATATTGAGTCGTAGGAGTCTAATTGTCCGTGTCTTTTAGTTTTGTTTTTTATTTTTTCTAGAAAATATGTGTGAAATTTGTGGAGGACCCCATTTTACAGTTAAATGCCCACAATATGAGGGGTCCTCTGCACATTATTATGCTAACCCCTACGTGCAGCCGCAGTCATATTTTTCACAGGGGTATTCCTCGTACCAGTATGAGGAACCATATCACCATCCTCAACAGCAAAATTTTGGAGTAAATGAGCAGGACCAACTGAATAGGATAATGGGGTTGTTAGCTCAACTGGTAGCTACGGATGAGACTACTCAGAAAATGTTTCAAGAACATGAAGTCCTGTTTCAAAATCACGAGTCTATACTCTCAGACATTCGATGTTCAGTAGAAGAAATGTCTAGGAAATTAGAAGAAGTAGAAGAAACGGAGAAGAAGGGCATCATTGATTTTGGCTGTGAAGAAGATGAGATTAAGATGCAAATGGCTAATTGCGGGATATTGAGAGAGAGTGTGGAAGAAGTAGACGAGTGGCAGGTCTACCAGAAATCATTAGTTAAGGAAGTAGATGTTGAAGAGGAATTAGATTTAGGAGATTCCTTAGGTAGTCTGTTTGATGATGAGGTAGAAGTTGAACCTGAGAAAATAAGTGAACCCATACCGCACGTAGAAATTAAGTGTGGGGATCTTCCCAAGGAAGTAGAGGAAATGGTGGAAGATGAAGAACATCATAGCTGGCCCGTGGTAGGGGTAACTGAAGATTTAAGGCCACGGGAAAGGGCAAGAAAGAAAGAACCTGGAAACCGGAGATGGTTCTGGGTCGGAAGATGGGCGAAACAGAAAATGGAGCAATTAAAGTGCAAGCACGACCGCTCTTATCGTTACATGCCACGCATCCGGTCCATTCCAGGTAAGTTTAAATATTGGTGGTCTGACACGTTTAAAATTTTCAAGTTTAAAAATTTCAAAATATTTCGTTATTCCGCCCTTAAATGTTTAACTGTTTTCGAGGATCGGGTGGAATTAAATGGGTTAGACCGGGTTCAAATCAAAGAGAAACCTCCTGATTAAGTTCAAGTGTGGGGAGGTTTTGTAGAGTTTGTATTTTTGAGTCTTTTATTTTGTATATTGAGTCTTATTTAGTAGTTTTTGAGTCATTTTTTAGAGTCGGTACTGCGTTGGGTTTTGTTTTGCTGTGTTTGTGCAGGTTTGGATTGTACCACCCGTACTCAATCTCCATTCGGGTGATTTCGGAACTGCCATATTGATAAACCCAAGCAGACTAAGGCAACGATCGCGAATGAAATGCTATACGATCGTTCGTTGGATTCAAGACTCGTACGGCTGGCACTGACTTTTCTCCTAACCAGCTAAGTCTTTTCCAACTCTCTCTGTATTTTATTTCTTTCGTATTTATTGTTAGTTTCCATCTTTGCATTAGGGACAATGCAATCTCTAAGTGTGGGGATGGGATACTTGTAAATATTTGAGTCATAAATATGAAAAACACAAAAAAATTAAAAATTTGAAAAAATCCAAAAAATTGAAAAATCAGAAAATGTCTTTCGAATAAAAAAAGAAGTTTGCAATTAAAACGGAAAATGATAGAAAAAATGAATTTTTGCTCGGGGTCGAATAATAATAATATGAGATTATAATAAACCGAGTTTGCATCTAGTTTGGGATATGTGGATAGGCCCGGGTTTGGTTTTAAGTCCCTTTGAGCTAATATACCTTAATTGTCGGTCTGCTAGTGGGTTTTCGCCTGGGAAATATGGGAAACTAAAACTGCCGATAAGAGTATACGGGGCACCGTTATAAGTTAAAACTGTTAGAGTTTGTGATCATGTGAAAAAAAAATTATTAGAATAAAAAGTGAGCTAGAAACTAAATGAAAGTAACACAGGTCTATGTAATCCGAGTTGGGGATAGCGACTCTACAGCCGGAATGCCTCTGTGATGTGTGAAATCGACTTGCCGAATAAAAGTACCGAAACCTAAGTAATCTGTGGTTGGGGATAGCGACTCTACAGCCGGAATACCTCTTGGTTAGGGAAAGCATCGTCTAGACTCACGAGAAAGAAAAAAGAAAAAAAAAGCAAAAAGCAAAGCAAAAAAAAAAAAAAATGAAAAAAAAAGTTGATTGTAAACTCTCTTGGTTTTGATATAAGACGGTTAGGAATTTGTCCAGTGATCGTTCTTTTAGTCCTATAAGCTTGAGGTGGGAGTAGGTGGACTGTAGATTCTAGTGTGAGACCCTAGGTAGACTGACCGCACTTAAATTAAAATCACATGATAAGGGCTTAGGATTGGATTTGGGTTTAAAGTGGATAAGTATATTCGCAATCGCGGCTAACGCAAGTCTTGGTTTTAATTAATTATACCTATGCTTTTGACCCGAGTGATTATTTGTCTCTGATTCCGTTGCATAATTCTTTTTCGGGGACGAAAAAAGGTTAAGTGTGGGGATATTTGATGTGCGGTAAAATACACATATTTCTCCCGTGTAAATTGTATAATTTTTGTATAAGTTTTATTTATTTTTATTTAGTTATTAGTAGTATATTATATTATTTTGTGTTTTGACAGGTCCTGGTGTGAATGAAGCAAAAACGAGTAATATGGAAATAACCAGCCAGTTGAACAGAGTGGGATGCCAGGGACTGAATGAAAATTGCAGCTATTTTCCTTGAGGGGGCTGAGTCCACTATCTCTATTTTATGAACTCGAGGGACTAAAGTGCAATAAAAGAAAAGCTATTTAAAAATAGCCTATAGAAGTTTAGGGACCAAACTTGCATAGAACATGAAAGTTGAATCAATACTTTGTATTTGGGCTGTTGAATTAATATTCAACTCCACAACAAAATAAGAAATCATGATATGATCTGTTGACCGAATTCATGATATATTTTGTATTTGGGCTGTTGGGCTTCGATTGGTATTTGGAGGCGGCAATTAATAGAGAAGACGCATACATCAGCCATATATATATATATATTTTATTGAACGTGAATTTGAGGGGGTCCATATCAGACGAAATAGAAGTACACGGCATCAAGTTCAGACGCACGAAGTCAGCGGGACGAATTTTTTTAGAAAATATTCACAAGGGTTCAAGGCTACGGAATCATTGGGATTGAAAGAGGGAAGCTTGGAAGTCAAAGAATTTACGGGTTCTACCTTACGGGTTCTTTTATTATCTAGTTTCTTTTATTCTATGTCAATGAATTCTGTTTTAGACATCTTTGTTTTGTTTTCATTTACTGAGATGCTTGGCTAATTTCATAAACCACCTAGACTTGATAAATGGATTAATATAAAGTTTTTACCGTTTTTTGTTATTTGCATGATTGTTATGGGTGATTGTGTTTAGTAAGAGGTTTGATCTAATGGTTTGATGTGTATGCGTACTTTGAATTGGTTTATTGTTATTACTTGCTTCATATGATTCTTAGTGACGGTCTTTATCACAACGTAGAGTCATATTAGGGTTTAGGGTTTTGGTGAGTGTCTATATCACGTTAGAAAACCTTCACTCTTTAGGGAGAATCGGCCGATAACCTCTAGAAGTAAATGGTAATAATTTGCTAAGTCTTAGTGCTCTACTAGTCCTAACACCTGGGAAGTGAGGGGCTATTGGTAGGTCTTACCCGGCGAATTGCTTTAGATAGGCCTTGGAAAAGGTTATGTCTTGGTTTACCTGTCGGTCTTATTAGTCTATCAAGTCAAATTAATTACTTCGAACTACCCTAGATCTAGGATTGGGAAAGAATAGGTCAGCATTAGGGTACTTACACAATAATTAGACAACTGGGAAGGCGTCTAATAACCGGTAGAATTAACGGCCTAGGTAGTGCCACAGGTTTCTCCTTGAGAAGGGTCGAGGGGCCTCGTTGGTTCTTAATAGGTTTAGTATTTTAAGATCCCGGTTCCATAACTCGTGCATTTAACTTAATCGGTAATCTCTTAAAAACAATCCAGGATTCTTGTCTAGGTGGTCTCGTTCTCATATAAGAAAAGTGTGACAACCCTCACTAAACCAGGTATCCGTACGACTTAATCAATAATTAATTACTGCTTAATTACTGTGCTTGCTTGAACTTGTGAATAAACTGCTACTTGAATACTGATACATGTACTTACTTGCATCATACTTTACTTGCTGTCACTACATTATTTACATGCTGAACCTTAGCGATAAACATGATGCACAAAAAAAGCACAGTAGCACTATAACGGATAACCTATTGAACATGCTGATAAAGCCAGCATCAGGCAGACACTGCCTCTAAGGCCTGTAAGAGCCTGAAATATTTTGCTACACTAGTGGTGAGTGTAGGGATATAAGGGTTGTAGAACTGCGTCTCTAGGAATAAGTTACAATGACTGGATGTGCCTAAAACGTACTCTAAGTACAAAATTCAGCACTTTACATAATAATTCAGCTTTTAGCTACCTAATAAAGTGCCAATACATGAGAAAAATAATACTAGACACTTTCCAAAGTGTCAGAAATGAGTTGTGTCACTAAAAAGGGTTATAACGACACTTTAAAGCTTTGTTAAGCACTTTAACGGATTACTATCCAACCGAACAACCGGACTATACCCGAAGCATGAAAATAATGTCATTTTCATTATTTACCTTTTTCTGAGCCAGTTAGGGTCCCTGAATACCCTAACACCCATTGTAACGCATGACACACCACTAACCGGGTTAACCTTACTTAACCTAACTAATATACTTAACATTTAGTTGGTTTTGGACTAGGTACCCCCCCCCCCTTAGAAACCGTCCCCATGAGGGGGACACCCTTGTACCATATTTGATTATTATAATCATGTGTATAATATTAAGTTGACATATAATCCATTGGTTAATCACATTAGAATTTGTCTATAAGATCATGCCTTAACCCACCATAATATGATCATCACACAACACAACTCAAAACTCTCTCCCTCTCTCTAAAGAAGCTACGGCCGAACACCCCCTTGTGCATCCATCCGATTTCGAGTTTAGTTCAAGTCATTCCAATCATCTACAAGAGTTAAGGGTCGCATATAAGGAGTCTTGGTGCAAACGGAAGGCGAAGGACCTCACTCTCTTGCTTTTATCCACGCGTTTTTCGCTTAGATTCTTCCCTAGCCTCGAGCTAGTAGTAAGTTGCTTAAATCACCTACTCGAACTATTTTGAAGTGGTTAATACGATGTGTAACGGTTAAAACTCGAAATCTTACAAGATAATGCTTTAAAGTCTACTTAAAACACTAAAATGTTGGTTAATAGCTCATATGTTGTGTGAAACTTGTAGTATTTGATTTGTGTGATTATTTGGACCCGATCTATGTTGTGGTAGCTCGGATCATCATTTAACCCGGGTTGGTCATGACCATGGATCATGACATAAGGTTGTTTTGGAAGTAAGAAGGGTTAAAGGATGAAACTCTACCACACACGAATCATGAACTTGTGTAAAAGCGATTTTGCTTGTGAAATAGTGTTTAAAACTAGTAGATCTACGGATCTACAAGTGGTATTTTCAAAGGACCAAGTGTCAAGAGAAAACATACTTTAAAGACGGATCTTACACTAACACGAATGGTTTTTAGAACACACAAGTGTGTAAACACTTGTGTAACACAAAGTTTCGACAAAATAACTATTTTTGGAAAAGATGACGAGAAGTTGTAAAGATGGAATTTCTTTAAAAATGAGGTTTTTACAAAATCGGATTGTTTTATATAAAGATCCACTAAAAGTAATGGGATTTACTTCATAGTTTGGATAAATCACAAGTTCATGAAATTTATGCGATTTATATACATATTTTGACTAGTTTGTGGTTTGAACATTGTTTTGATTGAATAAGAAGATAGTTGGTTTGATTTATAAAAGAAAATGATACGCTTGAAAGCGTGGCCATCTCCAGTTACAGAGGAAACTCTGGCGAAATTTTTCTAAAAACCTAACACTTAGAATTATTTTCACTATAAGTGTTAGAGATACTTGTCGACTTGCTTTCAACTATGAATTTCGCCACGACTTTATTTACAAAATATCGGAGGTGGGATTTCACAAAATAAAACGTGATACATAAATATATTTAGCATATATTTTTCACAACATCACTTGTATAAGTGTTTATGATTATTTTGTGAACTACGTAAATATTATTTTTAGAGTAAAAATAATATTACTAAGTATTATTTTGGGAAAATCTCATGTATTAAAGTATAATATTTTTGGGAAGAATATTTATATTTTGGAGTTAGGAATAAAATATATTAAGTGAGACTTAATAATATATTTCGAAATTATACGAATACACATGTATTAAAATCCCCCATCCTTGGGAAGGAAAATAACTACCAAGTATATACAGAATGTAACCACGAAATAGTTGCCTAACTATTTCCCAAAAACTTAAACCATAAAGCTAAGGCACGGCCGTCCGTCTAATAGAATTAGTACGTGTAGGTCGTCACACAGCTGTTTGATTTGGAGGCATACTTGGTAGAGACGCACCACGGTGAGTTCATGTCCCCCTTTTCTCTTAACTATTTTCAGTTTTCTAAACTGCGGGGGTGAAATACATGTTACTATGATTACGAATATTTATACATGGTATGGTTAGCGTAAGGAGGTTTATTACTTAGATCATGTGAGTGGGTAGGCGTGAACTGGAGGCCATTAATCCTCATTATAGGACCGAGGGACGTAAGCGGTAGATCTATCTGGGTGTAGCGAGCCCAACCCCAGGTCCAATAGTACGGACCTCGGGGTGACTTTGTGCCCCGACGCAAAATCTCAAGGTTTGAGTCTTCCTACTTGCACTTCACACATATCAATGGCCTTGCAAACCATTGGTGATCTATTTTTCCTTATTTGCTACATACCAGGATTTTTATACTTACAAAGGTTTATTTACTCACCTACACATGAACTCGCTCAACATTATTGTTGATTTTTCAACTTACATGTATTTCAGGAAATTAAAGATCTGGCGCGGTATGTTATGTTTTCCCGCTGCATAAGGGTTCCGAGGTCATCCCAGTTTAGGAAATGTGACTTTTTCCTGGACGAGTCACAAGTCTTAAACTGCGTTTATTTCATGTCGACGTTTATGTCTTTCAAACAATATTTTATGATATGATGTTGTAAGTCTCTAAGACAATGTTATGTTACTCTGGTTTTAAAACTTAATCGAATGGATGATCTTGCATGATTTTATTTCATATAGCTTTGTTATGGTTAAGCTATGGTATTAAGAAGTCACACCAAAATAACCACGCTTCCGCAAAGCCAGGGTGTGACAGCTTGGTATCAGAGCTCTGATCATAGCGAACTAGGATTCCTTCTCGAGTCTAGACTATGATCACTAGGGCTCTCACGAAAACATTTTTACTGCACACCACTTAAGTCCAGATCCAAAACGTTTTTACAAACAAATGTTGAGCACATTTTATTGTTTTTAGGGTCAGTCTTGGAGGCTGAGGCTCGGACTTGAAGGCCGAGGCTCGATCTAAGAGATCGAGGTAGTTGGGTAGTGAGACTAGGAAGAGCAGTCTAAGAGGCTGGGAGAATTTGGCTAGTGAGACTAGGAAGAGCAGTCTAAGAGGCTGGGAGAGTTTGGCTAGTGAGACTAGGAGTATCAGTCTAGGAGACTGGGAGGCTAGTGGGACTAGGAGAATTATTTGAATGCTTACTTGGTGACTAATATGTTTATCTGACTATATGATTGATTATTTGTACATATGTGTGTTTGTATTACAAAACATCATGCCTTCATCAGATACTGGAGAGTCGGACACTACCGATCCCGTGGCCATAGTATCAGGCGACATAGTTTCATCGGAGCACGAGGTGTACATTTCCGATACTACCAGCACAGACGATGACGACTTTCAGCCCTTGCGCTGCCTGATGTCATAGCAGAGCCTGCTGATGGCCATCTTGTTGGGGATTTGCCACTCGCGGTGATCCCTGCTCCTGTGCCCCTTGCCGCTTATCCCGTTGTTGATATGCCCCCGACGTGGTCTCTAACGACGATAACGATCTATTGGAGGAGGACCCATTTGAGGGCAAGGCCCTATTGCTGTTGGTGATAGCCTGCTGCTGGCTGACGCTCCTGCAAGAAGAGGCTCATGCCCATTCGCCTGTCCCAGACCCATTTGAGTCTGTGGCGTCCGCATCTTTGCATACACAGGGAGTGCAACATCACTCACACGACGCCGACCCTGATATGGCGTCATCAGCTGCACCAGTTCTCGCGCACAGCTTTAAGTTTGATCACGATATTGAGGATAATCCTGTTCATCCACCTGGTTTTGATCCAGACCATGACATTGTGTACATACACTTAGACCAGCCCTTGGAGGATCCTGTAGCCCCTGTGTTTGTTGATCCAGCTGATATTGAGATGGAGTTTGTTGATCCGGAGCCAGCCGTGGCCCCTGAGCCAGGCGTTGCTCCTGACCCCGCATTGGAGCATGACCCTGTTCATACCGATGCACCTGCTGTTGCTCCTTGATTGATCATCTGCTTGGACGAGAGAAAATTGGGGCAACTGTGCAAGACAATCTATTATTACGGGGGCCCACGTAATAACGACTTGTAGTGCACAGAAATCCTGGTGGACTCTGGGGGTCAAGCTAATGAAAACCAACGTAGCAGGAAATAACTAAAACACGAATGACCAAGGCGATATAGCCTCGAGTTCATTCTATTACAAGCAACAAGCCAAATTGGCAAGCCTACGTGAAGGCTCAGAATTTATTTCCTCACTCATACATTTAGTATATTTACGTGTGAAATTGGGAGATTACATGATGGCTTATGGTGCTATGTATCTCCTAGACAATTGAGATGATGTCTAACCCGCTTCATGCCACTTCAGCAGAAGAGAATGCCACCCAGGCGTGACACAAACACCAGTACGTTGCCAAGGATAGAAGCCGAGCTGCAAAAATGCATCTCACAGGCAATTGCACGACATGAGGCCCTCCGCTTTAAGCACAGCAATGGCACTACTGAAAATAACCCTCCAACTGACTGCACCTATGAGCAGCACCTGAACTACAAGCCTTTGAACTTCAACGGAACAGGAGGCGCCGTTACATTTGTTCGTTGGTCCGAAAAGATTGACTTCATTCCAAGAATGACTAACTGTTCGCCCCAACAGAGTGTTACCTTTACCTCGGGGTCATTTCTAGATGGCACACTCTCATGGTGGGACCATCAGGTTCAGGCCTTGGCACAGAATGCTGCTTATGCACTGAGCCGGGACGAGCTCAAGGAAATGATTGAGAAGAATTGTGGTTCTAGGACTGGAATCCAAAAGTTTGAGGCGGAGTTCTGGAATTTGAAGATGGACAAACCAAGGATTCCTGAATACGTCCAGCGATCTCACGGCTTGTCTAGGGTCGTCCCCTACTAAGTCATTGATGTTGTATGATACAGTTGTATACTTGTAAGCTTTACATTTTGGTCTCGATTTGTGGCAGTGCAATCGCAGTGATCTATTGTTTATGTTCTATGACATGAGATGTTATGTGGCTGATCTATTTATAGCATGAGATGTTATGTGCTGATATTGATGAATACATACGTGCACTTGACTTGCTATGACCTAACCTACGTAAAACATCTTTTAGAAGATGCCGCCAAGACGCGAAATGCGCATGCCCACCTCTGAGGCAGAACTTCAAGAGATAATTGCTGCAGCTATAGCACAGCACGAGGCCCTACGCTCCGAACCTAGCAGAGGTACCTCAGAAAATAACGGTTGTTCCTACTGGCACTTCCTCAACCACAAGCCTCCGAAGTTCGACGGCACTGGGGGTGCCATAACTTTTGTAAAATGGATTGAAAGTATGGAATCCATCTTTCGAATGAGTGGCTGTACGCCAGAACAACAAGTCCCATACGTTTCCGAGTTGTTTCAAGATGGAGCTCGATTATGGTGGAATCTTCAGGTTCGAATAATGGGCCTAACTACAGCATACGCGTTAACTTGGGATGAGTTGAAAGGAATAATGCGTAAGAAGTATTGCACCCAAACAGAAACACAGAGGTTGGAAGGTGAACTCCAGAGCCTGATAATGGAAGGTCCAAAAATGTTGGAATACATGCAAAGACTTCATGATTTGGCACGGGTCGTTCCGTACTTGGTGGAACCAGAATTGAAGAAATTAGGACATTTCATTTGGGAATTGGCACCTCAAGTCCTGAGCTTAATGACAGCATCTACGCCACCAACAACTATGGCTGCAAGTAAGATGGGCTTGGCACTCGTTACGGAAGCAATTAGACTAGAAAACTTGCAAACCCTGACAAGGAGACTCAGGTAGAGTCGTCCAGAAAGAACAAAAGGAAGCTCACCGAAGATACCCGAACGAATAATGATGAACAAAGATCTATTCGAGGTTGTTTTGACTGCGGGGACAAAGGGCATTTCAAGAAAGATTGCCCTAACAACAAACAGGCCAATGATAAGATTTACTTAGAAACCAAATCAAGACGTGCTGGGTGCAAGTCTCACCACGATTGTGGATGTCGGAAGCCTAGGTGCGGGAGGAAAGGAAATGGCCGAGTACCAGGATGCTTCCATTGTGGGGACGTTGGACATCTTAAAAGGGAATGCCCGAAGTTGAAACAAGACCGTGAAGGAACATCCAACATCGGAGCTTGTGAAGCGTGCCAGGGTCCAGGCGTGATTACTGGTACGTTCTCTAATAACCAAAACTCTTGCATCTATTTGATACTGGTGCCTATTATAGCTTCGTATCGTTAGAGTTTAAGAATATGCTTGGTTTAGCTGCTAGTAAATTAGATATTCCGTACTCAATCGAATTGGCAAATGGGAAGTTAGTAGAAGCCAATGAAGTGATCAGAGGTTGTGCAATCGAATTGGGAGAGCGTGAGTTTGCTTTGGATCTACTACCAGTCCAGTTGGGAAGCTTCGACGTGGTGGTAGGAATGGATGGGTTATCAGGCAACAAGGCTGAAATAGTTTGTCACGAAAAGGTCGTTCGTATCCCAACCAAATATGGCGAAACAATTGTGGTTCACGGAGAGAAGCGTGATACGCCGTTGAGAATTATCAGCTGCCTGAAAGCGCGAAAGTGTTTGCAAAAGGGATGTGTTGCCTTCCTGGCACACATTGTGGATAAGAAGGCTGCTGAGCCAAGAATAGAAGACACCCCTGTCGTGAGGGAATATCCAGAAGTCTTCCCAGAGGACTTACCTGGACTGCCACCTCAGAGACAAGTAGAGTTCCGCATTGACTTAGTTCCAGGCGCCGCGCCTGTGGCTAAGGCACCTTATAGACTTGCTCCGTCTGAGATGCAGGAACTGTCGACACAACTTCAAGAGTTGTTAGACAAGGGATTTATCCGACCGAGCTTCTCGCCTTGGGGAGCTCCAGTCCTGTTTGTCAAGAAGAAGGACGGTAGTTTTCGTATGTGCATTGACTACCGGGAGTTGAACAAGCTGACGATCAAGAATAGATACCCTCTGCCAAGAATTGATGATCTGTTTGACCAACTCCAAGGTTCAAGCTTTTATTCAAAGATCGACCTTCGATCTGGATACCATCAGTTAAGGATACAAGAGGAGAGTATCCCGAAGACAGCCTTCAGAACTCGTTATGGACACTACGAGTTCCTTGTTATGCCGTTTGGTTTGACAAACGCACCTGCAGTCTTTATGGACTTTATGAATAGAGTTTGCAAGCCGTACTTGGACAAGTTCGTGATTGTGTTTATCGACGACATCTTGATTTATTCAAGAACAAAGGCTGAGCACGAACAGCATTTAAGAGCTATTTTGGAGTTGCTGAAGAAGGAACAGTTGTATGCCAAGTTCTCTAAGTGCGAGTTTTGGCTACGTGAAGTCCAATTTCTTGGACATGTGGTAAACGGAGATGGAATCCATGTGGATCCAACCAAGATCGAAGCGATCAAGAATTGGGAAACGCCAAAGACGCCAACCGAGATTCGACAATTCTTGGGTTTGGCTGGCTATTATCGAAGATTCATTGAGGACTTCTCGAAGATCGCTCAACCATTGACGCTCCTCACGCAGAAAGATAAGAAGTTTGATTGGGGAATCAAACAGGAAGAAGCGTTCCAGATATTGAAGGATAAGCTCTGCAATGCGCCAATCTTAGCACTACCAGAAGGTACAGATGATTTCGTGGTATACTGTGACGCCTCACGTCAAGGATTGGGTTGCGTGTTGATGCAACGCCAGAAGGTTATTGCGTACGCATCACGTCAATTGAAAGTACATGAAAAGAACTATACCACGCATGATTTGGAACTTGGCGCAGTGGTATTTGCATTAAAGATCTGGAGACACTACCTTTATGGTACAAAGTGTACAATCTTCACGGATCACAAGAGCCTACAACACATATTCAACTAGAAGGAGTTGAATATGAGACAAAGACGATGGGTTGAGTTGTTAAATGATTACGATTGCGAGATAAAGTATCATCCAGGGAAGGCGAATGTGGTCGCCGATGCCCTAAGTCGAAAGGAGAGGATCAAGCCCATAAGGGTTAGGGCTTTAGAAATGATTATCCGAACCGATCTTTCCTTGCGCATTCGTGCCGCACAGAAAGAAGCTCTCAAGGAAGGAAACCTTGAAGAAGAATACCTCCGTGGGATGGAGAAGCTACTGGTACCAAACGAGGAAGGAACGTTATGTTTTGAGAAAAGGATTTGGGTTCCTCTGTTTGGTGATCTAAGGAAGGTTATTTTTGACGAAGCTCACAAGTCGCGGTACTCTATCCACCCAGGAGCGGATAAGATGTACCAAGATCTCAAAGATTATTATTGGTGGCCTAGGATGAAAGGCGATGTTGCTGTTTATGTGAGCAAATGCTTAACATGCGCCAAGGTTAAAGCCGAATACCAGAAGCCTTCAGGACTTCTGCAACAACCTGAGATTCCCAAGTGGAAATGGGAGCAAATCTCAGTGGATTTTATTACAAAGTTGCCAAGAACGCCGAGAGGCCATGACACTATTTGGGTAATAGTGGATCGATTAACAAAGTCAGCACACTTCTTACCTATTAGAGAGAAGGATAATACGAGCAAATTGGCTGAAATTTACATGAGAGAGATCGTTACGCGCCATGGAGTACCTCTCTCAATCATCTCTGATAGAGACGGAAGGTTTGTGTCAAGGATATGGCAATCCTTCCAAGAAGCTTTTGGCTCACAATTAAATCTGAGCACTGCGTTTCATCCGCAAACTGACGGTCAAAGCGAGCGAACGATACAGACTTTGGAAGACATGCTGAGAGCGTGTGTTATGGATTTGGGCGGTAGCTGGGACAAGCATTTGCCTTTGGTCGAATTTTCATACAACAACAGCTACCACACCAGTATTGGTGTCGCGCCATTTGAAGCCCTTTACGGACGTAAGTGCCGATCACCCCTATGCTGGGCTGACGCAGGTGATAGGCAGCTTGCTGGTCCCGAAATCGTCCAAGAGACGACAGACAAGATTGCGCAGATTCTAAAACGCATCGAAGCAGCTCGCCACAAACAGAAGGCCTATGCGGATCCAAACCGAAAACACGTGGAATTTCAAGTGGGAGAAATGGTTTTATTGAAGGTTTCACCCTGGAAGGGTGTGGCACGCTTCGGAAAGCGTGGGAAGTTAAATCCGCGCTACATTGGTCCTTTCAGAATTTTGGAAAGAATAGGACTAGTAGCATACAAGTTGGATTTACCTGCTGAACTGAATGGTGTTCACGATACATTTCATGTATCCAACCTGAAGAAAAGTCCAACTCAAGATGACATTGCCATTCCCATCGACGAGATTCATGTTGACGACACGCTCCATTTCGTTGAAGAACTGGTTGAGGTTACGGATTGGAAAGTAAACAAGACCCGCCGGAGCAGTGTCAAGCTCGTCAAAGTTCGTTGGAATGCCAAACACGGTCCTGAATACACCTGGGAGCGTGAGGACCGGATGAAAGAGAAATACCCCCACCTATTTCCTAAGAACCCTCACTAAACCAGGTATCCGTACGACTTAATCAATAATTAATTACTGCTTAATTACTGTGCTTGCTTGAACTTGTGAATAAACTGCTACTTGAATACTGATACATGTACTTACTTGCATCATACTTTACTTGCTGTCACTACATTATTTACATGCTGAACCTTAGTGACAAACATGATGCACAAAAAAAGCACAGTAGCACTATAACGGATAACCTATTGAACATGCTGATAAAGCCAGCATCAGGCAGACACTGCCTCTAAGGCCTGTAAGAGCCTGAAATATTTTGCTACACTAGTGGTGAGTGTAGGGATATAAGGGTTGTAGAACTGCGTCTCTAGGAATAAGTTACAATGACTGGATGTGCCTAAAACGTACTCTAAGTACAAAATTCAGCACTTTACATAATAATTCAGCTTTTAGCTACCTAATAAAGTGCCAATACATGAGAAAAATAATACTAGACACTTTCCAAAGTGTCAGAAATGAGTTGTGTCACTAAAAAGGGTTATAACGACACTTTAAAGCTTTGTTAAGCACTTTAACGGATTACTATCCAACCGAACAACCGGACTATACCCGAAGCATGAAAATAATGTCATTTTCATTATTTACCTTTTTCTGAGCCAGTTAGGGTCCCTGAATACCCTAACACCCATTGTAACGCATGACACACCACTAACCGGGTTAACCTTACTTAACCTAACTAATATACTTAACATTTAGTTGGTTTTGGACTAGGTACCCCCCCCCCCCTTAGAAACCGTCCCCATGAGGGGGACACCCTTGTACCATATTTGATTATTATAATCATGTGTATAATATCTAGTTGACATATAATCCATTGGTTAATCACATTAGAATTTGTCTATAAGATCATGCCTTAACCCACCATAATATGATCATCACACAACACAACTCAAAACTCTCTCCCTCTCTCTAAAGAAGCTACGGCCGAACACCCCCTTGTGCATCCATCCGATTTCGAGTTTAGTTCAAGTCATTCCAATCATCTACAAGAGTTAAGGGTCGCATATAAGGAGTCTTGGTGCAAACGGAAGGCGAAGGACCTCACTCTCTTGCTTTTATCCACGCGTTTTTCGCTTAGATTCTTCCCTAGCCTCGAGCTAGTAGTAAGTTGCTTAAATCACCTACTCGAACTATTTTGAAGTGGTTAATACGATGTGTAACGGTTAAAACTCGAAATCTTACAAGATAATGCTTTAAAGTCTACTTAAAACACTAAAATGTTGGTTAATAGCTCATATGTTGTGTGAAACTTGTAGTATTTGATTTGTGTGATTATTTGGACCCGATCTATGTTGTGGTAGCTCGGATCATCATTTAACCCGGGTTGGTCATGACCATGGATCATGACATAAGGTTGTTTTGGAAGTAAGAAGGGTTAAAGGATGAAACTCTACCACACACGAATCATGAACTTGTGTAAAAGCGATTTTGCTTGTGAAATAGTGTTTAAAACTAGTAGATCTACGGATCTACAAGTGGTATTTTCAAAGGACCAAGTGTCAAGAGAAAACATACTTTAAAGACGGATCTTACACTAACACGAATGGTTTTTAGAACACACAAGTGTGTAAACACTTGTGTAACACAAAGTTTCGACAAAATAACTATTTTTGGAAAAGATGACGAGAAGTTGTAAAGATGGAATTTCTTTAAAAATGAGGTTTTTACAAAATCGGATTGTTTTATATAAAGATCCACTAAAAGTAATGGGATTTACTTCATAGTTTGGATAAATCACAAGTTCATGAAATTTATGCGATTTATATACATATTTTGACTAGTTTGTGGTTTGAACATTGTTTTGATTGAATAAGAAGATAGTTGGTTTGATTTATAAAAGAAAATGATACGCTTGAAAGCGTGGCCATCTCCAGTTACAGAGGAAACTCTGGCGAAATTTTTCTAAAAACCTAACACTTAGAATTATTTTCACTATAAGTGTTAGAGATACTTGTCGACTTGCTTTCAACTATGAATTTCGCCACGACTTTATTTACAAAATATCGGAGGTGGGATTTCACAAAATAAAACGTGATACATAAATATATTTAGCATATATTTTTCACAACATCACTTGTATAAGTGTTTATGATTATTTTGTGAACTACGTAAATATTATTTTTAGAGTAAAAATAATATTACTAAGTATTATTTTGGGAAAATCTCATGTATTAAAGTATAATATTTTTGGGAAGAATATTTATATTTTGGAGTTAGGAATAAAATATATTAAGTGAGACTTAATAATATATTTCGAAATTATACGAATACACATGTATTAAAATCCCCCATCCTTGGGAAGGAAAATAACTACCAAGTATATACAGAATGTAACCACGAAATAGTTGCCTAACTATTTCCCAAAAACTTAAACCATAAAGCTAAGGCACGGCCGTCCGTCTAATAGAATTAGTACGTGTAGGTCGTCACACAGCTGTTTGATTTGGAGGCATACTTGGTAGAGACGCACCACGGTGAGTTCATGTCCCCCTTTTCTCTTAACTATTTTCAGTTTTCTAAACTGCGGGGGTGAAATACATGTTACTATGATTACGAATATTTATACATGGTATGGTTAGCGTAAGGAGGTTTATTACTTAGATCATGTGAGTGGGTAGGCGTGAACTGGAGGCCATTAATCCTCATTATAGGACCGAGGGACGTAAGCGGTAGATCTATCTGGGTGTAGCGAGCCCAACCCCAGGTCCAATAGTACGGACCTCGGGGTGACTTTGTGCCCCGACGCAAAATCGCAAGGTTTGAGTCTTCCTACTTGCACTTCACACATATCAATGGCCTTGCAAACCATTGGTGATCTCTTTTTCCTTATTTGCTACATACCAGGATTTTTATACTTACAAAGGTTTATTTACTCACCTACACATGAACTCGCTCAACATTATTGTTGATTTTTCAACTTACATGTATTTCAGGAAATTAAAGATCTGGCGCGGTATGTTATGTTTTCCCGCTGCATAAGGGTTCCGAGGTCATCCCAGTTTAGGAAATGTGACTTTTTCCTGGACGAGTCACAAGTCTTAAACTGCGTTTATTTCATGTCGACGTTTATGTCTTTCAAACAATATTTTATGATATGATGTTGTAAGTCTCTAAGACAATGTTATGTTACTCTGGTTTTAAAACTTAATCGAATGGATGATTTTGCATGATTTTATTTCATATAGCTTTGTTATGGTTAAGCTATGGTATTAAGAAGTCACACCAAAATAACCACGCTTCCGCAAAGCCAGGGTGTGACAAAAAGTCCGCAGTCTTCATTCGTCTTTAGTCTAGTTTTAGTCTACTTAGTAGTTTAATATAGATTTCCTAGATTTTCCGTAACCCCCCCCAAACCAATTAAACAGTTAGAGTATGTGTCAGTCTAGGTCTAGATAGAGTCTAATTAGCGTAATCAGAGAGTCTCGTGGGTTCGATACTCGGACTTACTTAGGCTATACTGCATTGACCGGTACACTTGCCGGTGGTGTGGTCTAGGTTTTAGAGAGTCTGTTTTTATAAATTTAAAACTTAGAGTGTCTAATTTAGGGTTAGAATTAGTTAGTTTAATTAGACCACTTTTAGCACATCAAGCTCAACTTGTGGCTCCTCTGACTTTGACGAGTCAGATTCATCGCCAGAAAGTGGCTCCTTTGCTTCCGAAGAAACAAATTCATCGCCAGATTTAACATCTGTTTTCTTAGCCACCCACTTTTGGTTGTTAAGATTCACTCTTCTTTTGTAAAACCTTTTTGAACTCTCACTAACCTCAAATTTTGAATTTTTGAACACTTTAAATTGTTCGGTTGGTGGTTCATTATCAACCATCTTTTCTTTCAATTTTTCAGAGACTCCCTGTTTGGTTTGGATTCCCTTTGGACAGTTCCAGGCGATGTGACCAACTACTTTGCATCTATAACATGTTCTTTTCTCCTTTTTCTGATTAGCTTCATTCTTCTCATGTTCCTGTTTTTCTGCAAGAAACGCTTTGTTCGATTGCTTCCAGAATGAGCTCTTTTTCTCTTCTTCAGAACTTGCCCCTGAAACAAATACAGTTTTTGATTTAAAATCTTTAATATTTTGACTATTTTCAACATCAAAACCCAACCCCTTCTTTTTGAAATTGCTTTTATGATTCGGTTTCTTTTGATGACCTGGACCAAAACGTTTCTTCTTGTTTAAACGTTGTTGAACTCTAGAAGTATATTTAGGTTTTGAAAATCCCATTTTATCTTTGATTTTTGAAAACTTTATTTTTATCAATTTAAAAACTGTTTTAATATTTTCAATTTTCACATTTTTAATTGGAAAATCTTCATCAGAATATAATTTTTCTGAATCATTCAAAGTATATGCCACTTTGATTGGTTCATCATTCAAATTATTTTTTGATAACAGAAAATCTTTATTGTAAACCCTTTTGACCGATGATTTCAAACTGTTGACTGATGAACTTGAACTCTCAGATTCAGACTTTGACTCTGACTCCTCGTCCTTATCCAACACCTGATCGACCACTTTCTTTATTAACCCAGACTCATGATCAGTGTCAGACGATGTGAATGTGACGTCAATGTTGTCTGGTAACTCATCAGTTGTTTCAGACTTTAACTTTATATTGACTGCCTTTTTGACTTGTTCCGAATTTGGTTTTCTGGGAGAATAACCTTCCCAGATCAGAGGCGGACACTTGTTATAATTTGCACTTTGTTTCTTACCAGTATCCGTATCTTCCGACTTCTTATCTTGAAAAGCTTCAAAACCTATAACAGTCGGATAGATTCTATCAATCAAATAATCAGAACTTGAATAATCCATTAGCAATCGTCTGATTCTTTCATTCTCAATCTTTCAGTCTCCAATTCCTGCTTCAACTCTGCACACTCTTCAATATAGTGATTGATGGCCTTCTGCTTAGACATCATCACTACATTCATCAATGTCAAAGCATCTTCTCTTTCTGAGTTTGTCTTTTCCAACTGGTTAACTGTTCTGTTCAGCACATCATAAGATTCTTTCATGTACTTAACATCGAACAATAATTTTTCTTTCATCTCGTCAAGCTCACTATACTTCTTATCTTTCTCTTCACAATGTTTGCATGGTTCCAAACATTTTAGACAAGGTTTTGTGATCTCTACAATCTTTTCAATGACTTTAACCTCTTTACTCTGTTCATTCTTCTCTTCCACCTGAATAACATTCTCACATCTTACCTTTTTCTTTTCTTTTGCTCCTCGTTTCTCCTTTAGCTTCTCCAATTTATCTGCAAAATAAAATTTGAAACTTTCAGTAGATAAATGAGTTTTCCAATGTTTATTTGATTAATTTCTTCCTCATCATCACTGCTATCAATTGATGATTGATCAAAGACTTGTGTCTTTTCTTAACTATCTTCTGAAGTGACAGACTCTCCATCTTGATTTTTCTCATCATTTACAAACACATCCATCCATTCTTTCATCAATTCTGGCTCTTGAATGATCTGTGCAATGAATGCTCTAAACTTTGAATTACTTTCAGTCGGAATATATTTGTCCCAGCTAAATCCCTCTGGCAATCTTTCATCTTCTTGATTAACTAGATAAGCTTTCTTTGATGGCTCTTCAATCAGATCCTTCCTAGCATGTGAAGTTTGTGACGATTGTTGTTGATGCGACTGTTGAGCAATTTGATGATAAATCGCTTTTCGATGATAATCATTGTTGCCGAATGGATTTTGAGCTCCACTTGCTTCGCGGTTGGTACATTCCCTCTTGAAATGTCCATTTTCCCTGCACCGAAAACAAGTAACTTTAGACTTATTAAAACCTAAAGTAGAAACATTTGCATCACGTAAGTCATCTCTTCATGTAATCTGCTTAAATTTCTTAGCTCTCTTCAACACACTTGCTAAACACCACTTAATATCCATTAGCTCCATTTCCTCAGCATCAATCTGATCATAATCCTCTTTTGTTAACATAGGATTTCCGATTCTTCCCGCAACCAAACTCTCATATGATTCTAACACAGTAACTAGTAATGCCATATGACCTTTAGCGACTTCTTCAGAGAAATTCTGACCGTTCTGAAGATGCAACGCGATATTGCATTGTAGCACATGACCATTACCATTGTTTGAGCTTTGAAACTGATGATTTGAAATTGAAACATTTGGATTAACACTCGGATAAGATGAAAATCCACTGTTGTTGATTGAGCTTTGATTGAGTGATCCGGATGAGTTTTCTGCGCTGAAAGCGGTTTGGATCTTCGGACTTGCTTTAACATTTTGAGCATTACCTTTGAAATACATCTTGATATCTTGTTGACCACTTGAATTGTTCATTCTAGAGATCTTTTGTTGTTCAAGATCTTGTCCTTCAAGTTTTTCAATGAATTGAGCAATTGTCAATCTATCATACTCTCCGGTATTCTTCAAAATCATAAGATATGTACCCCATTCTTTTTGAGGTAAAGCATCGGCTAATTTTTCAACCCATTCCTCACGATCTTTAGTGATATCCAACCGACTCATTGAACGTACTAAATGACAATATCTCTCAATGAGAGTCTTTGTAGTTTCACCCGGCAAACTTGAGAACAATTCAAATTCTTTCTTTAATAGTGACTTTTTATTCTTGATCATCTCCGTACTTCCTTCCAATTTTGTACGAAGTGCTTCCCAAATCGAACGTGCACTATCATCATGTTGAAGTAATATGAAAATGTCTTCTTTCACAGCCTGTTGAAGTAAACTGATCATCATTTTTTCTGCCTTGTACATTTCTCTCTCTTTTTCGGTAAATTCAGAAATATTCTTTGTAACTCCGACATTATTTCGAGGTCTAACATACTTAGTTTCAATACACTCCCAAGACCTTAAATGATTTGCTTGAACCCAGTTTTCGAAACGTTCTTGCCAACTGTAATATTCTTCAATGCTCATCAACTATGGGGGTTTCTGTAACGTTCCCGTTTCATTTTCCATAGTTACACTGTGAGCAACGGTAACAGGAGTACCCGGGGCAGTAGCAAAGGCATTATAAAATTCAGAATCCATGTTTTCGGTTTTGAGAGATTCACAATAACATATTTTCAAACAACTTGAAATTCAATTTGTGCGAACTGGTATTCAATCTTTGTGAACTGAATAACTTCCAAACGATCTGAATGTTCTAAACCCTCCTCGTGCGAACTGATTCAATTTCCAAATGGGCCTGGTTTAAACCGTACAAACTGAGGACTACTTCAAACGACTTGGTTTTTCAAATGACCTGAGCGAATCAAACAACCTAGGTTCAATCTGTGCGAACTGGTTCAAATGACTTGATCAGACTGTGTGACTTGGACCACTTCGTGCGAACTGGGGTCACTTCGTGCGAACTGAACACTTCCAAACAACCTAGAACACTTCGCACGACCTGGATCACACTTCCAAATGACCTAGAACACTTCGTACGACCTAGATCACTTCTTAACAACCAGAATTCACTTCGCACGACCTGGTTCAAACGAACTGGGTAAAACCGTGCGAACTGGGTCTAATTTTCACACGACCTGAGTGATTCTCGAACGAACTGACATGATTTTCACACGGTTTGGTCAATTTTATCAAGTTTTAGGTTGATTTTAGTTCTGATTTGTTCAGGGATTGATTAAAACTTAGTTTTACGTGTTATATCACAAAATCAGATCATTTTAACCGTAAAAACTCAGTTAGTTTTGAGAAAACGTGAAGAAAGTGAGTAGAAATGAGTAGAAATCAGAATTTTCAGTGAAAACAAGCTGAAATGGTAAGAACTCTTCCTCCTGTGCTCTGATCCCACTTGTAGGATTGGTGAATCGATCAAACGAGACGTTCAGAAGAGTTCTCGATCAATACGAAAGGCGGAGACAGACGTATTGATGTTGTTGCAGCTTGATTCATACAAAGAAGTAGATTAAATGTCGATTAGATTGATATCACAATGTTTTACAGGCTTGGCGACACTTCAGCAGAGCTTCGCTACCGGAATCCAAAGTTACAAATAAAGAACCAAGAACACCTATACATAGTGGAGGCCAGGTCACACCAAACAGGAATGTCCAGTTCGCACGAACTGGTCACTTCGTGTGAACCTGCTTGTTTTGACCTGTTTCCCGTTTCTTTCGAACTACGTATCTTGGTTTATCTATTCTATTACAAGACTCGATACAAGACGAAGTCGACAGACATATGCACCAACAAAGCTCTATTCCGAGCTTCATCCAGGTTCCTGCAGGGATTCATTACAAGATCCTGGTAAAATTGAGAATCTTTTTGCAATCCCATCTTGAAAGCCTGCACAGCTGTTGCGACATCAAGATGTGGGATATCTAAGGATTCCCGGCTAAACTTGTTCACATAATCTCTTAAGGATTCCTGAGGTCCTTGAGTTATCCTGTAGAGATCACTGGTTAGTTTCTCAAAACTTCGACTGCAAGAAAATTGACTATTAAATAAATTGACTAAATGAGCAAATGATGTAATTGAATGAGGAGGAACGTTTAAGAGCCATTTTAAGGCTGATCCTGTTAAGGTAGAACCAAAACCCTTGCATAGGCATGCTTCCTTGAGATCCGGAGGGATAGGGTTAACTTCCATCCTTTCCCTATACTGGGCAATATGCTCTTCAGGATCCGTAGTTCCGTCATAGAGCTTCATGTTGGGGGTTTGAAATCTTTTTGGGATTTCAGCATCATAAATAGGATATGCAAACCGAGATATCTTGTGGCTGTCCTGGGA
Organism: Helianthus tuberosus; assembly: GCA_030545235.1. Classification (NCBI taxonomy): domain Eukaryota; kingdom Viridiplantae; phylum Streptophyta; class Magnoliopsida; order Asterales; family Asteraceae; genus Helianthus; species Helianthus tuberosus. Next base: position 118,879,936 of record CM060409.1, read on the forward strand.
TACTTCTGGGATCGGCTGGACTACTCCAGGTACACTGGATATCATGTCCTTTAACTTCTGAAGCTCCCTGGAAAGTGCTGATGTCATACCTGCATCCTGCAAAGATCCAATACCATTAGTAGCAAGAGTATTATTATTATTAGATACGTTACCAGTCTGAGGATTCTGGCCATATCCTGAAGCATATCCTGAGCTTCTCACAGTTGACACCCTAACCGAAGAGGGTATCTTAGGAGTATGATTCTGAGAATGGCTAGGCATAATATTCCCCCTGTTATCCTCAGTATATACTGCAGAACTGAAGTTCAAAGCTCTGGGTTACAAAGAAGTGACAGTATCCTCAGCGGGCCTGCTTGAGCTGGATTTCAAGAGTTGTATCTCTCTCATCAGCATTTGGTTGGTCTCCTGCTGTTGCCTCATCTGTTCCTATACACTACCAAACAAAGTTAGAATTTCTTCATTAGAGGCCAAAACAGGAGCAGATCCCTGAATGTTGCGAGCGGGGATAACATCCTGAGGCAGTGAAGAGGCTTGCGTCCTTGGAGGAGGTGGTGGAAGCACCGAACCAATTGTTGCAGAGGTGGCGACAGACATGGTAGAAGAGCTAATGTTTGATCTCGAAGCCATTGAAAATAGTGCAGCAAAAAGTTTTGAAAACAGAAAACCAAGTAATGATTTTGCAAAAGCTTTTAGTAGAAATAGCACCACTTGCCCCACGGTGGGCGCCAAATTGTTTTGGTCAAAAATTACCGAAGCAATTAAGTGATCAAATTAGTTAAGTGAGGTAGTGTGCTAAGAATGTGTACTAAAAATATGCTAATTTAGTTGTTTGCAAAAACAGTTATCAGGATACGGCTCAGGATATCGAGCTGTATCTATAATCAAACAATGAGCAAAAATGTAAAGGGTGACACAGGATGTACGAGGAAAGCCCTTGATCAATCTGGATCGCCGGCACAAAACCTCGGGAGCTGACAATCGCAGCTACCTTATACTTCTTATTACTTCAAATGTCAGGATACAGTGCAGGATATGATGCGGATCAACTAAGTGTTACAATGCGATTTGAATACAAGTGTAAGTGTGTTGTGAGTGTTTGCAGCTAGAGAGAAAGAGAGTTCGAGAGATTGTGTGTCCTTATCTGATCCGATCACTCCTATTTATAGTAAAACAAAACTAACTAACTAGCCTATAAATCCGGGATATAACGAATATTCTCTTTGTGAACGTTGTAGTCCACGTCTTCCGACTTCAACGTCCATAATCTAACAGATTTGCCCAAGTCTTTGGGAGAAGAAGTCCACTTGAACATTATAGACTTGCACCATTAATCTGCACGTGAATTAATTAGTCATTACCAGGATACTGTATCAGGATGTTACCAATATCCTGATCCGGTATCTTGATCACAACAAAAGAAACATAGTCAGAATATTATTCAGGATATACGAGTAAAAAACCACCCATAACACGAACAACCATCCGATCCCTCACACTGCACCGCCTTAGCTGTCCCTTTCAGCTATAAATAGGCCCCTTGTGCTCTCATTTCACACTTTTCGCCTTTTTCATCCCACCATACGCACTCCTAAGTCCTTTCAAGCACTTTTCGCAAGATTCAAGCTCATTCCGTAAGTATTTCTTCTAGATTCTTGTACAACTTTAGTCATTTAACACTTCTACACAAGATTTTCCAACAAAGTCACACGAACACTTTAACATTTTCATGGAAACCGACTGATTTGGGGTTTCTAGAAGGTGCTTTCCACTCAGTTGATGTATAAACTGATTATGGAGCATCACTTAATCATGAACGACCCTAGATCTTAAGGATTTTCACAGCTTTCATACGAAATTTAAAGGAAACTTGCACTTTTATTTCAGATCGGACGGAATAACACTTGTTCTCCAGCTCAGATCTGATGAGCATCATGCTTTACACTTGATTTTCTAACTTTTCTTCAACTATCATACAAAGACAGTAGTGAAATCGGTCTCAACGGGCTATTGACTCGTTCCCTAGCCAAAGGCTGGTCTGAGAACTGAATTTCACCGTTAAACGGACAGTATGACGAATACAAACATGAAGCACACCGGAAACAATTCGTTGGTTCGAGAAGGGGTGGTTCCAAATCGACCGAACAAGCTGAGTTTGGTACGTTTCCATTGTTTGACGCGCCGTTACATCGTCTCCATTAGCTCGACACTTAGAAACTTTCACAACACTTCACTCACTGATCGTCTGTCCGGATGGCCATCCGATCGGATGACCATCCATCCAGAGGATCTGATTATCATTACACTTGTTTGTTTTACAGGATACTATGATCTCAACACTTGAAACTTTATCAGTTTAAAAACTTTACCCACTAATTGGACGACCATCCGATCGAATGGTCATCCGTCCGGATGACCATCTGATCAGATGGGGTCCATCTATTCGAATGGTCATCCGACCGGATGACCATCCGCTCAGGTATTCAGTCAGGCACTTATCTCGATTTTCGCACTATTCGACACTCTGTTCCCAACCGGGTCAGTTCTTAGAGGACTTATGCTCTGTTCCCCGCACGCAGGCTGATCCAGCGCTCCCTTCGATCCAATCTATTCAGTATTTGGTTATTTGCACCCACTGTGAGTATACTCGATCCCTTTTTGTTTTAAAAACTTTTGGGATGCAACATGTATTCTTATAAACTTCACACTTATTTGGAAACATACTCTATCCGTAGTAAACATGGAAACAGGATACTTGTGAAACTTGAGACTTATATGCTATGTGACGTTTAATCCTTGTATGTGACACGTCTTAACAATTATGGTACTATGCATATGCTATAGGTTATAACGCCCCACCTGCTATTCTCTTGGGTATTGTTAAGATCAAACCTCCCGATAGACTTTGGGAAATGCAATGAACGTTTATAGCTCCCGCTAGACTCTTGGGATTGCTATGTTAATTGCGCTGGAAATGCGTGTACATAGGGACTACGTTAGCTTAGCATGGTGAAACTTGTTATATGTTTTCATGGCGGATATGAGTTTTTGGAACATTTTAAACTATTATGCTATTACGTACTCAAACTTGTATACTCGCGAACATTTGGTTAATAGTATTTTAATACACGTTGCAGGTTGATAAATTTGGACGCTGAAGAAACAAATGCTTAGAAACTCATTTAGGTAAATCAAGAATTTTGAACAATATTTGAATGTTATGTATTTGATACTTTCGTGATTGTGATTGGTGATCGATGTTTAAACAAATTTTGCATGAAATTAATTAATTACTATTGAAGCAATTTAGTGTTGTGGAATCTCTTGAGCAATCTGAACGCATAGTGCCGTGCCCCGATGTTTCCGCCATCAGTCGGGGTGTGACTGATTGGTATCAGAGCCATAACTATAGGGAATTAGGAAAAGTAGGAATACTTTGCCTAGTCTATAGTTCTAGGAATCTTGACTCTTATCTGTTGTTTAAAACTTGTGCATTCTACCGTACTTGCTTCCTAGCAATACATTCCTGTTAAACATTACATGCCTTCCCTAAGGCTAATACAATATACACTTGGATGCTTTGTAAACGCTGTTGAGCGGTGTTTGTATTTTGCACGAGATTTACCTTCAAGTCAGGAGTGACATCCAAACCTTGGAGCAAATTTCCATATCATAATCTAGTAGGTCTTATCTATTGATAAGTGTCACAGCCCCCGACCCCTGCCCCGGGAGGCGGGCGGCCGCGAGGTACTCAGAGCTGGTGGTATCAGTGTTTACTAATTTGGCAGCGGAATTTCATCAGGACCGTAGTTAGGAAATAGTTTATCAGAGTAAAACACCACATTTTTATAATAATAAATACATGGGAAATTCCCAGTTTCCATTACAAACATGTTTATAGGGATAAACCCTAATTTATTGGAATAAAACTTCTTCTTTATTTAGGTAACTTTTATAGCCACTTTTCCAAGCCTTCAGTGCTGTCCAGCTGGCTTCTAATTGGCTTTCACATTTTGTTACCTGAAACGCATTTAAAAACATTTTATCAGCAAGAAATACTGGCGAGTGAATCCCAGTTTAATCAAAACAGGTTTTATCATTTTACAGCATTGAGGGCAATCCAGCAATTACATTTGTTTACATCTACTTTAATTACTACCCACGGTACTGTCAATCCTGACTGGTGGTAATGTTACTACTCACAGTGTAGCAACAAATTTTGTATACAAAACCCAACATACCGACGATAATTGTAGAATTACAAATACTCAATCACTGTGAAATATAATTTAAAACATTTGAGGTTTTGTAAAAAAATAGTTTGCAAAAAGAGGAATTACTCACATTGCTAATTTAGGTATTTCCTTGTGACTTCCTGGTTATAATCTATTAATTAAAAAATGCACACGTGTTAGTATAATAACCCAAATTTACATTAGCTATACCCTCCCCGAGACAGAACTCCAACGGCTGATTCAGGCAGAGCCTTGACATGTGTTACGGAGCACTAGATCAATCGGGCAGCGTATCTAATACGTAACCGGGGGTTATGATACTTACATCGAGGCAGAGCTTCGCTATTTAGTGGGTATAATACCCAGGAATTATTATTGCTATTTAGAATTCAGAGAGAGAGATCGAGATTTGAACGATTTTGACCGAATGCTCGAACTCTCTATATATAGGGCCTGACAGGGGGTTCCTGGCGGCCCGCGAGAGAAACAACAGGGGCCGTCACGGTCCGCGAGCTAGGTAGGGTAGGATCTAGGGTTGTCGACTCAAGGGTATAGGTTCAACACGACATAGACACGTGGCAGCCTAGGGTGTGGCCTGGTGGCCAAGCTGTCGCGCCCCGCGATAGAATTAGTCAAGGGGGTCGCGGCCCGCGAACGCCCCATAAACTTTGTTTTTATTAAATTTTGTTAAATTAAAGGTATTTGGGGCCCACTTTTCATATACGGGGTGTATTTTAGAACATATAGGGGTGTTTTAATGATTTTAGGAGGGTTGTTATATCCTCCCCACCTTGTTTTAGAACTCGTCCTCGAGGTATACTGGAACAGGTGTGGATATTTCCTTTGCATTTCTGAGTCGAGCTCCCAAGTGTATTCTGGTCCTCTCTTGGAATCCCATCTTACTTTGACTAGAACCAATCTCTTGTGTTTGAGATTCTTGATCTTTCTGTCTTCAATCGGTAGGGGTTTCTGTACAAACTTAAGTTTCTCATTTACCTCTATGTCCTTAAGAGGTACCACTAATGATTCATCTGCTAAGCACTTCTTGAGATTACATACATGAAATACATCATGTATTCCTGCCATTTCCTCTGGCAGGTGTAGCTGGTAAGCTACTGGTCCTATTCTTCTAATAATCTCAAAGGGTCCAACATACCTGGGGCTTAGCTTTCCCCTTTTGATGAATCTAACTACTCCTTTCCATGGAGAAACTTTTAATAACACCTTATCTCCTACTTAGAATTCCAACGGTTTTTGCCTGTTATCAGCATAACTCTTTTATCGATCACGTGCTGCTTTTAGTCTTTCCTTGACTTGAATAATCTTGTCCGTTGTTTCTTGTACTATTTCTGGTCCACACAGTTGCTTTCTCCAATTTCTGCCCAACAGACTGGAGTTCGGCACTTTTGTCCATAAAGTGCTTCGAATGGTGCAACATTAATACTGATATGATAGCTGTTATTATAGGAAAATTCTATTAATGGTAAATGATCATCCCAATTTCCTCCGAAATCAATTACACAAGCTCTAAGCATATCTTCCATTGTCTGAATTGTCCTTTCGCTTTGTCCATCCATTTGAGGATTATAAGCGGTGCTTAGATTTAACTTGGTTCCCATTGCTTTTTGGAAACTTGTCCAAAAATGAGAAGTAAAACGGCTATCTCTATCAGATACAATAGATAAAGGAATTCCATGTAATGAAACTATTTCATTTACATATAACTTGGCTAATTGCTCCATACTGAAAGTTTCCTTCATCGGTAAGAAATGAGCAGACGTAGTTAATCTATCTACAATCACCCAGATTGTATCATTACCTTTTCGTGTCTTGGGTAATTTAGTAACAAAATCCATTGTTTTCAATTCCCATTTCCATATGGGCATTTCTAATTGCTGCAATAAACCTGAGGGTTTCTAATGTTCAACTTTAACTTGTGAACAGGTTAGACACTTGGCAACATAAGCTGTTATATCCTTTTTCATTCCTATCCACGAGAAATTCTTTCTTAAGTCTTGATACATCTTATCACTTCCAGGATGTATCGTATACTTAGACTTATGGGCTTCTTCTAATATTCGATGGCCTAGGTTTCCTTGTTTAGGTATCCAAATCCTTTTCTTATGGAATCTCCAGATTCCGTCTGTTCCTTGTTCTAATTCCTTAATCATTCCTTTTAATTTTTCAATATCGTCCTTGATTACTGATTCTTGTATTTCTCTAATCTGTTCATTTAAATCTATCTGCAGATTTAATTTGAGAGAACGTACTCGTTTTAGCTTTTCATGATACTTTTGACTTAACGCATCGGCTACTACATTAGCCTTTCCTGCATGATATTGAATATTACAATCATAATCACTAAGGATTTCCATCCAGCGTCTCTGTCTCATATTTAACTCTTTTTGCCTAAAAACATATCTTAAACTCTTATGATCGGTGAAAATGGTAAACTTACTACCATAAAGGTAATGTCTCCAAATTTTAAGGGCAAAAATTATGGCTCCTAATTCTAAATCATGGGTTGTATAATGCTTTTCATGATTCTTAAGTTGTCTAGAGGCATAGGCTATAACCTTTTGACATTGCATCAACACACATCCATAACCTAATTTAGAAGCGTCACAATAGACTATAAAGTCTTCAGTTCCTTCTGGTAACGCTAATATGGGTGCGTTTCTCAATCGTTGCTTAAGAATTCTAAAGGCTTCTTCCTGTTTTGGTCCCCATTCAAACTTAACTGATTTACAGGTCAGTTTTGTTAAAGGAATGGCTATTCTAGAAAAATCTCGGATAAACCGTCTATAATAACCTGCTAGTCCTAGAAAACTTCTCACCTCCGTTGGTGATTCAGGGACTTTCCATTTAGTAATTGCGTTGATCTTTGTGGGATCCACATGAATACCTTCATGATTAACTAAATGTCCAAGAAATTTCACTTCTTCTAACCAAAATTCACATTTTGAGAATTTAGCGTAAAGCTTTTCTTTTCTCAATAACGTAAGGAGTGCATGCAGATGTGCTGCATGTTCGTCATTACTCTTAGAGTAGATGAGCATATCATCTATAAAGACAATTATGAATTTATCCAGATATGGTTTACATATTATGTTCTTCATGTCCATAAATGCGGCTGGGGTATTGGTTAAACTAAATGGCATGACTGTAAATTCATAATGGCCATACCTTGTTCTGAAGGCAGTTTTAGGAATGTCCTCTTCCTGTACTTTCAATTGATGATATCCTGAGCGTAAATCGATCTTAGAAAAGAATCGAGCTCCTTGCAACTGATCAAACAGATCATCGATTCTCGGTAATAGGTACCGATTTTTAATCGTGACCTTGTTTAATTCTCGGTAATCAATGCACATACGCATTGATCCATCCTTCTTCTTGACAAACAAGATCGGTGCTCTCCATGGCGATGAGCAGGGCTATATAAATCCTTTCTCCAGAAGTTCATCCAATTGTTTCTTCAGTTCTTGCATCTCTGCTGGTGCCAAATGATAAGGTGCCTTGGCAATTGGTGCTGTCCCTGGTAGTAGGTGAATTCGGAATTCGACTTTCCTGTCTGGCGGTAGTCCAAGTAGTTCTTCTGGGAAAACATCGGAGAATTAAGATACTACGGGAATATCTTTCAATTCTTTTCCTTTAGTGTTAATGATTATGGAAATGATATACACTAGTGATCATTTTCTTGCATAACTTGCGGTTTTCATCACAGAGATGAATTTCATGGATCGAGATGGCTTATCTCCTTTAATTGTGATCTTTTTACCCTTTGGTGAATTTACTTGTATTGACTTTTGATCACATAGAATACTGGCTTTATTGGCTACTAACCAATCCATTCCCAATACAATATCAAATTCAGCCAGATTCATTGGGTAAAGGTTAGCAATAAAATTATGGTTTAAAATTTCTATTCTTGCTCCCTGCAAGATTTCAGTGATGTTAATGGATTCTCCATTTGCTGTTTCTACTAGGCATTCTTATTGAAGTTTAGTTAATGGTTGATTGAGAAGTTTGCAAAATGAAGTATTAATGAAACTTTGATTCGCACCAGAGTCAAATAATACTTTAGCAAAAACATCATTAACTAAAAACGTACCGGCAATCACGTCCTGAATCAGCTTGGCTTCTTCAGCTGTCAGAACAAATGCTCTAGCATTTTTAGTAGTCTTGTTGTTCATGGCTGGAGCTAGTTTCGGACAGTTCGGTTTGATATGCCCATTTTCTCCACAATTGAAGCATACTCCATTGCGGGGTTTCTTCCTACAGTCTTCTTCCTTATATCCCGATATCTTGCAGAAGTTGCAGTATGTGGAACATTTCCCTGAATGCTTCTTCTTGCAGGCCTTACAATAAGGTGCGGAGGTAGAACCTGTATTTTTTCCACGGTTGGAATTACCGTAGCGAAATTCCTGGGTAAGCTTTTGGACTAGGTTCTTCCTCTGGTTCTCTTCTTGTGTACGTACTAGTTCATCAGTCAAGGTATTTGCTAGTTCTACAGCTTCTTCTATGGTTTGTGGTCTAGCTACCTTGACTACATGTCTAATCTCACTGATTAATCCCCAGATGTAACGGGAGATTAATACTGGTTCTGGTGAAGCTAGGGTTAGCACGATTCTAGCATATTCGAAGAATATGGTAGTGTAACTCTTACAGTCAACCCCAGTCATTCTAAGGTTTAAGAACTTATTAGCTATTTGTTCTTTTTCATTGGGAGGACATAATTTTCTTTCAACCATGTTCTTAAACTCAGTCCATTCCATATTATAAACTCTGTCACTTCCCCTAGACTAGAGAGCAGTGTTCCACCATTCTAAGGTTGCATTCTTAAAAAAGATTGGAAGCAAACATGATTTTATCTTCCTCTGCACACTTGCTCATTTTTAAGACTGCCTCAGTCTTTTCTATCCAACGTAGAGTTGCAATGGCTCCTTCATTGCTAGAGAATTCTATTGGTTTGCAAGACCAGAATTCTTTGTAAGAACAACCATATGACATGGTTCTTCTCCTTTTTGGAATAGGCAATTGAAGTAATGGTCCATTGTTTACGCTGTGACTGGGTTCAGTAGGTGGTCATTTACTTCCACTATTAGTTTTATTATTTTCCGCTTCCTTAACCGTTTTGATAATATATGGCATAGCGTCTATAGTCCCTTGTGCCATAATGTGTTGAATGGCACTGTTATCTAATTGGTTCCCGTTATTATCGTTATTCGGGTTTTCCTGGTTCACATCATTGTCCATCTGGATTATAAACATTTACCAAGTATTAATATCACGGAACAAGATTTTATGCGAACAATCACACAAACAAACACATTAATCAAAACCGTCGTGCATTGCGACATTTACTCTATTTTATAGATATCTATATCTATTACAAGCTGCAACTGGAATTTAAAATACAATACTAATTAGGCATCAGTATTTAGGTTATCTATATTAATTATATATATTTCTTATTTTTTTCAACAACACACACACACACACATATATATATATATATATATATATATATATTATTACCATTATTACTATTATTAATGGGGATTCATCCAATACTGCATATTTCGCTCGTCGTATTTCCAAACGAGCCTCTCCCCTATTTGCCTTATTCTTTGTCCTTCATCTACTAACTCCTCACCAAAAGTGCGGAGTTCCTGCACATTTTCGGTACTCATGGGTGGTGGTAGTGCTGGTATTGGGTCAGGGTACGGGTTCTCCATATGGGTATGGGTTTTCTAATATTTCCTGAACATACTAATCGGCATCCCAATATGGATCTAGAGGATCAAGGTTAGGGTATGGTGCTACAGAGTTTGGTATGGGCTCCTCCTGTGGGTAGAGTTCTCGATAATCCCTATGATCATCCTCCCATGGGTCGTAGGCTAGAGGATTTGGTGCGGGGACTCTAGAGATTTCGTTTGGGTCGAAGGCGGGTATAGGAGCCTGATCTCCTAGGTTGGGTTCTATTTCCATGGGTTGAGTTGGGAATAGTGGTAGTGGCTGTGGTGCAATGATTTGTTCTAAGTTTGGGTCTGCGGCAGTAGTAGCTAGTATGTGAAAATTGGCCAATTGCCTATTGAGTATGTCTTGGGTCTGGGCATTCATCTCCCTATTTGCTGCTGCTAAAGCCCGTTGCTGCTGCAACTTCCTCATTCTTTTCCTACGCTCGTGTGCTCCCCGACTGAACCATCCTCTCTTTTTGGTAGGGAATGGTTCTTCAGATTGCGCCTTAAATATGAAAATCCCCTCTTCTGTGTCAGCTGAGTACCCCGAAGGGGTAGGCTGGGAGGAAGTTCCTTCATCTCTAGGAGAACTAAGCAGTTGACGATAAGCGTCTGACGGACCTTGATCACTCATACTGTAAACTAACAAATTGTCAAATAACACAAAACAATAATATACAAATATGCACATAATCACATAGATTATTTCCTAACATAATGGAAAAAATTTTGGTGTCAGCAGAACACTTCTGTGGCTGAAATCAGTGGCTGTAGCTCTGATACCACCTCCTGTCGCAACCCCCGACCCCTGCCCCGGGAGGCGGGCGGCCGCGAGCTACTTAGAGCTGGTGGTATTGGTGTTTATTAATTTGGCAGCGGAATTTCATCAGGACCGTAGTTAGGAAATAGTTTATCAGAGTAAAACACCACATTTTTATAATAATAAATACATGGGAAATTCCCAAGTTTCCATTACAAACATGTTTATAGGGATAAACCCTAATTTATTAGAATAAAACTTCTTCTTTGTTTAGGTAACTTTTATAGCCACTTTTCCAAGTCTTCAGTGTTGTCCAGCTGGCTTCTAATTGGCTTTCATATTTTGTTACCTGAAACGCGTTTAAAAACATTTTATCAGCAAGAAATACTGGCGAGTGAATCCCAGTTTAATCAAAACAGTTTTTTTATCATTTTACAGCATTGAGGGCAATCCAGCAATTACATTTGTTTACATCTACTTTAATTACCACCCACGGTATTGTCAATCCTGACTGGTGGTAATGTTACTACTCACAGTGTAGCAACAAATTTTGTATACAAAACCCAACATACCAACGATAATTGTAGAATTACAAATACTCAATCACCGTGAAATATAATTTAAAACATTTGAGGTTTTATAAAAACAGTTTGCAAAAAGCGGAATTACTCACATTGCTAATTTAGGTATTTCCTTGTGACTTCCTGGTTATAATCTATTAATTAAACAATGCACACGTGTTAGTATAATAACCCAAATTTACATTAGCTATACCCTCCCCGAGACAGAATTCCAACGGCTGAGTCAGGCAGAGCCTTGACATGCGTTACGGAGCACTAGATCAATCGGGCAGCGTATCTAATACGTAACCGGGGTTATGATACTTACATCGAGGCAGAGCTTCTCTATTTAGTGGGTATAATACCCGGGAATTATTATTGCTATTTAGAATTCAGATAGAGAGAGAGAGAGATCGAGATTTGAACGATTTGGACTGAATGCTCGAACTCTCTATATATAAGGCCTGACAGGGGTTTCCTGGCGGCCCGTGAGAGAAACAACAAATGTCGTCGCGGCCCGCGAGCTAGGTAGGGTAGGATCTAGGGTTGTCGACTCAAGGGTATAGGTTCAACACGACATAGACACGTGGCAGCCTAGGGTGTGGCCTGGTGGCCAAGCTGTCGCGCCCCGCGACAGAATTAGTCAAAGGGGTCGCAGCCCGCGAGCGCCCCATAAACTTTGTTTTTATTAAATTTTGTTAAATTAAAGGTAGTTGGGGCCCACTTTTCGTATACGGGGTGTATTTTAGAACATATAGGGGTGTTTTAATGATTTTAGGAGGGTTGTTATAATAAGTACCGACACTATTGGGGTACGAAATTGTCAAGCTAGAGGTGAAACTCACATCTTGATAACTAGTCCCACTCTTTGATTTTCTATCACGCCAAAGTTTCGAAATTCTCGATTAATTAGGGACGTGTAGTGACCAAAAGGACAAATATCGTAGGCCTAACATCGATGACGTATTTGTGTAAGTAAGCTAAGACACGTGACCTCAATTCGAAAAAGGGGTTCGACTCACTTTTGTTAGTCGACGTTCTTCTACTCGGAACAATCCTATGTTTCACGAGCCTATCTTTTATGTTATCTTGATTTTACATGTGGTTTTATACTTGATACTTTGTTCGTTTCGAGACTTTTACACGAATCGCACGTATCTCCGCAATCTAAAAACGTTAATAATAATCTCTCAGGATTGAACTAAATTTACGACTCTTCAGTCATTATGTTACACTACGTGGAAACTTGATTGAAACTATGGGGAAAACATAATTGAACGATATTCTATGTGAGACAACTTGATTAGTCTACGTAACTGGTAAAAGCGCATGAAAGTCATAGAGTGTACTGTTATGTGTGGCAAAACACGATACGTAACATGACACCGAATGACGAGACAGACGTAACATGGCCGAAACATGGTGGATACGCCGCTGGTACTTCTTATATATAAGTTTTTCCAACATGTTACCTGTCACACCCCCAAAATCCACCTGCGGAATACCACCGCTTGGAGGCGAGACTGACCAGGATCCAGCCACCAATCATATTGAACAAGCATGTAAGTGATTATAAAACTCCAACCAATACAATTGGTGTCCAAACAAAACATAGTTTAAGTTGCAAGCGGAAGCATAACGTTTAAAACCAAAACATAAGTTTAATTGTTTCAAAGTTTAACATGGCACACAGCTGTCCATGTCCCACAACGACTCCCTTCCATGCAAGCTCCAGCTAAGTACCTATTGACCTGCAAAGCATGTAGTAACGAGTCAACAAGAATGTTGAGCGAGTTCACAGTTGGGTGTTCGTTTTAGGTTGTTTCGAAAACAGTTTCCTTTATTTGGCATCCTGCCGTGGGGGTTACCCCATAGTTGAAAACGTGATTTGTTTAACCCAATTACCCTGGCAATCCAGCTGTGGGGGCTACCCCATGTTTAGTTATCTGGCTTTTTGGCCGTGGGGGCTACCCCATGTATATGCTACTAGACTCGTTACATATCGACTGCTGACTGTAGTCATGTTTATGTGCCCTGAACTGTCAATGTCTATCATCATTGACGTGCCCAGATCCATTAGTTCACGCCCGTCCTCTGCGGCACGGTGTAAGGTTTTTCAAACCTAAATAGCGCTATCTAACTAATGACCCGCTCGCCATTGGCCCGGCGATTAAGTCGATATAAAAAGGAGGGACTTCGTGATAGAGTTTTGGTCTAGTGAAAATTATCTGTCCAAGAGGACGAGGAATTATATTCCTGAACCAGCACTGTCCTACCCAATAAAGGACGAGGAATCCATGTTCCTTAACCCCATTCCCAACCCCTGGGAATCCCATGCTTTGTAGAGGGTGTGAACTCACCTTGGGTTGCTCGGCAGTTTAGTTTACTTGGTTAAGTATGCTGGTTACCACGTCCTAATATGGTCACCAGTATAGGTCAGGTTTGGGTGTAAAGGAGTCACGTATATCCTACACGTATCAACACATAGCATACATGACATATATTTATCCTCTAAGTTATTGGGCCTGTCCACATTCTTAAACAGTAACAGTTAACACACAACCCAATTAACAGTAACACATAATCCAGTTAAACAGTAATAAGCGTGAACACTCCAAACAATTCGGCCCAATAACGGAAACAAGCAACCTAGTCGAGACAAGGTGGTCTTGACTCGAGAACATGCAGTCTCGAGTCGCAACCAGGAGTTCTCGAGTCATGAATGGCTGGTCTCGAGTGGTGCTGGCATGAGTTGGAAACTTAGAGGTCTCGAGTTCAGTCTCGATTCGAGACCATGAGATCTCGAGTCGAGACCTTGCTGGTTCCGAGTCCTTGAAGCTTGTCTCGAGTTGTCACGTGATGGTCTCGAGTCGCAATCACTGCGGTCTCGAGCTGTAGCTTAAAGGTCTCGAGTCGAGACCGAGGGTCTTGACTTGCATACCTGGTAACAGAAATCCTTCTAGAACCTTCGATGTACTATCCAATAGCATTGCAATTTCATGTGCATGAAATTGTGTACTATCCAATAAAAACACACAAACATGTTTCTTTGTCTAATATCTAAATCAAATGGATCAAACAAGGCATCTTTCAAGTGTTCATTGCATATTCAAATATTCATATTAACATTCAAACTTGTTCATCATTTTAGGGTTTTCAACATTTTGCAATATGATTAATCAAACAACCCTATCCTATCATATATTCTAATCATGACAACTCAACAATCATTCGATCATAATATATATAATAGCCGGTTAATCAAGCATTTGATTCTTAGAATCCTTAATACGAAATCCGATTAACATGAACATCATCTAATATACATATGCAAATCCGATTTCATGAGCAATAAACCTCCTTATTCATACCTAAACATAACCAAGCCATTCGGATCCAAACCCATATAGAGCCGATTACAATCATTCATGATCAATCACATATTATTTATACCAAGACAACATTTCATCATCATATAACATCATCATACATCATCAACCGAAATAAAACACATAACATGAATCACTAACCTATATCATCACACATCAACACCTTTATCATGTATGTCATTAACCAACCAAGCATTGTAACATCTAGAAACATAAAATACTAACGGGATGGTGTTCGGGTTTGAAGAATCAACGAACCAAATACCGAGTGATGATCTAGAGCTTGAGCCGAGAGTTTTGGTGCTACCGGTTGAAAGAGAGGAGAGGAGGTTTGTGGTTCTAGGGTTTTAGTGAGAGAGAATGTAGGAGAGTGTGTGTGAGAGTGAGTGTGAGTTGCCCAAAGAAATGGCAAGGTTGGCTAGGAGCATGAGTTATATACTAGCCCTAAGTTGGTTCACCCTAGTGGGTTTTCGAGTGGGGTAAAGAGAAGCATGGCCCAACCGGCCCAACAGTTACACTGTTCACTCGAGACCGAGTGGTCTCGAGTTGGGTTCATGGTCTCGGCTTATTACATACCCACATATACATAACTATACATTATACGTACATATTATCAACACATAGCACATCAAGATAATTCACAACTTTCATTTGCTAATATATAAACACATAACGTTCAAGCATGTTACATCGAGATACAATGAAGGCTTCTAAATTACGAGTTGTCACATTATCCCCAAGTTGAAAGAAATTTCGTCCTGAAATTTGGTAAGTACTCACTGAGGAAGCTAGTTAAGTTGTATGGTTTTTCTGGTTTTCCTGGGGTGTCACATCCTCCCCCCGTTGATCTGGAATTTCGTCCCAAAATTCCGTAGCTTCAGCCTCAGTAGTGGTTCAACTGTTTGCGAACAGTTGGGGATACTTTTGTTTCATCTGATCTTCGCGTTCCCAGGTGAACTCTGGTCCGCGACGTGAGTTCCAACGAACTCGAACGAGAGGTATTCTAGTGTTCTTGAGGACCTTAACATCCTGGTCCGTGATTTCAACTGGTTCCTCGACGAATCGTAACTGCTCGTCGATGGTGAGCTCCTTCAAAGGAACTACGAGGGTCTCATCTGACAGACACTTCTTCAGATTTGACACATGGAAAACGTTGTGAACTACACTGAGTTCTGCTGGTAAGTTCAGTTTGTAGGCCACCTTGCCTATTTTCTCGATGATCTCAAAAGGTCCGACGTATCGTGGGTTAAGTTTGCCTCGTTTGCCAAAACGAACCACACCCTTCCAGGGTGAAACCTTGAGTAGTACACGCTCCCCAACCTGGAGCTCAAGTGGTTTCCTGTCCCTATCGGCGTAGCTTTTCTGACGGTCACAAGCTGCCGCCATGCGTTGTCGTATTTGAGCAATTCGTTCAGTTGTGACTACCACAAGTTCTGGACCAGGGATCTGACTATCCCCCACCTCTGCCCAACAGAGAGGTGACCGGCATTTACGCCCGTACAATGCCTCAAACGGAGCAGCTTTAATGATGGTGTGGTAGCTGTTATTGTACGAGAATTCCACAAGTGGCAGATGTTTTTCCCAGCTGTTGCCAAAGTCGATTACACATGCACGAAGCATGTCTTCTAAGGTTTGAATAGTGTGCTCAGACTGCCCGTCCGTCTGAGGGTGATACGCTGTGCTCATGTCTAAACGTGAGCCAAAGGATTTGTGCATTGCTTGCCACAGCTCTGAAGTAAAACGTGCATCACGATCCGAGATAACGGATGTGGGCACCCCGTGCCTCGAGACAACTTCCTTAAGGTATACGTCTGCTAGAGTGGAGAACTTATCCGTTTCCTTGATAGCCAAGAAGTGTGCAGACTTTGTGAGTCGATCCACGATCACCCAAATAGTATCATTTCCGCGCTGAGATCTAGGCAGGCCAGTAACGAAATCCATGGAAATTTGCTCCCATTTCCATTGTGGTATGTCTGGTTGTTGGAGGAGGCCTGAGGGTTTCTGGTATTCCGTCTTGACTCTCGCACAAGTCAAACACTTGCTGACGTAAGTTGCTATGTGGGCCTTCATGCTGGGCCACCAATACGTAGTCTTGATATCGTGGTACATCTTATCCGAACCAGGATGTACAGAGTAGCGAGACTTGTGTGCTTCATCCATCACAAGCTCTCGTAAGTTGCCATAGAGTGGGACTAAAATGCGTCCTGTTACGTAGTATGCACCGTCTTCCTTTTGTTCTAATCGTTGCCTTGAGCCGCGTAGGGCTTCAGCCCTGACGTTTTCTGGTTTCAATGCTTCCACCTGAGCATCTCGTATCTGGGAAGGAAGACTAGACTGTATATTGAGTTGTAAAGCTCGCACGCGCTTAGGCGCGGTGTCCTTTCGACTGAGGGCGTCAGCCACCACATTGGCTTTCCCCGGGTGATACCTGATCGAGCATTCGTAGTCATTCAGTAGCTCGACCCATCGTCGTTGTCGCATATTCAGTTCCTTCTGTTTGAAGATGTGCTCGAGACTCCTGTGGTCGGTGTAAATGGCGCACTTCGTACCGTATAGGTAGTGTCTCCATATCTTAAGTGCAAAAACAACAGCTCCCAGCTCTAAATCATGCGTGGTGTAGTTCCTTTCATGAACTTTAAGTTGGCGTGAGGCGTAGGCTATAACTTTATCTCGTTGCATCAATACACAACCAAGACCCTGAATTGATGCGTCGCAGTAAACCACAAAATCTTCTGTGCCCTCTGGCAATGAAAGGATAGGTGCGCTGCAAAGCCTATCCTTTAAATGCTGAAATGCTAATTCCTGTGCATTTCCCCATCGATAAACAACCCCTTTCTGCGTTAGTGAGGTGAGAGGCTGTGCAATCTTGGAAAAATCCTTAATGAACCTCCTGTAGTAACCTGCCAAACCCAAGAATTGGCGAATTTCCGTTGGTGTACGAGGTGCAGGCCAGTTCTTAATTGAGTCTACCTTGGATGGATCGACGTGAATCCCATCCTTGTTCACCACATGGCCTAAGAAATGGACTTCACGAAGCCAGAAGTCGCATTTTGAAAACTTGGCGTATAGCTGTTCTGCTCGAAGAAGTTCCAAAATAAGTCGTAGATGTTGCTCGTGTTCCTCCCGACTCTTCGAATAGATCAGGATGTCGTCGATGAAAACTATGACGAACTTGTCCAGGTAAGGCTTGCATACTCTATTCATCAAATTCATGAAGACCGCAGGTGCGTTTGTCAGTCCAAAAGGCATGACCAAAAACTCATAGTGGCCATATCGAGTTCTGAAGGCTGTTTTGGAGACGTCCTCTTCTCGGACTCTCAGCTGGTGATATCCTGATCTCAGATCAATCTTTGAATAGTAGCTTGACCCCTGCAACTGGTCGAACAAGTCATCAATGCGCGGAAGAGGATAGCGATTCTTCACGGTCACTTTGTTGACTTCACGGTAGTCGATACACATACGGAAGGTACCGTCCTTCTTCTTCACGAATAGCGCTGGAGCTCCCCAGGGCGAAGAGCTAGGATGAATAAAACCCTTATCCAAGAGTTCTTGTAGTTGCGTAGAGAGTTCTTTCAACTCTGATGGAGCTAGGCGATACGGTGCACGAGCTATAGGCCCTGCTCCAAGAGCTAGCTTGATTTGGAACTCGACCTGGCAATGAGGTGGAAGGCCAGGTAATTCCTCAGGAAATACCTCAGGATAGTCGCGTACAATCGGAAAATCCTCTATCTTCTTCTCTTCCTTTGAGGTGTCTGTAACAAGAGCCAAGATAGCGATGTGCCCCTTTCTCAAACACTTCTAGGCCTTAAGGAAAGAGATGATGTTCTCAACAGCACCCCTCTTGTCGCCACGAATCATGAGAGGTTCATCACCGGAACCAGGAATACGAACAATCTTCTCGTTGCAAAGAATCTCTGCTCGGTGTTGGGATAACCAATCCATCCCAATGACAACGTCGAAACTACCCAAGACGATAGGAATGAGGTCGATAGAGAAGGTCTGGTTAGCAAGAATAAGTTTACAACCCTTGACTACGTGTGCGGCCTCTAAACTCTTACCGTTTGCTAGCTCTACAGTGTGCTTGTTATTCAAAGGTGTTGGAATACGCTTAAGCATTTGACTAACTTCTAGTGACACGTAGCTAGTATCGGCACCCGAATCAAATAAAACTGTAACATAAAAGTCGCCGAGAAGGAACTTACCCGTCACAACATTGGGGTCATTCCTCGCTTCACCTTGACCAATCACGAACACCCGCCCCCTGGCACCATTGTTGTTGTTGTTGTTCCCATTGTTACCATTCCCCTGATTATTGTTATTGTTGTTGTTGTTGTTGTTGTTCTGGTTCCGGTTCAGTTGGGGGCAATCTCTCTTGAAATGGCCTTCAGCTCCACGCTGAAAGCACCCTTTGTTGATACCTTGCTGCTGTTGCTGTCGCTGGTTCTGAGGGGCTTGTTGTTGACGATTTTGGTTTGCGGGGTATAAGCTTCTACAGTCCTTGGCGGCGTGACCTGGCTTGTTGCACCGATGACAGTTACCCCTGGTGCATGGCCCGCTGTGGTGTAGGTTGCAACGATTGCATTTGGGGTGATTCCCCTTGTACCCACCATGACTTTGACCACCAGATGATTGCTGACTGGGGCTCTTGTAGTCATCAGTCTTTCTTTGCTGAGACTGAGACTGAACAGAAGTCGAACCCTTACTTGAAGCTCCATCCCATTTCCGTTTGTTGTCACTAGGGACATCTGAAGTAGTTGCAGCACCTATGCGCTTTGGTAACCTGTTCTGCTCCACCGCCTAATCCGTGAGACGGTGAGCCAATTGAACAACTTGCTGGATGGTGGCGAGGTTAGCTGAAGTCACATGAATTTGGATCTCTGGCACTAAGCCCTTGAGAAATAGTTCGATGCGTTTGATGGGTGGGTCTACCATAGTAGGGCACAGAATAGCCAACTCATTCGATCTTTTCGTGTATGCTTCAATTTCTGACCCCGTCATCTTGAGGTTGTAGAACTCTACCTCCAACTTGTGAATGTCATCACGATTGCAATACTCCTCTTTGATCATCTCCTTAAAGTTGTTCCATGGGGTGGCGTTAGCAGCAACCAACCCCAGCATTTGAACCTGAGCGTTCCACCATGTGAGCGCTAATCCCTCCAGAGTACCGGTAGCGTACTTCACCCTGCGACCCTCAGGGCATTCACACATTTCGAAGACTGACTCGAGCTTCTCAAACCAGTGGAGGAGACCTACAGTGTCACACCCCCAAAATCCACACGCGGAGTATCACCGCTTGGAGGCGTGACTGACCAGGATCAAACCACTAATCATATTGAACAAGCAAGTAATTAATTGTAAAAGTCCAACCAACATAATTAGTGTCCAAAACAACCATAGTTTAAGTTATGAGCGGAAGCATAATGTTTAAAATCAAATCATAAGTTTAAATATCCAAATGTTTAACATGGCACACAGCTGTGCATGTCCCACAACGACTCTTCCTTGTGCAAGCTCCAACTAAGAACCTATTGACCTGCAAAGCATGTAGTAACGAGTCAATAATAATGTTGAGCGAGTTCACAGTTGGGTGTTGGTTTTAGTTGTTCCAAAAACAGTTCCTTTAACTGGCATCCCTGCCGTGGGGGTTACCCCATATTTGAAAACGTCATTTGTTTAACCCATTAACTCTGGCAATCCAGCCGTGGGGGCTACCCCATGATAGTTATCTGGCATTTCGGCCGTGGGGGCTACCCCGTGTATACACTAGACTCGTTACCATATCGACTGCTGACTAAAGTCATATTTAAGTGCCCTGAACTGTCAATGTCTATCATCATTGACGTGCCTAGATCCATTAGTTCACGCCCGCCCTCTGCGGCACGGTGTGAGGCTTGTCAGACCTAAATAGCGCTATCTAACTAATGACCCGCTCGCCATTGGCCCGGCGATTAAGTCGATATAAAATAGGAGGGACTTCGTGATAGAGTTTTGGTCTAGTACAGTTATCTGTCCGTGAGGACGAGGAATTACATTCCTGAACCATTACTGTCCTACCCAAGAAAGGATGAGGAATCCATATTCCTTAACCCCATTCCCAACCCCTGGGAATCCCATGCTTTGTAGAGTGTGAACTCACCTTGGTTTGCTCGGCAGATACACAGAAAGGTCAAGTCTAGATGCTAGTGGTCAACCACGTCCTAACATGGTTATCATACATGTCAGGTTTAGGTTCAAGTAAAGCACGTATGTTTACACATAGTCGAACATGTTATTATCATGCATTGATCATGGGAAACACGTATAACACATTAGCAGTCAACCTCATAACATACTAATCACTTGTACGATTTAATAGATTGGGCTCGCACAAGTCGATAAGCCTTGTGCGATCCACCCGTTGAAGCCCAACAATACCCGGCCCATAAACCAAAAGCCCAAATACATTGGTGTACATACACACGGCCCAACATATAAGTAAATAATCCATCTTATGCGATCCATGCATCTTGTGCGACCAGTCTTGTTACCCAGCCCAATATATATAAACATACGGCCCAAATAACAAACAACAAACAATCTTGTGCGACTCAATGGTCCTTGTGCGACTGAAGATATCTTGTGCGACTGACAAGACTTGTGCGAATGAACCTCTTGTGCGACCAAGATGTCTTGTGCGACTAGCTTTATTATTCGGATATTATGGAAATCAGTTACCCAGCTTTTATCTTGCAAACAATTACAAGGTTTCCTTTTATTTTATCAATTAACAAATTAACAGTT
Source organism: Helianthus tuberosus (assembly GCA_030545235.1). Taxonomy (NCBI): domain Eukaryota; kingdom Viridiplantae; phylum Streptophyta; class Magnoliopsida; order Asterales; family Asteraceae; genus Helianthus; species Helianthus tuberosus. The sequence continues at coordinate 118,901,398 of CM060409.1, forward strand.
TCATACACCTTAACAATTCGATCAAACAAGGGTTTTTAACATCTAATTCATATGAACCCTAAATATAATCAAAATATAACTATCAATCATAATCATCTACACGATTCATGTTCTTGATTACTAGCATACATCCTAACAACTCCACTATCATTCTAATCGTATATCACAGCCGATTATTTGTAATTGATTAACAACATCACATGATCAACAATCATATACCAACATCACATGATTAACAATCCGAAGCATACACATATCAGCCGATTTAACAAGCATTCGGTTCCAGATCATAATCATACAAATCGAACTTGTTTAAACATCAATACATAACATCAGTGTTCATCATTCATACAACCACAATCATTTAATCCAATCATGCAATCATAACATCGTATAACTAATCATAAATCAAGCACACTAACCGATTGAGAAAGAGAGTGATCCGATTCAAGGAATGATCTTCGAGAGAAGGGGATGCTTGCCGTCGGCTTAGAGAGAGAGGAGAGCACTAGGGTTTTACGTGTGTTGTGTGATTAGCAACAAATGAGAAAACAACCCCCTAATGGTGTGTGTGAGCAAATAAGAGGAGTGGGCCGACCCTTACTTGGGCTGCCCTTGATCCCAATACAAGTTGTGGCCCGAATGGGCTTGTGCGATCGGGTAAGTGTTGTGCGTTTGGGTCGTTTATATACATACATACATACATACATACATACATACATACATACATACATACATACAACACAACATATATTCACCTAACATTCAATAACATAACATTCCATTAAATCATCCAATTCACATAGTCACATAATGTTTACGTTACATCAAGGTACAAAGATAGGTTCGGAAATACGAGTTGTCACATTATCCCCAAGTTGAAAGAAATTTCTGTCACACCCCCAAAATCCACACGCGGAGTACCACCGCTTGGAGGCGTGACATGACCAGGATCAAGCCACCAATCATATTGAACATATAAGTAAAGGTAAAAGTCATTCATCAATACGATAGGTGTTTTCAAAGCCAAACATAAACAAGTGTGTAGCGGAAGCAATAATGTAAAACCCAACATAAGTTTAAGTACAAAATGTCATAATGTTTAACAACACATTCACGATCCATGTCCACAACGACCGTGCCTCCCGTGCAAGCTCCAAAAGTACCTAAGGTCCTGCAAGGCATGTAACAGAGAGTCAACAACTAGTTGAGCGAGTTCACAGTTGGTTATTTAGTTATAATGTTCGTATCGTATATCGTATGCTCGTTTAGAAATCATGTATCGTATGTAACGGTATCGCGGCCCTCTAGGCATGTTTGCAAAGTTTAGTGGGGGTTTCCCATGTTTTCTAGACTAGGTATATTTGTATCGCGGCCCTCCAGGCATGTTTGCGAAGATTAAAGTATAGTTCGCGGCCATTCCAGGCATGTTTGCGAAGATTAAAGTATAGTTCGCGGCCATTCCAGGCATGTTTGCGAAGATTGTTCTAGTATCGCGGCCGATCCCGGCATGTGTGCGAAGAGAAGTATATGTATCACTAGTCTAGTAGTATCTACCATTGACCTTCCTCTCCCGAGGCCTATGGTATATAATTCCGATAACTCTTAAGCATCAATAATCAATCAACCCATTCCCAACCCCGAGAATCCCATGCCTTGGTAGAAGTGTGAACTCACCTTAGTTTGCTCGGTATGCTAAGTTAAATGCTCACAATAAATCAGTCAAGTCCTATAGTGCACGTATACTCAATCAGTTCACATTCGTAATATTTCACATGTAACTATCATCACAGTAATATCACAAAGTGTGTTTGGCAGTTAATCACACATCACATAACAGTTAATCACAGTTTAATATAGCATATTATCCAATAACATACTTAATACAGTTACTGACTTGGCATAGTTAATGATCCATAACATGGTTGGATCAGAACTAACAGAGTTAACATATGTAACTGGATTAACAACCTAATGTAGTTAAGAATAAACAGAGTTACAGACAGACAAGTTTAATAACTAACTGTGTAAATTAAATAAATAGAGTTAACCACTTAACAAGGTTAACAAACCATAAAAGCTAACAACTTACTAGCTTAACAGAGTTGACAACTAACTGCATCAAAAACTAACTGAATTAATAAACTAACAGATTAATTACAACACAGAACACATGAGCCGAAAACACTATGGGCCGAAATCCACTTTAGCCGAAATCACCTCATGGCCGAAATCCCTTATATGGGACGAAAACACTATTGGGCCGAAAACCCTTATGTGCCGAAAACCCTCATGGGCCGAGATCTTATCTGGGCCGAAATCACAAAGTGATTTCGTCCACTTTAAATGTGGTGGGTGATTTCGTCCAGAACATCATCTTCACCAACACTCACTGTAACTTAAACCCAGCAACTAAAAACTCATCTAATCGCTACATGATTAATCATTTACAAGTCCTTAATCAATCATTGATATGTAATATTATTTTCCAACATCATGCGATACCAGGATCCCCATTTAATCAGTTTATCATTCATTAACATACACCCACTGTTGATCAAAACATCAAATATACAGACAGTTCATAGATAATAATTATCTAACAAGCACACAATGATCAATCACATAATCACATACATAAATATATACATACATCATGATTAAACATCCAATAATCATACGATATGCAACTAAAACAACTGAATCATGAAATCACTAACCAAGGATTAAACAGAGGTTTTGGCTTCAAATGAGGAATTCTGTTTGTTGGGTTTCAGAGGTAGAGAGAGAAACAATGTGATAAGATAAGGTTTGGTAAGTGAGAAACTTCTCCGAGAAGATTGTTTATAAAATAAATATATAATAACTCAATACTGGGCCAAGGCCCATCTCTGTTTTCGTCAGCCACATGGACGAAAACACCATGTGTTTTCATCAGGGGGTGTTTTCACATGAGCAGGGTGTTAGGCCAAACTTCCATAATAAATTATACAATCCCAATTAGCACAAATTACACTATCATCATATACTCAAATATAATATGCACCCCAATTATCAAATATCAATCGCAATACTATTTAACGTTTTTACAAATGTAAGCGTTGTGAAACAAACAAGTCGTATTAACAAACAACATAAAAAAAATTAACGTGCACTAAATGCGAAGATGGAAATCTTGGAAACTTGAGTTGTCACATTATCCCCAACTTGAAAGAAATTTCGTCCCGAAATTTAGCATGCGGTTACTGAGGAAGCCAGGTAAGTTATCGTTTACTGGTTTTCCTGGGGTGTCACATCATCCCCCCGTTGATTTGGAATTTCTTCCCGAAATTCTGTAGTAGCTTCAGCCTCAGTAGTAGTTGTATTTTTTTCGAACAACTGGGGATATTTGAGTTCCATTTGGTCTTCTCGTTCCCAGGTAAACTCTGGGCCACGACGGGAGTTCCAACGAACTCGAACAAGAGGTATTCTGGTGTTCTTGAGGACCTTAACATCCCGGTCCGTGATTTCAACTTGTTCTTCGACGAAATGCAACCGTTCGTCGATAGTGAGCTCATTCAAAGGAACTATGGGGATCTCATCTGACAGACACTTCTTCAGATTCGACACGTGAAAGACGTTGTGAACTGCACTGAGTTCAGCTGGTAAGTTCAGTCTGTAGGCCACTTTTCCTATCTTCTCTATGACTTCAAATGGTCCGACGTATCGTGGATTGAGTTTGCCCCTTTTGCCAAAACGAACAACGCCCTTCCAGGGTGAAACTTTGAGTAGCACTCGATCCCCAACCTGGAACTCGAGTAGTTTCCTGTCTTTATCGGCGTATGCTTTCTGACGGTCACGAGCTGCCGCCATGCGTTGTCGTATTTGAGCAATCTTCTCAGTAGTATCAACTACCATTTCTGGACCAGTGATCTGACTGTCACCCACCTCTGCCCAACAAAGAGGTGATCGGCATTTACGCCCGTATAATGCCTCAAATGGAGCAGCTTTAATGCTGGTGTGGTAACTGTTGTTGTACGAAAATTCCACAAGTGGCAGATGTTTTTCCCAGCCCTTGCCAAAGTCAATTACGCACGCCCGAAGCATGTCTTCTAGAGTTTGAATAGTACGCTCAGACTGCCCGTCTGTCTGAGGATGATAAGCTGTGCTCATGTCTAAACGAGAGCCAAAAGATTTGTGCATTGCTTGCCACAGTTCTGAAGTAAAACGTGCGTCACGATCAGAGATAATAGAGGTGGGCACCCCGTGCCTCGAGACAACTTCCTTAAGGTATACGTCTGCTAGAGTGGAGAACTTATCCGTTTCCTTGATAGCCAAGAAGTGAGCAGACTTTGTGAGTCGATCCACGATCACCCAAATAGTATCATTCCCACGTTGAGATCTAGGCAGGCCAGTAACAAAATCCATGGAAATTTGCTCCCATTTCCATTGTGGTATCTCAGGTTGTTGGAGTGGGCCTGATGGTTTCTGATATTCCGCTTTGACTCTCGCACAAGTCAAACACTTGCTAACGTAAGTTGCTATGTGGGCCTTCATGCTAGGCCACCAATATGTAGTTCTGAGGTCGTGGTACATCTTATCCGAACCAGGATGTACTGAGTAGCGAGACTTATGAGCTTCATCCATTACAAGCTCGCGTAAATTACCATAGAGTGGGACCCAGATGCGTCCGGTTACATAATAGGTGCCGTCTGCCCTTTGTTCTAACCGTTGCCTTGAACCGCATAGGGCTTCAACCCTGACGTTTTCTGGTTTCAATGCTTCTAGTTGAGCATCTCGTATCTGAGAAGGAAGACTGGACTGAATAGTGAGTTGCAACGCTCGTACACGCCTAGGTGTAGTATCCTTTCGACTGAGGGCGTCGGCCACAACATTGGCTTTGCCCGGATGGTACTTTATAGCACATTCGTAATCGTTCAGTAACTCGACCCATCGGCGTTGTCGCATGTTCAATTCTTTCTGCTTGAAGATATGCTCAAGACTCCTGTGATCGGTGTAGATGGTGCACTTGGTGCCATACAGATAATGTCGCCATATCTTGAGCGCAAAAACAACAGCTCCCAGCTCTAAATCGTGCGTAGTGTAATTCCGTTCGTGAATCTTAAGTTAGCGTGAAGCATAAGCAATAACTTTATCCCGCTGCATCAACACACATCCAAGACCTTGGATAGATGCGTCGCAGTAGACTACAAAATCGTCCGTGCCTTCAGGCAATGAGAGGATAGGTGCGCTACAAAGTATATCCTTTAAGTGCCGAAACGCTGTTTCCTGTGTATTACTCCAACGATAAGCAACACCTTTCTGTGTCAGTAATGTAAGCGGCTGTGCAATCTTTGAGAAGTCTTTGATGAACCGTCTGTAATAACCTGCCAAACCCAAGAATTGGCGTATTTCAGTTGGTGTGCGAGGTGCAGGCCAGTTCTTGATCGAATCTACCTTGGATGGATCGATATGAATCCCATCCTTGTTCACCACATGGCCTAGAAAGTGGACTTCACGAAGCCAGAAGTCGCATTTTGAAAACTTGGCGTACAGTTGTTCCGTTCGAAAGAGTTCCAAAATAAGTCGTAAATGATGCTCGTGTTCCTCTTGACTCTTCGAATAGATCAGGATGTCGTCGATGAAAACAATGACGAACTTGTCAAGATAAGGTTTGCACACCCTGTTCATAAGATCCATGAAAACCGCAGGCGCGTTCGTTAGTCCGAATGGCATAACCAAAAACTCGTAATGGCCGTAGCGAGTTCTGAATGCTGTTTTGGAGACGTCCTCATCCGGGACTCTCAGTTGATGGTAACCTGACCTCAGGTCAATTTTTGAGTAATAGCTCGACCCTTGCAACTGGTCGAATAAGTCGTCGATGCGTGGAAGAGGATAGCGATTCTTCACGGTCACCTTGTTTAGTTCGCGGTAATCTATGCACATACGAAAGGTACCGTCTTTCTTCTTCACAAATAATACTGGAGCTCCCCAGGGCGAAGAGCTAGGACGTATGAAACCCTTTTCCAAGAGTTCTTGCAATTGCTTAGACAGTTCTTCCAGTTCAGTTGGAGCTAAGCGATAAGGCGCTCGAGCTATGGGTGCTGCTCCTGGAGCTAGCTCGATCTGAAATTCGACCTGGCGATGGGGCGGTAGCCCAGGTAACTCTTCAGGAAACACTTGAGGAAAATCGCATACGACAGGAATATCCTCAATCTTTTTCTCTTCCTTCGATGTATCAGTAACGAGTGCTAAAACAGCTGTGTGGCCCTTTCGCAAACACTTGTTAGCCTTCAAGAAGGAGATGATGCCACTCACGACACCACTCTTATCGCCTTGAACTTCGAGAGGTTCTTTGCCAGTACGGGGAATACGAATGATCTTCTCTTTGCATAGGATCTCTGCTTGTTGTTGGGATAACCAATCCATACCAATGACGATATCAAAACTACTCAGAGTTATAGGAATGAGATCGATAGAGAAAGTCTGACCAGCGAGGATAAGATTACAACCCTGAACTATGTGTGTGGCCTCTAGACTTTTACCGTTAGCTAGCTCTACGACATGTTTGGTGTTCAAAAGTGTTGGTGCACGTTTAAGCATTTGACTAACTTTCAGAGACATATAACTGGTATCCGCACCCGAATCAAATAATACGGTAACATAAAAGTCATCGAGAAGAAACTTACCCGTAACCACATTAGGATCGTTCCTCGCATCACCCCGACCAATCACAAATGCACGATCCCTAGCACCATTGTCGTTGTTGTTTCCCCCATTGTTGTTCCCGTTGCCCTGATTATTGTTGTTGTTATTCTGACCCTGGTTTAACTGGGGGCAGTTCCGCTTGAAGTGACCTTCAGCCCCACACTGAAAGCATGCCTTATTTCCTTGTTGTTGTTGCTGTGACTGGTTTCGTGGAACGGGTGGCTGTTGTTGCTGGTTCTGATTCGCAGGCCTTGAGCTCCTGCAATCTTTAGCCTCATGACCTACCCTTAGACATCTCTGACAGCGGCCTTTACGACACTGACCACTGTGGTGTTTGTTGCACCTGTTACACAGTGGATGGATTCCCCGATATCCACTCTGCCCCTGACCACCAGACGATTGCTGACTCGGACTCTGGTAATCACTAGTCTTGCGCTGCTGCTGTGCTTGAGACTATACAGTAGCTGAACCCCTGCTGGAATCCCCTTCCCATTTCCGCTTGTTGTCACTGGGATTAACAGGAGTAGCTGGAGTGGTAGCGGTAGTAGTAGCGCTGATACGTTTAGGCAGCCTGTTCTGTTCGACTGCCTGATCGGTGAGGCGATGAGCTAACTTGACGATCTGTTGAATGGTGCCAAGATTCGCTGAGGTTACGTGACTTTGAATTTCCGGCACCAGTCCATTGAGATACAATTCGATACGTTTAATGGGAGGGTCTACCATAGTAGGACACAGAATAGCCAACTCATTCGATCTTCTGGTGTACGCTTCAATTTCTGACCCCGTCATTTTCAAGTGGTAAAACTCTACCTCCAGCTTATGAATATCATCACGGCTACAGTATTCCTCTTTGATCAACTCCTTGAAATCATTCCAGGGTGTGGCGTTAGCAACAGCCAACCCTAACATCTGAACTTGCGCATTCCACCAAGTCAGCGCAATGCCTTCTAGAGTACCAGTGGCGTACTTCACCCTGCGAGCCTCAGGGCATTCACACATTTCAAATACGGACTCGAGCTTTTCAAACCAATGGAGGAGTCCAACCGCTCCTTCCGTGCCACTAAAAGTAGTAGGACGACAGTCCATGAAAGTTTTGAAGGTGCAAACAGGTGGCTGAGCGTGCTGACCTCCTTCTTGTGCGGCTGCAAGTGCCGCAGCAACTCGTTCGTTAATAAGAGCCGTCAACTGGGCTTGTGTCATGTTAATGCGTCCAGACATGATCTTCATAGCAAATATGACATAAGTGAGAGAGGTTCGCGAGTAGTGCGATGACAGAAGAGAGTAAGCACACAAGTGTTTTCATGCAATAGTGTTACGTTAATCTAAGCATACCCCGAGCAAAGTTCTATGCAATTCTAGCAAGTAGGCAACAAAACATGTACCATATTACCTAGGATGTTGAGTCTTGCACGTGGAGCGAGGCGTCGTTGTGGATCGTTGAGCACTGTTCTGGTTATAGTCTGGTTTTTAATAAAAACGTTTTCCCCTTATTAAAACCGAGTTCTCTATAACCAATGGCTATGATACCAATCTGTCACACCCCCAAAATCCACACGCGGAGTACCACCGCTTGGAGGTGTGACATGACCAGGATCAAGCCACCAATCATATTGAACATATAAGTAAAGGTAAAAGTCATTCATCAATACGATAGGTGTTTTCAAAGCCAAACATAAACAAGTGTGTAGCGGAAGCAATAATGTAAAACCCAACATAAGTTTAAGTACAAAATGTCATAATGTTTAACAACACATTCACGATCCATGTCCACAACGACCGTGCCTCCCGTGCAAGCTCCAAAAGTACCTAAGGTCCTGCAAGGCATGTAACAGAGAGTCAACAACTAGTTGAGCGAGTTCACAGTTGGTTATTTAGTTATAATGTTCGTATCGTATATCGTATGCTCGTTTAGAAATCATGTATCGTATGTAACGGTATCGCGGCCCTCTAGGCATGTTTGCGAAGTTTAGTGGGGGTTTCCCATGTTTTCTAGACTAGGTATATTTGTATCGCTGCCCTCCAGGCATGTTTGCGAAGATTAAAGTATAGTTCGCGGCCATTCCAGGCATGTTTGCGAAGATTAAAGTATAGTTCGCGGCCATTCCAGGCATGTTTGCGAAGATTGTTCTAGTATCGCGGCCGATCCCGGCATGTGTGCGAAGAGAAGTATATGTATCACTAGTCTAGTAGTATCTACCATTGACCTTCCTCTCCCGAGGCCTATGGTATGTAATTCCGATAACTCTTAAGCATCAATAATCAATCAACCCATTCCCAACCCCGGGAATCCCATGCCTCGGTAGAAGTGTGAACTCACCTTAGTTTGCTCGGTATGCTAAGTTAAATGCTCACAATAAATCAGTCAAGTCCTATAGTGCACGTATACTCAATCAGTTCACCTTCGTAATATTTCACATGTAACTATCATCACAGTAATATCACAAAGTGTGTTTGGCAGTTAATCACACATCACATAACAGTTAATCACAGTTTAATATAGCATATTATCCAATAACATACTTAATACAGTTACTGACTTGGCATAGTTAATGATCCATAACATGGTTGGATCAGAACTAACAGAGTTAACATATGTAACTGGATTAACAACCTAATGTAGTTAAGAACAAACAGAGTTACAGACAGACAAGTTTAATAACTAACTGTGTAAATTAAATAAATAGAGTTAATCACTTAACAAGGTTAACAAACCATAAAAGCTAACAACTTACTAGCTTAACAGAGTTGACAACTAACTGCATCAAAAACTAACTGAATTAATAAACTAACAGATTAATTACAACACAGAACACATGAGCCGAAAACACTATGGGCCGAAATCCACTTTAGCCGAAATCACCTCATGGCCGAAATCCCTTATATGGGACGAAAACACTATTGGGCCGAAAACCCTTATGTGCCGAAAACCCTCATGGGCCGAGATCTTATCTGGGCCGAAATCACAAAGTGATTTCGTCCACTTTAAATGTGGTGGGTGATTTCGTCCAGAACATCATCTTCACCAACACTCACTGTAACTTAAACCCAGCAACTAAAAACTCATCTAATCGCTACATGATTAATCATTTACAAGTCCTTAATCAATCATTGATATGTAATATAATTTGCCAACATCATGCGATACCAGGATCCCCATTTAATCAGTTTATCATTCATTAACATACACCCACTGTTGATCAAAACATCAAATATACAGACAGTTCATAGATAATAATTATCTAACAAGCACACAATGATCAATCACATAATCACATACATAAATATATACATACATCATGATTAAACATCCAATAATCATACGATATGCAACTAAAACAACTGAATCATGAAATCACTAACCAAGGATTAAACAGAGGTTTTGGCTTCAAATGAGGAATTCTGTTTGTTGGGTTTCAGAGGTAGAGAGAGAAACAATGTGATAAGATAAGGTTTGGTAAGTGAGAAAATTCTCCGAGAAGATTGTTTATAAAATAAATATATAATAACTCAATACTGGGCCATGGCCCATCTCTGTTTTCGTCAGCCACATGGACGAAAACACCATGTGTTTTCATCAGGGGGTGTTTTCACATGAGCAGGGTGTTAGGACAAACTTCCATAATAAATTATACAATCCCAATTAGCACAAATTACACTATCATCATATACTCAAATATAATATGCACCCCAACTATTAAATATCAATCGCAATACTATTTAACGTTTTTACAAATGTAAGCGTTGTGAAACAAACAAGTCGTATTAACAAACAACATAAAAAAAATTAACGTGCACTAAATGCGAAGATGGAAATCTTGGAAACTCGAGTTGTCACAATTTCGTCCCGAAATTTTTGTACGTACTCACTGAGGAAGCTAGTTAAGTTGCATGGTTTTCCTGGTTTTCCTGGGGTGTCACATCCTCCCCCCGTTGATCTGGAATTTCGTCCCGAAATTCCGTAGCTTCAGCCTCAGTAGTGGTTGTACCGGTTGCGAATAGTTGGGGATACTTTTGTTTCATCTGATCTTCGCGTACCCAGGTGAACTCTGGGCCGCGACGTGAGTTCCAACGAACTCGAACGAGAGGTATTCTAGTGCGCTTGAGGACCTTAACATCCTGGTCCGTGATTTCAAGTGGTTCCTCGACGAATCGTAACTGCTCGTCGATAGTGAGCTCCTTCAAAGGAACTATGTGGGTCTCATCTGACAGACACTTCTTCAGATTTGACACGTGGAAAACATTGTGAACTGCACTGAGTTCTGCTGGTAAGTTCAGTTTGTAGGCCACCTTGCCTATTTTCTCAATAACTTCGAAAGGTCCAACGTATCGTGGGTTAAGTTTGCCCCGTTTACCAAAACGAACCACACCCTTCCAGGGTGAAACTTTGAGTAGAACACGCTCCCCAACCTGGAGCTCTAGTGGTTTTCTGCCCTTATCGGCGTAGACTTTCTGACGGTCACGAGCTGCCGCCATTCGTTGTCGTATCTGAGCAATTCGTTCCGTAGTGTCTACCACAAGTTCTGGACCAGTAATCTGACTATCCCCCACCTCTGCCCACCAAAGAGGTGACCGGCATTTACGCCCATACAATGCCTCAAACGGAGCAACTTTAATGCTGGTGTGGTAGCTATTGTTGTACGAAAATTCCACAAGTGGCAGATGCTTTTCCCAGCCGTTTCCAAAGTCAATTACGCATGCCCTAAGCATGTCTTCGAGGGTCTGGATGGTGCGTTCGGATTGCCCATCCGTTTGCGGGTGATAAGCGGTGCTCATATCTAATCGTGAGCCAAAGGACTTGTGCATTGCTTGCCACAGTTCTGATGTAAAACGTGCATCTCGATCCGAGATAATAGAGGTGGGCACTCCGTGCCTCGAGACAACTTCCTTAAGGTATACGTCTGCTAGGGTGGAGAACTTATCCGTTTCCTTGATAGCCAAGAAGTGAGCAGACTTTGTGAGTCGATCCATGATCACCCAAATAGTATCGTTACCACGTTGAGATCTAGGCAGGCCAGTAACAAAATCCATGGAAATTTGCTCCCATTTCCATTGCGGTATCTCTGGTTGTTGGAGTGGGCCTGAAGGTTTCTGGTGTTCTGCCTTGACTCTCGCACAAGTCAAGCACTTGCTAACGTACGTTGCTATGTGGGCCTTCATGCTAGGCCACCAATATGTAGTTTTGATATCGTGGTACATCTTATCCGAACCAGGATGTACTGAGTAGCGAGACTTGTGTGCCTCATCCATCACAAGCTCTCGTAGGTTGCCATAAAGTGGCACCCAGATGCGTCCCGTAACGTAGTAAGCACCGTCTTCCTTTTGTTCCAAGCGTTGCCTTGAGCCGCGTAGGGCTTCAGCCCTGACGTTTTCTGGTTTTAATGCTTCCACATGAGCATCTCGTATTTGAGTAGGAAGACTAGACTGTATAGTAAGCTGTAAAGCTCGTACGCGCTTGGGCGCAGTGTCCTTTCGACTGAGGGCGTCAGCCACAACATTGGCTTTGCCTGGGTGGTACCTGATCAAGCATTCATAGTCATTCAGTAGTTCGACCCATCCTCGCTGTCGCATATTGAGCTCCTTCTGTTTGAAGATATGCTCGAGGCTCCTGTGATCAGTGTAGATAGTGCATTTGGTACCATACAGGTAGTGTCTACATATCTTAAGTGCAAAAACAACAGCTCCCAGCTCTAAATCGTGTGTGGTGTAGTTCTTTTCATGAACTTTGAGTTGGCGCGAGGCGTAGGCTATAACTTTATCCCGCTGCATCAATACACAACCAAGACCCTGAATGGATGCGTCGCAGTAAACCACGAAGTCGTCTGTGCCCTCTGGCAATGAAAGGATAGGTGCATTGCAAAGTCTATCCTTTAAGTGCTAAAACGCTAACTCCTGTGCATTTCCCCAACTATAAACAACGCCCTTCTGCGTTAGTGAAGTAAGAGGCTGTGCAATCTTGGAAAAATCCTTAATAAACCTCCTGTAATAACCTGCCAATCCCAAGAATTGGCGAATTTTCGTTGGCGTACGAGGTGCAGGCCAGCTCTTAATCGAATCTACCTTGGATGGATCAACGTGAATCCCATCCTTGTTCACTACATGGCCTAAGAAATGGACTTCACGAAGCCAGAAGTCACATTTTGAAAACTTGGCATACAGCTGTTCTGCTCGAAGAAGTTCCAAAATGAGTCGTAAATGTTGCTCGTGTTCCTCCTGACTCTTCGAATAGATCAGGATGTCATCGATGAAGACAATAACGAACTTGTCTAAGTAAGGCTTGCACACTCGATTCATCAAGTCCATGAAGACCGCAGGTGCGTTTGTCAGCCCAAAAGGCATGACCAAAAACTCATAGTGTCCATAACGGGTTCTAAAGGCTGTTTTAGAGACGTCCTCTTCTCGGACTCTCAGCTGGTGATATCCTGATCTCAAATCGATCTTTGAATAGTAGCTCGACCCTTGTAGCTGGTCAAACAAGTCGTCAATACGTGGAAGAGGATAGCGATTCTTCACAGTCACCTTGTTAAGTTCACGGTAGTCGATGCACATTCTGAAAGTTCCGTCTTTCTTCTTCACAAATAGAACTGGAGCTCCCCAAAGCGATGAGCTAGGGCGAATAAAACCCTTATCCAAAAGTTCTTGTAGTTGCGTAGAGAGTTCTTTCAACTCTGATGGAGCTAAATGATACGGTGCACGAGCTATGGGCGCTGCTCCAGGAGCTAGCTCGATTTGGAACTCGACCTGGCGATGAGGCGGGAGGCCAGGTAGTTCCTCAGGAAATACCTCAGGATAGTCGTGTACAATCGGAAAGTCTTCTATCTTTTTCTCTTTCTTCGAGGTGTCAGTAACGAGAGCCAGAATAGCAGTATGGCCCTTACGTAAACACTTTTGGGCCTTAAGGAAAGAGATGATGCTCACAACCGCACCACTCTTGTCGCCACGAATCATAAGGGGTTCATCACCTGGGCGAGGAATACGGACAATCTTTTCGTTGCAAAGAATCTCTGCTTGGTGTTGGGATAGCCAGTCCATTCCAATGACAACGTCGAAACTGCCCAGGGTGATAGTAAGGAGGTCGATCGAGAAAGTGTGATCAGCAAGAACGAGATTACAACCTTTGATTACGTGTGTGACCTCTATACTTTTACCATTAGCTAACTCTACAGCGTGCTTGGGATACAAAGGTGTTGGGGTACGCTTAAGCAGTTGACTAACTTTTAGGGACACATAACTAGTATCAGCACCCGAGTCAAATAAGACAGTAACGTAAAAGTCGTCGAGAAGGAACTTACCCGTCACAACATTGGGATCATTCCTAGCTTCTCCCTGGCCAATAACGAACACACGACCCCTTGCCCCATTGCCATTGTTACCCTCGTTGTTCCCATTCCCTTGATTGTTGTTGTTATTGTTGTTCTGGTTCCTGTTCAGCTGGGGACAATCTCTCTTGAAGTGGCCTTCAGCTCCACACTGAAAGCACCCTTTGTTATTACCCTGCGGCTGCTGTTGCTGGCGCTGATTCTGTTGAGCTTGTGGTTGCTGACGATTCTGGTTTGCGGGGTATAAACTTCTACAATCCTTTGCTGCGTGGCCTGGCTTGTTGCACCGATGACAGTTACCCCTGGTGCATGGCCCGCTGTGGTGTAGGTTACAGCGATTGCATTTAGGGTGATTCCCCTTGTACACACCATGACTTTGGCTACCAGATGATTGCTGACTAGGACTCCTATAGTCACCAGTCCTTCTCTGCTGAGACTGAGATTGCACAGAAGTTGAACCTTTGCTTGAAGCTCCATCCCATTTTCTCTTGTTGTCACTAGGAGCATCCGAAGTAGCTGTAGCACTTATACGCTTGGGTAACCTATTCTGCTCCACCGCCTGATCAGTGAGATGGTGAGCCAACTGAACAACCTGCTGGATGGTGGCGAGGTTTGCTGAAGTCACATGACTTTGGATTTCTGGCACTAAGCCCTTGAGATAAAGTTCGATACGCTTAATTGGAGGGTCCACCATAGTAGGACACAGTAATGCAAGCTCATTCGATCTCTTCGTATACGCCTCAATTTCTGACCCCGTCATCTTGAGGTTGAAGAACTCGATTTCCAGCTTATGAATGTCGTCACGACTGCAGTATTCTTCCTTGATCATCTCTTTAAAATTGTTCCATGGGGTGGCGTTAGCAGCAACCAACCCCAGCATTTGGACTTGAGCGTTCCACCATGTGAGGGCTAGACCCTCGAGAGTACCGGTAGCATACTTCACCCTGCATGCCTCAGGGCATTCACACATTTCGAATACAGATTCTAGTTTCTCAAACCAGTGGAGGAGACCTACAGCTCCTTCAGTGACGCTAAAAGTAGTTGGTCGGCAGTCCATAAAGGTTTTGAAGGTGCACACAGGTGGCTGAGCATGTTGACCTGTGGTGGGTGTAAGAAAGGACAAAGTTTAACACAAAGATAGGTTCACGAGAGTAGGATCTAAAGATCCTAGAATGAGTTTTAAACTGCAGGGTATACCTCATGCCTGTGCGGCTGCAAGTGCCGCAGCAACCTGTTCGTTAATCAGAGCCGTCAACTAGGCTTGAGTCATGTTAATGCGTCCAGACATGATCTTCATATCAAGGAAACATGAGTGAGAAGGGTTCGCGAAAGTGCGAAGACAGAAGAGAATAAGCACACATGTGTTCAAGCAACAATAGCTATACTAACTAAGCATATCATGAGCAAGGTTCTACGGTATCTATCATGTAGGTATTAAAACATAAACCATATCACCTAGAATGTCGAGCCTTGCACGGGGAGTGAAGCGTCGTTGTGGATCGTAGAGCACTGTATAGGTTATAGTCTGGTTTTAACAAAAATCATTTTCCCTTATTAAAACCAAGTTCTCTATAACCAATGGCTCTGATACCAATCTGTCACACCCCCAAAATCCACACGCGGAGTATCACCGCTTGGAGGCGTGACTGACCAGGATCAAACCACTAATCATATTGAACAAGCATGTAATTAATTGTAAAAGTCCAACCAACATAATTAGTGTCCAAAACAACCATAGTTTAAGTTATGAGCGGAAGCATAATGTTTAAAATCAAATCATAAGTTTAAATATCCAAATGTTTAACATGGCACACAGCTGTCCATGTCCCACAACGACTCTTCCTTGTGCAAGCTCCAGCTAAGAACCTATTGACCTGCAAAGCATGTACTAACGAGTCAACAATAATGTTGAGCGAGTTCACAATTGGGTGTTGGTTTTAGTTGTTCCAAAAACAGTTCCTTTAACTGGCATCCCTGCCGTGGGGGTTACCCCATATTTGAAAACGTGATTTGTTTAACCTATTAACTCTGGCAATCCACAGCCGTGGGGGCTACCCCATGATAGTTATCTGGCATTTCGGCCGTGGGGGCTACCCCGTGTATACACTAGACTCGTTACCATATCGACTGATGACTAAAGTCATGTTTAAGTGCCCTGAACTGTCAATGTCTATCATCATTGACGTGCCCAGATCCATTAGTTCACGCCCTTCCTCTGCGGCACGGTGTGAGGCTTGTCAGACCTAAATAGCGCTATCTAACTAATGACCCGCTCGCCATTGGCCCGGCGATTAAGTCGATATAAAATAGGAGGGACTTCGTGATAGAGTTTTGGTCTAGTACAGTTATCTGTCCGTGAGGACGAGGAATTACATTCCTGAACCATTACTGTCCTACCCAAGAAAGGACGAGGAATCCATATTCCTTAACCCCATTCCCAAACCCTGGGAATCCCATGCTTTGTAGAGTGTGAACTCACCTTGGTTTGCTCGGCAGATACACAGAAAGGTCAAGTCTAGATGCTAGTGGTCAACCACGTCCTAACATGGTTATCATACATGTCAGGTTTAGGTTCAAGTAAAGCACGTATGTTTACACATAGTCGAACATGTTATTATCATGCATTGATCATGGCAAACACGTATAACACATTAGCAGTCAACCTCATAACATACTAATCACTTGTACGATTTAATAGATTGGGCTCGCACAAGTCGATAAGCCTTGTGCGATCCACCCGTTGAAGCCCAACAATACCCGGCCCATAAACCAAAAGCCCAAATACATTGGTGTACATACACACAGCCCAACATATAAGTAAATAATCCATCTTATGCGATCCATGCATCTTGTGCGACCAGTCTTGTTACACAGCCCAATATATATAAACATACGGCCCAAATAACAAACAACAAACAATCTTGTGCGACTCAATGGTCCTTGTGCGACTGAAGATATCTTGTGAGACTGACAAGACTTGTGCAACTGACAAGACTTGTGCGAATGAACCTCTTGTGCGACCAAGATGTCTTGTGTGACTAGCTTTATTATTCGGATATTATGGAAATCAGTTACCCAGCTTTTATCTTGCAAACAATTACAAGGTTTCCTTTTATTTTATCAATTAACAAATTAACAGTTTCATACACCTTAACAATTCGATCAAACAAGGGTTTTTAACATCTAATTCATATGAACCCTAAATATAATCAAAATATAACTATCAATCATAATCATCTACACGATTCATGTTCTTGATTACTAGCATACATCCTAACAACTCCACTATCATTCTAATCGTATATCATAGCCGATTATTTGTAATTGATTAACAACATCACATGATCAACAACCATATACCAACATCACATGATTAACAATCCGAAGCATACACATATCAGCCGATTTAACAAGCATTCGGTTCCAGATCATAATCATATAAATCGAACTTGTTTAAACATCAATACATAACATCATTGTTCATCATTCATACAACCACAATCATTTAATCCAATCATGCAATCATAACATCGTATAACTAATCATAAATCAAGCACACTAACCGATTGAGAAAGAGAGTGATCCGATTCAAGGAATGATCTTCGAGAGAAGGGGATGCTTGCCGTCGGCTTAGAGAGAGAGGAGAGCACTAGGGTTTTACGTGTGTTGTGTGATTAGCAACAAATGAGAAAAAAAAACTCCCTAATGGTGTGTGTGAGCGAATAAGAGGAGTGGGCCGACCCTTACTTGGGCTGCCCTTGATCCGAATACAAGTTGTGGCCGGAATGGGCTTGTGCGATCGGGTGAGTGTTGTGCGTTTGGGTCGTTTATATACATACATACATACAACACAACATATATTCACCTAACATTCAATAACATAACATTCCATTAAATCATCCAATTCACATAGTCACATAATGTTTACGTTACATCAAGGTACAAAGATAGGTTCGGAAATACGAGTTGTCACATACAGCTCCTTCAGTGCCGCTAAAAGTTGTTGGTCGGCAGTCCATAAAAGTTTTAAAGGTGCACACAGGTGGCTGAGCATGTTGACCTGTTGTGGGTGAAAGAAAGGACAGAGTTTAACACAAGGGTTGGTTCACGAGTGTAGGATCTAAAGATCCTAGAATGAGTTTGGACTGCAGGATATACCTCCTGCGTGTGCAGCTGCAAGTGCCGCAGCAACTTGTTCGTTAATCAGAGCCGTCAACTGGGCTTGAGTCATGTTAACGCGTCCAGACATGATCTTCATATCAAGAGGAACATGAGTGAGAGGGGTTCGCGAAAATGCTATGACAGAAGAGAGTAGGCACACATGTGTTCAAGCAACAGTAGTTATACTAACCAAGCATACCATGAGCAATGCATTATGTAACTAACAAGTAGGCAATATATACATAGATCATATCACCTAGAATATCGAGCCTTGCATGTGGAGTGAAGCGTCGTTGTGGATCGTAGGCACTGTACAGGTTATAGTCTGATTTTAATAAAACTTTTTCCCTTATTAAAACCAAGTTCACTATAACCAATGGCTCTGATACCAATCTGTCACACCCCCAAAATCCACCTGCGGAATACCACCGCTTGGAGGCGTGACTGACCAGGATCCAGCCACCAATCATATTGAACAAGCATGTAAGTGATTATAAAACTCCAACCAATACAATTGGTGTCCAAACAAAACATAGTTTAAGTTGCAAGCGGAAGCATAACGTTTAAAACCAAAACATAAGTTTAATTGTTTCAAAGTTTAACATGGCACACAGCTGTCCATGTCCCACAACGACTCCCTTCCATGCAAGCTCCAGCTAAGTACCTATTGACCTGCAAAGCATGTAGTAACGAGTCAACAAGAATGTTGAGCGAGTTCACAGTTGGGTGTTCGTTTTAGGTTGTTTCGAAAACAGTTTCCTTTATCTGGCATCCTGCCGTGGGGGTTACCCCATAGTTGAAAACGTGATTTGTTTAACCCAATTACCCTGGCAATCCAGCCGTGGGGGCTACCCCATGTTTAGTTATCTGGCTTTTTGGCCGTGGGGGCTACCCCATGTATATGCTACTAGACTCGTTACATATCGACTGCTGAGTGTAGTCATGTTTATGTGCCCTGAACTGTCAATGTCTATCATCATTGACGTGCCCAGATCCATTAGTTCACGCCCGTCCTCTGCGGCACGGTGTGAGGTTTGTCAAACCTAAATTGTGACACCCCAGGAAAAATCAGGAAAACAACGCAACTTAACTAGCTTCCTCAGTAACCACGCGCTAAATTTCGGGACGAAATTCTCTTAACAGGGGGAGAATGTGACAACCCTCAATTTACATGTATTCCGTACAATTTATTTAATAATAATTTAAGTGCTTGGTGACTGTGTTGAAATATTTAACTGCTCTCTGATTACTGAACTATACTTACATGTGCGTGTTAGCATACTAGTAGTATACAGAAAAGTTACTAAAAAGTCCGGTATGTTTTCCTATGTGTTAGGAATAAATTGCGTTACAAAAATATATAAATAAGACACTTTACGGTACAATTAAACACTTTAACGGAACAGTATCCGACCGTACAACCGGACATTACCCGGAACACTAAATTTTTGTCATGGACATTATTTTACAATTTTATGGCTAGTCATGATCCCCGTATGCCATAACACCCGCTAGAAATCAATCCACCACATTACTTACATCCTAACTTACCTTTACTAATTTAGTCACAATTTTTCACTTACACCCCCCCCCCCCCCCCCCAACGATTTAATTCCCAAGTGGGACCCCACCATATCATCCACCATACTTCTAAATATTTGATTTGATTTTAGTTCATTATTTTATTAAGATATTGGCTTGTGTATGTAAACAAAATATTGGAAATGATCTTATAAGTATGGCAATGCTAGATTCTCCATCATTCCTTAGATTTCAACTCTCTCACTTCACCCCTCTCTCTCTTGATCGGCTGCCCAAAACCGAACACACCATCACCACCTCTAAACCTCATCATCTTCTTCATTTTATACCTTCCATTCAAGCTTCAAAGGATCTATGAAGGTTACAACTTAAGGGGACTTCAAAGGAGCTTGTTCTAGCTTGATTCTTCATCTTTTCTCATCACATTTCTTCACTAGATTTCAACCCTAGCTTTAAGCTAGTAGTAAGTCCCTTGTTACACTCTTGTTAATCTTGTTTCATCTCGCTTTTATGATCTAAGTGTGTAGTATGTTTACATCACTAAAATGACAAGAACATGAGTTATGAATATAAAAGTTACATAAAAGTTTACTTGTGGCTGAATTATGAAGCAGAATCTTGTCAGTTTGAGGGTTGGTTAAAGCATGCTTGATGTTTAAAAGTTGTTTTCTTGCTAAATACATTGTTCGGACACTCGTTGATGCGATTTAGTAATGTTTAAACCGTGAAATAACATGCTGATGTACTTTCCCAGCCGCCTTCAACAGGCTGTAAACGGACTTTAAAAACTCGAAAAACGGAATTTCAAAAGCCTAAATCGTGTCATTTCGAAAAACGAAGAAAATGGCGCTGGAATCGTATTTTTTTTGAAGTCGTTTACTATTTTAAAAATCTGTTTTCGTGACAGCAGCTAAGGCTGATTTTAACTGCAGTAAAATGGGTCTTACGTTTTCAGTCACAACTTAAAACCTGAACCGAACCAGCCCCTGAAACTTTTATCAAAGATGGTCACGGATGTATTTGTGACCCTCGAACTGGAATTTCGATAAACGGACTTACAAGGAATTTTTGACGAATTATTCCGTAAACTGTGATCAGAATGTAACAAATCTGATCACAGTTCGGTAGACGATTTTCTATAAAATATTGGTAATGAACCGAACCCCGATATTTTTACACAATAAAACATGGAACGTTTAAGACATCCTGTAAAAATTTGGGAATTTTTGGAATAATTTAACTATTTTATTTAAATGTCCGAAAACAGCCAGTTTCGAAGATTAATGCTGAATTGACATAAGTTGTGACTTGCGTGTCTAAATGTCGAGTATGCTATCGGTGAATTATCTAACATGTTATATGTGTTACGTGCAATATCGTATGTTTGTTTATGAGTGGGGAATGGATGGGAAGTATATATGGGCATAAATCGTTAAAGTGTGTACCTGTTATGTGGACGAAGTAATGTGCAAATAAACCATACGTAGGAATACGTGTTATGCATGAAACTGATTGTTATCCGTACCTTATTAGGACGTGATTGACCGACCTTGACTGTTAGCTACTTTTGAGAGTCAAACCGAGCAACCGAGGTGAGTTCACACACTTTCTAAGGCATGGGATTCCTGATGGGTTGGGAATGGGATTTGAATAACTAATCGCACTATCATTACTACTAAACTACTTTTCACTGTCCTCGGATAAAAGGGCACGTACGTAAAACCTACGTACACTCATACTCTTCACCGTCCTCGAATTGAAGGGCACGTACGTAAAACCTACGTACACTCACACTCGCTACGGTCCTTGGATCAAGAAGGGCACGTACAAATACGACTAGTCGACACATGGGAAGCCCCCACAAATCTTCGCACACATGTTTGGGAAACCGCGATACGGCCACTAATCATCGCACACATGTTTTGAAAACCACGATCCGGCCACTAATCATCGCAAACATGTTTGGGAAACCGCGATACAGATAACTAAGATACTTGGTTTACGAAATGAACAAATGATTCATGAACACTATAACTAAACAACCAACTGTGAATTCACTCAACTTTGTTGTTGACTCGTTATTACATGCCTTGCAGGTCGATAGATGCTATGGAGCTTGCACATGGGGGTGGTCGTTGTGGGATGCAGACTGTTATGTCTCGTATTTAAATAACAAACTTTATGATCTTATGAAACTTATGTTTTGGGTCTTCAGAACTTATGAACTACGAACTTATGTTTTGGTTTAAGGTCTTGTGCTTCCGCTGTTTAAAATGAACTTGGTTAATTTTCTTTAGGTCACCAATTGTATTGTGGTGGTTTGATTTACTTAACTATGATGTTCAATATGATTGGTGGCTCGATCCTGGTCATGTCACGCCTCCAAGCGGTGACGCTCCGCATGGTGGATTTTGGGGGTGTGACATAAATAGCGCTATCTAACTAATGACCCGCT
Organism: Helianthus tuberosus; assembly: GCA_030545235.1. Classification (NCBI taxonomy): domain Eukaryota; kingdom Viridiplantae; phylum Streptophyta; class Magnoliopsida; order Asterales; family Asteraceae; genus Helianthus; species Helianthus tuberosus. The sequence continues at coordinate 118,923,559 of CM060409.1, forward strand.
CGCCATTGGCCCGACGATTAAGTCGATATAAAAAGGAGGGACTTCGTGATAGAGTTTTGGTCTAGTGAAAGTTATCTGTCCAAGAGGACGAGGAATTATATTCCTGAACCAGCACTGTCCTACCCAATAAAGGACAAGGAATCCATGTTCCTTAACCCCATTCCCAACCCCTGGGAATCCCATACTTTGTAGAGGGTGTGAACTCACCTTGGGTTGCTCGGCAGTTTAGTTTACTTGGTTAAGTATGCTGGTCACCACGTCCTAATATGGTCACCAGTATAGGTCAGGTTTGGGTGTAAAGGAGTCACGTATATCCTACACGTATCTAACACATAGCATACTTGACATATATTTATCCTCTAAGTTATTGGGCCTATCCACGTTCTTAAACAGTAACAGTTAACACACAGCCCAATTAACAGTAACACATAATCCAGTTAAACAGTAATAAGCGTGAACAGTCCAAACAATTCGGCCCAATAACGGAAACAAGCAACCCAGTCGAGACAAGGTGGTCTCGACTCGAGAACATGCAGTCTCGAGTCGCAACCAGGAGTTCTCGAGTCATGAATGGCTGGTCTCGAGTGGTGCAGGCATGAGTTGGAAACTTAGAGGTCTCGAGTTCAGTCTCGATTTGAGACCATGAGATCTCGAGTCGAGACCTTGCTGGTTCCGAGTCCTTGAAGCTTGTCTCGAGTTGTCACGTGATGGTCTCGAGTCGCAATCACTGCGGTCTCGAGCTGTAGCTTAAAGGTCTCGAGTCGAGACCGAGGGTCTCGACTTGCATACCTGGTAACAGAAATCCTTCTAGAACCTTCGATGTACTATCCAATAGCATTGCAATTTCATGTGCATGAAATTGTGTACTATCCAATAAAAACACACAAACATGTTTCTTTGTCTAATATCTAAATCAAATGGATCAAACAAGGCATCTTTCAAGTGTTCATTGAATATTCAAATATTCATATTAACATTCAAACTTGTTCATCATTTTAGGGTTTTCAACATTTTGCAATATGATTAATCAAACAACCCTATCCTATTATATATTCTAATCATGACAACTCAACAATCATTCGATCATAATATATATAATAGCCGGTTAATCAAGCATTTGATTCTTAGAATCCTTAATACGAAATCCGATTAACATGAACATCATCTAATACACATATGCAAATCCGATTTCATGAGCAATAAACCACCTTATTCATACCTAAACATAACCAAGCCATTCGGATCCAAACCCATATAGAGCCGATTACAATCATTCATGATCAATCACATATTATTTATACCAAGACAACATGTCATCATCATATAACATCATCATATATCATCAACCGAAATAAAACACATAACATGAATCACTAACCTCTATCATCACACATCAACACCTTTATCATGTATGTCATTAACCAACCAAGCATTGTAACATCTAGAAACATAAAATACTAACCGGATGGTGTTCGGGTTTGAAGAATCAACGAACCAAATACCGAGTGATGATCTAGAGCTTGAGCCGAGAGTCTTGGTGCTACCGGTTGAAAGAGAGGAGAGGAGGTTTGTGGTTCTAGGGTTTTAGTGAGAGAGAATGTAGGAGAGTGTGTGTGAGAGTGAGTGTGAGTTGCCCAAAGAAATGGCAAGGTTGGCTAGGAGCATGAGTTATATACTAGCCCTAAGTTGGTTCACCCTAGTGGGTTTTCGAGTGGGGTAAAGAGAAGCATGGCCCAACCGGCCCAACAGTTACACTGTTCACTTGAGACCGAGTGGTCTCGAGTTGGGTTCATGGTCTCGGCTTATTACATACCCACATATACATAACTATACATTATACGTACATATTATCAACACATAGCACATCAACATAATTCACAACTTTCATTTGCTAATATATAAACACATAACGTTCAAGCATGTTACATCGAGATACAATGAAGGGTTCTAAATTACGAGTTGTCACATTACCAAACTTTCGTACCACGTGCCATGCGAAGTTCGGTGTTTTGCGGATCTGTGGTAAGAATGCTGAACCTTTTGTGCTATGTGAAACATGATTGAACGTTTTGTGAAAGGCGAAACAAGTTGAGTATTCTATGTGAACGTGTGAAACTTTATACTATGCTACGTGTTCGTGAAACTATGATACTTAGACGAAACTTTGTGATCGAGTCTTACCCGATTCTTATTCTGACTCTTTAGATGTCGTCGAGTCGTCTCTCCAACCCACACAAGATGTCAAAGGCCAACACTCAGAAAGAGATGATGTCTTTTATGGCCGACCAGATCGCATGCATTGTTCCCAAGATCGTCTCTGAGATCCAGGGATCAAACACTCCTCCCTCCTCTGTTGGCTCTAAAGCGGACAAACCAAAGCCGGTGAGCTTCAACTACAAACACTTTGTCTCTTGCAACCCTAAGCCTTTTACGGGCAGTGATGGGGTGACTGCAATGCTAGAGTGGTTCGTCCGCATCGAGGTTACTTTCATCAACAGTGAGTGCCCAGAACACTTAAAGACTAGGAGTGTAACTGGCATGTTTCAAGGACGAGCTCTCGACTGGTGGACAAACGAGAAGAACATCCACTCCAATGATGAAGCTTTTGCTTTACCTTGGGCAGAGGTTAGGGAATGATGATGCTTGAATTCTGCCATCCGCATGAGCAGCAGAAACTTGAGGATGAATTCTGGCATCTGAAACAAGTGGGTGACGACAACTTGGCTTATACTACCCCTTTTAAGCAACTCAGTATCATTGTACCACACTTGGTGTCCACTCCTAAACGCATGATCACCAAGTACATTCATGGGTTACCTCCTACTATATGTGACGCCATTGAAGCAGCTTAATTAAGCTCAATTGAGGAATTCTACCGTCTTACAGTAAGTTTGAACAACAATCATGTACATGATAAACAGTCTGGAAACTCTGCTCCCTCAAAGCCTGCTAATCAGATCACTCAGCAGCCCAGTGGCAGCAAGAACATGAAACGAAAGTCTCAAGGTTCTGGCTGCAATGCCATTGTCCCTGCTGCAAATGCAAACCCTATTGGCAATGCTATTGTACCAGCTGCTGCTAACCCACTTGCTCCAGAAAACATCAAGAAGCCGTACACTAGGGTTCATCCCAAGTGTGCGACTTGCAACTATCATCACCCGGCAAACTCTGCTTGCCATCTGTGTACCAACTGCAATCGCTATGGTCACACAACTCCATACTACCATCAAGCCAACCAGCTCCAGCAAGCACCACCAGCTCAGGCAACTCAACCAGCTCAGCTAGCTCTACCAGCCCCACAGAATCCCAGACCAGCAAACAATGTTCACGCATGCTATAAGTGCAGAAACACTACTCATCTCCGTAACCAATGCCCCAGCTAAACCAGGAGCAACAGCAAGCCGCTCGTGGACGAGCGTTCAACATCAATGCAAACGAGGCTCGCAACGACAATGACGTCGTTAATGGTACGTTTCTCATCAATAACCTTTACGCTTCGATACTATTTGATACTAGTGCCGACAGAAGCTTTGTGTCCATAGAATTTGAACTTTGTTAAACTGTGCATGCCTAAACTACCTAAGTCGTTCTCTGTTGAGATTGCCAATGGTAAGTCCATTCTAGTTGATTCTATTCTCCGTGATTGTTCCCTGACTCTTAACGATCACATTTTCACTATTGATCTCATACCCATGCAATTGGGTAGTTTCGATATCATAATCGGCATGGATTGGTTGCGCAAGAACCATGCTGAAATCGCCTATCATGAGAAGTACGTTCGTTTACCTCTCCCGTCAGGTGATACCTTGCACGTCTATGGAGACCGACCTTCTAGAGGACTACAGTTGATGTCATGCACGCAAGCGAATAGGTGCTTACGCAAACAGTACTTTGCCTTCTTGGCCCACATAGTGGAACAAAAGGGCAAGGGAAAGAGCGTAAGTGATGTTCCAGTAGTGTGTGATTTCCCTGATGTCTTTCCTTAAGACCTTCCTGGTCTTCCTCCTCCTCGATCTGTTGACTTTCGTATTGATCTTATACCTAGATCGACTCTAGTTGACAAAGCTCCGTACTGACTTGCACCCTCTGAGATGCAAGAGTTATCTAGTCAACTACAAGAACTGCTCGACAAAGGCTTTATAAGTACCTCACCTTGGGGTGCTCCTGTGTTATTCGTCAAGAAGAAAGATGGTTCGTTTCGTATGTGCATCGACTACCGTGAACTTAACAAACTTACTATTAAGAATCGTTATCCTCTCCCTCATATTGATGATCTATTTGACCAACTACAAGGCGCAAGCTGTTTCTCTAAAATCGACCTTCGATCTGGTTATCATCAGCTCCGTGTTCTCGAAGAAGATGTCCCCAAAAACGCTTTTCGCACTCGTTATGGACACTACGAGTTCGTGGTTATGCCTTTTGGATTGACCAACGCACCCGCTATGTTCATGGATCTTATGAATCGTGTTTGTAAACCTTATGTGGATCATTTTGTGATAGTATTTATTGATGATATTCTTATTTATTCAAAGAACCAAGCTGATCATGCACGACACTTACGTCTTATGCTAGAACTTTTACGTGGTGAACGCTTATACGCAAAGTTTTCTAAGTGTGAATTTTGGATTAATGAAGTACAATTTCTCGGGCACATCGTTAGTAAACAAGGAATCCATGTTGACCCTTCCAAAATTGAAGCAGTGAAGAATTGGAGTACGCCTAAGTCTGCATCTGAGATTCGTTCCTTCTTAGGATTGGCAGGTTATTACCGCCGATTCATCTCGGACTTTTCAAAGATCGTCGTTCCTCTCACTTCGTTGACTCAGAAAGAGAAACCTTTTGCTTGGGGTCCCACGCAAGAGGAATCCTTTCAAACTCTTAAGGATCTTCTTTGTAACGCTGCTGTACTTGCTCTCCCTGATGGGAATGATGATTTTGTGGTGTACTGTGATGCCTCGAACCGTGGCCTAGGCTGTGTGCTTATGCAGCGGGACAAGGTCATCACTTATGCCTCCTGACAGCTCAAAATACATGAGCAAAACTATACTACCCATGATTTGGAGCTTGGCGCAGTTATTTTTACGTTAAAGATCTGGCGACACTACCTATATGGTACTAAGTGTGTGGTTTTCACTGGCCATAAGAGCCTGTAGCATATCATTAACCAGAAGGAACTGAATATGCGTCAGCGACGATGGGTGGAATTGCTTAACGACTATAACTGCGAGATTCGCTACCATCCTAGCAAAGCGAATGTCATGGCCGACGCTCTTAGTCATAAGACTCATGTTAGTAGCATCCTCTGTTCTCAGATCACTAGTGATCTTCATGCTTGTATCCGCGAAGCTCAGTACTCGTCAGCCAACGAAGGTAGTCTAATCGTTGAAATACAAGGCGCTACAATTGATCAACTCGAAACAAAGTCTGATGGACTTCATTTCTATCTCAATCGCATCTGGGTGCTAGATCGTGACAATCTTCATGAACTCATTATGAATGAGGCTCACAAGTCCCGATACTCTATTCATCCTGGTGCTGATAAAATGTACCATGATTTGCGTACGACTTATTGGTGGCCTGGTATGAAGAGGGAAATCGCCGCGTACGTCTCGAAGTGTCTTACTTACTCGAAGGTTAAAGCTGAACATCAACGTCCTTCAGGTCTTCTTGAACAACCTGAAATCCCTTTTTGGAAATTTATAACTAAACTACCTCGTACACCTGCCGGTCATGATAGTATATGGGTGATCATTGACCGTTTGACCAAATCAGCCCACTTCCTCCCTATTCGCGAAGATTTCAAAGTGGAAAGACTTGCTAGAATCTACACTGATGAAACCATATGTCGTCATGGTATACCCATTGACATTATCTCTGACCGTGATGGTCATTTTACTTCACGTCTTTGGCAAACTTTTCAGTCCGCTATGGGTTCTTATTTGAATCTTAGTACAACCTTTCATCCTCAAACGGATGGATAGACTGAACAAACTATTCAAACCCTAGAGGATATGCCCCGTTCTTGTGTCATCGACTTTGGTGGTAATTGGGATGTACATTTACCATTGATCGAGTTCTCGTACAACAACAGCTATCATTCCAGTATTCAGATGGCTCCTTTCGAAGATTTGTATGGTCGCAAGTGCCGATCTCCTCTCAGTTGGCATGAGATTGGTGACAAGCAATTTACTGGCCCTGAGATCATTCAAGAAACGACGGATAAGATTCTTCAGAACCATGATAACTTGATCAAGGCTAAGAGTAGACAAAAGAGCTATGCTGACAAAAGGCGTAAGCCTCTGGAATTCAATGTTGGAGATCACGTCCTGCTCAAGGTATCTCCTTGGAAAGGAGTCATACGCTTTGGTAAAAAGGGAAAGCTTGCCCCTCGCTATGTGGGTCCCTTCAAGATTCTCGAAAGGATTGGCAAGGTGGCCTACCGACTCGAATTGCCTCAAGAGCTTAGCAATGTACACCCAACGTTCCATGTATCTAATCTTCGGAAGTGCTTAGCCGACGAGGAACTTCGGGTTCCCATCGAAGACTTGAAAATAAACGAGACTATTCATTTTGTGGAGAAACCGGTCAAAATCATGGACCGAGGTATCAAGCGACTGAGGCGCAGCAAAATTTCCATAGTTAAGTTACGATGGGAAGGAAAGCGTGGCGCCGAATTCACTTGGGAACTCAAGAGTGAGATGAAGACCAAGTATCCACAACTCTTCGAGCAGTCTTCCTCTTAGATTTCGGGGATGAAATCTCCTAAAGGAGGGGAGACTGTAACGCCCTGCGTTTGAAACTTTCATCATTTGGCAAGACTAGTCCCTGTAAATACTAAATGTTGCCTATTTTAACCTTAAACTATGTTGAACTATGTGAAGCTTTGCTCGATGTGATACTTTGTGAAACTTAACTCTTGATACTTGACTCTTGTGATATTTGAAACTTGTGATACTTTGAATCTAGGCTCTTTTGATACTTGATACTCATGGAACGAGAAACTTGGATTCTTTATTGAACGAGAGGCTTGATACTTTATACTTGATACTTGATACTTGACACTTCGATTCTTGATGCATTGATACTTGGATACTTGAAACTCAGCTTAAATGCAACTTGAAACACGGAAACTTTTGTGTTAATCATATGAGTTATACTATTGTAATGGTTACTCACAAGAATACACAATGCAACACTTAATCTAACTCGCAAAACGAAACTTAGTCGCAAACGGGTCTCGGCTGTCCGAATGGACATCCGATCGGACGACCATCCGATCGAATGACCATCCGATCGGATGACCATTCGACCGAACAGCCATCCGATCCCTCACACTACACTGCCTTAGCTGTCCCTTTCAGCTATAAATAGGCCCCTTGTGCTCTCATTTCACACTTTTCGCCTCTGTCATCCGACCAAACGCACTCCCAAGTCCTTTAAAGCACTTTTCGCGAGATTCAAGCTCATTCCGTAACTATTTCTTCTAGATTCTTGTACAACTTTAGTCATTTAACACTTCTACACAAGATTTTCCAACAAAGTCACATGAACACTTTAACATTTTCATGGAAACCGACTGATTTGGGGTTACTTGAAGGTGCTTTCCGCTCAGTTGATGTATAAACTGATTATGGAGCATCATTTAATCAAGAACGACCCTAGATCTTAAGGATTTTCACAGCTTTCATACGAAATCTAAAGGAAACTTGCATTTTCATCTCAGATCGGACGGAATAACACTTGTTCTCCGGCTCAGATCAGATGAGCATCATGCTTTACACTTGATTTTTGAACTTTTCTTCAACTATCATACAAAGACAGTAGTGAAATCGGTCTCAACGGGCTATTGACTCATTCCCTAGCCAAAGGCTGGTCTGAGAACTGAATTTCACTGGAAACGGACAGTATGACGAGTCCAAACATGAAGCACACCGGAAACAGTTCGTTGGTTCGAGAAGGGGTGGTTCCCAATCGACCGAACGGGCTGAGTTTGGTACGTTTCCGTTGTTTGACGCGTCGTTACATCGTCTCCATTAGCTCGACACTTAGAAACTTTCACAACACTTCACTCACTGATTGTCTGTCCGGATGGCTATCCGATCGGATGACCATCCGTCTAGAGGATCTGATTATCATTACACTTGTTTGTTTTACAGGACACTATGATCTCAACACTTGTAACTTTATCAGTTTACAAACTTTACCCACTGATCGGACGACCATCCGATCGAATGGTCATCCGTCCGGATGACCATCCGATCAGATGGATGACCATCCGATCGGATGGGGTCCATCTATTCGAATGGACATCCGACCGGATGACCATCCGCTCAGGTATTCAGTCAGGCACTTTATCTTGATTTTCGCACTGTTCGACACTCTGTTCACAACCGGGTCAGTTCTTAGAGGACTTATGCTCTGTTCCCCGCATGCAAGCTGTAAGGACCGTGTTTGCGACCTAAACGAGTCGGTTCAGAGGAATTCTATCAAATACAGGTGCGGAAAACAAGTATTTGACTTAAAACAGCTAAATCTTCACTTTAACACTGATTTGTATTGATATGAACACAATTACAATCAGTTCTCACACCGGCAGCACTTCGGTATGGAAATTCAGAATTGATACTCATAATTTCGCTTGACCTTGACCTTCTATATATAGACATCAGGATTTCGCTTCAGCATAACTCAAGCGAAATCTTAACATGTTGATTTCGCTTGAGAAGCTTCAAGCGAAATCCCTTCAACATTCAAATGTTCAAGCGAAATCTCACTAACTCTATCACATTTTCTCATTCTACGAGCCCTGATCTATTCTAACTAGTGCAAGACTCGATACAAGACGAAGTTGACAGATGTAGTGCACCAACAGACTCCCCCTCAGATGTTGACGAGTCGACTATCGAGTCACAACAACACTGTGTCTTCACATCTTCATTCTTGATCAGTCTCTGGGCTTTTCTCTCTCTATCTTCTTTTCCAGAATCACCTGGCTTTATCAGACTCCCCCTCACGATTTGCTGGTATTCATTTGTTCTTCAGCAATATCTGCTTTAGGATCGATGTCTGACTCAAATGTTGTTTACAAGATCATTGCCTGGATTTCATCTAATTCTCTTGATCAGATCTCTTGATTCCTTAAGTTCATCAGCATCAGCAGCTAGCAAACTTTTAGATTCATGATCAGAGTCTGACTTTTGTAAGCTTTGAAAAATTAACCTGGCTCACCTGTAACAATCTTAACCCAGAAATAAATTTTCTAAATTTAACAATTTAAATGCACCAACAATCTGATATTATCAGATAACTCTCTCTCATATCACAAACCAATGATGAACCAAATGTAGGTTTTTTTTTTAAAAAAAAAAAAAATACCAATTGTAGGATTTTAACAAACCTTTTGACATTTTAAAATTCACTCCCCCTCACAACCAAGTCATCATGTTTAGCACTTGAAATTTTGACAATCAGCTTTCCAATATCAGTTGTCGAAAATCTTTTTGATATTTTTTCAAAAATTATGCTAAAACACACTAAAAATCCTTTTTTTTTTTTAATTTTTGATTGTAAAGGAATACAATAAAGAAATATTTACAAACAATATTTTTGTGAGTTTGTGCAAGAGGATCATATCAGTTTCTGAGACAGATCACTAACACCATTAAGCTTCATTTCATATTAAGTTCCAAACAATTCACCTAGATTGTCAGTATATTGATCCACTTAAATTTTCACACAAAGTTCAATTGATCCGAGATACGATATTAATGTTTTAAGCACTTGAACTTATCCGTGTGTCCCACTACTTGAATATACTCCCGTATCCAGATCCCAATATTCAGTCTTACAGGTGAGTATACCACAGATGATATCTGTCAGGGGAATAAATTATAGTACGAGGGCCGTGAGAGCTCAGGTCGATCTTTCGATACGCAGAGAGATGACGGCTTCGACTTTTGGTGTGTCCCCTTTAGAGGATCTTTTGCATTACAACAGCAGCGACTATCAATTTTATTGTTTCATCAGCTTGCTGAGGGCGATGCTATGTTTCAAGCATTTGCAGAAAGCATTATCCGGAGACTAGGTCAGAAATTTCTTTCAGCAGAAGTCCCGGGATAATACCCCAGATATCACTGAGCATAAAGACCTAGTATCTCAGAATAAGGGACCTTTCAAACAAGATTTCAGGGGTTACCTATATATCCAAGTTTGTGTTAACCCACAGAACAAGCAAGTTTGATTTTAGGTTTATATCTCATCACAATATACTAAATGTGCAAAAACCTACTGACATATCCGCAGTAAGATTGTTTATCACAATTTTCTTTCCAATTCTTTAGCATGTTGTGATTGTCCACTGATGTACTATCATTTCCTCTATATGCAACAAAAAACTCATTTTTGAATTTTATCATGTTTTTGTCTTTTTCAAATATTCAAATGTTTTTGGATTTTCTGAAAATTTTTACTCCCCCTAAAATGCAAACACATTTTAGGAAATTTGAAAATAAACTGTACAATAAAGTGACAACTGATATCGAATCGCATCAAATCGCCATTCACTTGGCATAAACAATCAGAACTCCCCCTATCACAAAACTATTTTCTCATTTAGATTTCAAAACACTTAAGTTTGTTTTAATCAAAATGATTTTTCCAGAAAATAAGTTTTATGATATAATCATTTGTAGATTCGGGGTGTGGTTCATCACATTGTCTACTTTTAATCACTTGTAGCAGATCAAGTACAAATTAATGTCCCTGATTTACCACTTGCATGTATGCACCTTCTATACCAATTGTAAAAATTACTACATGTAGAACACAATACCACTTGTAGGAATGTTACGTCTACATCACCATTTTACCAATCAAAATGCCGATTCCTGCTTCGCACTTACCAACCTGGAAGCTCCGGCGTAGTCATACAACCTGTAAACATCCAAACACTATCAAAAACTTTCAACAAAAAAACTTCAAACATTAGAAAAATGCCGATTCCTGATCCACGATATAAACTTGGGATCTCCGGCATAGTCATAAGACTATCATGGGAAACAAACTTCCACCCAAGTCTTATTTGACTTGGTGGCTTCCAATTCCTGAGCAGTAGGGTTGTAAGTTGCCTTTTTAGTTGCATAAAAATCTTTAACCCCCTTTACTTTCCCATCAAGCATTTTCTTAAAAATTTTCTTAACATTTTCAGTAAATGTTTTTTCAATATCAAAATCTGAGATTTCTACTTTACCAACCATTTGTTTAATCTCTTCCACACTCAGTGATTTAATGTCAACATCATTCATCAAATCTTTGATCTCATCTTGTGACTCCTCTGATTTTGTGAAATCAGATTCATCGTCAGATTTTTCATCTGAATTTTTAACAATCCATTTTTGGTTGTCTTTTGCCCTCTTTTTGTACATTTTTTTAGAATTTTCACCAACTTCATTTTTTGAATTGTCAAAAATTTTGAAGTTTGTAGTTGGTGAATCATTCATTTCAACCATTTTTTCTTTAAGTTTTTCAGAGACTCCCTGTTTTCTGTTGACTTTGTTTGGACAATTGTGAGCGATGTGTCCAACAACTTGACATTGAAAACAAGTTCTTGTATCTCTTAGAATGTCTCTTGAATGAAAAACTCCAGTTCCTGTTCTTTTCCTTTCAACAAGAAACTCCTGGTTTGTTTGTCTCCAGAAAGGTTTCTTCTGTTCATCTTCAACACTTCCACCTGAAACAAATTCTGTTTTTAGTTTAGAATTGTTTAAATTTCTGTAATTTTTTTGCTGAATAAAACCTAAACCTTTCCTTTTGTAACTACAATTTTGGTTTGTTTTCTTTTGAAAAATAGAACCAGAATTGTAATCCTTTTTTCTTGTTTAACCTTTGTTGAATTCTAGAAGTGTATTTTTTAGGTTTTTCAGTAGATTTTAGATCCTTAATTTCAGAAAAATTAATTTCCGTCATTTTGAAAACCTTTTTAATCATGTCAAAACGAACACTTCTAATCGGAAACTCTTTGTCAGAGTATAATTTGTCCGAATCATTTAAAGTGTATGCAACTTCAAATGTTTCATCATCCAAATTTGCCTTGGATAACAAAATTTTTTACTGTAAGACCGTTTTTCCGACAACTTTGAACTGTTGACTGACGAACTTGAACACCCAGACTCAAACTTTGACTCAGACACCTCCTCAGTATCCAACACCTGATCGACCACCTTTTTGATTAACTCAGACTCATGATCAGTATCAGACGAGGTAAACGTGATATCAATGTTATCTGGTAAAACATCAGTTGTCTCTGATTTTAACTTTATATTGACTGCTTTTTCGACTTGCTCCTCATTCGGTTTTCTAGGAGAATAACCTTCCCAGATAGGAGGCGGACACTTGTTGTATTTAACAGTCGATTTCTTACCAGTCTCATTCTTTGTCTTTTCATCCTGAAATGCTTCAAAACCTGCAACAGTAGGATAAACTCGATCAATAACGTAATCAGAACAAGAATAACTCAATAATAACCTTCTGATCCTTTCATTCTCAATCTTTTCTTTCTCCAACTCTTGCTTTAGATTAGCATTTTCTTCGATGTAATGATTAATTGCCTTTTGCTTTGCCATCAACGTAGAATTTGTCATTGTTAAAGCCTTTTCTCTTTCAGAGTTCGTTGTTTGAAGACCTGTCACTGTTCTGTTCAACACGCTATACGATTCTTTCACATAACTGATGTCAGATAGTAACTTTTCTATCAGTTTTTCTCTATCAAACAGAGTCACATCTTTTTCTTCGCAATTTTTGCAATCTTCCAAACACTTCTTGCAAGGTTTTTCAACTTCAACAATCTTCTCAACCTCGATTGTTTTTACCACTTCAATAACTTTTTCTACTCCAGTTACTTTCTCAGTTTTAATCACCTTTTCTTCATCCACACTTTTATCTTCTTCAGTTTGAACAACATTTTCAACCTTCTCATCTTGTTGTTGTTCTTTTGCAGCTTGTTTCTCCTTCAGTTTCTCCATGCGATCTGCAAAATAAAAATGAAAACTTTCAGGAGAAAGATGTTTTTTAGCAATATTAATATGTTTCTCTTCCTCATCATCACTGCTATTTTCAATCGGTGTTTGATCAAACTCTACAGATTTTTCAGAATCAGCATCTGAAATACCAGAATCAGATGGTGTTTGATCAAATACAACTTCCTTTTCTGAAGTATCCTCATTATGCACACTCTCGTTTGTACTTAATGATTCAGTATCAGCACTTTCTGAACTTTCTTCAGATGTAATTGATTGATCTTTCACTGTTTCACCAATTGATCTCATCCAAGTAGCAAATAAATCTGGTTCTCTAACAATCTTTGCAATGAAAGCTTTGAAATCACCCTTTTCATCAACAAACATATCCCAACTGAAACCTTCAGGTAATTGTTCATCATTTTGGTCCACTAAACATGCTGTACTATTAGAAGAAATGTAGTTGCTCCAGTTGAAATCTACCAAACATCCTTTCTTTGAATCTTCAATCTTTCTACCATGAGCCGTCTGTAATTCTTGTGTCTGACCAACTTGCTGATAAATGGCTTTCCGGTAGTAGTCATCTTTTCCAAATGGATTCTGAGCACCACTAACTTCTCTGTTTTTGCATTCCCGCTTAAAATGACCTTTTTCCCTGCACCTGAAACAAGTAACTTTAGATTTATCAAAACCTAAAGTGGAAACACAAGCATCAAGAAAGTCATTTCTCCCAGTAATTGTCTTGAACTTTTCAGCACGTCTAAGAACACTTGCAAGACACCATTTGATATCCATTAGTTCCATCTCTTCTGCATCTATTTGGTCGTAATCCTCTTTGGTAAGCATAGGATTTCCAATTCGACCAGCAACTAATCCTTCATATGAGATAAGCACGGAACCAAGTAATGCCATATGATCTTTTGCAATGTCTTCAGAAAAACTTTGACCTTCTGGAAGATTTAAAGCTATGTTGCATTGAATCACACAACCATTTCCCATCTTTGTGCTTTGAGACTGAAAGCTTTCTGATGAAGTCTTTGGATTGACACTTGGATATGATGAGAATCCACTGCTGCTTTTGTTTGAGCTTTGATCAATCTTTACTGTAGTATCTCCAACACTGTATGCAGTTTGGATTTTCGGACTTTTCTCAGCTTCTGAAATCGGAACACTACCCTTGTAATACATCTTTACATCTTGTTGACCACTTGGATTATTCATCCTTGCAATCTTCTGCTGTTCCAAATCCTGACTTTCAATCTTTTCAATGAACTGAGAGATTGACAACCTATCATAAACTCCGGTATTCTTCAATATCATCAAATAAGTTCCCCACTCTTTTTGAGGTAACGCATCAGCAAGTTTATCCACCCATTCCTCATTTTCTTTTGTGATGTTCATCATCGACATTGTTCGTACTAAGTGACAGTATCGTTCAATAAATTTCTTCGTATCTTCTCCGGGCAAACTTGTGAACAAATCAAACTCTTTTTTAATCAATGCCTTCTTGCTTTTAATCATACTTGTACTGCCTTCAACCTTGATTTTTAAAGCATCCCATATTGATTGTGATGTTTTGTCATGTTGAAGTAGTATGAAGATGTCTTCTTTGATGGCCTGTTGAAGCAAACTGATCATCATCTTTTCAGCTCGGTACATTTCCCGTTCTTCCTTACTAAGATCTGAAAGCTGTTTTTCAGTCTGCATTTCAGTTCGTGGTAGAGCATACTTTGTCAGAATACATTCCCATGATCTTAGATGATTTGCTTGCACCCAGTTTTCGAATCTATCTTTCCACCCATAGTATTCCTCAATTCCCATAAGCTTCGGGGGTTTCTGAGTCGTCCCCGTTTCGTTTTCTGAATTCATGTTCTGAGTAATGGAAGATGAACTAGACGATGTTGCAAACGCGTTGTGGAAATCGTTATCCATGTTTTAATCACTTTCAATAACAGATTCTTTCAAGCAAAATAGTCAATTTGTAGCTTTCAAGCGAACTGGTCAACTGAACTTTCTTCAAGCGAACTAATCTGTCAAACTGATTGAAGCGAGACTAATCAATTCTTTGAAGCGAAATCATTCAAGCGAAACTGTCTGAAATGAGAATCCTGAAGCGAAAACCTTGAAGCGAAACACTGAAGCGAAAATGTTGAAGCGAAATGTTAAGTGTCGCTTGAAAGTTCAAGCGAAATCGTTCAATGAAGCTTTGTTCTTCAAGCGAAATCCATTCGAAGGTCGATTTTGATCACTTTTAGGTCGAATTTTGCTATGAAACTTTCAAGGGTTTGTTATCTTGTACTTTTAAACAATCTGTGAGAAATTGAATAGTTTTTGGCCGTGAAAAATTTCTGAACTGATGAAAGAAGATGTAGAAGTAAAAGATTTTGAACTATTTCAGCTGAATTTTGCAGAAATCCTCCTCCAGGCTCTGATACCAATTGTAAGGACCGTGTTTGCGACCTAAACGAGTCGGTTCAGAGGAATTCTATCAAATACAGGTGCGGAAAACAAGTATTTGACTTAAAACAGCTAAATCTTCACTTTAACACTGATTTGTATTGATATGAACACAATTACAATCAGTTCTCACACCGGCAGCACTTCGGTATGGAAATTCAGAATTGATACTCATAATTTCGCTTGACCTTGACCTTCTATATATAGACATCAGGATTTCGCTTCAGCATAACTCAAGCGAAATCTTAACATGTTGATTTCGCTTGAGAAGCTTCAAGCGAAATCCCTTCAACATTCAAATGTTCAAGCGAAATCTCACTAACTCTATCACATTTTCTCATTCTACGAGCCCTGATCTATTCTAACTAGTGCAAGACTCGATACAAGACGAAGTTGACAGATGTAGTGCACCAACACAAGCTGATCCAGCGCTCACTTCGATCCAAACTATTTAGTATTTGGTTATTTGCACCCACTGTGAGTAATCTCGATCCCTTTTTGTTTTAAACACTTTTGGGATGCAACATGTATTCTATAAACTTGACACTTGACACTTGAAACTTATTTGGAAACATACTCTATCCGTAGTAAAAATGGAAACAGGATACTTGTGAAACTTGAGACTTATATGCTATGTGACGTTTAATCCTTGTATGTGAGATGTCTTAACAATTATGGTACCATGCCTATGCTATAGGTTGTAACGCCCTGCCTGCTATTCTCTTGGGTATTGTTAAGATCAAACCTCCTGTTAGACTTTGGGAAAGGCAATGAACGTTTATAGCCCCCGCTAGACTCTTGGGATTGCTATGTTAATTACGTTGGAAATGCGTGTTTCATAGGGACTGCGTTAGCTTAGCATGGTGAAACTTGTTATATGTTTTCATAGCGGATATGAGTTTTTGGAACGTTTTAAACTATTATGCTATTACGTACTCAAACTTGTATACGCGCTAACATTTTGTTGATAGTATTTTAATACACGTTGCAGGTTGATCAGTTTGGACGCTGAAGAAACAAGCTAGGATGATGCTTAGAAACTCATTTAGGTAAATCAAGAATTTTGAACAATATTTGAATGTTATGTATTTGATACTTTCGTGATTGTGATTGGTGATCGATGTTTAGACAAATTTTGCATGAAATTAATTAATTACTATTGAAACAATTTAGTGTTGTGGAATCTCTTGAGCAATCCGAATGCTTAGTGCCGCACCCCGATGTTTCCGCCATCTGTCGGTGTGTGACAGGATGACCTCTTGGGAAGTCTCCACCCGGGAAACCAAAAACAAATCCGTGAGTTTCTGGATGGATAACCTATCGGGGGCAAAGCGGATAATATTGGTGATGCGAGGGGTCGTATGTTACACAAGTTCTAGCAAAGCTCTCTCTGCCATCCACCTTTAGCCTTCGTCGTATTCCCGAATTTATTTGTGTTTTTGAACCGTTTGTGAACACGTTGATTTCCTTAGTGAACGAAATCTTGTTCGTTAAGTGTTTATGAACCGTTCGTGAACACATTTATTTCCTTAACGAAGTGTTCCTTCAGTTCGTTTACAACCCTATTTGTTGGTCTTAGTACCCCAAAGTGTTACAAAACTGAAACCATAAAACCTAAACCTGTTACTCAAAAATCTTAGTACCTAAATATACTATTTTTTTAAACAACAAGCACTATATATGTAATTAGCTCAAGTAATTAATTTTCTTATTAAAAATATTTCTAGCATTTTCAAATGTGTGTATATAAAGTTTCATGTATTGGTATCATTGAAACATTGACGGACATGTAATAAAGTTTTTTTATTTCTTATGATTAATATATGTAAATATATTGGTGTTTTCCTTCGATTCCTAATAGTAACTAAAGGAACTTGTGCTTTTGCTTTTCTATGTAAATAAAAGAGAAAATGAAGTATGATTGAAGTCTAGTATCATTGCATACTTATTAGTTAAACAATGCAAAAGAAGGTTGTGAATGTATGAGATTGCTATGACAGTTTGATGCTTTATTTTTTTATGTACTCGTTAAACCTTTTCTTTATAAAGAAAATTTGGTTTCTCTTTTGTCAATGAGATGTTCAAGGTACGTGATTCTAGAGGACATATTACAAATATTTGTTCATGTGAACAAAACAATACTTATTGAATATTTGGACTAAAATGGCAACGTTTTAAACCTTTGGACTAAACTGGCAAAATGGCCCAAACCACAGGGACTAAAATGGTATTTAACTCTTTAATTTTTACACTAGTCTGTGATACAAGTAATATTTTATACTAATTTTTATTTAGAGTAAACTGCCATTTTCGTCCCTATGGTTTGGGCACTTTTGCTATTTTAGTCCAAATCTCAAACTTTTTAAATCTGGGTCTCCGTGGTTTCACTTTTATTGCCATTTAAGTCCAAAATCCAAAAACCCCCTATTTTAACTGTTGAATGCTGATTGTTTGTCCTTTTATTCAGGGGCATTTTGGTCATTTTAATTTTATTATAACATATACAAAATCCCAAACACCCCTAAATCTCTGCACTTCCTCTCTCTCTAAACACCCTCTTTCTCTCTCTCTTCTCTGTCTCTAGTTCATCATTTCTTCTCTCTCTAGTTCATCATTTTGGTCATTAGTGAAATAATTATAGGGTCACCAAAAAGAGAAATTGAGCTTTTCCAACACTAGACATATTATTCTCTCCTAGTG
Organism: Helianthus tuberosus; assembly: GCA_030545235.1. Lineage (NCBI taxonomy): Eukaryota > Viridiplantae > Streptophyta > Magnoliopsida > Asterales > Asteraceae > Helianthus > Helianthus tuberosus. The sequence goes on from CM060409.1 coordinate 118,941,729, forward strand.
TTCTTCGCATCAAATTTCACCCCCAACCCCAAAACCCACTCACAGTCCTTCATAGCAGTTAATTTTCCTCTCTAATCCTTCTATTCTTCAACCTTAATCGTTAAACTGACGTCACGATTACCCAAATTCACAATGTAAATCATCTCTGTGCTCAATTTCTAGGGTTTGTGATAATTTTAAGTTTTTTCGGTATAAATACCACGAACAAGTGATCCTTATGCTTATAATTATCTCTGATTACCGATCATATAATCCTCTATTTTGTTACAGTTAATGTACATCGAAGATCGGATGAAAACGCATTACACCACAAGCTCTACACCCTCTGGTACTCTTTTTCTCGCACTATGTATCATATGTATGGATTATATTTGTTCAGTTTTGTTAGATGATTGTTTGATTGAATCAGTGTTGATGTTTCACATGCGGCTGAGATCACCAAATTGAAGAAAAGAAATGTCCCTGCTAGGCGTGCGACGTACCAACAACGAGCCACTAATTACATTGAACCCATACCGGTTTATAAATAAGATCCTCAATTATTAATGAAAATACCATCAACAAGTTTAAATGAAAACCAACATGTTCAGCGGAAGCGAATAATAAACCAAAGTTAAACTATTTTAAAACCAATGTATAGTGTCAAGAATTCAATCACATGAATCCCTCCGGTCGACCCATGACCACTCCAGCTACTCCAGATAGCAAGTTCCAAATCCAAGACATCTAACGACCTGCGAGCATGCAACAAGTGTATCAGACAACGCTGGTGAGTTCATAGTTTTACGAAAATGTTGATTACCAAGTGTTTAGTTAATCCATTGAATTTAATGTTGATAATACCCCGAATACAAGACGGATCCTGATTTACATTGCCCTTTCTCCAATGCTCCTATCACAGCATTGGTCATGACTAGGTCATTAGTTCAACACCCGTCCTCCCAGGTACGGGGTGAGGTTGTCAAACCTAAGTAGCGCTACTAACTAATACCATGTTACCTCTCAGGTAACCAAACAACACGGAGGGACTTTAAAGGTGATATGATGAGTATATTATCCAACATTACCGATTTACAACAAGACGTATTCCTCGCAGGAATACCCAAACAAGTTACCCAAAAACCCATCCCTCTCAGGGATACCCAAAGACTGTCCCAACCACCGGGACGCATGCTCAAGAGAGATGAACTCACCTTAGAGTGCTCGGTATGTTATGTCATATTATTCACAGGTTGTCAGCCAAATCCTAACATGGTTACCAATATAAATCAGTTTTGTGTTCATTTATATCACAAACGTTGTTCACATAATCACAAGTTGCATTCTCGAAATACACTCATCCACAGGCATGTGATATCAGTTGTTTGTGCCACAAAACCCCATTATTCAAATATATTCACATAGTAAATTTTCATGACACCTACCAAGTTACACTACACATATCAGGTTTCAGTTAGTCACTTAACATCACATAACAATCATTCAAGTAGTTGTACGATTCTATTAACCATTTGTGGCCCAAGGGCCAATGTGCGACCAATAATGCCTAAGGCCCAACTGTGCACATGCCCAGTTGGTTGTGCGGTTCTTGTCCGAGTGTGCAACTGTGCCTAGAGTGTGCGGTCCCCTACCCTTGGCCCATTCAAGCAGGTGTGCGACTCATGAGGGTTTAAATAATGTGAGTATAAGGTCATTAGATTGAATTGAGTTAGATGGGTTTTGTTATAGTTTAAAAGCATTATAACATAACAGTTAAGTTAAACGTAAACAAGACGGATAAATATGATGAATTGAACGACTAAAACAATTCGAACCCGTACAAACAAATTTACCGAACTCGACCTAATCATCCATTACTTAAACAAACACTTGAAATTTATACCATGCTTATTATGTATTCGGCCCATACACCTATGTTTGTACTAACATGAATCACCCATCCCCAAGTTGCATCTTTTATAAGAATTGAAAGTGGAGTTCTGATTCTTATTTTTCCAACTAGATCATACACATCATTGATATACATGTTTGCGGCCGTATGAAAGAAAGCATGTGGGGACCCCTTCAGCTTAACATGTGCACCGCCCACTTAGAGATTACATGATCAGACATTTAATTGTTATCTTTCTATACATTGACTGGTCAAATTCAATTAACTCATAAGTTATGACATGCAATTGTGAATTAAACTGGGACCCCTATAACATGTGCGGCCACCATAATATTATCATATATCCATTCGATAAACAAGTTCTGAAAACAATGCACCTATATATCCATTAATTTATATTCAGACCAATATGGAATTACATGTACGGTCCATGTAGACCAATTAAGTTAAATCATAAAAACGAAGTCGGACATAAAAGAATTCAATCATACTTTAAACAATCCCCTAATATTACTTCTAATCCTCATAGCCACATATAATCAAAACAAGCACAACTGACAACAATCCAAATCGGTTTACGGATACTAACCAACGTGTATATCCTTGGCCAAGAGTGTCAAGAAATCAACTTATGATAACAAGTTACACAAATTGGATCACCAAAAAGGGGGGGGGGGGACTCGACTGGAGAAGATGGTGCTCGGATGGGGATCCACTGTCGTCGATAGTTTTTGGGGAATATAGGGTTTGCAAAGGAGTTGTGCAATCCTTTACATGTTGCACGTAAATAATAGAGAGGGAGGTGGGCTCGGTTTGGGCTTGAAATAACATAAGGAACCACATACCATTTATTATGTGTGCACACAATGGCCGGCCCAAGTTTCTCCATTATGATATAATATGTTTGCAATTCGGATTGGGCCCAAGTAACTCGCGGCCCGCAAGTGACGAGTAATTCCGCGACCCATATAAGTTAGTTTCCTAAATTCACTAAATTACACAATTAATCATATCACGGTTTCTTGTAACATTTACTAAATTACACAATTAATCGTATCACGGTTTCTTGTAACATACACACATAACACCTAATAGTACACGAGATAGGTAAATAAGCACAGAAACACACGCTAAGGGTTTGTGGAATTTCAAGTGATGCTAACCTTAAATATCCGGATTGTCACATCATCCCCAACTTGAAAGGAATTTCGTCCCGAAATTCGATAAGTAATCCAAAACGACAAGGTGTTAGTTCAGGATAACTGTGGATTTTCCTCGGGTACCACATCATCCCCAACTTGAAAAGAATTTCGTCCCGAAATTCGCCAATGATAACAGAAGTTGATACAACCGCTTGAACAACTGAGGATACTAGAGCTTCGTCTGATCTTTGCATTCCCGCATGAACTCCGGTCCACGACTTGAGTTCCTACGAACTCAATTGGAATTTGGCTGAGCTTACGGACCTTGACCTCCCGGTCCATAACTTCGATAGGTCATTCAACAAACTGTAACTCGTCATCAACCTTAGGCTTTATTAAGGGTATCCCAAATGTTTTATCAGGTTCAAGATATAAATGACATCGCGAACGTTACCCAATTCGTCAGGTAGCTCGAGTTTGTAGGCCATGTTATCGACTCTTTCCAGAGTTTTGAATGGCCCCAACGTAACATGAATTAAGCTTGCCATGCTCCCCAAAGCGCACTGCACCCTCCCAGGGTGAGATGTTCAACATGACACGTTTGCCCGCAGCGAACTCCCAGCGTTTCCTACATTTATCAGCTTTTCTAGTGATCACGCATTGTTGCCACGCGATTTCTGATCTAAACAATCTTCTCAAGAGTTTCGAGTACAAGTCCTGGACCTGTGATTAGGTTGTTGCCCACCTTAGTCCAACAAGGGGATCGGTATTATCGTCCATGCAATTCCTCAGACAGAATGGTAACTGCTATAGTAGAACTCAACCAAAGGTAAGTGTCATTCCAATTTTCACTAAAGTCAATCACACCCATGCTCGCAGCATGTCTTCGAGTGTCAGGATAGTTTGGTTACTCAGACCATTTGTCCTACGGTGATAAGCAATGCTCATGTCTAGACGTGAGTCAAGGGTGTTGTGTATCGCTTGTCATGAATCAGGTATAGCTCAAAATAGGAGGTAATAGGTGTTGGAACCTGTGCCTATAAGCCGCCTCTCTCAGAGGAACATTCTCAAGTTGTGAAGACTCGTCAGTTCCTTGTTTGCAAGCAAGTGTGTTGGTAACGTGAGACAGTCAACGATCACCTAGGTGATATTGTTTCCGTTTCGAGTTGTAAGTAAACTAGTGACAGAATCCATGTCAGTCTGTTCTCATTTCCATATAGGTGTTTCTAGTTGCTGATACTTCACCTTGACTTTCCCATAAGTCAATCGTCAATCACATACATACATAGCTAGGTGGGCCTTCATGCCCGATCACCAGTGCAAGATGTAGGGATCCTAATATCTCTCATCATAATCCAGACGAGTAGAATGTCGAGACTGGTGTGCTTTGTTCAACACGAGTTCCCCACAGTTGCCGTATAATGAGACCCACATTCGTTCCATGAGGTAGCGAATATCGTCCTGCCTGTCAATGGTTGATTTTCCATGCCCCACATGGGTTTAACTTGCAAATTCTGTTCCTTCAGTTCTCCAGTTTGAACAGAGCGAGTCTGATCGAGTAAGTTAGAGTCGATAGTGAGTTGCAAAGCTCGTGCACGTTCAGGTTTCACAGTCGTAATCATTCAAAAGTTCCATCCAGCGATGCTACTACATGTTTAGCTCTTCCGAACAAAGGTACACGGGAGGCCCTTGTGATCGGTCTAAGTATTGTATTTAGGTACTGTCCAAGTAATCCCTCCAGCTCAAATCCGAGATCGTGGCTTCCACCCCTGGTTGTGTGTCGTGCAATTCTTCCTGTTAATCCACCACGTATGTCATCGCTTTCTCGTGTTGCATCGGCGTGTAACTGGGATTCTGATTCGAATCGTCATGGTATACCACTAGATCACCCGTACCCTCGGGTAAAGACGATGCTCAGTGCATTGTAGTGTGGGGATTCGAAAGTTGAAAAGACGTTCTCCTGTTGTGTCTCACACGAATACACAGCACCCAGCTGTGCTAAAGAGATTAAAGCTGCGCGATCTTCGAAAATTCTGTGATGAATCTGCGATGGTATCCAGGCAAGATCCACGTGTATTCCTAATTTGTTGACTACGTGCCCAAGGATGTGTACTTCTTGAGTCCTGAAGTCACACTTTGGTAGACTTCGCATAGAGTTGCTCCTCCCCTAATAGCTCTAAGATAAGATACAAGTGCCGTCCTTGGTGTTCTTTTCCCCTGGTAGTGATTCTAAACATCATAGATAATTGTGATCGACGAAGCTGTCTAAACGAGGTTGACGCATACTACTCATGTGATCCCTGAGGCTACTGGTGTGTTAGACATCTTAAATAACTTGAGCAGAAAATCATAGTGGGCATGTTGGATCTGTAGCGCCGTGTTAGGAATCATCCTCTCCATGGCCTTCCATCGGATGACAGTCCGACCTCAAGTCAGTTCCGGATAGAAGCTCGATCATTGTAACGGATCAAGCAGGTTATCGATACGAGATTGAGAATGACGGTCCATGGTGGCCACCTTGTGGTAGTCCGTACCCATGCGAAAGGTCTCATCCTTCGTTTCCCAATAGAGCTCGGTTTCCTCGAAACATGGAGCTAGATCGATAAAACTCCCATCCCATAGTCCCTGAAGTTGATTGGACAGTTCTTGCAACTTTCCAGGCGCCAGACAATAAGGAGTACGAGTAACCAAGGCTGCCTCGGGTTGTGAGATCAATCTGGGACTCTACCTAATCAGTGGTGGAAGTAAACCTGAAAGTTCCTCAAGTAGCACGCTGAGTGAAATCACGAACAATTGGTGGATACTCGATCCTCTTTCCTTAGCCCACACATTAATAACGGTTGCCAACATAGCGGGGTAGTCCCTTCGTAGACGCTCCTGGCTTTTCTTGTTGAAATGATACTCACACTTACACCACACTGATGCTTTAGAACTAACGACGATTCGCCGCTAGGGAAAGGGATACTCAAAATTTTCTCCTCACAGGGTATATCTTTCACATTCCGTGTCACGTACTATGGCTCTACTCACTGCGTGGGTAGTTACACTCTCCATTCTATAGTCAATTGTCATTGTTCCTGTCCCGATTGATTCGTAAGAGTTGACTCCCATAAGTTGCTGACTAGGGTTAAGGATTCGATTGGAGTCAATTCGTTGGTGTTTGTTGCCGGTGCTCAGGGTCGTCCAGGTACTGAAGTCGGTAATATACTACGCTCATCCTCTTGTCCATCGATCTAGCAAGTCGATTGAGTAATACACGGTATGTTGCGAGAGTGTTGCAGAAGTGATCACACTTCGGGTTCTAATACGTCAGTACATTGAGTTCCAGCAGACAAATAGGAGTGAGAGGGGTATGGACTAATCATTGACACTGCAACATCCAACTCAGGGACGTTCGTACAAGCACCTAGCATTCTACACGGTTCGCTAGGCGTTCAGATGAGTGTTCAGGTGATACTCGATAGCATCGAGATTTCGTAAGAATTCAGAGAGGAGTGAGAAGATCACGTTCAAGTAGGAGACAATTACTGCTATGACTCCTAAAGATTTGTTACGTTTCACACTATTCGAATAACGGAACAGAACCCATTTTCCACTTGTAAAGGCTCACTGGGACTCGCATACACCCCACATTATTATTATGTGTGCACCCACAATAATATTGTGATTTGCATGCTCATCTCAGTTCCTCCTAACTCATGTCAAATGGTTCCTCAAACTCAAATATCAAACGGAGGTTGTCAAGGTAATAAGATCACAGAAATCTAAAGACTATAGCATACTATCAATGCACCACGTAACCGCACCATGATATTGTTCGCTTTGGCGGCCAGCACGCCCCCGGCATCCGCCCCTCACGGTTTTCAAAACGCGTCATAATGTAAGCAAGCAATTCATGCCATCATGCTATAGTGACAAGTGTGTGTTCGTATGTTGAGTCATAAGCATTTGTGTACTAGTCATGTAGTGCATGTAACAAGTGAGAAAGATGAACCTTGCAATCTAGAGCTGAGTGTCATGGTCGTATTCACGTATTCAGAACTGTTCGGTTATAGTCTGGTTTTAAAAAAACGTTTTAAAACCAAGTTCACTATAACCAGTGGCTCTGATACCAAACTGTCACACCCCCAAAATACCACCTAGGGAATGTCCCTGCTAGGCGTGTGACGTACCAACAACAAGCCACTAATTACATTGAACCCATACCAGTTTATAAATAAGATCCTCAATTATTAATGAAAATACCATCAACAAGTTTAAATGAAAACCAACATGTTCAGCGGAAGCAAATAATAAACCAAAGTTAAACTATTTTAAAACCAATGTATAGTGTCAAGAATTCAATCACATGAATCCCTCCAGTCGACCCATGACCACTCCAGCTACTCCAGACAGCAAGTTCCAAATCCAAGACATCTAACAACCTGCGAGCATGCAACAAGTGTATCAGACAACGCTGGTGAGTTCATAGTTTTACGAAAACGTTGATTACCAAGTGTTTAGTTAATCCATTGAATTTAATGTTGATAATACCCCGAATACAAGACGGCTCCTGATTTACATTGCCCTTTCTCCAATGCTCCTATCACAGCATTAGTCATGACTAGGTCATTAGTTTAACACCCGTCCTCCCAGGTACGGGGTGAGGTTGCCAAACCTAAGTAGCGCTACTAACTAATACCATGTTACCTCTCAGGTAACCAAACAACACGCAGGGACTTTAAAGGTGATAGGATGAGTATATTATCCAACATTACCGATTTACAACAAGACGTATTCCTCGCAGGAATACCCAAACAAGTTACCCAAAAACCCATCCCTCTTAGGGATACCCAAAGACTGTCCCAACCACCGGGACGCATGCTTAAGAGAGATGAACTCACCTTAGAGTGCTCGGTATGTTATGTCATATTATTCACAGGTTGTCAGCCAAATCCTAACATGGTTACCAATATAAATCAGTTTTGTGTTCATTTATATCACATACGTTGTTCACATAATCACAAGTTGCATTCTTGAAATACACTCATCCACAGGCATGTGATATAAGTTGTTTGTGCCACAAAACCCCATTATTCAAATATATTCACATAGTAAATTTTCATGCCACCTACCAAGTTACACTACACATATCAGGTTTCAGTTAGTCACTTAACATCACATAACAATCATTCAAGTAGTTGTACGATTCTATTAACCATTTGTGGCCCAAGGGCCAATGTGCGACCAATAATGCCTAAGGCCCAACTGTGCACAGGCCCAGTTGGTTGTGCGGTTCTTGTCCGAGTGTGCAACTGTGCCTAGAGTGTGCGGTCCCCTACCCTTGGCCAATTCAAGCAGGTGTGCGACTCATGAGGGTTTAAATAATGTGAGTATAAGGTCATTAGATTGAATTGAGTTAGATGGGTTTTGTTATAGTTTAAAAGCATTATAACATAATAGTTAAGTTACACGTAAACAAGATGGATAAATATGATGAATTGAACGACTAAAACAATTCGAACCCGTACAAACAAATTTACCGAACTCGACCTAATCATCCATTACTTAAACAAACACTTGAAATTTATACCATGCTTATTATGTATTCGGCCCATACACCTATGTTTGTACTAACATGAATCACCCATCCCCAAGTTGAATCATATTATAAGAATTGAAAGTGGAGTTCTGATTCTTATTTTTCCAACTAGATCATATACATCATTGACATACATGTTTGCGGTCGTATGAAAGAAAGCATGTGGGGACCCCTTCAGCTTAACATGTGCACCGCCCACTTAGAGATTACAAGATCAGACATTTAATTGTTATCTTTCTATACATTGACTGATCAAATTCAATTTGCTCATAAGTTATGACATGCAATTGTGAATTAAACTGGGACCCCTATAGCATGTGCGGCCACCATAATATTATCATATATGCATTCGATAAACAAGTTCTGAAAACAATGCAGATTTCATCATACTTTCACATGTGCGGACGATATATATATATATATATATATATATATATATATATATATATATATATCCATTAGTTTATATTCAGACCAATATGGAGTTACATGTACGGTCCATGTAGACCAACTAAGTTAAATCATACAAACGAAGTCGGACATAAAAGAATTCAATCATACTTTAAACAATCCCCTAATATTACTTCTAATCCTCATAGCCACATATAATCAAAACAAGCACAACTGACAACAATCCAGATCGGTTTACGGATACTAACCAACGTGTATATCCTCGGCCAAGAGTGTCAAGAAATCAACTTATGATAACAAGTTACACAAATTGGATCACCAAAAGGGGGGGGGGGGGCGGCTCGACTGAAGAAGATGGTGCTCGGATGGGGATCCACTGCCGTCGATAGTTTTTGGGGAATATAGGGTTTGTAAAGGAGTTGTGCAATCCTTTACATGTTGCACGTAAATAATAGAGAGGGAGGTGGGCTCGGTTTGGGCTTGAAATAACATAAGGAACCACATACCATTTATTATGTGTGCACACAATGGCCGGCCCAAGTTTCTCCATTATGATATAATATGTTTGCAATTCGGATTGGGCCCAAGTAACTCGCGGCCCGCACGTGACGAGTAATTCTGCGACCCATATAAGTTAGTTTCCTAAATTCACTAAATTACACAATTAATCGTATCACGGTTTCTTGTAACATTTACTAAATTGCACAATTAATCGTATCACGGTTTCTTGTAACATACACAAATAACACCTAATAGTACACGAGATAGGTAAATAAGCACAGAAACACACGCTAAGGGTTTGTGGAATTTCAAGTGATGCTAACCTTAAATATCCGGATTGTCACATGAATACCGTTAGGTGTCATTATTTGAATATAACACGTCTTGAAATTCGGGTTTTTAACGAAAAGCGGACAGAGTTTCCTCTGTTTTTTTTTTGGAATAGCCTGACAACTCAAGTTATCGTCTTTTGTCAAAACTCAACAATCAATCAACAAACAATATGTATATATAATTTTCCGCAAAGTTTGCAAAAATCGTAATTAAATCACTATATATAAACTCGGTTCGAGCTCGGTTCGCGTATAAAAATCTTGTTACCGGGTCGTAGAGTTGTGTGAGTTGACTTCCGCTGACCGAGTTTGACTGAGTTGACCAGTTGACCGAGTCGAAATAAACTGAACTGCTCGAACTGAACCAAATTGCATACTCCGAGACTGAAACCGATCTGACCCGAACCACGGCTGGCCAAGTGACTATTGTTGACTACCTTTTACCGAACCAGGGTGTTGATCGAACCGAACCCGTATTCGTTGAACTGTAACCTGCCTGAATCAGAACAGAGACTCATGACCCATGACAGAACCACCACCAGCACTACTGCCTCCGTCGGTCAGCACCACCGTCGCCGACTGCGGTAACTTTCTGTCGTCGATACCACCACCGACCCCATTATCATCACAGCACCTCGACATCAGCATAATCGGAAACGAAAAAAAAATCAAACCTCGTGTCGATAACCTGAACTGATTCAAAAGGAGGTGATGAAGAATATGAGTTTTTAGGCGCTTACCAGAGAGAAGTCTCCAACTGCGGCTGTCGTTAACCAGAAAGGCCACCATTGTTACCCAAATCGAAAAATCGGAAGCCGGAATCATGTTCATGGTACTCGATTTTGAGGGGGGGGGGGTGTCCGCCGCTAATCTACCGTCAAAAACCTCCATCACTGCCGTCGTCTGAGACCCTGTCGGTTGTCTCTTTCTCTTTCTCATCGTTCTCTCTTCCTCTCTCTCTTCTCTCTATTCTCATCACTGTCGTGCGCCACCACAATCTGGTGGTGGCCGGTCGTTATATCGATGTACAATGGAGCTGGGGTGTGCTCGTGACTGCCATAGGAGATGAAGGAGACAGGAGGTTGAGTTGTGGTGTGTTTGTCGGAGAAGGGGCGCAGGTAACCGGACAAGAGAGAAGGTTAGGGTTCTCATATGCTGAATTGAAGAGATGGATGGATGTTTCAGTGTGCGCAGGTTTGTAAAAGAAATGAGAGAATAGGGTTTTGATGTTCTATTTATACATAGGTTTTAAGCGGGCTTGGGCCCCAGGCCCACAAGTCCGCTTCACGCGGCACGATACGTTTTCCGAAGCCCATTTTTGAACCCAGACTTCGTGGACTATCATAGAATGTAATATTAGGATCGAAAATACTTAAAATCTTGTCGGTAGTTGTGGTTTGTTGCGTTAAAATCGCGTAGAATGCTTCGTTTGTCGTTTCTTGTCCGTTTTTCGATCCAATTTAAAATACGGATACAAAAATTTGAAAACAAAGCTAAATATATCATAATATTTCAATTTTGAAGGCAACACGCTAGTCCGATGCTCCCATTTCGTTGTCGGTGCTTTCCTACAGTCGCGTTTTCATTCACGTTTGCGCTTTGTGATGTTCGATAGCGTGTTATTTTCGCAAAACCCCATTACTATGTTTAAAATATATGTATAAACTTCGTATTCGTCGGAGTTTTCCGTATTTTGTACGGTTTCATTTCGTTATCACTTAACGCTCCGCAGATTTCCCGAAAATCACCATACGCACACTGTAACGTCAGATAAGCGTTCATAGGCATTCCAAAAGCCTAATTAAGTTTTCTCATGTCTTAAACACTATTTATTATCGCCTAAACATTCGTTAATCGCGTAATTAAGAGGCGTTAATTTCCGGTTGTCGTCTTTTGTCTATACTCAACAATCAATCAACAAACAATATGTATATATAATTTTCCGCAAAGTTTGCAAAAATCGTAATTAAATCACTATATATAAACTCGGTTCGAGCTCGGTTCACGTATAAATAAGAATCTATAACATAACTAAACTTTACGTCGCCTAAATCTTGTTACCGGGTCGTAGAGTTGACTGAGGGGCTGTTTGGCTAAGCTTATTTTAGTGACTTATTTACTTTTTGAAAAGTTAAAAGGTGTTTGGGTTAGCTTATTATGTGAGAGGAATAAGTAAATAAGTCACTCCATTATGACTTATTTACTTTTCCAAAAAGTCAATAAGTCATAAGTCACTCCAAAATAAGCTTAGCCAAACAGCCCCTGAGTTAACTTCCGCTGACCGAGTTTGACTGAGTTGACCAGTTGACCGAGTCGAAATAAACTGAACTGCTCGAACTGAACCAAATTGCATACTCCGAGACTGAAACAGATCTGACCCGAACCACGGCTGGCCAAGTGACTATTGTTGACTACCTTTGACCGAACCAGGGTGTTGACCAGACCGAACCGAACGCGTATCCGTTGAACTGTAACCTGCCTGAATCAGAACAGAGACTCATGACCCATGATAGAACCACCACCACTACTGCCTCCGTCGGTCAGCACCACCGTCGCCGACTGCGGCAGCTTTCTGTCGTCGACACCACCACCGACCTCATTACCATCACAGCACCTCGACGTCAGCATCATCAGAAACGAAAAAAAATCAAACCTCATGTCGATAACCTGAACTGATTCAAAAGGAGGTGATGAAGAAGATGAGTTTTTAGGCGCTTACCGGAGAGAAGTCGCCAATTGCGGCTGTCGTCAACCGGAACGGCCACCATTGTTACCCAAATCGGGAAATCGGAAGCCGGAATCACGTTCAGGGTACTCGATTTTGAGGGGGGGGTGTCCGCCGCTAATCTACCATCAAAAACCTCCATCACTACCGTCGTCTGAGACCCTGTCAGTCGTCTCTTTCTCTCTCTCATCGTTCTCTCTTCCTCTCTCTCTTCTCTCTGTTCTCATCACCGTCGCGCGCCACCACAATCTGGTGGCGTCCAGCCGTTATATCGAGGTACAATGGAGCTGGGGTGTTCTCGTGACTGCCATAGGAGATGAGGGAGATAGGAGGTTGGGTTGTGGTGTGTTTGTCGGAGAAGGGGCAGGTAACCGGACAAGAGAGAGGGTTAGGGTTCTCATATGTTGAAATGAAGAGATGGATGGATGTTTTAGTGTGCGCAGGTTTGTAAAAGAAATGAGAGAATAGGGTTTTGATGTTCTATTTATACATAGGTTTTAAGTGGGCCTAGGCCCCAGGCCCACAAGCCCGCTTCACGCGGCTCGATACGTTTTCCGAAGCCCATTTTTGAACCCGGACTTCGTGGACTGTCGTAGAATGTAGTATTAGGGTCGAAAATACTTAAAATCTTGTCGGTAGTCGTGGTTTGTTGCGTTAAAATCGCGTAGAATGCTTCGTTTGTCGTTTCTTGTCCGTTTTTCGATCCAATTTAAACTACGGATACGAAAATTTGAAAACGAAGCTAAATATATGGTAATATTTCAATTTTGAAGGCAACACGCTAGTCCGATGCTCCCATTTCGTTGTCGGTGCGTTCCTACAGTCGCGTTTTCATTCACGTTTGCGCTTTGTGATGTTCGATAGCGTGTTATTTCCCCAAAACCCCATTACTATGTTTAAATTATATGTATAAACTTCGTATTCATCGGAGTTTTCCGTATTTTGTACGGTTTCAGTTCGTTATCGCTTAACGCTCCGCAGATTTCCCGAAAATCACCATACGGGCACTGTAACGTCAGATAAGTGTTCCTAGGCATTCCAAAAGCCTAATTAAGTTATTTCGTGTCTTAAACACTATTTATTACTGCCTAAAAGTTTGTTAATCATGTAATTAAGAGGCGTTAATTGCCGGTTGTCACAGATTCAACTTGGCGAACTTCGGGTTTTCATCAAGTCTTAGATTCTCTTCTAGATGGATGGTCATTAGCAACGATTCTCAATGATGGCTCAAACCGTAGTAGGGGTTAGATCTGAGAATACTCTCCTAGCTACCATGTCAAGATTTTGCCTAGATGGAACTCACAATCCATTATAGAATGTCAGAGGCGTCTCTGAGAATTCACGTACCCTGTTCGAGATTGAAAAATGTGCCCTTCTGTTATGTTCTGTTATTATTTAAAAAAGATCAAATCAGTATTGGGCTTAATAAACCTAATTCCAAGTGGGTTAAATTCTAAATCATAAAAAATGATTTGTAAATGAGCCTGTATTGAAAATGGTATGTGTTTACTATTTAAAAAAAATAACATATACGTATCAGATTTTTTTTTTAAATCGCATGCCCCTCGAAATCGTGGGCCTGTATTGAAAATGGTATGTGTTTACTAAGAATGTGTTCATGACCATCCAAGGCTCCATACCATGATGAGGGCAATTACTAAGAAACTCATTGTAACGATCCCATGCTTCAGAAAAACGTTCATCGTCTTCTTGCTCAAAAGCTTATATCCTACTCCTTAACCAATTAGTTTTAGACGGAGAAAAGAATTTAGTCAGAAAATAGTCAGCCATGTTTCTCCATGTAGTAACAGATCCAAGCTCTGAAAAACTAAGCCAAGAACAGGCTTTTCCTACGAGCGAGAAAGGAAACAAACGAGGTCTAACTGCATCATCAATGACTTCAATGATTTTAAAGGTGTCTCAAAGTTCAAGAAATTTATCAATATGATCATTAGGGTCTTCATCAGCTAGTCCGTTGTATTGACACGAACGTTGAATCATCTAAATGAGTTGAGGAGGAATAGTGAAATTGTTCGCAACCACCCAAGGTCTAAAAATGCTAATCCGAATCGCATTAGCAGAAGGACAAACATTCTTTTAAATGGTTCGTTTTGTCATCCTAGTGTTAAGTCTAAAATAACTAGTGTACTTGGGCAAAATCGCAAGTAGCAGAAAACAACAAAGCAAAAGAAACAAATAAATAAACAAAAGTGATTAAACTACTAACTTTAGGTTGTTTTCAAAAAGTGTCATGTCCCCGGCAACAGTGCCAAAAACTTGATGTGCTCATATAGTAACAAATAATATCAAACAATGCATAGACTAGTTTTAAGGTAAAAGACCTAAAAATAGTAACTACACATGTAACAGACAAACGTAGCTATTGTTAGCATAATATAGTTCAATGAAGTTACCGAGTATTAATCCAAGGACATGATAGCTTTTAATAAACTTTTAATTAATATCTAACCGTTGCAATGGTAAGCTTTAAGAAAAGAAAACTATTAAAGTGAAATAAGTGAAAAATAGCTTTAACGAAATCAAATATGTAAAAGATAACCGGTTAGGATCAAAATCCTTTCTAGTCATTTAAGAAACTTGTCAGATTATGTATTTATGAAAAGCTCATTTTGATATGAACCAAAACGAGGTGTGAAGTGCTAAAAGACCAATACCCTACCAGATTGACCACGTCATCTTGAACACCTAAGTTATAGACACCCATAGATTATCCGATTTCAAGTAGCTAAGTTATTTACCAATACCTTGTAATTTAGAGCATCTTAATTATTTTCGTTTTGATACTAGTTATATGTTTTCGGTTTGATACTAGCTACACTATGTCCTTGGATTGATTCCCGGTCTTACCTACTTTATTACATAATGATTTAGGAAGTTGTTTTAATTTGGTGTTTTATTCAACGGACATTATTTTACACATCAATAATTTACAGGCTTAAGGGCATTTGGCCCACTGCATTTTAATTAAGAAAAACCCTACATCTAATCTAAGGTGCTGTTTGTTTTTTCAGAGTTAAAACGTCTGCAGTCTGCGGACCACATCTGCGGACATCTGTAGCTGAAGAGGTGGACTAAACCTCTGCAGTCTGCAAGAAGAAGACTGTTTGTTTTTTTATCAACTTTTAAGCATAACTAGAGCTTAGAACAAACTATAAATATGATAAAACATATAATAAATTTAATAATAAACACCTACTCACCCACCCTTCTCCATAATTATAAAGCTGAATAGACATTTTGCCTAATGATTTCTTAACCTGATCTTCACATCCATCCATTTCTTCAACTCTTCCTCTATAAAACCCATCTTCCCACATCAACATTCTGCAAATTAACCACACTTTACATCAACCATCAAACCCGGTATTCGGTTTCCACAGCGATCACTTTGAAAACAACAACTCACAAGCTGCCATTGTCGTCTCCGACTTTACACCCGTTACCGCCACGAAGCCGACTGCAAATTCCCACCTCCGGCGACTTCCACCATTAACCAAATTCCGTTCAACT
Organism: Helianthus tuberosus; assembly: GCA_030545235.1. Taxonomy (NCBI): domain Eukaryota; kingdom Viridiplantae; phylum Streptophyta; class Magnoliopsida; order Asterales; family Asteraceae; genus Helianthus; species Helianthus tuberosus. The sequence goes on from CM060409.1 coordinate 118,957,843, forward strand.
CAATCGAACGCAAACACATTTCCCACCACCACTGCCATTGAAGAACCACACAGGAAGAACAAGAGCAAAAAACCGAAGTCGTTTTTCCCCAAATGAGGCGAGACATTGGAATTGGTGTGCGAAAGAGAAGGAATCGCCTTTGATTCACAAGAAAGAGAGGAGAGAGAAGGAACGGACGGTGGTGGCTTCCCTGGGAGTTTCTCCCTCACCTTTGATTAAAGAAATAGCCTTTGATTCACAAGAAATCGAAGCAACCAAAGATTAAAGACTGTGATGAACATTTTGATCCAACTGATGTGAAAATAAAGACTGCGATGAAGATTTTGATTCAACTATGTTTTGAGATTAGGAGGAAAGGGGTGGAGAGAGGGTTGGAAGAGGTTGGAAGAGGTGGGAAGACATTGGATCATGTCTGCGTGGGGAAGAGGTGAGGCAGAGGTAAAAGGTCTGCAGATCTTCAAGAAAACAAACAAGCTGCAGGACCCTTATGTCTGCGCGCGTCTGCACGACGCAGACATAAGTGCTCAGAAGAGCTTTTACCCAAAAAACAAACACCACCTAAATCAATCCATATGATATCTTCAGCCCATTTGAACCAACGCCACCATGCCATCATCGAAACGGAAGTCGAGCAGAGAAAATTTTTTGTGATTTCTAGTTTCGTGAATCGAGAACCAACAAAAATGAGTTTTAGCGTCGGTAACCACCACTGCAACATCACCCTCAGCCACCACCGAACCACTTTATCAAGCAACTTCGCTTCTTCATATCCTTTCCAGATCTGAGCCACTTGCGTTAAAATCAATGGATTTTTGAACCATTATTCATCCTCGTTTGTTTTGCTATCTCCGTACTGTTTAACCACAAAAGTCATGGCCCGGAGAATTAATGTATTTGTGGGTGGAAATGGAGGCAAAAGGGTTCAAAGATGGATTTGTGGATTGTGTTTGTTTGATTCAGATGATGGCGTGATTCGTTGAGTATTTAGCTGATATACTGGATTTTTATACTATGCTGGATTTAGGTATTGTTCAGTATTTAGGTATTATATTGGATTCTGATGATGTTGTACAAAAATCCAGTAAAATATTTTCTAAATTAAATTCATTTTTTATATATCAATACCATACTCAAACTAAAGCAAAAAAATTGCTCGTTTTTAATGTGTATTGTTTTTAAAATAATAATAATAATAATAATCTATATCTATCTATACTTTCAATAAAAGGAGACCCCTCAGTGACATAAGAAAAGCTTATGTGGCAGTCATAGAGGCTGTCGAACAATGTTTTTCTTATGTTATCAACAATGAGGTGGCAACCATAGAGGAGACATAGTGACATCATAATTCAAACATCTGATCCACATTCAAGTTTCAAATGTCTGCCCACATACAAGGCAAACATCTGCCCACATACAAAAGGACAAAACTCTATACACACTTCAAACCTCTGTCCATATTCAAAATTTTGGCTCCATATTCAAAATTCAAATCATATGCGTATATAACATACATGATTTTGGCTTCACAATAAAAAATTCAATCCATCTTTCTCTCTCTACAAACTCTCATTCTCATTCAAACCGTAATCCACCCGATGATAAAATTGGAGATGCAGAGTTTGATTCAATCCATCTTTCTCTCTTTACAAACCCTCATTCAATCCATTTTTCTCTCTCTCTCTCTACAAACCCTCATTCTTTATCTACAATCTGTATAATTTATGGTGTAGAGGATAATATGAAGCAATTCCAAAATTAGGGTTACCAAATTTTGAGGATAATATGTAACGTTGCTTTTAATGATGAAAGGCAAGAGGTATGCGACTCAAATATACTTTCATTTGATGATAAAATGGGAGATGCAGAGCTTTTTTTTCTCTCAGTTTATGGAAGCAGTCAGGATGAATTTTGAAGATCTCCCAAACGATACAATCATCACATTAGGACTTTCAGTCGAATCAAATAAAGTTGACAACATGTGAGACTCTTGAACCAAGTTCTTGGTTTTTGTTTCATAATTCTAATTTCGTGTTTAATAATGTTGAAGAAGGAAAGTGTGACAACCCTCAAATTTGCATGTAACCATACAGTTTATTAATGATAATAAAAGTACTTGATGACTGTGCTGAATCATTTAACTGCTCTCTGATTACTGTGTTATACTTACATGTGCGTGTTAGCATACTAGTAGTATACAGAAAAGTTACTAAATAGTCCGGTATATTTTCCTGTGTGTTAGGAATAAATTTCGTTACAAAAATATATGTATAAGACGCTATACGGTGAAATTAAACGCTTTAACGGAACGATACGTAACCGAACAACCAGACATTTTCCGGGACACTAAAATATTTTCAGAAATATTATTTTATCTTTCTTAATTATTTATGGTCACAAAAATCCCCATGCACCATGTAAACATGACATACACCCACTATACTTGTAAATACCCTTAACCTTCTAACTTAATACCTATTAATTAACAAAAATTTACACTTTACCCCCCCCCCCAACCAAAAATCTGCCCAAATTATTAAAGATATTTTGTTTAGATTTTGTGTAAAGTGGATCTTGTTTCTATTGGCCAAAAGTTGGGTATGATTACCCTAGGATTAGAAGGGTGCATTTCCAAGATGATGATCATCATTACTTCAAAGCTTGCACTCAATCCCCTATCTCCTCTCTCTATATTTCGGCTCACATACCCCCCCCCCTCTCTCATAACCAAAATCACCACCATCATTCTTCACCATCTCCATTTCTTCCACTAAAAGCTCTCATTCAAAGGTTGAAGCTCATCCATAGAAGTGTAAGATTGAAGGGCTTTCAAGGAAGTTTGATTCAAGCTTTGTCACCAACTTTTCACCATCATCTCATCCTAAGATTACTACCCTAGCCTTGTGCTAGTAGTAAGTCCCTTCATACTCTTGTTCCACCTTGATTCTTGTTACGATTTGTTGAATGTTTATGACACACACAAAAGTTTAAACACTAATTATATGAACATAAAATTCTGCATAAAAACCTTACATAAAAAGTTTGTTTGAAGATGAAATCTGGTTAGTTTGGGTTTGGTAAATGCATGCATGATGTTTGAACAATTATCCTTCGATACACCATGGTTAGAGTCTTTGTTTATGCGTTTTTAGTCACTTCTACATATAAACAGCCTGCTGATTGAAATTTCCAGCCTGCTTCAACAGGCTGTAACGGGTTCATATTTAATCGAAAAATTTAAGTTCTGGAGTCTAAATTGTGTAATTTTGAATATCTGAACAAATGGAACTGGAATCGCAATTTTCCGAGGTCGTTTACTATTTTTAAAGTATTATTTTAGACAGCAGCTCAAAGCTGAAATATTTCTGCTGAAAAAGTGTGTTGTAATCAGAGTCCAAACTTAAAACCTGAGGAGAGTCAGCTCATGGAATTTTTACCGTAGATAGTCACGGTTGTTTTTGTGACCCTCCAACTGGAATTTCGACGATCTGACTTACGATTGATTTTTAGTGAATTGTTCCGTAAAACTGCAATCAGAAAGTATCAAATCTGATTGCAGTCGAGTAAAAGAATTTTTATACAAAATTGGTAATGAACTGTTATCCGAAATTTTTAGACAACAAATCGTGGGTTTTATATGACCTTCTGTAAAAATTTGAGAATTTTTGGAAAAGGTTAACTATTTTATTAAAATGCTCGAAAACAGTCCAGTTTTGGATTAATAAAGCTGAAACGACATAAGGAGTGATTTGCGTGTCTAAATGTCGAGTAGGTTATCCGAGAACGATAGAACATGTTACATGTCAATAAAAGTGTTATGTGCAATGTTGTATGTTTGTCTATGAGTGGGGAATAGATGGGAAGGTTATATGGGCATGAACCGTTAAAGTGATGCATGTTATGTGATAGATACGTGTAGGAACTTTGTGTCCTATTTGAAATCACTAATAAACTAAGTGGTAATCATACTAGGACATGATTGACCGACCTCGACTATTAGCTATATTTGAGAGTCAAACCGAGCAACCAAGGTGAGTTCACACTCTTTCTAAGGCATGGGATTCCCAGGGGTTGGGAATGGGATTGAATAAATACTTGTACTATCATTACTATTAAACTACTTTTTACTGTCCTCGGATTGAAGGGCACGTACGTAAAACCTACGTACACTCATACTTACTACTGTCCTCGGATTGAAGGGCACGTACGTAAAACCTACGTACACGATCATAAGACCATAAACTCTATCACTTTAAGTCCCTCATTTATCGACTTAATCGCCGAGACCTATGGCGAGCGGGTCATTAGTTAATAGCGCTATTAGGTTTAACAAACCTCACACCGTGCCAGTCGGACGGGCGTGTACTAATGGACTATGGGCAAAGGGTCAATGCTGATAGACATTGACTTAGGGCACCTCTTACATTTTCGTAGCAGTCGATACGCGTGGTCTAGTAACACAAGGGAAACCCCCACTAATCTTCGCAAACATGTCAGAAAGACCGCGATACGAAATTATACGATACAGGGTTTTCAAAACGAACAGATGATTTACGAAACAAATGCTATAACTAAACAACCAACTGTGAATTCACTCAACTTTGTTGTTGACTCGTTGTTACATGCCTTACAGGTCGCTAGATGCTTATGGAGCTTGCACGAGGAGGAGGTTGTTGTGGGATGCGGACTGTTATGTCCCGTACTTAATAATTGAATTTTATAAACTATGTTTTGGACATTAAACTTATGAACTATAAACTTATGTTTTGAACTTCCGTTTTATGCTTCCGCTGTTAACTTAAAAACTGGTCACTGACTTATGGTCACCAATCGTATTGTGATTGGTTTTACTTACTAAGATTTCGTTGTTCAATATGATTGGTGGCTCGATCCTGGTCACGTCACGCCTCCAAGCGGTGATACCCCGCATGGTGGATTTTGGGGGTGTGACAGATTGGTATCAGAGCCATTGGTTATAGTGAACTTAGTTTTAAAAAGGGAAAAGCTTTTTGATAAAACCAGACTATAACCTGTATAGTGCTCAACGATCCACAACGACGCTTCGCTCCACGTGCAAGACTCGACACCATAAGTGGTATGATTTATGTTATATTGTCGGTTAGATAGTTCTCACTGTGCATTAGATAATGTGGTAATTGTTATTTGAACCTTGCGTGCTTACTCTCTACTATCGTCCCACACTTACGCACTTTCGCGACACTTTTCTCACCTACGTTATTTCGTTGTGAAGATCATGAGTGGACGTTTGAACCTAACCCAAGCCCAGCTGACGGCTTTGATCAACGAACGAGTTGCTGAGGCACTCGCAGCTATCCCTGCAGGAGGTATAACCTGCCATATCAACCCACCTTAGGATGTTTAGATCCTACCTTCGCAAACCAACCCTCGTGCTTAATCTTGTCTTTTATTCTCGCGCAACAGGTCAACATGCTCAAACTCCTGTGTGCACGTTCAAAACGTTTATGGACTGCCGACCTACTACTTTCAGTGGCACCGAAGGAGCAGTGGGCCTTCTTCACTGGTTTGAAAAGATTGAGTCAGTTTTCGAGATGTGCGAATGCCCCGAAGACCGTAGGGTGAAATATGCTACCGGAACACTTGAAGGAGCTGCGTTAACCTGGTGGAAGGCGCAGGTTCAACTACTAGGACTGGCAGTTGCTAATGCCACACCCTGGAATGGTTTTAAAGAGCTGATCAAGGAGGAGTACTGTAGTCGGGATGACATCCACAAGCTAGAAGTGGAATTTTACAATCTGAAAATGACGGGGTCTGAGATTGAGGCGTATACTAAGAGGTCAAACGAGCTGGCCATCCTGTGTCCAACTATGGTGGACCCTCCCATCAAACGAATTGAGCTGTACCTCAAGGGCCTTTTACCAGCAATTCAAAGTCACGTAACTTCAGCCAACCTGGGTACCATTCAGCAAATTATCAAGTTGGCTCATCGTCTCACCGACCAGGCGGTGGAGCAAAACAAGCTACCCAAACGTATCAGTGCTACAGCTACTTCTGATGTACTTACCGACAACAAGCGAAAATGGGATGGAAACTCCAGTAAGGGTTCTGCTTCGGGTCAGTCTCAGCAGCGAAGGACTGACGACTACCAGAGTCCGGATCAGCAATCCTCCGGTAATCAAGGACAGGGTGGGTATCGAGGAAACCACCCAAAGTGCAACAAATGTAACAGACACCATAGTGGTCAGTGCAACAAAGGTCGTTGTCATAGATCTCACAAGTTGGGTCATGAAGCTAGGGATTGCAGGAGCCCGCGTCCTGCGAATCAGAATCGCCAACAACAACAAGCCCCACAGAACCACCAGCAGCAGCATCAGCAGGGAAATAAAGGATGCTTTCAGTGTGGCGCTGAAGGCCACTTTAAGAAGAACTGTCCCCAGCTTAACCAGAATCAGAACAACAACAACAACCAGGGAAACGGGAACAACAATGGAGGTAACAACGGGGGTAACAACAATGGTAATGGAGCAAGAGGTCGTGCTTTCGTGACTGGTCAGGGTGATGCAAGGAACGATCCCAACGTTGTGATGGGTAAGTTTCTTCTGGATGACTTCTTTGTTACTATTTTATTTGATTCGGGTGCCGATACTAGTTATGTGTCCTTAAAAGTTAGCCAAATGCTTAAGCGCACTCCAACACTTTTGAACACCAAACACGCGGTAGAGCTAGCAAATGGTAAAAGTCTTGAAGCCACACATGTAGTTAAAGGTTGTAACCTCGTCTTAGCTGGTCAGACTTTCCCTATCGATCTTGTTCCTATCACACTGGGAAGTTTTGACGTCGTTATTGGAATGGATTGGCTATCTCGTTATCAAGCGGAGATTGTTTGCAAGGAGAAAATCATCCGCATTCCTCGATCTGGTGAAGACCCTCTTGTGATTCGTGGCGACAAGAGTGGTGCTGTCGAAGGCATCATCTCTTTCCTTAAGGCCCAGAAATGTCTACGAAAGGGCCACACTGCCATTCTAGCGCTCGTCAATGACACATCCACGGAAGAGAAGAGAATTGAAGACATTCCTATTGTGCGCGAATTTCCTGAGGTATTTCCTGAGGAATTGCCTGGTTTTCCGCCTCACCGCCAAGTTGAATTTCAAATCGATCTAGCTCCTGGAGCAGCACCAGTAGCTCGAGCACCATATCGTCTAGCTCCATCAGAACTCGAAGAACTGTCCACACAACTACAAGAACTCTTGGAAAAAGGTTTTATTCGTCCTAGCTCTTCGCCCTGGGGAGCTCCAGTCTTGTTCGTAAAGAAGAAAGATGGTACCTTCAGGATGTGTATTGACTACCGCGAACTCAACAAGGTGACTGTGAAGAATCGTTATCCTCTTCCACGTATTGACGACTTGTTCGACCAGTTGCAAGGGTCGAGCTATTACTCCAAGATTGACTTGAGATCGGGATACCATCAGCTGAGGGTCCGAGATGAGGACGTCTCCAAAACAGCATTCAGAACTCGTTACGGCCATTACGAGTTTCTGGTTATGCCATTCGGGCTGACGAATGCACCAGCGGTTTTCATGGATCTCATGAACCGAGTGTGCAAGCCTTACCTGGATAAGTTCGTTATTGTGTTCATCGACGATATCCTGATCTATTCTAAGAGTCAGGAGGAACACGAGCAGCATCTACGACTTATGTTGGAACTTCTTCGAAAAGAGCAATTGTATGCCAAGTTTTCAAAATGTGACTTCTGGCTTCGCGAAGTCCACTTTCTAGGCCATGTGGTAAACAAGGATGGGATTCATGTTGATCCATCGAAGGTTGACTCAATCAAGAACTGGCCTGCACCCCGAACACCAAAAGAAATCCGCCAATTCTTGGGTTTGGCAGGATATTACAGAAGGTTTATCAAAGATTTCTCCAAGATTGCGCAACCTCTCACTTCACTGACTCAGAAGGGCGTCATCTATCGTTGGGGTGATGCACAAGAGTCCGCATTTCAACATCTAAAGGATAGGCTTTGTAGCGCGCCTATCCTCTCATTGCCCGAAGGCACCGATGATTTCGTGGTTTATTGCGACGCTTCCATCCAAGGACTTGGTTGCGTATTGATGCAACGTGACAAGGTCATTGCCTACGCATCGCGCCAACTTAAAGTTCACGAAAGAAACTACACTACTCACGATCTGGAGCTGGGAGCAGTTGTTTTCGCTCTTAAGATATGGAGACATTACCTGTACGGTACCAAGTGCACCATTTACACCGATCACAGGAGTCTCGAGCATATCTTCAAACAAAAGGAGTTAAACATGCGTCAACGCCGATGGGTTGAGCTCTTGAACGATTATGAATGCGCAATCAAGTATTATCCGGGCAAAGCCAATGTTGTGGCCGACGCCCTAAGTCGAAAGGATACCATACCTAGGCGTGTACGTGCTCTACAGCTTACCATCCAATCTAACCTTCCCGCTCAGATTCGTGATGCTCAGGTTGAAGCATTGAAAGCAGAGAACATCAGGACTGAGTCCCTACGAGGATCGAGGCAGCGGCTAGAACAAAAGGAAGACGGCGCTTACTATGTAACAGGGCGCATCTGGGTCCCACTGTATGGAAACCTACGCGAGCTTGTGATGGATGAAGCACATAAGTCTCGTTATTCAGTACATCCTGGTTCGGATAAGATGTACCACGACTTAAAGACCACATACTGGTGGCCTGGCATGAAAGCCCACATAGCAACCTACGTCAGCAAGTGCTTGACTTGTGCGAGAGTCAAGTCTGAATATCAGAAACCATCAGGCCTACTTCAACAGCCGGAAATCCCGAAATGGAAATGGGAGCAAATTTCCATGGATTTCTTGACCGGCCTGCCCATATCTCAGCGCGGAAATGATACCATTTGGGTAATCGTAGATCGACCGACCAAGTCTGCACATTTTCTGGCTATCAAAGAAACGGATAAGTTTTCTACTCTTGCAGACATTTATCTAAAGGAAGTGGTATCAAGGCACGGAGTGCCAACCTCTATTATATCTGATCGTGACGCACGTTTTACTTCTGAACTGTGGCAAGCAATGCACAAGTCCTTTGGCTCACGTTTAGATATGAGCACTGCTTATCACCCACAGACGGATGGGCAATCTGAACGCACCATCCAAACCCTTGAAGACATGCTTAGGGCATGTGTAATCGATTTTGGTAATGGCTGGGAAAGGCACCTCCCGCTGGTGGAGTTTTCGTACAACAACAGCTACCACACCAGCATCCAAGCCGCTCCGTTTGAGGCATTATACGGACGGAAATGCCGATCACCTCTCTGTTGGGCAGAAGTTGGTGACAGCCAAATCACTGGCCCAGAACATGTGGTAGACACCACCGAGAGAATTGCTCAAATACGACAGCGAATGGCGGCAGCTCGTGACCGTCAGAAAAGTTATGCTGATAAGGGAAGAAAACCACTCGAGCTCCAGGTTGGGGATCGAGTGCTACTCAAAGTCTCACCTTGGAAAGGTGTAGTCCGCTTTAGCAAACGAGGCAAACTCAATCCGCGTTATGTCGGACCCTTCGAAGTCATTGAGAAAATTGGCAAGTCGCCTACAGGTTGAATCTACCTGAAGAACTCAACGGAGTTCACAATGTTTTCCATGTGTCGAATCTGAAGAAGTGTCTGTCAGATGAGACCCACATAGTTCCTCTGAAGGAACTCACTATCGACGACCAGCTGCGATTCGTCGAGGAACCTGTAGAGATTACGGATCAAGATGTTAAGATCCTCAAGCATACCAGGATACCTCTGGTCCGAGTTCGTTGGAATGCTCGTCGTGGGCCAGAGTATACCTGGGAACGGGAAGACCAAATGAAACTCAGATATCCCCAGTTGTTCAGAAACAATGCAACCACTACTGAGGCTGAAGCTACTACAGAATTTCGGGACGAAATTCCAAATCAACGGGGGGATGATGTGACACCCCAGGAAAATCAGGAAAACAACGCAACTTAACTAGCCTCCTCAGTAACCACGCGCTAAATTTCGGGACGAAATTCTCTTAACAGGGGGAGAATGTGACAACCCTCAAATTTGCATGTAACCATACAGTTTATTAATGATAATAAAAGTACTTGATGACTGTGCTGAATCATTTAACTGCTCTCTGATTACTGTGTTATACTTACATGTGCGTGTTAGCATACTAGTAGTATACAGAAAAGTTACTAAATAGTCCGGTATATTTTCCTGTGTGTTAGGAATAAATTTCGTTACAAAAATATATGTATAAGACGCTATACGGTGAAATTAAACGCTTTAACGGAACGATACGTAACCGAACAACCAGACATTTTCCGGGACACTAAAATATTTTCAGAAATATTATTTTATCTTTCTTAATTATTTATGGTCACAAAAATCCCCATGCACCATGTAAACATGACATACACCCACTATACTTGTAAATACCCTTAACCTTCTAACTTAATACCTATTAATTAACAAAAATTTACACTTTACCCCCCCCCCCCCCCAACCAAAAATCTGCCCAAATTATTAAAGATATTTTGTTTAGATTTTGTGTAAAGTGGATCTTGTTTCTATTGGCCAAAAGTTGGGTATGATTACCCTAGGATTAGAAGGGTGCATTTCCAAGATGATGATCATCATTACTTCAAAGCTTGCACTCAATCCCCTATCTCCTCTCTCTATATTTCGGCTCACATACCCCCCCCCCCCTCTCTCATAACCAAAATCACCACCATCATTCTTCACCATCTCCATTTCTTCCACTAAAAGCTCTCATTCAAAGGTTGAAGCTCATCCATAGAAGTGTAAGATTGAAGGGCTTTCAAGGAAGTTTGATTCAAGCTTTGTCACCAACTTTTCACCATCATCTCATCCTAAGATTACTACCCTAGCCTTGTGCTAGTAGTAAGTCCCTTCATACTCTTGTTCCACCTTGATTCTTGTTACGATTTGTTGAATGTTTATGACACACACAAAAGTTTAAACACTAATTATATGAACATAAAATTCTGCATAAAAACCTTACATAAAAAGTTTGTTTGAAGATGAAATCTGGTTAGTTTGGGTTTGGTAAATGCATGCATGATGTTTGAACAATTATCCTTCGATACACCATGGTTAGAGTCTTTGTTTATGCGTTTTTAGTCACTTCTACATATAAACAGCCTGCTGATTGAAATTTCCAGCCTGCTTCAACAGGCTGTAACGGGTTCATATTTAATCGAAAAATTTAAGTTCTGGAGTCTAAATTGTGTAATTTTGAATATCTGAACAAATGGAACTGGAATCGCAATTTTCCGAGGTCGTTTAATATTTTTAAAGTATTATTTTAGACAGCAGCTCAAAGCTGAAATATTTCTGCTGAAAAAGTGTGTTGTAATCAGAGTCCAAACTTAAAACCTGAGTAGAGTCAGCTCATGGAATTTTTACCGTAGATAGTCACGGTTGTTTTTGTGACCCTCCAACTGGAATTTCGACGATCCGACTTACGATTGATTTTTAGTGAATTGTTCCGTAAAACTGCTATCAGAAAGTATCAAATCTGATTGCAGTCGAGTAAAAGAATTTTTATACAAAATCGGTAATGAACTGATATCCGAAATTTTTACACAACAAATCGTGGGTTATATATGACCTTCTGTAAAAATTTGAGAATTTTTGGAAAAGGTTAACTATTTTATTAAAATGCTCGAAAACAGTCTAGTTTTGGATTAATAAAGCTGAAACGACATAACGAGTGATTTGCGTGTCTAAATGTCGAGTAGGTTATCCGAGAATGATAGAACATGTTACATGTCAATAAAAGTGTTATGTGCAATGTTGTATGTTTATCTATGAGTGGGGAATAGATGGGAAGGTTATATGGGCATGAACCGTTAAAGTAATGCATGTTATGTGATAGATACGTGTAGGAACTTTGTGTCCTATTTGAAATCACTAATAAACTAAGTGGTAATCATACTAGGACGTGATTGACCGACCTCGACTATTAGCTATATTTGAGAGTCAAACCGAGCAACCAAGGTGAGTTCACACTCTTTCTAAGGCATGGGATTCCCAGGGGTTGGGAATGGGATTGAATAACTACTTGTACTATCATTACTATTAAACTACTTTTTACTTTCCTCGGATTGAAGGGCACGTACGTAAAACCTACGTACACTCATACTTACTACTGTCCTCGGATTGAAGGGCACGTACGTAAAGCCTACGTACACGATCATAAGACCATAAACTCTATCACTTTAAGTCCCTCATTTATCGACTTAATCGCCGAGACCTATGGCGAGCGGGTCATTAGTTAATAGCGCTATTAGGTTTAACAAACCTCACACCGTGCCAGTCGGACGGGCGTGTACTAATGGACTATGGGCAAAGGGTCAATGCTGATAGACATTGACTTAGGGCACCTCTTACATTTTCGTAGCAGTCGATACGTGTGGTCTAGTAACACAAGGGAAACCCCCACTAATCTTCGCAAACATGTCAGAAAGACCGCGATACGAAATTATACGATACAGGGTTTTCAAAACGAACAGATGATTTACGAAACGAATGCTATAACTAAACAACCAACTGTGAATTCACTCAACTTTGTTGTTGACTCGTTGTTACATGCCTTACAGGTCGCTAGATGCTTATGGAGCTTGCACGAGGAGGAGGTTGTTGTGGGATGCGGACTGTTATGTCCCGTACTTAATAATTGAATTTTATAAACTATGTTTTGGACATTAAACTTATGAACTATAAACTTATGTTTTGAACTTCCGTTTTATGCTTCCGCTGTTAACTTAAAAACTGGTCACTGACTTATGGTCACCAATCGTATTGTGATTGGTTTTACTTACTAAGATTTCGTTGTTCAATATGATTGGTGGCTCGATCCTGGTCACGTCACGCCTCCAAGCGGTGATACCCCGCATGGTGGATTTTGGGGGTGTGACAGAAAGGGTCAAAAGGGCAATTGTTTACAAGTGGTAATCATTCATGCTGAAGATTTGGTGATTCATGATATAATTTGATCGACGCCGTCAACTCCCCTCTGTATTATTCGTGGTATATCTGTGTGTTTCTAATCTCTCAGGTGCTTTCTGATTTAATTTTGTTGATTTTGATCTGTATAGTATGTACTTCAATTCAGTTTCGCGCATGTGAGATCACTTAGATTATGTAGAAAATAGGTTGTGAATGTATGATTCAGTTGATACATGATCTAGAAATTAGGTTCTGAATATATGATTAAGTTGGCTTATTATGTTGGTTGTATGCTTAAATTGATCTTAATTTAATGATATTGTGTACGGTAATTGCTATGCTTCGAGATGTTTGTTTCTTATTTACATTTGTGTGCGTTTGATCGTCCAGTTCGACTAACAGAAGCTTAAGGAAGCCGACAGTGTGTCCGTCGGAGTTTAGAAGCCTTAGATGTGCTGCTGCTGATTCTACATATGGAGGTACTTTAGTTGTTTTATGGATGATAGAATATTTAACCTACTTTAGTAATTTTTACCTTGAGTCTGCCTAATTTATATTGTTTTAGTTTTGACGTTGGAATCTATAAGTTTATTGGATAGTTTTAAGTGTAAGTAATTAATTCTGGATGTTTTAACAATGATTGGAATTTCTTAGATTGAATCATATAACAGTTGCCACATGGTTTTGTGTTAACTCAGTCGACACGACCTGTTTCAACATAAAAAACATACAAATTCAGTTTGGTTTAGATGGTCACGTTAATAGAGTCTTGCGAATTGGTTTGGATTTGAGTGGTTTAATGATTTGTCGAGATGGTCAGGCAGTAAAATATAGAGTTTTTAATCTAAATTGTTTCTGTTATACAAGCTTTAGGATGTTACCTTTATATTTGTGTGACAACATTACACCGGTTTTGAAATCATTTTTGTTTTAATGTTCTACAGGACAATATTCGTTGGCTCAGATCTCTACCTCAACACGAACAATGCCATACGGACTAAAGTCTGTACCTCAACACGAACAATGCCATACGGACTAAATTCTGGTAGGTCAAAAGCCGTTAGTAAGCTGGTGATCAAAAGTGTGTACAAATGCCTGCCCACATACAAAAGGGCAAACATACAAAAGTGTTTAATTAATTCTAGATGTTTTAATAAGTGGGGCGTGGGGCTTTTGATTTTGGATTATTTTAGCTATGAGTCTTTGACTGGTGTCTTATATGTTAACTACATAAGTATTCAGGGAAGCATGAAGACATGGCTCTCGAGGATATGTATGCCAAAGATGACGATTTTGATGACAATGATTGGGATTCCTTAGATTGAATCATATAACAATTGCCACATGGTTTTGTGTTAACTCAGTCGACACGACCTGTTTCAACATAAAAAACATGCAAATTCAGTTTGGTTTAGATGGTCACGTTAATAGAGTCTTGCGAATTGGTTTGGATTTGAGTGGTTTAATGATTTGTCGAGATGGTCAGGTAGTAAAATATAAGGTTTTTAATCTAAATTGTTTCTGTTATACAAGCTTTAGGATATTACCTTTATCTTTGTGTGACAACATTGCACCGGTTTTGAAATCATTTTTGTTTTACTGTTCTACAGGACAATATTCGTTGGCTCAGATGTCACACCCTGACTTTTGCGGAAGCGTGATTATGGTGTGACTTTCTTAATATCATTGCATTCAATCATAACATCAACTATATGATAAAACCATAGGTTTGTCATCCATTAAATAAATTTAAAACATAACAACATGGTTTTGAAACGTAGACTTCAAATTCAAATTTTACAAACCATACAAATTGTTTATGAGTTCATTAAGGACTCTTCAAAAGATATTGAATAACACCAAGGTTTGGAAGACGTGTCTCGTCCAGGAGTAAGACACACTAACCAAACTCAAAGACCATGGATGACATCTTTATTCTTAACGCAGCATAAAAACTTCCAACGCCCGCCAGATCCACTTATAAATTCCCTGAAATACATGTAGTTTGAAAACATCAACAAAAGTTGAGCGAGTTCATGTGTTCGTTTGTGTGTATGTGTAACCCTTTGAAAACGTGGTAAGTATGTATGTAAGTCCCTGGTATGTAGCAATAAGGAAAAAGAGATCACCACTAGGTTGCAAAGCCAATGGTATGTGTGAAGTGATGCAGGAAGACTCAAACCTAGCAGATTTTGTACCTGGCCTCCGGCTGTAAGACATAGTCACCACATGGTCCACTCGACGGACTCACGGGCGGGGCTCGCTACACCCAAATAGATCTATCACTCATGCCCCTCGGTCCTACAACGAGGATTGATTGCCTTAATCGCCCTACCCATTCACATGATCTAGCAGTAACCCTCCTTAGATAACCATACCATGTATAAAACGTTCTAATAATTGTACCATGTATTTCACCCCCGAAGTATAAAACTGAAAAACAGTAAAAGAAAAGGGGGACATAAACTCACAGTATTACGTCTTCGGTACTCGTAACTCAATTCTCCTCAGCAAACACGACTACCTACAAGGTTCTAACGTCTATTAGACGGACGGGTCGTGCCTTGTCTTGGTATTAACGTTTTTGAGTTACGTTTACTTCATGTCTTCAATATTATTCCAAGTTATAATTATTTGTTAAAATAATAATTATTTTAACTTAACTTATATTTTATTTTGGAATAATTGTTAAACAATATTTTGTAACAATACTTCTCAAGTATTTCCTTCCCAAGGATGGGGGTATCTTATACATGTATATCCGTATTCTTGTATTGGTATATCTTGCCATGTGTTGGCGTCGTATTCCGGTGTGTACGCATTTTCTTAATAAATATCCAATATATTCCCAAAACAATATATTTTCAAGTCCTACTTAGAAAATATATGTATAAACTTATTTTGTCCAAAAATACTGTATTTCCAGAAAATATATATTTTTCCCAAAAATCATATATCTTCTAAATACTCTAGGAAAATATATTTTTACTTCCAAAAATAGTATATTTTCTCTTTTTCGAAAACATGATATACTTTTTAATAATAACAAAAATCATATTCTCATTTCTTTCGTATCCAAAATAATAGTTACCAAAAATATATTTACAACGGTATTTTCCGGAATATTTTGTAAGTTACGTTCTATCATTCGCTTCCACAATACTATGTGTGTAACTTATATATTTATTCCTTGTGATTTTTGGTGTTATTCTGGATTGTAAATTCTGGATATTTTGTTAAGTTATATTACTTTAATTCCTAAAATAATATAACTATTACACGAAGTATACAAATAATCACACACAATGTGTCTTTAATGAAAATATATATTCTAAATACATATTTATCTATTTTTATTTATAAAAACCAATCTCCAATGCTTGTATTTTTGTAATAAAGTCTACGGCAAAGTTTATATTGAAAACCATAGTTAAAACACACTTGCAAATATTTGTTTAGAAAGTATTTTTCTAAGTGTTTATATTTTTAGAAAATTTTGCCATAGTTTCCCCTAAAAATGGAGGTGTCCATGCTATCAAAGCATATCATTTTATTTTCAAAAATCATCACAAACAATCAACAATTAACCCTAGACAACTTATACTTACCAAGTGCAAAAACTATACAATTTACATAACAACATGAACTTGATCTTTCACAAAAACTTGTAGTAACTTGGTAGTGGATTTAGTAGATTTAGTTACCCTTTAAAGTGTGTTTACTTCTTTAAAAATCTCATTCTTAAAGGATTTAGGTGTTTACAGCTTGTAAACATATTTTACAAAAACGTTTCTTTATGGCATCTTCTTGTTTCATAAGTGTTTATACACTTGTTCTACCACTAAAAATAGTGTTTGCTTAAGTAAGAACCAAGATCTTCTAAAAATCACATTTTGAACTTGGTTCTTTTGGAAAACCATTCATAAATCTTAGATCCATAAGATTACTAACTTACTTTGTTCATCATTTTTCAAGAAATCACTTTATTCTTCAAGTTCATGCTTATATATGAGGATGATCATCTTGTTTTGTCACATAATCATCCTCTCACTTGCTAGATCATGTGTTTAATCACAATCTAGCAAGCTCCTTATGATGATCAACATCACAATCTCAAGAAAACAACAAGCAAGTATCATACATACACCAAACAACATTGTTTCATCAAGAGTTCATCATATGACAAGCTTATGTTAAAGTTTTATGAGTATGTTCTTTAGTGTTCAACAAGATTATTATTGTTCATCATCTTTTAACCAACAAAATATGAAGAATCAAGAGATCATAAGGGCCTTACTACTAGCATAAGGCTAGGGAAGAACACTTGATGTTGATGATGACAAATGAGTTGCATAAAAGCAATCGGGAGAGGTCCTTCAAGATCCACAAGCTTCACACTTCCTTAGACACCTTCTTACACATTGTGAACACTTTGGAATGGATTGAACTTGGATGAATGATGGGGGTGGTGTGGGGGTTGCTTGCAGCCGAGAATGGAGGCAAGGGAAGGAGAAGTGTGGTGGTGTGAAATGTGTGTGAGAGTTCAAGGTATCTTATAACCATCTAATGCATTGTCCAATGGGTCTTTTGCTTCAATAGTACACAACATAATCTAAATGAATCTTCACAAATCCAAGCAAAATCAAGAGAGATCTTGTAAGATTTTGGAGGTGGGGCCACTCCCTTAACCGTCCATATGGATAAGGGGGGGGGGGTCTTGTTGTAAGTTTAAATCATGGTTAGAGATATAAGTTAGAAGTTAAGTGTATTGATTAGTGTTTATGTGTATTAGATGTTAGATAGTGTGTTAGGGTGTTCGGGGATCATAACTAGCTCAGAAACATTAAAACAATGTCTCTAGTATAATTTTGATATTTCGGGTAGTGTCCGGTTGTTCGGTTAGATACCGGTTCGTTAAAGTGTCAAACTATTCCGTTTAGTGTTCATTATGTTACCTTTTGTGACACTATTAATTCTCGACACTTAGGAAAGCATACAGGACCATTTTGCCATATTTTTGCATAAGACTAACACGTTAAAATGCTGATTTGTGCAGAATTCTGCACTTTATGTGGGTTTTAGGCACTTTCCGGCACTTAAACTAACACCTAGTGAAGCAGTTTTGTGGTTCTTACTTCCCTACACACTATACTAGTGTAAAACTTGGTTTCTGGCTCATACTGGGTCTCAAAACACTGTCCGTCTATGTGCTGAACCCCGTCAGCATATTCCTGTTTTATCCGTTAATTGTGTTAACTGCGCTTTGTGCATCATGCATGTCAATAAAGTTTTGTTTGTAAAGATGATGTGACAGTATGAAATGTGATGCACATGTAAGTATGATACAGTAATCAGAAAGCAATTATTTGTAATTCAGCACAGTCATTAAGCACTAATCATAGTTAATTAATTGTACGGATGCATGCAAATTTGACAGTTGTCACATCAGATCTCTACCTCAACACGAACAATGCCATATGAACTAAAGTCTGATGCATCAGTTTCATTACAGGTATCCCTTTTTAACTTTTGAGTTAATTTCACAGATAGTCCTTGTGGTTTATTGAATGTAACACCTTTGAGTAGTAACTTTTTTAGTAACTGGTTCAAGTTCTATGGTTTCGATTTGTAACACCTTCGAGTATGAAGGCTAAATGCCATTAATTTTTTTTTTGTTAAATCAGTGTAAAATGACTAAAATACCCTTTTATATCTTTCTATTAGTACTCGAAGAGGTTACTTTCAATAAACCACAAGGACTGTATTTGTAATTAACTCTAAAAAATATAAAACTCAGTATTTGTAACAAAATATATTATAAAGGTGTTTTGGTCAAAAATCACACAAGGATAATGCAACCAAATCCGATTTTGTGAGGCGTGATGCTTGATTAAATGAACAAATGTATGAGCAATGTATGTATGAAATGAATACTGAACACAAGGATTTATACGAGGAAAAAGCCCTTGATCAATGTATGATCTCCGGCACAAAAAACTTCGGATGGTGAAAACTATCACTATCAATTATATTAATCAAACAAGTTTACAACTTCGGAAGTATTGAGCTTGATACAATGAGTTCAAGTGTGTGTTCCAGAGAGAGAGTGGCAGAAGTGTTGTACGTAAAACCAGAATGCAAAAGTGTTTCCCAAAAATAAACTCAATATCCCTTTATTCTTAGCTAAAAATATCCTAACTAACTATCTGAAAAATCAGCCCATCACCCATGATCACCATTATCGGTCACTAGCTCATGCACATGTTGAAAATATAGAGCATATTCCCCTAGAATCTCGCATGGAATAAGTATTCTTCGAAACATACATGCAAAACAAGCCAAAAGGTGATGGAAACAATTGTTAAGTTAGAATAATAATGAGGATCCTGGATCCTTATCCCGACAGCGTCTCCTGAGGATCCTTAATTCAAACTGAACTGAGGATCCGTGATCCATGCTACATTTGAGGATCCGTGATCCTTAGGCTATGAAATTCTATCCCTAATAATTGCCCCCAAACATGAGTAGTTGATATCCAATTAGATAGTCATGTTTGAATGAAATTCGGACTAGCCGTTACTTGGAGATATAGCCGTTGCGAGGCTGATGTCAGCGAGGGTCATCCCTGCAACAAACAACGATTATAAATAGGATGGAGATAGGAACGATATTTCGCATTTAAATTTGAGACTTTCTCCCTTTAAATCTTCATTCGAAGACCTCAACAAGTATATCTCTTTCCTTCTCTCTAAATTTTCTTCTTTCGATTCTCTGCTTCTTCAAAATCCATGGCCAAGATGAATCTTCGATCCTCCCCTGCTAAGGATTCTAAGAAGGAAAGCCCCCTGAAGAGCCAGGGTATAACCAAAAATCCTTCGCTGGAACTTTGTCGTTTCACCGATCCTGAGATTGATTGGATACGTCATTCCTTCCCGGCAGGAACCATCTTTAGACCATTCGATTCTTCGATGAAGAGTGACTGCGTCTCTGATGCTTGGATCACTTTCCCGGCAACCCCTTTTCTGACAGGGTTCAATTATCCTTTTCCTGTTCTAACCTAAGCATTCTTCACACTCACCGATATGTGCTACATACAAGCCATGCCGATGATGTGGAGAGTCTTCTACACACTTGAAAACATCATTGAGCAGGAGGGTGTTGAAATAGGGTTGTCTGAATTGAGTCGGTTATACAATCTTGTCAGCCATGGTTCTCATCGTTTTCTTTTCAAGCACAAACCTGGTCAGGCTCATCCAATTCTGAAAACCACCAAAAACGATTCCCACTGGAGAAACCAGTTCTTCTTTGTAAAGAGGGACTCCATCTCGTATGGGAAAGGACCTCCCCAAAAAGTGGATCACCCAGGGTAGGATATGGGATCCTTGGACCAAGACCATAGTAGGATTCTTTTTCTGATAAGGATAACTAATCCTTCTTTTTGTCTTTGCAGCAATTACTCTGTCACACATTCAAGAATCACATGTTACAAAGGAGAGGATTGCTGCTTTTTGGAAGCTTGACCCTGCAACCAGAACATTTTAAGCCAAAACAAAGGATTCTCAAGAAATCTCCTCCGATTCCTACACAATGTCAAGTAAGTATCCATATCTATGTGTAAATAAATGTTTGAATAAATATAAGGTATGAATACTTATCTGTGTTTTGTATTTGTAGGCGCTGGAAAATCCTCAAAGTCTGCTTCCAGGTTCAGTGTAAGTGATCTTAATGAATTTGCCTCCTCAAGGTCTCTCAAAAAGGAGCTGGCTGTAAGCCCAAGCATCCTGAATCCTAAGGGCATGAGCACACGGGGCAAGGGTACCAAAAAGAGAAAGACCGCTGAGCCCACTGAAGGCCTCCCTCTCATTAAGCATCAACTTGAGGAATACGTCTCCGAGGTAAGGATCCTGTATCCTGAAGTCTGAACTTCCTTCCTGAGGATAAAGGATCCTGACTATACACTTCTTTATGCAGAAATTCGTCGAGATCCAAATGCTCCTTGATCAACACCTGGCAGAAGCTGAGCAGAAAAACCTGGACTTCCAGCAGATGTTCCTTGCCAAAGATAAGAAGATATCTTCTCTTGAAAAGGAGATGAACCTACTGCAGAAGGAATTGGTCCTAGCTCAGATCACAGCTCAGCAGTAGAAGGCAGAGTTCATGGAAGGAGCTAAGCTTTCTGCCACTATCGCCATGCTAAAGATCAAGCTTCAAATGGCTAAGGAGGCTGAGGATCCTGCTTTTGACAGGTTTGCCTGGGACCAGGAGGCTTGGAGGCAGAGGTTGGCGGAGCTGGATGATGAGGATGAAGCTGAAGCTGAGGAAGCAGCAGATGATGGAGCCGGGAGCAGTGGGGTTAAGGATCCTATGGAGGAGGCAGCTGGTAAAGGTGGTGATGATGCAGCGAAGGTTTAGGCTGCAGTAATGGGCGATGATGGATATATCTAGACGCGGCCGGAGCCCATTTTTTATGGTTTAATGGTTTTTGTTTGATGGTGTTTTGATGTTGAACAATTATGGTCTGTAACTAAACAACAGCTATTAGGGTTAAGGATCAGTAATCCTTGGAACAATAGGTATGATGATAGTTGGTGGAGGGATCCTCTGTTTGAGGGATGAAGCCACTATTATCCTGCGTCTTTACTTTCCTGCACTTTAGGACTTGTCAATATGGACACCCTTTACCTACCCCAGCGGACGGGCCACGTTTTGCTGGTAGATGCTCGGGGTAGGTAATTTTGACAACCTTTAAAGGGTTTAAACTTTGGATAAATAAATAAAACTTTAACCTTTCGACTATCTTTGTGTTGTTCATTTTGTGTATATTTACCTTTCAATTGTTATTGTACAACTTTTTAGATTTACAAGTCATTAGTGAAGGTACAAAAATCAGTTTAACTCAAAAAGTTTAGGATATGATCAAGGATCAAATATCCTTTAGTCGAAAAGTTTGAAAAGCAAGTCAACTTTAGGATCATATACCCTGTTATCAAAGAATAAGGGTAACATTGATAAACCAAGAATAAAGTTAGAGTAACTAGGGATCATACCAGAGAATCCAAGTTAGGATCCTAAATCCTTAATGCATACAATTGTAACAATGATAAGACAAACCCTTATAGAAAGTTAGGATCCGGGATCCTTAACTGTTTAACTTTGGAATCCTGAAATAAAACATAACTTGGGACTAAGCCAATCTGTAAAAGAAAGAGTTAGTATCTGGGGACAAGCCCAACAATCTGGGGACAAGCCCAATAAACTGGGGACAAGCCCAAAAAACTGGGGACAAGCCCAAAAAACTGGGGACAAGCCCAAAAAAAACTGGGGACACACCCAAAGGATCTTGTGTAAACTGGAGTATGGCCCTTACTGGAGACTATCCAAACTTAGTGACATGAAGATGCCAAAACCTTAGCTAACGTTAAAACGTTAGAAACCTTAGGAACGGATGTATGGTACGTCTACCATTATACTTAGGATCCTGAATACAGCCAGTACAATGAAATTGTCAGCCCCTAAAGCGGGTACTGGTCCCATTGCCTTTAACTGAACCAGGATAATCATGCGCTACTGGTGAAGGTGTAAGAACCTGAATCGTAGGAGGTAGTAGATACCTTAAACTGGGGACAAGCCCAAAAAACTTAGGAGACTTCTGTGGATACTTGATCCTTTGTCAAGGATGCATCAACTTCTACAAAACTCAGAATTTAGTGAAAAAGGGATAAAGGATCCTGGGTCCTTCTCCTTGTAATCAAATAAATTAAAGGATTAGAAAAATTGAAATCTCATCATTACCAGAATGAGGATCATATATCCTCTAAGGATCCTTATCAGATACGAAGATGGCCAAGGATCCTGGATCCTTCTTACATGAAGTATCTCTTCAAATGGACAACATTCCAAGCTCTTGGTAACAAATCACCTTCCATTGTCAATAAACGATATGCCCCCTTTCTTGCCTCAGCTTCGATAAGATAAGGGCCTTCCCACTTTGGTGCTAACTTGCCATCAGCAGGATTTGTGATATTTTGGAATGCTTTCCTCAAAACCATGTCACCAACTTGAAATTTTCTGATCCTGGCATTCTTGTTATAAGCTCCAGCCATCCTTTGTTGATAACTAGCCAATCTTATCCTTGCCAAATCCCTGAGTTCTTCTATGGTATCCAAGTCTTGAACCAAGTTTTCAGCATTTCCTTCAGGATCACGGATGCTTGTTCTTGCAGTAGGGACTACCATCTCTGTAGGGATCACTGATTCAGCTCCAAACACTAAAGAAAATGAAGTCTGACCAGTGGCATTCTTGGGAGTTGTTCTATCAGCCCATAACACATAAGGTAGCTCTTCTGCCCATTTTCCTTTCTTGGATCCAAGCTTCTTCTTCAAGTTATTGATGATGATCTTGTTAGATGATTCTGCTTGACCATTAGCTTGTGGGTGGACTGGTGTTGATGTTATCATCTTAATCCCCCAGCTGTCACAAAAGTTAGTAGTTCTATTCCCAATAAATTGGGATCCATTATCCCAAACAATTTCCGAAGGAATACCAAATCTCTTAATAATGTTTCTTTTAATAAAGGATATCACTTCTTTTTCTCTGACTTGAGCAAATGCTTCAGCTTCTATCCATTTGGAAAAGTAATCAGTCATAGCAAGCTTAAACACTTTTCCTCCTGGTGCTTTTGGAAGTTTGCCAACTATATCCATTCCCCATCTCATGAATGGCCAAGAAGATGATATAGGATGCAGGAGCTCTGCTAGTTGATGAAGGATATTGCTATGTCTTTGACAAGCGTCACATTTCTTGGCATAATCCACAAAATCCTTCTTCATAGTAGGCCAATAATACCCTCTCCTAAGGATCCTTGAGAATAGTGCTCTGCCCCCAGTGTGGTTTCCACAATCTCCTTCATGAAAATCCTTCAGGACTTCTTGGATTTCTGGATCCTCAATGCACCTTAGATATGGACCTGCAAGAGATCGTTTATATAATATGTTATTTAATATTGTAGATTGAGATACCTTGACTTTAAAAGCTCTAGGATTTTCTCATGTAGGAATCTCTCCATGTTGTATATATCTCATGATTGGAAGGATCCAGGATCCTGAATGTGATTGTGCACCATCATTAGGTATGATTGCAGAATCCTCCACTATCTCCATAGTTGTATGATCCTCAATAGAAGGAGCCAAGATGTGGATGATAGGAATTTTAATATCCTCTGGGATCTTTAATGATGATCCAAGGTTGGCTAATGCATCAGCTTCTGCATTTTCTTCCCTGGGTACCTGTGTCAAACTAAAAGAAGCAAAAGAGTCTGCCAATTTCTTGACTATCTCTAGATATTTGATTAGTCTTTCACCTTTAACAGCATAAGAACCATTAAAGTGGTTAGTGATTAATAAAGAATCTACATGTACCTCAAGATACCTGATCCTCATATGCTTGGCAATTTGCAAACCAGCTATTAAGGCTTCATATTCAGCCTCATTGTTAGTAGTTTGAAACTCACAAGCAATTGAGTGGGGTATTATGTCCCCCTGTGGTGATTTTAGTAGTATGCCTAGTCCAGTTCCTTTGACATTAGAGGCTCCATCTGTGAAGAGTATCCAAGGATCCTTAGTCTCTTTAAGCTGTTGAACTTCCAATTCAGCTTCCCTTTGTAGATCACTACTGAAATCAGCCACAAAGTCAGCCAAGGCCTAAGATTTAATGGCAGTTCTTGGTTCATATCTAATATCATAAGCACTAAGTTTAACTGCCCACTTTGCCATCCTACCTGACATTTTAGGTTTCCTGAGAACATTCTTAATTGTAAAGTTAGTCTTAACAATAATAACATGAGTTTCAAAATAATGGCGTAATTTAGTAGATGCCATAATTAAAGCAAGGATAAGTTTTTCTAAATGTGAATACCTGGATTCAGCATCAAGCAAACTTTTACTTACATAATACACAGGATGTTGGGTACCTTCATGATCCTTTACAAGGACTGCACTTACTGCCTTAGAAGAGACTGCCAAATATAAGGATAATATATCCCCTTTTCTGGTTTCATTAGTGCTGGGGCTGAGGATAGGTAATCCTTAAGGGCCTCGAGAGCATTCTCACGCTTTTCAGTCCATTTAAATTTCTTGTTCTTTCTCAGAATGTCATAGAATTCCTTGCACTTCTCTGATGACTTTGAGATGAACCTGTTCAAGGCTGTGATCCTTCATGTCAATCTTTGCACATCCTTGGCATTGGCAGGAAACTTAATATTCACAATCGCCTTGATTTGCTCTGGACTTGCCTCTATGCCTCTTTTTGTTACCATGTAGCCTAGAAACTTGCCAGCCTTTACACCAAAGTGGCAATTGGAAGGATTCAGTTTCATATTGTATCTATCAAGGATATCAAATGCTTCCTCCAAATCTCAAAGGTGATCCTCAACTCTCTTGGACTTAACCACCATGTCATTTATATAGACTTCCATTATGTGTCTAATTTGTTCTTTAAACATCATATTAACTAGCCTTTGGTAGGTAGCACCTGCATTTCTTAGTCCAAACGGCATAGCAATATAACAATAGATACCCGTAGGGGTCATAAAGGCTGTATCCTCCTTATCAGATGGTTCCATCTGAATTTTTGGAATCTAAAGGAAGCATCCATGAAAGTCAACAACTCATGACCCGTGGTAGCATCCACCATGGAGTCAATGTGGGGTAATGGGAAAGGATCCTTGGGACATGCCTTGTTTAAATCAGTGAAATCGACACATACCCTCCACTTTCCATTTTTCTTTTGAACAACAACCACATTGGCTAACCATCTTGGATACTTGACCTCTCTAATCATACCTGCTCTGAGCATTTTGTCTACCTCCTCCTGGATGATGGCATTCCTTTCAGGTGCAAACTTTCTCCTCTTTTGATGTATGGGTTTGAATGACCTGTCAATGCCAAGTTTATGAGTAATAATATCTTTGGAAATACATGTCATGTCCTCATGCTTCCAAGCAAAGGTAGCTTTTCTTCTATAACACAAAATTTCAACATGATAAGCAATCTATAACACAAAATTTTTGAAAAGAATTAACTCCCTCTATGTAAATGGGAAGTTTAATGTCCCCCAATGTGTTCTTGGTTTCTCCACTGAACCCCACAAGAACTGATGATCTTGGGACAATTTCTGATTCAGGAATATTCATCTTCTTGAGGACATCAAGTTGAATGATGTTCACTGAACTCCCTCCATCTACGAGAATCCTGCGAACAAAATGGTTAGATATAAACAAAGTAATAACAAGACCATCATGATGAGGATCTTGAATATCAACACGATCATCCTCATCTAAGGATATAACTTTCTTCTGTGTAAGGATCAAGGTTTAAATGGGTCTGTCCCCATTATCCATCTTTGTCTCTTTGGCATGCCTCTTGGCTGCTGAAAAGGAAGTACCGCATATGTTTGATCCTCCAGATATGAAATTGATAATTTGTGCATCAGCAGGAGGAGCAGGAGCTCTTTCTGGAACCTTTTCAGGATCCTGGATCCTTGACTTTTTCCTTCCAAACAGCTCCTTCAAATGCCCTTTGCTCAACAAGTAACCAATCTCTTTCCTGAGTGCTATGCATTCATCAGTGAGATGACCGAAATCTTCATGATATGCACACCATTTAGATTTGTCTTTTGTGGCAGCTGGCTTATCACTCTTTCTGGGCCATCTTGCTTTTTCACCTAGATTCTGCATGCAAGGATTAGTTCATTGTTATCAACAGCAAAACAATATTCAGAAATGGGTGGATAATCTTCATCATCCTCTTCTTGCTCCACTGCATGAACATTTTGATTATCAGACTTGTTGTATGGTTTGGACATGTTGTTCCTGAAGTAGGATCCTTGCTTTTCCTGCTTAGAGGATCCTGACAGTCTCCCCTGGATCCTTTTATCATCCTCTAAATGGATGAATCTAAGGGCCCTGGTTCTTAGTTCATCAAGATTCCTGCAAGGGGTCATGACAAGATCATCATAGAATTGTGAATCCTTAAGTAATCCCATTTTAAAAGCTTCTACAGCCGTAGCAATATCCAAATTAGGAATCTATAAGGATTCTCTACTGAATTTAGTGATATAATCTCTAAGTGATTCATTTTTGACCTTGTGTTACCCTATATTCTCACAGGGGGAGACTGTGACACCCGGCCTCTCAGGCCGTACCGGACAATAGTAATCTGTATAGTGAACATGTAACATGACTATTTTTGACTGACTGTGATGTTAATATATGATATTTGATGTGTTGGTAAATTTAGATGTGTATAAAAATTATGTTGGCAACGATAAAACTAACGCTTATCGCGTAACGTTTAAAATGCGAAACGAACGTCGGTGACCACCCGATCAGTGTTAATATCCTAAAAATAGCCTGCTATGATTAGAATAATAATTTTAATCATATCCGCGTGGAAAAATAATTTAAAACGCTAAGAAACTCTATTTTTCGAGTTTAAGCGCGTACCGCGCGATACTGCGCGAATTAAACAAAATACTGTCAACGCAGCCAGTCAAGGCAACTGGTAATTATTTTAGTAATAATTTTAAGTGATTATTTTTATAGAATGATAAAAATAATTTAAAACACACTAAAACGGGATTAAAACGCTAGATAAAATACCCGGTATTCAGTAAAATACTCGTTTTTGAGCTAATATACATATAACATATGTATGTATATGTAATAGATGTGAGAGGGGGTGAATATGGCGGCACATAGGGCTGCCAAAACATTCTTGATTCTTGTAATTAGACACTTGTATTGATTATAGAATAGAAGGTGATGATTAAGACCAATGCATGCATCTATACACTTCCATTTTCAAGAAACCCACATTCAAACTTCATTCTCTCTCTCTCTCCTCAAACATTTCGGCTGAACACCCCTTACCACACCACCATTTCATTTTCAAAATCAAATCTTGAAGAATCATGTCTATTTTAAAGTGATTTTAAGCTTGTAAGAGGGTTTGGAAGTGATTTCAAGCAAGTATCAAGCAAAATCAAGTCTCATATCACCATCTTCTATCAAAAACCCATCTAAATTCTTGAAGGTATAACACATTTCATTAAACATTGTTCCTGATTCATATTGATAAAGATGATAGTAAAAGTTTCTCTTGATTCTTGAAATTTAAACATTAACTTGAAAATTTCAAACAAATGAGTTTTGAACAAAATAAAAATTGGTATGTGTATGTATGTGTATATGGCCGAAAGTTATGTAGGGGTATGTGTTTAGTTGTGTTTTGATTTTTGTTTAAAGATCTTTGATTAATTTTGAGTTGAATCTTGAAAGATAAGTACATGCATGTGTTGAAAATGATGGGATTTTAACATGTTTATCAAAGCAATTTCATCCATATGAAATAAAAACGTAGCGGAAATAATGTTTAAAAACATGTTACTTTTATAAGATATAAAACCATTTATATGCAAAATCCCAAAACCCGGATCCATATATGAGATGTATGCTATCAAACACAACCATAGGATGTTTAGAAAACTACCTTCTTGAAGTACAAGGAGTAATGGATATGAAGAAGGTGATGCTTCTTGAACGGTTGCCTTCAAGTGTAGAAGACCTCAAGCTTGTATACCCCAAGCCTTCCAACAAACACCTTAGTTTTAGCTAGGATTTCTACACTTATGAACTCACTATTGAAACCCTCTTGAAGCCATCATATGGCCGAAAATATGAGAGGAGGTTTTGGAGTTCTTGCACTTGATTTATGAACTTGAAACTCTCCACTAGATCAACCATACATGACCCGATTTTTTTAGAGTCTTACACTTGATTTTTCCAAATAAAAATCAACTCTTGGATGATCACGTTGAGGCCGAAAATTTTCAGCCATTTCTACCTATCTTCTTCAAGTTCTATTTTCAAATATTCATCAATAATGAATATATATAAGACATGAGAGATTTGACACCCACATTGCCCAATTACAAGATGTCTAGTTATGACAATTGCATGAAACCTCATTGGACCCAAATGCTCTTGGAAAGATCACCCAATCAAGATGCATCTTCCACATGCAAATTGCATGTAATATTATTGGACAAATAATCTTGGTAAGAGCATGGGGGGGGGGGGGGTGGCGGCCTAGTTTTAAAAAAAAATGCAATTTCTTTTATAAAATTATAAGTCTTACATATATATATATTTTATAACTTTTATAAAATATAACATCATATGTTATAAGACTTATGCTATTTTTATTATGTTATTTAACCAATTAAATAAAAAAATAAAATATTCTATCAAAATAAATTATCCATATAATTTATTAGTTTGTCAAGTGCAATTATTTAGAAAACCAATTTCTAAATATTCTAAGTGTTGATATTTATTTATTTGATCATATCATAAATAAATATTGTAAGTGTTTGTCTAGCTTGTTATTGGGTATGACTCGACTTGGATCATGACGTACTAGCCACATCAATTTAATATGTGTCTTGGGCATACAGAGTCCAACAATCTCCCACTTGCACAAGATACATAGAAGATTGATGCAAGTAGTAAATAACGCCTAACTACGGTTTACTACCCCTAATACGTATGACTATATGTGCCATTCAATAACATCATCCCCTTCAAGTCCCTTACTTGAACATGATTTAGGTGAATCTATCATTTATCCTTTCGTTGCAGATGTCATGTCAAATCCAGAGACACAGAGTGATCACTCTCTGTTGATTTAACTTTAGCAGGCCTTAGACATCTTACTCTCAACGAATAAGAGGAACAAATCCCATCTTGACTACATACGTCTCTCACAATCACCTTGTACCACACCTGAGCTTAGCCTTATGTACTGTCATATTACTGACAGCGAAGAAATAAGTCAAGGCATAATATTTGGTGAATATCAAGACCTAATATGTATCTCAGGTCTGAGGATACTATGATATTCTCCTTTACTCAAATTTACTTATGATCAATCACAGATGATTCCATGCAGTAATATTTGAGAGCGAGTCAGTCCAATATTTGTGTCCCACAAATATCTATGAACCTTGGTAGCAACACTTTGCTCTATATTCATATCTAATGAATATCCACCAATCCAAATTCATAATAGTCTTACATTCATATTTGTTCCCACAATTATGATCGACTACGGACATTTAGAATAAGTAACTTATTCACGGATTTAAACATGCTAATATGGAACATAACTCAACATACCATAAAGAGTTATAATAACAATTGTTCCAATATCCAAATACAAAATAGATCAAATCCAATCACTAGAATATCGAAGTCCTAAGGCACAAGTATGACCCTTTCATGCTTTGCCCATTTAAGGAGCTTCGTGAGTGGATCCGCAATATTTTGATCAGTGTGAACTTTGCGAATACATATCTTTCTCTTTTTCAACTTCACCCCTTATGTAGTTGAAACTCCGCTCAATGTGCCTAGTCTTTTGATGTACACGAGGTTCCGTGATTTAAGCAATCGCACCATCGTTATCACAAAGATCTCTAGGGGTCCTGAATGGTAGGGACTTCCCCTAGATCGGCAATAATTCAAGTGGCAGATCCATATGAATTATCACAATCAATGAAGCGGCGATGTATTCTGATTATGTAGTGGACAATGCTACCCTAATTGTGATCGAGGACCATTTCGATCAGTTTGGAAACTCGTTTCTATGTAACCCTTTACAACGAATTCCGAAACTCGCATCCCTGTAACCTTTTACAACGAGTTCTTTTCACCAGATCCATATATTAGAAATATATCCTTAGTCCTTCTAAGGTATTTCAATATACTTTCTAACAGTCATCCAATGACCGTATTTTAGATTTTACTGGTATCTTCTCGTCATGCTTAAAGCGCATAACTTGTCCGGTCTAGTGCATATCATTACGTACATAATGAATCCTATAGCTGACTCATATGGGATTCCTTTCATTCTTTCCCTGCTCATCCTTTGAGCTTGGACATTGAGACGCACTCAATATTGCCCCCTCTTTGAATAGGTACCAAACCTTTCATAGAGTTCTTCATCTTGAACCTTTTCAAGACTTTGTCAATGTATGCACTTTTGTTTAAACCTATCTAGCGCCTTGACCTATCCTTATAGATCTTTATTCCTAAATATAGGCGACTTCACCAAAATCCTTAATGGAAAAACAACTTTCAAGCCAGGCTTTTACACCCTCCAAGGTTGGAATGTTATTTCCAAATAGTAGAATGTCATCGACATATAATACAAAGAAAGTAATAATGCTCCCACTAGCCTTCTTATTCACACAAGCTTTATCAACGTTTTTGATGAATCCATATTCCCTAATCTCTTCATCAAAACGGTGATTCCAACTTTTAGATGCTTGTTTCAATCCATAGATTGATTTCTTTAACTTGCACACTTTGTTAGGATGTTTTGGATCGACAAAACCTTCAGGCTGAACCATATAGACATCTTCATCAAGATATCCATTGAGGAAAGCCGTTTTGACATCCATTTGCCAAATCTCATAGTCATAATATGCAGCTATGGCAAATAATATCCTAATCGACTTTAGCATTGCCACTGGCGAGAAGGTCTCATCATAATCAACCCCTTGAGTTTGAGTGAAACCTTTTGCTACAAGTCTCGCTTCATAAGTATCCAAGTTACCATGCATATCGGTTTCCTTCCTGAAAACCCACTTACTTCCAACTACTTTGGAGTTAAGAGGTGCTACAACCAATTTCCATACTTGGTTGTTATACATGGACTGCATCTTTACGTTCATGGCTTCAAGCCAGTTGTCATAATCGGATTTTGACATTGTATCATGGTATGTGGTATGTTCACCCGAATCTACTACGTAGCATCCATTCATGAAAGATCCATATCTTTTAGGTGGATTACTAATTCTACCAGATCTGCGAACGTATTGTGTGTGTTGATCAACCACTTGATCATTTTCAACAACCTCTTGTTGAGTGCTAGTATCAACCAAACGTGTATCGGCTTTTGGTTCCTGATCCTTATCAAGTTCCACTGTTCTACTAGTTCCTTCCATTAGGAACTTATCTTCCAAGAACTTTGCCTTTCGAGCAACAAATACTTTTGCTCTGTTGGATCGTAGAAATAATATCCTATATCATCTTTAGGATATCCTACGAAGATACACTTAGTGGATCGTACTTTTATTTGGGGTGTATTGCTTCACAGAAGCTTCACAACCCATACTTTTAAATATGATAATGATGGAGCCCTTCCATGCCATATTTAAAAGGTGTCTTATCCACTTTCTTGGTTTGGGCCATATTTAATATACGAGCCACTGAGAGCAAAGCGTAACCCCAAAGTGATAGAGATAAGGCGCTCCTAGCCATCATAGATCGAACCATATCTAATAGAGTTCGATTCCTCCTCTATCGAAACGAAGAACTTTAAAAGAGTTGATTTTGTACTTCACTTTTTGAAGATTCTGAACGTTTCAAAACTTCTTCTTTGTGTCAAGTACACATAATCATAACTACTATAGTTGTTGGTTAAAGTAATGAAGTATCTTTCACCATTCCTAGTCATTGGCTTAAAAGGATCACATACATTCGAATGTATGATACCTAAGAAATCTATTGCCCTTTCCCACTAAAGGGTTTCTTAGTCATTTTACCTTGTAAACAAGATTCACATGTATCAAATGAACCAATTTCATTTGTTTCCAAAAGATCATTCTTTCGAAGTGTTTACATGCGACATCTGTTTATATGACCAAGGCGATAATGCCAAAGATAAGTCTCACTCAAATCTATTTTGAGTTTGTTGGTGATTGCATGGTACATTGAACTATCAAATGATGTATTATTATGAACCAATTCATAACTACCATTTGAAGGCATAGTTTTAAAGTAAAACATGTCATTCATCGAAATATAAATGCCATTGTTTACAAACTTTAAATCAAAACATATTGTCTCAAAAGGGAAACTTAAATAATGTTCCTAGTCAAACTAGGAGCATTCAAAACATTTTAAAACAATTTCCAAACCATTTGGAAGTTTCAAAACATAGTCTCCTTTCTTGTAATGTTTATTTCTTTTGAACCTTTTGCAACGAATTGCAAACATGAGTTCCACATCCGGTATCTAATACCCATGTGTTAGAAGAGATAACATTAAGGTCAATATGTATTATTAAGATTGTACCTGAGGTTTGCCTAGCATCCCTCTTGTTTTTCAACTCTTTGAGATAGATTGGACAATTCCTATTTAAATGCCCTATCTTACCACACTTAAAGCATGGATCGTTCGTGGCAACCTTTGCCTTCTTTTCTATTGGTTTCGGTGGTTCTGCTTTAGTCTTTCTAATCATTTCCCTTTGAATTACCCGTTTCCATTTGCAACATTTGCTTTGGTGTCGGGGTGATGCCCTTTCTTGTTGCCACCCTCATTGATCGTTAGAATGGATAAAATTCTTTTATCCATATCGAGCCTTTCGAGGTGATCAATATGGCTTTTCATCTTAAAGACATAAGATGAGTCTGATTGGGTTTCCTCCATTCGACATGCATGAAGCGCTCGAACTGTTTCGAAGTGTTCTATCCTTAGGAACATTTCCTACAATTGGGTAATCATGTCGTATGCTCATGATGTTCAAAAACCTTTTGAATCTCGGAAATCATAATTCCTAACATGAGGCAAGAGGCTTGCATAGTATTCTCGATATACTTAATCCAATCGTTATAGGCATCCTTATCTTCCATAAGATGTTCATCGGGATTAGGATCGTTTTCTAGTGATAGGTTACGGACGGTTTGGGTAATATTGTTAGCGGCCATCTACAAAATTTAACAAGGTTCAATTTTAGTATTTTCGATATTATTATATTTTAATCATTAATACCCTTTTATGTCTCATAGACAATTAATAATTAAAATCTAGAATCCAACGTTACATTTAAATTTTGGTTATGTGACCTTTATCCCATTATTTAAATTAACAAGGTAGTTAACGTTTGACAATTGCAACTCTTTGCAACTTCTAGCCATATGGGATCGCTTAAACATCTTTATGCTTAGTTGGCATGTTTAATCCCATCAACACCGTTTGTTCGCCATGCTTTGGTGACCCTAAGTTCATGGTTTCCAAATCAAGTCGTCCAACTTACACACACGTGTGAGTTTATACACATAAGTGGTTAGGTGACCTTTATCCCACAAACATGGTAAACCCACCTCGAATATACAAGTTCCCTCAAATGTGGTTAGGTGACCTTTATCCCACGAAAGAGTTCCCAAGTGTTTCGAGTGTTGTATAAAAGGATGGTGTTTGACTTGTTTTATAAAAGGGATTTTTTGAGTTTTCAAAAATTCTAGTTTAGAAAACTTTATGTACCATACATTTGCATGCATTCAAATCCTTGGTACTTTTGTGAAAATAAATTTTCAAGGTTCTTTCTAATAAAACCCATTTTATTATAAAATCATTAATTTTTAATAACCTTTTATTAACCAATTTTAATGATCTTTTAAAGAACCAATTTTAAGCTTGTTATTGATTATTAGTTTGTTAAGCATGCATATCCAAATATCATCTAAACAACATAAATAAACAACCACACAAGCACAACATATATAACAATAGGTGCATAACCATAGCCAACTATTTTGACAACACTTGTTAGCCGAAAACAAGTGTGCCAAAAGGTCCTTCCTAAAGGGTGAAAAATGACACAAGTATTGTGTCGTTGAACTCCCACTTGATCCCGCATCCAAATGCTTCAAGTCTTCCTTTTGTGTTGTGATTTCTCCACTTTCTTTGATCTTCCAAATGTCTTTTATATTCAGCTCCAAACTCCTTTGGACTTAAAAAATGTGTTTTGGTTATCGGGCTAAAATCCCGTTTAGAACTATGAAGTCCTTTATGCCCGAAATTGGCAAAAACCAAAACCGCATTTTTGTGTGCATCTTCTTTTACAAAATATATCCTAATACATTTTTCTAGTAAAATAAAATGCACCTAATCTATTTATTTTACATACCAAATGAAAATAAATAAATTACATAACTTTACAAGTGGAAGAACAAAATAATAATTATTACAACCTTTGAAATAATTTAATAAATAAATCACAACACAATTATTCAACACAAGGTCATGGCTAGGTTATATGCACCAAAATTTATATCCAAATATATATATATATTAATTTCATGAAGCATAAAAAAAATGGTTCCCTTTTAATAACCATTTTCGGCTATGTCCAAAAAACCGAAAAGGTAAGTTTTGTCCAAACAAACAAATCATCCATATGAAATAATTTTTCAAGATTCATTTATGCATGTAAGAATATAATCTTGAAAAACAAAGGGATAACCATACTTAAAATTTCGGCCATAGGGTTTTCACCAAACCCGAAAACCGAAAATTTTAAGTCTATTGAAGCATGCACTCATATAAGCGGCTCTGATACCATTGATGGGATTTTAACATGTTTACCAAAGCAATTTCATCCATATGAAATAAAAACCCAGCGGAAATAATGTTTAAAAACATGTTACTTTTATAAGATATAAAACCATTTATATCCAAAATCCCAAAACCCGGATCCATATATGAGATGTATGCTATCAAACACAACCATAGGATGTTTAGAAAACTACCTTCTTGAAGTACAAGGAGTAATGGATATGAAGAAGGTGATGCTTCTTGAACGGTTGCCTTCAAGTGTAGAAGACCTCAAGCTTGTATACCCCAAGCCTTCCAACAAACACCTTAGTTTTAGCTAGGATTTCTACACTTATGAACTCACTATTGAAACCCTCTTGAAGCCATCATATGGCCGAAAATATGAGAGGAGGTTTTGGAGTTCTTGCACTTGATTTATGAACTTGAAACTCTCCACTAGATCAACCATACATGACCCGATTTTTTAGAGTCTTACACTTGATTTTTCCAAATAAAAATCAACTCTTGGATGATTATGTTGAGGCCGAAAATTTTCAGCCATTTCTACCTATCTTCTTCAAGTTCTATTTTCAAATATTCATCAATAATGAATATATATAAGACATGAGAGATTTGCCACCCACATTGCCCAATTACAAGATGTCTAGTTATGACAATTGCATGAAACCTCATTGGACCCAAATGCTCTTGGAAAGATCACCCAATCAAGATGCATCTTCCACATGCAAATTGCATGTAATATTATTGGACAAATAATCTTGGTAAGAGCATGGGGGGGGGGTGGCGGCCTAGTTTTGAAAAAAATGCAATTTCTTTTATAAAATTATAAGTCTTACATATATATATATATATTTTATAACTTTTATAAAATATAACATCATATGTTATAAGACTTATGCTATTTTTATTATGTTATTTAACCAATTAAATAACAAAATAAAATATTCTCTCAAAATAAATTATCCATATAATTTATTAGTTTGTCAAGTGCAATTATTTAGAAAACCAATTTCTAAATATTCTAAGTGTTGATATTTATTTATTTGATCATATCATAAATAAATATTGTAAGTGTTTGTCTAGCTTGTTATTGGGTATGACTCGACTTGGATCATGACGTACTAGCCACATCAATTTAATATGTGTCTTGGGCATACAGAGTCCAACTGAAAAAGTATCATATAAGAATGTTCTAAAAATGGTCATGTGATTTATGATGAATATGATGAAAGGTGAACTTTTGGAAGTTCATATGTATGTATATGTGTGCCGTATATATATGTATATATGTATGCATGTATGTCAAAGTTATTGTGTAATCATAAAAGTGAAGGATCTAAGTATGAATGAAACATGAATGATTAAAGTGCTATGTATGATATTTGAAAGAATAATATGTTAGTAAGGTTTTGATGTATTGAGATCATATTTGATGATAAAGTTGTGATATTAGCATATTAGATGCATAGACATGCATGATGATATATGATCTTAAAAAGGGTGATTTGAATATGATTGAGTAAAAATCAGTTATGAGCAGATTATAAACACTAAAATGAAGTTATTTTAAAGTGTTTAGTGACTTATAACTTTGTCATAATGTTTGCTAGCTTTGCATGTTGTACATGGTGCATAAAAAGTTGTAAAATACGTGAAATCGCCTGATTTATGTGACTTATACAAAACCTGCACTAATGTGATTATAACTGTTATTTTAATCAGTAAATAACATGTATTGTGTTAAAATATCAAGTCTTTTCGAGTTGGGATGATTATAGTAACGTTTAACGCAAAACTATGCGTTAAAACGGTCAAAATCGGGTTTTCGAATGATTTTTATAAAACTGATTTAGATCAGTAAGTAAACGAATATGTTTAGTTTAAAAATAAGTATTTTAACTAATTTTAAGTTTACTTGGTGTTTGGTTGGTTATACGTGACTTCCGATGCCCGAAAACTTTACCGAATCGCTAAAATACGCATTTTTCAATGTATACTAGTGCGGGTAAAATTTTGGGTAAACTTTATGTGGCAAAATGTGTCATATGATTTAAACATAATAATATGAAAATATGTTAAGTTTTTAACATAATGTTAGAAATCTAGCTTACGCATGTATGCATGTACGTTTTGTGCGGTAGAAACGGTAAAAAATGCGTTAAAGGTGTTACTTATTTGTCGAGCATGAAATTTCACACATATGAGATATTTTATGTATATTTGCTTTAAAATGACAAAATAGATAAGTTAGCAATATTTCACGTGTTTCGGTGTTAAATTATATGAACGTTTATGTATATATATTACGACGCGCAAATCGTAGATATATTGCGTATAAACAGGAGAATTAACGGATTTACACAATAATGGTCACCAATAAAATCATTCAAGTCGCAAAATCATAAAAATATATATATATATATATATATGGACTCATGTATATATTAACTTACCAACATAATCCAAAAATTACGACTTTTCGAGATAATCTCAAAGTTATGTGATAATTCTAAGAAATGGAGAAACTTAGGATTTTTGTGTTATGTATATTGATTTAGAATCGTTCCTATATTAGGACGTGTAGGAAAATCAATCTCTGGGATTGCGATATTAAAATACGCACCCAAAGGTGAGTGTCACTAAACCCCACTTTTTATTCTTTTGTATATGTTTTGGGGGTAGAACACGCCAATAAAAGGTTTAATAATGTTTTTGAAATAAAACATACCTTTTAATATAAATATATATTTTCGTTGAAAATATATGAAATTTGATAAGTCATACGTTTCGAAGTAAAAACGTTTTTGATGAATGAATGTCGAAAATTGGGATGATACGGTATTTCCTAGGCGAAACATGACCGTATAGTTGGGACGGATGCCGGCCTGGGTCTCGAGTGATGTAGATCCAGGGGATTCATACAACATCATGTATTAAATTTTCATATTAGTAGGATATATATATTGTACATGAGGCTGACATCATATTGTCCCTTAAGAGGACCCTGCGCCCATGATGTCGTTTAATCATTTAAGTATTGCACGTGAGGAATTGTTGGTAGATCTATCGGGTTGACAACCCCGTCGTAACCGGTCGCCCCGTGTCAAGTCAAACGACGAATTGATATTCTGTTTATTGTCTAGCTTTGATTATCCCTGCATGGTTAATATATAGTTTGTATTGTCTAGCTAACATACGAGTCTGAAAGTTGACGCAATAATTTAATATACAAAACTTGGGCAATATATTACAGTTGTCGGATTGATGAACCGACGGAAGGCCCATGGATTTATTTAAGGAAGTAAAATGGACTTTCTAAAATTTATATGGATGTTTTCAAATAAACACCTAATCAGAAAGTTTTCCTTGGAATAAAATTGGTTGTAAGTGAATATGTGAACTCACCTTCCTTTGTGTTGACACTTGATTTTTAACGTGCTCTACAGGTACTTGAGTTCGGCTTCGGGAAATCATGGCGTATCTTGTGTTTGATGATGCATGTTGTTTTGTTTAAATATGTTGGACAACTTTTAAACTATCTGGGACGTTTGTAATAAGATCCACGAGGATCAAAACAACTTAACTTATGTGGTTGTGTCGTGACTTTAAAATGTAATGTTTAATACTTATGTTTTAAAATATGTCAAAATGTCCAACAAATGAGTGCATCGTCCGACAAGGTATAAATGGGCACCAACTTCTGTCACCACTACGTTTTATATTCCGCTGTGACGTTTTTGGGGTGTGACAGAAGTTGGTATCAGAGCCATTGGTTGTTAGCGAACTAGATGTTTTCGGGGAAAACACTAGACTTCAACCGGAGAATTTTGAAATGTAAAGTCCAAAATTCTCGAAGCCAAGATTTTTAAATAAACATAGAAAATACTTTATCATGTATGAAAACCATTATGAGTTTTATGTGCATATGTGATTTTCTGTTTATTTGACCTTATTTGTTACTGTTTATGTTGATTACGCACTTACTTGTACGGTTATATGTGTGTCACAGATGTCGCACGAACACGAGGTCATCGAGATCCACGACTCAGGTTACGAGCCAGATTTCGAGACTTCACCCAGACCTACGCTGCCAGAGACACCTATCACGGCTCCACAGATGGTTGGTACTACTGAGCTTACCTCATCTTTCCACGTCAATCCTGCTGCTTTTGTTAGCCAGGGAGACCCCCGATGCGCTTTCACTAGCAACGGGTGGATAGATGATGATGATGATGTACCTCTCTCAATCCATGAGACGGGACGATCATCTGGCACTGTACCAGTTATCGATGACATGATCAGGAGTGTCCCTACTGTCGGAGGATCTTCTAGTATCGCACCAGTGGTGGACACCATTATTGTCACGGCTCGACCCCTAGAGCCAACAGTCGTTCAACCTGCTGCTGTGATCGAGTCTGCTACTGAGATCCCTCCACTTGTTTTGTCTGAGTCTTCTTTGCCTGTTTTAGAGTCATGCACTTCTTCTACACCGCTGTTAGTTTATTATCGTCATAGGAAGAGGATTAGGCCCGCTGGAGATAGGGTAGATCGATATTGCCATTGTGATCGACAACTCGCCGCATTGCGCAAAGACCTAGACATAGCCAAAGGAAAGGCAAAAGAACCTCGAGGAACAGATGGACGACCACAAGGAGTTGAAGGTTATAGATGACATCGCGAGAGATGAGATGCATTGGAGGGTTGTGGATTTGGAGAAGCTTGTCCAGGAGATGTTAGAGTCTCTAGGTTTGAGGCGTTGATGATAACAGTTGTTTGTCTGTTTGTTTGTTGCGTTGTTTGATGGATTGTATTGTTAGACATTTTGATGTTCTTTGTGTTTGTGGCCTGGGTGCCAGTTTCATTTTTGGATATTATTTGGAAATTTTGTGTGAACTTGTTTATGGGTGTCGATGTAGACATGCCAAGAGTAGTCTTTTGTATTGAAAAACGAGTTAAATAATTTCTATAATAAATACCAATGATGTACTTTTGGTTTAAAATTTTTCTCATTAATATGTGGATATTTTACATGCGTTATGTTTGGTCCACTATCATTTAATGATTGAATTATTTTTTGTTATCGTCTTATGTGGATATTATTGTTATGATAGTAGAAACGACAAAATGCCGCCAAAGGCAAGACAGGGTACCGGATTACCTACCACACCAGAAGAGTTGGCTCAACTCATAGCCCAACACGTTAATACTGCCATGGAACAGCTCAATGCTAACGATGTTCAGGGACGTGGACGTGGTGCTCATGGGCAATGTTTTGGTGGGGCACATAATGGAAATCCTCCAGGTAAAATGTGATCGGAAAGTTTTAGTAGTTCATGTGTTATGTTATCATTGGAATGAATTCCTGATTTCTATTAACATTATTGAACAGTGCACGGATGTACATATAAAACATTCCAGGGCTGTAACCCACGATCATTTACCGGTGCTGAAGGACCCTTAGATATCACCCGATGGATTGAGAAGATGGAATCTGTCATGGCAATCAGTGGTTGTGCTGCTGATCAACGGGTGAGATATGCTTCTTGCTCTTTTCTTGATGAAGCCCTGTCCTGGTGGAACTCGCAAGTTCAAATTTTGGGTGAAGATGCTGCCTACGGTCTGACCTGGAACGAACTCAAAGAGA
This sequence comes from Helianthus tuberosus, assembly GCA_030545235.1. Lineage (NCBI taxonomy): Eukaryota > Viridiplantae > Streptophyta > Magnoliopsida > Asterales > Asteraceae > Helianthus > Helianthus tuberosus. The sequence goes on from CM060409.1 coordinate 118,998,913, forward strand.
TGCTCCTGAAAGAGTACTGGCCGCGCAGTGAAATTCAGAAAATCAAGACAGACTTCTGGAACCTAACCATAGAAGGTCTGAATGTCAGAGCTTACACTTCTCATTTTAACGACTTGGCGAGGTTAGTTCCACGAATGGTTACTCCTAAATATGTAAAGGTAGAAAGGTATATCTGGGGATTGTCGCCATGGATTCACAGTATGGTTACATCCATGAAACCTACCACCTACCTAGAGGATACTGCATTGGCAAAATCATTAGCCGATGATGCTGCTCGCAAAGGTAGTCTTGATAAAAAGGAGGAAACCGAGAAGTCATCGAGCAAGGCCAAAGCAGACGCGAAATCTGAACGGTCAGGGCGTTCTGAGTCTAAGACTGAAGTTACAAAGAAGCACAAGTCCGAGAGCTCGAGGAAGGAGACTGAAGAGAAGCGCGACAGGAAACGCAGTTCGAAGAAGGCATATGCAGCAACTTCTAGCGGTACTAGAAAGGATGGCACCAGAGATAGCCGAGGCAGATCTGAGAGAAAGACTCGTGAGGAAGGACAGAAGAAATGTAATCGATGCGGACGAACTGGGCATGCTACCCGCGAATACTATGCCAAAAGTACTCTGGAAGGAACGAGGCTTGAAGGATGCTTCCAGTGCGGGGAACAAGGACATTTCAAGAAGGACTGTCCTAAGGCGGGAGGACAGAATGCCAGTGGTAGAGCGTTCGAGCTAAATGCTGGGAAGGCACATGATAATCCTGCTGTTGTCACTGGTATGTTTATGATCAATAACCATTCTGCGTTCGTACTTTTGATACTGGACCTGACTTGAGTTTTGTCTCCAAAAACTTTGAACCATTCCTGTGTTCACCTACAAGTAAGCTAAATAAGAAGTACTCGATAGAACTAGCAAATGGTAAACTGATAGAAACTAGTGAAGTCGTACGCGACTGTAGTATTCTGTTAGGCGATCATAAATTTAGTATTGATTTACTACCAGTGGAGTTGGGAAGTTTCGATGTAGTTGTAGGGATGGATTGGCTGTCCAAGAACAAAGCGGAGATTGTTTGCTCGGAGAAGCAAGTGCGGATACCTCGTCCTGGTGGTGGCGAAGCGATAATTATCCATGTCGATCGATCGAGTCGTGTATCGAGCGTTGTCAGTGTTATGAAGATGCTCAAGATGTTGCGGAAAGGTTGTCCTGCGTTCTTAGTTAACGTGATGGAAACAAAGGCCGAATGTAGGAAGATCGAGGAGATTCTTATTGTTCATGATTATCCAGAAGTTTTTCCTGAAGACTTACCTGGATTACCCCCTGCGAGACAGATCGAGTTCCGAATCGATTTAGTACCTGGTGCTGCACCAATTTCAAAATCTCCCTATAGATTGGCACCGTCTGAAATGAAAGAAATGTCGAACCAGCTTCAAGAGCTACTAGACAAAGGTTTCATTCGACCAAGTTTTTCCTCTTGGGGTGCGCCTGTTCTGTTCGTGAAGAAGAAGGATGGAAGAAGAAGGATGGATCCTTCAGGATGTGTATAGATTACAGGGAGCTGAACAAGTTAACTATCAAGAATCGGTATCCTTTGCCGAGGATTGATGATCTGTTTGACCAGCTTCAGGGATCCAGCTACTACTCGAAGATAGATCTGCGATCAGGATATCATCAGTTGAATGTTGCTAACGAAGACATTCCAAAGGCAGCCTTTCGAACACGATACGGCCATTATGAGTTCCTAGTCATGCCCTTTGGTCTAACTAATGCGCCAGCTGTGTTCATGGATCTCATGAACAGGGTATGCAAACCCTACTTGGACAAATTCGTGATAGTATTCATCGATGATATACTTATTTATTCACGAACCAAAGAAGATCATGAGCATCATTTGAGGTTAATTTTGGAGTTGCTGAAGGAAGAGAAGCTGTATGCCAAGTTCTCTAAATGTGAGTTTTGGATTCGAGAAGTCCATTTTCTCGGACATGTCATAAATGAGAAAGGTATACATGTAGATCCGTCTAAGATCGAAGCAATAAAGAATTGGGAAGCGCCAAAGACTCCGTCAGAGGTGCGACAATTCTTAGGGCTTGCTGGGTATTACCGGAGGTTCATTAAGAACTTGTCTAGAATAGCGCAGCCATTGACGCTATTAACCCAGTCGTTGAAGGAAAAGCTCTGCAGTGCACCTATTCTTTCCCTTCCTGAGGGAAGTAATGATTTCATTGTTTACTGTGATGCTTCACGTTTGGGTCTTGGATGCGTTTTAATGCAAAGAGACAAAGTGATAGCCTATGCGTCCAGACAACACATGATTTGGAGCTTGGAGCTGTTGTGTTTGCTTTAAAGATCTGGAGACACTACTTATATGGCACGAAGTGTACGATTTACACTGACCATAAGAGCCTCCAGCACATCCTCGATCAGAAGGAGCTCAATATGCGACAACGAGTGGAGTTACTCAACGATTATGAATGTGATATCCGTTATCACCCAGGGAAAGCAAACGTTGTTGCAAATGCGCTCAGTAGGAAGGAGCGGGAAAAGCCTCTACATGTGCGTGCTTTGGGGTTGACCATACAAACGATTTTGACCGATTAAATTCGTGATGCACAGCGAGAAGCTTTGAAGGATGATGGTTTGAGAGGTGAAGGTTTGAAGGGTTTAGAATGTAAGCTGATATCGAAAGCGGATGAAGTAATGTACTTCATGAACCGAGTCTGGGTTCCGCTTAAAGGTAACCTCCGTGAATTGGTTATGAACGAAGCTCATAAATCCAAGTATTCCATTCACCCAGGTTCTACCAAGATGTATCAGGACATTAAGGAGTTTTACTGGTGGCCGAAGATGACGAGAGACATTGCGGCCTATGTGAGTAAATGTCTGACATGCTCTAAGGTTAAGGCTGAGCACCAGAAGCCGTCTGGGCTTCTGCAGCAACCAGAGATTCCTAAGTGGAAATGGGAACATCTTACGAGGGACTTTATCACCAAGTTACCACGTACGTCGCGTGGACACAATATGATCTGGGTAATTATGGATTGATTGACAAAGTCTGCTCATTTCCTGTCACTTAAGGAAACAGACAATACGGAGAAGATATCGTAGCTGTACCTTAACGAGATCGTAGCCCGTCATGGAGTACCAGTGTCAATCATTTCGGATAGAGACGGACGATTTAACTCCAGATTTTGGCGATCTCTCCAGAAATCACTGGGTTCTCGTTTGGATATGAGTACTGCATATCATCCTCAAACGGATGGTCAGAGTGAAAGGACCATTCAGACGTGAGAGGATATGCTGAGAGCGTGTGTGATTGATTTTGGTGGAAGTTGGGATACTCATTTGCCCTTGGCAGAGTTTTCTTACAACAATAGTTACCACGCCAGCATAAAAGCCGCTCCGTTTGAAGCCCGGTATGGAAGGAAGTGTCGATCACCGCTCTGTTGGGCTGAAGTCGGCGAGAAGCATTTTACCGGACCCGAGATTATTCAGGAGACCATGGAAAAGGTTGTCCAGATCAAGAATAGGTTGAAGGCTACCGCGGATCGACAGAAAAGTTATGCAGATAACCGAAGGAAACCGCTGGAGTTTCAAGTTGGTGATAGGGTTATGCTGAAGGTATCGCCATGGAAGGGCGTTGTGAGGTTTGGAAAATGGGGAAAGTTGAGCCCGCGCTATATAGGTCCCTTCGAAGTCGTCTCTCGAGTTGGACCAGTTGCGTATAGGCTCAAGTTGCCACAGGAGTTGATTGGAGTCCATGACGTATTTCATGTCTCCAACCTGAAAAAGTGACTGTCTGATGAGACACTAATTATACCCCCTGGAGACGTTCAAGTGGATGATAAACTGAGATTTATCGAGGAACCAGTGGAGGTTCTGGAGGAGTAAGATTGAGTTGGTCAAGGTCCATTGGAATTCTAAGCATGGACCCGAGTTCACCTGGGAGCGACAGGATCAAATGCAACAAAAATATCCTCACCTCTTCCCACCGAGTGCGAAAACGAAACCTGTAAAGTAGAATTTCGGGGACGAAATTCCCTAAACAGGGGGAGACTGTGACACCCGGCCTCTCAGGCCGTACCGGACAATAGTAATCTGTATAGTGAACATGTAACATGACTATTTGTGACTGACTGTGATGTTAATATATGATATTTGATGTGTTGGTAAATTTAGATGTGTATAAAAATTATGTTGACAACGATAAAACTAACGCTTATCGTGTAACGTTTAAAATGCGAAACGAACGTCGGTGACCACCCGATCAGTGTTAATATCCTAAAAATAGCCTGTTATGATTAGAATAATAATTTTAATCATATCCGTGTGGAAAAATAATTTAAAACGCTAAGAAACTCTATTTTTCGAGTTTGAGCGCGTACCGCGCGATACTGCGCGAATTAAACAAAATACTGTCAACGCAGCCAGTCAAGGCAACTGGTAATTATTTCAGTAATAATTTTAAGTGATTATTTTTATAGAATGATAAAAATAATTTAAAACACACTAAAACGGGATTAAAACGCTAGATAAAATACCCGGTATTCAGTAAAATACCTGTTGTTGAGCTAATATACATATAACATATGTATGTATATGTAATAGATGTGAGAGAGGGTGAATGTGGCGGCACATAGGGCTGCCAAAACATTCTTGATTCTTGTAATTAGACACTTGTATTGATTATAGAATAGAAGGTGATGATTAAGACCAATGCATGCATCTATACACTTCCAATTTCAAGAAACCCACATTCAAACTTCATTCTCTCTCTCTCCTCAAAGATTTCGGCCGAACACCCCTTACCACACCACCATTTCATTTTCAAAATCAAATCTTGAAGAATCATGTCTATTTCAAAGTGATTTTAAGCTTGTAAGAGGGTTTGGAAGTGATTTCAAGCAAGTATCAAGCAAAATCAAGTCTCATATCACCATCTTCTATCAAAAACCCATCTAAATTCTTGAAGGTATAACACATTTCATTAAACATTGTTCTTGATTCATATTGATAAAGATGATAGTAAAAGTTTCTATTGATTCTTGAAATTTAAACATTAACTTGAAAATTTCAAACAAATGAGTTTTGAACAAAATAAAAATGGGTATGTGTATGTATGTGTATATGGCCGAAAGTTTTGTAGGGGTATGTGTTTAGTTGTGTTTTGATTTTTGTGTAAAGTTCTTTGATTGATTTTGAGTTGAATCTTGAAAGATAAGTACATGCATGTGTTGAAAAAGTATCATATAAGAATGTTCTAAAAATGGTCATGTGATTTATGATGAATATGATGAAAGGTGAACTTTTGGAAGTTCATATGTATGTATATGTGTGCCGTATATATATGTATATATGTATGCATGTATGTCAAAGTTATTGGGTAATCATAAAAGTGAAGGATCTAAGTATGAATGAAACATGAATGATTAAAGTGCTATGTATGATATTTGAAAGAATAATATGTTAGTATTGAGATCATATTTGATGATAAAGTTGTGATATGAGCATATTAGATGCATAGACATGCATGATGATATATGATCTTAAAAAGGGTGATTTGAATATGATTGAGTAAAAATCAGTTATGAGCAGATTATAAACACTAAAATGAAGTTATTTTAAAGTGTTTAGTGACTTATAACTTTGTCATAATGTTTGCTAGCTTTGCATGTTGTACATGGTGCATAAAAAGTTGTAAAATACGTGAAATCGCATGATTTATGTTACTTATACAAAAACTGCACTAATCTGATTATAACTATTATTTTAATCAGTAAATAACATGTTATGTTTTAAAATATCAAGTCGTTTCGAGTTGGGATGATTATAGTAACGTTTAACGCAAAACTATGCGTTAAAACGGTCAAAAATCAGCTTTTCGAATGATTTTTATAAAAATGATTTAGATCAGTAAGTAAACTGATATTTTTAGTTTAAAAATAAGTATTTTAACTAATTTTAAGTTTACTTGGTGTTTGGTTGGTCATACGTGACTCCCGACGCCCGAAAACGTTACCGAATCGCTAAAATACGCATTTTTCAATGTATACTAGTGCGGGTAAAATTTTGGGTAAACTTTATTTGGCAAAATGTGTCATATGATTTAAACATAAGAATATGAAAATATGTTAAGTTTTTAACATAATGTTAGAAATCTAGCTTACGCATGTATGCATGTACGTTTTGTGCGGTAGAAACGGTAAAAATTGTGTTAAAGGTGTAACTTATTTGTCGAGCATGAAATTTGACACATATGAGATATTTTATGTATATTTGCTTTAAAATGACAAAATAGATAAGTTAGCAATATTTCACGTGTTTCGGTGTTAAATTATATGAACGTTTATGTATATATATTACGACGCGCAAATTGTAGATCTATTGCGTATAAACATGAGAATTAACGGATTTACACAATAATGCTCACCAATAAAATCGTTCAAGTCGCAAAATCATATATATATATATATATATATATATATATATGGACTCATGTGTATATTAACTTGCCAACATAATCCAAAAATAACGACTTTTCGAGATAATCTCAAAGTTATGTGATAATTCTAAGAAACGGAGAAACTTAGGATTTTTGTGTTATGTATATTGATTTAGAATCGTTCCTATATTAGGACGTGTTGGAAAATCAATCTCTGGGATTGCGATATTAAAATACGCACCCAAAGGTGAGTGTCACTAAACCCCTCTTTTTATTGTTTTGGGGGTAGAACACGCCAATAAAAGGTTTAATAATGTTTTTGAAATAAAACATACCTTTTAATATAAATATATATTTTCGTTGAAAATATATGAAATTTGATAAGTCATACGTTTCGAAGTAAAAACTTTTTTGATGAATGAATGTCGGAAATTGGGATGATACGGTATTTCCTAGGCGAAACATGACCGTATAGTTGGGACGGATGCCGGCCTGGGTCTCGAATGATGTAGATCCAGGGGATTCATACAACATCGTGTATTAAATTGTCATATTAGTAAGATATATATATTGTACGTGAGGCTGACATCATATTGTCCTTTAAGAGGACCCTGCGCCCATGATGTCGTTTAATCATTTAAGTATTGCACGCGAGGAATTGTTGGTAGATCTATCGGGTTGACAACCCTGTCGTAACCGGTCGCCCCGTGTCTAGTCAAACGACGAATTGATATTCTGTTTATTGTCTAGCTTTGATTATCCCTGCATGGTTAATATATAATTCGTATTGTCTAGCTAACATACGAGTCTGAAAGTTGACGCAATAATTTAATATACAAAACTTGGGCAATATATTACAGTTGTCAGATTGATGAACCGACGGAAGGCCCATGGATTTATTTAAGGAAGTAAAATGGACTTTCTAAAATTTATATGGATGTTTTCAAATAAACACCTAATCAGAAAGTTTTCCTAGGAATAAAATTGGTTGTAAGTGAATATGTGAACTCACCTTCCTTTGTGTTGACACTTGATTTTTAACGTGTTCTACAGGTACTTGAGTTTGGCTTCGGGAAATCATGGCTTATCTTGTGTTTGATGATGCATGTTGTTTTGTTTAAATATGTTGGACAACTTTTAAACTATCAGGGACGTTTGTAATAAGATCCGCGAGGATCAAAACAACTTAACTTATGTGGTTGTGTCGTGACTTTAAAATGTAATGTTTAATACTTATGTTTTAAAATATGTCAAAATGTCCAACAAATGAGTGCATCGTCCGACAAGGTACAAATGGGCACCAACTTCCGTCACCACTACGTTTTATATTCTGTTGCGACATTTTTGGGGTGTGACATTCTAGCACAATTGAGGGACCAGATGAAGCAATAGTCTGCATAGGTATGAAGTCTCCCAAGTGAATCTCTGAACTTCTGGGTTGTGCACTCCTTAAGGATCCTTGATCCTGAAAGATATTGGACCCTTGATACATTGAAGCTGGGGGTCTTGGAGGATTATCCATGGATCCGTAAACCTGAGAAGAGGATCCTTGAACCTGAGAGTATGATCCTTGAACTGTCTCCGTCCCCATGTATCCTCCTGCACTAGAGAAGGATCCTTGATGCTGGAAGGAGGATCCTTGAGGCTGAAGAGAGGATCCTGAAGGCTGAAAGTAGGATCCTTGAGCCTGATTCATTGCCGATGATCCATAACGCATACTCAATGATCCACCCTGGGACTGGACGTCTGATGCTGTAGAGTGCTGGGCGGTTGTGATTGGAGTGTCGAAATTCAGTGATCTCGGCATCAAAGGAGAGTGATCCTCCGCTGATCTCTTCAATTTCTTGATGTCATCAATCTCTCGAAGGATCCTCTCATTAGTTCTGTCCTGCTGCTGCATGTAATCCCTCATCTGCAACATCAAATAATAAAGATCATTGTTAGTAGGACCAGAAGTAACAGCAGTAGTTGATTTTGAGAAAACGGGGGTTTGTTTCTTCGCAACATTCTAAGCATTCTTCTTGGATCCAGAAGAAACAAGAGGCAAAGGTGGAATGCCCTGTGAAGAGGTGATCGCCGGCATGGAGCTTGAAATGTTCTTCACTTGAGAAGCCATGTGGTTGAAGGTAATGAACCGAAATGAATTAAATGAATAAAATTCTCAGAATTGAAGCACCAATGGCCCCACGGTGGGCGCCAAACTGTTTTGGTCAAAAATCACACAAGGATAATGCAACCAAATCCGATTTTGTGAGGTGTGATGCTTGATTAAATGAACAAATGTATGAGCAATGTATGTATGAAATGAATACTGAACACAAGGATTTATACGAGGGAAAAGCCCTTGATCAATGTATGATCTCCGGCACAAAAAACCTCGGATAGTGAAAACTATCACTATCAAGTATATTAATCAAACAAGTTTACAACTTCGGAAGTATTGATCTTGATACAATGAGTTCTAGTGTGTGTTCGAGAGAGATAGTGGCAGAAGTGTTGTACGTAAAACCAGAGTGCAAAAGTGTTTCCCAAAAATAAGCTCAATACCCCTTTATTTAGCTAAAAATATCCTAACTAACTATCCAAAAAATCAGCCCATCACCAACGATCGCCATTATCGGTCACTAGCTCGTGCACATGTTGAAAATATAGAGCATATTCCCCTGGAATCTCGCATGGAATAAGTCTTCTTTGAAACATACCTGCAAAACAAGACAAAAGGTGATGGAAACATTTGTTAAGTTAGAATAATAATGAGGATCCTAGATCCTTATCCCGGCAGCGTCTCCTGAGGATCCTTAATTCAAACTGAACCGAGGATCCATGATTCATCCTACACTTGAGGATCTGTGATCCTTAGGCTATGAAATTCTATCCCTAACAAAAGGTATTTGTAAAAAAATTATTTAGTCATTTTACACTGATTTAACAGAAAAATTAACGTCCGTTAGTCTTAACACTCAAAGGTGTTAAAAAATTGAAACCGTACAACCTGAATTGACCATGCCACCATCAAGAGGAGTTGATGCCGAGATCAAGAAATGGCAGAGATCGAGAAATGGGAGAGATCGTTGACCAAGATCCAAGGTGTGCTTTCTGTTGCTTCTCAGAAAGAGATAACCAGTGCACCTGTGAAACGATGGCTTAATGAACTTGAGGGTCTATCTTATTAAATCGATGTCATCCTTGATTGTTGGCTGACCGAAGCTATGCATCGTGAGTCGACACACGAGTCAGAAGGCTTCACCAGCAAGGTAAGAAAGCTAATCCCAAGTTGTTGGACAAATTTCTCACGTGCTACTACTACGATGCTTGCCGAGTTAGATAATATTTCAATCAAACTACAAGATCTACTTAAGGAGAAAACTGATCTTGGTTTGATTGTGAATGTTAGGGATGGATTTTCTAAACCTAAGGATCACGGATCCACAAGTGCAGCCAGGATCACGGATCCTCAATTCTGTTTGAATTAAGGATCCTCAGAAGTCGTTGCAGAATTAAGGATCCAGGATCCTCATTGTTATCCTAACACTAACGGTTGTTTCCATTGTATGTGAGCTTGTTTTGCAGGAGTATTCAAATGGGACTTGGTCTTGCCGAGATTCCAGGGGAATATACCTTACAATTCCACACGTGCATAGCCTTCGTGAACGTTATGGAGATCGTGGGAAACTAGCACCTTTTGCGGATTGTTAGTTAGCCAGTTTATTTCTATTTTTCTAAGGGGATAACAAGCTTGAGTTAGAACAAGTTAGCAAACACACACACTCGAAACAGCTCTCAACAGTTCATTGGCGATTTCATACACATTACGCACTAGTGATCCTTGTAACAAGCTGTTATCATCCCGAGTTGTAATCATCATTTGTTTAATTGTAGTTGGTGATCGGTAGTTTCCATCACCCGAGGTTTTTTATGCCGGAGATCATCTCTTGATCAAGGGCTTTTTCCTCGTATAAATCCTTGTGTCATTTGTTCATTTCATTTGAAGTTTGTTCATACATTCACTATTCAATTCAAGCATCACACCTCACAAAATAAGATTTGGTTGCATAATCCTAGTTTGATTTTTTACCAAAACAGTTTGGCGCCCACCGTGGGGCAATTGGTGCTTCATTTCTGAAAATTTTTGTTCATTGTGTTCATTTCGTTTCATTATCTTCAACCATATGGCTTCTTCAGCAAAGAACACTTCAAGCTCTATGCCGGCAATCACTTCTTCACAGGGCGTTCCACCTTTGCCTCCACCACCTTTTGGATCTCAGAAGAATGCTGAGAATCCTGCGAAGAAACCGACCCCCGTTTTCTCAAAACCACCAACTTCTGCTGTTTCTTCTAGCCTTACTAACAGTGATATTTTTAATTTGATTTTGCAGATGAGGGATCACATACAACAGCAGGACAAAACCAATGAAAGGATCCTCTGGGAGATTGGTGACATCAAGAAACAGAAGAGATCAGTGGAGGATCACTCTCCATTGGTGCCTAAATCACTGGATTTCGACACTCCAGCTATAACCGCCCTGCAATCTGCAGCTCCGGACATCCAGTACCAGAGTGGACCATTGGGAAGGCGTTATGGATCAACAACTATGAGTCAGGCTTTAGGGTCCAACTTCCAGCCTTCCGGGTCCTCTTTTCAGCCTTCAGGATCCTCTTTCCAGCATCAGGGATCCTTCGTTAGCTCAGGAGGTTATATGGGGACGCACACAGTTCAAGGATCCTCTCAGGTTCAAGGATCCTCCTTTCAGGTTCAAGGATCCTCATCTCAGGTTTACGGATCCATGGATTATCTTCCAAGACCCCCAGTCACAACACATCAAGGATCCAACATCTTTCAGGATCAAGGATTCTTAAGGAATGTGCAACCCGGAAGTACAGATGTTCATCAAGGAGACTTCATTCCAATGCAGACCATTGTTTCTTCTGGTCCTTCAGTCATACCAGAATCTCATCAATATGGATTCACATCTGGAACTCCAAACTTGAATCCTTCGGGAGGTAACACTTTGAATAATTCTTATAACACTAACCATGGCTTTGTGCAGGATACAGGTATCAATCAAGCTATGGCTAGGGAATTACAGAAACTGAAGGATATGATATCCAGCGTTCCAGGAGTGGTTAAGCCCATTCCTGAAATTGCAGATGGAAGCCACAGGATATCTCGCTTTGCACCACCCATTTGTGATGCAGAAATCCCAAAGAGGTTTCAAATACCAACCATGAAGCTATATGATGGCTCGATGGATCCAGAAGAACATGTAGCTCGATATAGAGAAAGGATGGAGATCAATCCCATCCCAGAGAGGTTAAAAGAAGCATGTTTGTGCAAGGGTTTCGGATCCACATTAACGGGATCAGCTCTTAAATGGCTGCTAAGTCTTCCCCCTTACTCTATTACTTCATTTTCTAATCTAGTTAACCTGTTTAATAGTCAATTCTCATGAAGTAGAAAATTTGAACGTTTAACTAGTGACCTATATAGGGTAACACAAGGTCAAAATGAATCACTTAGAGATTATATCACTAAGTTAAGTAAAGAATCCTTAGATATTCCTAATCTGGATATAGCTATGGCTGTGGAAGCCTTTAAAATGGGTTTGCTTTGGGATTCATTGTTCTATGATGATCTTATCATGACCCCTTGTAGGAATCTTGATGAAGTAAGAACCAGGGCCCTTAGATTCATCCGACTAGAGGATGATAAAAGGATCCAAGAAAGACTGGCGGGATCCTTGAAGCAGGAGAAACAAGGATCCTACTTCAGGAACAACAAGTCCAAATCTTATAACAAGTCTGACAACCAGAACGTGCATGCAGTAGAACATGAAGAGGATGATGAGGATTATCCTTCCATTTCTGAATATTGTTTTTCTGTTGATAACAATGAACTAATCCTTGCAATGCAGAACCTAGGTGACAAAGCAAGATGGCCCAGAAAAAGTGATAAGCTAGCTGCAACAAAAGACAAATCCAAATGGTGTGCATATCATGAGGATTTCGGGCATCTCACTGAAGAATGTATTGCACTGAGAAAAGAGATTGGTTACTTGTTAAGCAAGGGGCACTTGAAGGAGCTTTTGGGAAGAAAAAAGTCAAGGATCCAGGATCCTGAAAAGGTTCCAGAAAGAGCTCCTGCTCCTCTGGCAGATGCACAAGTTATAAACTTCATATCCGGTGGATCAGACATTTGTGGTACTTCCTTTTCAGCAGCCAAGAGACATGCCAAGGAAACCAAGATGGATAATGGGGATAGACCCATCCGAACCTCTACTGTTACACAGGAGAAAGTTATAACTTTTGATGAGGATGATCGTGTTGATGTCCAGGATCCTCATCATGATGGTCTTGTTATTACCTTATTTATATCTAACCATTTTATTCGCAGGATCTTAATAGATGGAGGAAGCTCAGTAAACATCATTCAACTTGATGTCTTCAAGAAAATGAACATCCCTGAATCGGACATTGTCCCAAGATCCTCAGTTCTTGTGGGATTCAGCGGAGAAACCAAGAATACACTGGGGGACATTAAACTCCCCATCTACATTGAAGGACTTCATTCTTTTAAAAAAAATTTGTGTTATAGATTGCTTATCCTGTTGCAATGTTATCCTTGGCAGGCCATGGATACATGACATGAAGGCAGTTGCATCTACATATCATCAATGTGTGAAGCTTCCTAGTCCATGGGGGGTGATAAAGATTGAGAGTGACCAACAAGAAGCAAAGAATTGCTATACCTCATCAATGAAGCCAGCCTCAAGACCAAGGGAGCAATAGCAACTAAAGTATCCTCCAAGAGACGTCTTGGAGGCAAGAGAACAGGATGTGAAAGATATCCTTATGGATCCTCATGATCCTGAATCCAAAATCTTCATAGGATCAGGGATCCTCAGCAACATTGAACAGGATTTGGTATCCTTCCTTAAGAGGAGAAAAACTACCTTTTCCTGGAAGCATGAAGACATGACAGGTATCTCTAAAGATATAATTACTCATAAACTTGGCATTGACAGGTCATTCAAACCCATACATCAGAAGAGGAGGAAGTTTGCACCTGAGAGGAATGCTATTATCCAAGAGGATGTAGATAAACTACTCCGGGCAGGTATGATAAGAGAGGTCAAGTATCCAAGGTGGTTAGCCAATGTGGTTGTTGTTCAAAAGAAAAATGGAAAGTGGAGGGTATGTGTCGATTGTACTGATTTAAACAAGGCATGTCCCAAGGATCCTTTCCCATTACCCCACATTGACTCCATGGTGGATGCTACCGCGGGTCATGAGTTGTTGACTTTTATGGATGCTTCATCTGGATTTCAACAAATTCAGATGGAACCATCTGACCAAGAGGATACAGCCTTTATGACCCCAACTGGTATCTATTGTTATATTGCTATGCCATTTGGACTAAGGAATGCAGGTGCTACTTATCAAAGGCTAGTCAATATGATGTTTAAGGAACAAATTGGACACACTATGGAAGTCTATATAGATGACATGGTGGTTAAGTCCAAGAGAGCTGAGGATCACCTTAGAGACCTGGAAGAAGCATTCAATATCCTTGACAAATTCAATATGTTAGGATCAGAGGCTCACATGATTGTGTTTGTTTGTAATAAGTGAACAATCAATAAATACGAATTGATGTAAAGTGCAGTGGAAATGAACAACAAACTTTGTAAACACAATCAAAGGGAAAATAGTTTTGATAAACATTTGCTTCTCATTAAGTTAAAAGATTACAAATCAAAGCAAAAGATTATAATGCAAGCTTACAAACTAAACTCCCCCTCAGCCTGATGCTCCAAGGTTGGTTGCACAAGATGAAAGGATTGAATTGAGGAGAAGAACTCACTCAAAATGATCAAATGTAACAGTACAGAGTACTGTTCCATTTATAGACTAACCAAACCACTGAGGCATCTCAGCTGACGTCACCATGAAAGCGACGTCTAACAGCCTAACAACCTGTAACAACTGTTCCTATACAAACACTGCTAATGTTAACCATTGATTCTACATAAGACAAGTAATACACTAAACTACTGCTATCTTCTTCCATCAGTGCTTTCCTCAAAGTTGATCAGTCCTTGAGTGAGCAGTGTTTTGTCATCAGTAGATAGAACCAGCAGTGTTTACTTCTTCAGGGCTTTGTCAGCAGTTGAAAGGGTAGCAGCAGTTGTATACGGACAGTGGATAGATAGCCATCAGTTGTTATAATCACTTTCAAGGGGAAAGCCTAATGTAAACAGCTGCTTATTGTGAATCCATTGTCGTGATCCGGTTTTAGCTTTTATTATCTGTTCCTCTGGTAGGTCAATCCCAGCAATCTCCCCCTGGAACAGATAATGCCAAAACCCTTCATTATTCTGGATTTTTATTTCTCATCAGAAGCTCCTTAACTTGCCTTTTAAATTCTACTTCAAAATCCTTGGAACTTGAGTCATCCTCATCCCTGCATAGTGAAAGTTCAAGGAGATCCTGCAAATCTTTAACACCAAGACCTAGTGCTTCTTTCCTTGATATGTACTTCACTTCGCCATTGGATCTGACCAAGGTCAATACGTGGGTCTTTTGATCAGACATCGACTTTAGTACTTTTGATGAGTTTAGAGAAATTGGTCTTGAGAAAAGTTGTAAACTTTTAGACATTTGTTTGAAGGCCATTTCAATGACATTATCTGCTGCAGCTATATCTTCTGCAGTCTCTCTTTCAATCTGCTCTTGCCTTTTCTTTTGATCTAGCTCAATGGCTGTCATGTCTGAAGTGTTTGGTGATGCAGGTTTGGTTAATACCTTTTTGGCAAGGTCTTGAAGCTTTGCTGACTTGTCTTCTTTTAGATCCATTTTCTTGATGGCTTCTGTGAAGTATTCAGCTTCCTTTTCTTTTTCTTCTTCACTGGTCAGCAGTTTTCCTTTTTCTTGGTTTTCCACAAGGATAGGGTTATCAGCTGATGTGATCAGTGTTTTAAGAGCATCAATCTTCTGTTCTAGCTTTTCGTAATCAGGCTTTTTAGAAGTGTCTGAGACTGTTATCCTTCTTTTCTTAAGCCTTTCATAAGCCTCGTCGGTATACTGCTTTGTCCATTTTGCTATGGCTTCAGCAGTATCCACCCTAGCATCCACCAGCTCTTGCTTCTTTCTTTTATACTCAGATGTAAGGTCAGCAATGAGCTTTTTGTATTTGTTCCAATTTGGAGCTGTCTTCTTCTTTCTTGGATCGTTTTTAATTCTTTCAATCCTGTTTGCCTCATGCTTTAAAGCGGCGGTTGAGAATTTTGTTTTGTTTTTGCATTGTTTTGTCTACTAGATCTCTCTCATGATGTATAGTAGGCTAGGTTATGGGGTGTCATAGATATTTTGTTTTGCTTTGTTATTCATATATGGGGCATGTCCTATATATGAACTAGTGTGGAACACATCCTCACTACTTGTACTTATTTGTGGTTGAATTTTAATAGAATCACCGGGGTAACCCTTTACCCAAAATCTATTGGCCATTCTTCAAATTGCTTTTCTTCAGCAGGATAGAATTTTTCTTTCATGATATATGCAAGATATTCTTTTCTCATTTTATTTCGTTGATCAGTCTTTTCTTTGTTTAGATCTTGTGCATAGTCTTCCATCTGCTTGACCTTTGTGAGCAAGAATTCCAATTTTTCAGAGATGGCTTCTTCACTTTGACCTTTACATTCAACTTTTGCTCTTATTTTTGCCTGCCTTGCTTTGAGCTTGAGATATTCATCCATATCTTCTTGGACTATGAAGCCTATGAGAGAAGGGAATCTTCTTGTTGAAGGATCATCCTCGGTGTAGAATTGTCTCATTTCATTTTTTACAGCTTCCAGTTCCAGTGGATATTTTGCAGCATTAGGATCATGTTTGTCTTCATCTGCCTGAGTTATTTTTCTTTTTCTGGAGTAAAGCCTTTTTGGAGAAGGGGGTTTTGGTTGTGATGTAGGAATGGTGTGAGCAGTGGTGGATGGTTGACAACCAGCTGTTGAAACAACTGGTGTATCAACCTCTGTTGTCATTACAACTACTGATGTGTCAGTAGATGTCTTCTGCTTTTGAGCAGGTGTTAAAATGGTAGTGGTTTGAGTGGTGGAAAGTGTCTGATTAACAGGTGTTGAAACAACTGGTATTTCAACCACTGTTGTCATTACAGCAGATGTTGTAACATCTGCTGCCTTCTGCTTTTTGGCAGGAGGTGATGGTGGTGATGGAATAATAGATGATGTTGGTAGTAGGACAGTGGTTGTAGTGGTGTGTGATGGAGTGGTGTGTGTTGAAGAGATGACAGCTGTTTGACTAGCAGTTTTTGAAACCACTGTTGTATCAGCTGTTTGGATGGAAGTTTGAGATTTTGTGAATTGAGGTTTGGAACCTTTTGGAGGTGGTTTAGATGTCTGTTTTTCTTGTTCTGGTTCAATATATAGGCCATCTTCTATTCCCTTCTTTTTCAACTTGATTTTCTCCCCCTTTTTGGCATTATCTGGAAGGGGGTTATCCATGAAGAGGATAGTGGAAGGAACTTTTCCAGTGGTGCTTTGGATATGAGCCTTGATAGCTTTGATGTCTGCTTGAGTATCTTTAAATCTTGACTCCACCATGTTTGTCAGCATTTGTACATGTATTGCATGTTGCTGATCAGCCATATGTTTTTGCTTTTCAAGCAGGGGTTAAAATAAGTTCCACAACTTATTTGCAGCAGGTGCAGGTTGTGCAGGTGCTTGAGCTGGAGCAGCAGTGGATTGTGCTTTTTGAGCTTTTAACAGCTGTTGCACCATATCCTTTATTTCAGCAACTGATGTTTCAAGTTTCTCAACTCTGCCCGTCAATTCCTGATATTTTGAATCATCATCCAATTTAATGGAATCATCTATTTCCCCAACAGCAGTGGTTGTATCAATGTGTGACTTAGGACATAAAGTCCAGAAATCATCCATTAATGCCCCTTGTTCTTGGTACTGGGGACTTCTTTCTTCAGCACTTGATAACCTTTCGATGATACCAGTGGTCAAAACCAACTCACTGGTGGTTACCAGAGGTGCTATAGAAGAAATTGCCTTCAAGGGAGTCTTACTAATGAAACAACTGTCCAAGTGAAGATCTGTTGATCCATCACTTGTAGTTGCTGCTCCACTTGAACTACCACCAAGAGTTACTTGTAACTCAAGGGGTGTAACCTCCACAGTTGTTGCTGGGATAGCAGGGGTAGTAGCATCAGACCTAGTCACTTGTGGGAGTGTACTCTCAGTGATAGGTGATAGAGAGGAACTGGTTTGTGTCTGAGCTATAGCAACTGCATGCAACAAGGGTATTATGGATTGTGGTAATATGATTGGTGAGGGTATGGGTGTTGAAAGAGACACGTCCTTGGGATCAGGACTGAGGAAGATGGATCCAATTGAATCCAGAGCTTCATAATGTGGGGTCCCTGTGCTTACAACGTGATCCTTTTGTGAGGATGCAGGAGGAGTTTGAGGCAATGGTGGAGATCTTTCTACCAACTGCTGTGAGGAAGTAGCAGCAGTGGTTGTAAGTGACATTTGTGTTGTCACTGGCAGTGGCTCTGGGATCTCATCTTCCAGAGTTGCCTTTGTTTTGGGTTTGGAGGGCTTTCTGGGTATTTTCTTTTTGGTCTTTTTGGTAATGACAGGTGTGGGTTTCAAAGTAGTGGTTGTGCTGCTATGATCACCTGGAGCAGTGGGCTCAGCAGCTGATACCTGAGGAGCAGTGGTAGCTGCTAAAATCTGCTCAGGCACCTCTGCTTTTGTTTTTGAAGGTGTTAACATTCTAGAAAATGTTTCAGGTGTCAAACCATTTATTTGAAAATAGGTACCTTGTTTGAGCAAATTTTCATTTTCTTTTCCAAATGTTTGTTCAAAATAGTAGCTTAGAAACCTTGGAAAAAGCAGAAATGCTTTGCTATCAACATTTTTTACCAAATCATCAAAGATCACCTGGGAATAATTAAAATTTTCATTATTTAAAATAGCATATCCCAGGCATTGGATCTTTGATGGTATTTCGTTAAACGTAGTTGTTTTATTAGAAACCCACATCAACAGAGTGTGAAATAAAAACCTAGGTGCAGAAGGGAAATAACCTTTTTGTAAGGTATCTCTTTTTGGTTGTTCTGCATACCCCCTATTCAAGAAATCATTTTTCAACTCGGTTTTAGAGAAAGAAGTTTTACCTTTCTGATCATCGAGTTTGAAGACTTCTGAAATGGATTGTGGAGAAATTTGAACTGCTTTACCCTGTATCGAGGAGTTGATGGCTGTGACAATGTCTCCTTGTTTTTCAAGGGTAGCATTTTTCCAGAACTCCCTCTGGGTTTGTTTATAAATTGGAGCATCTGCTGTTAACAAAGTTTTATACTTTGATGCAGATAAGGTGTCGATGATGGAGTTGAAGATATTTGTGGTAGTGGGTTTTGTGAGTATACCCAAGTAGTTGTGAGGGGATTTGTAAGGTATTTCGATGGGTTCAGCGGCCATTTGAGTGGCATCTTTGGAAACAGAGGATGAAGATGATTTTGATTTCATCATTTTTTATGAAGAAGATCGAAGAATGATTTTGGAATGAAGAGTGGGAAACTGCTTTGAGAAGAGAATTTTTGGAATTCAATTCGACAGTGTGAGCCCCTGTTTGGGTTTTGATCAGGGTTTTATTTAGGGAAAAAATGAATGCTGATGTGGCAGCGGTTATAATGATCTGAAGGCTAAAAACTGACCACGTGTCAACCTCTGATGAAAGGATGAATAATGGTGAACAGTTGTTTTGGAGAACCACTGATGAAGCAAATATCAGTGGTTACAACAGTAACAATATGAGAACAGTGGGTGATTTTTTACTATCAGTAGATAGCATATCAGTGGATACGACACTGATTTTGAGCATCAGTACTTGCCAAGAAAATGAAAGAACAGGGGTTGACTTTCAGCAGTGGACAGTAGTTAGGAAGCATATGTTTGAACAAAACAGTGGTTAGGGGTAATGGTAACGGTTTAAAAGGCTAGTATTTCAACAACTGTTAGTGCATCAGTGGATAAGCTTTTGACACGTATTTTGAGCATCTGCTTTTCTGATGAAGGAAATCATTTTATCTTGTGAAATCACAATATGATCTCCAACATCTGTTGATGTTGATTCTGAAATGTCTGCAAGATTGCTATCCTCAACAAAATACATTTTAGACGCCAATTGTCAAGTTCAACATGTCAGCAGCTTTTATGAGAATTTGCATTCAAAGTTTTTCCACATGTCAATTGTACATTTTGAAACTTTTATAGATTCCTGACAGTGGTTTAGTATCCCAGATGACTAAAACCCTTTTACTAAGGTTACTCATTTTGTGTCATAATACTTTAAGGAAAAATTACACTTTTCGTCCTTTATGTTTATAGCTAGTTGCAATGGATGCCCTTTACCTTTAATAATTACAGTCACAGTCCTTTATTTGGAAAACATGTTGCACATTTCATCCTTTGCCCCTAACCTGGTTAAAATTTTCAGTCAAATATGTCATGTGCATTGCACATGAGGGCTATTTGGTCATTTTACACAATTTATTTGAAATATATTTAATAAATAAAAAATCTGAAATTAAATTAAAAAATATATATGTATATAAAAGTGATATATCTCTCTCTCTCTTAACTCTCAGTTCTATCTCTCTCAGTTCTATCTCTCTCTAGGTTTCCCCACAACCACCACCACCATCATCATCCGGCATCATCGCCGTCGCTGGGAACCACCATCATCATCCGGCATCATCGCCGGCACCATCATCATCCGGCATCATCCCCAACCTCTGGTAACCCGAGAGCCATCACCATCTTCGCAACCACCACCACCACCACCTCCCCAACCTCCGAAAACCACCATCATCTTCACAGAACCAACAAACCTCTCTCACCTCTTCAGACCCCTGAAACCCTCGTTTGGCGACGACCGAAGAAGAAAGCTTCGATTTGTAATCGAAGAAATCAAAACCCTAAATCACCCATCTCATCAAATCAGATTTGTTTGGCGACGAAATCAAAACCCTAAATCACCCATCTCATCAAATCAGATCTGTTTGGCGACGAAATCAAAACCCTAAATCACCCATCTCATCAAATCAGATCTGTTTGGCGACGACCGAAGAAGAAAGCTTCGATTTGTGAATCGAAGGGCTTGATGGTGGTGCTCGTGGTTGCGGTTGCCGGAGGTTTGGGGTGGTGGTGCTAGTGGTTGCGGTTGCCGGAGGTTTGTCTATTTTTTTCTGATTAACATGTAGAGATCAATACCTTCGTTTGGGAAGTTTGCTTCAGCACAAACTGATAACATCAAGCTTGAAAAAAGATGGGATTTGTTGGGGTAGTGAGTGTATATATGAGACGGGGTGGTGGTGGTGTTGGAAGTTATAAGGGATTTGATTAGATTCTTGGCTGTTTGGGTGTCGCCTTGTTGCAGTAGTGTTTGAAGGTTTGTGAGTTGTTTTTGTGGGTCAGTGGATTCTGCAACACCATTTTGGTTGATAGAAGAGAAGAACTTATTAGGGTTAGAGATAGAAGAAAGTTGGAGTGTGGGATCGGGACGGAGAGTTTGATGGTGGTTTTGCTTGCAGTTGCAGGAGGTTTGGAGGTTTGGCGGCGGCGATGGTTGAAAATAGGGATAAGCTTCAGACCTAGCGGTGGTGGTTGTTGGTGGGTGGTGGTGGGTTTAGTGGTGGTGGCTACGGGTTGTTTAGAGAGAGAAAGGTGTGTGTGTGAGAGAGAAGAGTGATAATTGTATTTGTTTTTATAAGATTTTAAATGTTATTTTTTTATTTTTACTATAAATAATTAAGTAAAAAGACTAAACTGCCCTTAAGTAAATAGACTTAACTGGATATTTTAACTTGGTTAGTACTAAAGGACGAAACGTGCAACATGTTTTCCAAATAAAGGACTGTGACTGTAATTATTAAAGGTAAAGGGCATCCATTGCAACTAGCTATAAACATAAAGGACGAAAAGTGTAATTTTTCCATACTTTAATTAGAACATGAGTACCCAAGTATTTTAGGGTCTGTTGGCAATCAATCTTTTAATCAGTGTTAATAATAAACTTGAATTTGACATGACCTTGACACTAGTATCATTTCCTCTTGATTTGTTTTTAAGGATAATAGCACCAATAAAAATAAAGGTGTTATATCCTGACAGGAGATTGAAACTTTTACTATAAAAAACAAGTAAAAGTACAAAATATATCATTCTAATGAAAAATAAAGAATAATATATCTTGTTTTATTGAGAAAACCTTTTTAAGAAAAATAATTAAAAGTTTTTCTGAAAACAGCATGAAAAGGAATTTGATATATTTTCCAATTAGACTCATGATCACATCATTCTCAAGTTTTAGGTAAATGGTCAATGATTTGAAATACATTGTAATAACCACTGATTAGGGCCATTTCCTTGTCACTTGATTGCAAAAATGAGGAAACATGTACACATAGGTTTTGAGAGTCTTGACATAGACTTTACCATGTGATGACACTGAAAACTTTGTCTAGTCCTCTTTTAAGTTTATTTACAGGAGATACCATTTTATTTGAACTTCCCTGAACCAAAGAATGCACACAGTTGCTTGATAACCATTGTTTACCCAATTTTGGACTCTAAAGTGTTTTGTATTTATGCTCTTTTCTTTTGACTTCAAAAGATTTTTGAGATAAACACACTTTTGAGTTTTTGTAATTTTCTTCTTCCCTCTTTACCCTTCCCATACATAAGTACTGAAATACTCGCTGGGAGATATTTATTGAAGGAATACTTATTCCAGAATCATTTTGCAGCAATGTTTTGAGAGATTTGGTCATTTCTGCACATGCTTATGCCAAACTTCACATTACCCATGATCTGGACATCATGGAAACAGCAAAAACTTCATAACAACAATTAAAATCAGTTTTCATAAATAATTTTACCATAGTTACCAGACATGTTTTCAGATCTGAAAACTATAGGTGGTTTATGTATGACATTACTTGTAATATGAAGTTTGTGTGTCCTATGACATCTTGGTTGTTTTACAGAGCTTTTGAGTAGTCACTTTGAACATGATTACTCGTTACTCTGTTTTTCAACTAAATGCAATCAACTTTAGTATCAATGGATTTTGAGCTGAACTGTTATGTCAAATTGACTGTTAGATCGAATTTGACTGTCCAGGCTCTGATACCAATTGTTAGGATCGGAGGCTCTCATGATTGTGTTTGTTTGTAATAAGTGAACAATCAATAAATACGAATTGATGTAAAGTGCAACGGAAATGAACAACAAACTTTGTAAACACAATCAAAGGGAAAATAGTTTTGATAAACATTTGCTTCTCATTAAGTTGAAAGATTACAAATCAAAGAAAAGATTATAATGCAAGCTTACAAACTAAACTCCCCCTCAGCCTGATGCTCCAAGGTTGGTTGCACAAGATGAAAGGATTGAATTGAGGAGAAGAGCTCACTCAAAACGATCAAATGTAACAGTACAGAGTACTGTTCCATTTATAGACAAACCAAACCACTGAGGCATCTCAGCTGACGTCACCATGAAAGCGACGTCTACCAGCCTAACAACCTGTAACAACTGTTCCTATACAAACACTGCTAATGTTAACCACTGATTCTACATAAGACAAGTAATACACTAAACTACTGCTATCTTCTTCCATCAGTGCTTTCCTCAAAGTTGATCAGTGCTTGAGTGAGCAGTGTTTTGTCATCAGTAGATAGAACCAGCAGTGTTTACTTCTTCAGGGCTTTGTCAGCAGTTGAAAGGGTAGCAGCAGTTGTATATGGACAGTGGATAGAGAGCCATCAGTTGTTATAATCACTTTCAAGGGGAAAGCCTAATGTAAACAGCTGCTTATTGTGAATCCACTATCGTGATCCGGTTTTGGCTTTTATTATCTGTTCCTCTGGTAGGGTTCAATCCCAACACAATATGAAGTTGAATCCTTCAAAGTGTCACTTTGGTGTTAAAGCAGGCAAATTCCTAGGTTACATGGTAACAAAAAGAGGCATAGAAGCAAGTCCAGAGCAAATTAAGGCAATTATGAATATCAAATCTCCTGCCAACGTCAAGGATGTGCAAAGGTTGACAGGGAGGATCGCAGCCTTGAATAGGTTCATATCAAAGTCATCAGAAAAGTGCAAGGAATTCTATGACATTTTGAGAAAGAACAAGAAATTTGAGTGGACTGAAAAGCATGAAAATGCTCTCAAAGCCCTTAAGGATTACCTATCCTCGGCTCTTGCCTTGATGAAACCAGAAAAAGGGGATATATTATCCTTATATCTAGTGGTATCCTCTAAAGCAGTAAGTGCAGTCCTTGTTAAGGATCACGAAGGTACACAACATCATGTTTATTATGTAAGTAAGAGTTTGCTTGATGCTGAATCCAGGTATTCACATTTAGAAAAACTTATCCTTGCTTTGATTATGGCATCCACTAAACTAAGACATTATTTTGAAACTCATGCCATTATTGTTAAGACTAACTTTCCAATTAAGAATGTTCTCAGGAAACCTGAAATGTCAGGGAGGATGGCTAAATGGGCAGTGAAGCTTAGTGCTTATGATATAAGATATGAACCAAGGACTGCCATTAAATCCCAAGCCTTAGCTGACTTTGTGGCAGATTTTAGTAGTGTCTTACAAAGAGAAGCTGAGTTGGAAGTTCAGCAGCTTGAAGAGACTAAGGATCCTTGGATACTCTTCACTGATGGAGCCTCTAATGTCAAAGGAACAGGACTTTGAATACTACTAAAATCGCCACAGGGGGACATAATACCCCACTCAATAGCTTGTGAATTTCAAACTACTAATAATGAGGCTGAATATGAGGCCTTGATAGCTGGTTTGCAAATTGCCAAGCATATGAGGATCAGGTATCTTGAGGTACATGTAGATTCATTGCTAATTACTAATCACTTTAATGGATCTTATGCTGTTAAAGGTGAATGACTAATTAAATACCTAGAGATAGTCAAGGAATTGACACTCTCTTTTGTTTCTTTTAGTTTGACACAGGTACCTAGGGAAGAGAATGCAGAAGCTGATGCATTGGCCAATCTTGGATCATGATTGAAAATCCCAGAGGATATCAAGATCCCTATCATCCATATTTTGGCTCCTGCTATTGAGGATCACTTAACTATGGAGATAGAACAGGATTCTGCAATGGTTTCTAGTGATGGTGCACAATCTCATTCAGGATCATGGATCCTTCTAATCATGAGATATATACAACATGGAGATATTCATACAGGAGAAAACCCCAGGGCTTTCAAAATCAAGGTATCTCAATTTACAACATGGAGAGATTCCTACAGGAGAAAACCCTTGCAGGTCCATATCTAAGGTGCATAGAGGATCCTGAAATTCAAGAAGTCCTAAAGGATTTTCATGAAGGAGATTGTGGAAACCACACTGGGGGCAGGGCATTGTTCTCAAGGATCCTTAGGACAGGATACTATTGGCCTACTATGAAGAAGGATGCTGTGGATTACGCCAAGAAGTGTGCTGCTTGTTAGAGACATAGCAATATCCTTCATCAGCCATGTTAGGGGAGGATTTTCTATCAATTAGTGATCCTTACTTGTTATCCTAATTAATGATCCTTACTTCTGTGACAGATAGTGATCCTCAGAAGAGCTTCAGGATCAGGATCATGGATCACCTAAAGGATCCTCATACTGACGATTGTTTGTTTGTGTTTCGTATTATTTTGCAGGAGTAACAAGCTTGACTTGGTCTTGGCAACGTTACTATGGAATATTCCACGGGTATTTCGCACACGTTTGACTGGAAATGGACGTTGTGGAGAACGTGGGAGCTTGGCACAAAAGTCGGATAGTTTGTTATTATAGTTAACTTCTATTTTTAAAGGGGTGACGAGCTAATTTTTAGAACACTTAGTCATTTTTCAGCTACACACTCTCGTACAATCGCACTCTTGAAGCTCTCGACAAACACTTAACAGTTTTCACTCACTTTTACACATTACACCATAGTGATCCTTGTACCTAGCTCGTTACTATCCGAAGTTGTAAACATTTATTGATTTATTTGAGCTTGGTGATCGGTAGTTTCCATCACCCGGGGTTTTTTGTGCCGGAGATCAACTCTTGATCAAGGGCTTTTTCCCCGTATAAATCCTTGTGTCATTTGTGCAATTTACATTGAAGTGATTCTTATCATTGTTCCACATTTCAAGCATCATTCCCCATAACTAAGAGTTTGGTTGCATTATCCTCATCAGATTTTTTGACCAAAACAATTTGGCGCCCACCGTGGGGCAATTGGTGCTTCATTCCTATGAAGTTTTTCTGTTGGTGATCATTCCGGTTCATTGCATACAAATACATGGCTTCATCATTGAAGAATACCTCTACTGCATTGTCTGCGGTCAATTCGTCTCAGGGCATTCCACCTTTGCCTCCACCACCTGCTGGATCTCAGAAAAATGCTGAGAAGAAACCAACTCCCATTTTCTCTAAACCTCCAACTTCTTCTGCTTCTTATACTCCTACTACTAGTGACTTGTTTACTCTGATTTTGCAGATGAAGGAGCATATCCAGCAGCAGGATAAGACCAATGAAAGAATCCTTAGAGAAATTGGAGACATCAAGAAACAAAAGAGATCGGCAGAGGATCATTCCCCACTAATGCCCAGATCTTTGAGTTTTGATACTCCGGTTATAACTTCTCAGCCTTCAGCGGTTCCAGACGTTCAATATGTTGGAGGACCAAAAGGAGTGCATTACGGGTCATCAGCAATGACTCAGGCTTCAGGGTTACACTTTCAACCATCAGGATCCCATCCTCAGCATATAGGATCCTTTGCAAGCTCAGGAGGATACTCGGGAGCGCAACAGATTCAAGGGTACTGGCCGGTTCAAGGATCCTCCCAGGTTCAAGGATCTTCCCAGGTTCAAGGATCCTCCCAGGTTCAAGGATCCTCCTATGTTCAAGGATCCTCCCAAGTTCAAGGATCCTCTTATGTCCCAGGATCCTCCCAGGTTCAAGGATCCTCCCAGGTACAAGGATATCCACAGTTTCAGGGATCTTTCCAGATGCCAGGATCCTTAAGAAGTTTGCAATCAGGAAGTTCCGACGTCCATCAAGGGGATTTCATTCCAATGCAAACCATTCCTTCTACTGGTCCATCGGTCATTCCAGAGCCCCAACAATATGGATTAACATCCATTCTTCCGAATTTGAATCCAATGGGAGGTAACACTTTTAATAATTCTTATACTACTAACCATGGCCTTATGCAGGATCCAGGTATTAACCATGCCATGGCCAGAGAGTTGCAAAAGTTGAAGGATATGATATCAAGTGTTCCAGGAGTGGTCAAACCTATCCCAGAGATTGCAGATGGAAGCCATAAGATATCTCGTTTTGCACCACCAATTTGTGATGCTGAGATACCCAAAAGGTTCCATGTGCCAACCATGAAGCTGTATGATGGTTCGACGGATCCTGAAGAACACATAGCACAATACAGGGAGAGGATGGAGATCAATCCAATCCCAGAAAGGTTAAAGGAAGCATGCCTGTGCAAGGGATTCGGATCCACTCTTACTGGATCAGCTCTCAAATGGCTGCTAAGTCTTCCCCCCTACTCTATTACCTCATTTGCTAATCTAGTTAACCTATTTAATAATCAGTTTTCTTGTAGTAGAAAATTTGAACGATTAACTAGTGATCTATATAGGATAACCCAGGGTCATAATGAATCATTAAGGGATTACATTACCAAATTCAGTAAAGAATCCGTAGACATTCCCAACTTGGATATAGCCACGGCTGTTGAGGCCTTCAAAATGGGATTGCTTAGGGATTCATTGTTCTATTATGATCTTGTTATGACACCATGCAGGAACCTAGATGAGGTAAGAACCCGGGCCCTTAGGTTCATCCGGCTAGAGGATGACAAAAGGATACATGAGAGGTTAGCAGGACCCTCAAAGAAAGATAAGCAAGGATCCTCATTCAGGAACAACAAGTTCAGATCCTATAACAGATCTGATAACCAGAACGTGCATGCTGTTGATCAGGAAGAGGATGATGAGGATTATCCTCCAATCTCTGAATATTGTTTTTCTGTTGATAACAATGAACTAATCCTTGCGATGCAGAATCTAGGTGATAAAGCCAGATGGCCCAGAAAAAATGATAGACTAGCTGCAACCAAAGATAAATCAAAGTGGTGTGCATACCATGAAGATTTTGGGCATCTCACAGAAGAATGCATTGCACTATGAAAGGAAATTGGATACTTGTTGAGCAAGGGGCATCTAAAAGAATTGTTGGGTAGAAAAAAGTCAAGGACTCAGGATCCTGAAAGGATCCCTAAGAAAGCTCCGGCCCCTCCAGCAGATGCACAAGTAATAAACTTTATTTCTGGAGGATCAGACATTTGTGGCACATACTTCTCAGCAGCTAAAAGGCATGCAAAGGAAACTAAAATGGATAATGGAGAAAGACCAGTTCGAACATCAAGTGTCTCCGAAGGAAAAGTCATAACCTTTGATGAGGATGATCGTGTTGATATCCAGGATCCTCATCACGATGGCTTAGTTATTACTCTTTTCATTTCTAACCATTTTGTCCGTAGGACCCTTATAGACGGAGGAAGCTCAGTGAACGTTATCCAGCTTGATGTTCTAAAGAAGATGGGTATCCCTGAATCAGATATCATACCGAGATCCTCCGTGCTCGTGGGATTTAGTGGCGAAACTAAGAATACCCTGGGGGACATTAAGCTCCCAATATACATCGAAGGCCTACACTCTTATCAAAAATTTTGTGTTATTGACTGTTTATCTTGTTGTAATGTTATCCTTGGCAGGCCCTGGATACACGATATGAAGGCAGTCCCATTTACTTACCATCAATGTGTGAAGCTCCCTAGTCCTTGGGGAATAGTGAAGATTGATAGTGATCACCAGGAGGCTAAGAATTGCTATACTTCATCGATGAAACCAGCCTCGAAGTCAAGGGAGCAATAGCAATCAAAGTATCCTCCAAGGGATGTCTTGGAGGCAAGAGAGCAGGATGTGGTAGAAATCCTCATGGATCCTCATGATCCTGAATCCAAAATCTATATCGGATCAGGGATCCTTGGCGATATGAAGGAAGACCTCATATCCTTCCTCAAAAGGAGAAAGACTACATTTGCATGGAAACACGAAGACATGACAGGTATATCTAAAGATGTAATCACTCACAAACTAGGCGTTGATAGGTCCTTCAAACCAATCCATCAAAGGAGAAGAAAATTTGCACCGGAAAGAAATGCCATTATCCAGGAAGAGGTAGAGAAATTGCCCCGGGCAGGTATGATTAGAGAGGTCAAGTATCCAAGATGGTTGGCCAATGTGGTTGTTGTTCAAAAGAAAAACGGAAAGTGGAGGGTATGTGTCGATTTTACCGATTTAAATAAGGCATGTCCCAAGGATCCTTTCCCATTACCCCACATTGACTCCATGGTGGATGCAACTGCGGGTCATGAACTGTTAACTTTTATGGATGCTTCATCTGGATTTCAACAAATCCAAATGGAACCATCCGATCAAGAGGATACAGCCTTCATGACTCCAACTGGTATATACTGCTATATTGCTATGCCGTTCGGACTAAGAAATGCAGGTGCAACTTATCAAAGGCTAGTGAATATGTTGTTCAAGGATCAGATTGGACAAACTATGGAGGTTTACATAGACGATATGGTGGTAAAATCAATAAAGGCTGAGGATCACCTAAGAGACTTGGAGGAAGCATTCAATATCCTTGATAAATATAATATGAAACTTAATCCTTCAAAATGTCACTTTGGTGTTAAAGCAGGCAAATTCTTAGGATACATGGTGACCAAGAGAGGCATTGAGGCCAGTCCAGAACAAATCAAAGCAATAGTGAACATCAAATCTCCGGCCAATGCTAAGGATGTTCAAAGGCTAACAAGCAGGATAGCAGCTTTGAACAGATTTATATCCAAATCCTCAGAGAAGTGCAAAGAATTCTATGATATCCTAAGGAAGAACAAGAAATTTGAGTGGACTGAGAAGCATGAAAATGCCTTAAGAGCTCTCAAAGATTACGTATCCTCAGCCCCGGCCTTGATGAAACCAGAAAAAGGCGATGTGCTATCCTTGTATCTTGCAGTATCCTCAAAAGCAGTAAGTGCGGTCCTTGTTAAGGATCATGAAGGTACACAACATCCTGTCTATTATGTAAGTAAAAGTTTACTTGATGCCGAATCCAGGTATTCACACCTTGAAAAGCTTATTCTTGCATTAATTATGGCATCTACTAAGTTGAGACATTATTTTGAAACTCATGTTATTGTTGTTAAAACTAATTTTCCAATTAAGAATGTCCAACGGAAACCAGAGATGTCAGGTAGGATGGCTAAGTGGGCAGTGAAGCTTAGTGCCTATGATATAAGATATGAGCCTAGGACATCCATCAAATCCCAAGCATTAGCTGACTTTGTGGCTGATTTCAGTAGTGATTTACAAAAAGAAGCTGAGTTAGAAGTCCAGCAGCTAGAGGAGACCAAGGATCCTTGGATACTCTATACTGATGGATCCTCAAATGTCAAAGGCACAGGGCTTGGAATACTACTAAAATTGCCACAGGGGGACATAATACCCCACTCTATAGCTTGTGAGTTCCAAACCACTAACAATGAGGCTGAATATGAAGCCTTAATTGCTGGTTTGCAAATTTCTAAGCATATGGGGATCAAGTATCTTGAGGTACATGTAGATTCATTGTTAATTACAAACCACTTTAATGGATCCTATGCTGTTAAAGGTGAAAAGCTAACCAAATATTTAGAGATAGTCAAAGAATTGGCACTCTCCTTTGTTTCCTTTAGTTTGACACAGGTACCAAGGGAAGAAAATACAGAAGCTGATGCATTGGCTAACTTAGGATCATCTTTGAAGATCCCGGAGGATATCAAGATCCCTATTATCCATATCCTGACCCCGGCTATCGAGGATCATGTGGCTATGGAGATAGGAAATAATTCTGCAATTATCCCTAGTGAGGATACTCAATCCCATTCAGGATCAGGATCATGGATCTCACCAATCATGAGATACTTACAACATGGAGAGATTCCTACAGGAGAAAACCCTAGGGCTTTCAAAATTAAGGTATCTCAATTCACAATTTTAAATAATATGTTGTATAAGCGCTCTCTTGCAGGACCATACCTAAGATGCATTGAGGATCCTGAGACCCAAGAAGTTTTAAAAGATTTCCATGAAGGAGATTGTGGAAACCACACTGGGGGCAGGGCATTATTCTCAAGGATCCTGAGGACAGGATACTACTGGCCAACCATGAAGAGAGATGCTGTGGAGTATGCTAAGAGATGTGATCCTTGTCAGAGACACAGCAATATCCTTCATCAACCAGCTGAATTTTTGCATCCTATATCCTCCTCTTGGCCATTTATGAGATGGGGTATGGATATAGTTGGTAAGCTCCCTAAGGCACCTGGTGGAAAAGTATTTATGCTTGCTATGACTGATTACTTCTCCAAGTGGATAGAGGCTGAAGCTTTTGCTCAAGTTAGAGAAAAGGAAGTTATATCCTTCATTAAAAGAAATATTATAACTAGATTTGGTATTCCTTCCAAAATTATATGTGATAATGGTTCCCAATTCATTGGGGGGCAGAACCACTAACTTTTGTGACAGCTGGGGGATTAAGATGATAACATCAACACCAGTCCACCCACAAGCTAATGGTCAAGCAGAATCATCCAACAAGATCATCATCAACAATTTGAAGAAGAAGCTTGGATCCAAGAAAGGGAAATGGGCAGAAGAACTACCTTATGTGCTTTGGGCTGATAGGACAACCCCTAAGAATGCTACTGGTCAAACGCCATTCTCTTTGGTATTTGGGGCAGAATCAGTGATCCCAACAGAAATGGTGGTTCCAACTGCTAGAACAAGTACCCGTGATCCTGAGAAAAATGATGAGAACTTGGCTCAAGACCTGGATACTATTGAAGAAATCAGGGATCTGGCTAGGATAAGGATGGCCAGGTATCAACAAAGAATGGCTGGTGCCTACAACAAAAATGTCAGGATCAGGAAGTTTCAAATTGGAGATATGATATTAAGGAAAGCATTTCAGAATACCACCAATCCTGCTGATGGAAAATTGGCTCCAAAATGGGAAGGCCCTTATTTGATTGAAGCTGAAGCAGGAAAGGGGGTACATAGATTGCTAACCATGGAAGGTGATTTGCTACCAAGAGCTTGGAATGCTGTCCACTTGAAGAAATATTTCATGTGAGCAGGATCCTCATGGCACAGATGATCCTTACGTTAGGGGTATCTTAGAAGGATCCTTAAAGTATCGGTGATCCTTACTTTGGTAATATCCTAATTTTGAATTATTTCATTTCTTTATTTTCTCATATAAGGATAAGGATCATGTGTCCTTTATCCATCTCTCACGTGATTTTAAGTTTTGAAAGTTCAGGTATCCTTAGCAAAATATTGGTTATCTGCAGAAGCAATCCGTTCCTTGGGTTTAACCCCAGTTATTTGGGCTTGACCCCAGTTCCGCCTGTAGCGCATGATGATCCTGGTATAGTTCAAAGCAGTGGGACCAGTACTCGCCTTAGGGGCTGATAATTCCATTGTACTGGCTATACCTAGGATCCTACGTATAATGGTAGACGTACCATACATCCATTCCTAAGGTTTCTAACGTTTTCACGTTAGCTAAGGTTTTGGCATTTTCATGTCACTAAGTTTGGATAGTCGCCAGTGAGGGCCATACTCCAGTTTACATACGATCCTTGGGCTTGTCCCCAGTTATCCTTGGGCTTGTCCCCAGTTATCCTTGGGCTTGTCCCCAGTTGCTAACTCTTATCTTATATTGGCTTAGTCCCAAGTTATGCTCTATTTCAGATCCTTGAAGATAAGCAACTAGGGATCCTTGATCCTTACTTCTCTCTAAGGTTTATCTTATAGTTATCCTGATTATGGTTAGGATCCTAACTTGGATCCTCAGGTATGATCCTTAACTATTTTTAATTCTATTCATTGTTTATTTGAATAACCCTTAAAATTTGACAACTAAACTTGTGATCCTTAAAATGTATTACTTTTTGGGGTTCTTCAACTATAAGATATTTGATCATGGATCATATCCTAAGTATTTTCAATCTGACTTATTCAAAATTGTTTATTCAATAAGTGTACATCAAAGCAATTGAGAATTAAAGTGACAAAAAGGATAACAATACAAGATAAGCGACAAAAGATTAAGGTTTTATTTATTAACAAAAGATTAACCCTTAAAAGGTTGTCAAAATTACCTACCCCGAGCATCTACCAGCAATACGTGGCCCATCCGCTGGGGTAGGTAAAGGGTGTCCATGATAATAGGTTCAAAAGTAGTGCAGGAATAAAGGCGGCAGGATCACAATGGCTTCATCCCCCAAACAGAGGATCCCTCCACCATTTGCAATCCTACCTATTGTCCAAAGGATCATACATGATCCTTAATCCTAAAAACTATTGTTCAGTACAAACCATCAAATTGTTCAACAAAACAACCATCAAACCAAAAAATTGGGCTCCGGCTATGTCTAGAAGTTTCCATCATCGCCCAATCATGCAACCTAAACCTTCCCTGCATCACCACCTCCGGCTCCACTTGCTTCACCACCTTCACCCTTGCCTCCAGCCTCGATCGCCAAAACCTCCTCAGCCTCTTCATCATCTTCAAGATCAGCCAACCTTGCTTTCCAGTCCTCAACATCCCAGCTGCTTCTGTCGAAGTTAGGATCTTGAGCTTCCTGGGCCATCTTTAGTTTTGTCTGATACATTGTGATGGCAGCAGAGACCTTTGCACCTTCTATGAGATCATGCTTTTCATAGTCAAGGTCGATCAGAAATTTAGCCGTCTTAGTCTTGGCATCCTGGAGCTCCTTCTGAAGATCAGCAATTTTGAGGTCCTTTAGCAATGCAACCTGCTGAAGGTCGGCAATCTTCCTATCCTGATCCTCAACGTGGCCAACATAGTCCTCAATCTCAGTGAATTTCTGCAAAGGGGATAAAAGATAAGGTCAGGACCAAGTGATCCTCAAATCAGCAGGATATATCAGCAGGATATGTCAGCAGGATATATCAGCAGGATATGTCAGCAGGATATACGAGCAGAGACAGTGATCCTTACATCGTTGAAGTACTCGAGGAATTGGTGGCGGATCAGAGGCAGACCCTGCAGATCCTCAGCTTCAGAGGCCTTTCTCTTCTTGATTCCCTTTCCTTTGAGGGGTGCCTTGGGGACTGAAGCTGTCGGGCTGGTAGGAGCCTTTCTTTTGGAGGATCTGACGGTGGTGAGATCGGTGACATTGAACTTTGAAGCAGACTTGGTGGATTTTCCAGTACCTACACAACCAAAACAAGATAAGTATCTTTACTTCACTTATATTTCACTATTTATTTAAATTTTTAAACAAAGATACTTACTTGACATCGTGACAGAGCCTGAGGATACCTCCTGAGAATCCTGGGTGGTTGTCTTGAAAGATCTTGTTTCAGGATCAAGTTTCTTGAAAGCGATGAGTCTCTCTTTGGCAGCAGGAGACAGTCTGAGGTGTGAAATGGTGATAGCTGCATAACAAGAAAGCAAAAGTATATAAGTGATCCTTATATCAAAAGAAAGTTCTCTGGTGATCCTTCTCAGGATCCTCCACCCTACCATGGGTAGCCCATTTCTTGGGTAGATCCTTTCCGTCATCAATAGAATCTCTCTTGACGAAAAAGAAACGCCGCTTCCAGTTAGCATCATTCTTGGTAGCTTTGAAGATCGGGTGTTCCTCACCAGGTTTACGTTTAAACAAATAACGATGAGAACCAAAGGTAGTAAGATCATACAGCTCTCCCAGCTCTGACATTCCTAGGTCTATCCCTTCCTGCTCGATGATCCTTTCAAGGGTATACAAAACCCTCCAGATCATCGGCATGGCTTGGATATAAGAGATGCCGGTTAGGGAAAAGAAAGATTGGGTGAAGGCTGGAAAAGGATATGTATAGCCTATGGTGAACGGAGTCACAGGAAAAGCAACCCAGTTGTCGGAAATATGATCACTCAGGGCATTGGGATCAAAAGACTTAATCACGGTGTTCGCCGGGAAGCAGTGGCGGATCCTATCAATCTGTGCATCGTTGAAACAGCAGCGTTCTTTTATGGAATCTTCGATGATCCCCTGGCTTTTCAGTGGCCTGTTTTTCGGGTGATCCTTAGCTGGGGAGTTCCGGAGCAACATCTTTGATAGAATGATGGAAAGAGACGGAAAACAGAGCAAAAGAAGGAAGAAGATGAAGAGAGAATACCTGTTTATCTTCGGATGCAGTTATAAAGGGAGTATCTCTGAAATTTAAATGCAAACGATCATATCTCTATCTCCTATTTATAATCATGATTGTGCAGGGTTGTCACTTCTGTGACGTCATAGTTACAACGGATAGTTCTACATCAACGGCTATATTTCCGATAGTTAGTTGCGGATAAGATCAAGAAAATATAATTCGTTCATTTTACATATCACTCTTTATATTTTGGGGGCAATTGTTAGGGGAGGATTTTCTAACAATTAGTGATCCTTACTTGTTATCCTAATTAATGATCCTTACTTCTGTGACAGATAGTGATCCTCAGAAGAGCTTCAGGATCAGGATCATGGATCACCTAAAGGATCCTCATACTGACGATTGTTTGTTTGTGTTTCGTATTATTTTGCAGGAGTAACAAGCTTGACTTGGTCTTGGCAACGTTACTATGGAATATTCCACGGGTATTTCGCACACGTTTGACTGGAAATGGACGTTGTGGAGAACGTGGGAGCTTGGCACAAAAGTCGGATAGTTTGTTATTATAGTTAACTTCTATTTTTAAAGGGGTGACGAGCTAATTTTTAGAACACTTAGTCATTTTTCAGCTACACACTCTCGTACAATCGCACTCTTGAAGCTCTCGACAAACACTTAACAGTTTTCACTCACTTTTACACATTACACCATAGTGATCCTTGTACCTAGCTCGTTACTATCCGAAGTTGTAAACATTTATTGATTTATTTGAGCTTGGTGATCGGTAGTTTCCATCACCCGGGGTTTTTTGTGCCGGAGATCAACTCTTGATCAAGGGCTTTTTCCCCGTATAAATCCTTGTGTCATTTGTGCAATTTACATTGAAGTGATTCTTATCATTGTTCCACATTTCAAGCATCATTCCCCATAACTAAGAGTTTGGTTGCATTATCCTCATCAGATTTTTTGACCAAAACAAGCCAGCAGAGCTCCTGCATCCTATATCCTCTTCTTGGCCATTCATGAGATGGGGAATGGATATAGTTGGCAAACTCCCCAAAGCACCAGGAGGAAAAGTGTTCATGCTTGCTGTTTTGGTCAAAAATCAGGCTAGGATAATGCAACCAAATCTTTGTTGTGAGGAATGATGCTTGAACAAATGTATGAATATCCTGCAAATCAAATGAACAAATGACACAAGGATTTATACGAGGAAAAAGCCCTTGATCAAGAGTTGATCTCCGGCATAAAAAACCTCGGGTGATGGAAACTACCGATCACCAACTACAACTAAACAAATGATTGTTACAACTCGGGATGATAACAAGCTTGTTACAAGGATCACTATAGTGTAATGTGTATGAAATCGCCAAATGAACTGTGTAGAGCTATTGAGAGCCGTTTCAAGTGTGTGTGTTTGCTAAAATTGCCAAGTGTTCTAATTCAAGCTTGTTATCCCCTTTTAAAATTAGAAATAACTAAAACAACTAACTATCCACTAAATGTGCAAGCTTCCCACGATCTCCATAACGTTCACAAAGCCATGCACGTGCGGAATATTGCGGGCATATTCCCCAAGAATATCGGCAAGACCAAGTTCGAGGTGTATAGTCCTGCAAAAAAAACTTAAACATAATGAAGGCAAACGTTAGTACAAGGATAACAACAAGGATCCTGAATCCTGATCCTGCAATGTCTTCTGAGGATCCTTAATTCAAACAGAATTGAGGATCCGTGATCCTGGCAGTGCTTGAGGATCCGTGATCCTTAGGATTGGAAAATCCTCCCCTAACATTTTCCCCCAAAATATAAGGAGTAAAACGTAATTTAATGAGTTGTATTTTTGATCTTATCTCCAACTGACTAACGGATATATAGCTGTTTGGATCGAACTAGCCGTTGCTGGTCTTATGTCATTGAAGTGACAATCCTGCAAAATCATCATTATAAATTTAAGTTAGAGATAAGGACCAGGAGGCATTTAAATTCGTGCGTTACTTCCTTTAAATCCTCATTCGAAGATTGACCAGGTACTTCTATCTCCCTTCTCTCTTCATCTTCTTCCGATGTTCCTTTTCGAAATCTCTAGATCATAATGAAGTTACGATCCTCCCCTGCCAAGGATCACCAGAAAGATAGTCCTTTGAAAAGCCAAGGGATTATCAAAAATACTCCGAAGGAACTCTGCAGTTTTACTGATCTGGAGATCGATCGGATTCGCCATTGTTTTCCAGCGAACACCGTCTTCAAGCCCTTTGACCCTACCACCAAAAGTGATTTTGTTTCTGAAACCTGGGTTGCTTTTTCGACCACTCCATTCATGATAGGATACTCCTATCCTTTCCTTGCCTTCACTGAATCCTTCTTCTCTCTCACCGGCATGTGATATGTTCAGGCAATGCCAATGATGTGGAGGGTTTTATATACCTTAGAGAGAATCATTGAGTAGGAAGGTATAGAGTTAGGGATGTCGGAACTGGCTGAACTGTATAACCTTGTGAGCCATGGTTCACACCGCTTCTTATTCAAACATAAACCCGGTGATGCACACCCAATCCTCAAGACCACCAAGAATGACACCAACTGGAAGAAGCATTTTTTTCTTCGTTAGGAGGGATTCTATCCCGGATGGGAAGGATCTCCCAAGAGAGTGGGCCACCCATGGTAGGATAGAGGATCCTTATAGAAAGATCATAGGATAACCCTGTTTCTGTTGAGGATAACTGACCCCTTTTTGTATCTTTTGTGCAGCTATCTCTATTTCTCATATCATTCCATCACCTGCAACAAAAGAGAGGATTGCTGCTTTCTGGAATCTTGATCCTGCAGTAAGATCATTCCAAGCAAACACCAAGGATTCTCAAGAAGTATCCTCCGGCTCAGTCACAATGTCAAGTAAGTATCCAAGTCTGTATATAATTAAATGTTTAAATGAAAATAGAACAAGAATACTTATCTGTCATTTTGGATTGGTAGGCGCTGGAAAATCTTCGAAGTCAGCCTCCCGCTTCAATGTTAGTGATCTTAGCACCGTGGCTCCTCGGTCCGGAAAAAAGAAGTCTGCTGCTAGCCCAAGCGCTCTAATCCCCAAGCCTGTCACCTCCAAGGGATGAAAGAAGAGGAAGGCCACTGAAGCTGACAATCTTGAAGGCCTGCCCCCCATCCGCCACCAGTTTCAGGAATACTTTGCTGATGTAAGGATCACTGATCCTGACTGATTATCCTGCCCACTTGAGGATAATGGATCCTAAACCCTACCTTTTCTTTTTGCAGAAATTCACCGAGATCGAGATGCTCTTCGATGCATACGTTGAAGATGCTGAGCAGAAGCATTCGGAGTTTCAGAAGATCTTCCTGGCCAAGGATCAAACCATCTCCTCCCTCGAGAAAGATCTCAATCTGGCGAAGAAGCAGGTGGTCATGGCCAAGATTAATGTTGATCATGAGAAAGCAGAGATGATAGAGGATGCTAAAGTCTCTGCTTCCATCACTATGTACAAGATCAAACTCCAGATGGCCCAGGCGGCTGAGGATCCTGACTTTGACAGGACCAAGTGGGACCAGGAGGGTTGGAAGGCTAAGCTGGCTGAGCTGGATGATGAGGATGAGGCTACAGAGGTCTTGGCAATTGAGGCAGGTGGCAGCGGAGCTAAGGATCAGGCGGGTGATGCTGGAGCAGGAGGTGATGGTGATGTAGCGAAGGTTTGAGCTGCAAAAATGGGCGATGATGGATTTATCTAGATGCGGCCGGAGCCCATTTTTTATGAGTTGGTAGTGGTTTTTGGTTGTTGATGTTTTTCTCGAACAATAGTTGGTCTGTAATAACTTAGACAATAGTTTTTAGGCTTGAGGATCATGGATCCTTGGACAATAGGTAGGATAATGGGTGGTGGATGGATCCTCTGTTTGGGGGATGAAACCACTTGTTATCCTTCCGCCTTTTGTTACCTGCACTTAGACCTTTGTTAAATATGGACACCCTTTGCCAACCCAAGTGGACGAGCCACGTTTTGCTGGTAGAAATTTGGGTTGGCAATTTTGACAACCTTTTAAGGGTTTAACTATTGATAAATAAATAAAACTTTAATCTTTTGGCTTATCATGTGTTGTTACATTTGTGAAAACTTTACTTTTCAGTTGCTATTATACACTTTGTTTGAATTCATTAAGTTAAGAATAAAAGTTTAACAGATTATGTCAAAAAATTTAGGATATGATCAAGGATCAAATATCCTATAATCGATCAATTCAAAAAAGTAGTGTAACTTAAGGATCATAAGTCCTGTTGTCAAAGAATAAGGGTCACTTAGATACATAAAGAATAAAATCAAAATGATCAAGGATCATACCTGAGAATCCAAGTTAGGATCCTAAACTTTTAACATTTACAATCAGGATAACCAAAGGACAAACCTTAGTAAAAGGTAAGGATCAAGGATCCTTAGCTGTTTAACTTCAAAAACCTGAAATGGAACATAACTTGGGACTAAGCCAATATAAGAGAAGAGTTAGCAACTAGGGACAAGCCCAACAATTCTGGGGACAAGCCCAATATACTGGGGACAAGCCCAAAAAACTGGGGACAAGCCCAAAGGATCTTGTGTAAACTGGAGTATGGCCCTCACTGGCGACTATCCAAACTTAGTGACATGATAATGTCAAAACCTTAGCTAACGTGAAAATGTTAGAAACCTTAGGAACGGATGTATCGTACGTCTACCATTATACGTAGGATCCCGGATACAGCCAGTACAATGAAATTGTCAGCCCCTAAAGCTAGTACTGGTCCCATTGCCATGAACTGTACCAGGATCATCGTGCGCTACTGGCGATACTGGGGACAGGCCCAAATAACTGGGGTCAAGCCCAAATAACTGGGTTCAAGCCCAAATAACTGGAGACTTCTGTGGATACTCAATCCTTCATTAAGGATACATGAACCTTCTGCAAAACTCAGAATCAAGTGAAAGGAGGATAAAGGATACATGATCCTTCTCCTTGTATATAGGATAATTAAAGAATGAAATAGTTTGAGATTAGATCATTACCAAAATGAGGATCCTCTGTCCTGTAAGGATCCTTCGAGGATATCGATCATGAAAATGGTTGAGGATCCTTGATCCTTACTACATGAAATTTTTCTTTAGGTGGACAGCATTCCAAGCTCTTGGTAGCAATTCACGTTCCATTGTTAGCAATCGATATGCCCCCTTTCCTGCCTCAGCTTCAATCAGGTAGGGGCCTTCCCACTTTGGTGCCAACTTTCCATCAGTAGGATTTGTGGTATTCTGAAATGCTTTCCTCAATTCCATATCACCAACTTGGAATTTCCTGATCCTGACATTTTTATTGTAGGCTCCAGCCATCCTTTGTTGATAACTAGCCATCCTTATTCTTGCCAAATCCCTGAGTTCTTCTATAGTATCCAAGTCTTGAACCAAGTTTTCAGCATTTCCTTCAGGATCACGGATGCTTGTTCTTGCAGTAGGAACCACCATCTCTGTAGGGATCACTGATTCTGCTCCAAATACCAAAGAAAATGGAGTTTGGCTAGTAGCATTCTTGGGGGTTGTCCTATCAGCCCATAGCACATAAGGTAGTTCTTCTGCCCATTTTCCTTTCTTGGATCCAAGCTTCTTCTGCAAGTTGTTGATGATGATCTTGTTGGATGATTCTGCTTGACCATTAGCTTGTGGGTGGACTGGTGTTGATGTTATCATCTTAATCCCCCAACTGTCACAAAAGTTAGTAGTTCTACTCCCAATAAATTGGGATCCATTATCACAAACAATTTCAGAAGGGATACCAAATCTAGTAATAATGTTTCTTTTAATAAAGGATATCACTTCCTTTTCTCTGACTTGAGCAAAGGCTTCAGCCTCTATCCACTTAGAGAAGTAATCAGTCATGGCAAGCATGAACACCTTTCCTCCTGGTGCTTTGGGAAGTTTTCCCACTATATCCATTCCCCATCTCATGAATGGCCAAGAAGAGGATATAGGATGCAAGAGCTCTGCTGGTTGATGAAGGATATTACTATGTCTCTGACAAGGATCACACTTCTTGGCATAATCCACAGCATCCTTCTTCATTGTCGGCCAATAGTATCCTGTCCTAAGGATCCTTGAGAACAATGCCCTGCCCCCAGTGTGGTTTCCACAATCTCCTTCATGAAAATCCTTTAGGACTTCTTGGATTTCAGGATCCT
Source organism: Helianthus tuberosus (assembly GCA_030545235.1). Lineage (NCBI taxonomy): Eukaryota > Viridiplantae > Streptophyta > Magnoliopsida > Asterales > Asteraceae > Helianthus > Helianthus tuberosus. Next base: position 119,039,962 of record CM060409.1, read on the forward strand.
CAATGCATCTTAGATATGGACCTGCAAGAGATTGTTTATATAACATGTTATTCAATATTGTAAATTGAGATACCTTGATTTTGAAAGCCCTGGGGTTTTCTCCTGTAGGAATCTCTCCATGTTGTATATATCTCATGATTGGAAGGATCCATGATCCTGAACGAGACTGTGCACCATCACTATGAACCATTGCAGAATCCTGTTCTATCTCCTTAGTTATTTGATCCTCAATAGCAGGAGCCAAAACAGGATGATAGGGATCTTGGTATCCTCTGGAATTTTCAAGGATGATCCTAGGTTGGCCAATGCATCAGCTTCTGCATTTTCCTCCCTGGGTACCTGTGTCAAACTAAAAGAAACAAAAGAGAGTGCCAATTCCTTGACTATCTCTAGGTATTTGATTAGCTTTTCACCTTTAACAGCATAGGATCCATTAAAGTGATTAGTAATTAACAATGAATCTACATGTACCTCAAGATACCTGATCCTCATATGCTTGGCAATTTGCAAACCACCTATCATTATCAAGGCTTCATATTCAACCTCATTATTAGTAGTTTGAAACTCACAAGCTATGGAGTGGGGTATTATGTCCCCCTGTGGCGATTTTAGTAGTATTCCAAGTCCTGTTCCTTTGACATTAGAAGCTCCATCAGTGAAAAGTATCCAAGGATCCTTAGTCTCTTCAAGCTGCTGAACTTCTAACTCAGCTTCTCTTTGCAAATCACTACTAAAATCTACCACAAAGTAAGCTAAGGCTTGGGATTTGATGGCAGTCCTTGGTTCATATCTTATATCATAAGCACTAAGCTTCACTGCCCACTTAGCCATCCTTCCTGACATTTCAGGTTTCCTGAGAACATTCTTAATTGGAAAATTAGTCTTAACAATAATGGCATGAGTTTCAAAATAATGTCTTAGTTTAGTAGATGCCATAATCAAAGCAAGAATAAGTTTTTCTAGATGTGAATACCTGGATTCAGCATCAAGCAAACTCTTACTTACATAAAAACAGGATGTTGTGTACCTTCGTGATCCTTAACAAGGACCGCACTTACTGCTTTAGAGGATACCGCTAGATATAAGGATAATATATCCCCTCTGGTTTCATCAAGGCAGGAGCTGAGGATAGGTAATCCTTAAGGGCTTTGAGAGCATTTTCATGCTTTTCAGTCCACTCAAATTTCTTGTTCTTTCTCAAAATGTCATAGAATTCCTTGCACTTTTCTGATGATTTTGATATGAACCTATTCAAGGATGCGATCCTCCCTATCAACCTTTGCACATCCTTGGCGTTGGCAGGAGATTTGATATTCACAATAGCCTTAATTTGCTCTGGACTTGCTTCAATGCCTCTTTTTGTTACCATGTATCCTAGGAACTTGCCTGCTTTAACACCAAAGTGAGACTTTGAAGGATTCAACTTCATATTGAATTTGTCAAGGATATTGAATGCTTCTTCCAGGTCTCTAAGGTGATCCTCAGCTCTATTGGACTTAACCACCATGTCGTCTATGTAGACTTCCATAGTGTGTCCTATTTGTTCCTTAAACATCATATTGACTAGCCTTTGATAAGTAGCACCTGCATTCCTTAGTCCAAACGGCATAGCAATATAACAATAGATACCAGTTGGGGCTGTATCCTCTTGATCAGATGGTTCCATCTGAATTTGTTGAAATCCAGATGAAGCATCCATAAAAGTCAACAACTCATGACCCGCGGTAGCATCTACCATGGAGTCAATGTGGGGTAATGGGAAAGGATCCTTGGGACATGCCTTGTTTAAATCAGTAAAATCGACACATACCCTCCACTTTCCGTTTTTCTTTTGAACAACAACCACATTGGCTAACCATCTTGGATACTTAACCTCTCTAATCATACCTGCTCAGAGTAATTTGTCTACCTCCTCCTGGATAATGGCATTCCTTTCAGGTGCAAATTTCCTCCTCTTCTGATGTATAGGCTTGAATGACCTGTCAATACCAAGTTTATGGGTAATTATATCTTTAGAGATACCTTTCATGTCTTCATGCTTCCAGGCAAAGGTAGTTTTTCTTCTTTTAAGGAAGGATACTAGATCCTGTTCGACGTTGCTAAGGATCCCTGATCCTATGAAGACTTTCAATTCAGGATCATGAGGATCCATAAGGATTTCTTTCACATCCTGTTCTCTTGCCTCCAAGACGTCTCTTGGAGGATACTTTAGTTGCGATTGCTCCCTTGGTCTTGAGGCTGGCTTCATTGATGAGGTGTAGCAATTTTTTACTTCTTGTTGGTCACTCTCAATCTTTATCACCCCCCATGGACTAGGAAGCTTCACACATTGATGATATGTAGATGCAACTGCCTTCATGTCATGTATCCATGGCCTGCCAAGGATAACATTGCAACAAGATAAGCAATCTATAACACAAAATTTTTGATAAGAATGAAGTCCTTCAATGTAGATGGGAAGTTTAATGTCCCCCAATGTATTCTTGGTTTCTCCGCTGAATCCCACAAGAACTGAGGATCTTGGGACAATGTCTAATTCATGGATGTTCATTTTCTTGAGGCCATCAAGCTGAATGATGTTCACCGAGCTTCCTCCATCGATTAGGATCCTACGAACAAAATGGTTAGAAATAAACAAAGTAATAACAAGACCATCAGGATGAGGATCCTGAACATCAACACGATCATCCTCATCAAAAGTTTTAACTTTCTCCTGTGTGACAGTAGAGGTCCGGATGGGTCTATCTCCATTATCCATCTTGGTCTCCTTGGCATGTCTTTTGGCTGCTGAAAAGGAAGTACCATAAATGTCTGATCCACCGGATATGAAGTTTATAACTTGTGCATCTCCTGGAGGAGCAGGAGCTCTTTCTGGGACCTTCTCAGGATCCTGGATCCCAGACTTTTTTCTTCCCAAAAGTTCCTTCAAGTGCCCCTTGCTTAACAAATAACCAATCTCTTTTCTCAGTGCAATACACTCTTCAGTGAGATGCCCGAAATCCTAGTGATATGCACACCATTTGGATTTGTCTTTTGTTATGGCTGGTTTATCACTTTTTCTTGGCCACCTAGCCTTTTCACCTAGATTCTGCATTGCAAGGATCAGTTCATTGTTATCAACAGAAAAACAATATTCAGAAATGGGAGGATAATTCTCATCATCCTCTTCATGTTCTACTGCATGCATGTTCTGGTTATCAGACTTGTTGTAAGGCTTGGACTTGTTGTTCCTGAAGTAGGATCCTTGCTTTTCCTGCTTCGAGGATCCTGCCAGTCTTTCCTGGATCCTTTTATCATCCTCTAATCGGATGAATCTAAGGTCCCTGGTTCTCACTTCATCAAGATTCCTGCATGGGGCCATGACAAGATCATCATACAATAATGAATCCCTAAGCAAACCCATTTTAAAGGCTACCACAACCGTGGCTATATCCAGATTGGGAATATCTAAGGATTCTTTACTAAACTTAGTGATGTAATCTCTAAGTGATTCATTTTGACCTTGTGTTACCCTATATAGATCACTAGTTAATCGTTCAAATTTTCTACTACATGAGAATTGGCTATTAAACAGGTTAACTAGATTAGCAAATGAAGTAATAGAGTAAGGGGGAAGACTTAGCAGCCATTTAAGAGTTGATCCTGTGAGTGTGGATCCAAAACCCTTGCATAGACATGCTTCCTTTAACCTTTCAAGGATTGGATTGATCTCCATCCTTTCTCTGTATTGAGCTACATGCTCCTCTGGATCCGTCAAACCATCATACAGCTTCATAGTTAGTATCTGGAACCTTTTGGGTATCTCAGCATCACAAATAGGTGGTGCAAAACGAGATATTCTATGGCTGCCATCTGCGATTTCAGGAATGGGCTTAACCACCCCTGGAACGCTGGATATCATATCCTTCAGTTTCTGTAATTCCCTAGCCATAGCTTGATTGATACCTGTATCCTGCATAGAGCCATGGTTAGTGTTATAAGAATTATTAAAAGTGTTGCCTCCCAGAGGATTCAAGTTTGGAATTCCAGATGTGAATCCATATTGACGGGATTCTGGTATGACTGAAGGACCAGAAGAAGCAATGGTCTGCATTGGAATGAAGTCTCCTTGATGAACATCTGTGCTTGAGGGTTGTACACTTCTTAAGAATCCTTGATCCTGAAAGATGTTGGATCCTTGAACCTGGAAGGAGGATCCTTGAACTTGAGAGGATCCTTGAACTTGAGAGGATCCTTATACCTGAGAGGATCCTTGAACCTGAGAGGATCCTTGAACCTGAGAGGATCCTTGAACTGTGTGCGTCCCCATATATCCTCCTGAGCTGACGAAGGATCCCTGATGCTGGAAAGAGGATCCCGAAGGCTGAAAATAGGATCCTGAAGGCTGGAAGTGAGACCCTAACGCCTGACTCATGGTTGTTGTTCCATAACGCCTTCCCAATGGTTCACTCTGGTACTGGATATCCGGAGCTGCAGATTGCTGGGCAGTTATAGCTAGAGTGTCGAAATCCAGTGACCTTGGTATCAGAGGAGAGTGATCCTCCCCTGATCTCTTCTGTTTCTTTATGTCACCAATCTCCCAGAGGATCCTTTCGTTAGTCTTGTCCTGCTCTTGTATGTGATCCCTCATCTGCAAAATCAAAGTAAAAAGATCACTAGTAGTAGGGTTAGAAGAAACAGCAGAAGTTGGTGGTTTTGGGAAAATGGGGCTTGGTCTCTTTGCAGCATTTTCAACATTCTTCAGGGATCCAAAAGGTGGTGGAGGCAAAGGTGGAACGCCCTGTGAAGAAGTGACTGCCGGCATTGAACTTGAAGTGTTCTTCGCTGAAGAAGCCATGTGGTTGAAGATGATGAATCAAAATGAACACAATGAGCAAAATTTTTTCAGAAATGAAGCACCAATAGTCCACGGTGGGCGCCAAACTGTTTTGGTCAAAAATCAGGCTAGGATAATGCAACCAAATCTTTGTTGTGAGGACTGATACTTGAACAAATGTATGAATATCTTGCAAATGAAATTAACAAATGACACAAGGATTTATACGAGGAAAAAGCCCTTGATCAAAAGTTGATCTCCGGCATAAAAAACATCGGGTGATGGAAACTACCGATCACCAACTACAATTAAACAAATGATTGTTACAACTCGGGATGATAACAAGCTTGTTACAAGGATCACTATAGTGTAATGTGTATGAAATCGCCAAATGAACTGTTGAGAGCTATTGAGAGTTGTTTCGAGTGTGTGTGTTTGCTAAAATTGCCAAGTGTTCTAATTCAAGCTTGTTATCCCCTTTTAAAATTAGAAATAACTAAAACAACTAACTATCCGCTAAAAGTGCAAGCTTCCCACGATCTCCATAACGTTCACAAAGCCATGCACATGCGGAATATTGAGGGCATATTCCCCAAGAATATCGGCAAGACCAAGTCCGAGGTGTATAGTCCTGCAAAACAAACTTAAACGTAATGAAGGCAAACGTTAGTACAAGGATAACAACAAGGATCCTGAATCCTGATCCTACAATGTCTTCTGAGGATCCTTAATTCAAACAGAATTGAGGATTCGTGATCCTGGCAGTGCTTGAGGATCCGTGATCCTTAGGATTGGAAAATCCTCCCCTAACACTTGCCATGACTGATTACTTCTCCAAATGGATAGAGGCCGAAGCCTTTGCTCAAGTCAGAGAAAAAGAAGTGATATCCTTTATTAAAAGAAATATTATTACTAGATTCGGTATCCCTTCTGAAATTGTTTGTGATAATGGATCCCAATTTATTGGGAGTAGAACTACTAACTTTTGTGACAGCTGAGGGATCAAGATGATAACATCAACACCAGTCCACCCACAAGCCAATGGTCAAGCAGAATCATCCAACAAGATCATCATCAACAACTTGAAAAAGAAGCTTGGATCCAAGAAAGGAAAATGGGCAGAAGAACTACCTTATGTACTATGGGCTGATAGGATGACTCCCAAGAATGCTACAGGCCAAACTCCATTTTCTTTAGTGTTTGGAGCAGAATCAGTGATCCCTACAGAGATGGTGGTTCCTACTGCAAGAACAAGCATCCGTGATCCTGAAGGAAATGCTGAAAACTTGGTTCAAGACTTGGATACCATAGAAGAACTCAGGGATTTGGCAAGGATAAGAATGGCTAGTTATCAACAAAGGATGGCTGGAGCTTATAACAAAAACGTCAGGATCAGGAAGTTTCAAGTCTGTGATATGGTGTTGAGGAAAGCATTCCAAAATACCACCAATCCTGCTGATGGCAAATTAGTACCAAAGTGGGAAGGTCCCTATCTTATTGAAACTGAGGCAGGAAAGGGGGCATATAGATTACTAAAAATGGAAAGTGATTTACTACCAAGAGCTTGCAATGCTGTCCACTTGAAGAAATACTTCATGTAATAAGGATCCAGGATCCTTGGCTATATTCATGACCGATATCCTCGAAGGATCCTTAGAGGATAGATGATCCTCATTCTGGTAATGATCTAATTTCAATCTATTTAATTCTTTAATTATCTTATATACAAGGAGAAGGATCCTGGATCCTTTATCCTTCTTTCATTTAGCTCTGAGTTTTGCAGAAGATTGATATATCCTTAACGAAGGATCAAGTATCCACAGAAGTCTCCTAAGTTTTATGGGCTTGTCCCCAGTTTTTGGGCTTGTCCCCAGTATTTGGGCTTGTCCCTAGTCTTTGGGCTAGTCCCCAGTTCTTTGGGCCTGTCCCCAGTATCGCCAGTAGCGCAGGATGATCCTGGTGCAGTTTAAGGCAATGGAACCAGTACCCGCTTTAGGGGCTAACAATTTCATTGTACTGGCTGTATTCAGGATCCTACGTATAATGGTAGACGTACCATACATCCGTTCCTAAGGTTTCTAACGTTTTCACGTTAGCTAAGGTTTTGGCATTTTCATGTCACTAAGTTTGGATAGTCGCCAGTGAGGGCCATACTCCAGTTTACACAAGATCCTTTGGGCTTGTCCCCAGTTTTTTGGGCTTGTCCCCAGTTCTTTGGGCTTGTCCCCAGTTCTTTGGGCTTGTCCCCAGTTTTTGGGCTTATCCCTAGTTTATTGGGCTTGTCCCCAGATTGTTGGGCTTGTCCCTAGATGCTAACTCTTCTCTTATGATTGGCTTAGTCTCAAGTTATGTTCCATTTCAGGTTTTTGAAGCTAAAAAACTAAGGATCCTTGATCCTTACCTTTTATTAAGGTTTGTCTTTTGGTTATCCTGATTGTAAGTATTGAAGGTTTAGGATCCTAACTTGGATTCTCAGGTATGATCCTTAATCACCTTAATTTTATTCTTTGTTTATCTAAGTGACCCTAATTCTTTGACAACATGATACATGATCCTTAAGTGACATCACTTTTTGAATTTTTCGATTATAGGATATTTGATCCTTGATCATATCCTAAACTTTTGACATAATCTACTAAACTTTTGTTCTTAACTCATGAATTCAAGCAAAATGTATCATAACAATTGAAAGGTAAAGTATTTACAAATATAACAACACATGAGATAGCCAAAAGATTAAGGTTTTATTTATTTATCAAAAATTAAACCCTTTAAAGGTTGTCAAAATTGCCAACCCAAGTTTCTACCAGCAAAACGTGGCCCGTCCACTTGGGTTGGCAAAGGGTGTCCATATTAACGAGGTCTAAGTGCAGGAATAAAAAGACGGCAGGATCACAATGGCTTCATCCCCCAAACAAAGGATCCCTCCACCATTTGTTATTCTACCTATTGTCTGAAGGATCAGTGATCCTTAAACCTAAGAACTATTGTTTTAAGTACAGACCAACCATTGTTCAAAAACATCAACAATAAAAAAAACTACCAAACCATAGAAAATATGGGCTCCGGCCACGTCTAGAAATTTCCATCATCGCCTATTGTTGCAGCCTACACCTTCGCTGCATCACCATCACCTCCAGCCTCTGCTTCACCAGCCTGATCCTTTGCCCTGCTGCTACTTACCTCGATTGCCAGAACCTCTACAGCATCCTCTTTGTCATCCAGCTCAGCTAGCTTGGCCTTCCAGCCTTCTTGGTCCCAGGCAGTCCTGTCGAAGCTAGGATCCCCAGCCTCCTTTGCCATCTGCAATTTGATTTTGAGCATAGCAATGGCGGCATAAAGCTTAGCACCCTCCATCACTTCAACCTTCTCATGATCAGCATTGATGTGGGCCATGACCAGCTGCTTTTTTGCCAAGTTAAGCTCTTTCTCGAGGGTAGAGATGGTCTCATCCTTTGCCAGGAAGATCTTCTGAAAGTCCAGCTCCTTTTGCTCAGCCTCTTCAACATACGCATCAAAGAGCATCTGGATCTCAGCAAATTTCTGCAAAAAAGGAAAGATACAATTCAGGATCCGTTATCCTCAAATGGGCAGGATAGAATCAAGGATCAGGGATCCTCACATCAGAGAAGTATTCTTCAAACTGATGCCGGATGAGGGGCAGGCCTTCAAGATCGTCAGCGGTCTTCCTCTTTTTTCCGCCCTTGCCCTTGGAGGTGAAAAACTTAGGAATTGGAATGCTAGGACTGGCAGCAAGTCGTTTCTTATCGGACCGGGTAGTGACAGCATCAAGATCACTGACGCTGAAGCGAGAAGCTGATTTCGAGGACTTTCCAGCACCTACAAACGGCAAACAACAGATAAGTATCCTTGATCTAAATCTATTTAATCATACATAAATATAAACACTTACTTGACATGGTTACTAAACCGGATGATACTTCTTGTGAATCCTTTATGTTTGCCTGGAATGATCTAACTGCAGGATCAAGGCTCCAAAAGGCAGCGATCCTTTCTTTTGTTGCAGGTGACTGAATGAGATGAGAGACCGAGATAGCTGCAAAACAGAAAAGGATCAGTTATCCTCAACAGAAACAGGGTTATCCTATGATCCTTCTATAAGGATCCTATATCCTACCATGGGTGGTCCACTCTTTGGGGAGATCTTTCCCGTCTGGAATGGAATCTCTCCTAACAAAGAAGAAACGGTTTTTCCAGTGGGTATCATTCTTTGTGGTTTTAAGGATTGGATGAGGATCACCAGGCTTATGTTTGAACAAGTAACGGTGTGAACCATGGCTCACAAGATTATACAGCTCAGCCAGTTCCGACATTCCTATCTCTATACCTTCCTGCTCTATGATGTTTTCTAAGGTATGCAGAACCCTCCACATCATCGGCATGGCCTGGATATAGCACATACCGGTGAGTGCAAAGAAAGATTGGGTAAAGGCAGGGAAAGGATAAGAGAATCCTATCAGGAATGGGGTGGCCGGAAAAGCAACCCAAGTGTCGGAGACGGAATCACTTTTGGCAGTAGGGTCAAAGGGCTTGAATAACGGTATCCGCCGGAAAACAGTGGCGAATCCTATCAATCTCCGGGTCAGTGAAGCGGCAGAGCTCAGATGAGGGGTTTTTGATGATCCCTTGGCTTTTCAAGGAATCATCCTTCTTTGGATCCTTGGCTGGTGAGGATCGAAGAACCATCTTTGTCATGGGTGGTGATAAAAAAGAAGAACAGAGTAAGAAGATGAAGAGAGAAGGAGAAGAGAGATACCTGATCGATCTTTGAATGAGGATTTAAAGGGAAGTATTGCTCAAATTTAAATGCAAATCGATCCTTATCTCTAACCTATATATAATGATGATTCTGCAGGTTGTCACTTCGGTGACGCATGATGTGTAACGGCTAGTTCGATTCTAACGACTATATTTCCGTTGGCTAGTTCGTTGCAGATAAGATTAGAAAATATGACTCATTTAAGTGATATTTTATTCCTCATATTTTGGGGGAAATTGTTAGGGATGGATTTTCTAAACCTAAGGATCACGGATCCACAAGTGCAGCCAGGATCACGGATCCTCAATTCTGTTTGAATTAAGGATCCTCAGAAGACGTTGCAGAATTAAGGATCCAGGATCCTCATTGTTATCCTAACACTAACGGTTGTTGTTGGTGCATGCGTCTGTCGACTTCGTCTTGTATCGAGTCTTGCATTACACATGGCACAAAGTTCAAGAAATCAAGTAAAGAAGCTGATTTCGCTTGAATCTGCTTATTCCGCTTGAACTGCTTATTCCACTTGAATGGATGATTTCGCTTGAGTGTTGATTTCGCTTGAGAGTAATTGTTGTGATTTCGCTTGTATGGTATTCCGCTTGAGTCTGTTCAAGCGGAATCAAAAGTCTATAAATAGCTTTCAAGCGATATCATTTGAAATGTTCTTGTTTCCGACGGCGAAGCTCTGTCGAAGTGTCTTCAGGATTGTAATTGTTACCAGATTGATATACAAGACAGTTTAAAGAGATATCTTGCTGAATTCAACTCATTATATTTGTTTCCGCCTTTCATTCTGAGTAGAACGCCTCTGAATGACTCATTTTGGGTCCATACACGATCCTACAATTGGTATCAGAGCTCAGGAGGATTTAATGCAATGTTGCACTGTATCACACAACCATTTCCCAAAGCTAATGAGCATTGAAGAATATTATGGTTGGAAAGATCGGTTTGAAAACTGGGTACAAGCAAACCATTTGAGATCTTGGGAGTGTATCTTGAAAAAGTATGTACTACCACGTACTGAACTACGAGTTGAGAAAGAAATCTCTGAATTCAATGATAAAGAACGAGACATGTACAGAGCTGAAAAGATGATGATCAGTCTACTTCAGCAAGCTATTAAAGAAGACATCTTTGTATTGCTTCAACATGACAAAACTTCAAAATCAATTTGGGATGCTCTTAAAATCAAGTTTGAAGGAAGTGAGAAGATGATTAAGAGTAAAAAGGCACTGCTTAAGAAAGAATTTGATTTATTCACACGTTTGCCAGGGGAAGATACAAAGAAACTGATTGAAAGATATTGCCACTTAGTGCGGTCTATGTCGTTGTTAAGCATAACCAAAACTCAAGATGAATGGGTCGACAAGTTAGCTGATGCTTTACCTCAGAAAGAGTGGGGTACATTTTTGATGATCTTAAAGAACACTGGAGAATATGATAACTTGATGATTTCTCAATTTATCGAGAAGATTGAGGGTCAAGATCTTGAACAGCAAAAGATTGCGAGAATGAATAATCCAAGTGGTCAACAAGATGTGAAGATGTATTACAAAGGCAGTGTTCAAGAGATTGAAAGGAGTCCTAAAATCCAAACTGCTTTTAGTGCTGGAAATTCATCTGAAAGTGTTGATCAAAGTCCAAACAGCAGCAGTGGATTCTCTTCATATCCAAGTGTAAATCCGAAGAGTTTAACTTCAAGTTTTCATTCTCAAAGCTCAAAAAGTGGAAATGGTTGTGTGATACAGTGCAACATTGCATTAAATCTTCCAGATGGTCAAAGTTTTTCTGAAGAAATTGCAAAAGATCACATGGCGTTACTTGCAACTGTGCTACAATCATATGAAGGTTTGGTTGCAGGGAGGATCAGAAATCCTATGCTGACAAAAGAGGATTACGATCAGATAGACGCTGAAGAAATGGAGCTCATGGATATCAAATGGTTTCTAGCTAGTGTCTTGAGGAGAGCAGAAAAGTTTAAAATGATCACAGGGAGAAATGATTTTCTGGATGCACATGTGTCTACTTTGGGTTTTGATAAATCTAAAGTTACTAGTTTTCGATACAGGGAGAAAGGTCATTTTAAAAGAGAATGCAAAAATCAAGAGGCTAGTGGAGCAAAGAATCCATTTGGAAAAGATGACTACTATCGGAAAGCCATATATCAACAAGTTGCTCATTAACCATATCAACAAAAAGAAACACAAACTGCTCATGGGAAAATGATCGAAGATACAAATAAGAAAGCTTATTCTGGTATCATTGATCAAGATGATGAGAAAATGGCTCCAGGTTTCAATTGGAACAAATATATATCAGCTGACAGTAAAGCATGTTTAATAACCCAAGATGATGAAAAATTACCTGAAGGGTTCAGCTGGAATATGTTTGCGGATGAGAATGGGAATTTTAAAGCTTTCATTGCAAAGATAGTTCAAGAACCGGATTTGTTTACAGGGTGGATGAAAGCAATTGGTGTTCATGAGAAGAAACAAGAAAAAGAATCTGTTTCATCCGATGAAAGTTTATAAGAAGCAACTGTTCTTGATCAAACTTCATCTAATTCTGTCTCTTCAGATGATCGTGCTGAAAAGACATTAGATTTTGATCAAACACCATCCGATTCTAGTTTTTTAGATGATAGTTCTGAGAAGGAAATAGAGTTTGATCAATCACCAACTGATGACAGTGGTGATGATGAGGAAGAAAGACATATTAATGTTGTAAAAACTCATTTATCTCCTGAAAGTTTTCAATTTTATTTTGCAGATCGCTTGGAAAAACTGAAGGAGAGACGTGCAGCAAAAGAACAAAAGAAAACGAAGAGTGAAAGTGTTGATAAAAAAGAAGAGATTATTCTAAATGAAGAAGTTAAAGCAGAGAAGGTGACTGAAACTGAATCAGTGATTGATGTTGAGAAGGTCATTGAAGTTGAAAAGATTGTTGAAGTCATCAAGCCTTGCTTAAATTGTTTGGAATCTTGCAAGCAATGTGCAGAAAAAGATGAGAAATTGGTTGAGCTTGAAAAGATGAAAGAACAATTATTGTTCAATCTCAACTATGTGAAAGAATCTTACGATGTGCTGAATAGAACGGTAACTGGTTTACAAAAGACTAACTCAGACAGAGAAGATGCGTTAACCATGATGAATGCTGTGATGATGACGAAGCAAAAAGCTATAAATCATTACATTGAGGAATGTGCAAAACTGCAGAGTGAGTTGGAAAATGAAAAGATTGAGAATGAGAGAATTAGACGTTTATTACAGAGTTATTCTAGTTCTGATTATCTCATTGATCGAATTTACCCAACTATTGCAGGTTCTGAAGCATTTCAAAAAGATGAGGAGCAAAAGAAGAAGGATACTGGTAAGAAAAAGAGTGCTAGTTATAACAAATGTCCGCCTCCGATTTGGGAAGGATATTCTCCTAGAAAACCGAATGAGGAGCAAGTCGAAAAGGCAGTCAATATAAAGTTAAAGTCCGATATAACCGATGAATTACCAGAAAACATTGATGTGGTTTTTACATCGTCTGACACTGATCATGAGTCCGAGTTAATAAAAAAGGTGGTCGATCAGGTGTTGGATACCGATGAGGAATTAGAGTTAAAGTCTGAGTCAAAGTCCGAGTCTGGGTGTTCAAGTTCGTCCGTCAAAAGTTCGAGTTCGTCGGTCAACAGTCAAAAACCGTCGGTTAAACGGGTGTACAATAAAGAATTCCTATTATCAAAATCTAATTTGAATGACGAATCAGTCAAAGTGGCATATACTTTGAAGGATTCAGACAAATTATATTCTGATGAGGAATTTTCAATAAGAAGTGTTAATTTTGAAAAGATCAAAAAGGTTTTCAAACTAACAGAAATCAATATTTCTGAAATAAAAGATGTAAATCTTACTGAAAAACCTAAAAAATACACTTCAAGAGTTCAACAACGGTTAAACAAGAAAAAAGGTTACAGTTCTGGTTCTGGTTTTCAAAAGAAACCAAACCATAACGGTAATTTCAAAAAGAAAGTTGTTGGATTTATTCCACCAGAAAATTATAAAAATGAAAAATATGTTCGAGATTTTAAATCAAAAATTAAACTTGTTTCAGGTGGAAGCGCTGAAGAAGAACAGAAGAAACCTTTCTGGAGACAGTCAAACCAGGATTTTCTTGCTGAGAAGAAGAGAATGGGGACTGGAGTTTTTCATAGAAAAGAGACTAGAACCTGTTTTAGATGCAATGAAGCTGGTCACGTTGCATGGAATTGTCCGTTGGATACAAAGAAAAAACAGGGAGTTTCTGAAAAACTTAAAGAAAAAGTTGTTGAGAAAGATGAACCACCAACTGAAAAATTCAAAATTTTTGAAAATTCAACCTATGAAGTTGGTGAGTGTTCAAAGAAATTTTTTTACAAAAAGAGAGCCAAAGACAACCAAATGTGGGTTGTTAAGAAGTTTGATGAGAAAAATGGCGATGAATCTGATTCCACAAAGTCAGACGAGCCACAAGTTGAGTTAAAAGATGAAAACTCAGTACCTCCGATGGATGATGTTCATTTTCCACCATTGAGGGCTGAGAATTTTAAATCAAAAGTTGGAAAAGTTGAAATCTCAAATCAATTTTATTCTGAAAAGAATGAATTTGATATTGAAAAAGCTTTTAATGGAAATGTTAAAAGGATGTTTGGGAAAATGGTCAAGGGAAAGGCCAAAGGGGTAAAAGATTTTTATGAAACAAAGAAGGCATCTTATTACCCAAGAGAAGTTGAGGAGGAAACATCCAAGTTTGGTGAAGCTTTGATGTCTGTTTTTCATAAGTGATAAGTATAACTTGCCAGAGCTCCCAGGTTGGTAAGTGTGGAGCAGGAATCGGCATCTTTCTTGAGAAATTCACGAAAGTGATTGCGACTTACAAGTGGTAAATCAGGGACATTAAGTTGTACTTGATTTTCTACAAGTGGTTAAAGAATATATGGGATTCATTATATTGAAAAGAGTAAAGAAACAAAGTGATGAGTTTATCCCCTAATCTACATGTTGTAAAATCAACAAAACTTATTTTCCGGAAAAATCATTTTGATTAAAACAAACCTAAGTGTTTTGAAATCATTATGAGAAAATAGTTTTGAGTAAGGGGGAGTTCTGATTGTTTATGCCAAGTGGATGGTGATTTGAAGCGATTTGATATCGGTTGTCAATTTACTTGTATAGTTTGTTTTCAAATTTCCTTTAATGTGTTTGCATTTTAGGGGGAGTAGAAATTTTCAGAAAATCCAAAAACATTTGAAAATTTGAAAAAGTCAAAAACATGATAAAATTAAAAAAATGAGTTTTGGTGTCAAAGAAGAGGAAATGATAGTACATCAGTAGACAGTTACAGTATGCTAAAGAAATGTAATGTTTAAATAGCGTTAAACGGTCTTACTGATGATATGCCGATAGGTTTTTACACATTTAGTAAACTTTTTTGGGATATAAACTTAAATTCAAACTTGCTTATTTCGTGGGGAACATTTCTTGGATATATAGGTAACCCCTGAAATCTCGTTTGAAAGGTCCCTCTTTCTGAGATACTAGGTCTTTATGCTCAGTGATATCTGGGGTATTATCCCGGGACTTCTGATTTTGCGGAAGCAATGGCCTAGTCCCCGGAGAATACTTTCTGCTTGCTTGAAATATAGCGCCACCCTCAGCAAAAATGATGAAACAATAAAATTGATAATCATTGTTGTTGTAAAAAAGATCCTCTAAAGGGGACCCACCAAAAGTCGAGCTGTCATCTCTCTGCTGAACGGAAGTTCTGACCTGAGCTCTCACGGTTTCGCAATTTAACCTCTTACAGATATCATCTGTGGTATACTCACCTGTAAGACTGAATATTGGGATCTGGATACGGGAGTATATTCAAGAGGTGGAACACATGAATGAGTTTAATTCCTTAATACACCTAACTCATATCCTGAATCAGTTGAAATTTGTGTAAGAATTTAAGTGGATCAGTATATCGACAATCTAAGTGAATTGTTTAATTCTTAATGTGTAACTAAGCTCAACGGTACTTGTGACTTGTCATAAACTGATATGATTCTCTTGCACAAACTCACAAAAATATTGTCTGTATATATTTCTTTACTGCATTTCATTTCATTCAAAAAATCCAAAAAGATTTTCAGTGTGTTTTAGCATAAATTTTGAAAAATTCAAAAAGATTTTCGACAACTGATGTTGAAGAGCTTATTTTCAAAATTCCAAGCGCTAAACATGATGAGCATGTGGTGAAGAGTAGTGTGTGTTTAAATGAGAAAACTTTTTGAATATTGTTCGGTACAAGTGGTCATTTGAGGTTTCTATCATTAATAAATCTTTCTGGTTTAATTTGAGAGGAAATATGTATAGATAAATTTGTCAAATGTTAAATTTGTGAAATTTATTTCTGGGTTAAGAATATGCAGGTGTTGCCAGGTTTCGATTCTGAACCTAAAGAAAGAGCACAAAGCCAGGTTCCGATACCTGAGGACTCTAAGATATCAACAAGCCAGACTGCGATCCTAGTAAATAGACAGGGGGAGTCTGAAGACATCCGAGAAGTAGATTGTTCAAGGGGAGTCTGTTGATACTGAAGGAAAGAAAGAGATAAAGTTTGAGGATGCTTACACGTTCAGACTGATAAAGACTGAAGACGTTGAAGACTCGACACTTAAGACTCGTCAACATTCGAGGGGAAGTCTGTTGGTGCATGCGTCTGTCGACTTCGTCTTGTATCGAGTCTTGCATTACACATGGCACAAAGTTCAAGAAATCAAGTAAAGAAGCTGATTTCGCTTGAATCTGCTTATTCCGCTTGAACTGCTTATTCCGCTTGAATGGATGATTTCGCTTGAGAGTAATTGTTGTGATTTCGCTTGTATGGTATTCCGCTTGAGTCTGTTCAAGCGGAATCAAAAGTCTATAAATAGCTTTCAAGCGATATCATTTGAAATGTTCTTCTTTCCGACGGCGAAGCTCTGTCGAAGTGTCTTCAGGATTGTAATTGTTACCAGATTGATATACAAGACAGTTTAAAGAGATATCTTGCTGAATTCAACTCATTATGTATGTTTCCGCCTTTCATTCTGAGTAGAACGCCTCTGAACGACTCATTTCGGGTCCATACACGATCCTACAGTTGTTTCCATTGTATGTGAGCTTGTTTTGCAGGAGTATTCAAATGGGACTTGGTCTTGCCGAGATTCCAGGGGAATATACCTTTTCCACACGCGCATAGCCTTCGTGAACGTTATGGAGATCGTGGGAAGCTAGCACCTTTTGCGGATTGTTAGTTAGCTAGTTTATTTCTATGTTTATAAGGGGATAACAAGCTTGAATTAGAACAAGTTAGCAAACACACACTCGAAACAGCTCTCAACAGTTCATTGGCGATTTCATACACATTACGCACTAGTGATCCTTGTAACAAGCTTGTTATCATCCCGAGTTGTAATCATCATTTGTTTAATTGTAGTTGGTGATCGGTAGTTTCCATCACCCGAGGTTTTATGCCGGAGATCATCTCTTGATCAAGGGCTTTTTCCTCGTATAAATCCTTGTGTCATTTGTTCATTTCATTTGAAGTTTTTTCATACATTCACTATTCAATTCAAGCATCACACCTCACAAAATAAGATTTGGTTGCATAATCCTAGTCTGATTTTTGACCAAAACAGTGAAACAGGATCAAATTAGGCCAAGATCACAAGGAGCTGGAGGTTGAGTTAAAGAAGATGGCTGATTTTAAACCTTTTGGATCCATATGTGGAAAACAAACCTTTGGACGAAAGTCGCAAAACTAGCCAAACTTAAGTGACGAAAATCACATTTTACTTTTTTTATCCAGTAAATTATTAATCATTTCAAAATTTTATTAACTTTTAGTCTTTGGCATGCTTGCTAGCTAAGGACTAAGGATGACTTCATGTTTTTTAGGTATTGTTCTTTCAGACACGAGCCTATAATAATGAGAGGCGAGGAAATTTTGAAAAAGAAAGCTTCTGGAGTAAATTTAGATGACCCCAATTCAATGGTATGAACAGTTGAACCATATTGCAGTCTGCATGAAACAGATAATTAAAAGAGCATAGGGTAATCTTAAATGTACATTGATCGTTGTTGTGTAGGGAGTGTTGGAGCGGAACATATTGTTGCAGATTCAAGAGTGAAGCCTGGGAATCCTGCTTTGAGAGTGAGGTTGAACGCAAAGACATCATATAGGCTTTACATGGGTGCAAGACTTTAGCTGGGAAACGGGTCGTATTGGATATGTGAAAGTCAAGTAGATAACTTACTTTTCTATAAGAAATTGGGCGAACAGTTCAACGTAGAGTGGGAGCAATGATGCACTTCTAATATTTAGTCTATATGATGTAATGGTGAAAGGGGTATAACTGTCATTGGGTGAGTTTTTGCATGCAGGCTGCATTCCAGCAGCTAGCTGGAAAGATATGTAATTTTGGGTGTGTTTATAATGAAATATGTCTTTCAAAAATACTTTGTTAGACTTTATTTAAACATTTTGGGTTTTATTTCCCTGTTGAATTGCATGTACAAAAATCTGTTTATTAATCAGAGGTTTGGTTTTTGATTTTGGGATATACAAATGTTTTCAACTTTGTCTTGAAGAACCAAATCTAAAATCTGTTTATTAATTAGAGGTTTGGTTTTTGAAAACAAAGGTTAAATGTCTGTTCACTTTTGGTCAATCATATGTTTGTTTTTCCTATTGTAATCTCTGTTTTTGAAACAAGGTTAGGATTTCAAACAGTGGTATGAGAAACACTGATTTGGCGAAACAGAGATTACCATTTACAAACAATGGTTGACTTTAGTCAAACAGAGTTTTAGATACCTCAAACAAATGATACACTCTTTTGAAACCTAAAATATGTTTATTAATCATATGTTTGGTTTTTGAAAACAAAGGTTAAATGTCTGTTCACATTTGGTCAATCAGATGTTTGTTTTTTTTTCCTTTTGTAATCTCTGTTTTTGAAACAGAGGTTAGGATTTCAAACAGTGATATGAGAAACAGTGATTTGGCGAAACAGAGATTACCATTTACAAACAGTGGTTGACTTTAATCAAACAGAGTTTTAGATACGTCAAACAAATGATACACTCTTTTGAAACCTAAAATCTGTTTATTAATCATAGGTTTGGTTTTTGAAAACAAAGGTTAAATGTCTATTCACTTTTGGTCAATCAAATGCTTGTTTTTCCTTTTGTAATCTCTGTTTTTGAAACAGAGGTTAGGATATCAAACAGTGGTATGAGAAACATATGTTTGAAACCTCTATTTGGTTACAAACAGAGTCTTGAGAAACAATGATTTGGCAAAATAGAGATTACCCTTTAAAAACAGTGGTTGACTTTAGTCAAACAGAGTTTTAGATACCTCAAACAAATGATACACTCTTTTGAAACCTAAAAACTATTTATTAATCAGATGTGTGGTTTTTGAAAACAAAGGTTCAATGTCCGTTCACTTTTGGTCAATCAGATGTTTGTTTTTCTTTTTGTAATCTATGTTTTTGAAACAGAGGTTAGGATTTTAAAAAGTGGTATGAGAAACAATGACTTGGCGAAACAGAGATTGCCCTTTACAAACAGTTGTTGACTTTAGTCAAACAAAGTTTTAGATACCTCAAACAAACAGTGGTTGACTTTAATCGCAAGTCGGTTACAAGATTATGGGAAGGTATAAAAGCGCACTTAAATTATTTAAAAGTTACGTTAATGGTTTAACATGCTGCAATGCGCACATGGTGTATAAATCATGTGTGCTCGATTGTATTTAGGTTTCGCTTTATTGTTTTAAAATGATTAAACATGTTTTGTAATTTATTTGTCATGTTCCCTTTCTTTGTAATCCATTTTCAATTAAATCTTAAAAAACGTATAGTGATTCGTCGTTTAATAAAATGTGGTATGTAAACTTTCTAAAAATCACCCGTGTTTGCACACGGGTCTCACTACTAGTACTATATAATAAAAGAAACCATTTTTGGAACACTTGTCATCATATTAGGCCATGTATCTTATAGATAATTATTATTTACTTTAATCTTTTCTAATTAATTATAGATAACCATCCTATTAAATATTATTTAGTTTAATCTCTTATAGATAATTATTATTAGTTTAATTTTAATTTAATCTCTTCTAGAAAAAAAAATCATAATTATTTATTAACGAAAGATTCGATAACTTTTAAAATTTCGTTTGATGAAAAGGGAACACACTCAAATATCTCATTTATTTATTTTGGGGATTTTAATTATTGTATATTTGTTTATTTTAAGAAATTGTGTATATAGTTAGGTTTTATATTTGTTTTGTCATAGTATTATTATTAAATTAAATTAAATATATAACCTGATTGTTCGTACTTAGGTCCTTAATTTGTTTGTCATATTATTATAACTAAATATATAACTTGATTATTACTAACCACCTATAGTGTTTGTTTATTTTTGGAAAATTAGGGATTAAATTCAAAATTTTGATAAATCACATGGATCATCCATGTACTTTACTCAATATAATATTTTCATAATTTATTACTATTTAACTTTAAATATTTTCAATGACAATTTAATTACATGTTTCTTTGATGAATTTTATAATAGCAAGATACATTCTTTTTATATTAACTCATTTATGTCAATTTAGTATATAAATGTCTCCATCTTTGGTTTGCATTTACAAGAAATATTTATTATATAGTTTAAATTGTTCAACCCGTGTAACACATAGGGAACTAACCTAGTAGTAGTAGTAATAATAATAATAATAATAATAATAATAATAATAATCTCTTGTACAAAAGGTATGTACATTTAAAAAAAAGTGGGTGAAACTTTAAAAAAGTCAACAAAAGAGTCTCTTCCACCCATATATTTGTCTACACTTCTATCTCAATCATTGATTAAAAGATTAGGGTGCTACTTTCTACACCCCACTAATTACTTTTTACACCCCCTCTCACATACTTACAGGTGGGGCCCGCGTGGGACCGGTAGTTTTCCTCTCACAAGGGGGGGGGTATAATCAGGAGGGGGGGTGTTTAGAATCAGCCAAAGATTAATGGCCAAGATGCTTTCTTAGTCTTTTTAGGCAAAATTAACTTTTTAGAGGATTTCCCAACAATATTAAGGATCCTGTAAAAAAAGGGTAAGAATAAGATAAGTGTAAGAAATAATATAGTGTTGACATGTGTCTTTCAATTAAATTAATGAGAAATGGCAATAATGTAATTTACTCCAAAGTTCAATTAAATGATAAAATAATCCTGTAACCGTCAGTGAGTTATTTTAGGATACTGATATAATTTTATTTTTTACAAAGATTGTTTACGAATGAACTGTTATATACGAATGGACAAATTTTATAAAGATTCATCTGATTCTTTTGATAGCGAAGATTATTACAATCATTTTTTTTAATTGGTGTTTTTTTTTTTTTTTTGCATAGCAAACATTATAACATTAGCTACAGGGTGTTTTATATTATAGTTCAACAAGATGTTTTTAAGTAACATATAATTGTTCTGTTGCCGGGTGTTTTATAATATTATGTGACATACAATCTGGTGAGCAGGGTGTTTTAAATCACCGTGAGTATACTACATTAGTTGCATGAATGATTTTGATTATTTTGAAAATACAAAAACACCACGACTTGAATCGTAATACAGTCATGGTGTTTGATGTGCTAAAAGTGGTCAAATAAAAACTAACTAATATTAACCTAAACTAGACACTCTAAGTTTTAAATTTATAAAAACAGACTCTCTAAAACCTAGACCACACAACCGGCAAGTGTACCGGTCAATGCAGTATAGCCTAAGTAAGTCCGAGTATCGAACCCACGAGACTCTACTGACTACGTTACTAGACTGGATCTAACTTATCTAACCTAACTGATTTACTTGTTTTTATGTGGGGGGGGGGGTCTATCGATCTACTAAATTACCTAAATTAACTAACTATGAAACAAACACGAACTAAGAGCTAAAGATACGACTAGAGGAAAGAGGTACACTACCAAGGTCAGAATCCAACACATGTGTGACAACCCTCAAAATTACATGTATCCGTACGATTGATTAATGATAATTAAAGTGCTTGATGACTGTGCTGAATTACTTAACTGCTTTCTGATTACTGTGTCATACTTACATGTGCTTTTAACATACTAGTCGTGTGCAGAAAATTGACTAAATAGTCCTGTATGCTTTCCTAAGTGTTAGGAATTAAAAGTGTTACAAAAAGATACATAAAAGACACTAAACGGTATAACTTAGTATTTTAACGGAACGATATCTAACCGAACAACCGGACACTACCCGGAACACAAAAATATTGTTAAAAACATTGTTTCACTTTTTTTGAGCTAGTATTGGTTCCCGAACACTTAAACATACTACATAAAGCATGTACCACACTAAACACTAGCTTTTGCACTTAATACCCTACTACTTAACTTTTACCATCAAATTTTTCATTTACCCCCCCCCCCCCCCCTTGTGCCATAACCGGCCCCTAGTGGCCCCACACCCCCAAGATTATGATAATCTTCCTAGATCCCCAAAATATATTTCTGGGATTTGTTGAGATGATGCTTGTACTAGAGGGAGCATATAAACCTTTGGACAAAATTTTTAGTCTACAAATAACCCATAATCTCATCATCTTCATCAAACTCACTCTCTCTCCCTCTCCCCCATTAAAGCACGGCCGAAACTCCCCTTAACACCACCACCATTTTCGATTTTGATCCAAGCATTTCAAGCCTCACTCAAGGTGATTAACGAAAGGTGGAACTCACGGATCATCAAGGACCTCTCTAGTT
Source organism: Helianthus tuberosus (assembly GCA_030545235.1). Classification (NCBI taxonomy): domain Eukaryota; kingdom Viridiplantae; phylum Streptophyta; class Magnoliopsida; order Asterales; family Asteraceae; genus Helianthus; species Helianthus tuberosus. The sequence continues at coordinate 119,062,436 of CM060409.1, forward strand.
TGCTTTTATCCTCTACATTTCCAAGCTTGATCTTCCCTAGCTTAAAAGCTAGTAGTAAGCTCCTTTAATCCTTATTTACTTCATGTTTATGGTGGTTAATAGTTATATTATGATGAAATTTCGAGAACACTAAAAGATCATAAACAAAAGTCTTGAACATAAAGCTAACATGATGATGAAATAAGATGAAATCTTGATGAAATAGAGTTGTTTTGTTATGTTGATGATTACTTGATGCTTGCTTGATGATTACTAGTAATATGATGTTGAACATCATGGTTGAACTTGTTAAAGTATGATTAAAGACATGGCTTAACAAGTTAGAGATGATTATGTGCTTTTATAAAATAATCATCTTCTTATTTAAAACATGAACTTGATAATAAAAATAATTTTCTTACAAAGTAATAAACCTAGTGAACTAGTAAACTTGTAAACCCAAGACTTGTGAATGATTTTCCTAAATAAACCAAGTTTAAAAGGATGATTTTTAGAAGAACATGGTTTTTATTAAACCTACACTATTTTTAAATAACAACATAAGTGTAGAAATACTCTTAACACAAGAAGATGTTATAAGTAAACATTTTTGTAAATTATATTTACAAGTTGTGAACATCTAAAAATCCCGAGAATGAGATTTTAACGAAAGTAAACACACTTTGGAGGGTAACTAAACCCACTAAGCGCCATACCAAGTTACTACGCGTTTTTATGAAACATCAAGTTCATGTTGGTTTGTAAATAAAATAGTTTGCTCTTGGTAAATTGTTGTTGATTGTTGAATGATTTTTGGAAAAGAAAATGATATGCTTATTAGCATGGATACCTCCATTTACAAAGGAAACTCTGGCGAAATTTTCTAAAAATTCCAACACTTAGAAATTATTTTTTCTAACAAGTGTTCACAAATACGTTTTAACTTTATTTTTCAAAATAAACTTCGCCATGAGTTTTGTTACAAAAATACAAAGTATCGGAGGTTGATTCTTACAAGTAAAATGGTTAAATATATATATCTAGAATATATATTTTATACTAGAACACTTGTGTGGATACTTGTTTATTTTGTGAGTTAGTTATATTATTTTAGGGTAAAATAATATAACTTAACAAAGTACCTTGACATTAGAATTTTGTGGTACGTGATAGAAGTAATGAGTAGATAAACCGTACGTAGGATACGTGTCATGCATGAGAAACTGATTGTTATCTGTACCTTATTAGGACGTTCTTGATTTCTGATTATTAGAGTAACTAATCTAACCGAGCAAACCAAGGTTAGTTCACACTCCTTCTAAGGCATGGGATTCCCGGTGGTTGGGAATGGGTTAAAGAACTAAAACGGAACCTGCATATCCTCCTTAGGCAGGATATGTACCGCCATCCTCCATGGGTAGGATGCCAATATTAAAAGAACTAAAACGGAACCTGCATATCCTCCTTAGGTAGGATATGTACCGCCATCCTCCATAGGTAGGATGCCAATATTAATCCTGCGTATTCTCCTTGGGTAGAATACGTACGTTCGTCCTCCTTGGGTAGGACAACAACCTTAAAACCTACTAGACAAAACTCTATCATTAAGTCCCTCATTTTATATCGACTTAATCGCCGAGGCCAATGGCGAGCGGGTCATTAGTTAATAGCGCTATTAGGTTTAACAAACCTCACACCATGCCAATCGGACGGGCGTGTACTAATGGACTATGGCAAACTGTCAATGATGATAGACATTGACGTAGGGCACAACTTACTTTCGTTAGTAGTCGATATGGTAACGGTCTAGTGGTTCACATGGGGAAGCCCCCACTGATCATGGATATGGTTTGGGTAATAAAGAAGGAACTGGTTAATCATATTTCCAACTATGGGGTAACCCCCACGGCAAGTAAGCCAGCAAAAGACAAACCATGTTTTCGGAAACAACTTAAAACTAAACAACCAACTGTGAACTCACTCAACTTTGTTGTTAACTCGTTGTTACATGCCTTACAGGTCGTTAGATGCTTATGGAGCTTGCACGAGGAGGAGGTCGTTGTGGGATATGGACTGTCGAGTCCCATGCTTAACATTTGAACTTTATGAACTTATTGAACTTATGTTTTGGTTTTACGTTTTATGCTTCCGCTGTTAACTTAAAGTTGGTTACTTCCTTTTGGTCACCAATTGTATTGTGGTTGGTTTTATTTACTTAATTACGTTGTTCAATATGATTGGTGGCTCGATCCTGGTCGTGTCACGCCTCCAAGCAGTGATACTCCGCATGTGGATTTTGGGGGTGTGACAACATGTACGACAACTTCTATCGGCTTTTGATCTATTGTGGAAACCGGGATCTTAAAATACTAACTTAATAGGAGACCGAACAAGACCCTCGACCTTTCTCAAAGAGACACTTATGGCAAACTAATAAGCCGTTAAACTACTGATTTAAATGGACTCCCTTACGGGCTTTCCAACTCTTATAATAAAGTACCCTTATTCGACAACCCACCTCACAATACGAAAGTCACAGGGTAACTATGGTATCCTGCTCAAACTCGATAGGCAAATAGTGAAAGGGAAACTAGAGGGATCTTCTCACAAAGTATCTAACCCTAGCAATCTAACACTAAAGACAAACTGACAATCTCTCACCTCACAGCTATCGAGATTGGTAGAACACTTAACCTTATTCAAATTATAATTATACCCCTATGGATCACTACGTCTAGCAAACCATCTAACAGTCAAAGACACAAAGTAATCGATCTAACATGCAACTATATTATTTGAAAGACATTTAATTAGCCACATGAGGGATAATAACCATTCAAAGAACAAGATTAAATACGCATATACAAAAGATCATAGGAACCAAAGTTGTTTACCTTAATTATTTAATCCACAATTAAATCCAAATACCAAATAAAAATAATTAGTCAAACATGGTGTTCATCACAAACCTAGGTAACATATAGAGTTTAGCCAAGAACCATAGTCAAGAAAAATAAAATTTTAACCGAGTAGCAACACATGTTCATAGGTTTGAATAATATAAAGAAATTAAAACGAACTAACACGGTTACAAACCAAACTTGAATCTGGACCGCAATCTTGATATCGAACCAATAAGCTTCCACCTTCAAAATCGCCTTTTTTTAATCTTTTCTCCTTTCGTCCCTTTTCAGCGGTTCGTAGATTTTCCCAAAAAATAAATCAATCACGTAACACTGGAGTTTTATGTGGTATATAAAGAATTTGAACTTTAAATCAATATTTCCACAATGTGGGCTTTGTCAGGCGGCCCTTCTTCTCTTCTGTTCTCGAATCAGCCAAAAAACAAACAAACAAACAAACAAATATGGACGGTGGCATTATGTTGTAATTTGGTGGATGTGGCACGGACATTTAGGTAATTTTGCATTTTTTTCTCTTGCCCTCCTACCGTTGCACTTTTCTTTTTTCTTTTCTTTTTCGTCTGCTATCCTCCAAAAGTATAATATAAGCCAACTCCTTTTTCCCCCTCTTAGTTCTCTATGTATTTGAAATATAATACATTGTTTCCAACGAATGGGCGTTTAGCAACTCACAAAGTATGATGTGGGCTGGTTCCTAATGTTGCTCATAGGTTGGCCCAATTAATATAATTATATTATGGCAGCCCTCTAACTTATAAAATAGAGATAGTGGCCTTGGCCTACTCAAGGAAAATAGCAGCAATTTTAATTTGATCACTAGCGTTCTACTCTGCTCAACTGGCTGGTTATTTCTTTATTACTCGTTTTCGCTCCATTTTCACCAGGATCTGGACCTGGAAAAACACAAAATAATATAATTGATGTATTGCAAAATACATCCATTTATCTTGTAGAGTTTGTATTATTTTCGTTTCGTATTCGGTAGTTTTTATCTAGAATTAGTTACTTTTGTTTCATTTGTGTTTACATGCCTTGGTTAATGAAATCAGCTGAAAAGAGAGGAAAACGAGCTATATAATGTCAACACCAAGTGACGGGACGTGAACGAGAGCTCAACAGTTGAAAACGAATGAAAAACAAGGATCTGAAGCATGTCGCGCCACGCGACAGGAATGTTGGATTGTAATACCCATACTTTTTAAAACTAAGAATTTATAAAATACTTGCATTTACAAAGATAATACAAGAAACATCCACCACTTATCAGGTTATGAAACGTATTAGTGATTAAAACATTACAAAACATTAACATTTTTCGTGTTGTTTACTAAACAAAACCGGAAGCTTCACCCATGTTTGTGTTCGGTTCTTCTACATGCTTGATATTCATCCGTAAGGTTCTAGCTAACACCTATACACCCATAAACAACTCAAACTTTAGTTATATGGTGCTTAGACATGATATAATAACCTAAATATATCAAACAAACAAGCAAAATCATTTTGGGGAAGCCCGTCATAGGCTACGGCTGATGAGTTGTAGCTTACGACACACTTGTAAAATTTTGGGCAGTAGATGGCAACCGTAGCTTATGGTTGCCAACCGTAGCTTATGCTTGAGCTGATCTGCAGCTCTATTCCAGTTTTGACCTTATACTAAATTTTCCATATCTTTATGTTTACTCGTCCGTTTCGCACGAAACTTTTTCCAACGTGTTCGTAAAACATTTGCCCACATTTCTAACTTGTGAACCCATGATCCGGATTCACAAATTTTTTTTACGCTATTGATTTCAATATATATATATTTTAAATAATTGACCCGTTTGCATGTTTAAGCAAACGATCTCACAGAAGTTATATCTTCTCGCAAGAACATTATTTTTAAGACTACCCCATAACCTGGGGTATTATTCTTGCGTTTTATGCGTCCATCATCCAGTTCGAGGTTATGCCAATTGACCCGTTCGACCTTTCAAGGGTCAAACTTTGATTAATCCGAATTCTTTTTAAGAATTCCAAACATTTCAATCATGACTCCTTAACCGAGTCCGTTTATTTACGGTTTGCGTTCTCACTTATGATTTTCATTTATATATCATCACAGATTCAAATGTGATGGATCGTGAATGGGAAAAATCATTATATTCCCATTCTACCCCCAAGTTAGACATTTTTAAGAAAATAACCCATTATGTAGCTTAAAGCTAAAATGGTTTAAGCCTTATATATTTTATATACTACCGTAAGGATTGACCGAATTATAAAACTCATACTTAAACTACCCTTAAGGGTCATTTGCTCGGTTTATCATTCAAGGGCGTTTTGGGCAACTTTAGTCTTTTTAATCACAAAGGACATTTTAAAAGCTTGTTTTGACCAAGTATACTCTTTTAACCCGTATTCCATTTTAAATTCATCATGTCCGTAAGAACATAATATCTAAATTTCAATTCGCTTGATATATGACGTGTGCGGGTGTGGGTATAATTTTAGATATATTTTAAGCACTTTTTACTCTCGAATCAAGCTTTTAATTTATAAAACACGATATAATACAATCACTCTACACACGTTAGGGCAAGTGCACCCATCACGGACGTAGAATAGTGATGGCAAGATACCGAGGTCATCCAAGGACACAAGAGCTTTTAATACCGACTTATCGTTAACGTCTAATCTAACCAAATTTTTAACCTGCTTATAGTATGTTTCTTCTTCAGCCTGTATCAAGCAACCATGAACATAATCTCTATCCGAGGCATCCTTCTCCAAACCCTCATTGTTCAAAACACTTATCTCAAATTTTACTTCTTTCAATTTTTTTAAACACAACTTCTCTATATTCTTATTTTTGTAAGTTTCAACAAACCGAATCCATCCTGGCCCGTTTATCCTTTTACTTTTATGACTGATGCTCTGTACCGCAACCTTATACTTAAATCCCATATAATCAACAAGCTTTATTACTTGGCACTCTCTTGGTGTCACACCCCAACCGATGGCGGAAACATCGGGGCGTGGCACTGAGTGAAACAGGTTGTCTAAGGGAATCCATAACAACTATTAATGACAATATATTTAACATTAATGTCCCATACCACTAACATATAAAGTAACAACAGTTATTACAGATAGCGTGTCTCATAAACAAATAAACTGTTCTGACAACTCAGATTTCTTATTTGGTGGGTTCCTAGACTTCCTACTTGATTCGTTACAGCATACATAGCATCCTATCAACCTGTCACATACGTTAAAATAAAGTCAATACATAAAATGTAAAGGTGAGTACACAAGTTTGCATAGCATATAGTATAGCGAAAAGTGTTTACGCATAACCAGCATGTATCACGTAACGGGCGAAGCAAGTAACTATCAAAACTATGTTCACACTTAACCACAAGAGTGCGTTGTAGAGTATGCGCGACACATGTTCAGCGAACACGTGAAGTAAAGAGGTGTGATCCCTAGCAACCCCTGTCCACGACAGGTGCTGAGTCCAAACTATAGTACTATTGTTGCTAGAGGCGGTAGAGTGTAACACTGTCTAAGCATAGTAACAAGCATTCATAGTTCACGTATAACATGTGGGAGCGGCTGGCGTTAAAAGTGTTTGCGTTGTGTGTTGATGTGTTTTGATATAGAAATGTATGTAACACCCAAAAGTGCGTTAAAAGAAAATGGGTTCGAGTATACTCACAGTGCGTGTTTAACAAATAAACACAGCCTTGATTGGATTGAAGGGAGCGCGTTGGAGTTAGCCTGAGCATAAAACAGTAGCGTAAGCGTTGAACAGCGCGTATAACAGCGTGTCGAATGGTGGGATGTTCGGATGGTGATCCGAACGGTTGTGTACCCATTCGATCGGATGGTCATCCGAGCGGATGACCATTCGAACGGATGGCCATTCGAATGAGATGTGGGTGTTTGTAAATCGTTTTGAAAATTTGAAGTTTTCGTTGTAGCATTTAAACAATGCAAAGTATGGATGCCAAGTCATCTGGTCGGATGGCCATCCGGTCGGATGGCCATTCGATCGGATGGCTATTTGATAGAGGGTTTGGTAGTTTGAAGTTTTATCAAATCGTTTTGAACAAGAGTTAGTATAAGGGTCAGACCACCTGGTCGAATGGTCATTCGATCGGATGGTTATTCGATCGGATGGCCACTCGAGTGGGCAATCTGTTGTTTTGAAAATTTCACAAAGTTTTCTAAGTTCAAAAGTTTAAGTTTTAACGGAGACGGCATGATGACGTGTCAAACAACGGAAATACACCAAGATCTAGCTCATTCGATCGGAGGAATCACCCCATTCGATCAGGTTCATTGTTCTTGATGGAGTTTCATGTTCAACCCGTGAATCGGTCATCTCTCTGGTGGAAATCCGTTTTTAACCGGTTCTCAGCTAGAGAATGAGTAGAGAGCCTACATGGGTCTAGATTCCATCGGTTTTGAGTAAAAAGTGAAGTAAGGTTGAAGAAAGTTGAAAACAGTTGGAAAATTGTTGAAATCTTGTTTAGATTCGTGTTGAATAGTGTTGAAATCCTTTAGATCTGAACCAATCTTGATGAGATGATGTCACACAACAGTTTGCGTAAGTAACTGAGTGAGAATCACCTTCAAGGAGTCCAAATCAGGTGATTTCAAGAAGAAAGTGTGTGATTTCAATGGAGAAGATGATGTAGAAGTGTGTAGTGGTGATAGTTGTACAAGATTTGAGGAGAAATACTTACGAAATAGCCTTGAATCGCGAGAAATAGTGCCTGAGAGTGACTTGAGTGCAGATGGTCGGATGGAGGTGTTAAATCAGTGAACAGTAGTGTATGGCGGTATTTATAGAGGGAGAGAGAGCGTTAAGGCGGTGGAGTAGCGCGTTGGATCAGATGGCGTTTTGGTCGGATGGCCATCCGATCGGATGGTCATCCAGACGGATGTCCATTCGACTGGATGTCCATTTGGACAGCTGTGTCGTGCGATTTAGTTTTCCAACTTTCGTTTCGTGTGTTAAGCGTTGCGTTGCATTTAAGCGAGTTGTGAGTAATCGTTGCGTTGAGATAACCACTTAACATAAAACAAGTAATCACACAAATAACACACATAATAACTAGGATGGACAAAAGTAAATCTGCGTTTCGGGTTTGCGTTGCGTTTACGTTGAGATTGCGTTGCGATAGCGTTTAGTCTAAATATGCGATGTGATAATGCGATAGAATGCGTGTAAATAGTATGCGTTGTAAATAGCGTTTAGTTGCGAAAACTGCGTTTTGAATAAGCGTTATGAATGCGTTGTAAAATATAGTTTAAACCCTTTGCGATAATCGGAATCTCGGGAGTACAAGTAATTAAGCAAGAAATGACAGATACAAGTAATGACTCGACTTTCCGGGTTGTTACAGCCTCACCTACTTTAGGGAAATTCGTCCCGAAATTAAGGCGCAGGCGTAATGAAGAGATGTGGATATTTAGCTTTCATATCACTTTCGAGTTCCCAAGTGAACTCGGCGCTGCGTTTGCCTTCCCAGCGAACCTTCACTATAGGAATGCGAGAGCGTCGGAGTTTCTTGGTCTCTCAATCCATGATTTCTACTGGCTTTTCCACAAAGTGTAGGGTTTCGTTAACTTGCAAATCCTCGAGAGGGACATGCAGGTTTTCTTCGGCTAGGAATTTCTTGATGTTCGAGACGTGGAAATTCGGATGTACGTTGCTGAGTTCCTCCGGTAATTCAAGTCGGTAGGCCACTTTGCCAATTCTTTCTAGAATCTTAAAGGGTCCCACGTATCGTGGCGCTAGCTTTCCTTTCTTGCCGAATCGGATCACCCCCTTCCAAGGTGAAACCTTTAGGAGTACGTGATCACCAACTTCAAACTAAAGGGGCTTGCGGCGTTTATCGGCGTAACTCTTTTGACGACTCCGCACTTTCAAGAGATTGTCTCGTATTTGGAGGATTTTGTCAGTCGTTTCTTGCAATAGCTCAGGACCGGTAATTTGTTAGTCTCCGATCTCGTGCCATACAATAGGCGATCGACATTTTCTTCCATATAATGCCTCAAATGGTGCCATTTGAATACTAGCGTGATAACTGTTGTTGTACAAGAATTCGACTAAAGGTAAATGCGAGTCCCAATTACCACCAAAATCTATAACGCACGAACGAAGCATGTCTTCAAGGGTGCAGATCGTGCGTTCAGTCTGACCGTCGGTCTGGGGATGAAATGCGGTACTGAGATTAAGAGTAGTACCGAGGGCGGATTGGAATGTCTCCCAGAGATGCAAAGTAAATCGACCATCGCGGTCAGAGATGATGTCACGAAGTGCCCCATGTCGACAAATGACTTCGTCGGTATAGATTCGTGCTAATCGTTCAACCTTATAGTCTTCTCGTATCGGTAGGAAGTGAGCGGATTTCGTAAGACGATCAACGATAACCCAAATGCTATCGTGACCTGATGGCGTGCGAGGGAGCTTCGTAATGAAGTCCATAGCTATATTCTCCCATTTCCACATTGGGATCTCGGGTTGTACGAGTAAGCCAGAGGGTCGTTGGTGTTCAGCCTTAACTTTGGAGCAAGTTAGGCATTTCGAAACATAGAGAGCGATATCCTTCTTCATTCCAGGCCACCAATACCTGGCACGGAGGTCCTCGTACATCTTGTCGGCACCGGGATGAATAGAATATCATGATTTGTGGGCTTCAGTTAGCAAAATCTCACGGAGATTATTGCGACTAGGTATCCAAATGCGGCTGAGATAGTGAAAAATACCATTCGGTTTATTCACTAGTTGATTTTCGGATCCAAGTATTCGTTCTTCCTTCAAAGTGTTCTCGAGAAAAGAGGCATGTAGAGCGTCGCGAATGAGAGCTTCGAGGTCGTGTTGGGCTTGAACATTACGAACACTATGTAAATAGCTTCGTCGGCTAAGAGCGTCGACAAGGAAGTTTGCTTTGCCTGGGTGGTAGTGTATCTCACAGTCGTAGTCGTTGAGAAGTTCAACCCATCTGCGTTGGCGCATATTCAGCTCTTTCTGGTTCAAGATGTGTTATAGGCTCTTATGGTCGGTGAAGACCGTACACTTAGTACCACAAAGGTAGTGTCGCCAAATCTTTAAGGCAAAAACAACTACAACGAGTTCGAGATCGTGGGTTGTGTAGTTTTTCTCATGGACTTTGAGCTGACGAGACGCGTACGCGATAACCTTCTCTCATTGCATAAGAACACAACCAAGACCTAGGTTAGAGGCATCACAATAGACAACAAAGTCATCGTTTCCATCGGGCAGCGCGAGTACGGGAACGTCGCAAAGCATACGCTTCAGAGTTTGAAAGGCATCCTCTTGTTCGGTTCCCCAAACAAAAGGCTTGTCTTTATGCGTAAGGGAGGTGAGTGGAACGACGATTTTTGAGAAACCAGCGATAAATCGACGGTAATAGCCCGCCAATTCGAGAAAGAAACAAACTTCGGACGGGGTTTTTGGTGTAATCCAACTCTTAACTGCTTCAATCTTCGCGGGATCGACGTAAACACCTTGACTGTTGATGATTTGACTGAGGAATTGAACCTCCTCGAGCCAAAATTCGCACTTGGAGAACTTGGCATTGAGGCGATTCCCTTGGAGAAGCTCGAGAACTAAGCGAAGGTGTTGCACATGTTCAGCTTTCGACTTCGAGTAGATGAGGATATCATCGATAAACACGATGACGAAGCGATCAAGAAAGGGTATACACACGCGATTCATCAAATCCATGAAAACCGCGGGTGTGTTTGTGAGACCAAAAGGCATAACAACAAATTCGTAATGGCTATAGCGAGTGCGAAAAGCGGTTTTAGGGATATCTTCCTCCTAAATTCGTAGCTGATGATAACCAGAGCGTAGATCAATTTTAGAAAAACACGTAGCGCCTTGCAATTAATCAAATAAATCATCGATTCGGGGTAAGGGATAGCGATTCTTGATGGTAAGCTTATTGAGTTCCCTATAGTCGATGCATATGCGGAACGATCCATCCTTCTTTTTCATGAAAAGGACAGGTGCGCCCCATGGAGATGTGCTAGGGCGTATGAAGCCTTTATCAAGTAATTCCTGGAGTTGACTAGAAAGTTCACGCATTTCAGACGGTGCGAGGCGATAAGGGGCTTTAGCGACAGTGTTAGCTCCAGGAATGAGGTCGATATGAAAATCAATATCACGAGACGGGGGTAGACCGGGTAAGTCATCAGGAAAGACATTAGGAAAATCATGAACCACAAGTACCTTTTCCATCGGCTTCTTTTCCTTCTTCACTACTACAATGTGAGCCAAGAAAGACATGTATTCCTTTCGGAGATACTTGCTTGCTTGAATGCACGACATGAGTTTCAATTCCTTAGAAGATACTTCGCCATAAACACAGAGTTGGTCGCCATTAGCAAGAGAGAAACAAATCATCTTTTCGAAACAAACGACTTCAACTTGATTTTCGCGAAGAAAATCCATGCCTACTATGATGTCGAAACTACCAAGTTGCATCGGAATGAGATCGATTGGGAAAACGTGATTGTTGAGTTCGAGAGTACAATCACGGAGAACGGAACCTACGGTGACGGTTCTTCCAGTGGCAATTTCTACGTCGAACATCGTTCGGTGGTTAGCGCATTTACGGTTTAGGAGCTTTTCGAATTCAAACGACACAAAATAATTATCGGCTCCAGTAGCAAATAAACACTGTCACACCCCCAAAACACCACATGCGGAAACACCGAGGGATGTGTGACGTACCAGGATCCAGCCACCAATCACATTGAACTATAACAAGTTATTAAATAAAATATTCCATTCATTTCATAACATAGTTTCAATTCATAAGTTAAACCAAAACAAACGTTCAGCGGAAGCATAAAGTAAATCGTTATCCAAGTGTTTTCAAAACAATGTATTAAACCAACGAATATGAATCCAAGAGCTGCGACCCATGACCACTCTAGCACTCCCAGATAGCAAGTTCCATGACCAAGAATCTAACGACATGCAAGCATGCAGACAAGTGTGTCAGACGACGCTGGTGAGTTCAAAGTTTGTTAACACGTTTAGTTACCAGATATGAGTTTAAAACATTTCAGAGATTGATGTTGTTAATAACTAGATTATCGCCGATGGCTCCAGATTATTTGCCCTATTCCCCAATGCCTCTATCAAAGCAATGGTCAAGACTGGGGTCATTAGTTCACGCCCGTCCTCCCCGGTACGGTGTGAGGGTGCTAAACCTAAATATCGCTATTAACTAATACCCCATTGCCTCCCTGGCAACAAATCGGTAGAAGGGACTTAAATGATAGATATGAGTGTAATAACAAATATCCCAGGTTTGACTTTCCAGTCAAACCCAATTACCCGACATTCCTCCCCGGAATGTTACCCGATATCCCTCCCCGGGATGCATACTTGAAAAAGGCAGTGAACTCACCTTGGTTTGCTCGGTTTGTTAAGTTACCCATTCCAAGTTAATCAACCAACCCTACCGTGGTTACCAATGAAATCAGTTTCATAATCAATCAAGTCACGTATATCCACAGTTTGCATACATAGCAAAGGTCACTGTATTTCACATAACAGTTACTCAATCACATACATGTCATAACTACATAAGACTCTACATTTTAAAAAGGTTCTGTCACATTGCAGCATTTCCACGAAAAACTACGCTTTGTAGCGAAAGACCCCCCCTCGACGAAGGACTATCTTTCGTCGAGAATACACATGACGAAGGACCCCCAGTATTTCGTCAACACCCAGTCGACGAAGAACCAGTTTTTTTGCCGAGCCATGTTTTTTGTGGGGTCAGTCTTTCGTCACATCCTAAACAGTTACAATTTTCCTTAATCACAGTTGTAACGAATGTCCACCATTCTTGACAGTTTCCCGATTGAATCAAAACAATACTCTAATCATGATTAAGAACCCTAAATGCAAACAATCATCTACCTTTCATCAATTCCTTCAAAGCATAACAGTTTCACTTTTCATGATCATGCAAACCCTTGTCAAGAACTTATCATATGATCATCATTGTAAATCAGGCAATTCATCAGTTGGACACGAACCCAGAATTACGTATAAACAATTATAAATCACAGAGCTTCTAACCACTAGAATCAACATGAACCAATCACTAAAATCATTCATCTATTCTAAATGCACAAAGTCATAGACGAACCCTAGCCCCTCATAAGGTTATCGCACAATTACACTAACGATTAACACGATGAATACTAACCAATGATAACGAGATGATAAGTCCGATCGAGATGTAGAGCCTCGTGAACCCAAGGTTGTCGCCACACAGATAAGAGAAGGTGTTCTAGGGTTAAACAAATTTATGTTTAAATAGTGAGAGCAGCGTGACTGGGTTTCATTTGGGCCAAAGCCCATCTCGGCGAATAACACTCCCGACGAAAAACCAATTTTCGTCGGTTGGCTGATGATGACCAAGAACCGATCTTTCGTCGTGAACACTAAGTGACGAAAGACTATCTTTCGTCGAGAGCATTTGTAAATCTTAAGCTTTCATTCACAAATAATATAACAAATAATATAACAATTCATTAATCACATAACAAACATGCATCTGTTACAACGCAACGAATTAAGAAAACACAGTTGTGAAACAAGTAACGTGTCGAGGAAAGACCTTGCAAACTCGGGTTGTCACATCTTCCCCAACTTGAAAGAAATTTCGTCCCGAAATTTGATAAGCAATCCAAAGCAGCACGGTGTTAGATCAGGATGACTGTGGATTTTCCCCAGGTGCCACATCATCCCCAACTTGAAAGGGAATTTCATCCTGAAATTCCTCAGTTGCATCAGGATTAGATTGGTCAGTTGGGAATAGATGAGGATAATTGAGCTTCATTTGATCCTCGCGTTCCCACGTGAACTCCGGTCCACATCTTGAGTTCCAACGAACTCTCACAATCGGAATTCGGCTATGCTTTCTGACTTTGACTTCCCGGTCCATGATTTTGATAGGTTCCTCGACAAACTGCAACTTGTCGTCGATTTTCAACTCTTGAAACGGTACCACAAGTGTCTCATCAGATAAACACTTCTTTAGCTGTGACATGTGGAAAACATCATGAACGTTACCCAACTCAGCGGGTAACTCTAGCTTGTAGGCCACTTTACCAATTCGCTCCAGAATTTTGAATGGCCCGACATAACGAGGATTAAGCTTACCGTGTTTCCCAAACCGCACCACACCCTTCCAGGGTGAGACTTTCAACATAACTCGATCGCCTACTGTGAATTCCAGGGGTTTCCTACGCTTGTCTACATAGCATTTCTGGAGGTCACGCGCTGCCGCCTTACTGTTTCTGATCTGAACAATCTTTTCTGAAGTTTCAAGCATAAGTTCCGTGCCTGTGATCTGGCTGTCACCCACCTCAGCCCAACAGAGAGGTGAATGACATTTCCGTCCGTACAATGCTTCGAATGGAGCTGCCTGGATACTGGTGTGGTAACTATTGTTATAAGAAAACTCTATCAAAGGAAAGTGTTTCTCCCAACCCTTGCCAAAATCGATTACACACGCTCGCAGCATATCTTCAAGTGTGTGGATGGTTCGCTCACTTTGACCATCCGTCTGTGGGTGATAAGCAGTGCTCATGTCGAGACGTGAGCCGAACGATTTGCGCATCGACTGCCAAATATCTGAAATGAAGCACGGGTCACGATCAGAGATAATAGAGGTCGGCACTCCGTGCCTAGAAACCACTTCCTTCAGATAAACAGCTGCAAGTTGTGAGAACTTATCCGTTTCCTTGATTGCTAGAAAATGTGCTGACTTCGTGAGACGATCAACGATCACCCAGATGGTATTGTTTCCATTTTGAGTTCTCGACAGACCCGTGAGGAAATCCATGGCAATATGCTCCCATTTCCAGATGGGTATTTCTGGTTGCTGAAGTAGACCCGAGGGTTTCTGATATTCCACTTTAACTTTAGCACAAGTCAGGCACTTGCTCACATAAGTCGCGATGTGATCCTTCATCTTCGGCCACCAGTACAAAACCTTGAGATCCTGATACATTTTATCCGAACCCGGATGAACAGAGTATCGAGACTTGTGTGCTTCGTCCATCACAAGCTCTCTAAGGTTACCAAACAAAGGAATCCATACACGCTCCATGAAATAGAGAATACCATTAGATCTCTCTACAAGTTGTTTTTCCATGCCCCTCAAGTACTCTGCTTCAATGTTTTCCTCTTTCAACGCTTCAGTTTGTGCAGAATGGATCTGGTCAGGTAGGTTAGAATGAATGGTGAGTTGCAGGGCGCGAACACGTTTGGGTTTCGATTCCTTTCGACTGAGTGCATCAGCTACAACGTTAGCCTTACCCGGGTGATACTTGATGGCACAATCGTAATCGTTTAAGAGTTCTACCCAGCAACGCTGTTGCATATTCAATTCCTTCTGGTCGAAAATATGCTGGAGACTCCTGTGATCGATGTAGATGGTGCATTTGGTACCGTACAAATAGTGCCTCCAGATTTTCAACGCTAAAACCACGGCTCCCAACTCTAAATCGTGAGTTGTGTAATTCCTCTCGTGAACCTTCAACTGTCGAGAGGCGTAGGCTATCACCTTCTCGCGTTGCATCAACACGAAACCGAGACCCTGAATGGAAGCATCACAATATACCATAAAATCTTTTGTACCTTCAGGTAAAGATAAGATCGGTGCACTGCAGAGCTTCTGTTTCAACAACTAGAAAGCATCTTCTTGTTTCGTTCCCCATGAGTACACAACACCTTTCTGTGTTAACGAGGTAAGAGGTTGAGCAATCTTCGAGAAATCTTTAATAAATCTGCGATAGTACCCAGCGAGACCAAGAAAATGTCGCACCTCAGAAGGAGTCTTTGGTGCCGCCCAATTTATGATAGCATCAATCTTAGCAGGATCCACATGTATCCCTGATTCATTCACAATGTGGCCAAGAAAGTGCACCTCTCGAATCCAGTAGTCACACTTAGAGAACTTCGCGTAGAGTTGCTCTTTCCTCAGGAGCTCCAAGATAAGTCGCAGGTGTCGCTCGTGATCCTCCTTGCTCTTAGAGTAGATCAGAATGTCGTCGATAAACACTATTACGAAATCATCAAGGTACGGCTTGCACACACGGTTCATGAGGTCCATAAAGACCACTGGTGCGTTCGTCAACCCAAACGGCATAACCAAAAACTCATAATGCCCATACCGCGTTCGAAAAGCCGTTTTAGGAACATCCTCCTCTTGGATTCTCATCTGATGATAGCCCGATCTTAAGTCAATTTTTGAATAGAAACTTGACCCTTGTAGCTGGTCAAACAGGTCGTCAATGCGCGATAAAGGATAACGGTTCTTAACTGTTACTTTGTTGAGCTCTCGGTAATCTATACACATACGAAAGGACCCGTCTTTCTTCTTCACAAATAGAACTGGGGCTCCCCAAGGCGATGAACTGGGTCGAATAAAACCCCTATCCAATAATTCTTGAAGTTGATTAGACAGCTTTTGCAGCTCTCCAGGTGCAAGACGATAAGGAGCACACACAACCGGAGCTGCTCCTGGCGTAAGGTCGATCTGAAATTCCACTTGACGGTGAGGAGGTAAACCAGGAAGCTCCTCAGGAAACACATTAGAAAACTCACGAACCACTGGCAGGTCTTCGATCTTCTCCTCTTCAGACGGGGTATCAGTAACAAGTGCTAGAATAGCAGGATATCCCTTTCGTAGACACTTCTGAGCTTTCATAGCTGAGATGATACCAACCATCGCACCACTACGATGCCCTTGAACCGACAGCGATTCCCCACTAGGGAGCGGTATACGCATGATTTTCTCCTTGCAAAGTATGTCAGCACGGTGCTTGGACAACCAATCCATACCTACCACTACGTCAAAACTACCGAGGGTAACAGGAAGGAGATCAATTTCAAACATTTGACCCACAAGATCTAGTTTGCACCCCAAAAGAACATGTGAAGCTTCAATTGTTTTACCGTCAGCTAATTCTACTACATGCTTCGCTTCTAAAGGTGTTGGAGTTAACCCTAATCGTTGACTGAACTCTAAGGACACATAACTCCAATCGGCACCGGAATCAAATAACACAGAAGCAAAGAGGTTGTTCACAGAAAACGTACCAGTCACGACATTACCGTCGTTCCTAGCATCACCAGCAACGATCGTAAATACCCTTCCACGCGCACCATTTCCCCCATTGCTGCCGTTATTGTTGTTCCCAACATTGTTGTTGTTGTTCTGGCGGTTGTTGTTGTCGTTGGCATTTTGGTTTAACTGAGGGCAATCCCGTTTAATGTGGCCCTCGTCCCCACACTGGAAACACCCCTTTTTATTGCCTTGGTTCTGATGGGGTTGCTGCCTTTGCTGTTGCTGATGCTACTGATTCTGCTATTGATTCTACTGCTGCTGTTGCTTTGGGAACGGAGCTCTACAGTCTCTTGCCATATGGCCCACCTTATCACACCTATGGCAAGCTCGGACGCATGGTCCATGATGATGGTAACCACACTTGTTGCACTTTGGCTTCCTACCAATGTAGGAGCCTTGGCTCTGATTACTGCCCTGGCCTTGGTTGACTGAGGACGACTGACTGAAACTACGGTTATTGCTGTTGTCAGGCCTTTTCTGTGATTGGCTTGCACTGGTTGCTTTGTCAGCATCATTCCATTTGCGCTTGTTGTCACTAACAGGCGTGGTAGCTGTAGCAGTAGAGGTAGTAGCAGAAACACGGGGCGGTAGCGATCCACGCTCAACCTCTTGGTCGATAATCTTGTGTGGTAGACGGATGATCTGAGGCAGATTGTTAAGGTTTGCAGCAGTGACCAAACTCTTTACTGATGGTGCCAGGCCCTTGATGTACAACTCAATTCTTCGAGGTGGAGGTCAAGACAAATTGGGGCACATATTTGCTAGCTCATGAGATCGTTTTGTGTAAGCCTCGATCTCGGACCCATCCATCTTCAGATTGTAGTATTCGTTCTCGAGCTTCTGAATCTCGTCACGAGGACAGTACTCTTCCCGCATCAACTCCTTAAAATCATCCCATGTCGTTGCATTAGCCATTTCGATGCCCAACATCTGTACTTGGGCATTCCACCAGGTTAAGGCACCATCCTCCAATGTGCCTATAGCATACTTCACTCGGTCCCCCACGTGACAGTTACACATAGCAAACACTGAATCAACCTTCTCAAACCAACGCAGTAACCCCACAGACCCTTCAGTCCCACTGAATGTCTGTGGCTTACAATTCATGAATGTCTTGAAAGTGCAAGAAGGCAGATTTTTGTGATTCTAATTCGCTTGCTGACCTAATGGACGAAAGAAAATTCAACACAAGGGTAAGTGTTGTGTACGCGACACAAGGATAAAGAGTATTTGGCACATTTCATACCAGCTTGGTAGGTTGCCAAAGCCTCAGCCACACGTGTGTTAATCAAGTTTGTCAACTCAGCCTGAGTCATCGCAATGTGACCACGCCCATGGCCTGGTCCGCTCATGATTCTAAATGAGAAAACGGAACAGGTTAAGGATTGAGATAAAGTAGGAGTCAAACCTCACAATACTTCTACAGACTACTATGTTAACATCAGACTACAGAGCGGAACCCCCTTCACACTTGTTAAGCCTCACTGGGACTCACATGCACCCCACATTATTATTATGTGTGCACCCATAATAACAATGCAATTTGCATGCTTTTCTCAGCTCCTCCTAACTCGTGTTAATAAGTTCCTCAAATTCGAGTAGCAAATCAGAAGACACCACAAAACATAAGTCACGAAAGTCTAACGGGATATCACACTGTGGCTCTATCAACCACATAACCTAGGCAAATACACATGAATTCAGTCTGTAGTGCTAAGTGTGCAATCACATGCAACATCATACGTGAATGTATACTAGATATCATATACAATAAGTAAACGAGGTATAAACCTTACAATCTGGAGCTGAGTGTCATGGTCGATTTTCGAAGCTGTTCGGTTATAGTCTGGTTTTATGAAAACGTTCTAAAACCTAGTTCACTATAACCAGTGGCTCTGATACCAAACTGTCACACCCCCAAAACACCACATGCGGAAACACATCGAGATGTGTGACGTACCAGGATCCAGCCACCAATCACATTGAACTATAACAAGTTATTAAATAAAATATTCCATTCATTTCATAACATAGTTTCAATTCATAAGTTAAACCAAAACAAACGTTCAACGGAAGCATAAAGTAAATCGTTATCCAAGTGTTTTCAAAACAATGTATTAAACCAACGAATATGAATCAAAGAGCTGCGACCCATGACCACTCCAACACTCCCAGATAGCAAGTTCCATGACCAAGAATCTAACGACCTGCAAGCATGCCGACAAGTGTGTCAGATGACGCTGGTGAGTTCAAAGTTTGTTAACACGTTTAGTTACCAGATATGAGTTTAAAATGTCACACCCTGACTTTTGCGGAAGCGTGATTATGGTGTGACTTTCTTAATACCATTGCATTCAATCATAACAACAACTATATGATAAAAACCATAGATTTTTCATCCATTAAATAAGTTTGAAAACATCACAACATCATAGTTTAAACATAATTGTCAAATTTAAGTTACAACCCATCCGAATTGTTTAGGAGTTCACTTAGGACTCATCAAAAGATATTAAATAAAACCAAGGTTTGGAAGGCGTGTCTCGTCCAGGAATAAGACACCCAACCCAAACCTCCAAACCATGGATGACATCTTTATTCACAACGCAGCATGAAACTTCCAACGCCTGCCAGATCCACTTACTAATTCCCTGAAATACATGTATTTTGAAAACATCAACAAAAGTTGAGCGAGTTCGTGTGTTTGTTTATGTGTATGTATAAACCTTTGAAAACGTTGTATGTATGTCTGTATGTATGTATGTATGTAAGTTCATAAATCCTGGTATGAAAGCAACAAGGAAAAACAGATCACCAATGGGTTGCAAGGCCATTGATATGTGTGACGTGATGTAGGTAGCTCAAACCTAGCAAATTTTGCACCGGGCTTCCGGCTGTAAGACATAGTCTACCCATGGGCCAAACCCTGGTCCAACATGGGCGGGGCTCGCTACACCCAAATAGATCTATCACTCATGTCCCTCGGTCCTATAACTAGGATTGATGGCCTTAAGTGTTGTGCCCACCACTCACATGATCTAAGTGTACCCTTCCTTAGCTAACCATACCAAATAACAATGTATGTAAACAGTTGTAACATGTATTTCACCCCCGAAGTTATAAAACTAAAAACAGTTAAAGTAAAAGGGGGGAACACAAAACTCACAGTCTTGCGTCTTCAACAATCGTAACTCGTACTTCTCCGGTGAACACGACTACCTACAACGTACTAATGTCTATTAGACGAACGGGCCGTGCCTTGACTTAGTGTTAACGTTTCTGAGTTACGTTTCTTTTACGCTTCTGATATTATTCCAAGTTATATAATTATTGTCAAAATAGTCAATATTTTAACTTAAATTATATTTATAAGTTTTGGAATAATTGTTAAACAATATATATTAACTTAATACTTCTCAAGTATTAATACTTGTATTTCTTCCCAAGGATGGGGGTATCTTATACATGTGTACTCGTATTCTTGTATTTGTACATTTTTGCCATGTTTTGGTGTCGTATTCCGGTGAGTATTTATACGCGTGAGATTACTTATTTTATTGTAGTTATTAAGTATCCTCATACTTAATTAATTATTAAACTTTCCGGAATATTATTTCTAATAAAAGTCCACCAACATATATATTTCCTAAATAATATATTTTCAAGTCTAACTTAGAAAATATATATATATAAACTTATTTCCATCCAAAAATAATGTATTTCAAGTGTATTCAAGAAAATATATATCTTTCCCAAAAATCATATATCTTCTAATAATTCTAAAGAAAAAATATATTTTTATACTTGTCAAAAATACTATATTTTTCCCTTGTCAAGATGTGATATACCCTTGAAGTAATTGTGAAAATCATATTTTCTTTCCTTTGTATCCAAAATACTATTTGCCAAAATATATTTTGTGAACATATTTTCCGGAATATTTTGTAAGTTACATTTCTTGTTCGGTTTCGCCAATATTTTTTTTGTGTAACTTGTATACTTATTCCTTGAGATTTTGGTAGCATTTTGGATTATAATTCTTGGTGTTTTAATGTGTTATATTATTTTAAGTCCTAAAATAATAAAACTATTACATAAAGTACACACATAGTCACACATGTGTGTCTTCATTGTATATATATATATATATAATCTAAATACATATTTATCCATTTTTATTTATAAAAACCAACCTCCAATATTTGTATTTTTGTAACAAAATTTATGGCAAGGTTTATATAGAAAACTCATGGTTAAAATACACTTATAAATATTTGTTTAAAAATATTTTTCTAAGTATTTATATTTTTAGAAAATTTTGCCATAGTTTCCCTTAAAAATGGAGGTTTCCATGCTTTCAAGCATATCATTTTCTTTTGTAAAAATCACCACAATCAATTTACAATCATCAACAAACAACATTCACTTACCAATCTTGCCAAAATCATGCTTAATCTACTACTTCATGAACTTGAAAGTTTATGAAAATTTGTAGTAACTTGGTAGTGTGTTTAGTGAGTTTAGTTACCCTTCAAAATGTGTTTACTTCTTTAAAAACATCATTTTTAAAGAAGTTGGATGTTTACAACTTCAAAACACATTTTCTAAAAATGCTTCTTTATGTAATCATCTTGTTACACAAGTGTTTCTACAGTTGTTTAACCATTAAAAATAGTGTTTGTTTATGTAAGAACCAAGATCCACTAAAACTCATATCTTAAACTTGGTTCTTTTGAAAAACCATTCATAAATTTTAAATCTATATGATTATTGACTCACTTTGATTATTATTTTTAAAGAAACCAAAGTATCCTTTTCAAGTTCATGATTCAAGTATGGATGATCTTTCATCCTACAACCTTCTTACTTTCTCATCTTCCTAAACTATGTTTCTAATCATGATCTAGCAAGATGTTATGATGATCAAAATCATCTTTACAAACAATCAATGATCAACAAGCATTCATACCATAAACAACATAGTTTCATCAAGATTACTTCATAAATCAAGCTTATGTTCAAGTTACATGCTTAGGTTCTTTAGTGTTCTTGTTATTTTTTATCATGATTCATCATTAACCACTAAAAATAGATGTAATATAGAGTGTACAAAGATCTTACCACTTGCACAAGGCTAGGGATGATTCAGGAGTAGAAAATGAGTGGATAAAAGCAATGAGAGAAGGTCCTTGAAGTTCCAAAATCACCAAGCTTCTTTGTAGGATCTCTAACGCCTTTGTATGTGTATGGATTGGATGAGAAGTGAAGTGATGGTGATGATATGGTGGTGGTGATTCTCGGCCGAGACCAAGAGGAGGGAGAGATGAGAGCTTGTGTGTGTTTTAGTGTGTGTGAAATGAGCTTAAGGTGCTTAAGGGTTATACTTATATCCATTTCAAGTGATTATCCATTGTGTAATGTGTCCATAATCAAGAGACAAGATCCAAGATCATAATCAAATGAGATCTTGATGGTGGGGCCATGTTTGGGCCGTAAATAGGTGGGGGGGGGATAGTAGAGTAGGTTTTAACCATTAAGTTACCATCTAGTTCAAATCCAAGTGTAAGTTAAGTGTTTTAGTTACTAGATATTTTGTATGGGGTGTTATGATGTTCAGAGACCATAACTAGCTTGGAAACATTAAAACAATGCTTCAAGTGTAAATTTGGTGTTACGGGTAGTGTCTGGTTGTTCGGTTAGATACTGGTTCGTTAAAGTGCTAAACTATACAGTTTAGTGTTCTTTATGTACCCTTTTGTGACACTTTTAATTCCCGACACTTAGGAAAGTATTCAGGACCATTTTACCATATTCCTGCATCATATTAATGTGTTTAAATGCTGATTTTTGCTGAATTTGCTGAATTCAGCACTTCGGGTGAGTTTTAGGCACTTTCCGGCACTTAAACTATCACATAGAAAAGCAGTTTTGTGATCCTTACTTCCCTACACTCTATACTAGTGTAGTACTTAGTTTCTGACTCATACTGGGTCTCAAAACACTGTCTGTCTATGTGCTGAACTCCATCAGCATTATCCCGGTTTGTCTGTTAACTATGCTAACTGTGCTTTGTGCATCATTTATATCAATATGTGTGCATGCAGTAATGATATGACATTATGCAATATGTGATGCACATGTTTGTGTATGGCAACAATCAAAATGCAGTTAATTGTAATTTCAGCACAGTCACTACGCATTAATCAAGATTAATTAATTGTACGGATACCTGGATTTTTGACAGTTGTTACATTCTCCCCTTGTTAAGAAAACTTCGTCCCGAAATTTTAAGCTTTACCACTAGCAGCAGGGGTGTTAGGGAATAAGTGCGGGTATTTAGCTTTCATGCGGTCCTCACGCTCCCAAGTAAACTCTGGGCCGTGACGTGCGTTCCATCGAACCTTAACAAGCTTAACGCTACTCCTTCTAGTTTAGTTAACTTTCCAATCTGTAACCTCGACGAGTTCTTCCGTAAAGTGGAGTGTGTCGTCAATGTGTACTTCGTTGGCAGGAATAACAACCGTTTCCTGTGTTGGACTCTTCTTCAAATTGGATACATGGAATGTATCATGAACACCATTCAGTTCCGCAGGTAGGTCCAACTTGTATGCTACAGAACCAATCCTCTCCAGGATTTTAAACGGTCAAATGAATCGTGGGTTTAACTTTCTACGATTCCCAAAGCGTGCCACACCTTTCCAAGGTGAGACTTTCAACAAAACCATATCTCCCACTTCAAACTCCAAAGGTTTCCTTCTTTGGTCCGCATAGCTCTTTTGTCGATCACGAGCCGCCTTAATGCGCTCTCGGATCTGTATGATCTTATCTGTCGTCTCTTGAACCAATTCAGGACCAACTAGTTGTCTATCGCCCGCATCTGCCCAGCATAACGGTGATCGACACTTGCGTCCGTAAAGAGCTTCAAACAGTGCAGCTTGAATGCTTGTATGATAGCTGTTGTTATAGGAGAACTCAATCAAAGGTAGGTGAGTGTCCCAACTGCCACCCAAGTCCCTTACACAAGCTCGCAGCATGTCTTCAAGCGTCTGAATTATTCTCTCGCTTTTACCATCCGTATGTGGGTGAAATGCAGTGCTCAAATTCAGTTGAGAACCAAACGCTTCTTGGAAAGATTTCCAAATCCTTGACACAAATCTTACGTCTCTATCAGATATAATCCAGACAGGCACTCCATGACGTGCAACTATCTCCCTTAGGTACAGCTCAGCTAGCTTACCAATGTTATCCTTTTCCCTGATCGGCAGAAAGTGTGCAGATTTCGTCAGACGGTCTACGATTACCCAAATCGTATCATGACCTCTGGGTGTCTTTGGCAACTTGGATATAAAATCCATTGATATCTGCTCCCATTTCCACATGGGAATCTAGGGTTGCTGCAAAAGACCTGAAGGCTTCTGATACTCAGCTTTTACCTTAGCACAGGTTAAGCACTTTCCAACATACGTTGCAACATCACCTTTCAGTCTTGGCCACCAATAGAAATCCTTTAAATCCTGGTACATCTTATCCGATCCTGGGTTGATCGAGTACCTCGATTTATGAGCTTCATCAAAAATCATGTCTCTAAGACCACCAAAGAGGGGAACCCAAATTCGTCCCGTGAAACACAATGTTCCTTCCTTATTGGGTACCAACTGTTTTTCCATCCCAAGGAGATATTCATCCACAAGATTCTCTTTCTTAAGAGCTT
The DNA here is from genome assembly GCA_030545235.1 of Helianthus tuberosus. Classification (NCBI taxonomy): domain Eukaryota; kingdom Viridiplantae; phylum Streptophyta; class Magnoliopsida; order Asterales; family Asteraceae; genus Helianthus; species Helianthus tuberosus. Next base: position 119,087,236 of record CM060409.1, read on the forward strand.
CTCTCTACACAGCACGAATGCGCAACGAGAGGTCTGTCTGTATAATCATCTCCAAAGCCCTAACCCTTATGGGCTTAATCCTCTCTTTTCGACTCAAGGCGTCTGCCATTACATTCGCCTTTCCTGGATGGTATTTGATTTCACAATCATAATCATTTAACAACTCAACCCATCGTCGCTGTCTCATGTTAAGCTCCTTCTGGTCAAATATATGCTGTAGGCTCTTGTGATCGGTAAAGATCGTACAGTGCATACCATATAAATAATGTCGCCAAATCTTTAATGCAAACACCACTGCGCCTAATTCCAAATCATGTGTGGTGTAGTTCTTCTCATGGACCTTCAACTGGCGCGAAGCATAAGCAATAACCTTCTGTCACTGCATCAGCATGCAACCTAATCCCTGACGTGAGGCGTCACAGTACACCACGAAGTCATTGGTGCCTTCGGGTAGGGATAAAATAGGTGCATCGCAAAGCTTCTTCTTGAGCAGCTGAAAAGCTTCTTCTTGTTTATCTCCCCATTCATACTTCTTATCCTTTTGAGTAAGGGAGGTCAAAGGTTGAGCGATTTTCAAAAAATCCTCAATGAATCTGCGATAGTACCCAGCTAAACCTAGAAACTGACGGATCTCGGTTGGTGTCTTTGGAGTTTCCTAATTCTTGATCGCCTCCATCTTGGTGGGATCCACATGAATTCCATCTTCGTTTACCACGTGACCAAGGAACTGAACCTCGCGCAACCAGAACTCGCACTTTAAGAACTTTGCGTATAATTTCTCTTTCTTGAGCAGCTCTAAGATAGCTCTAAGGTGTTGCTCATGCTCTTCCTTCGTCCTTGAATAAATCAAAATATCGTCGATAAACACAATCACGAATTTATCGAGATATGGCTTGCAAACTCTATTCATCAAATCCATAAATACTGCTGGCGCGTTTGTTAACCCAAACGGCATTACCAGAAACTCGTAATGTCCATAACGAGTTCTGAAGGCAGTCTTCGGTATACTCTCTTCTTGAATTCACAGCTGGTGATAACCTGATCGAAGATCGATCTTGGAGTAATAACTTGAACCTTGAAGTTGATCGAAGAGATCATCAATCCTCGGCAAAGGATAGCAATTCTTGATAGTTAACTTGTTTAGCTCGCGGTAGTCAATGCACATACGAAAACTACCGTCCTTCTTCTTAACAAACAGCACTGGAGCTCCCCAAGGCGAGAAGCTTGGTCTGATAAATCCCTTGTCCTGAAGCTCTTGAAGTTGCGTCGATAATTCTTGCATCTCGGGAGGCACAAGTCGATAAGGTTCCTTGGCTACAGGCGCGGCGCCGGGAACCAAGTCAATATGGAATTCGACTTGTCGTTGTGGCGGCAATCCTGGCAAGTCTTCGGGGAAGAATTCAGGATATTCCCTCACAAATGGGATATCTTCCAGCTTTGGCTCAGCGGCTTCCTTGTCCACGACGTGCGCCAAGAAGGCAACACATCCTTTCTGCAAACATCTTCAGGCCTTCAAATAGCTGATAATCCTTAGAGGCGTATCATGCTTCTCTCCATGCACTACAATCGTTTCTCCATTCGCCATCGGAATGCGAATGATCTTCTCGTGGCATACGATCTCCGCTTGGTTGCTCGACAACCAATCCATTCCAACTACCACGTCAAAGCTTCCCAACTCGACTGGCAGAAGGTCAAGCATAAACTCATGCTCCCCAAGCTCTATTACACAACTTCTAATGACCTCATTTTCTTCTACTAGCTTTCCATTGGCTAGTTCTATTGAGTACGGAATATCTAGCTTACTGGAACTAACCCAAGTATTTTCTTAAACTCTAGGGATACAAAGCTATAATCGGCACCAGTATCAAATAGTACAGATGCAAAGTGTTGGTTGATAGGGAACATACCCATGACTACGTTTGGATCTTGGCGAGCTTCCCTAGCTCCAATGTTAAAAACTCTCCCCTGAGCTTGGTTGTTCTTTGGGCAATCTCTCTTGAAGTGCCCAATATCCCCGCAACTAAAGCATCCTTGCTTGTTTCCAGCACCACCTTGATTGTTGTTGCGGTTTCCATTTCCAGCTTGGTTCCCAGTACCACCATGATTACCATTGCCGCCATTTCCTCCTTGATTGTTTCTATTCCCAGTACCGTTTCCACCACGATTTCCACTTCCACTACCATTACCTCTCTGGCCACCATAACCACGACCATTACCATTACCACCCCAGCACGTCTCCTTTGAATGACCATTCCTTCCACAATTTTCACACTTCCTATACCTACATGGGCCGGCATGATGTAACAGGCATACATCACACTTAGGCAAATTGCCCATGTAACCTTTCCCCTTATTCTCTGAACTTGCAACACCAGTTTTGACCTCAGCTGGTGGGTTTGCATCTCTTTTCTTGTTGCTACTGTTGCTTCCTTGAGTACCTTTCTTGAAGTTAGAGAACTTTCGCTTGTTCTCTCCAGACGACTCGACATGAGTCTCCTTTTTCTTTCCATCAGAGATTGAGAACTTGTTCAGCGTAATCGCTTCTTCAGTCAATGCCACACTTAGATCAATGGCCTCAGTGATCGTTGTAGGCTTTGATGTCGTCACCATGCTCATGATTTGGGGTGCCAATCCCCAGATAAAACGCTCGATTCGCTTGAACTCCGGATCAACCATGTAAGGTACAACGCGAGATAGGTCATGGAATCTCTGTACGTACTCAGCAATCTTTGGACCATCCATCTTTAAATTCCAGAACTCTGTTTCCAATTTCTGAATCTCAGCCCTTGAACAGTACTTCTTGCGCATGAGTTCCTACATCTCATCCCAAGTCATAGGATATGCAGCCTCTTCTCCCAGAGTCTGAACTTGGAGGTTCCACCATGATAGAGCTCCATCTAAGAACAGTCCAGAAATGTAGGTGACCTGGTGCTCTGGCGCACACTTGCTCATTCTTAGCACATAATCGGTTTTCTCCACCCATCTAACGAAAGCTACAGCACCCCCGGTGCCGTCGAAATTCAGAGGCTTGCAGTCAAGGAACTGCTTGTAGGTGCAGCCTGTACAAGAAACATCATTCACAGAAAGCACTAGCAAACGCACATGGAATATCCAAATGTAACGTAATGTGTCTTAAGTGACTTAAACATTACCATGAGGTGGGTTATTTCCTGAGGTAACTCCGTTGTGTTCAGAGCGCAAGGCCTTGTGCTGTGCTATTGCTTGTGAAATCCGTTCATGTAGTTCAGCCTCTGTTGTGGGCAACTGATTGTTTCTCCGAGGAGGCATCTTCTAAAAGAAGATTGTATAGGTCAGGTCTTATGTATATAAGCATGTAGTACGTGTACGTAATAACATTTATCAACGCAAGTAAGCACATAACATCACATTCACATTACCAATGTATAATTTAATAACGCATATAATGAGAACATTGCGATTGAGCTTTCATAAATTATCGACCACAAATACAGTTACATGTTCTACAAATGTATCGTATCTCATCAAAAGGGACTACAGGGTCACACCACCCTTGTCCAAAATGTCTATCAGTTTACAACAGTCATATACTCAAAAAGTGGTCTCCAAAAGGCTTAGCAAGCTAGGTTTAATAGCGATACTCTCATCAAAAGCAGGCTACCTGCATAAAACCAAAAACCGGCTATGCTGATGGCGATGGAGGAACAAAAAGCAAGTTGCGCACATGCGTGAGCTCTTCCTCAAGATCATAAATGTGTCACAACAGATAACTGATTTGCTGCTCCATAGTGATAAATCAAACATCAAAATCTGGATAAGGCAAAAGAGGAGCAGGTGGAGTCGCAAAAGGTGACTGACATGAACAAGGTTGAGGACGTGGAGTCCTCTCAAGCTCCATAACCCTACGACACAGGATCGCCTGCTGAAGCTGCAAGGACAGGAGTAACTCATCCCTCGTGTAACCAATAAAGTGGGAAGGATGGTATGGATCAGAAACTGGCATAGTATTCGGTGAAAACCATATGAGTGGCTCGCCTGGCGGTGCAGAAGTAAAATGAGCAGTAGGTGTATACTGAGGCATGTGAGAAAAAGCTGCTGACACATGTGGAACATGGCTAGGCTGCTGACTAGACAGACCTTCCCCTGGACGGGGTGTGGTAATGTCCTGTAAGAAAGTGATAGGCAGGTTAGTGCGGTGTACATTGGACACAATCGGGTGAAAAGGGGCAACATCCATAGGTGCATGTGTATGAGGGGGAGTAATAGGCTCAACAAAAGGGGGCATATCATCATCATCATCCTCTATCCACCCATTGCTGGTGAAAGCGTATCGGGGATCTATATGATCGGCAAAAGCAGCAGGGTCAGCGGGTGCAGGAATCGGGTCTGGTATAAGGTGTGCAATAACAGGTATGCCAAATGGTATAGGATCATGATCAGGCAGAGGCTCAGGAGCTAGTGCCAGCTCAGGATCAGCAGGTAGCAGCTCAGGATCAGTGGGTGCATCAACAGGCTGATCGTCGGGAATAAAGTCAATCTCATGTCCAGGCTCAACGTTATGTGGGGGAACCGGTGCAGCCGACATGGCTGTGCCGTCATCAGTATCAGGGGCGTAACGTCGCAGTCCCACTGCATGCAAGGCGGAAGAAGTCACAGACGCAAAAGAGTCTGAGACAGAGTGTAAGCTAGGATCAGAAGAAATCTCAACAACAGGGATCTCAAGAAGTGGGGCAGCAGTTTCATCGACCGCTAAAACTCCATCACCCTGGGCATCATCAGGGGGACCATTAATAAAAAGATCGACATCATCATCAGACAAGTCATCAAAAGGCAAATCCTCGAAAGGAAAGGCAGCAAGAGGCAAAGGGGCGAGGATCAGAACCACGACATGCTCACCATCGGGATTTCCAAGGATGAGATGGTACTGGTCAGGAATAGGAATAAGAAAGGGATCCTCTTCGGGTAAACCATCAGCATGCGGTACATCGTCGCCAAAATCGGGTAGTGCAAAAGGCTGGAAATTGTCATCGTCATCCGACATCATCTCCGGGTCACTCTCAGTGTCGGAGGTAAAAATATCTGGCTCTGGGACGATCTCGTCGTCTGAAACAATGGCCATGGGGTCGACAGTATCAGACAGTCCACTCTCAGACGAAGACGTGGTGTCTGTAACAAAACAATCACAACATATGCACATATATCAACAATCATCAATAAGCATGTAATCAATAACAATGTATGCACGTATCCATCCTAGTCTTCCTAGACTATCCCATCCAGCCTCTCAGACTAAACTACCAAGTCTCTTATACTAAACTTCCCAGTTTCTCAAACTAAACTATCCAGTCTCTCAGACTGAACCACCCAGTCTCTTAGACTGAACCATAACATAAATTTTGAAATGTGTTTCGTGTCTTTTGTTTGTAAAAATGTTTTTCTTCCTGGATCTGGGCGTTGTATGCAATAAAAGTATGTTGTGAAAACATTTTCGTGAGAGCCCTAATGATTGTAGTCTAGACTCGAGAAGGAAATCCTAGTTCGCTACAATCGAAGCTCTGATACCAAGCTGTCACACCCTGACTTTTGCGGAAGCGTGATTATGGTGTGACTTTCTTAATACCATTGCATTCAATCATAACAACAACTATATGATAAAAACCATAGATTTGTCATCCATTAAATAAGTTTGAAAACATCACAACATCATAGTCTAAACATAATTGTCAAATTTAAGTTACAACCAATCCGAATTGTTTAGGAGTTCACTTAGGACTCATCAAAAGATATTAAATAAAACCAAGGTTTGGAAGGCGTGTCTCGTCCAGGAATAAGACACCCAACCCAAACCTCCAAACATGGATGACATCTTTATTCACAACGCAGCATGAAACTTCCAACGCCCGCCAGATCCACTTACTAATTCCCAGAAATACATGTATTTTGAAAACATCAACAAAAGTTGAGCGAGTTCGTGTGTTTATTTGTGTGTATGTATAAACCTTTGAAAACACTGTATGTATGTATGTATGTATGTATGTATGTATGTATGTATGTATGTATGTATGTATGTATGTATGTATGTAAGTTCATAAATCCCGGTATGAAAGCAACAAGGAAAAACACATCACCAATGGGTTGCAAGGCCATTGATATGTGTGACGTAATGCAGGTAGCTCAAACCTAGCAAATTTTGCACCGGGCTTCCGGCTGTAAGACATAGTCTACCCATGTGCCAAACCCTGGTCCAACATGGGCGGGGCTCGCTACACCCAAATAGATCTATCACTCATGTCCCTCGGTCCTATAACTAGGATTGATGGCCTTAAGTGTTGTGCCCACCACTCATATGATCTAAGTGTACCCTTCCTTAGCTAACCATACCAAATAACAATGTATGTAAATAGTTGTAACATGTATTTCACCCCCGAAGTTATAAAACTGAAAACAGTTAAAGTAAAAGGGGGAACACAGAACTCACAGTCTTGCGTCTTCAACAATCGTAACTCGTACTTCTCCGGTGAACACGACTACCTACAACGTACTAATGTCTATTAGACGAACGGGCCGTGCCTTGACTTAGTGTTAACGTTTCTTTAACGCTTCTGATATTATTCCAAGTTATATAATTATTGTCAAAGAAGTCAATATTTTAACTTAAATTATATTTATAAGTTTTGGAATAATTGTTAAACAATATATATTAACTTAATACTTCTCAAGTATTAATACTTGTATTTCTTCCCAAGGATGGGGGTATCTTATACATGTGTACTCGTATTCTTGTATTTGTACATTTTTGCCATGTTTTGGTGTCGTATTCCGGTGAGTATTTTTACGCGTGAGATTACGTATTTTATTGTAGTTATTAAGTATCCTCATACTTAATTAATTATTAAACTTTCCTGAATATTATTTCTAATAAAAGTCCACCAACATATATATTTCCAAAATAATATATTTTCAAGTCTAACATAGAAAATATATATATATTAACTTATTTCCATCCAAAAATAATGTATTTCAAGTGTATTCAAGAAAATATATATATTTCCCAAAAATCATATATCTTCTAATAATTCCCAAGAAAATTTATATTTTTATACTTGTTAAAAATACTATATTTTTCCCTTGTCAAGATGTGATATACCCTTGAAGTAATTGTGTAAATCATATTTTCATTCCTTTGTATCCAAAATACTATTTACCAAAATATATTTTGTGAACATATTTTCCGGAATATTTTGTAAGTTACATTTCTTGTTCGATTTCGCCAATATTTTTTGTGTGTAACTTGTATACTTATTCCTTGAGATTTTGGTAGCATTTTGGATTATAATTCTTGGTGTTTTAATGTGTTATATTATTTTAAGTCCAAAAATAATATAACTATTACACAAAGTATACACATAATCACACATGTGTGTCGTCATTGTATATATATATATATTCTAAATATATATTTATCCATTTTTATTTATATAAACCAACCTCCAATATTTGTATTTTTGTAACAAAAGTTATGGCAAGGTTTATATAGAAAACTCATGGTTAAAATACACTTATAAATATTTGTTTAAAAATATTTTTCTAAGTGTTTATATTTATAGAAAATTTTGCCATAGTTTCCCTTAAAAATGGAGGTTTCCATGCTTTCAAGCATATCATTTTCTTTTATAAAAATCACCACAATCCATTTACAAGCATCAACAAACAACATTCACTTACCAATCTTGCCAAAATCATGCTTAATCTACTACTTCATGAACTTGAAAGTAATTTGTAGTATCTTGGTAGTGTGTTTAGTGAGTTTAGTTACCCTTCAAAATGTGTTTACTTCTTTAAAAACTTCATTTTTAAAGAAGTTGGATGTTTACAACTTCAAAACACATTTTCTAAAAATGCTTCTTTATGTAATCTTCTTGTTACATAAGTGTTTCTACACTTGTTTAACCATTAAAAATAGTGTTTGTTTATGTAAGAACCAAGATCCACTAAAACTCATATCTTAAGCTTGGTTCTTTTGAAAAAACATTCATAAATTTTAGATCTATATGATTATTAACTCACTTTGATTATTATTTTTCAAGAAACCAAAGTATCCTTTTCAAGTTCATGATTCAAGTGTGGATGATCTTTCATCCTACAACCTTCTTACTTTCTCATCTTGCTAAACTATGTTTCTAATCATGATCTAGCAAGATGTTATGATGATCAACATCATCTTTACAAACAATCAATGATCAACAAGCATTCATACCATAAACAACTTAGTTTCATCAAGATTACTTCATAAATCAAGCTTATGTTCAAGTTACATGCTTAGGTTCTTTAGTGTTCTTGTTATTTTTTATCATGATTCATCATTAACCACTAAAAATAGATGTAATATAGAGTGTACAAAGATCTTACCACTAGCACAAGGCTAGGGATGATTCAAGAGTAGAAAATGAGTGGATAAAAGCAATGAGAGAAGGTCCTTGAAGTTCCAAAACCACCAAGCTTCTTTGTAGGATCTCTAACGCCTTTGTATGTGTATGGATTGGATGAGAAGTGAAGTGATGGTGATGATATGGTGGTGGTGATTATCGGCCGAGACCAAGAGGAGGGAGAGAGGAGAGCTTGTGTGTGTTTTAGTGTGTGTGAAATGAGCTTAAGGTGCTTAAGGGTTATACTTATATCCATTTCAAGTGATTATCCATTGTGTAATGTGTCCATAATCAAGAGACAAGATCCAAGATCATAATCAAATGAGATCTTGATGGTGGAGCCATGTTTGGGCCGTAAATATGTGGGGGGGGGTAGTAGATTAGGTTTTAACCATTAAGTTACCATCTAGTTCAAATCCAAGTGTAAGTTAAGTGTTTTAGTTACTAGATATTTTGTATGGGGTTTTATGATGTTCGGGGACCATAACTAGTGTTGGATCGTGTTCGTGACCCTAAACAGTCAGTATGAGTAGTTCATCATCGTTTACAGAGGCGGAATCAAAGTAAACAACGTCAAACAACTTGTATCCTTTTAATCTTTCTTTCTATTACTGATTGCGAGCTTTTACAATGTATTCTGACAAAAATCCGGCAGCACCTTCGCTCACACACACATACATGTCCGTTTCAAATGAGCATGCACACAACCTATATATAGTGCTAGCCATTCCGTTTGAAAGTGACACATCCATGTTCAAACGGAACATGCTTCAAACGGATAAGCCATCTTCAAATGGACTGGACCTTTTCAAACGGACCGGCTACCTAAAACATAACCAAACCCTAATACAATCACTGATGTGCACTCATTCAACCTATCTAGACATAAGACTCGATAAGACGTAGTTAACAGACACTCAGTGCACCAACAGACTCCCCCTTGGATGTTGACGAAGTCTTCGGCGTCGAGTCTTTTGTCTTTGTCTTTTTCCAACTTTGTCTTCTCATTGTAAAAACTCTTTCTTCACAGGTTCAGGAACTCAAGCTAGCTCCATCTTCAATCTCCCCTTTATCTGTTGATCCAAAACTCTAACTCCCCCTTTCGCAGACTCCCCCTCTCGAAATGCTAGGACTTGAATTCTGGTTCAAACTTTAACGTTTTGTTGCCATGGGGATTATGAAATCTACAACCTGTATAATCTCTTCCCAAATATAAGATATATAATAATAACAGTTACAATCCAAACTTACCATTCAACCTTCAGTGTTAGAAATCCACTTAAGTATTCAGGTCCAAGTTAATGACCCTGATTACTCAATTAATCTACCAAGTCCAATTTAATGACCTTGGTTGATCAGAGATAATTCACACTGACATTTAATTCAATTTGATTTTCTGAAAATTTACAAGTTTCAAATTAATGAACTTGCTTTAGCTTTCCAATTTTCACCAACTTATCATATTTAGCTCACGACTCATCCTCCAGTCCAGAAATCTCCTGCATCTGCTTTTAATTTTCGAATCCGAAGATCAACTCTCCACTTTGGTTTGTCAAAAATAAAGCAGAAGTGAAAAATCTTTTTGAATTTTTAATAAAACTTCTAAACTAGAAATGAAATACAGAACTAAAATGCAGTAAAAGTAAACTATTTACAAACATATTTTTTATGAGCATGTTAGGGAATCATATCAGCTATCTGACAAGTCACAAGTACCGTTAAGCTTCAATTACATACACATAATTAAACAATTCACGTAGATTGTCGATATACTGATCCACTTAAATTCTCACACAATTTTCAATCTGTTCAGGATATGGATTTAGTGTTTTAGAAACTTAAACTTATACGTGTGTCCCACCTCTTGAATTTACTCCCGTATCCAGATCCCAATATTCAGTCTTACAGGTGAGTATAACCCAAATGATATCTGTAAGGGGTTAATAAATTATGAAGAATCATGAGAGCTCAGGTCAGAACTACCGTTCAGCAGAGAGATCATGACTCAACCTTTGGGTGTGTCCCCTTTAGAGGATCTTTTTTTACAACAGCATTGCTAAGCAATTTTATTGTCTTATCATATATGCTGAGGGTGATGCTATGTTTCAAGCATTGCGGAAAGTATTATTCGAGGACTAGGTCAGAACTTCCATTCAGCAGAAGTCCCGGAATAATACCCCAGATATCACTGAGTATAAAGACCTTGTATATCAGAAAAAGGAATCTTTCAAATGAAATTTCAGGGGTTACCTATATATCCAAGTAGTGTTCCCCATGAAATAAGCAAGTAAAGATTTAGGTTTATATCCCGAACAAACCTACTAAATGTGTAAAAACCTACCGACATATCATCAGCGAGACTGTTTAACGCATTTAAACATTCCATTTCTTTAGCATACTGTGACTATCAAGCCGATGTACTATCATTTTCCCTTTTTACACAAGCTCTTTTCTGGTTTTCTATTGTTTTTGGATTTTGAAAATATCTCATGTTTTTGTATTTTTGTCATTTTTTATTGTTTTTGTATTTTCTGAAATATTACCCTATACCTCCCCCTAAATACCAAAACAGGTAAAAAATCGACAAACCATTGCAGATTGCTTCTCAACATCATCTACAATGTCTCCTTCATCAACGCCAATAATCTCCTCCAGCACCGATAAAAGCTTCATACCATTCAATTTTAGCAAATATTGAAAACGTGTTTTGTCAAATGCTTTGGTATGTAAATCAGCTTTTTGTTCGTCAGTGTGGATTTTCTCAATTCGTATCAACTTCTTCTCGAAACAATCGCGAATGAAGTGATGACGAATCTCTATGTGTTTCGTTTTAGCGTGATGAACTGGATTTTTAGTAATGTTAATTGCTGCCTCATTATCAACAAAGATAGGGGTGTTTAGAAATTGCAAACCGTAGTTGCGCATCTATTGCTGGATCCACAAGATCTGTGAGCAGCAGGTGCTAGCAGATACATACTCCGCCTCACATGTGGATAAAGCCACAGAGGACTGCTTTTTGCATTGCCAAGTGACCAATCATGATCCGAAAAACTGGCACCCTGCTGTTGTTGATTTAGCATTAACTTTGCAGCATCCGAAATCTGAATCGGAATACCCTTCGAGCGTGAAATCGCCTTCTCTTGGATACCACAACCCCAACGATGGAGTTCCTTTCAGGTAGCGTAATATCCTTTTCACAATAACCATATGCGATGCTCTCTGGTTAGATTGAAATCTTGCTGCGAGGCAGGTTGGGTACATAATATCGGGTCTTGAAGCTGTCAAATACATCAGCGATCCGATCATGGAACGATACATCGTTTCATCTACCTTCTCCCTGGTGAGATCAGGGTTTATCCCATGATTCGTTGCTAATGGGGTGGAAGCTGGAGTAGAACCTGACATCCCAAATTTCTCCAAGATATCATGAACATACTTCGTTTGATGTATGAAAATTCCTTTGGGTAGTTGATCAACCTGCAATCCCAAAAAGAATTTCATCTCACCCATCGATGACATTTCGAATTTCTGCTTCATAACTCGTTCAAAATCTTTGCATAGATTCTCATTTGTTGACCCAAATATGATGTCGTCCACATATATTTGAACTATCAGAAGATGACCGTCGACCTCTTTGGTGAAAAGAGTGGCATCCACTTTTCCACGGATGAAGCTGTTGGCTAGTAGGTGTTGAGACAATGTCTCGTACCAAGCTCTCGGGGCCTGGTGTAAACCATACAACGCTTTGTCTAACAAGTAGACCTTGTTTTTGTGGATTGGATTAGTGAAGCCCGGTGGCTGACCGACATATACCTCCTCTTTTACCTTCCCGTAAAGAAACGCCGATTTTACATCTAACTGATATACTTTGAAATTTTTCCATGATGCAAATGCTAGAAAGATTCTGATCGCTTCTAGTCGAGCTACAGGAGCATACACTTCGGTAAAATCTATACCCTCCGTCGAGCTTTGTTGCGAACCACAACTCCTCTATCGTCTCTCTTGCACTTGAACACCCATTTGGTGTTTATCTTCCTTTGACCATCAGGCAAATCCACTAACTTCCACACTCCCAACTTTTCAAATTGGCTCAGTTCCTCCTGCATTGCATAGACCCAAGAATCTTCAGTAAGCGCCTCTTTGTAAGTCCTTGGTTCAACCTGCGAGATAAAACAACTCAATGAGAAATAAGTTTGCAAAGGAGCAACTTTTGTATAAAAACATGTAAGCCCTTGATCAAGCTGTCTTCGAGTGCGGACGCCTGTCTGCAATTCTCCAATGATCAATTCCTCTGGATGATATGAAAGAGTTCGTGGCATTACTTCGCCTGGAACATCCACATCGCCTTCCAGATTAGTAACATTCTGATTTGCATCTTGTTTACTGACTGGGTTTGTTTGACTTGAAATCTGAATTTGCTCCCCCTCAGAATCTGAATCACCACGATCAAATACTAGCATGTTCTCAGATTCTTGATTATCATTCTGTGCCGACTGATTATCTTGAGCAACTTCATTTTGTTGGGCATCATCATGTTCACCAGCATTGCTTGGACATGCTTCATCATCATTTGAAGCTCGTTGCGGTCTTCTTGAATACTCAGCTGGAAACCTTTCCTGCGATTCTTCATACTCTCTCAGAATATCCAACTCGTCAAAGAAATCTTCTTCTTCTTCCTTTTCTTCTTCCATGTCAAACGAATCCCATAATTTATCGTAATTAAAACGCCATGAGTCACCGAGATTCTGAGGTGGCATAGTATACCCCTGACACTCAACATGTTGTGCTTCGATGATTTGCTTCAAACTTGGAACAAAGACCCGTCTTTGTGGACTTGAGTAACCCAAAAATATTCCTTCGATACTCTTTGGACCAAATTTACCAAAAGGCTCTAGAAGTGTACAAGGAGACCCAAACGGTTCTAAAAACTTCAGGTTCGGTTTGCGGTTATTGATCAACTAAAAGCATGTTTTGTTGAATTTCTTCACGGTGAGAACCCGGTTGAGTGTATAGCATGCGGCGGAAACTGCTTCTGCCCAAAAATTTATCGGTAGCTTTGAATCAGCAAGCATTGTTCTAGCCGTTTCAATTAGCGTCCTGTTTTTACGTTCTGCAACTCCATTCTGGTGCGGAGTGTACGGAGCACTAAACTCATTTAATATACCTCTTTCATCACAATATTCTTCCATCTTGTTGTTCTTGAATTCAGTACCATTATCACTTCGAATTCTTTTGATACGCCTTTGGTACAGATTTTCAATCTTTCTGAACAACGCCATCAAACTATCAAACGTTTCATCTTTCGACTTCAAGAATGATAACCACGAAAATCTGGAATAATCATTAGTAACCACAAGACAGTAGAGATCCCCTGTAATACTTTTAACGTTTACTAGGCCAAACAAATCCATATGTAGTCTCTCTAACGGTCTGGAAACTAAATTGACTTGCTTTTTAGGGTGTGACTTTTTCTTCTGCTTGCCTTTGATGCAACTAATGCACTCCCCTTCCAGATGAAAACCTTTGATATTAACACCCAGAACTAAATCATTGTGTACCAAGTGATTCATTTTTCTAAGATGTATATGCCCCATCTTCCGGTGCCACAACTTCGATTCTTTCTCTGTTGCTCTAGACACAAAACAATGAGCCTGACCCATGGTTGTAGTAGCTACACTCATGTCCAACACGTACAGATCATTAACTCTTGGTGCCCTCATGATAATCCATTCTTCAGGGATGACAAATCCTGGTTTCAAGATCAAACATTCTTTGTCTGTGAAGTGAGTGGTATACATCCTGTCACAAATCTGCGAAATGCTCAGCAGATTATTCTCCAGCTCAGCAATGTAGTTAACTCTTTCAAACGTAACGATCCCATTGGATAATGTTCCTTCACCAACAATTCTACCACCTTGATTTCCTACAAATCCCACGTAACCACCATTGAAATTTCTATCATCGTACAACAATGCAGTCTTTCCTGTCATATGTCGAGACGCTCCACTGTCCATAATCCATCGTGAAACAGCTCTCGGAAGATCCTGCACATATCACAAGCTCCGGCAAGTCCAAAATCTTTAGTGAGATTTTGATGCTACCCAAGCCTCTTTCGACTCAGGTAACTGGACTTTAATGTGAGTTTTAGCAGTGTAAAGTGGCGGAAAATTTTTGTCATTCATTTTTAAACTTTCCTCAGATCCAACCTCAACCTTTTTGTATAAGAAAAACTCATCTATCTTAAGTTGACCGGTTGGTTGATTTTTCTTTTGAACATTCTTCTTCTCTGGTGGAGTAGAAGATTGTTTCTCCAAATTTTCATAATAATCCAAAGGAACATCCATCTTTACCAGTGTGGTAGAAGATGATTGTTTTTCCGACACTGAAACCTTTGGTTTTTCAACAACTTTTGGCTTCCATTTTTGTTGAGATGATGCAACCCGTTTATAAAATTTGTCATTTTTAGTTACCACATTCTTAACAGGTTCAATTTTGACTTTTGTTTTCTCATTTTTCAAAATTTTCTCAACAACCATTGGAGCTTTGCCTTTTGAATCAACCTTCTTCTTTCGATTCTCAACAACTTCAGTCTTAGGCTTGAAGTTGGTGCAATTTCTTGCAATGTGACCAACTTTGTTACATCTAAAACATGTACGAGTATCTACTACTCGACTTTTGCCTTCAGACTGAGGTTGTGAAGCCCTCTTCGCAAAAAATTCTTCATTCGATTTTGAAAAAATATTTTTCTCTTCATCAGAAAGTGAACTTGAACTGTTCACAAACACTTTCTTCTCAGCAAACCTTTTCTTTTGAAAATTCTTTCTTTGATAGTTCTTACCACCCTGATATCCACCCGACCAATTGTTTCGATTGTTGTTATAAAAATGCGGTGGAACTACAGGTTTCTTGTAGTAAGCTTTATCTTTCTCAAAATTCATTTGCCTTTTTGTTTGATTCAAACTCTTTACTTCAGACAAATCAATTTCAACCATTTTGAACACATTTGTCAATTTTGAAACAGTTACATTCTCTAAAGCAAACTCAGAATCCGAATACAACTTATCAGATCCAGCCATCTTGTACATCATAAGACCCGGTTCATCACCTAAGTTGTTCTTGGACTTTGATTTTGGAATGTATTTGTTCAAGAAACATTCATCATCTCCAGCTGAATCATTTTCAGACATCAAAACACTTTCAGCTGTGCTTTTAACAATCTCTGTTTGAACACTATCATCAGATGATGAAGAAGAAAATGTAACATCAATTGAATCAGGAAGTTTCACTTCATTTTCATCTTCAAGATTAATCAACCCAGATTGCTTTTTCGAATAATTGTCTAGAACTGGTGGTGGAACTTGATGAAACCCAACCCCAGTTCCATCACAGTATACATCTTCGCCTGCTTTGTCTTTCCCGATAGGTTTGGGAATAATATGTTGCAAAACAAAGCTTGCAGAGTTGTAACTGTTCAATTTCAAATTTATTCGCTCATTCTCAATCTTAGCTTCTTCAAATTGAAGTTTTAATTTAGCAATCTCATCCAATTGTTTGTTGATTAATTCTTCTTTTATTCTCAAAACACATTGCAATTGGCAATTTTCCTTGTATGTTTTACCATTTCTATCATCATTATCTTTAATCGTACTTTTAAGCTTCTCAAATTTTCCAGTAATCTGACGATTTTCAAGAACTAACCTCTCATTTTCTTTCCTAACCTTTTCCTAATCAATTTTATCGATTTCAATTTTGTTAGTTAATTCTTTTAATCGTTCAGTTGAAGCTTTCACCATTTTATCACGATCAAGGATTTGATCCTCAACACTTCTGACTTTTGCAGTCAGATCATCAATCATCTTACCTTTGAGATAAGTGTTTGTACTACAAACCTTGCATTCTTTGATGCAATTTTTGCAGTCAACATCACCACTGACTTTCTTACCTGACTCAGTCGTTGACGCGTTTGAACTGACCTGGCTTTTAGACTCAGAGACGGATTTAGAATCTACCTCAATTGCCTTAGCAGCCAGCACCTTGTCAGCCATCTTTTCCATGTTTTTAGCATTCAACTCTTGAGTCGTGTCAATGATTCCAGTATCAATCTTCTTTGTTTTCTCTTTTTCTTCTTTTTCTTTCTCTTCTCCACTTCCCCACCATTTCCTTTGCCAATAATCATCTTCTTCTTTA
Organism: Helianthus tuberosus; assembly: GCA_030545235.1. Lineage (NCBI taxonomy): Eukaryota > Viridiplantae > Streptophyta > Magnoliopsida > Asterales > Asteraceae > Helianthus > Helianthus tuberosus. Next base: position 119,103,828 of record CM060409.1, read on the forward strand.
TACTATTTGATTATGGTTTCCAAATCAAGAGTGTTATGATCAATAGCAATGTTTCCACAGGGGTCAAGATAACATTCCCTGTCTGGATCCCATCTATTTTCTCTTTTTGCCTCAGAAAAGATACCAGATATTCTGATCAATTTGTTTATAGCCAACATCTTTCTGTGATTATACTTCTGTTCTTCATTTCTGTTGTCTTTCCAAGGAACAGGTTCAGATTTTGCCATGAATGCATATCCAACTGCATCCTCCTCAGGTAACAACTCACTCCAGTCGTAACCTTCATCGTCATGAATTACAGCAAGAGCTCTTGATTTCTCTTTGTTCTCTTCAAGCTGCTTCAATCTTGGCGGATCTGATTTATTCTGATGATAAATCGCTTTCTTGTAGTAATCTTCTCTGAACGGGTTCTCAGATTCATCAGCATACGCATTTTGACATTCGCGCTTAAAGTGACCTTTATGTTTGCACTTAAAGCATGTCACCTTAGACTTGTCAAAGCCTAACTTGGTAGATGGTCCACCAATAGACTTTCTTCCAGTTATCTCCATGAAACGCTGTGCTCGACGAACTGCACTGGCCATACACCACCTTATGTCTATCAGTTCCATCTCCTCAGGATCTATCTGATCATAATCTTCTTTCGTCAGGTTGGTGTTGCCTATCTTCCCTGCTACAAGACTTTCATAAGATTCTAGCATAGATGCTAAGAAAACCATCTGTTGCTTTGCTGACTCCTCGCTGAAGTTTTGAGCATTCTTTAAGTCTACAGCAATGTTGCATTGAAATAGATTCTTTGCATCAGAATGATTTGCAGATGACGAAGATCCACTGTGAAATCCACTGCTTTGACTTTCTTTGTTTGATGTGTTAACATTTTCGGCAGAAAAAGCTGTCTTGGGAGATGTACTCTTTGGCATCATGCTCTTTGGATAATACAAATCCAAGTTCTGCTGATAAGACGAATGATTGACTTTGTGTGTCTTCTTTAATTCCAACTCGTGACTCTCTAATCTCTCAATCAACAAGTCTACTGTCAACACTTCTGGCGGCTTGATAGTATTCTTTAGCATCAACGCATAATATTGCCAATCCATCTCAACTGGCAACGAATCAAACAATTTGTCAACAAGCTCATCTTCAGTATAGGAAATTCCATGTCTCGCTAGTTCCAGCTTCAGATGCCCAAACCTCTCAATCATTTTACAAACTGATTCATTCTTTAAACAACCAAATAAATCGAATTCTTTTCTGAGCAGTTTCTTTTTATTTTTCACAATTTTTGCACTTCCCAGACATTTGGTTTCAAACTTTTTCCAAAGATCTTTTGAACTGCTGTACTCGATCAAAGATATTATATCTTCTCGAACAGACTGAAATAGCAGTGCAATGCATTTTTGCTCAGCGACAAATCCCTCTATTTCTTCAGTTGTGGTTAAGGTTTCGCCACGTTTGCCTCCATCATTGTAACCATTTTTTAGACTCTTCCAGCTGGGAAAAGCAAAGGCTCTCAACCAATCTTCAAACTTCTTGGCCCACCGACTATATTCTTCGATAGCCATCAACTTCGGGGGTTTGTTATAGGTTCCAAAAGCACTTTCAACTTCCAAAGCATCTGATAACTTTTTCTTCGTATTCGACATATTCTCATTGGTGTTGCTAGGAGAAGTATTGTCTCCAGAATTTCCAGCAAATGCAAAGGCGTCATAAAACGGATTGAAATCATCCATCTTGTACGTACCTGAAAAATCAGCAAACACTTAGAAATATTTTTGGTTTTGAAAGATGACAGATTCAAACGGAATCTGTTGAAACGGAATGGTTCAAACGGTATAGTCTTTCTAACGAAATGGCTCTTCTCAAACGAAATCTGTTATTTCGTTTGAGACAACAATAATCAAGTTTCAAACGAAACCACTTTCAAACTTTAGACACTTTCAAACGGAAACCACTTTCAAACTTTTAGACACTTTCAAACGGAAACCACTTTCAAACGGAAACCAGTTTCAAACTTGAAGCCAGTTTCAAACTTGAAGCCAGTTTCAAACTTGAAGCCAGTTTCAAACTTGAAGCCAGTTTCAAACTTGAAGCCAGTTTCAAACGGAATGTCAAGCTTCAAACGGTGACGTCAGCATTTAACGAACATTTTCAAACGGAATGGATGTTTTCGATCAGTTTTAGGTCGAATTTTGGTTTCAAATTTTCAAGGATTAGTTAGCAGTGTATTTCGTTTGATATGTGAAAGTTTCAGGCCATTTTAACTGTAAACACTTGTTCAAATCAGAAAAGAAAGGTAGAAGTGAGAGAATCCGAAGTAATCAAGCTGAATTTGGTATGAACTCCTCGTCCTGAGCTCTGATACCACTTGTTGGATCGTGTTCGTGACCCTAAACAGTCAGTATGAGTAGTTCATCATCGTTTACAGAGGCGGAATCAAAGTAAACAACGTCAAACAGCTTGTATCCTTTTAATCTTTCTTTCTATTACTGATTGCGAGCATTTACAATGTATTCTGACAAACATCCGGCAGCACCTTCGCTCACACACACATACATGTCCGTTTCAAATGAGCATGCACACAACCTATATATAGTGCTAGCCATTCCGTTTGAAAGTGACACATCCATGTTCAAACGGAACATGCTTCAAACGGACAGGCCATCTTCAAACGGACTGGACCTTTTCAAACGGACCGGCTACCTAAAACATAACCAAACCCTAATACAATCACTGTTGTGCACTCATTCAACCTATCTAGACATAAGACTCGATAAGACGAAGTTAACAGACACTCAGTGCACCAACAACTAGCTTGGAAACATTAAAACAATGCTTCAAGTGTAAATTTAGTGTTTCAGGTTGTGTCCGGTTGTTCGGTTAGATACTGGTTCGTTAAAGTGCTAAAATATATAGTTTAGTGTTCTTTATGTACCCTTTTGTGACACTTTTAATTCCCGACACTTAGGAAAGCATTCAGGACCATTTTACCATATTCCTGCATCATATTAATGTGTTTAAATGCTGATTTTGCTGAATTTACTGAATTCAGCACTTTGGGTGAGTTTTAGGCACTTTCCGGCACTTAAACTATCACCTAGAAAAGCAGTTTTGTGATCCTTACTTCCCTACACTCTATACTAGTGTAGTACTTAATTTATGACTCATACTGGGTCTCAAAACACTGTCTGTCTATGTACTGAACTCCGTCAGCATTATCCCGGTTTGTCTGTTAACTGTGCTAACTGTGCTTTGTGCATCATTTATGGCAATATGTTTGCATGCAGTAATGATATGACATTATGCAATATGTGATGCACATGTTTGTGTATGGCAGCAATCAAAATGCAGTTAATTATAATTTCAGCACAGTCATTAAGCATTAATCAAGATTAATTAATTGTACGGATACCTGGATTTTTGACAGTTGTCACATGAAACATTTCAGAGATTGATGTTGTTAATAACTCGATTACCGCCGATGGCTCCAGATTATTTTCCCTTTTCCCCAATGCCTCTATCAAAGCAATGGTCAAGACTGGGGTCATTAGTTCACGCCTGTCCTCCCCGGTACGGTGTGAGGGTGCCAAACCTAAATAGCGCTATTAACTAATACCCCGTTGCATCCCCGGTAACAAATTGGTAGAAGGGACTTAAATGATAGATATGAGTGTAATAACAAACATCCCAGGTTTGACTTTCCAGTCAAACCCAATTACCCGACATTCCTCCCCGGAACGTTACCCGTTATCTCTCCCCGGGATGCATGCTTGAAAAAGGCAGTAAACTCACCTTTGTTTGCTTGGTTTGTGTTGGTGCATATGTCTGTCGACTTCGTCTTGTATCGAGTCTTGTATTAGATTAGATAGATCAGGGCACAAAATACGAGAAAAATGTGAATCATATAGGATGTGACCATTTCGCACGAAAATGGGATGTGTCCATTTCGTACGAAATGGCAATGGCCTTTTCGTGTGAGGCTGTTTCGTGCGAAATGGGATGCCTATAAATAGTAGCCTTGTTCATTTCATTTGTAATGTTTCGATTCCGGTAGCGAAGTTATGCCGAAGTGTCTCCAGCATTGTAAAACGATCTGATATCAATACAAGAGACAGTTTAAGTGAATCTAAGTGCAAATCAGCTGAAATAACTCCGATACGTCTGTTTTCGCCTTTCGTATTGGACGAGATCTCTTCTGATTGACTAGTTTGGGTCTTGCAAACGATCCTACAAGTGGTATCAGAGCTTAGGAAGAAGAGTTCTTACCATTTCAGCCGTTTTTCATCAAAATTTCTGATTTCTACTCACTTTCTTCATCATTTTTCAAAATTAACTGAGATTTCACGGATAAAATGGCTTGATTTTCACATATAACGTGTGAAACACTGTTTTAACAAACCATTGAAAGAATCAGACCTTAAATCGACCTAAAACTTGATCAATTTTGTCAAAAAAAGCAGCCGATTGTGTGACGTCAGCACCAATTTGCACGAATTGGATACCAGATCGTTTGAAATTGCTTTCATTTCGCACGAGCTGAGCTTCTATTTCGCACCAAGATCCAATTCGTTTGAAACAATATTCCATTTCGTACGAATTGGGAGAAGTAGTGCCATTTCATTTGAAACAGTATTCCATTTCGCACCAAGTGCCAATTCATGAGAATCATACATTCCATTTCGCACGAAGTGGGTAAAAAGGATCCATTTCGTTTGAAAGTGACTTCATTTCGCACGGATTGAATTTTGGAACCCTAGTTCGCTTGAAAGACTCCATTTCGTGTGAGAGTGCATTCCATTTCGTTTGGGATTGTTCCAGATCGTGTGAAACATCATCCAATTCATTTGAAAGTCTGAATTTGTAAAATTTTTGAAACCAAAACATGGAGAATGAGTTCTATAATGCCTTTGCAACCCCGATCACTGTGACTCAGAATACGATGCTAGAAAATGAAACGGGCACCATGCAAAAACCGCCTAAGCTTATGAGTAGTGAGGAGTATAGTGGTGGGCAGAACGTTTTAAAAATTGGGTTCAAGCATATTACTTAGATGCATGGGAATGTACTGAATATCGATATATTAGACCGGTTAAGGACAACGGAGAGAAGGTTAATATTAAAGATCTAGGTGTAGATGAGAAAAAGAAATATAAAAATGAAAAGATGATGGTTAGCCTCTTGCAGCAAGCTATTAAAGAAGAAATCTTGATTTTACTACAACAAAACGGAAGTGCACATTCGATATGGAAAGAACTAAAATCAAAGTTTGTTGGAAGTAAAGAGATGATCAAGAACAAAATGTCACTTTTGAAGAAAGAATTTGATCTATTTTGTGGATTAAAAACTGAAAACACCAAGCAGATTATAGAAAGATATTGCAATTTGGTGATGAACATGAAGAGATTGAACATCAATAAAGATAAAGAAGAATTGATTGAAAAGTTGGCCGATGCGTTGCCACAAGATGTTTGGGGCACGTATCTTATGATGTTGAAAAATAAACCTGAATTTGACAATCTAACACTGAGTGAGTTTATTGAACAACTCGAAGCTTAAGAGATGGAACAACGAAAGATAGCGAGAATGAAGGACTTTGATGGTGAACAAGACATTGGTCTGTATTACAAAGGAGGTTCTAGTGATAAGACCCACATTGCACCAAAGATTGAAACAACTTTCAATGCAAAAAGCTCTTCTGGAGGTTCATCTCAAGGATCAAGTAGCAAAACTGGATTCTCTTCATATCCATCATTCGATCCAAATTTTTCAGCAACATTGCGCTAAATCTTGAGAATGATCAAAATTATTCTGAAGAAGTAGCCAAAAGTCATATGTCTTTGTTGGTGACTGTGTTAGAGTCTTATGGGAGTTTAGTTGCAGGAAGGATCGGAAATCCAATGTTGACAAAAGAGGATTACGATCAGATTGATGCTGAAGAGATGGAACTTATGGATATTAAGTGGTGTTTGGCTAGTGTGTTGAGAAGAGCTGAAAAGTTTAAACAAATTACTGGAAGAGATGATTTCCGTGATGCAAATGTTTCTACTTTAGGATTTGATAAATCTAAAGTTACTTGTTTTCGTTGCAGGGAAAAAGGGCATTTCAAGCGAGAATGCATAAAGCGCGAAGCAAATGGAGCTCAAAATCCTTTCGGAAACAGTGACTATTATCGGAAAGTGATTTATCATCAAGTTGCTCAACAGCCGTATCAACAACAATCATCACAAACTGCTCATGCTAGAAAGGAGATTGAAGAATCAAAGAAAGCTTATCTTGTTAATCAAGATGATGGAAGATCGTCAAAAGGATTTAGTTGGGACAAATATATTTCAGCTGAGAGTAAAGCATGTCTGACATATCAAGATGATGAAAGGCTTCCAAAAGATTTCAGTTGGGATGATTATGATCCTAACAGAACTGCAAATCATAAAGCTTTTGTTGCTCAAAACGTTGAATATACTGCTGATGATTATTGGGCAGATAAAATGAAAGAGCATTTAAAATTTCTAGCCGAGAGAGAGAAAGAAAGAATGAAACATAATAATGATGATGAAGAAGTCCGAGTGATAAAGAAGCAGGTCAAAGAAATTCCATCTTTCAAGATAGAAATAGAAGCTGAGGCAGAAAAGGTGTCTGAGAAATGTGAAAACTGTGTGACTATGAAGAAGCAAAACAATGAGTTGATTCACAACATGAATAGGTTGAAAGAATCGTATGATGTCTTAAACAAAGCCATGAATCAATATAACGAGTCAAGCAGTGAACAAGCTACAGCTATGAAGACACTCAATGGAGCATACATGATAAAGCAGAAAATGGTCAATTATTACATTGATATGTGTGCTGAGCTTGAACAGAAATTGGAAACTCAGAGGATAGAAACTGAAAGAGTAAATAAGTTGTTGAAAAGTTACTCATGTTCTTCTTATGTGATTGACAGGATTTACCCTACAGTTGAAGGCATGAAAGCATTTGAAGAAGAAGCATCTGAAGTGAAGAAATCAGAAACAAAAGAGGATACTGAAGTGAAGAATTCTGGTAAGAAACAAAGTTTTGGCTATAACAAGTGTCCACCTCCGCTTGAAAATGGATATTCTCCACGAAATCCTAATTCAGAAAGAGTCAAAAAGGCAACCAACTTACAGTGGGAATCTGAGCCTTCAGATAACTTGCCAGACAACATTGATGTTACTTTCACATCATCCGACACTGATCATGAGTCTGAGATAATTAAAAAGGTGGTCGATCAGGTGTTGGATAAAGATGAAACGGAGGAGTCAAAGTCAGAGTCAAAGTCTGAGTCTGACATTTCAAGTCCAACAGTCAAAAAGGGCAAACGGGTTTACAATAAAGAATTTCTGTTATCACAAAATAATTTGAATGACGAAACATTCAAAGTAGCATATATTTTGAATGATTATGACAAATTATATTCTGATGAAGAATTTCCAATAAGAGGTGTTAAAACTGAAATGATTAACTAGGTTTTCAAACTAACAGAAATTAATATTTCTGAAATAAAAGATGTAAATCTTACTGAAAAACCTAAACAGTACACCTCAAGAGTTCAACAAAGGTTAAACAAGAAAAAAAGTTACAGTTCTGGTTCGGATTTTCGAAAGAAACCAAACCGTAACGGTAATTTCAAAAAGAAAGGTTTAGGTTTTATTTCACCAAAAAATCATAAAAATGAAAAAGTTTATAAACCAAAAACTGTTTTTGTTTCAGGAACATCATCAGAATAAGAAAAAGAAAATTTGTTCAGGAAGCGGACAAACAAAGAATTCCTTGCAAAGAAGCAAGCGGGAATGAGGAAGGAAGTTGCTCAGATGAAGAAGGAGACAAGAACTTGTTTTCAATGCAAAACAGTTGGTCATATTGCCTGGAATTGTCCAAAGGCAATCCAAACAAAACAGAGGGTCTCTGAAAAACTAAAAGAAAAGATGGTTGATATTGAACCACCCACCAAACAATTTAAATTTTTCGAAAATTCAAAGTTTGAGGTTGGTGAATGTTTAAAGAGTTTTTACAGAAGAAAAGTGAAGATTAACAACCAAAAGTGGGTTGTTAAGAAATCTGATGCTAGTTCTGGCGATGAATCTGACTCGTCAAAGTCAGAGGAGCCACAAGTTGAGATAAAAAGTGAAAATTCAGTTCCGCCATTGGATGATGCAAATTTTCCACCATTGCGGACTGAAAATTTTAAACAAAAAATTGGAAAAGTTGAAATTTCAAATCAATTCTTTTCTAAAAAGAAAGAGTTTGATGTTGAAAAAGCTTTTAACCCCACAGTTCAAAATATTTTTGGAAAAATGATTGACGGGAAGGTCAAAGGGGTAAAGGAATTTTATGAATTGAAAACGAAGAAACTAGATGAAGATGGTTCACCCATGGAATCGTCATGGAATAGAACCTATCATGACTAAAAATCTGGACTTGCCGGAGCTCCCAAGTTGGTAATCGTGGAGCATGAATCGGCATTTTTTCTCAAAATTTTAAAATTGTCATATTTCAATTTACATATGGTAGTGTTGATAAGTGAACCTACAAGTGGTTGAAAAAGGGGTTTTCACCTACAAGTGGTTAATCAAGGTCATTAAGTTGAACTTGATTTATCTTTCATACAAAATGGCTGAAAGAACAAAGTGATGAGTTTATCCCCGATTTTACAAGTGAAATCAACAAAACTTATTTTCTGGAAAAACCATTTTGATTAAAACAAACTAAAGTGTTTTGAAATCATAATGGGAAAATAGTTTTGTTGTCAGGGGGAGTTCTGATTGTTTATGCCAAATGGATGGAGAATTGAAGCAATTCACAACAGTTGTCACTTTATTTGTACAGTTTATTTTTAAATTTTCCTTGAAAATCAAAAATTGAAACATATTTTTGATTTTAGGGGGAGTAAAAATTTTAGAAATTTCGAAAATTTGAAAAATCCAAAAACACCGAAAAAATGAAAAAGAGTTTTGTTGTGAAAAAGAGGAAATGATAGTACATCAGTGGACTATCACAGCACGCTAAAGATTTGGAAAGTCAAATGTGATAAACGGTCTCACTAATGATATGCCAGTAGGTTTTTACTCATTCAGTAGATTGTTTTCGAGATATAAACCTAAATATCAAATACATACTTATCTCGTGGGGAACATCTCTCGGATATGTGGGTAACCCCCGAAATCTTGTTTGAAGGGCTTTCTATTTCTGACATACTAGGTCTTTGTGCGTGATGATATCTGGGGTATTATACCAGGACTTCTGATTTTGTGGGAGCAATATCCTAGTCCTCGTATAATACTTTGCATTGCTTTAATCATAAAGCCCACCCTCTGCATAAAAATTGATAAAATATCGAAAGATACGAATCAATTGCAGTTGAAGAAAAGATTCTCTAAAGGGAACCGACCTAAAGTCGAACCATCATCTCTATGATTTTTCGGAAGCAATAGCCTGAGCTCTCATGGTCTCGCATTTAACCCTTACAGATATCATTAGTGTACATTCACCTGTAAGACTGAATATAGGAGTCTGGATACGGGAGTATATTCTGAGGTGGTACACGCGAATAAGTTTATGTGCTTAAAACACTAATCTCGTATCTCGAATCAATTGAACTTTGTGTGAAAATTTAAGTGGATCAGTATACTGACAATCTAAGTGAATCGTTTAGAACTTAAAATGTTTAAAGCTTAACGGTGTTAGTGATTTGTCTCATAAACTGATATGATCCTCTTACACAAACTCACAAAAATATTGTCTGTAAATATTTCTTTACTACTTTCCATTAAAAACAAAAACCTAAAAAGAATGTGTTTTTAGCATAAATATTTGAAAATACAAAAAGATTTTCGATAACTGATGTTGAAAAGCTGATTTTCAAAATTCCGAGTGCTAAACATGATGAACAAGTTTGGAAGAGGTTGTTCAGAAATGAGAAAAATGATATTCTTACAAATGATCATCAGAGATTAAATCATTTTGAATGATATCTACAAATGGTTGTTTGAGTATTGATTCTACAAGTGGTTTCTAAAATTGTTAAATCTTAAAAATTGTAAAACTTACTTTGAGGTAGAGTTTTTACAGGCAGAAGCAGCAAGGTTTCAACTTCTGAAGATATGCGAAAGCCAGGTTCCGATTCCTGTGGACTTTCAGCATGAGGATATGCAGATTTAAGTCAAGTTCTAGATTCTGTGGATACGGAGAGCCAGGAAACGTTCATGAATTCCAGACTGCGATCCCAGCTTATCGAAAGGGGGAGTCTGAAGACATAAGAGCCAGATACAGATTATGGATCAACATTCAAGGGGGAGTTTGAATGGTAGAGAGCCAGATTTGAATCCTGTTGTCCACGCAAGCTCCTGATGCTAAAGAACTTAAGGAATCAAGAGATCTGATCAAGAGAAGGTAGAGTACCAGGTTGATATTCTGGAAGAGAGAGAGAGCAGAGATTGATTGAGGATGCTTACAATGGAGAATACTTTGAAGAGAGCATGAAGACTGATAAAGACTGAAGATGTGACATACCGAAGACTCGACACTGAAGACTTCGTCAACATCCAAGGGGGAGTCTGTTGGTGCATATGTCTGTCGTCTTTGTCTTATAAAGAGTCTTGTATCAGATTAGATAGATCAGGGCACGCAATACGAGAAAAATGTGAATCATATAGGATGTGACCATTTCGCACGAAATGGCAATGGCCATTTCGTGTGAGGTTGTTTCGTGCGAAATGGGATGCCTATAAATAGTAGCCTTGGTCATTTCATTTGTAACGTTTCGATTCCGGTAGCGAAGCTCTGCCGAAGTGTCTCCAGCATTGTAAAACGATCTGATATCAATACAAGAGACAGTTTAAGTGAATCTAAGTGCAAATCAGCTGAAATAACTCTGATACGTTTGTTTCCGCCTTTTGTATTGGACGAGATCGCTTCTGATCAACTCGTTTGGGTCTTGCAAACAATCCTACGGTTTGTTAAGTTACCTGTTCCAAGTTAATCAGCCAACCCTACCGTGGTTACCAATGAAATCAGTTTCATAATCAATCAAGTCACGTATATCCACAGTTTGCATACATAACAAAGGTCACCGTATTTCACATAGCAGTTACTCAATCACATACATGTCATAACTACATAAGACTCTACTGTTTAAAAAGGTTCTGTCACATTGCAGCATTTTTGTGGGGTTAGTCTTTTGTCACATCCTAAACAGTTACAATTTTCCTTAGTCACAGCTGTAACGAATGTCCACCATTCTTGACAGTTTCCCGATCGAATCGACACAATACTCTAATCATGATTAAGAACCCTAAATGCAAACAATCATCTACCTTTCATCAATTCCTTCAAAGCATAACAGTTTCACTTTTCATGATCATGCAAACCCTTGTCAAGAACTTATCATACGATCATCATTGTAAATCAGGCAATTCATCAGTTGGACACGAACCCAGAATTACGTATAAACAATTTTCAATCACAGAGCTTCTAACCACTAGAATCAACATGAACCAATCACTAAAATCATTCATTTGTTCTAAATGCACAAAGTCATAGACGAACCCTAGCCTCACATAAGGTTATCGCACAATTACACTAACGATTAACACGACGAATACTAACCGATGATAACGAGATGATAAGTTCGATCGAGATGTAGAGCCTCGTGAACCCAAGGTTGTCGCCACACAGATAAGAGAAGGTGTTCTAGGGTTAAACAGATTTATGTTTAAATAGTGAGAGCAGCGTAACTGGGTTTCATTTGGGCCAAAGCCCATCTCGGCGAATAACACTCCCGATGAAAAACCAATTTTCGTCGGTTGGCTGATGATGACGAAGAACCAATCTTTCATCGTGAACACTAAGTGACGAAAGACTATCTTTCGTCGAGAGCATTTGTAAATCTTAAGCTTTCATTCACAAATAATATAACAAATAATATAACAATTAATTAATCATATAACAAACATGCATCTGTTACAACGCAATGAATTAAGAAAACACAGTTGTGAAACAAGTAACGTGTCGAGGAAAGACCTTGCAAATTCGGGTTGTCACAAACACGAAGCATAAATACCATTAACAAGAAATGTACCATTAACAACATTGTTGTCAGTTTGAGCCTGGCGGACATTGATGTTGAAAGTTCTTCCGCGGGCTGCTTGTTGTGGTTGCTGCTGCGGTTGCTGCTGTTGTTGCTGCGGTGGTTGCTGTGGTGGCTGCTGCTGCGGTTCTTGTTTCACAACTCGATTTGGGCAGACATTAGCAAAATGATTTGGGTCACCACAAGAGTAGCAAACTCTTGCATGAGCAGCGGGAGCAGGAGCTGCTTGGTTACCCTGAATAGCGAGGGGTTGAGTTTGTGGTGCTGGAGGAGCTCGAGCTTGTTGACGTGGGCCTGAACGGCAATGAGCAGTAAATTGCCCATAAACATTGCAGTTGGCACAGAAACGAAAATTCACCCCTGAAGGGTGATGGTAGGTGTAAGTAGGGCAGAGAGGATGAACACCAGTGTATGCACGCTTAGCAGGTGGTGCGTTGGTGTTAGGAGCTGCAACTAGTCGGTTCTGGTTGTTGTTAGGTTGTACGGGAACAACATTGAGAGGAGCGGCGGTTGTAGCGTAGTTCTTATTGTTGTTGTAACAACCCGCGTTTTTGAAGTCAAAGTACAAGTCAAAGTCAAAGTCAAAGGAAGAAAAGATTGCTAAATACAATCTGTCACTCCTTGCATAATTATTGATTGTACTCTTTGACTTTATAACTGATACTCTATTTTGTGTACTTTAGTTGTATTATTGGAGTAGATGTAATAATCGCAGTTTATCGCTAATTGACCTATCGCTATCTCATCGCTATCGCATCGCAACTCAAATTATGTGTTCTGGATATTGTTTTACGTGTGTGTGCTCTTTATGTATTACTTGTGCATGTTTATATTTGCTTTTGGTGATTAATCGAAAACGCAATCGCAGCACTATCGCAACGCTCAAAGCACGAAACAAAACGTCAGAAACCAATTCACGGCAGCCCTTCGATCGAATGGTCATCCGTCCGGATGACCATCCGATCGGATGGCCATCCGATCGGGCTGCCCTCCAATCCATCACATTACAGCTGTCACACCCCAATCGATGGAGGAAACATCGAAGTGTGAGCACTAAGCGTTCAGATTGTTCATGAGATTCCATAACACTAGACGTTTCAATAGATATTAATCAATTTTCATATCAAATTGTCTACAAGCATCAACCACAAAAATATCAAAGTACAAAACATAACAAATATTGTTCAATTGTTTCCACCAACTCTAGGTTAACTAAGATGTGTTTCTAAGTAGCATCCTAGCTTGTTTCAAGAATCCTAGCACCCTGTCAGCATGCAACATGTATTAAAATAAAGTCAGTACAAAAGTGTACCAGCGAGTACACAAGTTTGAGTATACAGAATAATAGATTAAAACAACTCATATCCACAATGTACGTAAATAAAATAGTCTCAGCCGTGCTAGTGTCGCAGTCCAACCAGTGATAGCCCAGGTGTCCCGATGCTTTAGTGTTTACCCAAGACTCAAGGTAAACTAGAATCCTCCTAAGAATACCCCCGAGAACAATGGGGAGGTGCATCTCCTATAGCGTTACTATTGTTAAGGCGGAACTGCACACTCTGGATTAAACGTCACGTAGCACAAAGAATCAAGAATCACAAGTTTCTCGTATACATAGGATAGAGTTTAGATTCAAAAGTATCAAGTTTCGTAGTTTATAGAATGCATGTTACATCCCAAAGTTCAAAGTAAAAAGGGATCGAGTATACTCACAGTGATTGTTTAACAGTTAAGACTGTTATTGGATCAAAGGGAGCTCTTTTAGAATTAGCCTGATTAGATTACAACAGATAAGAGTCGGGCAGAATAACGAGATTGCGCAAAGTGTCGGATCAGTCACTGGATCGGATGGCTGTCTGATCGGATGGCCATCCGATCGGATTGCCAGTTGATTGAGGTGACAATGTGTGAAGGAACGGATGGCTACCCGATCGGATGGCTATCCGATCGGATTGCCACTCGATTTAAATGTAATTGTTGCTAGGTGACTTGGTTGCTTTGATCGGATGGCTGTTCGATTGGATGGCTATCCGATCGGATTTTCATTCGATCAAAGGTTCCAAAGTTTCAAGTTTCTGAAAAAGTTTCTAAGTGTTAAAAGGTTGAGGGATAAGTGTCCCCTGATCGAGTTGCCGCTCGATCGAGTGGTCCTTGTTCCGTCTAAATTTTGCAAAGTTTCTAAGTTTCTAGATTAACGATGATGGCACGGTATGTACTGAGGCAAAGGTAAACTCATCATCATACAGCCGTTCTAATCAGATGGGAATCACCCCTGTCCGGTCAGTCGTCTGTTCATAACGAGTTTATGTCAGAATCGTACTATGGTCGTCTTCTCTGGCAACAATCCGTTTCCAAACCAACTCCAGACTATCCATCAAGTCTATAGTCCGTTTAGACCCGTATTCCACCGTTTAAAATGAAAGGTTGAAGGAATATGAAGATAACTTTAAATTTTATTATGAAAAATATTAGATCTAGCTTAGATTTGGTGAAAAACACTTGAAATTCCTCAGATCTGAGCTAGATCTTACCAGGAATGACATCATATAGTAGTTTGTACAAACCACCATGATGACATCATCCTCAAGAACTCAAATCTAAGGGATTTCACGGTGAAAAATATGGTTTCAAAGAAGAATCACGTAGAGAATGAGGTGGAGATCAAGGAAGTACAAGAATCTAGTGTAAAACATACCGGAATCGCCGAGAAATCAAAGAAATGTGGTGTGCGTGCGTCTGAGTCGAGTGAGGCTGTCACATCAGTGAAGGACTGATGTGACAGGCCTATTTATAGTGTGGGAGAAGGACTAGGGCGGTGTGCTACGGATCGGATGGCTGGTCGATTGAGTGGCCATCCGATCGGTTGGTCATCCGATTGGATGGCTATCCGATCGGGTGGTCATCCGACCGGATTGCCACTTGGTCAATCCTATCCTTTCCGCGTCCCCGCCTTTGGTTCGTTTTGCGTGTTATATTAAGCGTTGCGTTGCATATTAGATGGTAAAAGTATCACATAACTAGATTACATCATAAACACCAAAAGTTTCCAAGTTTAATAGATTCCACTAGTGACAAGACTCCAGTCTCTCGTTCAACCAAGAATCAAGCTTCACGAGTCTCAAGGGTCAAGCACCAATTAGGTATCAAAAATCAAGAGTAAAGAGTCAAGAATCATAGAATCACGTTTCATAGAATCATAGTTTCCAAGTATCAAGTATCAAGAATCTAGAGTTAAGCATCAAGAATCATAGTTTAAGTATCAAGAATCAAGATTCTAGCATCATAAAGACTCACAAAGTTTCACAAGTAGTAAAGCATCAATATTACATAGATTAAGGACTAAAACTGACAATAGACAAAGTCCAGGGACTAAACTTGCCAAAAACCTAAAGTTTAGGGACGCAGGCCGTTACAGTCTCCCCTCCTTTAGGAGATTTCGTCCCCAAAATCTTAGAGGAAGACTGCTCAAAGAGCTGCGGATACTTGGCCTTCATCTCACTTTTCAATTCCCAAGTGAATTCGGCGCCACGCTTTCCTTCCCATCGAACCTTAACAATGGGAATTTTGCTGCGCCTCAATTGCTTGACACCTTGATCCATGATTTCCACTGGTTTCTCCACGAAGTGTACAGCTTCGTTTATTTGCAAGTCTTCGAGGGGAACCTGCAGTTCCTCGTCGGCTAGGCATTTACATAGATTGGATACGTGGAACACTGGATGCACATTGTTTAGTTCTTGTGGCAGGTCGAGTCTGTACGCCACCTTGCCAATCCTTTCTAGTATCTTGAAAGGACCCACATAGCGAGGAGCAAGCTTTCCCTTCTTACCAAAACGAACTACTCCCTTCCAGGGAGATACCTTGAGAAGAACTCGGTCACCAACATCAAATTCCAGAGGCTTACGCCTAACATTAGCATCGCTCTTTTGTCTGCTCCTAGCCTTGATCAAGTTATCACGGATCTGAAGAATCTTATCCGTTGTCTCTTGAATAATTTCAGGGCCAGTAAACTGCTTGTCACCAATCTCATGCCAGCTGAGAGGAGATCGGCACTTGCGGCCATACAAAGCTTCGAAAGGAGCCATCTGAATACTGGAATGATAGTTGTAGTTGTACGAGAACTTAATCAATGGTAAATGTACATCCCAGTTACCACCAAAGTCGATAACACAAGAACGGAGCATATCCTCTAGGGTTTGAATAGTACGCTCGGTTTGTCCATCCGTCTGAGGATGAAAGGTCGTGCTAAGATTCAAGTGCGAGCCCATAGCGGACTGAAATGTTTGCCAAAGACACGAAGTAAAACGACCATCACGGTCCGAGATTATGTCTAGAGGGATGCCATGAGGGCATATAATCTCATCAGTATAGATCCGAGCAAGTTTCTCCACTTTATAATCCTCACGAATAGGAAGGAAGTGGGCTGATTTGGTCAAATGATCAATAATCACCCAGATACTATCGTTAGCAGAAGGTGTTCGAGGTAGCTTAGTAATAAAGTCCATAGCGATGCTATCCCATTTGCAAACTGGGATTTCGGGTTATTCTAAGAGTCCAGAAGGGCGCTGATGTTCGGCCTTAACCTTCGAACAAGTAAGGCACTTAGAAACATATACAGCAATGTCCTTCTTCATGCCAGGCCACCAATAAGTTGTACGCAGATCCTGGTACAGCTTGTCGGCACCTGGATGAATAGAGTATCGGGACTTGTGAGCCTCATTCATGATGAGCTCACAGAGGTTATCGCGATCTGGCACCCAGATGCGATTGAGATAGTACTGAAGTCCATCAGGCTTAGTTTCAAGTTGTTCGACCCTAGCACCGTGTACTTCATCAAATATACTTCCCACATTAGCTGACGCATACTGAGCTTCTCGAATACAAGTATGAAGGTCACTAGAGACACGAATAGACTTAACATGAGTCTTACGACTAAGAGCGTCGGCCACTACATTCGCCTTGCCCGGATGGTAGCGGATTTCGCAGTCGTAGTCGTTAAGCAATTCCACCCAACATCTATGTCGCATGTTCAGCTCTTTTTGGTTAAAGATGTGTTGAAGGCTCCTATGGTCGGTGAAGACCACACACTTAGTACCATACAGGTAGCGTTTCTAGATCTTTAACGCAAACATAACTGCACCTAGCTCCAGATCGTGAGTAGTATAGTTTTTCTCATGCACTTTAAGTTGACGAGAGGCATAAGCAATAACCTTATCCCGTTGCATGAGCACACAGCCCAAGCCACGGTTCAAGGCATCACAATATACCACGAAGTCGTCATTTCCATCGGGAAGAGTTAAAACAGGAGCATTACACAAGAGATTCTTAAGAGTTTGAAAAGATTTCTCTTGCTCGGGACCCCAAGCATAAGGTTTCTCTTTCTAGGTCAAAGAAGTAAGAGGTACAACAATCTTAGAAAAGTCCGAGATGAATCGGCGGTAATAACCCGCCAATCCTAGAAAGGAACGAATTTCAGATGCTTAGGCGTACTCCAATTCTTCACAGCTTTGATTTTAGATGGGTCCACATGGATACCCTGCCTACTAACGACATGACCAAGAAATTGTACTTCATCAATCCAAAACTCACACTTAGAAAATTTATCATACAGACGTTCACCACGTAAAAGTTCAAGCATCAAACACAAATGACGGGCATGATCAGCTTTAGGCTTAGAATAAATAAGAATATCATCGATAAAGACTATAACAAAACGATCAAGATAGGGTTTACAAACACGGTTCATAAGATCCATGAACACAGCGGGTGCGTTGGTCAGTCCAAACGGCATGACCACGAACTCGTAGTGCCCATATCTAGTGCGAAAAGCAGTTTTGGGTACATCATTGATGTAGGGTAAAATATACATATTTGTCCCGTGTAAATTGTATAATTTATATATAGGTTTTATTTGTTTTTATTTAGTTTTAGTGCTATATTATATTATTTTGTGTTTTGTCAGGTCCTGGTACACATGGAGCGAAAATGAGTAATAATTAAATAACCAGCCAGTTGAGTAGAGTAGGGCGTCAATGACCGAATTAAAATGCCACTATTTTTTCTTGATTAGACTGAGCCCACTTATCTCTATACATTGAAGTTGAAAGATGGGGTGCATGAGTGCACAAAAGATGAAAGTGAAAAAAAAATCATTGTGACAACTTCTTGGAATTTGAGGGACTAAAAATGAAGAAAACCATGAAAGTTAAATTAATTGAAACATGTTAAAGGTCTGTGATGTTGACCGAATTCTTTTGGGTTGACTAAGAGAAATAAATATGTTGACTGAGGTATTGTTGTGTGGACCGCCCCACTTCGATTTTATTTTGACATGGGCTTGGACTATGGGTTTCTGGAGTGGACCAGATTTATTGGCACCAGTTTGAGAAGCAGGTGATCCGGGAGACAAAAGGGATTTTTGACATTGGGCCGTGAGAGAGTGAAATAGTTGCACCGACTTCAAACAACAACAGCTATTATTTTACTTGGAAACAAAGTAATTTCAGAAGATATATATTCGACAGCAGCAACATCGAGGAGGAGAGATCAGAGACGCGAATTATCACGAATCTTGGAGTTCTTGGACTGCTTTGAAGGCTGATTGGAGCGGTTTAGAGCATTCGGAACGTGTGGAATCATCGGGTAACATCTTGGAAGCATTCGAGAGTGAAGATTCGGGTTTAATCATCCTTATTCTCTTGTTTTCGTTTGTTTAAACCTTGTTACATGATGAATTCAGTTTATACATTGATTTATATTACGTTCTTGACAATGATTTGCGGCTAAATTTTATTAACTACCTAGGCTAATGACTATATCTAAATAAAGTTTGAATCTTTACTCGATTTTTGGCGTGGTTGTGGATTTTTCTTGTATTGTAAAAGCTTCGGGAATTTAACTTGGTGCGTATGCGTGCTTGTGATTATTTTATTATTGTTTATTGCTTCGTTTCGATTCTTGGTGACGGTCTTTATCACAGAATAGAGTCGGGCTAGGGTTTTAGGTTTCGGTGAGTGTCTATATCACATAATAAATCTCTGATCCTTTAGGGTGAAAATCTAGTAAGTAACCTTAGAAGTAATATTCGGTAATTTAATAAAATCAAGTGTGCTGCTAAACTCGTCGCGGAAAAGCTTGAGGTTATTAATAGGTCTCGGTTTAGTTATAAGGACTTAACATTCCATTGTCTATTAAGCCAAGATTAAAACCCGTAGTTGCTTTAGACGTTCGCGCTAAGAGGTAGAGCGTCTTATATAGGCACTTTCAAGAAACTAGAGGACGGAAAAGAAATCTAGAAAACCGGTGAGCGTAACATCCTAGGTAGTGCCACAAGAATCGCCTTGAGAGTGTTTGAGGGGCTTAGTGGTGTCTTAATAGGTTTAGTATCCAAAGATCCCGGTTCCACACCACAAAATCATCGAGTAGAGATCCATTCTGAGTTTAGCTTGCGTCTAGCCTAGGTAGTCTTCATTCACCACTGGTCAAAGTCTCCGTTAGAGTTCGTGCTAGTTCTTTAGCTAATCTAGTTAGTCGTTTTTGCATTATTTAGGATTTTTAGAATCCCCCCCCAATCAATAAACAAAATAGTTTGAGTCGTGTCAGTCTAAGTCTAGATAGAGTCATTAGCGTAATCAGTAGAGTCTCTTGGGTTCGATACTCCGACTTCCTTAGGCTATACTACATTGATCGGTACACTAGCCGATTGTGTGGTTTAGGGTTTAGAGAGTCTTAGTTTTATAAATTTAAAGCTTAGAGTGTCTAATTTAGGGTTAATTTTAGTTGTTTTTGTTAAACCACTTTGTGCACATCAAGTTTTTGGCGCCGTTGCCGGGGATTCTTTGGCGATTGCGTTGATTGCTTTGTTTGGACTTATTTGACATATTACGTGCTATTTGTGTTCGTTGAGTCGTAGGAGTCTAAAAATTTAAAAAAAAACATACTTGCTTTAGTGTCTTTTCTAGGTTAGCGACCCAGTGTTAGAGTTTTTTCGTTGTTCGTCTTTGGTGGATGCCCCATACGCGCTCGTAGGGACCGCCGCCGCTTCTGTTTACAGTCAAGTCGTCCGTTTCGTCTTTTTCGTCTTCTTCAGTTCCGCAGTCCACCCCCGCTTTCGATTTCACACCGAAGCAATCACCACACGTTTCCCCACCACCCTCCCGTTCTCGTTCACCTAGTCCTCCACCCGCCATGGAGAACCGCACCGTTTACCAGCAGGCTACCACCGGTTTCACCGGTGCTACTTCACCCATCACCCTTCCCGCCATTGCAAATGATAGGTCTTGGCAGATTCCTTCGTACATCATGACCGCCATCACTAATTCATGCCAGTTCCATGGTCGAGACGACGAGGATGCTCCCGCCCACATAAATCGCATCACTCGTCTTTGTGGCACCTACTCCATAGAGGGTGTCAATCTAGATGCTAGGTACTTACAGGTCTTCCCCTTTTCTCTCGCTGGACGCGCAGCCATCTGGTTCGATTCTCAGCCCGCAGGCACTTTCACTACTTGGGCTGGTCTTCGCGATGCTTTTATAGCAAAATACTTCCCGCCAGCCAAGGCATCTCGCCTTCGTGATCAAATTCACTCCTTTCGTATGGAGCCTGATGAGCCATACCACTTAGCTTGGGAGCGTTTTCAGACGCTTCTCTCTCGTTGTTCGCAGCACGGTTTGTCTGATTGGGCATTAGTTGAAAAGTTCTACAATGGTCTTACTCCTGAGATTAGAGCTCGTTTCGATACTTCAGCAGGAGGGCAGCTTATGGGAAAGAAGACGGTGACTGAGTGTAATGATTTGTTCGAGAGCTTTGCACATTTTGATATGGATTACAGCACTATCAGCAGGACTTCCATTCCTGTTCCTACCACCTCGGCCGGTCGAGGGGTAAACCAAGTTAGCTTGGATCCATCGGTAGCTGCTGTAGTCGAGAATTTGAGGAAAGAGATGAGGCAAGAGATGAGGAAAGAGTTGGATGAGATTAAGAAGAAAGTTGATAGGTGCGAGCTTTGTAGGGGAGGTCACGACACACTCGATTGTCCCACACTTACGTTAGAGCAGGTAGAGTACATAGCAGGTCAGTCTAGGGGTCAGTTTAGTAGTAGTAATAATGGTTTTAACCCCAACTGGCAGGGTAGTGGTAGTAGTTTTCGCCCTTCTGGCAATCCCCCTTGTTTCCCATCTGGTCAGTATCAAAATAGGGGGCCGGGTCTTTACACGAGTAGTGGTTCGGGTCAGGGTGGTCATTATAGTGGTTCAGGAGGTCAGTTTGCGAGTGGAGGGTCTAATCAGGAGAGTCAAGGTAGTGGAAAAGGTTCAGAGGGTAATTTGAGTAGGTTAGAGGAGATGTTCGCACAGATGATGACACAGAATCAGGCGTTCATGAAAAATCAGGATCAAATTAATAAGAGTCACCAACTTCAGCTTAAAAATAAGGAGGCTACTCTTTTAGATCTTAAGAGAACAGTAGGGGATATATCTAGGCAGTTGAAAGAATACCCTTCTGGTCAGTTTTCAGGTACTACTCATCCAGTCAATCATTCTGTGAAAGCTATTACAACCCGTAGTGGGAAGAGTTTGGAAGAGTACGTGAGAGAGAAAGTGGAAGAAGAGAAAGATGATGAAGTTGATGAGGAGATAGAGGTGGAGGCTCCAGGCAAGGTGCAACATAGGCTAGACCCAGCAAGTACCGCACACGCCAAGGAGTCGCCAGTAGAGAAGAAAGTGGAGAAGCAGTCGAAGAATGTTCGGCCACCGCCAGTGATTGATATTTCTCGCCTTCCGTTTCCCGCCCGTGCTAGGCAGCAGTTATATTCTAGGGAATACGAGAAATTTCTTGAGATGTTCACCCAGCTGAAGGTGAATCTTCCTTTCATAGAGTCCCTAAGATCCATGCCAAAATACGCCAAGTTCCTTAAGGATTTTCTCAAGCGTAAGGATAGGATAGGTGAGTGTTCTAGTACTCCATTGAATGGAGAGTGTTCCGCCGTGATTTTGAATAAACTTCCTGAGAAACTTACCGATCCGGGCATATTCACGATTCCTTGTTTGTTTGGTGGTTATGTTAAAAACCACGCGTTGGCAGACCTTGGTGCTAGTATTAATTTGATGCCATATTCATTTTACGAAAAACTAGGCCTTGGTGATTTGAAGCCAACAAGTATGACCCTCTCGTTAGCCGATAAGACAGTTAAGTATCCTAGGGGGATTGTAGAGAATTTGTTAGTGAAGGTAGATAAGTTTGTTTTTCCGGCTGATTTTGTAGTGCTAGATATGGAGGCCGATGATAAAGTTCCGTTGATTTTAGGGCGGCCGTTCTTGAACACGGCTAAAGCGCTTATAGATGTCTTCTTAGGCACAATTACACTTAGAGCGGGTGACGAGTCGGTAGTTTTTGAGGTGAATAATGTGAAAGGATCGAGTGAGAGAGTCGAGGCGATAACATCTGAGGAGAGTGAGAAGAGTGAAAGAGACGAGAAAGAGGTGTTAAGTGAGCCGAGTCTAGAAAAGGTGTTAAAACCCAAGTGTGGGGATCCACCTGATAGGAGTATCGAGAAGCTGGAAGAGAGAATGATTAGGTTAGAATCTAAGTTAGAGACGCTGAGTAAGGCTCAGTGTGGGGATAGTTATAAAGATGACACATATAGATTCAAACCGCCCGATGACGAGTCTTGAGATTGTGAGAAGTATGAGAAATTTAGGAGTGATGCGGGCAATATTAGAGATGATAGTGCTAAGGCCCGTAAGAGTTGGTGTGGAGGTGAGCTCCGCTTATATGATCCTTCGTAAGTGTGTGAACAGTGTGATTTACTTGTAGAGTTTGTACATTGAGTCGTAGTGCGTGTCGTGTGGTTCGTTAGGTTGTTAGTGTCGTTTGCGTCGTTTCGTGTTTTTGCGTTTATTGTGTGTCGTAAAAGTTTTTGCAGGTACACGCCTCTTCATGAAGGACGAACTCAGCAGACGAGCGTTTCCCAGGTACGTTTACTGTTCAAAACGACATAATACAGGGCTGGGGGCATTTTGGGTATTAAATATATATCAAAAACAGCAATCTGCTGTTACTGTCATAGGCAGCTGTTGTATTTGCTGTCCACGCGGCCCGCCTCAACTTATTCGTATACTTCACGCGGGCCGCTTTAGTTCTGTGTGTCGGCAGCTGATTAAAAAGCCCCAAATCGATGTCACATTTCAAAACCCTAATCCACTACATTTTCTTCTCCGGCGATTATACACCCACCACCACCCTCATCCACCGTGCACCACCACCTTCATCAGCCTACATCACCTCCGCCACAATCTCACTCCCTCTGCCGCCGATTAACCAGTTCACAACCACCAGTTCATAACTATTTCCATCATTACCACCGCATTACAGACCATCATTACCATTTCTGCCGGTATGGACCACCGCATTGACCACCGCCCCCACAGCTGAGTGTGCCCTATTTCGCCTGATTCTGAGTCGTCGACTACGAGGTATGCTTCCTGCAATTACTTTAATTAGTCAATGTTTTGTGAGTCGAGTAGGGTCAGTTCAGTTCCAGGCCAGGTCAGTTTGTCATTGTTTTGGGTCTTCTTGGAGTCAGTGGGTCGTTATTCGAGTCCGTAGGGTTATTTAGGTCGGGTCAGATCTATTTGGTGTGTCCGTGGTCATTATTCAGGTCTGTTTCAGTGTTCGTGTCGGGCTGCTATGTCTGTTTGGTCATCGAGTCTATTTGGTATACAGGTACTTGTCGGGTCAGGTTCAGTAGCAGATCAGCTTTTGTGTACAGTCAATTGTGAGTCACTCGTGTGTCAGTCAATTTAGTGATTTATTTGATTGTCGAGTTGAGTCTGTAGTTGAGTCAGTTGCTGTTTAGTCCATCGATGTCACACCCCGACCGCGTAGAACAACAAATCGCGGCGGAAACATCGGGGCGTGTTGCAACAGAATTAATGTTTCACAACCATGGATATTAAAGTTTCGTTTTATTGATTAAAAGTGTTACCATGTCTTAACAAACAAGGAATTTCAACATAATTAACTAGTCTTGCATCTTTTATTGTCACTAAAGCCCAAGTCTGTCTATGTGTATCTTGATCATCTTATGCAACAGCTCCTGAAAAACACATGTGAAAATAGGTACGTCAGCATAAAAATGCCTGTGAGATACATAGGTTTTGTGAAAATAAGATTCATGACTTATGTTTGAGAAAATGTTTAGTCATGAACCTTGTTATTTGCTTTGTCTTTTAAATCATTTGAAAAACGATAAGATCAGATGATAAGTATAAATAAATGTAAGGTTAAATGAATAACCAAGTAAAATGTGTTTGTATAAGATAAGTTGTTTATAAATCAATGTCTTGTGAAAAGTATGTTATTTGTATGAAATGTTCTATGTCTCAAATTGAAATGATTCAAATAACATTACGACATGTAATACCATACAAACACTTATATATAGGAAGTACCAGCGGCGTATCCACCATGCTTGTATCATATTACACACGCATCGTTACTTAATCACTTAATCAAACCAAACCAAACAATGTAAAATGTTCATGTCAAGATGTAAATCATGTCAAAATGTCTATGTCAAATATCCATGTCAAATGTCTATGTCAAATATCCATGTCAAATGTCTATGTCAAATATCCATGTCAAATGTCTATGTCAAATATCCATGTCAAATGTCTATGTCAAATATCCCTGTCAAATGTCTATGTCAAATATCCATGTCAAATGTCTATGTCAAAATGTCATGTATGGCAAGTGAAAGGTCTCAACTAAACCATATGCACAAAAACAAAGTATTGAAGTAAAACTTGGTTTAAATCAAAGTTATGTTTTGTGGGAAATGCATGATCAAATGTCAATCATGTTAAAATGTCTATGCCGAAATGTCTATGTCAAATGTCTATGTCAAAATGTCATGTATGGCAAGTGAAAGGTCTCAACTAAACCATATGCACAAAAACAAAGTATTGAAGTAAAACTTGGTTTAAATCAAAGCTATGTTTTGTGTAAATGCATGCAAATATTTAATATGAACATTTATGCGGTATTGTGAATATGCATACATCCAAGCCTGGCGACTTTGGTGATTAACCCTTTAA
Organism: Helianthus tuberosus; assembly: GCA_030545235.1. Taxonomy (NCBI): domain Eukaryota; kingdom Viridiplantae; phylum Streptophyta; class Magnoliopsida; order Asterales; family Asteraceae; genus Helianthus; species Helianthus tuberosus. Next base: position 119,129,020 of record CM060409.1, read on the forward strand.
ACAAATTAAAGGTCTATCTGTCTTATATCAACGAATTCGGTCATTCCTTTCATCCCCTTTCCCTGGGACGTCCGGAACGGGAGTTGTCAATTCCTATGGTACCACTACCTACTAACGAACGGCATGATCGGTGTTAATGAATGTATTGTCCCATGTAAACAAACCAAATGTCATACCAAAATGTAAGCATGTGATGAAAACAATGTACTAAGTATGCACGCAATGGACATACATAGCATAAAATGTAAATGTAAAACGATGTACTAAGTATGAACTAAATGGACATACATAGCATAAAACACAATGAGATCATGTACTATAATGTACTAACGAACATAGCAGGTATATGATGCGAAAACAGGAAAGCATGAAAGTAACAAGTAGGCACATGTGTTCCACCCCAAAACAGTTTAGAAAACAGTAAAATAGGGGTCTATGTACTCACTTGAGATTGCTCAGTTGTCTAAAGATAACCACCAAGCAGTGCTAGAGATCGCGGATATCAAACGGCACCTAATATAGGTAACTATGTTAATTAACCGGACCTAGATCGGAAGATCGGGTAGCATTAGGGTTTGTAAACCAAACGAGTGTAGAGACTCGTGTCATTTGGTTTAACAAAGCCTACATACTAAATGAAACTTAACCTAAGTGCTTACGACCCATTACGACCCGTTTAGGTAGCTTATGCTACTTTAACGCGTCGTTCGCGTGAAACGCGTTCGGATCGCCTAACTAGTCCTATGACAAGTGTTATATGCCTAAACATGTTACATAATCATTTATGTGACAAAAGTTTAGGTTACATATGCTTAATTACCAATTATACATGAAAAGGGTATTCTGGTAATTTACCTAAGGCATATAAACTACCTATCATACAACTACTTAAACGATGTGACCATAGGGTATAACCTCGGAAGGTTATTCCCTATACTAGGGTCACCTAATGTATTTGGTCGGATCCTAATGATCGACCAAACTGGGTCGGGTTCGAAGGTATAAGCGATTTATCAGATCGCTTACCCTACGACCCTAGACAACGTGGTAATCAGTAGGCATAGTCCCAAGGGACTATAACCAACGTGATTACACTCACGTTGCGAAGTTCAATCGAACTTCGCATTGACCATTACTGGTCAACGCTGAAAGTCAAACAAAGTTTGACTTTCTGACTCGAAAAGCAGTAAAAATAAGGAAAAGAACGAAAGAATACTTACGAAGGGTCCCCGAATGCTAATCCCGATCCAAGAACTCAGGTATGAAACAATGGTTTCAACTTAGAGCTCTCAAATCAGAATTCTTGTGCAAAATGAGGTTGTGTGGGTTGGGTATTTATAGGAATACCCAAACCGTTAGGATCGTTCCATGGAAAACGTGCCATGAATCCAACCCGTACACTTGTCGGAACCTTATGGTGGCTGGAAATCCATCCTTATCAGATGACTAGACAATTATGATTATGTGGTTGTGGTTAAAACATGTGCAAACAGGCTGTTTAAACATTGCACCTGGTCTGGAGACCCCATACGCATCGTAGGGCAAAGATGGCCTGCGCATCGTATGGGTGAACTTTGGCAGATTTACAGTTTTGGTCCCTGTCATGCATTCAGCCCATTTTTGACACGTTTAAGGCCCGTTAACCCCATTTCAAAGCTCTAAAATGAAGTTAAAGTATAGGGAACTTAAAACATGCTCAAAAATATCTCGGATGTCGGTTCGTTTAGCCGTACGAACGCGATGTTCGCTTAATTACGACGGAATGCGCATAAGCGCGAAAAACGATCCAAATGACGAAACGAATGGATTTTTCTTATGCCAAACACTAAAATAAAATATTATAGTGCTTACATAAATTTTTGGATGTCCGGATGTATTCAGAACGTAAGTTATGCTCGAAAATGCAAACTTGTGCACTTTTTGACACTTTTAGTCCCTGAATGACCCAAAAGTTTATTTTAGCACACCGTACCCCTCAAAGCCTATTTCTAAGCTATATAAAGGATATTTAAGGTGTGTTTAACTTATGGTCATGTTCCGGAATGTTCGTTACAGTTCAAATTGACATACTTTCACAGTTTGTCATATTTAGTCCCTGTAAGCGAATTAACTCGATTTTGCCATACCAAAGCCTTCAAAACTTATTTCTAAGTTATGTGAAGGTTATTTAAGGTATGTTATGCCTATGCCACTATTCCGGAGTGTTTGTTGCATTAAACTGGTTATATTTACGCATCGGTGCGCGTATAACCTTCCAGAAAGCGATTTAGAGTTTGAATTTGAACAAGAATTGATATGTGCAAATGATACACATATTTTTACAAATCCCAAGTATGAAATATAATATTTCATTGGTTTGGTATTTGTTTGATGGCCGTGGAGGCACAGGTGTTACAGTCTCCCCTACTTTAGGAAATTTCGTCCCGAAATTTATTTAGAGGAAACTTGTAAGAGTTTAAAACATGAAGTTGAAAAGATCGAACAATATTGGCTAGATTTCTGAACTTCTAGTAACTTTAATAATCATCATGATTGCAACGTAAGAGGGATACCTATATATACAAGTATATAAAGCGTCATTGGTGCGTCCACCATGCCTCCATTACATCGTTATCATTTTGTTATTGTTGTCGCTATCGGTTCTTTCACATAATAAATCTTACTGGATTTCTGTGCACTAAATTTCATAATTATGTGCGCATACATAATTAGAGAATTCCTTGCACAGTTCACACAGTCTATTTTATAATGTGTAGGGTAAAACCAAATGAAAAATCCTGTGATGAGCGTGACTTAGACCGCCATAGAGTCCTTTAGACTAAATCAATAAATGATTTAAATAGACTATCAAGGAGTCTGTTTAGCTACATCACTAGATGTCATTTTTTTTAACCAAATTGTGAATCAATCTTTTTGACTAGACCACTAAAGGGTCTCTTATGAATAATGGAGTGGTACTATATAATCCAAGGGTCTTAACTATTACATAGAAGCCCATTTAAGGATTAAAGGTAGTACCTTTTGAATATCCTGCTACGAATCCCTCATATGAAGATATGAAAGATCCTGCAAGGATTTGGATAAAGAATATCCAGAGTATTAAAAACACCAAAAATGCATAAAAGAAAACATAAGATAAACACATTGTCACATAACCACAAAATTGTTTAACTAGAAGTTTGTTCTGCTAACAGAGCACATGTATTTAAAGTACAATAGGAATCCATCTCGTGGATTTCATTTGGCACTTTAAACATTATCAAGAATCTAACTATAAAGATAGAAAGATTCAAAAAGAAAATTCGATTTCGATTGTAAGGAACCGAAATGTTCGAATTTAGGTATATAAGGAATCCAATTAAGGACTCAGATTTGTATGATAATCATCCACAAGGGTCTAAATATGAAGATAAAAAGATCCCATATGGATTTTAGAAGTTGAAGATGTTTTGAAACCTTGCACTGGATGTGCTTAGGTCAAAACATGATGTAAAATGCTTATGAAGTTGAGATGCTAGATATGTCAAGGCGACATATGAAGCAGAATTTTGAAGGTTAAGTCAATGTATGAGGAAAATATTTTTGAAAACTATGCATGGGGTTCTTTTAAGAAAAATGTGTTTAACGTTTTTGAAACCTTATATATAATACTTTTGAAATCATAAAGTAGGTGTATTAGATAGATATATTTTAAAAAAAAATGTTTTAAAATTATGCGAGATGAATTTTGAAATTATGTATAAGGTTTTTGAAAGACATGAATGATGCTTTTCGAAATCATGCACTTGATAAGAAAATGTATTGTGTTAATATTGTCTTCAGACTATATGAAATATTTTGAAATTAGAAAGGTTGGTTTTGATAACATGGCCAATGTTTTTGAAATACATAGACAATGTATCTAGAAAAAATTGTTTTCAAACTATATGAAATGTTTTGAGATCATGAAAATTGTGTTGAAATACTTGTACTGTGTATGTTGAAAAAAAAAAAAAAACGTAATGGGTATGAGATTTGAAAATACCCTTAGTTATTTAACCAAGGATTTCAAAGGTACAAATGTGCAGAAGCATGATCACTCATAATGTCACTTTATTTTCTGTACTTTGTTTCTTAGAATGAAACGAGTACTTAAAATTTTTGAAGGAAATTATGAGCGATCACTTGAAAGGGAGAATCACAAGAGTAGTTTGTAAGGAACATAGTTCCTTAATGCAGGTATCATAGGAAAATCATACACATATGTAACTATACTTGTATATCAGAATTGTGAACAACAACTTTTATTTATAAACAAAACAGATTGTTTCACATTACAAGAAATAGGAGAAACAAAAGCATAAGACAGCAACATCTTCTACTCAGCCAACTGCTCATCCGTGGGTCAAATTTGCATTAGCAAGCTTTGGGCAATCTCTTTGGAAATGGCCCATCTCGCCACAGTTGTAGCAAGACCCTCGTGAGAAACGAGCTTGAGCAGGAGTGTCGCCAGCTTGATTTGGTACAGCTGCAGTTGGGCAAACCCTTGCTGTATGACCTATAAGTCCACAAATCTGGCATTTGCGGCACCTCACACTAGCATGATGATGAAGGCTACATTGGTTGCACAAGGGTGCAGTTCCATTGTATGGCTTCCTAGCAGGGGGTTGAGCTGGTTGGTTGGGGGAAGGCTTTACCATTGTGAGCGACAATGGCGAAGTTCTGAGAAATCTTTCGCTTCTTTGACTTCTTAGGGGGTCGTTCATCCATGGTCTTTGATTCCTCGATTGGTTTATTGGCTGATGGTGCTGTCACCTGACTAGGCCCTGCCTGTCTTGGTGACTCTTGAGTGGCTTCATCCTGGAGATGATACATGGCAGTAGCTAATTCAACAGTCTTCAGGACTACTTCGCCTATTCGCTGAGCGAATTTGGCTGCTTGTTCAGATATCTGGGCGTCATCGTGATGAAGAGGCATTCTTGAAGAAAAAGAAAGGCATAGGGAGAAACAGGTGAAAGATTATTGGACATTCAAAACAGAATGATAACGCATGAAAATTGCGATCATTTGTTTGTTACCTAAGGCAAACAAATGAGACGGTGACTAATCAAAGTAAATGGGTCAAAAATAATGTATCGCGAAGACATGCTCGCCTATAAGTGAACACTCATCCCAAGAATTCCCAGGTAAGCACAGCTGGTCTCGCGTCTGATGAGATGTATACGAAGTGCTTGCCTAGACAGAAAACTCAGAATACAGGCATTCACCCTTCCAGTTTGCACGTGTTCACATTATTTAAAACCCAAAACCTTGACGAAGTTTTGAAAACTCAAAAAGGTTCAAAACCATATAATAGAGAGTTCAAAACCTTACAATAGAGGGTTCAAAACCTAGTAATCAATCATCCTAGAACAGATGATTAGTTTTCAAAGCGGTTTTGAAATTTATGTTCTTGTTGTGGTCGTCGCCTAAGGATAGGTGACGGTATTGTTTTATGACTAAACGCAAGTAAACTCGCGTTAGGGTCCTAAGAAGGTTATAGACTAGGTCAAAGCATTACTAATTACTAATAACCTAATTCCCTATAACCATTGGCTCTGATACCATCTTTTCTGTCACACCCCGACCGCGTAGAACAACAAATCGCGGCGGAAACATCGGGGCGTGTTGCAACAGAATTAATGTTTCACAACCATGGATATTAAAGTTTCGTTTTATTGATTAAAAGTGTTACCATGTCTTAACAAACAAGGAATTTCAACATAATTAACTAGTCTTGCATCTTTTATTGTCACTAAAGCCCAAGTCTGTCTATGTGTATCTTGATCATCTTATGCAACAGCTCCTGAAAAACACATGTGAAAATAGGTACGTCAGCATAAAAATGCCTGTGAGATACATAGGTTTTGTGAAGATAAGATTCATGACTTATGTTTGAGAAAATGTTTAGTCATGAACCTTGTTATTTGCTTTGTCTTTTAAATCATTTGAAAAACGATAAGATCAGATGATAAGTATAAATAAATGTAAGGTTAAATGAATAACCAAGTAAAATGTGTTTGTATAAGATAAGTTGTTTATAAATCAATGTCTTGTGAAAAGTATGTTATTTGTATGAAATGTTCTATGTCTCAAATTGAAATGATTCAAATAACGTTACGACATGTAATACCATACAAACACTTATATATAGGAAGTACCAGCGGCGTATCCACCATGCTTGTATCATATTACACACGCATCGTTACTTAATCACTTAATCAAACCAAACCAAACAATGTAAAATGTTCATGTCAAGATGTAAATCATGTCAAAATGTCTATGTCAAATATCCATGTCAAATGTCTATGTCAAATATCTATGTCAAATGTCTATGTCAAATATCCATGTCAAATGTCTATGTCAAATATCCATGTCAAATGTCTATGTCAAATATCCCTGTCAAATGTCTATGTCAAATATCCATGTCAAATGTCTATGTCAAAATGTCATGTATGGCAAGTGAAAGGTCTCAACTAAACCATATGCACAAAAACAAAGTATTGAAGTAAAACTTGGTTTAAATCAAAGTTATGTTTTGTGGGAAATGCATGATCAAATGTCAATCATGTTAAAATGTCTATGCCAAAATGTCTATGTCAAATGTCTATGTCAAAATGTCATGTATGGCAAGTGAAAGGTCTCAACTAAACCATATGCACAAAAACAAAGTATTGAAGTAAAACTTGGTTTAAATCAAAGCTATGTTTTGTGTAAATGCATGCAAATATTTAATATGAACATTTATGCGGTATTGTGAATATGCATACATCCAAGCCTAGCGACTGTGGTGATAAACCCTTTAAACAAATTAAAGGTCTATCTGTCTTATATCAACGAATTCGGTCATTCCTTTCATCCCCTTTCCCTGGGACGTCCGGAACGGGAGTTGTCAATTCCTATGGTACCACTACCTACTAACGAACGGCATGATCGGTGTTAATGAATGTATTGTCCCATGTAAACAAACCAAATGGCATACCAAAATGTAAGCATGTGATGAAAACAATGTACTAAGTATGCACGCAATGGACATACATAGCATAAAATGTAAATGTAAAACGATGTACTAAGTATGAACTAAATGGACATACATAGCATAAAACACAATGAGATCATGTACTATAATGTACTAACGAACATAGCAGGTATATGATGCGAAAACAGGAAAGCATGAAAGTAACAAGTAGGCACATGTGTTCCACCCCAAAACAGTTTAGAAAACAGTAAAATAGGGGTCTATGTACTCACTTGAGATTGCTCAGTTGTCTAAAGATAACCACCAAGCAGTGCTAGAGATCGCGGATATCAAACGGCACCTAATATAGGTAACTATGTTAATTAACCGGACCTAGATCGGAAGATCGGGTAGCATTAGGGTTTGTAAACCAAACGAGTGTAGAGACTCGTGTCATTTGGTTTAACAAAGCCTACATACTAAATGAAACTTAACCTAAGTGCTTACGACCCATTACGACCCGTTTAGGTAGCTTATGCTACTTTAACGCGTCGTTCGCGTGAAACGCGTTCGGATCGCCTAACTAGTCCTATGACAAGTGTTATATGCCTAAACATGTTACATAATCATTTATGTGACAAAAGTTTAGGTTACATATGCTTAATTACCAATTATACATGAAAAGGGTATTCTGGTAATTTACCTAAGGCATATAAACTACCTATCATACAACTACTTAAACGATGTGACCATAGGGTATAACCTCAGAAGGTTATTCCCTATACTAGGGTCACCTAATGTATTTGGTCGGATCCTAATGATCGACCAAACTGGGTCGGGTTCGAAGGTATAAGCGATTTATCAGATCGCTTACCCTACGACCCTAGACAACGTGGTAATCAGTAGGCATAGTCCCAAGGGACTATAACCAACGTGATTACACTCACGTTGCGAAGTTCAATCGAACTTCGCATTGACCATTACTGGTCAACGCTGAAAGTCAAACAAAGTTTGACTTTCTGACTCGAAAAGCAGTAAAAATAAGGAAAAGAACGAAAGAATACTTACGAAGGGTCCCCGAATGCTAATCCCGATCCAAGAACTCAGGTATGAAACAATGGTTTCAACTTAGAGCTCTCAAATCAGAATTCTTGTGCAAAATGAGGTTGTGTGGGTTGGGTATTTATAGGAATACCCAAACCGTTAGGATCGTTCCATGGAAAACGTGCCATGAATCCAACCCGTACACTTGTCGGAACCTTATGGTGGCTGGAAATCCATCCTTATCAGATGACTAGACAATTATGATTATGTGGTTGTGGTTAAAACATGTGCAAACAGGCTGTTTAAACATTGCACCTGGTCTGGAGACCCCATACGCATCGTAGGGCAAAGATGGCCTGCGCATCGTATGGGTGAACTTTGGCAGATTTACAGTTTTGGTCCCTGTCATGCATTCAGCCCATTTTTGACACGTTTAAGGCCCGTTAACCCCATTTCAAAGCTCTAAAATGAAGTTAAAGTATAGGGAACTTAAAACATGCTCAAAAATATCTCGGATGTCGGTTCGTTTAGCCGTACGAACGCGATGTTCGCTTAATTACGACGGAATGCGCATAAGCGCGAAAAACGATCCAAATGACGAAACGAATGGATTTTTCTTATGCCAAACACTAAAATAAAATATTATAGTGCTTACATAAATTTTTGGATGTCCGGATGTATTCAGAACGTAAGTTATGCTCGAAAATGCAAACTTGTGCACTTTTTGACACTTTTAGTCCCTGAATGACCCAAAAGTTTATTTTAGCACACCGAACCCCTCAAAGCCTATTTCTAAGCTATATAAAGGATATTTAAGGTGTGTTTAACTTATGGTCATGTTCCAGAATGTTCGTTACAGTTCAAATTGACATACTTTCACAGTTTGTCATATTTAGTCCCTGTAAGCGAATTAACTCGATTTTGCCATACCAAAGCCTTCAAAACTTATTTCTAAGTTATGTGAAGGTTATTTAAGGTATGTTATGCCTATGTCACTATTCCGGAGTGTTTGTTGCATTAAACTGGTTATATTTACGCATCGGTGCGCGTATAACCTTCCAGAAAGCGATTTAGAGTTTGAATTTGAACAAGAATTGATATGTGCAAATGATACACATATTTTTACAAATCCCAAGTATGAAATATAATATTTCATTGGTTTGGTATTTGTTTGATGGCCGTGGAGGCACATGTGTTACAATCGAGTCATTTGTGGTCAGTTAGTTTGATGTTAGGGATGTTTCAGTCACTTGTTTGGTCATTTTTTTGAGTCGAGTCTATAAGAAGTAAGCCTCATGTCAGTAGTTTCAAGTCGGTTCGAGTATGTTTAGACCAGTTCTTTTGTTGAGTCTGTTTAGGGGTCTTTGTGTCATATTATAAGTCTGCGGTTTTGTTGAGTATGTGTCGAGTCGGTATTGCTTTGGTGTTTGCTTGTTTTTGTTATGCAGGTTTAAATCGTACCACCCGTACTCAATCTCCATTCGGGTGATTTTGGAGCTGCTGATCGAATTCCAGGCATTTATCAAGCGTACTAGTTAGAGTCAAAGCCGATCGCGAACGAAATGCTATAGGATCGAGCTGGATTGGACGAGAGCTTTGAAGCATACGCGTTGTTAATAACCAGCTAAGTCCTTTCTGATTTTCCCTTGGTTTTTTATTTCTTATTTTATTTTTAGTTTTTTGAGTCGGTTTCCGTCCTACATTGAGGGCAATGTAGAGTTTAAGTGTGGGGATGGGAAACTATCGTTTAGTGTCGTTAGTATAGTTAGTCGTGTCATAAAAAGTCGAAAGAAAAAAAAAGAGCAAAAAGCAAAGTCTAAGCTCGTATGAAAAAAATAGATTTGATTCTAAACTCTTTGGATCTTGGTATAAGGCGGTTAGGAAATAACCCAGTGGTTGTTCCTTTTGTCCTATAAGCTTGAGGGGGGATTAGGTGGACTTGCAATTCTTAGTGTGAGACCCTAGGTGGATTGACCGAACTTGAACTAAATTGCATGATAAGGGCTTGGAACCGGGTTGGGTTTAAGAGGATCGATATACTTGCAATCGCGGCTAACACGAGTTTCGGTTTTAATAAAAGTAACTTAAGTTTTTGGCCCGTTCGACTATTCCGACTATGATTCCGTTTGCATAATTCTTTTTCGAGGACGAAAAAAGGTTAAGTGTGGGGATATTTGATTTAGGGTAAAATATACATATTTGTCCCGTGTAAATTGTATAATTTATATATAGGTTTTATTTGTTTTTATTTAGTTTTAGTGCTATATTATATTATTTTGTGTTTTGTCAGGTCCTGGTACACATGGAGCGAAAATGAGTAATAATTAAATAACCAGCCAGTTGAGTAGAGTAGGGCGTCAATGACCGAATTAAAATGCCACTATTTTTTCTTGATTAGACCGAGCCCACTTATCTCTATACATTGAAGTTGAAAGATGGGGTGCATGAGTGCACAAAAGATGAAAGTGAAAAAAAATTCATTGTGACAACTTCTTGGAATTTGAGGGACTAAAAATGAAGAAAACCATGAAAGTTAAATTAATTCAAACATGTTAAAGTTCTGTGATGTTGACCGAATTCTTTTGGGTTGACTAAGAGAAATAAATATGTTGACTGAGGTATTGTTGTGTGGACCGCCCCACTTCGATTTTATTTTGACATGGGCTTGGACTATGGGTTTCTGGAGTGGACCAGATTTATTGGCACCAGTTTGAGAAGCAGGTGATCCGGGAGACAAAAGGGATTTTTGACATTGGGCCGTGAGAGAGTGAAATAGTTGCACCGACTTCAAACAGCAACAGCTATTATTTTACTTGGAAACAAAGTAATTTCAGAAGATATATATTCGACAGCAGCAACATCGAGGAGGAGAGATCAGAGACGCGAATTATCACGAATCTTGGAGTTCTTGGACTGCTTTAAAGGCTGATTGGAGCGATTTAGAGCATTCGGAACGTGTGGAATCATCGGGTAACATCTTGGAAGCATTCGAGAGTGAAGATTCGGGTTTAATCATCCTTATTCTCTTGTTTTCGTTTGTTTAAACCTTGTTACATGATGAATTCAGTTTATACATTGATTTATATTACGTTCTTGACAATGATTTGCGGCTAAATTTTATTAACTACCTAGGCTAATGACTATATCTAAATAAAGTTTGAATCTTTACTCGATTTTTGGCATGGTTGTGGATTTTTCTTGTATTGTAAAAGCTTCGGGAATTTAACTTGGTGCGTATGCGTGCTTGTGATTATTTTATTATTGTTTATTGCTTCGTTTCGATTCTTGGTGACGGTCTTTATCACGGAATAGAGTCGGGCTAGGGTTTTAGGTTTTGGTGAGTGTCTATATCACATAATAAATCTCTGATCCTTTAGGGTGAAAATCTAGTAAGTAACCTTAGAAGTAATATTCGGTAATTTAATAAAATCAAGTGTGCTGCTAAACTCGTCGCGGAAAAGCTCGAGGTTATTAATAGGTCTCGGTTTAGTTATAAGGACTTAACATTCCATTGTCTATTAAGCCAAGATTAAAACCCGTAGTTGCTTTAGACGTTCGCGCTGAGAGGTAGAGCGTCTTATATAGGCACTTTCAAGAAACTAGAGGACGGAAAAGAAATCTAGAAAACCGGTGAGCGTAACATCCTAGGTAGTGCCACAAGAATCGCCTTGAGAGTGTTTGAGGGGCTTAGTGGTGTCTTAATAGGTTTAGTATCCAAAGATCCCGGTTCCACACCACAAAATCATCGAGTAGAGATCCATTCTGAGTTTAGCTTGCGTCTAGCCTAGGTAGTCTTCATTCACCACTGGTCAAAGTCTCCGTTAGAGTTCGTGCTAGTTCTTTAGCTAATCTAGTTAGTCGTTTTTGCATTATTTAGGATTTTTAGAAACCCCCCCCCCCAATCAATAAACAAAATAGTTTGAGTCGTGTCAGTCTAAGTCTAGATAGAGTCATTAGCGTAATCAGTAGAGTCTCTTGGGTTCGATACTCGGACTTCCTTAGGCTATACTACATTGATCGGTACACTTGCCGATTGTGTGGTTTAGGGATTAGAGAGTCTTAGTTTTATAAATTTAAAGCTTAGAGTGTCTAATTTAGGGTTAATTTTAGTTGTTTTTGTTAAACCACTTTGTGCACATCAATCATCCTCGAGTATACGAAGCTGATGAAAACCAAAACGAAGGTCAATATTTGAGAAACAGGACGCGCCTTGTAGTTGGTCGAATAGATCATCAATACGGGGTAGAGGGTAACGATTCTTAATGGTGAGCTTATTAAGTTCGCGATAGTCGATACACATACGAAACAATCCATCCTTCTTCTTGACAAATAGCACAGGAGCACCCCACGGAGAGGTACTCGGATGAATAAATCCCTTGTCGAGCAATTCTTATAGTTGACTAGATAATTCTTGCATCTCAGAAGATGCAAGACGATAGGGAGCCTTGGCGACATGAGTCGCCTTGGCGACATGAGTCGCACCAGGTATGAGATCAATACGAAAATCAACAAATCTAGGAGGAGGAAGACCTGGTAGATCCTCAGGGAAGACATCAGGGAAATCACACACTACTGGAACATCGCTTATGTTCTTCCCCTTGCCCTTTTGTTCCACCACGTGGGCCAAGAAGGCAAGGTTCTGTTTACGTAAACACCTGTTCGCTTGAGTGCATGACATCAACTTTAGTCCTTTCGAAGGTCGGTCTCCATTAATGTTCAAAATATCACCGGACGGGAGAGGAAGACGAACAAGTTTCTCACGACAAACAATCTCGGCATGATTTTTACCCAACCAGTCCATACCGACTATGACGTCGAAACTACCCAGTCGCATGGGTATGAGATCAATAGAAAAGACGTGATCATTAAGAGTCAGGGAACAATCACGCAAAATATAATCAACAAGAATCGATTTACCATTGGCGACCTCAACAGAGAACGACTCAGGTAACTTAGAGCGTGTACAGTTTATCAAAGACTCAAATTCCACGGACACAAAGCTCTTAACGGCACCAGTATCAAATAGAATCGAAGCATAAAGGTTATTGACGAGAAACGTACCATTCACCACATCATTGTTGTTGCGAGCCTGGTTAGCATTAACATTGAAAACTCGTCCATGAGCGGTTGCTTGTTGTTCTTGATTCAACTGGGGGCAACGATTACGAAGATGAGTAGTATCTCCACACTGAAAGCATGCACGAACGGCATTGACTGGTCCTGGGTTCTGTGGAGGAGCTGGAAGAGCTGGTAAAGCTGCCTGAGCTGGGGCTTGCTGAGCTGGTTATGCAGGGTTAGCTTGGCGACAATAAGGAGTCGTGTGACCATAACAGTTACAGTTGGTACACAATCGACATGCAGAAGCAGCAGGATGATGGAAGTTGCAAGTAGTACACTTTGGATGAAGACCAGTGTACTGTTTCTTAGCTTCTTGAGTAGTCGGGTTAGCAGCAGTAGTAGCAGGAGCTGGTTTAGCAGCAGGGTTTGTAGCAGGAACAATAGCATTGCATCCTGAACCCTGAGATTTCCTTTTCTTGTTCTTGCTGCCGCTTGGCTGCTGGGTAACTTGATTTGTAGACTTTGAAGGGGCAGGAGTAGCAAACTGCTTATCCCGCACACGGTTGTTGTTCAAACTAGCTGTCAAATGATAGACTTCTTCAATAGTTCCTAGTTGAGCTCCTTCAATTGAATCACGCATAGCAGGAGGCAGGCCATTGATGTACTTGGTTATCATGCGCTTAGGAGTCAAAACCAAGTGAGGAACAATAAGACTTAGTTGCTTGAATCGGGTAGTATAGGCCAGATTATCATCACCAATCTGCTTCAAGTGCCAAAACTCTTCTTTGAGCTTCAGCTGTTCAAGAGGAGGGCAGAACTCAAGCATCATTAGTTCCCGCACCTCCACCCATGGAAGAGCATAGGCTTCTTCGTTCAAACAAATGTTTCTCTCATTTGACCACCACTCCAGCGCTCTGCCCTGAAACATTCTAGTTACACTCCTAGTTTTCAAATGATCTGGGCATTCGCTATTAATGAAGGTAACTTCAATGCTGTCAAACCATTCGAGCATAGCAGTCACCCCATCACTTCCCGTGAAAGGCTTAGGGTTGCACGAGATGAAATGTTTGTAATTGAACTTTGCAGAAGTCGGCTTTTCCGCTTTAGAGTCTACAGAGGATGGAGGAGTGTTTGATCCTTAGATCTCAGAGACAATCTTTGGCATGACTCGAGCAATCTGGTCGGCCATGAAAGACATCGTCTTCTTCTGAGACTTCTCTCTGGATTTCTTGAGATTGTCTGAAAGTCTCCGAGCAGACATCTAAAAGATCCAACATGAGGATCGTATAAGTCTAGGTTACGAAGTCTCACAGTGTAGATTCACACACGATAGATTAAAGAATCAAGATTCAAAAATAGATTCAACACCGCAAAACGCACGACTTTCACATGGCACGTCGTACGAAGTTTGGTCAACATGCCAGAAACGCTTATATATAGGAAGTACCGGCGGCGTATCCACCACGTTTCGGGCACATCGCCTCTGCCTCGTACTTGGTGTCATGTTACGTGTCGCAACTCCCAAACACACTCATCATCATTATACACACGTAGATTAGCTTAATAGATTCACATAGACCAACCCAAATAGATTCACATAGATCCCAATAGATTTCAATAGATTTTGGTAGATTCATATAGATTACGCTAGGGTACACCTAAATTACACATAGATTTCACATAGATTACGCAAGTAGTTTCCCACGGCTTAGATTTCACATCCTCATCGCCGGTCTGCAAACACTAAGTTTCGCATGGCACTTGGTACGAAAGTTGGTAACATGCCGGAAACACTTATATATAGGAAGTACCAGCGGCGTATCCACCATGTTTCAGACACGTCACTTCTGTCTCGTATTCCATGCCACGTTACATTTAGTGTTTCACAACCACAACAACTCATAGATTCATCAGATAGATTTATATAGCACCATAGTCGATCAAGATTTCAGCACAGATTACTCTTTGAACAAGGCTTTATAAATTTAGTTTAATTATGAGATTAGCATTAGTGTTTTAGGTTGCGAACATAAGTGTGATTTGTGTAAAAAGTATCCCAAAATGAATGAAGAATCAAGTTTAAACCACATACATAAAATCGAGATCACATTAAAGATAGGCTCGTAAAACATAGGATTGTTCCGGGTAGAGGAACGAGGACTAACCAAAGTGATTCGAACCCCTTTCGAATTGAGGCGACGTGTCTTGACTTACTTAGACAAATACGTCATCGATGTTAGGCCTACGATATTCGTCCTCTTAGTCATTTCACGTCTCTATTTGATTGGGAATTTTGAGACTTTGGCGAGACATAAAAATGAAGAGTGGGACTAGTTATCAAGGTATGAGTTTCACATCTAACTTGACAACACTGTATCGTAATAGCGTTGGATGTCACTCCTGACTTGAGGGCAATTTCGTGCAAAATACGAACTCTGAATGACAGTGTTTCCAAAGCATCTAAGTGTATATTGTATCAGCCTTAGGAAATGCATGTAAGTTGAAGAATAGTGTTGCTAGGAAGCATATACGGCAAAATGCATAAGTCTTAAACAACAAATAAGAATCAAGATTCCTAGAACTATAGACTAGGGCAAGTATTCCTACTTATCCTAATTCCCTATAGTTATGGCTCTGATACCAATCTGTCACACCCCAACCGATGGCGGAAACATCAGGGTGCGAGCACTAAGCGTTCAGATTGCTCATGAGATTCCATAACACTAGACATTTCAATAGATATTAATCAATTTTCATATCAAATTGTCTAAAAGCTTCAACCACAAAAATATCAAAGTACAAAACATAACAAATATTGTTCAATTGTTTCCACTGACTCTAGGTTAACTAAGATGTGTTTCTAAGCAGCATCCTAGCTTGTTTCAAGAATCCTAGCATCCTGTCAGCCTGAAACATGTATTAAAATAAAGTCAGTACAAAAATGTACCGGCGAGTACACAAGTTTGAGTATATAGAATAATAGATTAAAACAACTCATATCCACAATGTACGTAAATAAAATAGTCTCAGCCGTGCTAGTGTCGCAGTCCAACCAGTGATAGCCTAAGTGTCCCGATGCTTTAGTGTTTACCCAAGACTCAAGGTAAACTAGAATCCTCCTAACAATACCCCCAAGAATAATGGGGAGGTGCATCTCCTATAGCGCTACTATTGTTAAGGCGGAACAACACACTCTGGATTAAATGTCACGTAGCACAAAGAATCAAGAATCAAGAATCACAAGTTTCTCGTACACATAGGATAGAGTTTAGATTCAAAAGTATCAAGTTTCGTAGTTTATAGAATACATGTTACATCCCAAAGTTTAAAGTAAAAAGGGATCGAGTATACTCACAGTGATTTCTTAACACTTAAGACCGTTATTGGATCAAAGGGAGCTCTTTTAGAATTAGCCTGATTAGATTACAACAGATAAGAGTCGGGCAGAATAACGAGATTGCGCAAAGTGTCGGATCAGTCACTGGATCGGATGGCTGTCCGATCGGATGGCCATCCGATCGGATTGCCAGTCGATTGAGGTGACAATATGTGAAGGAAAGGATGGCTACCCGATCGGATGGCTATCCTATCGGATTGCCACTCGATTCAAGTGTAATTGTTGCTAGGTGACTTGGTTGCTTTGATCGGATGGCTGTTCGATCAGATGGCTATCCAATCGGATTGTCATTCGATCAAAGGTTCCAAAGTTTCAAGTTTCTAAAAAATTTTCTAAGTGTTAAAAGGTTGAGGGACAAGTGTCACCTGATCGAGTTGGTTGTTCAATCGGATGGCTATCCGATGTGATTGCCGCTCGATCGAGTGGTCCTTGTTCCGTCTAAATTTTGCAAAGTTTCTAAGTTTCTAGATTAACGATGACGGCATGGTACGTACTGAGGCAATGGTAAACTCATCATCATACAGCTGGTCTAATCGGATGGGTATCACCCCTGTCCGGTCAGTCATCTGTTCATAACGAGTTTATGTCGGAATTCGTACTATGGTCGTCTTCTCTGGCAACAATCCGTTTCCAAACCAACTCCAGACTATCCATCAAGTCTATAGTCTGTTTAGACCCGGATTCCACCGTTTAAAATGAAAGGTTGAAGGAATATGAAGATAACTTTAAGTTTTATTATGAAAAATCTTAGATCTAGCTTAGATTCGGTGAAAAACACTTGGAATTCCTCAGATCTGAGCTAGATCTTACCAGGAATGACATCATATAGTAGTTTGTACAAACCACCATGATGACAACATCCTCAAGAACTCAGATCTAAGGGATTTCACGGTGAAAAATGTGATTTCAAAGAAGAATCGCATAGAGAATGAGGTGGAGATCAAGGAAGTACAAGAATCTAGTGTAAAACGTACCGGAATCGCCGAGAAATCAAAGAAATGTGGTGTGCGTGCGTCTGAGTCGAGTGAGGCTGTCACATCAGTGAAGGACTGATGTGACAGGCCTATTTATAGTGTGGGAGAAGGACTAGAGCAGTGTGCTATGGATCGGATGGCGGGTCAATCGAGTGGCCATCCGATCGGATTGCCACTTGGTCAATCCTCTCCTTTCCGCATCCCCGTCTTTGGTTTGTTTTGCGTGTTAGATTAAGCGTGTCGTTGCATATTAGATGGTAAAAGTATCACATAACTAGATTACATCATAAACACCAAAAGTTTCCAAGTTTAATAGATTCCACTATTGACAAGACTCCAGTCTCTCGTTCAACCAAGATTCAAGCTTCACGAGTCTCAAGGGTCAAGCACCAATTAGGTATCAAGAATCAAGAGTAAAGAGTCAAGAATCATAGAATCACGTCTCATAGAATCATAGTTTCCAAGTATCAAGTATCAAGAATCTAGAGTTAAGCATCAAAAATCATAGTTTAAGTATCAAGAATCAAGATTCTAGCATTATAAAGACTCACAAAGTTTCACAAGTAGTAAAGCATCAATATTACATAGATTAAGGACTAAAACTGACAATAGACAAAGTCCAGGGACTAAACTTACCAAAAACCTAAAGTTTAGGGATGCAGGGCATTACAACAGCGTCTTTCCTCTTCTGTCACCTATAAATAGCACCTGTCACGTCATGAACAGTGATGTGACAGCTCTCTCGTCCGACCAGCGCACTTTGGGCTATTTTCTCTCGATTTCTCGTGATTCTTGTAAGTTTCTACCCCAAATCTTGTACTTTCTTGATCTACACACACTTTCTCATCATTTCCACCATCAAATCTTAACTTTTCACCGTGAAATCGATGGATTTGGGCTGTTCTTGGATGATGTCATCATGGGTTCTCATGAACTTCAAAGTGTGACCTCATTCCACCAAGAACAACTCAGATCTAAGAGATTTCAACATGTTTAAACACTGATTTCACCTAAATCTAGATTAAAAGAGTTGAAAGATGTTTTCATAACCTTATTCCACATTCTTTTACAATCATGTACTCAAAACCGATGGAATCCGAGCTCGTTCAGACCTTCTACTCGTTCTATAGTGAAGTGTTGGACTGAGAATGGATTCCTATCGGAGAAGACGACCGATTCACGGGTTGAACATGAAGTACCGTCAAGAACAGTTAACTGATCGAACGGGGTGGTTCCCATCCGATTGGATGGCCTGGACTTGATGGGGTTTCCGTGTTTAACACGTTGTCATACCGTCTCGGTTCAATCGCAAAACTTTCCAAACTAAACAATTTTTACAAGGTGCTCAACGAACAGGTCACCAAACGAATTTCCGTTCGATCGGATTCCCATTCGATCGAACGACAATCCGACCGGATGACTTGCGACCTTTTTACTTAAACATTTTCACAAAAACTCAAAGAAGATCACTTTCAGCAAATCGCCATCCGTTCGGATGACCATCCGGCCGGATGACCTGATTAGTAGAAACACTTCTTTATTTTGAAAAAGCTACAACGAAAACTTCAAAGTCACATCATACACAAACACATCCATCCCAAATGAATGACAGTCCGACCGAATGGCCATCCGACCGGATGACCATCCGTTCCCCATCACTTTGTCACGTCGTTTAACGCACCATTCGTCGCTTATGCTATCGTTATGTAATCAGGCTAACTTTCCAGCGCTCCCTTCAATCCAAGGCTGTGTTATTCATTTAACACAATCTGTGAGTATACTCGATCCCTTTTTGCTTTACGCACTTTTGGGTGTTACATACGTTACCTATATCAAATCACATCGATCACACAACGCAAAAACTTTTATACGCTAACCGACCTTGCATGTAATATGTGTTACTTGATGAATGCTTGTATGTTATGTTTACACAGTGATTGTTGCCTGACACCTTAGCAACGATAGTACTATAGTTTGGACCCAGCACCTGTCGTGGACAGGGGTTGTTAAGGGCTTTACTTCACGTGTCACAGTGGTGATATGCGTTGCGCATTCTACAACTTGCAGTCAAGTTTGTGCATATTTCATTGTCGATAACCTACTAGCTTCACTTTGCTACATGTTACATGCTGGTTATGCGTAAAATGATTTCGCTGTCTACTATACTATTAAACTTGTATGCTCACCTTTACACTATTTGTATTGACTTTATTTTAACATATGTGACAGGTGTTTAGGATGTTGTGCATTGCCTTGCTTTTGTGGAATCAAGCTAGGAGAGAGTCTAGAAACAAATTTAATAAATTCTGAGTTGTCGAAACAATTTATTTGTCTATGAGATATTATGTCTGTATTAACTGATTTGCTAAGTATGTTATGGTATGGGACGTAACTTTAAATATTTGGTAAAATTAGTTGTTATGGATTTCTCCTGGACAATCTGTTTCGCTTAGTGCCTCACCCCGATGTTTCCGCCATTGGTTGGGGTGTGACGGATTGGTATCAGAGCCATAACTATAGGGAATTAGGCAAGAGTCGACCTAATCGGGGTCGATGTCTTAGAAACGACCTAGTCTATAGTCTAAGTACCAACAGACCGCCTTGTGCAAACTCAGTAGGGGTTTTGTGCGAGCCTATTTATGTTAATCGATCGACTCGCAACCATACTAAACTCTATCCGCCTTTCCTAAGGCTGGAATATTATCACTTAGCCTTTCCTAAGGCTAGCATATCGCACACTATTTTCGAAAATGAACAAGTGATTAGATCGAGACTAGGTGTGAAAACCGCAAACTCTTGATTGGATCGCTTGTTCGACGTGCATTTTTACTATAAACACGAGAATTTGCGTTGAATCAGGAGTGAAATCCATACTTCGACGCAGATTTTCTCTCTCTATCTCGTGATTCTATCACACAAACAGGAACATAGTCATTAAGTTAGGGGTGAAATCCAAACCTTGATGACTTTTTCCGCCCTCTATTTTGGTTTTACAAAACTCTCACTAAAGTCTCGATGGCTTCCAATGACTCAAGTCGCGTGAATAACCAAAAGGATGTGTGCCATTCACCGTATGCCGGTGATAGAGCACAGTCTATTAGGCCAAAGCGTGTACTCGAAGTCCTTGAGAATAGTCGAATCACTTTAGGTAGTCGACGTCTATCAGCCGAGACAATCTCTTTTCGATTTTATGTGTTTCGATTCAGGATTTCGCCACCGCTGACTCTGTGATTTATCACTTTTATGTGAAATTTTATGTGTTTTATGTGGTTTTACATGGTTATGTGTTTTGATTTTGGTAATTTATTCGCCTTTCGCTACTCGCTTTGATCAACATGCACAACTCGCACTGCACATCTATCTCAATACGCTAACAAATTGCACGCTATGTCACTCGCTTACGCTATGCTACTCGCTATGTTACTCACAATCGCTACTCGCTATTCGCACTCGCAACTCTCGATCGCTTACGCGGCTATGAAAGATAGGTGAATACGTGCAATATATGTAAGTGAATACGTGCAAAATATAGGGTGATATGTGGTTGCGTCGAGCTGTGTGTGTCACACCCCCAAAATCCACCATGCGGAGTATCACCGCTTGGAGGCGTGACGTGACCAGGATCGAGCCACCAATCATATTGAACAACTCAATTAAGTAAATAAAACCATACATAATACGATTGGTGACCAAAGCTAGTTAACCTTGTTTGGTTTAAACAGCGGAAGCATAAACGTGAGTTCAAAAGCATAAGTCCATAGTTTATAAGTTAAAGTTTCAAAACGCAAGTTTAGTAAGTTCATAAGGATTTAAACATTAAGCACGGAACATAACAGTCCGTACACCACAACGACTCCTTCCTCGTGCAAGCTCCAAGTGTTTAACGACCTGTAAGGCATGTAACAACGAGTCAACAACAAAGTTGAGTGATTTCACGTTTGGTTGATTAGTTTTAAGTTGTTTCTGAAAAACGTGGTTTGACTTTCATTGGCTTAATTGCCGTGGGGTTACCCCATAGTTGAAAGTATGTTTAATCAAATCCTTGAAGTCGCTCCAAAGGGTGGCATTCGCGTCTGCCAATCCGAGCATCTGGACTTGCGTGTCCCACCAAGAATACGCTTTCCCTTGCAACATGCTGGTAGCGTACTCTACTCGTTTGCTGGCAGGGCTTTCACTCTCTTCGAATGCGTATTCGATTCTTCGGATCCAGTGCAGAAGGCCGATTGCCCCTTCAGTGCCGTCGAAAGTGGGAGGTTTGCATTCCAGGAACGCCCTGAAGGTGCCCATGCGTATTGGAGAGTGCATGGGTTGACTCCTTGATTGGGTTGCTAAGGCTTCAGCAATCCGTTCGTTAATCAAGGTCGTCAGCTGACCCTGGGTCATGTCGAGACCCACTCATGATCTTCACGTCGAAGGAACTTACGTAAGAAAGGTGTCGCAAAGTGCGTAGGTGTGGAGTGACAGAAAAGAGTAAGCACACAAGGTTTAAATAGCAAATATCACATTATCTAATGCACAGTGAGAACTATCTAACCGACAATATAACATAAATCATACCACTTATGGTGTCGAGTCTTGCACGTGGAACGAAGCGTCGTTGTGGATTGTTGAGCACTGTACAGGTTATAGTCTGGTTTTATCAAAAAGCTTTTTCCCCTTTTAAAACCAAGTTCACTATAACCAATGGCTCTGATACCAATCTGTCAGACCCCCAAAATCCACCATGCGGAGTATCACCGCTTGGAGGCGTGACGTGACCAGGATCGAGCCACCAATCATATTGAACAACTCAATTAAGTAAATAAAACCATACATAATATGATTGGTGACCAAAGCTAGTTAACCTTGTTTGGTTTAAACAGCGGAAGCATAAACGTGAGTTCAAAAGCATAAGTCCATAGTTTATAAGTTAAAGTTTCAAAACGCAAGTTTAGTAAGTTCATAAGGATTTAAACATTAAGCACGGAACATAACAGTCCGTACACCACAACGACTTCTTCCTCGTGCAAGCTCCAAGTGTTTAACGACCTGTAAGGCATGTAACAACGAGTCAACAACAAAGTTGAGTGAGTTCACGTTTGGTTGTTTAGTTTTAAGTTGTTTCTGAAAAACGTGGTTTGACTTTCGTTGGCTTAATTGCCGTGGGGTTACCCCATAGTTGAAAGTATGTTTAACCATTTCCTTTTTCTTTACCCAATCCATAACCATGATCAGTGGGGGTTTTCCCCGTTTGAACTACTAGACGGAATGATATCGACTGCTACGCAAATAAGTTGTGCCCTATATCAGTGTCTATCATCACTGACAATCTGCCATAGTCCATTAGTACACGCCCGTCCGACTGGCACGGTGTGAGGTTTGTTAAACCTAATAGCGCTATTAACTAATGACCCGCTCGCCATTGGCCTCGGCGATTAAGTCGATATAAATTGAGGGACTTCATGATAGAGTTTTGTCTAGCTAGTTTTAAGGTTGTTGTCCTGCACCAAGAGGACCACAACGTACGTATTCTACACTAGGAGAATTCGTAGGATTAATAATGGCATCCAATCTATGGAGGATGGCCGTACATATCCTACCCAAGGAGGATATGTAGATTTAGTTTTAATTCTTTAACCCATTCCCAACCACCGGGAATCCCATGCCTTAGAAAGTGTGTGAACTCACCTTGGTTTGCTCGGTTAGATTCTCAATATAGCTAACAGTCAGGGTCGGTCAATCGCGTCCTAGTATGATTTACCAGTTAGTCATTTAGTGGCTTTCAAATAGAACACAAAGTTCCTACACGTATCTATCACACAACATGCATCACTGTAACGGTTTATGCCCATCTAAGTTTCCCGTCCATTCCCCACTCAAAATCAAACATACGATAATGCACATAACATATATAACATGTCAAATCATTCACATATAGCATACTCGACATTTAGACACGCAAGTCACAACTTATGTCAATTCAGCATTAATACTCAAAACCGGCTGTTTTCGGACATTTAAATAAAATAGTTAGATTATTCCAAAAATTCCCAAATTTTTATAGAATGTCATAAACATTCCATATTTTATTGTGTAAAAATATCGGGGTCCGGTTCATTACCCACATTTTATAAAAATTCATATTCGGGACTGAACTCAGATTTATGTATTTCTGACCTCAGTCCACGAAACAATTTATTAAAAATTCATCGTAAGTCCGATTTGCGAAATTCCAGTGGGGTATTTACAAATACTTCAGTTTTCATCTACAGTAAAATTTTCATGGTCCGATTGATCACAAAACTCAGGTTATGACTGAAAGTACGACACCCATTTATTGCTGTCAAAATTCAGCTTAAGTTGCTGTTACAAATTAATACTTTAAAATAGTAAACGGAGTCCAAAAATTACGATTCCAGTGCCATTAGAACCGTATTTCATAATAACATATTTTAGATTCAAAATATCGGTTTTTCGTTGAATTTAAGACCTGTTTACAGCCAACTGAAGTTGGCTGTAAAAGTTGGACAGGTTCTGATTTTAAGTGTTTAACCTTCTAAATCGTGTTCGATCGATTCCGTTAACAAGTTTAGTGATCCACAACAACATGACACATTAATATTAATCAGTAAAACATCAGATAATCAACCAATAATCATAATCATACAAGATCTACATGATTTACACACATATTCATCCATTAACCACCTTGTTCATCACTTTAGTAGATTTTTAGTTGGTGATCTTATATGTTAGTGATTTTTAAGCGACGAAACTCTTATTAACCACTCTAGACAAGATCAAGAAGGCGTTTAGAGTCACTTACTACTAGCTCGAGGCTAGGGAAGAAACTAGGCGAAAAACGCGTGGATAAAAGCAATGTAGCGAGGTCCTTCGCAATCCGAGTGCACCAAGCTTCCTTATACGCGATCCTTAGCACTTGTATGATCTTGGAATGAGAAGATCAAAACCGAAAATGGATGGGTGCTCAAGGGGGTGTTCGGCCGTGAGTTTAGCAAGGAGAGGGAGAGAGTTTTGTTGTGAGTTTGAGGTGAGAAAGGTTATGGTGGTTTAATGATCCTACTTATAGACAATTCCAACACATTTAACCAATGGATCATGTGCTATCTAGATATGGGACAAGTATAATTAAATTAATCAAATGAAGGACATGAGGTGTCCCTCTTGGGACGGTTTGGTTAGGGGGGGGGGGTAATCCGGTTGGTTTCTAACTAGACATTAAGTAATAGTTAGGTTAAGTTAAGTTAGTTTAGGGATTAACCCGGTTACTAGTGTCTCATGCGTTACAGCGGGTGTTAGGGTATTCAGGGACCCTAACTGGCTTAGAAAAAGATAAACAATGTGAATGGCAATATTTTTAGGTTCCGGGTAAAGTCCGGTTGTTCGGTTCGGTGTTGTTCCGTTAAAGTGCTTAATTAATCCGTAAAGTGTCCTATTTATATATTTTGCAACGTTTTTACTTTCTAACACTTAGGAAAATATAACAGACTATTTAGTGACCTTTCTGTACACTATTAGTATATTAACAAATATGTGTAAGCATAACACAGATATCAGAAAGCAGTTAAGTGACTCCACACAGTCGTCAAGCACATTAATTATTATTAATAAACTGTACAGTTACATGGGATTATGAGGGTTGTCACAGTGTGTTTATGTGTATACGTGCTTATGTGCCTATGTGTTTACGTGCCTATGTGGTTTATGTGCCTACTTGATTACGTGCTTATGTGTAGACATGTTACTAAGCTTTAGTAGTATTACATAAGTTGTGAGGTGAGATTTGAACATATAGTGTCTGAATCCTATGGTGATGTCTATTGCAGACAATGTCGTCAATTGGATCGCACACTTCACGCGCTGCACGCTGAAACCATGAGGACAAACGCATCGCTACTCTAGTCACAAAGCAGATGGCTAAGGTCATTCCGTAAATTGTCAGCGAGCTGAATGAAAATGCTAGCAAGTCCTCTGAAGAATCTAGGAATGATTCTCCCCGAGCTACTTTTAGCTTCAAGCAGTTTAAAGCCTGCGGACCCAAAGAATTCACCGTAGAAGACGGGCCTACTGCCATGTTTCAATGGTTCGATTCAATTGAAGTCAACCTGCGCCAAAGCGGCTGTCCCGATAACCTTCGCACTGTTAACGCCACTAGCGTTTTCCAGTCCAGGGCTCTGGACTGGTGGACTGCCGAAAGAAACAAGCGAGGGAATGATGCAGCCTATGGGCTTACATGGGATAAGTTAAAGGACATCATGATGAAGGAGTTGTGCCCTCCCCACGAGCTTCAGAAGCTGGAGGACGAGTTCAGGCACATCAAACAAGACGGTGGTGACAACGCTGGTCTAACTGCCCGCTTCAAGCAGCTAAGTATCATTTGTCCTGGCCAAGTTACTACCCCTGAAATCACCATCAAGAAATACATCCGTGCTTTACCGGATTGTGTGGCTGACTTCGTGCAAGCCGCGAAGACAACAACCATTGAGGAAACCTTCCTACTCGCGGCTGAGATTAATGACAAGCGAGTTCGGGCTGGTTACTTCGATAAGGCTACCAAGAGTCTACACCAAGTTACCGCTGCTCCCACCGCTGAAACCGCCGCCGCACCGCAAGCTTCGAAGTCCTCCCGCCGCAAGAGAAAGAACAACAACAACAACAGTAGCAAGAATTGTGCTGTTACTGTCGCTTCGCTCCAAGCTGTACCTACTCAACCGCAACCCCAGAACCGCCAAGTGGCGGCCCCAGTGACCAATGCACCGCCGGCCAAGCGTGCATATACTGGTCCTCACCCGCTTTGCCCTACCTGTACTTATCATCATCCTACTAGGATTGCATGCAGATTTTGTGTTCACTGCAACCTGTACGGCCACTTTACTGCTAACTGCCGTACCGGTCCCCGCCAAGCCCCAGCCCAAGGTCAAGCTCCTACACCACCAGCTCTCCTTCCTGCTCCACAGGGCCAACAAACAGCTCCTGCACCCGCTACTCACGCAAGAGCCTGCTTTGCATGTGGTGATCCCAACCACTTTGCAAACATGTGCCCCAACAGAGTGGTGAAGCAAGAGCCACAACAGCAACCGCAACAACATCAACAGCAGCAGCCTCAGCAACAGCAGCAGCCAGCAGCCCGCGGACGTGCTTTCAACATCAACGCACGCCAGGCTCAAGCAGACAAAAATGTGGTTAATGGTACATTTCTCGTCAATGGTATATATGCTTTGTGGTTATTTGATACTGGAGCAGATAACTATTTTGTATCGTTTGAATTCGAAAAGCTCCTAAAGCGTAAACGCGCCTATCTCCCTACGACGTTCGATGTTGAAGTCGCCACTGGAAGAACCATTACTGTTCATTCCGTTCTACGTGATTGTACGCTTGAACTCAACAGTCACGTCTTCCCTATCGACCTCATTCTGATGCAGCTTGGTAGTTTTGACATCATAGTACGCATGGATTTTCTTCACGAAAATCGTGCTGAAGTTGTTTGCTTCGATAAAATGATTCGTTTCTCGCTCGCTAATGGTGATCAACTATGTGTGTATGGCGAAACTCCTTCGAAAGGTCTAAGACACATGTCATGTATCCAAGCGAGCAAATATCTCCACCAGGAATACAAAGCTTTCTTGGCTCACATCGTAGTAGCGTCGAAGGAAAAGAAAGAGAAGGCAATAGATAAGGTGCCTGTGGTTCGTGATTTTCCTCATGTCTTTCCCGATGATCTACCTGGTTTACCGCCCAGTCGTGATATCGACTTCCGTATTGATCTCATTCCTGCAGCAAATCCTGTTGCTAAAGCTCCTTATCGACTCGCTCCTTCCGAAATGCGTGAACTCTCGAGTCAACTCCAGGAATTGCTTGACAAAGGCTTCATTCGCCCTAGCACCTCTCCGTGGGGTGCACCAGTTCTTTTTGTCAAAAAGAAGGACGGGTCGTTCCGGATGTGCATCGATTACACGGAGTTGAATAAGCTGACTATCAAGAATCGCTATCCCTTGCCTCGAATCGATGATTTGTTTGACCAATTACAAGGTGCTACGTGTTTCTCGAAGATTGAATTACGCTCAGGCTATCACCAGTTACGCATTCAAGAGGAGGATATACCCAAAACCACTTTCTGAACTCGATACGACCACTATGAATTCATTATTATGCCCTTTGGTTTAACCAACACACCCGCGGTTTTCATGGATTTGATGAATCGCGTGTGTAAACCATTTCTTGACCGCTTCTTCATCGTGTTCATCGATGATATCCTTATCTATTCGAAGTCGAAAGCCAAACATGCGCAACATCTACGTTTAGTTCTCGAATTACTCCAAGGGAATCGACTCTATGCCAAGTGCTCCAAGTGTGAATTCTGGCTAGAGGAGGTTCAATTCCTCGGTCACATCGTCAATAGCCAAGGTATTCACGTTGATCCCGCGAAGATTGAAGCTGTTAAGAGTTGGGTTTCACCCAAATCTCCATCCGAAGTTCGCTCGTTCCTCGGATTGGCGGGTTATTACCGTCGATTCATCGCTGACTTCTCAAAAATCGCTGTGTCGCTTACCTCCCTCACGCATAAAGACAAGCCTTTTGTTTGGGGAGCTGAACAATAGACTGTCTTTCAAACTCTCAAGCATATGCTCTGCAATGCTCCCGTTCTCGCTTTACCCGACGGAAACGATGACTTCGTAGTCTATTGCGATGCCTCGAACCTTGGTCTCGGTTGTGTTCTTATGCAACGGGACAAGGTTATCGCTTACGCATCTCGTCAGCTCAAGATCCACGAGAAGAACTATACAACCCACGATCTCAAGCTTGGTGCAGTTGTTTTTGCATTAAAGATTTGGCGACACTACCTCTACGGTACTAAGTGTACGGTCTTCACAGACCATAAGAGCCTGCGACACATCTTGAATCAAAAGGAACTGAATATGCGCCAACGCTGATGGGTAGAACTTCTTAACTGTGACAACCCTCACTAAACCAGGTATCCGTACGACTTAATTAATAATTAATTACTGCTTAATTACTGTGCTTGCTTGAACTTGTGAATAAACTGCTACTTGCATACTGATACATGCACTTACTTGCATCATACTTTATTTGCTGTCACTCCATATTTTGCTTACAGCACCTTAGTGACAAACATGATGCACAAAAAGCACAGTAGCACTATAATGGATAACCTATTGAACATGCTGATAAAGCCAGCATCAGGCAGACACTGCCTCTGAGGCCTGTATGAGCCAGAAATATTTTGCTACACTAGTGGTGAGTGTAGGGATACAAGGGTTGTAGAACTGTGTCTCTAGGAATAAGTTACAATGACTGGATGTGCCTAAAACGTGCTCTAAGCACAAAAATTCAGCACTTTACATAATAATTCAGCTTTTAGCTAACTAATAAAGTGCCAAAACATGAGAAAAATATTACTAGACACTTTCCAAAGTGTCAGAAATAAGTTGTGTCACTAAAAATGGTAATAACGACACTTTAAAGCTTTATTAAGCGCTTTAACGGATTACTATCCAACCGAACAACCGGGCGTTACCCGAAACATGAAAATATTGTTATTTTCATTATTTATCTCTTTCTGAGTCAGTTAGGGTCCCTGAATACCCTAGCACCCGCATTAATGCATAACACACTACTAACCAAGTTAAGTGCTTAACTAACCTACTTAACTTAACTATAACCTAACTAATACTTGGAATCGAACTAGCTTACCCCCCCTCCTAACCGTCCCCAACTAAGAGGGGACATACCTTGTACCTTGGTGATTATTTTAATCACCATTGCCTAATATCTATTAGACACAATTTCCATTGGATAATACCCTAACTAATTGTCTATAAGATCAAGGGTTAACACATTATCACTTTACACTTCACAAATCAACAACACAACTTTCTCTCCTCTCTCTCAAAGGCTTCGGCCGAACTCCCCTATATCCATCCATCCTTGTTCGATCTTGTTCAAGCCATTCCAACATCATACAAGCTTCAAGGATCACGTATTAGGAGGCTTGGTGCACTCGGAGTTCGAAGGACCTCTTTCTCTAGCTTTTATCCAGCCGATTTACGCCTAGATTCTTCCCTAGCCTCGAGCTAGAGGTATAATGCTTAAAACTCGTTCTTGAACTAATCTAAGGTGGTTAATAAGATGTATGATGATTAAAACTCGGAATCTTGCATTTTGAAGCATTAAAGTTTACTAAACTTGCAAGTATTAGTGGTTAAAAGCTTATATGTTGTGTAAATGATGTAGTATTCGAAATATATGATTATTTAGGCCCGATCTATGATGTGGTAGCTCGGATCATCGTTTAACCCGGTATGGTAAGGTCATGGATCTTAACATAAGCTTGTTTTGAATGATACAAGGGTTAAAGGGTGAAACTCTACCACACACGAATCATGAACTTGTGTAAAAATGTTTTACTTGTGGAATAGTGTTTAAAACTAGCAGATCTACGTATCTGCAAGTGGTATCTTCAAAGAACCACGTATCAAAGAAATCATGTATTTTAAAAGATAGATTTCACACTAACAAGAATGATTTTTATAAACCACAAGTGTGTAAACACTTGTGAAATGAAAAGATCCGACAAGATAACAGTTTTTGTAAAAGATGACTGGAAGTTGTAAAGATAGATTTTCTCTAAAAACAAGGTTTTTACAAGATCAAATTACCTTATATGAAGATCTACTAAATTTAAGGGGATTTACACCACAGTTTTGGGAAAACTGCAAGTTCATGTAATTTTTGGCAATTTGCACATATGTTGATTAGTTGTTGTGATGAAAGTTGTTCTGATCAAATAAAGAAAATTGTTGAGTTGATTTGTTAAAGAAAATGATACGCTTGAAAGCGTGGCCACCTCCAGTTACGGAGGAAACTCTGGCGAAATTTTTCTAAAAACCTAACACTTAGAACTATTTACACTACAAGTGTTAGAATTATTTTTTGACATGTTTTCGAAATATGAATTTCGCCATGACTTTATTTACTAAATATTCGGAGGTGGGATTTTCACAAAATTTAACGTGATAAATATATATTTTTCACACACTATTTAAGATTATTTTGTGAAATACATAAATACTATTTTTAGAGTAAAAATAATATTTACGAACGTTAACGAATCCAAAATAATACGAACGCTTTCACCATGAATATATAAGTTACACCGGTAATTATATTACCACTCGATGGTTAAAACTTAACTTACGCACTTACGGAAATATTTATGAACGCGTATTTTAACAACGAATTGTTGGAGAAAAATTATGTGAAATGAAAATATAATATTTTTGAGAAAAATACTTATATTTTGGAATTGGAAATATATATCTATATATTAAGTGAGACTTAATGGTATAATTTGAACGCACATGTATTGAATCCCCCATCCTTGGGAAGGAGAATAACTACCAAGTATATACAGAATGTAAACACGAAATAGTTGTCTAACTATTTCCTAAAGACTTAAACTATAAAGCTAAGGCACGGCCGTCCGTCTAATAGAAATTAGCACCTGTAGGTCATCGCACAGCTGCCTGATTTGGAGTACTTGGTAGAGACGCACCGACTGTGAGTTCATGTCCCCCTTTTCTCTAACTGTTTTCAGTTTTCTTAACTGCGGGGGTGAAATACATGTTACTTTGTTTACAAGTACTTTATACATGGTATGGTTAGCGTAAGGAGGTTTACTACTTAGATCATGTGAG
Organism: Helianthus tuberosus; assembly: GCA_030545235.1. Lineage (NCBI taxonomy): Eukaryota > Viridiplantae > Streptophyta > Magnoliopsida > Asterales > Asteraceae > Helianthus > Helianthus tuberosus. The sequence goes on from CM060409.1 coordinate 119,160,184, forward strand.
TGGGTAGGAGCAATATGAGGCCATTAGTCCTCATAACGGGACCGAGGGACAGGAGCGGTAGATCTATCTGGGTGTAGCGAGCCCAGCCCCAGGCCAAACTAGAAACGGACCTCGGGGTGACTTTGTCCACATACTAATGCCGTGGCGAAATCTGCTAGGTTTGAGTCTCCCTATTTGCACTTCACATATATATCAGTGGCCTTGCAAACCATTGGTGATCTCAATTCCCTTATTTGCTACATACCAAGACTATTTTTATACTCACAAAGGTTACTTACTCACTTACACATGAACTCGCTCAACATTATTGTTGATTTTTCAACTTACATGTATTTCAGGAAATTAAAGATCTGGCGCGGTATGTTATGTTTTCCCGCTGCATATGGGTTCCAAGGTCATCCGGGTTTAGGAAATGTGACTTTTTTCCTGGGCGAGTCACAAATCTTAAACTGCGTTTATTTCATGTTGATGTTTATGTTTTTCAAAGACAATGTTTTATGTTATGAGGTTGTAAGTCCCTAAGACAATGTTATGTTACTCTGGTTTTAAAACTTATTCGAATGGATGATCTTGCATGATTTTATTTCATATAGCTTTGTTATGGTTAAGCTATGGTATTAAGAAGTCACACCAAAATAACCACGCTTCCGCAAAGCCAGGGTGTGACAGCTTGGTATCAGAGCTCTGATCATAGCGAACTAGGATTCTTTCTCGAGTCTAGACTATGATCACTAGGGCTCTCACGAAAAAAAATTTCTGCATACCACTTAAGTCCAGATCTAAAACTTTTTACAAACGAATGTTGAGCACATTTTATTATTTATAGGCTCAGTCTAGAAGGGCTGAGGCTCGGTCTGAGAGGCCGAGGCTCGGTCTGAGAGATCGAGGTAGATGGCTAGTGAGACTAGGAAGAGTAGGCTCAGTCATGAAGGCTGAGGCTCGGTCATGGAGACCGAGGCTCGATCTAGGAGGTCGAGGTGGAGGATATAGCAGTCTTAGAGACTGGGAGGAATTTGGCTAGTGGGACTAGGAATGTCAGTCTAGGAGACTGGGAGGCTAGTGGGACTAGGAGAATTATGTGATACCTTACTTGGTTACTTATGTGATTATCTGATTGTATGACTGATTATTTGAGCATATTTGTGTTTATGTTACAGACTCATGGACTCAGCCGGTACTGGCGTTTCGGACACCACTGGACCCATACCTATCGTATCTGATGACCTCACATCCTCCGAGCACGAGGTGCACACATCTGACTATACCAGTACTGACGAGGATGATTTCCAGCCTTTCGCACTACCCGATGGTGCTGATGAGCCTGCAGATGACCCTCCCTCTGAGTACCTACCCCTAGTAGAGATTCCGGCCCCTATACCCTTAGCCGTTTATCCAGCATATGATTTTCTTCTGGACGCCGAGGCTGATGGCGATATTGACCTGTTTGAGGATGAGCCCTTTGAGGATGAGATCCAGGGCGAGGCCCTTCTTCCTGCGGACGATCTTCTGATGATCGCTGACGTTCCCGCTGAGGATTCGCCTGCACATTCTCCTGTCCCAGACTCTTTCGAGTCTGTGGCATCCGCACCTTCTCACACATTGACCGCACAGCACTTTGCGCATGATTCTGATCCTGACCAGGCATCCTCTGTTGCACCTATTACCAGCTTTACGTTTCACCATGATGACATAGAGGATTCTGATCCTATCTTTCCCCCGGGATTCGACTCGGATCATGATATCGAGTTTATACCTATGGATCAGCCCATGGAGGACCCAGCTGACCCAGTAGATCCTATCGACCCCGAGTTTGACTTCGAGATGGCTTTTGATGATCCTGAGCCTGCCGTCGCCCCTGAGCAGGCAGCCGCTCTAGACCCCATACTTGAGCATGACCCCGTACATGCTGGCATCCCTATTGAGCATGTTATAGCAGACCCACCTGTTGATGATCTCCCCGTGGATGTTCCTTTGATAGAGGGCGATCATGTCATTGTTGATCCTGTTGTTCCTCTACCCGTTGTTGATATACCTGTTGACCATCCTGTTGAGCACATTGCACCTGTTCACCCTTTTGTTGCTCCCCCACCTGATCCCATCCCACTAGAGCCCGAGCATGCACTGTTCGCGGCACACATGGATCCACCAGATGAGCATGCACAGCACGGTTGGATACCTGCTGATGAGGATGTTCCACCTTTTCCCCCTCAGATCCCTGATACACAACATGTTGATTCTTCTTTTCAGGTTCCTCAGTTTGTACCTCCAGCGAGGCCTGGAGAGGGTTCTTCAGCCCATCCTTTTGGGCATGTACCGATGTCTATCCCCTTCATGCCCCAGATGCCATCTGTTCCACCCTCTGTTGCTCCATTTCATGTGGCACCTTTTGATCCCACCAGTGAGCCGTTCCTTTGGGCACCAGACTCTGCTATGCCACCTACTGACCCCTACCATTTTTTCCACATGGGTATACTATCGAGGACGTTTTGATGTCTTTTGTCTCCCAGCACGAGTCACACACGCAGCGCATCCAGGAGCTTGAGAGAGCTCAGCTGCCACCATGCCAGTGCCATGGTCAGACACACTCTCCTCTGCAGCCATTTCGACCCTTACCTCCAGATTATGCTGCCCGTCTCTTTACACTAGAGCAGCAGGTTGCTTCTATCATTCGTACCCAGCGAGCCATGGAGGAGGACTGGCTCCAGTTATGTCTTTTGTTTTACACCCACTTTCCCCCTCCTCCACCACCATCTGTATAGAGCTCATCAGTGCTGTTTGGGTAGACGAGGGTGAGAAGACGGCGATTATTGGACTGCACAACATTTTTGGAGACTACTTTATGATCCTGACTTTTGTTGACATGTATTTGATGTTGTATTTGACACTGACATGATATAGTTTTTGGACAGGGGTGATGTAACCCCTAGTTGACTGATGATCGTATGACACAGGGATGTATTGATACACTTACTATGTGGTCTCGATATATGGCAATCGCAGTATTCTCACCATATTTGATTCGCTTGATTGCTTATTTATATTTTTATGACATGGGATGTTGTGTGATTGGTATTTGTGATGTGTTGATAACATGAGATGTTATGTGCTATTACTATTACTATATACGTACGTTTTACTATGGCCTGACCAACGTAAACCATCTTTTAGAAGATGCCACCGAGACGTGAGACACGCATGCCTACCAATGAGGCAGAACTCCAGCAAATTATCACTGCTGCCATCGCACAATACGCCGCTTCACAAGGAGGACCCAGCGGCAGCAGCACGAACAACAATGGCAACAACAATAATCCACCTCATGGTAATACCAAGTCATTTAGACCTACCATGACCTAATTGGATATCTATAGCAAAGATGCTAATGCCGTTCACGTGTTACAATGTATGTGCAGGGTGCACCTACAAGCAGTTTCTGGACTGCAAACCAGTCAACTTTGATGGCACAGGAGGTGCTGTCGCCTTTGTTCGTTGGGTGGAGAAAACCGAATCTATTCTTCGCATGAGCAAATGCGCGCTGGATCAGCAAGTCACCTATATCTCAGGGCTGTTTCTAGATGGAGCCCTATCCTGGTGGAATCTACAAGTTCAGACACTAGGCGAAGCTGCTGCCTACGCGCTGACCTGGACCGAACTAAAGGAACTTATGCGCAAAAAGTACTATTCCCGCGCAGAAATCCAGAGATTGGAGACCGAGTTTTGGCATTTGAAAATGGACGGTCCAAAGATCGCAGAGTACGTTCAAAGGTTCCATGACTTATCGCATGTGGTACCCTACATGGTTACTCCTGAGTTCAAGAGAATTGAACGCTTCATTTGGGGACTAGCTCCTCAAATCATAAGCATGGTAACCTCATCCAAGCCTGCGACCATTACTGAGGCGATCGATTTGAGCGTAGCTCTCATTGAGGAGGCTATTCGTTTGAACAAGTTTGATGAAGCAGAGCCGAAGAAGAAAGAGACTCACGTCGAGTCATCAGGAGGTAACAAACGGAAGTTCTCAAACTTCAAGCAGGGCGCCAGTGTGGCGGTTAAGAAAGGAGGATCAGCTGGCAGTGGAAAGAAAGGAAAAGGATACCAGGGCACCCAGCCCAAGTGTAATACCTGTCAACGCCACCATACTGGCCATTGTAATATGAAAATATGTGAAGCATGTGGAAAGTCGGGCCACTCGAAAGATTCTTGTTGGGCTAGTGCTGGCCGGGGAGGCCAGGGAGGATTTGGGAATAGAAATAATAACCGTGGTGGTATTGGAAATCGCCCACAGGGGAACAATGGAGGAAACGGGAATCGGGTCAACAATGTGAACCAAGCTGGCAATGCAAACCAAAACAACAACCAAGCTGGAAATGGAGGTGGAAATGGGCAAAGACTTGGATGCTTTAACTGCGGTGATATCGGGCATTTTAAGAAGAACTGCCCAGAGTTAAACCAAGCCCGTGGAAGAGTGTTCCAAATCGAAGCTAGGGAAGCGCGCCAGGACCCCAATGTTGTTACTGGTACGTTCCCTGTAAATCAACGCTATGCATCCGTTTTATTTGATACTGGCGCCGATTATAGCTTCGTGTCGTTAGAATTTAAGAATATGCTTGGTTTAGCCGCTAATAAGTTAGATATTCCGTACTCAATCGAATTGGCCAATGGAAAGTTAGTAGAAGCCAATGAAGTTATCAGAGGTTGTGTGATCGAATTAGGAGAGCGTGAGTTTGCTCTGGATCTACTACCAGTCCGGTTGGGAAGCTTCGACGTGGTGGTAGGAATGGATTGGTTATCAGGTAACAAGGCAGAGATAGTTTGTCATGAGAAGACCGTTCGTATCCCAACCGAAGATGGCGAAACAATTGTGGTTCACGGAGAGAAGCGTGATACGCCGTTAAGAATTATCAGTTGCCTGAAAGCGCGAAAGTGTTTGCAGAAAGGATGTGTTGCCTTCCTGGCACACATTGTGGATAAGAAGGCTGCTGAGCCGAAAATCGAAGACATCCCTGTCGTGAGGGAATACCCAGAAGTCTTCCCAGAAGACTTACCTGGACTGCCACCTCAGAGACAAGTAGAGTTCCACATTGACTTAGTTCCAGGCGCCGCGCCTGTGGCTAAGGAACCTTATAGACTTGCTCCGTCTTAGATGCAGGAACTGTCGACACAGCTTCAAGAGTTGTTAGACAAGGGTTTTATCCGACCAAGCTTCTCGCCTTGGGGAGCTCCGGTCCTGTTTGTCAAAAAGAAGGACGGTAGTTTCCGTATGTGCATCAACTACCGGGAGCTGAACAAGCTGACGATCAAGAATAGGTATCCTCTGCCAAGAATTGATGATCTGTTCGACCAACTTCAAGGTTCAAGCTTTTATTCAAAGATCGATCTTCGATCTGGATACCATCAGTTAAGGATACAAGAGGAAGGCATCCCGAAGACAGCCTTCAGAACTCGTTATGGGCACTACGAGTTCCTCGTTATGCCATTTGGTTTGACAAACGCACCTGCGGTATTCATGGATCTAATGAATAGAGTTTGCAAGCCGTACTTGGATAAGTTCGTGATTGTATTCATCGATGACATCTTAATTTATTCAAAGACGAAGGCTGAACACGAGCAGTATCTTAGAGCCATTCTAGAGCTGCTAAAGGAAGAACAGCTGTATGCCAAATTCTCTAAGTGCGAGTTTTGGCTACGAGAGGTGCAATTCCTTGGGCACGTGGTAAATGGAGATGGAATCCACGTGGATCCAACCAAGATCGAGGCGATCAAGGATTGGGAAACGCCAAAGACGCCAACCGAGATTCGGCAATTCTTGGGTTTGGCTGGCTATTACCGAAGATTCATTGAGAATTTTTCAAAGATCGCTCAACCATTGACGCTCCTCACACAGAAGGATAAGAAGTTTGATTGGGGAATCAAACAGGATGAAGCGTTCCAGGTACTGAAGGATAAGCTTTGTAACGCGCCAATCTTAGCTCTACCAGAGGGTACTGATGATTTTGTGGTATACTGCGATGCATCGCGTCAAGGACTGGATTGTGTGTTGATGCAACGCCAAAAGGTTATTGCTTACGCATCGCGTCAGTTGAAAGTGCATGAAAAGAACTATACCACACACGATTTGGAGCTCGGCGCAATGGTTTTTGCTTTAAAGATCTGGAGGCACAACCTTTATGGTACGAGGTGTACAATCTTTACAGATCACAAGAGCCTACAGCATATATTCAACCAGAAGGAGTTGAATATGAGGCAAAGACGATGGGTTGAATTGTTGAACGACTACGACTGCGAGATAAAGTACCATCCAGGGAAGGCGAACGTGGTCGCCGATGCCCTAAGTCGTAAAGAGAGAATCAAGCCCATAAGGGTTAGGGATTTGGAAATGATTGTCCGAACCGATCTTTCCTTGCGCATTCGTGCCGCGCAGAAGGAAGCTCTCAAGGAAGGAAACCTTGAAGAAGAATATCTCCGTGGGATGGAGAAGCTACTGGTACCAAACGAGGAAGGAACGTTATGTTTTGAGAAAAGGATTTGGGTTCCTCTGTTTGGTGGTTTAAGGGAAGTTATTTTTGATGAAGCTCACAAGTCGCGGTACTCTATCCATCCGGGAGCGGATAAGATGTACCAGGATCTCAAGGATTACTATTGGTGGCCTAGGATGAAAGGCGATGTTGCTGTTTATGTGAGCAAATGTTTAACGTGTGCTAAGGTTAAAGCCGAATACCAGAAGCCTTCAGTACTTCTGCAACAACCTGAGATTCCCAAGTGGAAATCGGAACAAATCTCCATGGATTTTATTACGAAGTTGCCAAGAACGCCAAGAGGCCATGACACTATTTGGGTAATAGTGGACCGATTAACGAAGTCAGCACATTTCTTACCTATCAGAGAGAAGGATAATACGAGCAAATTGGCTGAAATTTACATGAGAGAGATCGTCGCACGTCATGGAGTACCTCTCTCAATCATCTCAGATAGAGACGGAAGGTTTGTGTCAAGGATATGGCAATCCTTCCAAGAAGCCTTTGGCTCCCAATTGAATCTGAGCACTGCGTTTCATCCGCAAACCGACGGTCAAAGCGAGCGAACGATACAGACTCTGGAAGACATGCTGAGAGCGTGTGTTATGGATTTGGGCGGTAGCTGGGATAAGCATTTGCCTTTGGTCGAATTTTCATACAACAACAGCTACCACACCAGTATTGGTGTCGCGCCATTTGAAGCCCTTTACGGACGCAAGTGTCGATCACCCTTATGTTGGGCTGACGCAGGTGATAGGCAGCTCGCTGGTCCCGAAATCGTCCAAGAGACGACAGACAAGATCGCGCAGATTCTTAAACGCATCGAAGCAGCTCGCCACAGACAGAAGGCCTATGCGGATCCAAACCAGAAACATGTGGAATTCCAAGTTGGAGAAATGGTGTTATTGAAGGTTTCACCCTGGAAGGGTGTGGCACGCTTCGGAAAGCGTGGGAAGTTAAATCCGCGCTACATTGGTCCTTTCAGAATTCTGGAAAGAATAGGACTAGTAGCATACAAGTTGGACCTACATGCTGAACTGAATGGTGTTCACGACACCTTTCATGTATCCAATCTAAAGAAAAGTCCAACTCAAGTCACCGTTGCCATTCCCACCGACGAGATTCATGTTGACGACACGCTCCACTTCGTTGAAGAACCTGTTGAGGTCACGGATTGGAAAGTTAACAAGACCCGCCGGAGCAGTGTCAAGCTCGTCAAGGTTCGTTGGAATGCCAGACACGGTCCTGAGTACACCTGGGAGCGTAAGGACCGGATGAAAGAGAAATACCCCCACCTTTTTCCTAAGAACCCTGCATCTACAAGCAGAACTTAAATTTCGGGACGAAATTTATTTAACGGGGGGAGAATGTGACAACCCTCACTAAACCAGGTATCCGTACGACTTAATTAATAATTAATTACTGCTTAATTACTGTGCTTGCTTGAACTTGTGAATAAACTGCTACTTGCATACTGATACATGCACTTACTTGCATCATACTTTATTTGCTGTCACTCCATATTTTGCTTACAGCACCTTAGTGACAAACATGATGCACAAAAAGCACAGTAGCACTATAATGGATAACCTATTGAACATGCTGATAAAGCCAGCATCAGGCAGACACTGCCTCTAAGGCCTGTATGAGCCAGAAATATTTTGCTACACTAGTGGTGAGTGTAGGGATACAAAGGTTGTAGAACTGCGTCTCTAGGAATAAGTTACAATGACTGGATGTGCCTAAAACGTGCTCTAAGCACAAAAATTCAGCACTTTACATAATAATTCAGCTTTTAGCTAACTAATAAAGTGCCAAAACATGAGAAAAATATTACTAGACACTTTCCAAAGTGTCAGAAATAAGTTGTGTCACTAAAAATGGTAATAACGACACTTTAAAGCTTTATTAAGCGCTTTAACGGATTACTATCCAACCGAACAACCGGGCGTTACCCGAAACATGAAAATATTGTTATTTTCATTATTTATCTCTTTCTGAGTCAGTTAGGGTCCCTGAATACCCTAGCACCCGCATTAATGCATAACACACTACTAACCAAGTTAAGTGCTTAACTAACCTACTTAACTTAACTATAACTTAACTAATACTTGGAATCGAACTAGCTTACCCCCCCTCCTAACCGTCCCCAACTAAGAGGGGACATACCTTGTACCTTGGTGATTATTTTAATCACCATTGCCTAATATCTATTAGACACAATTTCCATTGGATAATACCCTAACTAACTGTCTATAAGATCAAGGGTTAACACATTATCACTTTACACTTCACAAATCAACAACACAACTTTCTCTCCTCTCTCTCAAAGGCTTCGGCCGAACTCCCCTATATCCATCCATCCTTGTTCGATCTTGTTCAAGCCATTCCAACATCATACAAGCTTCAAGGATCACGTATTAGGAGGCTTGGTGCACTCGGAGTTCGAAGGACCTCTTTCTCTAGCTTTTATCCAGCCGATTTACGCCTAGATTCTTCCCTAGCCTCGAGCTAGAGGTATAATGCTTAAAACTCGTTCTTGAACTAATCTAAGGTGGTTAATAAGATGTATGATGATTAAAACTCGGAATCTTGCATTTTGAAGCATTAAAGTTTACTAAACTTGCAAGTATTGGTGGTTAAAAGCTTATATGTTGTGTAAATGATGTAGTATTCGAAATATATGATTATTTAGGCCCGATCTATGATGTGGTAGCTCGGATCATCGTTTAACCCGGTATGGTAAGGTCATGGATCTTAACATAAGCTTGTTTTGAATGATACAAGGGTTAAAGGGTGAAACTCTACCACACACGAATCATGAACTTGTGTAAAAATGTTTTACTTGTGGAATAGTGTTTAAAACTAGCAGATCTACGTATCTGCAAGTGGTATCTTCAAAGAACCACGTATCAAAGAAATCATGTATTTTAAAAGATAGATTTCACACTAACAAGAATGATTTTTATAAACCACAAGTGTGTAAACACTTGTGAAATGAAAAGATCCGACAAGATAACAGTTTTTGTAAAAGATGACTGGAAGTTGTAAAGATAGATTTTCTCTAAAAACAAGGTTTTTACAAGATCAAATTACCTTATATGAAGATCTACTAAATTTAAGGGGATTTACACCACAGTTTTGGGAAAACTGCAAGTTCATGTAATTTTTGGCAATTTGCACATATGTTGATTAGTTGTTGTGATGAAAGTTGTTCTGATCAAATAAAGAAAATTGTTGAGTTGATTTGTTAAAGAAAATGATACGCTTGAAAGCGTGGCCACCTCCAGTTACAGAGGAAACTCTGGCGAAATTTTTCTAAAAACCTAACACTTAGAACTATTTACACTACAAGTGTTAGAATTATTTTTTGACATGTTTTCGAAATATGAATTTCGCCATGAATTTATTTACTAAATATTCGGAGGTGGGATTTTCACAAAATTTAACGTGATAAATATATATTTTTCACACACTGTTTAAGATTATTTTGTGAAATACATAAATACTATTTTTAGAGTAAAAATAATATTTACGAACGTTAACGAATCCAAAATAATACGAACGCTTTCACCATGAATATATAAGTTACACCGGTAATTATATTACCACTCGATGGTTAAAACTTAACTTACGCACTTACGGAAATATTTATGAACGCGTATTTTAACAACGAATTATTGGAGAAAAATTATGTGAAATGAAAATATAATATTTTTGAGAAAAATACTTATATTTTGGAATTGGAAATATATATCTATATATTAAGTGAGACTTAATGGTATAATTTGAACGCACATGTATTGAATCCCCCATCCTTGGGAAGGAGAATAACTACCAAGTATATACAGAATGTAAACACGAAATAGTTGTCTAACTATTTCCTAAAGACTTAAACTATAAAGCTAAGGCACGGCCGTCCGTCTAATAGAAATTAGCACCTGTAGGTCGTCGCACAGCTGCCTGATTTGGAGTACTTGGTAGAGACGCACCGACTGTGAGTTCATGTCCCCCTTTTCTCTAACTGTTTTCAGTTTTCTTAACTGCGGGGGTGAAATACATGTTACTTTGTTTACAAGTACTTTATACATGGTATGGTTAGCGTAAGGAGGTTTACTACTTAGATCATGTGAGTGGGTAGGAGCAATATGAGGCCATTAGTCCTCATAACGGGACCGAGGGACAGGAGCGGTAGATCTATCTGGGTGTAGCGAGCCCAGCCCCAGGCCAAACTAGAAACGGACCTCGGGGTGACTTTGTCCACATACTAATGCCGTGGCGAAATCTGCTAGGTTTGAGTCTCCCTGTTTGCACTTCACATATATCAGTGGCCTTGCAAACCATTGGTGATCTCAATTCCCTTATTTGCTACATACCAAGACTATTTTTATACTCACAAAGGTTTACTTACTCACTTACACATGAACTCGCTCAACATTATTGTTGATTTTTCAACTTACATGTATTTCAGGAAATTAAAGATCTGGCGCGGTATGTTATGTTTTCCCGCTGCATATGGGTTCCGAGGTCATCCGGGTTTAGGAAATGTGACTTTTTTCCTAGACGAGTCACAAATCTTAAACTGCGTTTATTTCATGTTGATGTTTATGTTTTTCAAAGACAATGTTTTATGTTATGAGGTTGTAAGTCCCTAAGACAATGTTATGTTACTCTGGTTTTAAAACTTATTCGAATGGATGATCTTGCATGATTTTATTTCATATAGCTTTGTTATGGTTAAGCTATTGTATTAAGAAGTCACACCAAAATAACCACGCTTCCGCAAAGCCAGGGTGTGACATTAACGATTACGACTGTGAGATTCGTTACCACCCTGGCAAAGCAAATGTCGTTGCCGATGCTCTAAGTCGACAAAGCTATTTGCATAGCATTCGTAATACTCACGCTCAGCACGATCTCAAAGCTCTTATTCGTGACGCCCAACATGCATGTTTCACAGAACACACCCTAAAGGAAGAACGAATTCTTGGTTCCAAAAGCCGATTGGAAAATTCTCTACTATCTCGATCGCAACTGGATTCCAAGTCGTAATAACCTTCGGGAGATATTGTTGACTGAAGGGCACAAGTCTCGATATTCTGTTCGTCCTGGTGCCGACAAGATGTACCATGACCTCTGTCTACGATACTGGTGGCCTGGAATGAAGAGGGATATCGCAATCTATGTTTCGAAGTGCCTGGCTTATTCAAAAGTCAAGGCCGAGCAACAAAGACCCCCTGGCTTACTCGTGCAACCCGAGATTCCTATGCGGAAGTGGGAGAGTATAGCCATGGACTTTATAACGAAACTTTCGCGAACACCTTCAGGTCATGATAGCATCTGGGTTATCGTCGACCGTTTGACGAAATCTGCTCATTTTCTGCTGATACGAGAAGACTTTAAGGTAGAAAAATTAGCCCGGATCTACACCGATGAAATCATATGTCGACACGGGACGCCTCGTGACATCATCTCTGACCGCGATGGTCGGTTTACCTCGCGTCTTTGGGAAACGTTTCAATCTGCTCTCGGTACTACTCTAAATCTAAGTACCGCTTTCCATCCCCAAACCGACGGTCAGACTGAAAGAACGATCCGTACCCTTGAAGTCATGCTTCGCTCGTGTGTCAAAGATTTCGGTGGTAATTGGGACGCGCACTTACCTTTGGTCGAATTCTCGTACAATAACAGTTATCATTCTAGCATTCAAATGGAACCATTTGAGGCACTATACGAAAGAAAATGTTGATCGCCTATTGTATGGCACGAGATCAGAGATGCGCAAATAACCGGTCCTGAGCTGCTGCAAGAAAGGACTGACAAAATCCTCCAAATTCGAGACAATCTGCTGAAAGCTCGGAGTCGTCAGAAAATTTACGCCGATAGACGCCGCAAGCCCCTTGAATTTGACGTTGGCGATCACGTACTCCTAAAGGTTTCACCTTGGAAGGGTGTGATCAGATTCGGCAAGAAAGGAAAGCTCGCGCCTCGATATGTTGGACCCTTTAAAATCCTGGAAAGGATTGAGAATGTGGCCTACAGACTCGAACTACCGAAGGAACTTAGCAATGTCCACCCGACTTTCCATGTTTCGAACCTCAGAAAGTGTCTGGCCGAGTAAAATTTACAAGTACCACTTGAGGATCTACAAGTGGACGAAACATTACACTTCGCGGAAAAGCCTGTCGAGATCATGGATCGGGAAACCAAGAAGCTCAGATGCTCATGCATTCCCATTGTAAAGGTTCGTTGGGAAGGCAAACGCGGCGCAGAGTTCACCTGGTGAAGGGGTAAGGTCCCAAAAACCTCGTGGCAAGTACTTGGGACCATACCACAACCCCGCATGTCAGCCCTCTTTAGACCTTGCGTGGCCGCGCACTGATCCAACGAAGAGAGCTTAAAAGAAAAACAACAAGTAACACCCGCGCGCCAAAAGGAAGTTAATGAATCCTTGCGCCTTTTTCCATAACAAACAGGGATGAAAAGCCTAGTTTAACACTTCCGCTTAAATAGTACCCAGACTTGGATATTATTTACTGCACTGGTACCACACGATAAGGAGTCACACCGGATTATGGCAATAATCTTCTAGAAGACCCAATCGTGCACCACCAGACGGTTATAACCGCCTGGGACACATGTCGTCATCCAGGGGCCACCCTAAAATTACGATGATGGAATGGAATTGGAGAGAAATCTCCACTTGCCCACTTTCCACATGGCAACACCCCAGCCGTTGATCTAAGTAATGATCCGTGTGCTTTCACGTCAGATCAAGAGGATTAACGGAGAAAGAAATTGTCACACCCCGATATTTCCACGTTTGACCGGTGGGCCCGGTGGGGGAGTATCGTGACGTGGTTGGCAACATTACAGTCAAACAACACAATATTTAATATGCACAGCGGAAGCAAATGAAAGATATATTTCAACCGAATGTAATATTGTAATATCAGTATCACAAATAGTTGAAATTGATCCACAGGTGGATAAAAATAAAAATAGGAAACAGTAGTTCAACAGACTTTAGGCATTTTAAGCTTGCGAGACTCTTTTGATGCTAAGGAGAAATCCAGCCTATTACGAGTAGTACCTGCACTTAATCTTTTTGGGAAAATACGTCAGTTTACACTGGTAAATACAATTAAACGACTCATTTTTAAAATGATTAAAAATTGATTTAGGATGCACATGGCACAAACATTTTTTTAACTTGGGATAATTATTTAAATATATAATCTCGTAAAAGAATTACAAGTTCCTTATGCGTTCAGTAGCCCGGATCGTGCCGGGTTAAAGATCAATAGACACACCACATAATTTATTTATGCATTGACGAGTGTACGCCTACACTCCGCGCTTAGGTCGTGGCCATTTCGTAAAATGATGCCAAGGATATCCGGGACATGGTCATTAACCTCCCAAAGGCTTTAAGCAAACAAAACAATTTAAACGGGCCGATCAATATCAATTAACCACCATACGATGGAAGACTTAATGCCCGACCAAGCGGTATTTTATATACCGTACCCCAAGCCCGTATAGGGAAAATAAGTTAAAAGTATTTACCTTTGCAAGTATAATTCACAATTAGCAAATGCGGGTAGCTTTTACCGGTTCTCCTATTCTGGAACAAAGGTTTATAATAACCTATTAGAATCCTAACGGTCTTTAGTTAAGCTTAAGCTTAGACCGGTTAGTTTTAAGGAATGATACGGTTTGGACGCGTGATTAAGCAAAGACCGGAATAGAATGTGATTTTGTCACACCCGCTCATAGCGGAAACGCAAGGTGTGATCTGTCTGGTTTTCATTGCATAAATATCGATGTACATGAACAAACTATATGAATAAAACATACTCCATTGCCATTACATAGTGTTTCAAAAGATTACAACATAAGTTTAGTGTGTCGGTTACAAACCATTAACATGAAAGTAAAGCGTTATTGTTTCATACATTAACTTGAAATAAACTACAAAGGTTTAAACCATCATATTTCCGCAAAGAGGCGGAATATAATAGTTAAACCCTTCAAAAGATGGCATGGAGTTCCTGTACTTGTTATCTTGACTGGAAAATCCGACATGGTCCTTTAATTCCCTGAAATACATGTTAAGTTTGGAAAACATCAACAAAAGTTGGTGAATTCATGCAATTTAGTTGTAAACGATGTATGAAAAATGTGAGTTGTAGTATGTAAAGCGTCAATGAAATCGTTGATCATTAATGTTTTGCAAGGACATTAATATGTGTGCCGAAAGAGGAAGCAAACCAACCCTAGACAATTTTATGCCGATTCCTATCGACTGGGACACAAACGCACTCTTCCGTAGGGGTCCATGACCAAGAGTGGGGCTCGCCAAAACCCATTAGATCTAAGCCTTTGTTCCTTGGTCCAATCTGGATTAATGGTGCTTATAGTATGGCCCTAATTCGCACATGATCTATGGTGTTTCATTACCTAACTTTAACATACTCTGAACATGTATCCTCCCCGATAGTTGTAAAGTTGTAAAACATTTAAATGAATAGGGGAACATGAACTCACAGTATTGCGTCCTGAAAATAGATGAAAATAAGACCTCACGTGCGATCGTCCTGAATAGCGTGGCGACCTACAAATGTTCTTATTTTTGTTAGACACTTCGGTCTTTGAAAAGGACTAGAGTACAAGTCTTGTGTCATGAGTATGTGTAAGACTTGCATGTCTTTACTGTTCGTTAACTGTGTATTCGATGTATGAGTTGTTCAAATGTTCGTTAACTGTGTATTCGATGAATGAGTAGTATAGTCGGATCTCGTCCGCTGAATCTCGTGTCTTGTATGTATCGCTTGTATAGTTGTGTTCACGAAAATGGTATCATTGGGCCAAGCCCATGTTTTCAAATTATTGGGCTTAAATAGTGCTGGGCCCCAAATAGTGTTGGGCCTCAATAGTGTTGGGCCTCAAATAGTGTTGGGCCTCAAATAGTGTTGGGCCTCAATAGTGTTGGGCCTCAAATAGTGCTGGGCCTCAATAGTGTTGGGCCTCAAATAGTGCTGGGCCTCAATAGTGTTGGGCCTCAAATAGTGCTGGGCCTCAATAGTGTTGGGCCTCAAATAGTGCTGGGCCTCAATAGTGTTGGGCCTCAAATAGTGCTGGGCCTAAATAGTGTTGGGCTTGAATAGTGTTGGGCTTGTATAGTGTTGGGCTTGAATAGTGTTGGGCTTGTATAGTGTTGGGCTTGAATAGTGTTGGGCTTTGGCCCATGTGTTTGGTGTTTGGGCTTAGCCCATGAGTTTATGTTAAGCCCAATGTGAAGTTAAGCCCATTAAGAAAACTAAGCCCATTATGTGTAAGTAGCCCATTTGTAAGAATAATCTATTAAGTATATTAAGCCCATTTGTTTATAAAAATAGCCCATTAATATAAGTAAGCCTTTCATTTTTATAAAAACCCTTTTTATAAAAATTTACTAAGTATAGATGTTAGTAATAAAAACATACTAGCTTTTATAAGTTTAGAAACATCCGAAAATTTGTTATCGATAGTATATTTATATTTCGTGTCGAAAGATCGTCTAACGTCGTAGTAACTCCCCGGATTGGCAATTAGCTTAAGTAGTCGTCCGTCGTTCATTTTGACCATATTTGGTGTCCGATTATTAGAATCGTCCGTAACTCGTTTTAAGGCGTTATTATGTGAAGTCTCGTAGGACTTTTGTTATAACGTGTTTTGAGTTTAAAGTTGACATGAGATTCAAGTTCCTATCATGATATCTATAACTAATAAACCAAGTAATATATCACACGAAAATTGTTTAAAGTAACCAAATATATATTTTCTAAAAAAAATATATATTTTTCTTGTCTTTTATTTTATAAACCCTTCTTTAATAATTTTTATAAATCTTGTAGAGATTTGCCCAAAAAGGTTGTTATTTTATAAAATAAAGTTTTTATAAAAATTGGCCATATAACCTTGGCATTTTTATCTTAACCATGTTTCATTAAACATATCATTTTCTTTACTAAATCAACAGCAATTTATTCATCATCTTAACTAAACATTATAAGACTTTTATAACATCAAATCATCAAGATGATAAGCAAATCATTTAGGGTTTTAAACATGATCCTTTCATATGTTAACTAGTTCAAAAACCAAGTTAAATTCTAGTTTTAACAACTTTCATAAAAATCTTTAGTTGTATGTTAATTTTTATAATCTTGTGAAAGTCTTATTTTTAAACATAAACCCTAAATACTTTCACATGATCACTAGATATGATCATTCCTTTAATCCTTTATGTTAAAACCCTTTAACATAAACATGTATAATTTTTAGATCATATCTATCAACATCTTCTAACACATTATTTGTATTCTAATCATCATAACAACATCAAATATGCATATCACATGTCTTAAATCACAATATAAACAAACATAATTATATGATGATTTTTATCTTTGCTTCTTTGTATTTTTCTTGTTCATTATGTATGATTATATGTGGTTATTATTACTTATAATAACAATCATAAACATAATATGTATAAAAAAAAATAGAAGCTTACTTCTAGCACTAGGCTAGGGATGATCTTTAGAGATTATTAAGAATAAGTAAGATGATGATCTTGATGTTAGAACACTTTGGTATGGATGAAAAATCCTTCCTTTCACTTCCAAGAGCTTTAGATCACCTCATGTTCCAAAGAAATCCATCTTGTTCATGAAGAAGATGATAAAAAGAAATGGGTTTATGGTGGGTGTTCTTGAGGAAAGATGAAGGTGATTAGAGAGTTTTCTTATGTGTGTGTAAGAGATGGTGTAGAATGGTGATAAGTGCTAGTAACTTAGTGATTAAGTGTAGAAAAATAATTACCATTCTCATCCACTTGTAAAATAAGAAATATCTAGATATTATGCAACATAAACAAGGGGTGTGGGACCCCTTGTTCACGGCATCAACATGGGGGGGGGTCTTATGTTGTAAAAATAACTTAGTAAATATTAATGTTTCAAATGAAGTATAAGTTGTAAACATTTAGATGTTTAGGTTTTGCAATTTTTCCGAGATGATTCGCGACTTAAAATGATCATAAACTAGTTTTGCAAGACCAAAAAAAATATTAACTAGTTCGCTAGTTGTGCCAAAATGTAGTTCGGATAATTGTTTAGTGCTCGTTTCACTAATAAATAGTCGAAACGTTCGCTTATGGAAGTTGTAGGGCAAATTTCCGTTATGTGTGTAATTGATATTCCATAAGTATTTTTATATGAAATTGGTGCATAAACATCAATTTTTGCATCTTGTATTAAAAATACAATTGCTGAATTTTGCGGACAATTCATGAAATGGTCATTTTTAGCGCGTTTCGGACAGTTTTTAGTGCTACCGGGCATTGGTAAATTATTGATCGAACTCTTGTATTCCCATATAGGGTTTAATATATAATTGATGTTGGACTCTCATCCGAGTTCTAAAGATGTCATTTTAGATGTTTTCTGCGGATCCGAAGTTTTCGTCAGCACTCTAGTTCACTAGGCACTACTCTAGTTGTTTCGATGAATTGTTTGCACTATTTCAAATGTACCCAATAAAAATGAATCATGTGTAATAACCAATGAATATTCCATGAGTTTTCTAAGATGTATACCATGTAATCATGCAGCCAGAATATTCAAAGCACATGCTTGTATAATGTAAATCACTGTTTTAAATGTAAGTAAATTACCCGAAAGTGGCAGTTGTCACATTCTCCCCTTGTTATTTAGAATTTCGTCCCGAAATTCTAGCTTTGTTATTCTTTGCAGGAGTTTTCGGAAATAGGTGGGGATATTTTTCCTTCATTCGGTCTTCACGTTCCCAAGTATACTCGGGCCCGTGACGAGAGTTCCAACGAACCTTTACCAATTTGATACGACTTCTCCGTGTTTTATTGACCTTCCAGTCCGTGACCTCAACAGGTTCTTCAGTGAAATGGAGTTTGTCGTCAATGTGAATTTCATTCACAGGAATGGCAACGGTTACTTGTATTGGACTCTTTTTAAGATTCGACACATGAAACGTGTGGTGTACACTGCTAAGTTCATCAGGTAACTTCAACTTGTAGGCAACAGTGCCAATCTTTTCTAAGATTTCAAATGGTCCAATGTAACGCGGGTTAAGCTTTCCAGGTTTACCGAACCTCACTACGCCTTTCCAAGGTGAGACTTTCAACAAAGCTTTTTCTCCAACCTCGAAAGATGCTTGTTTTCGTTTTCCATCAGCGTAGAGCTTTTGTCGATCGCGAGCCGCCTTGATACGGTCTCGGATCTGAAAAATTTTATCCGTAGTATCTTGGACTAGTTCCGGACCAATTAATTGACTATCGCCCGTTTCCGCCCAACATAGCGGAGAGCGACACTTTCGACCATAAAGAGCTTCAAACGGTGCAGCTCGTATACTTGTATGGTAGCTGTTATTGTAGGAAAACTCAACTAGAGGTAGATGATTATCCCAATTGCCGCCTAAATCCATAACACATGCACGAAGCATATCTTCGAGTGTTTGGATTGTCCGTTCGCTCTGGCCGTCAGTTTGTGGATGAAAGGCCGTACTTAGATTCAATTGAGATCCAAAGGCCTGTTGAAATGAATTCCATATTCTTGAAACAAAACGACCGTCTCGGTCCGAAATGATTGAAATAGGCACTCCATGACGAGCCACTATTTCTCTGAGATAGATTTCCGCTAGTTTCTCAGTACTATCCTTCTCCCGAATCGGTAAGAAGTGTGCGGACTTTGTCAATCTATCGACGATTACCCATATCATGTCATGACCTTTCGAGGTCCTGGGTAACTTCGTAATGAAGTCCATAGATATTTGTTCCCATTTCCAAGCGGGAATCTCGGGTTGTTGTAATAAACCAGATGGTTTCTGATACTCTGCCTTGACCTTCGCGCAGGTCAAGCATTTTCCAACATAGCTAGCAATATCCTTTTTGAGGTTAGGCCACCAATAGTACTCTTTTAATTCGTGGTACATCTTATCTGATCCAGGATGGATCGAGTACTTTGACCTATGTGCTTCCTCAAAAATGAGATCTCGGAGACCTCCAAAGAATGGAACCCAAACTCTACCCGCAAGGTACAAAGTTCCATCCTCCTTTGGTACTAACTGTTTTTCCATGCCTCGAAGTGATTCTTCTAGAATATGTTCTTCCTTGAGCGCTTCTTGTTGTGCATTTCGAATTCGTGCGGTAAGGTCTGTGTGAATCGTCATCTCTAGTGCTCGCACTCTTAGTGTTTTAACTCGTTCCTTGCGGCTCAAGGCATCTGCTACAACGTTCGCCTTGCCCGGATGGTACTTGATTTCACAATCATAGTCGTTTAATAATTCAACCCAACGTCGCTGACGCATATTTAATTCTTTTTGGTTGAATATGTGTTGTAAACTCCTATGATCTGTGAAAATAGTGCACTGTGTACCATATAAGTAATGCCGCCAAATTTTCAAAGCAAATACCACCGCGCCTAGCTCTAGGTCGTGAGTGGTATAGTTCTTCTCGTGAACTTTCAGTTGGCGGGACGCGTACGCGATAACCTTTTTACGTTGCATGAGTACACAACCCAAACCTTGATGCGAAGCATCACAGTATACCACAAAGTCATCGGTACCTTCTGGTAATGATAAGATTGGTGCAATGCACAACTTGTCTTTAAGATGTTGAAATGCTGCTTCTTGTTTCTCTCCCCAATCGAATTTCCTGTCTTTCTGTGTAAGAGAAGTTAGCGGTTGAGCAATCTTTGAAAAATTCTCAATAAATCTCCGATAATATCCCGCTAAGCCCAAAAATTGTCGCACTTCAGTAGGAGTCGTGGGCGCTTCCCAATTCTTAATCGATTCAATCTTTGACGGGTCTACTTGAATACCCTTCTCGTTCACTATATGCCCGAGAAATTGTACTTCACGAATCCAAAACTCACATTTGGAAAACTTTGCGTATAGTTTCTCTTGTTTGAGTAGTTCTAAGATGGTTCTCAAATGTTGTTCATGCTCGGCTGCCGATCGTGAGTATATCAAGATGTCGTCAATGAACACTATGACGAATTTGTCGAGATACGGCTTGCAAACGCGGTTCATTAAATCCATGAAGACCGCCGGTGCGTTCGTTAAACCAAAAGGCATAACGAGAAACTCGTAGTGACCGTAACGAGTCCGAAAAGCCGTTTTCGGTATGCTTTCTTCTTGAATCCGTAACTGATGATACCCCGATCGTAAGTCTATCTTTGAATAAAAACTCGACCCTTGAAGTTGATCGAATAAGTCATCAATCCTCGGTAGTGGATACCGATTCTTGATGGTGAGTTTATTCAACTCTCTGTAGTCGATACACATTCTGAATGTCCCGTCCTTCTTTTTCACAAAAAGAACTGGAGCTCCCCAAGGCGAGAAACTCGGTCTGATGAATCCCTTATCCAACAACTCTTGAAGTTGTGTGGACAATTCCTGCATTTCAGAAGGTGCTAATCGATATGGAGATTTAGCTACGGGTGCGGCTCCTGGTACCAAGTCGATGTGAAATTCGACTTGTCGATAAGGCGGTAGTCCTGGCAAGTCTTCAGGAAAGACTTCAGGAAATTCTTTTACTACCGGAATATCGGTCAACTTCGGCCCATCGGCCTTCTTGTCTACAACATGCGCTAGAAAGGCAATATAACCTTTCCGTAAGTATTTCTGTGCTTTCATGCAATTGATGATCCGCAATGGGGTGTCACGCTTCTCTCCATGTATAACAAGTGTCTCTTCGTTCGGTAGTGGTAGGCGAATGATCTTCTCGTGGCAAACGACTTCGGCTCGATTGTTGGATAGCCAATCCATGCCAACCACTACGTCGAAACTACCCAATTCAACGGGTAAGAGATCGATATTGAATTTTTGTTCACCAAGTTCTAAGGTACACTCCTTAACAACTTCTCCCGTCTCTATTAGTCTACCGTTAGCCAATTCTATAGAATATGGAACATCTAGCTTACTAGCTTCCAAGCCCAGAATATTTTTAAATTCTATAGAGATAAAACTAAAATCGGCTCCGGTATCAAATAATATGGATGCGAAATGATCATTTAGAAGAAACGTACCAGTGACCACATTAGGGTCTTGGCGCGCATCTTTGGCTCCAATCACAAAAGATCGACCATGAGCTTGAATTTCTTTAGGACAGTCTCTCTTGTAGTGATCTTTGCTTCCGCATCCAAAGCATCCTTGATTACGACCATTCCCGTTTCCATTCTTGTTACCAAATCCACTTCCCGATCCAGTATTATTTCTCGTTCCCCAACATGACTCAGTACGGTGGCCAAGCTTGCCACACTTATCACACTTGACAAGCCGACAATCACCCACGTGATGAAATTTGCATCGTTCACACATAGGTAAAGTACCAGCGTACTTCTTAGGACCAGTGTCGTTTGTGGCTACAAACGCCTTTGCATCCTTTTGCGAGTTGTTCTGTCGCCTGTTGTTGTTGTTGTTGTTGTTGTTGTTGTTGGGGTTATTGTTATTGTTGTTGTGGTTGTTCTTACTGTTGTTGTTATTACTACGGGTTCCCCTCTTGAAATTCGAGTAATTCCTCTTCCCACGGTTGGAAGACTCAACATGTGTTTCCTTCTTGTCATCACCTTTCTCAGTGAATATCTTCATCCTGACCCCGTCTTCAGTAAGACTCACGGCTATAGTCACAGCCTGAGTAATAGTCGTGGGTTTAGCTGCAGTAACCAGACTTCGAATCTTGTCAGAAAGTCCCCAGATGTAGCGTTCGATACGCTTGTATTCTGGTGTTACAAGATACGGAATCACGCGGGACAGATCGTGAAATCTTTGCGTATATCCCGTGATATCAGCTCCGACCATGGTAAGGTTCCAAAACTCGTTCTCCAACTTCTGGAGTTCAGCACGAGAACAGTACTTCTCCCTCATACGTTCCTTCAGTTCCTCCCAAGTCAACGCATAAGCAGCGTTATCACCCAAAGTTTGCACTTGTAGGTTCCACCAGGTAAGGGCCTCGTTGAGAAACAAGCCAGTAACGAAAGTGACTTGCTGATTAGCAGAACATCTGCTCATTCTGATAGTGGAATCCGTTTTCTCAGTCCATCTCACATAAGCCACAGCACCGCCTGTGCCATCATAGTTAAGTGGCTTGTAGTCTAGAAACTGCTTGAATGTGCACCCTGAAATTGGACAACGGATTTTGAATGAGCAAACAGTGAATCGCACGAATGGATTAAGAAAGAAATTTGATGTGTTGTAATAAAAACGAATAAACGTTACCCGGAATATTTGTTCCACCTGAAGGACCGCTTTGGCCCTGGCCTCCCGTTCCGCCGGTGCCACCACTTTGGTCGCCCCGGGATGCCTCATACAGTACGATAGCTTGAGCGATTCTCTGTTCTATAAGTGCATTCAGTTCTGCCTCGGTCGTAGGCATTGGTGGAGGTGGGGGTGGATTAACTGTCCGTGAACGTAAAACTTTCCTCGGTGGCATGATTCTTCTAAAGGAGAAATAGGATAAAGATTAGACGTTGATTTTGTTTGTAAAAATATATATATATATATATATATATATATATATAAATAACATTAATAGCAATATCACCACCAAATATATAATGCGAGTAAATAAGTTAACATAAATAATAAGAGATGTCCAACCAGACCTCTCATTTGCATTTAATAGATAACACCAAGTTTTATTTATATATATAGTCAACCGGTTACATAATCGTTTGAAAGGAACAAAAATAGACTCGGGCTACATAACCCGGTCATACTAGTCTAGTACAACAAAAGGGATAATAAAGTCTTCCTTCCAACTGCGTGTTCCGCTGTATGTCGGCTGTCTTCAAACTTGGTGGAGCATCAAATATGTACACAAAATGACTATAACTACCTGTCCCAAAAGTATACTACCGGTAACCATAGTCTATGCTGGGGGAAAAACTGGTGGTGGAATAGGGAACAACAACCTGTGAACATCAGACACCCTACCCTCCAAATCTAGAACCAAACGGTTCAGGAATACAATCTGCTGCTCGAGCGTCAGTACTCGGGCAGGTAGATCCACTGGTGGTATATCCACTGGTGGCATCTGTGGTGGTAGTGGAGGTAATGGGGGTGACCCTGGTGGTGGTGGTGGATCCTGGGGTGGTGAATGGGCTGGTGGTGGTGGTGCATGAAGTACCAAGCTAAGCAGGTGGGTAAGCTCATCCTCGAGTTCACTAACTCGACGTATAACAAAGTCTATCTGATGCTCAAGTGTGAGCACACGAGCCGGTAACTCGGTAGTAGCAACTAGGTAATGCAACGGGTGGTATGGGTCTGTGATGGGCATATCATGTGGGTATAGGTCCATGTCTCCGGGTGGTACATGAGCATGTCCAGAGGGTCCTGCCTCGTCAGTATGGTCTACATGTGGTAGAATAGGAACAACCTGATCATGTGCAGGAACAACTGGCTCATCAGGTATGACATCATCCAGCTCAATGTCTGCATTGCGCTGTAGGCCAATGGCCTGCAGTGCAGAGGAAGTAACAGATGCATAAGATGAAGCATCTGTATCAGTATCGGAATCAGAAGAGATAATAATAATCGGAACCACCGGTGCGGAAACCTCTAGAATAACCAAGTCATGAACATCCCCGTCTCCCAACTCATCACCCAAATGCTCCACTGGAATCACAGGAACTACAGCATCGTCCTCCTCGTCGAAGTCGCCAATGAAAGGCATCATGGCAAGAGGAAGGACATCCAAGGGTATAACCTCTATCACATGTTCACCCGCTGGGTGACCTAGAATAACCATCTCGTTAAGTAGAGGGGGCACTACTAGCACATCATCATCAATAATGTCTCCTAACATGTGAGCGTCCATAATGTCACCACCAATCGCGAATGGCTGGAAGTCATCCAAATCATCGTCAGATGCCGACTCACTGTCGGACGTAACGACCTGGACTGCCGGTACATACTCGTCGTCGGAGGATAGCTCCATCGGGTCTACGTCGTCATATACGTTGCTTCCTTCAGAGGAAGACATGATGGCCTGAGAAATAAATTGTTCGACACGTATGAGCATTTGTTACGTTACATATATACACAGAATGTATTTTTCACATAGAGTTCATTTTAAGTTATCCTACTTGAGTTGTGTGGATTAACTTAAAGTTGCATGTCTACCATTTAGATGACTAAGACACTAATGTCCTTGCTTGACTTGTATGAGATGAATTCTTGTTGAAAATGGACCATGAAAAATGTTTATGCAAATGAAACCATGTATTTGTGTTTAGATGGTTTTCGTGAGAGATCCCTAGTGATTGTAGACTTAGACTCAATAAAGAATCCTGGTTCACTACAATCGATGCTCTGATACCAGTCTCTCACACCCGCTCATAGCGGAAACGCAAGGTGTGATCTGTCTGGTTTTCATTGCATAAATATCGATGTACATGAACAAACTATATGAATAAAACATACTCCATTGCCATTACATAGTGTTTCAAAAGATTACAACATAAGTTTAGTGTGTCGGTTACAAACCATTAACATGAAAGTAAAGCGTTATTGTTTCATACATTAACTTGAAATAAACTACAAAGGTTTAAACCATCATATTTCCGCAAAGAGGCGGAAAATAATAGTTAAACCCTTCAAAAGATGGCATGGAGTTCCTGTACTTGTTATCTTGACTGGAAAATCCGACATGGTCCTTTAATTCCCTGAAATACATGTTAAGTTTGGAAAACATCAACAAAAGTTGGTGAATTCATGCAATTTAGTTGTAAACGATGTATGAAAAATGTGAGTTGTAGTATGTAAAGCGTCAATGAAATCGTTGATCATTAATGTTTTGCAAGGACATTAATATGTGTGCCGAAATAGGAAGCAAACCAACCCTAGACGATTTTATGCCGATTCCTATCGACTGGGACACAAACGCACTCTTCCGTAGGGGTCCATGACCAAGAGTGGGGCTCGCCAAAACCCATTAGATCTAAGCCTTTGTTCCTTGGTCCAATCTGGATTAATGGTGCTTATAGTATGGCCCTAATTCGCACATGATCTATGGTGTTTCATTACCTAACTTTAACATACTCTGAACATGTATCCTCCCCGATAGTTGTAAAGTTGTAAAACATTTAAATGAATAGGGGAACATGAACTCACAGTATTGCGTCCTGAAAATAGATGAAAATAAGACCTCACGTGCGATCGTCCTGAATAGCGTGGCGACCTACAAATGTTCTTATTTTTGTTAGACACTTCGGTCTTTGAAAAGGACTTGAGTACAAGTCTTGTGTCATGAGTATGTGTAAGACTTGCATGTCTTTACTGTTCGTTAACTGTGTATTCGATGTATGAGTTGTTCAAATGTTCGTTAACTGTGTATTCGATGAATGAGTAGTATAGTCGGATCTCGTCCGCTGAATCTCGTGTCTTGTATGTATCGCTTGTATAGTTGTGTTCACGAAAATGGTATCATTGGGCCAAGCCCATGTTTTCAAATTATTGGGCTTAAATAGTGCTGGGCCCCAAATAGTGTTGGGCCTCAATAGTGTTGGGCCTCAAATAGTGTTGGGCCTCAAATAGTGTTGGGCCTCAATAGTGTTGGGCCTCAAATAGTGCTGGGCCTCAATAGTGTTGGGCCTCAAATAGTGCTGGGCCTCAATAGTGTTGGGCCTCAAATAGTGTTGGGCCTCAATAGTGTTGGGCCTCAAATAGTGCTGGGCCTCAATAGTGTTGGGCCTCAAATAGTGCTGGGCCTAAATAGTGTTGGGCTTGAATAGTGTTGGTCTTGTATAGTGTTGGGCTTGAATAGTGTTGGGTTGTATAGTGTTGGGCTTGAATAGTGTTGGGCTTTGGCCCATGTGTTTGGTGTTTGGGCTTAGCCCATGAGTTTATGTTAAGCCCAATGTGAAGTTAAGCCCATTAAGAAAACTAAGCCCATTATGTGTAAGTAGCCCATTTGTAAGAATAATCTATTAAGTATATTAAGCCCATTTGTTTATAAAAATAGCCCATTAATATAAGTAAGCCTTTCATTTTTATAAAAACCCTTTTTATAAAAATTTACTAAGTATAGATGTTAGTAATAAAACATACTAGCTTTTATAAGTTTAGAAACATCCGAAAATTTGTTATCGATAGTATATTTATATTTCGTGTCGAAAGATCGTCTAACGTCGTAGTAACTCCCCGGATTGGCAATTAGCTTAATTAGTCGTCCGTCGTTCATTTTGACCATATTTGGTGTCCGATTATTAGAATCGTCCGTAACTCGTTTTAAGGCGTTATTATGTGAAGTCTCGTAGGACTTTTGTTATAACGTGTTTTGAGTTTAAAGTTGACATGAGATTCAAGTTCCTATCATGATATCTATAACTAATAAACCAAGTAATATATCACACGAAAATTGTTTAAAGTAACCAAATATATATTTTCTAAAAAAATTATATATTTTTCTTGTCTTTTATTTTATAAACCCTTCTTTAATAATTTTTATAAATCTTGTAGAGATTTGCCCAAAAAGGTTGTTATTTTATAAAATAAAGTTTTTATAAAAATTGGCCATATAACCTTGGCATTTTTATCTTAACCATGTTTCATTAAACATATCATTTTCTTTACTAAATCAACAACAATTTATTCATCATCTTAACTAAACATTATAAGACTTTTATAACATCAAATCATCAAGATGATAAGCAAATCATGTAGGGTTTTAAACATGATCCTTTCATATGTTAACTAGTTCAAAAACCAAGTTAAATTCTAGTTTTAACAACTTTCATAAAAATCTTTAGTTGTATGTTAATTTTTATAATCTTGTGAAAGTCTTATTTTTAAACATAAACCCTAAATACTTTCACAAGATCACTAGATATGATCATTCCTTTAATCCTTTATGTTAAAACCCTTTAACATAAACATGTATAATTTTTAGATCATATCTATCAACATCTTCTAACACATTATTTGTATTCTAATCATCATAACAACATCAAATATGCATATCACATGTCTTAAATCACAATATAAACAAACATAATTATATGATGATTTTTATCTTTGCTTCTTTGTATTTTTCTTGTTCATTATGTATGATTATATGTGGTTATTATTACTTATAATAACAATCATAAACATAATATGTATAAAAAAAATAGAAGCTTACTTCTAGCACTAGGCTAGGGATGATCTTTAGAGATTATTAAGAATAAGTAAGATGATGATCTTGATGTTAGAACACTTTGGTATGGATGAAAAATCCTTCCTTTCACTTCCAAGAGCTTTAGATCACCTCATGTTCCAAAGAAATCCATCTTGTTCATGAAGAAGATGATAAAAAGAAATGGGTTTATGGTGGGTGTTCTTGAGGAAAGATGAAGGTGATTAGAGAGTTTTCTTATGTGTGTGTAAGAGATGGTGTAGAATGGTGATAAGTGCTAGTAACTTAGTGATTAAGTGTAGAAAAATAATTACCATTCTCATCCACTTGTAAAATAAGAAATATCTAGATATTATGCAACATAAACAAGGGGTGTGGGACCCCTTGTTCACGGCATCAACATGGGGGGGGGGTCTTATGTTGTAAAAATAACTTAGTAAATATTAATGTTTCAAATGAAGTATAAGTTGTAAACATTTAGATGTTTAGGTTTTGCAATTTTTCCGAGATGATTCGCGACTTAAAATGATCATAAACTAGTTTTGCAAGACCAAAAACAATATTAACTAGTTCGCTAGTTGTGCCAAAATGTAGTTCGGATAATTGTTTAGTGCTCGTTTCACTAATAAATAGTCGAAACGTTCGCTTATGGAAGTTGTAGGGCAAATTTCCGTTATGTGTGTAATTGATATTCCATAAGTATTTTTATATGAAATTGGTGCATAAACATCAATTTTTGCATCTTGTATTAAAAATACAATTGCTGAATTTTGCGGACAATTCATGAAATGGTCATTTTTAGCGCGTTTCGGACAGTTTTTAGTGCTACCGGGCATTGGTAAATTATTGATCGAACTCTTGTATTCCCATATAGGGTTTAATATATAATTGATGTTGGACTCTCATCCGAGTTCTAAAGATGTCATTTTAGATGTTTTCTGCGGATCCGAAGTTTTCGTCAGCACTCTAGTTCACTAGGCACTACTCTAGTTGTTTCGATGAATTGTTTGCACTATTTCAAATGTACCCAATAAAAATGAATCATGTGTAATAACCAATGAATATTCCATGAGTTTTCTAAGATGTATACCATGTAATCATGCAGCCAGAATATTCAAAGCACATGCTTGTATAATGTAAATCACTGTTTTAAATGTAAGTAAATTACCCGAAAGTGGCAGTTGTCACAGATTTAGACCCGACAAGTTTGAAGACTTGTCTTATATGGGAAATCTAAACACATTCTGGATTTTGAGATAAAAACGATAAGGTTTGACCCGTTTCGGCTAGTCTATGCAAACTAGTTACGTATGTCACACCCCTTTCTGCGGCGGAAGCACGAGGTGTGATCATGAAAGGTTCTCATTGCATACGAAGAGTAAACATGCTACATGCTCGTAAAATAACATTCAAATACCATAATTTGAAAACATACGTTAGCGTTTACATCGCTAAGTCGCATAAAGCATTGTCTTAAAAGTTTACAACTTTATTTAAAGTTAAACACAAGCGACATCCACGAGCATAAGCAAGACCACGCGCACATCCATCCTAGTTACCTGAAATACATGTGAGTTTTTGGAAAAACGTCAACATAATGTTGGTGTGAATTCATGCTGTTTTAGTTTTTCACGTTTGTATACTTTGTATGAAAACATAGTTTACGTCATGTAAAAATCAAGTTTTCATATATAAATCCAGTTTCATGTGTACACCACGTACACATGTATAATTCAATTTCTTCTTGAGTACCCCACGTACTCAAGTATAATTCTCATTTTCTTGAGTACCCCACGTACTTCAAGTATAATTCAATCTTTTCTTGAGTACCCCACGTACTCAAGTATTCATCAATTTTTAGTATGGTATGAATTTCATGTATTTAAACTATTCCTGTAAATATCAGGATTGTTAATGGGTTGCAAGGCCATTAACATGTGGCACGACATAGGAAGTCACCAAACCTAAGGCATTTAATTGGTATATTCTGAGACACAAAAGCACTCCTCGGTTCTCGCCCCGACCGGGAGTGTGGCTGCCAGGCACCCGTTAGATCTAACCTTTTGTTCTGCGGTCTAAGTATGTACACGATTAATGGTGCTTCTGTACCCTATTCGTGACACTATTTCTCATAACGCATCCTACTTGGTTCTCGTTCTCACCAAGCGCATTTCTTGTTATCTTTTCTCATAGCGCCTCTTACTTGGTTCTCGTTCTCACCAAGTGCGCTTCTCATATTCTTATATTTCGTCACACTTGGTTCTCGTTCTCACCAAGTGTACTTCTTGTATTTATATTTCGTCACACTTGGTTCTCGTTCTCACCAAGTGTACTTCTTGTATTTATATCATACCAATTATAAATTTTTGTACATTTGTACATGTATTTCACCCCCGAAGTTATAAAAACTGAAAACAGTTAAAGAGAAAAGGGGGAGCATGAACTCACAACTTTGCGTTCCTAGCGTCGTAAACTCCACCGGATTTGCTTAATTAACGTCGTAACCTATACGCGTTTTCTTAACGTTAGTCACTAGACTTGCGTCGCACAAGTACAGCCACTCTCTTTTGTGTATACTTTCTTGTGTTAAAAATATTCTTATATTTTTAACTGCGTATCTTACTTATATTATTTTCTCTAAAATTAATATAAGTATCTCGTGTTTTGCACTTTGCACCCGAATTATGTATCTTGTATGTTGTATGTGTATTTTTATATTTCTACTCCTCATGAGTAATTAGTGTATTTTAAGTCTTAATACACTAGTACGTATAACACATACTATATACACTTAGCACAAAAGTTGGTGATCAAATAATATATATTTTTCTTTCAAAAATATATACTTAATATCCGTTTTTATTCTCGAAAAATCACCATTTCTTATCACCAAAAATTAGGGAAACCTTGGTAATACTTTTAAACACATTTTTAGGGAATAAGTTTCTCAAAAACTTATATTTTTCTAAGTGTCAAAATTTATAAAAATTTTGACAGAGTTTCCCCTAAAAATGGAGGTTTCCCACGTTTTCAAAACGTGTGTTTATTTTCTTTTAAATCATCATCAATCATCAATAATCATCAACAACAATTTATCAACAATATCCGTCAACAATAATCACTAATTTCATGAACTTGAATATTTACAAAAATGTGTAGTAACTTACTAGCACATTTAGTAAGTCTTGTTATCTTTAAAAATAAGTTTAACTTCTTAAAAACTTTATTTTTAAAGAATATGAAGTTTTACAACTTCTAGTCGGTTTTTACGAAAACAATTTCTTCGTTAACACTTTTGTTACACAAGTATCCACACACTTGCTTATTCACAAAAACCACTTTTGTTTGTGTAAGATCCGGTTTAGAACATGTGATCTCTTGGACACTTGGTCCTTTGAAAATACCGCTTGTAGATACGTAGATCTACTAGTTTTAAACACTTTTGTACAAGTTAAAACATTTTTACACAAGTTCATGGTTTATGTGTGGTAGGGTTTCACCTTTTAACCCTTGTTACTTCTAAAATAGCTTTATGTTAAGATCCATGATCTTACCAAACCGGGTTAAACGATGATCCGAGCTACCACATCATAGATCGTGTCTAGATAGCCATATATTTCAAATACTACAACTTTTACACAACTTATGTGCTATTAACCACCATTTTAGTGTTTTTACTAGACTTTAATGCTTCAAAAAGTATGTTATCGATATTTAACCGACGAAACTCCTTTTACCCACTTTAGATACGTTCAAACAAGAGTTTTAAACATTATACCTCTAGCTCGGGGCTAGGGAAGACTCTTGATGGAAAATGGGTGGATAAAAGCTAACGGAAGTGGTCCTTCGCGTTCCGAGTGCACCAAAGCTCCTAATACGCAACCTCTAACACTTGTATCACCTTGGAATGATGAAGATGGAACTCGAAGATGGATGGTTGAGAGAGGGGTGTTTGGCCGTAAGTTCTAGAGGGAGAGAGGAGAGTTTGGAGTGTGTTGATAAGTGTGGGTGTTCATGGGTGAATATTGTTAACTTATAGACAAAGATTAAGAGTATTAACCAATAGGTTTTATGTTCCCAAAGTACACTACCAATCTTGATCACAATCTTAGGAGATTTAAGTAGATCAAATGTGATCAAGTGTGGATCTTTGTGGGGCCTCCTTGACCGTCCACCACACATAGGGGGGGGGGGGGTAAAGTGTAATTCTTAACCAATTAGTTAGTTTAGGGATTAAACCCGGTTACTAGTGTGTAGTGTAATATAAAGGGTGTTAGGGTATTCGGGAACCCTAACTAGCTCAGAAAAGTATAAACAATGTCATTGACATTATTTTTATGTTCCGGGTAATCTCCGGTTGTTCGGTTGCATACCGATTCGTTAAAGTGCTAAATTACACTTTTTAGTGTCGTTTAAGTACCTTTCTTGTACTCTTTCAATTCCCAACACTTAGGGAAATATTCTGGATAATAAAACGACATTTCTGCATAATATTTATATGTCTAAATGCTGAATTATTGCTGAATTTTATAAATTCTGCACTTAAAGTGCGTTTCGGGTGCTTTTTAGTGCTTATTTTTGCTTTCGAATTGCATATATATTAACCCTTGTATGTACTCTTGGGTTTTAATGCATTCTTGTTGTCGGACCTACACCTAGGCTCCAATTTTATTGTCTGACTGCTTTCTGCAGTTCAGTCGACACAGTGTGTCTTACCGGTGAGTTTACTATTATTTTTGACGCAACGCTCTCGTTTATGCTTAAAGCAATATTTTGTAGTATACAACATGCATGAATTCACTTGTTTAATCATGTGTTCAGACATTGCTGACACTTAAACTCATAATTGCAGTCATTAAGCAATAATTATAGTGTACGGAAATTACCGGTTTGGGCCAGTTGTCACAGTCTCCCCCCGTTAACAGAATTTCGTCCCGAAATTCAGACTGAACTAACTCTCGCTGGAGTCTTCTTGAATAGGTGGGGATACTTTTTCTTGAACTGGTCTTCACGTTCCCATGTGTACTCGGGTCCGTGCTTAGAGCTCCAACGTACTTTAACAAGTTTCACACTGCTCCTCCTGGTCTTGTTGACTTTCCAGTCAGTAACCTCAACGGGTTTTTCTGTAAATCGGAGGGCTTCATCAATATGCACTTCATCCATCGGGATGGTCACGTTTTCTTGCGTTGGACTCTTCTTCAGGTTGGATACATGAAACGTATCATGTACTCCATTAAGTTCTTCCGGTAACTCCAACTTGTATGCCACGGTACCAATTCTCTTCAAAATTCTGAATGGTCCGATGTATCGTGGATTCAGCTTTCCACGTTTTCCAAACCTGACTACGCCCTTCCATGGTGAGACTTTTAACAACACCTTGTCTCCCACTTTGAAATCTACCGATTTTCTATTTGGATCCGCGTAGCTCTTTTGTCGCTCTCGAGCCGCCTTAATGCGCTCTCGGATCTGCGCAATCTTGTCGGTTGTCTCTTGTACAAGTTCAGGACCAACCATACGTTTATCTCCGGCATCTGCCCAACATAAGGGCGATCGGCATTTGCGGCCATACAGAGCTTCGAACGGCGCGGCTTTTATGCTCGTATGATAACTGTTATTGTAGGAAAACTCAACTAGAGGTAGATGAGTATCCCAGCTGCCGCCTAGGTCCATGACACATGCGCGAAGCATATCTTCTAACGTTTGTATTGTCCGTTCGCTCTGGCCGTCTGTTTGCGGGTGGAATGCCGTGCTCAGATCTAACTGAGATCCAAAGGCTTCCTGAAATGATTGCCAGATTCTTGAGACAAATCGTCCATCTCTGTCTGAAATGATTGAGATTGGCACTCCATGACGTGCCACAATTTCTCTTAAGTATATCTCTGCAAGCTTTCCAGTGCTATCCTTCTCTCGGATTGGTAGGAAATGCGCAGACTTCGTCAATCGATCAACTATTACCCATATCATATCGTGCCCTCTCGGGGTCCTGGGTAATTTCGTTATGAAGTCCATCGAGATTTGTTCCCACTTCCACACGGGAATCTCTGGTTGTTGTAGTAGGCCGGACGGTTTCTGATATTCTGCCTTAACCTTAGCACAGGTTAGGCATTTTCCAACATAGACAGCAACGTCGCTTTTGAGTCTCGGCCACCAATAGTACTCTTTCAAATCTTGATACATTTTGTCCGATCCTGGGTGGATCGAATATCTCGATTTGTGGGCTTCATTAAGGATGACTTCTCGTATGCCACCATAGAGTGGAACCCAAATACGCTTCTTGAAGTATAAGGCTCCCTCTTCGTTTGGCACCATGTATTTCAGCATACCCCGTAGGTATTCAGCTTTACGGTTCTCTTCTTTAAGAGCTTCTTGTTGTGCATCCCGAATGCGTGCTGTGAGGTTCGTTCGAATCGTCATTTCCAGTGCTCGAACCCTTAGGGTCTTAACCCTTTCTTTTCGGCTCAACGCGTCTGCTACAACGTTTGCCTTTCCAGGATGGTACTTAACCTCACAGTCATAATCATTCAGCAGCTCGACCCAACGTCGCTGGCGCATATTCAATTCCTTCTGATCAAATATGTGTTGTAAGCTTTTGTGATCTGTGAAGATTGTACATCGAGTACCATATAAATAATGTCGCCAAATCTTCAAGGCGAATTCCACTGCACCCAGCTCCAGGTCGTGAGTGGTATAATTTCTCTCGTGAACCTTCAGTTGTCTTGAAGCGTAAGCGATGACTTTTTGGCGTTGCATAAGCACACAACCCAAGCCTTGTCGTGAGGCGTCGCAGTATACCACGAAGTCTTCAGTGCCTTCGGGTAATGATAGTATCGGTGCATCGCATAGCTTGCTCTTCAGTAACTGGAAGGCTTCTTATTGTTTGTGACCCCAGTCGTACTTCTTGTCTTTCTGAGTAAGGGTCGTTAGCGGTTGAGCTATCTTTGAGAAATTCTCGATGAATCGCC
This sequence comes from Helianthus tuberosus, assembly GCA_030545235.1. Taxonomy (NCBI): domain Eukaryota; kingdom Viridiplantae; phylum Streptophyta; class Magnoliopsida; order Asterales; family Asteraceae; genus Helianthus; species Helianthus tuberosus. Next base: position 119,194,857 of record CM060409.1, read on the forward strand.
GATAATAGCCCGCTAAGCCCAAAAATTGACGAACTTCAGTTGGGGTCTTGGGAGCTTCCCAATTCTTTATTGCTTCAATCTTGGACGGGTCTACATGAATGCCCTTCTCATTCACCACGTGACCAAGAAATTGTACTTCGCGAATCCAGAATTCGCATTTCTAGAACTTTGCATAAAGTTTCTCTTTCTTCAGTAGCTCCAAGATGGTTCTGAGATGTTGCTCGTGTTCTTCTTTCGTTCACGAGTAAATCAGGATATCATCAATAAATACAATCATGAATTTATCGAGATATGGTTTGCATACGCGGTTCATTAGGTCCATAAAGACCGCTGGCGCGTTCGTCAATCCAAATGGCATCACAAGAAATTCGTAGTGCCCATAGCGTGTTCTGAATGCAGTCTTTGGCATACTTTCATCTTGGACCCTCAGCTGATGGTATCCAGATCGAAGGTCGATCTTGGAATAGTAGCTTGATCCTTGCAGTTGATCAAACAAGTCATCAATCCTCGGTAGCGGATACCGATTCTTGATTGTGAGCTTGTTCAGTTCCCTGTAATCGATACACATCCGCAGTGATCCATCCTTCTTCTTCACGAATAATACTGGAGCTCCCCAGGGTGAGAAGCTTGGCCTTATAAATCCCTTATCCAACAACTCCTGGAGTTGTGTAGATAACTCTTGCATCTCGGATGGCGCAAGTCGATAGGGTGCCTTGGCTACAGGAGCAGCTCCTGGAACCAAATCTATACGGAATTCGACTTGTCGTTGCGGAGGTAGTCCTGGCAGATCTTCAGGGAACACATCAGGAAATTCCTTCACCACAGGAATGTCTTCGAGTTTCGGCTCCTCAGCCTTCTTGTCTATAACGTGTGCTAGGAAAGCAACACATCCTTTCCTTAAGCACTTCTGTGCCTTCATGCAACTGATGATTCGAAGAGGCGCGTCTCGTTTTTCTCCATGCACGATGAGAGTTTCACCATTCGCTAAAGGGATGCGAATGATTTTCTCATGACAAATAACTTCAGCTTTGTTCTTGGACAACCAGTCCATCCCGACTACTACATCGAAGCTACCCAATTGAATAGGTAAGAGGTCGATGCTAAAATTTCGTTCGCCAAGTTCTAGTGTGCAGCCTCTGACAACTTCGCCCGATTCAACAAGTTTACCATTGGCTAGTTCTATGGAATAAGGAATTTCTAATCTACTAGATTCTATTCCGAGTATGCGTTTAAATTCCACAGACATGAAGCTATAATCGGCGCCAGTGTCGAATAATATGGATGCAAAGTGATTGTTAATGAGAAACGTACCGGTGACCATGTTAGGGTCCTCGCGTGCGTCCTTTGCTCCAATCACAAATGCTCGAGCCTGAGCATTGTTTCTCTCTGGGCAGTCCTTCATGAAATGATCATTGCTCCCACATCTGAAGCATCCTTTGGTTGCAAGGGTTTTCGTCTCCTAGGGCGGGTTTGCGTCACGCTTCTTGCGGAAACCCTTGTTGTTGCGAGTTGCTTGGTTCAAACTCGTATGCTTTCTCTTTTTGTCACCGGATGACTCAGCATGCGTCTCGGTCTTCTCCGTCCAGCGTACGAAGGCTACTGCACCTCCTGTGCCATCGTAGTTCATCGGCTTGCAGTCGAGGGACTGCTTAAGAGTGAAGCCTTGAACTGCGTTGCCTCCAGACGAATCTCCATTCCTGTTACGCCTAGCATTGCTTGGTCCTCCACTGTCTTGAGTTCGGTTCGCCTCGTACTGGGCGATAGCGGCAGAGATTCTTTCTTCCAGTAGAGCTTCCAGCTCTTCGGTAATTCTTGGCAGTGGGGGAGGAGGAGGTTGGTCACGAGCGTTCACAGCTCTTCTGGGTGCCATGTTCTAAAGAACACAACCCCGATAGGTTTAGGCATTTGTTTGATATCATCACACTAGACAGTGGTATCATATATATTCACAGGTATATATACCACATAAGTGACATCAAACAATTATTAGTCTAGCAGAGTACTTAGTAGGCTTGCACTGAGGGAATCTACACGTGACAAGACTTGCTGTGATTTTTGTGCACTGAATTCCATAATTATGTATGCATCCATAATTACGTAACTCCTTGCACAGTCCGCACAGTTCGTTTCGTCCTCGTATTTCTTCCTTCAGATGGGCCATTGCTTTCAGGTAAAGTCACATATACTTGTGACATTCTACTTCTAGTACATGCTAATTATCACACATAATTGCAAGTAATTTCTCAGTTAAAGACAAGTGCTACTTCGGTGCACTCTGAGTCTCGTAGTGTCTTTTCTAGACTCATGTAGATAGTTTCAGGTAGTGGATGTCGCGGGACGTTTTATGCAATGAAAACTCTTTGAAAATCGTTTTCGTGAATGGATCCTAGAGATTGTAGACTAGACTCGAGAAGGAATCCTGGTTCACTACAATCGCAGCTCTGATACCAATCTGTCACACCCCTTTCTGCGGCGGAAGCACGAGGTGTGATCATGAAAGGTTCTCATTGCATACGAAGAGTAAACATGCTACATGCTCGTAAAATAACATTCAAATACCATAATTTGAAAACATACGTTAGCGTTTACATCGCTAAGTCGCATAAAGCATTGTCTTAAAAGTTTACAACTTTATTTAAAGTTAAACACAAGCGACATCCACGAGCATAAGCAAGACCACGCGCACATCCATCCTAGTTACCTGAAATACATGTGAGTTTTTGGAAAAACGTCAACATAATGTTGGTGTGAATTCATGCTGTTTTAGTTTTTCACGTTTGTATACTTTGTATGAAAACATAGTTTACGTCATGTAAAAATCAAGTTTTCATATATAAATCCAGTTTCATGTGTACACCACGTACACATGTATAATTCAATTTCTTCTTGAGTACCCCACGTACTCAAGTATAATTCTCATTTTCTTGAGTACCCCACGTACTTCAAGTATAATTCAATCTTTTCTTGAGTACCCCACGTACTCAAGTATTCATCAATTTTTAGTATGGTATGAATTTCATGTATTTAAACTATTCCTGTAAATATCAGGATTGTTAATGGGTTGCAAGGCCATTAACATGTGGCACGACATAGGAAGTCACCAAACCTAAGGCATTTAATTGGTATATTCTGAGACACAAAAGCACTCCTCGGTTCTCGCCCCGACCGGGAGTGTGACTGCCAGGCACCCGTTAGATCTAACCTTTTGTTCTGCGGTCTAAGTATGTACACGATTAATGGTGCTTCTGTACCCTATTCGTGACACTATTTCTCATAACGCATCCTACTTGGTTCTCGTTCTCACCAAGCGCGTTTCTTGTTATCATTTCTCATAGCGCCTCTTACTTGGTTCTCGTTCTCACCAAGTGCGCTTCTCATATTCTTATATTTCGTCACACTTGGTTCTCGTTCTCACCAAGTGTACTTCTTGTATTTATATTTCGTCACACTTGGTTCTCGTTCTCACCAAGTGTACTTCTTGTATTTATATCATACCAATTATAAATTTTTGTACATTTGTACATGTATTTCACCCCCGAAGTTATAAAAACTGAAAACAGTTAAAGAGAAAAGGGGGAGCATGAACTCACAACTTTGCGTTCCTAGCGTCGTAAACTCCACCGGATTTGCTTAATTAACGTCGTAACCTATACGTGTTTTCTTAACGTTAGTCACTAGACTTGCGTCGCACAAGTACAGTCACTCTCTTTTGTGTATACTTTCTTGTGTTAAAAATATTCTTATATTTTTAACTGCGTATCTTACTTATATTATTTTCTCTAAAATTAATATAAGTATCTCGTGTTTTGCACTTTGCACCCGAATTATGTATCTTGTATGTTGTATGTGTATTTTTATATTTCTACTCCTCATGAGTAATTAGTGTATTTTAAGTCTTAATACACTAGTACGTATAACACATACTATATACACTTAGCACAAAAGTTGGTGATCAAATAATATATATTTTTCTTTCAAAAATATATACTTAATATCCGTTTTTATTCTCGAAAAATCACCATTTCTTATCACCAAAAATTAGGGAAACCTTGGTAATACTTTTAAACACATTTTTAGGGAATAAGTTTCTCAAAAACTTATATTTTTCTAAGTGTCAAAATTTATAAAAATTTTGACAGAGTTTCCCCTAAAAATGGAGGTTTCCCACGTTTTCAAAACGTGTGTTTATTTTCTTTTAAATCATCATCAATCATCAATAATCATCAACAACAATTTATCAACAATATCCGTCAACAATAATCACTAATTTCATGAACTTGAATATTTACAAAAATGTGTAGTAACTTACTAGCACATTTAGTAAGTCTTGTTATCTTTAAAAATAAGTTTAACTTCTTAAAAACTTTATTTTTAAAGAATATGAAGTTTTACAACTTCTAGTCGGTTTTTACGAAAACAATTTCTTCGTTAACACTTTTGTTACACAAGTATCCACACACTTGCTTATTCACAAAAACCACTTTTGTTTGTGTAAGATCCGGTTTAGAACATGTGATCTCTTGGACACTTGGTCCTTTGAAAATACCGCTTGTAGATACGTAGATCTACTAGTTTTAAACACTTTTGTACAAGTTAAAACATTTTTACACAAGTTCATGGTTTATGTGTGGTAGGGTTTCACCTTTTAACCCTTGTTACTTCTAAAATAGCTTTATGTTAAGATCCATGATCTTACCAAACCGGGTTAAACGATGATCCGAGCTACCACATCATAGATCGGGTCTAGATAGCCATATATTTCAAATACTACAACTTTTACACAACTTATGTGCTATTAACCACCATTTTAGTGTTTTTACTAGACTTTAATGCTTCAAAAAGTATGTTATCGATATTTAACCGACGAAACTCCTTTTACCCACTTTAGATACGTTCAAACAAGAGTTTTAAACATTATACCTCTAGCTCGGGGCTAGGGAAGACTCTTGATGGAAAATGGGTGGATAAAAGCTAACGGAAGTGGTCCTTCGCGTTCCGAGTGCACCAAAGCTCCTAATACGCAACATCTAACACTTGTATCACCTTGGAATGATGAAGATGGAACTCGAAGATGGATGGTTGAGAGAGGGGTGTTTGGCCGTAAGTTCTAGAGGGAGAGAGGAGAGTTTGGAGTGTGTTGATAAGTGTGGGTTTTCATGGGTGAATATTGTTAACTTATAGACAAAGATTAAGAGTATTAACCAATAGGTTTTATGTTCCCAAAGTACACTACCAATCTTGATCACAATCTTAGGAGATTTAAGTAGATCAAATGTGATCAAGTGTGGATCTTTGTGGGGCCTCCTTGACCGTCCACCACACATAGGGGGGGGGGGGGGGGTAAAGTGTAATTCTTAACCAATTAGTTAGTTTAGGGATTAAACCCGGTTACTAGTGTGTAGTGTAATATAAAGGGTGTTAGGGTATTCGGGAACCCTAACTAGCTCAGAAAAGTATAAACAATGTCATTGACATTATTTTTATGTTCCGGGTAATCTCCGGTTGTTCGGTTGCATACCGATTCGTTAAAGTGCTAAATTACACTTTTTAGTGTCGTTTAAGTACCTTTCTTGTACTCTTTCAATTCCCAACACTTAGGGAAATATTCTGGATAATAAAACGACATTTCTGCATAATATTTATATGTCTAAATGCTGAATTTTATAAATTCTGCACTTAAAGTGCGTTTCGGGTGCTTTTTAGTGCTTATTTTTGCTTTCGAATTACATATATATTAACCCTTGTATGTACTCTTGGGTTTTAATGCATTCTTGTTGTCGGACCTACACCTAGGCTCCAATTTTATTGTCTGACTGCTTTCTGCAGTTCAGTCGACACAGTGTGTCTTACCGGTGAGTTTACTATTATTTTTGACGCAACGCTCTCGTTTATGCTTAAAGCAATATTTTGTAGTATACAACATGCATGAATTCACTTGTTTAATCATGTGTTCAGACATTGCTGACACTTAAACTCGTAATTGCAGTCATTAAGCAATAATTATAGTGTACGGAAATTACCGGTTTGGGCCAGTTGTCACAACGTAAACCGAACCGAACGCGTACGTGGCGTAACGGGTAATCATAAGAGCCATATACAGGTTTCCTAAGTTAATATGCCTCAAATATGTTGTGACATCAGTAAGATATCTTTTATTATGCCCGAAACGAGTTTAAACTCAAACTATGCCCCGTAGGGGTATTTTAGTCATTTATAAGGTTAAAAAGAGTTTAAGTATTTACCTGAATTACAGGTCTGATATAATCATCAAAGATACTTAATTTAATAAGTTATAACAGTAGGGTATTGCATATATGTGAAATTTATCAATTATAACCAAACTATGCACCGTAGGGGCATTTTGGTAATTTCACATAAGCCGAAAAGCTCAAAACTGAAGTCTGAGTAAAACAACTTTTGCTTACTGTTAAAATATTATAATTTACCTAAAATATCAGTAGGTATAAACCCTTGTATGTTTAAAATAGTTTTAGTACATACTATGCGTTAAAAACACTTAAAAAGGCGATTAGAAGCCGTTTCCGGGTTCTATATAGAAAGCTGATATTTTTATTATTCCAGAAGGTTTAAAATAATTTATTTATCATATAAAATCAGTAGCAAAAGGTTTGGGGTCATAAAGATATGTAAAACTCATTGAATAGCCCAAAAGGGCAAAATCGACAATTACCGACTCAAGCTTATAACTCTAAGTTATGCTCAGCCTAAAATTAATTAAAAATCTTCAAAAATTCCAAAATAATATATTACATCAGTGGGTAAAAAGTTTGGTATCAAAAAGTAGGTTTAAATAGGCTATACGCTAATTATGCCGTTTAATCGCTAAAAAGCTTTCTAATTACGCTAATGAGCATAACTCTCAATCTACACCTCAAACTGATGTCAAATTTTGGGTACAAGTTTATATATCAGTAACTAAGGTTTCTACTCTTTTACATTTTCAAAAATCACGTTTTATGGTGAAAAGGGCATAACGGTCAACATATGAGCATTTAACAGAATCATGCATATTAATTGGATAACTATTGAACCAAGGTGTATAATCACAGAGGGTTATACTAGCATGTAACATGGTCCAATTAAAGTTCTAAGGCATTTCTAAAACATGCTTAAACGGGTCATAACTGAAAGTCAAATTATGCGACTTTCGGTTCCGAACCGGGTCTCTACTGAAAATTGACGGGTTGAACATGTTTAGACATGTTCTTACATTAATTACCAAGTTATATTAATGACCAAACAGGTTGTATGGGTTCTACATTGCTAATTATGTATTAATTTGGAATTAAGCATCCTGTTGACTTTTTAATAACAAGTTTGACCCGACAAATGGTCTAGTTAGAGTGGGAATCAGAGGGAGCCCTTTTAAGGGTTTAATGCCCACATAATTACCAACTTATAACTACTTTCAATTCGACTAATCACTGGACCATCAATGAGTAATCGTTAAGTCAAACGGTAATTACGACGGTTTGACTTTTAAGCTAAAACTAAACAAAAACTTAACTAAGAAAGGTTAAGCATACTTACTGAAGTCCTATGCACGATTAGTGATCACTTGAGTCTGCTTTGGAGCTCCAGAAATGATCAGAAATGCAGAAGTGAGGTGTGATCAAAATGGTTGCAACAAGGGCCTTTATATAGTGTTCAAAACCTCATAGATCATTGACAAATCATGCTACCACTGATCCTTAATCATCAACAGGTGTCCCTAATGTCCCTAAGCAAGCCTAGGCAACCCTTGGTGATGATAAAAGGCAAGATAAGTCGGTTAGAATGGAAATGGCAGACACCTAGCAAAGTTTTCGGTTTCGGTAGGCCCTAGGCGTCACGCGTAGGTCCCCATAGGGGCCCTCGCGCCACGCGACGCCCTCCTGAATCAAATCAAAGTTTTGATTTTTGCACTTTTGGTCCTTGATCCATTTAAACTTTGTTTCGACTTTATTTATTGCATTTTAAACCCTCCAATTTAATTTATAAGGGCTTCAAGATATATACCCATTTCGTTAAGTCCTCGGTTAACTTTATTGTTACCCGAAAAGTCGTAAACATCATCGTTGACGCTTTTAACCCCTCGTATACGAATTTGATCATAACTTTCTCATACGATAATGAAACCTTATGAAATTTATATCGTGCATTCTAGTGAGCATAATTAATCGTTACAAGGCTTCGGGTTTGCTAAAAGGTCACTCAGAGGTATACTTTAAACATGTTGACACATTTAACCCCTGTAGTTTGTAATCTCTCACTTTCTTTCATATTTAGCTTCGTATGATCCATGATTTATTCGTTTGAAGGTATGAACACCATCTAGGGTTATTGTAAAGTGTATTTATCCATTGTTGACATCTTGGACCCTTATATTCACATACTTTGCATGTTTGTCAACTTTAGTCCCTCTAGAACATTCTTTCACATGTTCAAACTTATGACACGTGTCAATACATTATAGGACGTGAATTTTCGAGGTGTTACAGAAATAACCGCTTACGGAGTTAATATCTTCCGTCAACGTTTCATTAACAGGTTTTCCCGCCCAAACTCCTGGCTATAAATATGAGAGTAATTCAGGTATGAACCTCAAGTTACATTCACTTCACTAATACTTCTTCTTCTTCATAAACACATACTTATTCTCACGCCGGAGTGTAGTCACGGAGAGAACCTCCCTTCTCCCCGTGGTGAGACTAACGGTGTTCTGTTTTGCAGTATTCGTAGGAGAAGAAGTCCAGTCCCTTTGAATCAAACGAGAGAGAACCACCCTTTTTATGCAGAACCTAACCCCCTGGATGAATTGATTCCGGTCATTTATCAAGTGTTTCTTCATTGGCGCCCACCGATTTCTCTGTTTTACCTGTTTTTTCTCGTTTCGATTCACATTTCTCCACTCTCTGTTTCATATGGCGGAGAATTCACCACTTCACCCATCAAGCCCTCGATCCGAATTCAAGGGTTTCGAAACCCGAGATAACCAGATTAACAGAACCGTGGGAATTAAAGGAAGCAACGACAGTCATTCAGAAGGAAATGACTCCTCGGAGATCCATAATCGTTCAGATCCACTCCGGAAAGAACTCCGGAATACTGGTTCAACAGATTCCAAATCGCTATGAACCAAATTTTCACACAAAACATCAGATCTCAGTTATTGAATGACAGATCTGATACTCTGAAAGAAGGTGAAGAGAAATTTGACACTACAGTATTGGACCCACAGACACCTAGTCAGTGGTACATCCAATCTGGTTGTCATGTCGAAATAAAATCAGAAGATGCCAACTGTCAGAAGGCCGAACCAAAGCAGATATACATGGTGCAAGGAGGTCTCTCCCGAAGGACAAACAAACGAAGCCATAATCAACATTGGAGAGAGCAACAGGTCATATTTCCTGTCGTCCCTGGAGGTCCTCAGGAGGAACGACCAATAATCATTACCGGCATTTTTGGCCACTATAGAACGGATTATATGTTCATAGATACAGGAAGCTCAATGGATATAATATATGAACAGTGTTTCAAACAACTTGATCCAGAGGATAAAGCTCGTTTAGAGCCGGTTGATTTTCCTCTTACCGATTTCTGCAACGAAGTTGTGTTCTCATTAGGAAAAATTGCATTTCCTGTGACTCTATCAGATGGCGAGCATTCACGCACAGTCACAATAAATTTCATGGTCATGCCAGCAACTTCGCGCCACGATGTCTTGCTAGGAAGAAGATCACAAAGAGAATTCAGCATGATCACTTCTATTCCACATGCTGCTTGCGGGTTTCCAACGGAAACCTGAGTAGCAATTTTGTACTCAAGTAAAGAGGTCATGTACGTGGACGATGAACCACCAGCAAAAGTGGCCAAACCATCAACACCAAATGAGCTGGAAAAATGGGTCCTCAATCAAGAGTATCCAGAGCAGACCATCTTACTAGGACACGCTGTCTCACCGGCAATACGAATACAATTAAAGGAATTACTTTCGAACAATAAGGACATATTCGCCTGGTGCCCAGCGGACATGGCTGGGGTTCCGCGAGATATAGCGCAACACTGTTTGAACGTCCGGCCCTCAGCAGAACCTGTCGCGCATGGAAGACGCAGTCTCAGCGCAGAAAAAGCGGAAGCCATGAACGAACAAGTAACAGAGTTACTCAATGCCGGAATCTTGCGCGAAGTTCAGTACCACACCTGGGTCGCCAACCCAGTAATGGTTCAAAAACACAGTGGCGGATGGCGAATGTGCGTCGACTTCAAAGACCTAAATAAAGCCTGCCCGAAAGATTGCTATGCGCTTCCTGAGATAGACAAAAAAGTTGACTCTCTAGCATCTTTTTGCTGGAAGTGTTTTCTTGACTGTTATAAGGGCTATCATCAGGTTCAAGTGAAAGAGGAGGACGAAGACAAGACTGCCTTCCGCACAGACAAGGGCATCTTCTGTTATACAAAAATGCCCTTTGGTCTCCGTAACGCAGGAGCTACTTACCAGCGCTTAATGGATACAGTCTTCGGGGAAGACATTGGTAAAACAGTCGAGGTATATATGGATGACCTCGTCATTATGAGCCACGAAGAGGAAACAATGCTCGCAAATATTCAGCGCACGTTCGATTCTTTGCGCAGCGTGAACTTAAAACTTAACCCAACGAAGTGTTCCTTCGGAATGGAAGAAGGAAAATTTTTGGGTTTTATAGTAACAAGAGACGGTTTTAAAGTAAACCCGGAGAAAGTACAAGCCATCCAGCTGATGCCGTCACCTGCAATAGTAAAAGAAATGCAAAGGCTCGCAGGACGATTAGCAGCCTTGAACAGATTCTTGGCAAATCATTCTGCAAAGTCTTATCCGTTCATTAGCACATTACGCAATTGCGCCAAGAAAACCAACTTCCAGTGGACACCAAAAGCGGAAGCTGCCTTCAAGCAAATGAAGGAATGTTTAATTCAGCTGCCAAAACTGACAGCACCGCGAGAGAAAGAACCGCTGATCTTATATTTATCTACTGCAGAAGTAGCGGTTGGTGCAGTGTTAATGGTGGAACGAGAGAACATTCAGACTCCAATTTATTATATCAGCAAGATGCTCACTGGCCCGGAGACGCGCTACTCAATGATAGAAAAACTGGTCCTCGCTCTAGTACATGCATCACGACGCCTACGCCGGTATTTCTCTGGTCATGTTATCACAGTTCTCACCAATTACCACTTAGGGCAAATTCTATCCAAACCCGATGTCGCGGGGAGATTAACTAAGTGGGCTATTGAGCTGGGAGGATACAATATCCTATATAGATCGCGCCCAACAATCAAAGGGCAAGTTTTAGCAGACTTCGCCACAGAAGTTCCCATAGATAAAGTGCAAGAATGTGAAGCAATCCAAAACCCTGTTCCCGTTTTTGACGATAGGGTCTGGACTCTGCACACAGAAGGGAGCGTCTAATGATGATGGAGCAGGCGCAGGTCTTCGATTGGTCAGCCCAGACAATCACGAACTTACATATGCGATACGTTTGGATTTTCGGAGCACAAACAACGAGGCAGAATATGAAGCGTTTCTAGCAGGCCTCCGTTTAGCGCTTAAATGGGGGCAAAAAATCTTGAAGCTAACGTTGATTCAAAATTAGTTGCCGAACAAGTTAATGGGCACTATGATGCAAAAGGCGAAGCTATGGCGTTATATCTGGAACAAGCGCGAATACTAATTAACCAATTCCAAACGTTCAAAATAAATCACATAAACAAAAGCGAGAATAAGCATGCGGATGCACTAAGCAAATTGGCCGCCACCAGTTTCAGACATCTAGCAAAAGAGGTGTGCATTGACGTATTATCCAATCCTTTCGTCCCTCTTAAGCAAGTAAACATCGTAGAAATCGGCAACCCATCCTGGATGTCCCCAATCATCATGTACCTGCAACACGGGAAACTCCCAGAGGGGAAAGCGGAAGCTAGGAAGATCCAAAACAAAGCAATAAATTACGAAATGGCAGACGGTATTCTATACCACAAGTCATTTATGGACCACTCCTACGCTGTGTTGACAAAACAGACGCGCAATACTTAGTCAAGGAAATCCACGAAGGCTTATGTGGAATACACGCCGGACCGCGCATGGTAGTGGCAAAGATAATGAGCGCGGGCTACTATTGGCCGGGGATGCATGTGGACGCGGTAGAATTATTACGAAAATGCCCAGCCTGTCAGCGCCACGCGCCAAAAACCCTCCGTCCAAAGAATCCACTCGTACCGGTCACGTCTGCCTGGCCCTTCCAGCAATGGGGCATTGATCTTGTTGGCCCATTCCTTGATGCGCCTGGCGCAGTTAAGTTCATTATCGTAGCAGTAGACTAGTTCACAAAGTGGGTCGAGGCCAAGGCATTAGCTTCAACCACAGCAATGGTGATCCGTAAATTTATATGGGAACATATTATTTGCAGATTCGGATTACCATTGCGCATCATCTCCGAAAATAGCACCAATTTTGCCTCGGAGGATCTTCAGAAGTGGTTCAAAGAAATGAAGATCGAGCACAACTTTGCCTCTGTGGCGCACCCACAAGCAAACGGCCAAGTTGAGAGTGTCAACAAACAAATAGTTGACGGTATAAATGTGACATCTGCGCTTGTAATCATTGTAAACAGTTCAGTTATCAATGCAATAAAGTTATTTGATCCCAATGTTTGTTTGTTTATGTTTGACATTTTTCATGTTTTGACTTTTATTCAATTTCAAACTCTATATCGATTTCTGGAGAGTTATACGCAAACTGGGGCGTAAACGTAATCAGTTTAACGCAACAAACACTCCGGAACATCATCTGTTAGGATTGGAGGCTCTCATGATTGTGCTTGTTTGTATAATTTGAACAAATCAAATGGAAATGAACAGAGTTTAAGTGCAGCGGAAATGAACAACAAACTTTGTAAACACAATCATAAAGAGAAATGGATTTGATAAACACAAGAATTGCTTCAGTCGAAAGATTACAAAGTAAATCAAATGATTACAAACATGCTTACAAATCAACTCCCCCTCAGCCTGATACTCCAGTGGTTGGTTGCACAAGATGAAAGGATTGAATTGAGGAGAAGAACTCACTCAAAACGATCAAATGTAACAGTACAGGGTACTGTTCCATTTATAGACAAACCAAACCACTGAGGCATCTCAGCTGACGTCACCATGAAAGTGACGTCTAACAAACTAACAACCTATGACCACTGTTCCTATACAGACACTGCTAATCTTAACCACTGACTATATACATAAAACAGATGACACACTAAACTACTGCTTTTTCCTTTCATCAGTGCTTTCCTCAAGGTTGATCATTCCTTGGGTGGGCAGTGCTTGAGTCTTCAACAGTGCTTAGAGAACAACAGTTGATAGGATAACAGTGTTTAAACTTCAACAGTCTTTAAGGTCTTCATCAGTTGTTAAGGGCAGTGGCTGTTGTATACAATCAGTGGATAGAGGACATTTGATGTTTCAAATCACTTTCAAGGGGAAAGTTCTAGTGTAAACAACTGCTTATTGTGAATCCACTGTCATGATCCGGTTTTGGCTTTCATTATCTGTTCCTCTGGTAGGGTTCAATCCCAACAATCTCCCCCTGGAACAGATAATGCCAAAACCCTTCATTATTCTGGATTTTTATTCCTCATCAGAAGTTCCTTAGCTTGTCTTTTAAATTCTGCTTCAAAGTCTCTGGAACTTAGGTCATCCTCATCCCTGCATAGTGAAAGTTCAAGGAGATCCTGCAAATCTTCAACACTAAGGCCTAGTGCTTCTTTCCTTGATATGTACTTCACTTCACCATTGGATCTGACCAGGGTCAATACGTGAGTCTTTTGATCAGACATCCACTTTAGTATTTTTAAACCCAATGGGTTTCTTGGGAGAGATTTATTTTCTGATGAGCTTGGAGATTTTGGCCTTGAGAAAAATTGTAAAGCAGTATCCTGAACTTCAGACATTCGTTTAAAAGCCTCTTCTATGGCTTCATTTGCTGCAGCTATGTCTTCTGTAGCTTCTTGTTCAATCAGCTCTTGCCTTTCAATGTCTGTCAGGTCTGTTGAAGTGTTTGGTGATGCAGGTTTGGTTAATACCTTTTTAAAAAGGTTTTGAAGTTTCACTGAGCTATCTTCTTTTAGATCCATTTTCTTGATGGCATTTGTGAAGTACTCAGCTTCCTTTTCTTTTTCTTCTTCACTGGTCAACAGTTTTCCTTTCTCTTGGTTTATCACAAGGCTCGGGTTAACTGTTGATGTGATCCTTCTCCTTTTTATTGTAGGAGAGACTGATGATGTCTTGAGTGGATCAGTGGTGGTGGTTTGAGAAGTGGAAAGTGTCTGACAAACAGTTGTTGAAACAACTGGTGTTTCAACCACTGTTGTCATTACAACAGATGTTGTAACATCTGTTATCTTCTGCTTTATAGCTGGAGGTAATGATGATGATGGTAGGACAGTGGTTGTGGTAATGTGTGATGAAGTGGTGTGTGTTGTAGAGATGGCAGCTGTTTGGCTAGCAGTTTTTGAAACCACTGGCATTTCAACTGTTTGGATGGAGGTTTGAGATTTGGAGCCTTTGAGAAATTTAGATGTCTGTTTTTCTTGTTCTGATTCAACATACAGGCCATCTTCAATTCCCTTCTTCTTCAACTGTTTGATTTTCTCCCCCTTTTTGGCATTATCTGGAAGGGGGTTATCCATGAAGAGGATAGTGGAGGGAACTTTTCCAGTGGTGCTTTGGATGCTGGCCTTGATGTCTGCTTGAGTATCTTTGAATCTTGATTCCACCATGTTTGTCAGCATTTTTACATGTATTTCATGTTGCTGGTCAGCCATTTGTTTTTGCTTTTCAAGCAGGGGTTGAAATAAGTTCCACAACTCATTTGCAGCAGGTGCAGGTTTTGCAGATGCTTGAGCTGGAGCAGCAGTGGATTGTGCTTTTTGAGCTTTTAGCAGCTGTTGCACCATATCCTTTATTTCAGCAAATGATGTTTCAAGTTTCTCAACTCTGCCCGTCAATTCCTGATATTTTGAATCTTCATCCAATTTAATGGAATCATCTGTTTCCCCACCAGCAGTGGTTGTATCAATGTGTGACTTAGGAACTGAGTCCCAAAAATCACCCATTGATGCCCCTTGTTCTTGGTACTGGGGACTTCTTTCTTCAGCACTTGATAACCTTGTTATTTTACCAGTGGACAAAACGAACTCACTAGTGGTTACCAAAGGCGCTATGGAAGAAATTGCCTTTAAGGGAGTCTTACTAACGAAACAACTGTCCAACTGAAGATCTGTTGATCCATCACTTGTAGTTGCTGCTCCACTTGAACTACCACCAAGAGTTACTTGTAACTCAAGGGGTATAACCTCCTCAGTTGTTGCTGGGATAGCAGGGGTAGTAGCATCAGACCCAGTCACTTGTGGGAGTATACTCTCAGTGATAGGTGATAGAGAGGAACTGGTTTGTGTCTAAGCTATAGCAACTGCATGCAACAAGGGTATTATTGATTGTGGTAATATGATTGGTGAGGGTATGGGAGTTGAAAGAGACATGTCCTTGGGATCAGGACTGAGGAAGATGGATCAGATTGGGTCCAGAGCTTCATATTGTGGGGTCCCTGTGCTTACAACCTGATCCTTTTGTGAGGATGCAGGAGGAGTTTGAGGCAATGGTGGAGATCTTTCTACCAACTGCTGTGAGGAAGTAGCAGCAGTGGTTTGTGGTGACATTTGTTTTGTCACTGGCAGTTGCTCTGGGATCTCATCTTCCAGAGTTGCCTTTGTTTTGGGTTTGGTGGGTTTTCTGGATGTTTTCTTTTTGGTCTTTTTGGTAATGGCAGGTGTGGGTTTCAAAGAAGTGGTAGTACTGCTATGATCACCTGGAGCAGTGGGCTCAGCAGCAGATGTCTGAGGAGCAGTGGTAACTGCTAAATTCTGCTCAGACACCTCTGCTTTTGTTTTTATTGGTGCCATCATTCTAGAAAATGTTTCAGTTGTTAACCCTTTTATTTGAAAATAGACACCCTGTTTGAGCAAATTTTCATTTTCTTTTCCAAATTTTTGTTTAAAATAGTAGCTTAGAAACCTTGGAAAAAGCAAAAATGATTTGCTATCAACATTTTTTACCAAGTCATTAAAGATCTCCTGGGAATAGTTATAACTTTCATTCTTTAAAATAGCATAACCCAGACATTGAATCTTCAATGGTATTTCGTTAAACGCTGTTGTTTTATTTGAAACACACATCAAAAGTGTGTTAAATAAAAACCTTGGTGAAGAAGGGAAGTAACCTTTTTGTAAGGTATCTACCTTTGATTGTTCTGCATATCCCCTTTTCAGAAAATCAGCTTTCAACTCGTTTTTGGGAAAAGATGTTTTACCTTTCTGATCATCGAGTTTGAAGACTTCTGAGATGGATTGAGGAGTAATTTGAATCGCTTTACCCTGTATCGAGGAGTTGATGGCTACTACTTTATCATCTTGTTTTTCAAGCGTAGCATTTTTCCAAAACTCTCTCTGAGTTTGTTGATAAATGGGAGCGTCTGCTATTAGCAAAGTTTTGTACTTTGACGCAGATAAGGTGTCGATGATGGAATCAAAGGTGTGGTTGTTTGTGGGTTTTTTTGAGTAGACCCAAATAGTTGTCAGGGGATTTGTATGGTATTTCAATGGATTCAACGGCCATTTGATCGACCTCTTTGGAAGATGATGGTGATTTTGGTTTTGATTTTGATTTCGTCATTTTGAAAAGGAAGAAGAAGAACAGAGAATGATTTGGGATGGAGGGTTGAAAACTGCTTTGAGAAGAGAATTTTAGAATTCAATTCGATAGTGTAAAACCCTGTTTGAGGGTTTTGATCAGGGTTTATTAAGGGAAAAAATGAGTGCTGATGTGGAAGCGTTACAAAGATCTGAGGGCTAAAAACTGACCACGTGCCAACCTCTGATGAAATGGATGAAGAGTGAAGGACATTTGTTTTGAGAACCACTGATGTACCAAGCCTCAGTAGTTACAATGGTAATAATGTGATAACAGTGGATGATTTTTACTATCAGTAGATAGCATATCAGTGGATAAGACACTGAGTTTGAACATCAGTGCTTGCCAAGAAATTGAAGGATCAGTGGCTGACTTTTAGCAGTGGACAGTATTTAGGAAACAAATGTTTGAGCAAAACAGTGGTTAAGGGTAAGGTAATGGTAATGATTTGAAAGACTAGTATGTCAGCAACTGTTTTGAGAATTTTCATTCAAGGTTTTCCCACATGTCATTTACACATTTTGAAGCTTTTACAACTCCTTGACAGTGATTTAGTACCCCAGATGATGTAAACTTTTTACTAAGGCTACTCATACTTGCTATAATATTTAAATTAAAACAAGAGTACCCCAGTATTTAAAAGTCTTTTGGCAATCAATCTTTGATCAGTTTTAAGACAAACTTGAGTTAGACATGACCTTGATACTTGTACCAATTTCCTTTCGATCTGTTTTGAGGATAATATAACCAAAAAAAAATAAAGGTTATATATCCTGACATGAGATTGAAACTTTTACTATCAAAAACCAGTAAAAGTTCAAAATATATTATTCTTTAAAAAAATAAAGAATGATATATCCTGCCTTATTCGAGAGAATCCTTTTACAGAAAAATAAGTAAAGGATTTTCTGAAAACAACATAAAAAAGAATCTGGTATAATTTTCACTGAAACCCTAATCATATCAATCTCAAGCTTATGAAAATGGTCAGTGGTTTGACAACAGTGGTATGAAATTTTAAATACATTTTGACCACTGTTTGGTACCATTCTCTTGTTGATTGATTGACAACAGACAAATGAGGACACAAGATCACATGAGTTTCCGAAAACCCTGGTGTAGATTTTGTTACTATGTGATGATTCTGAAAATTTGTCTAGTCCTTTTGAAAGTTTATTCTCTGCGAATACTATTGTTACCTGAACCTTTTTCTGAATCAATGAATGCACACAGTTGCTTAATGACCATTGTTACCCCAACTTTTGACTCTTAAGCGTTTTATATTTATACTCTTTTCTTTTGACTTCAAAAGTTTTGAGATAAACACACTTTTTGAGTTTTTATGATTATCTTCTTCCCTTTTTACCATTCCCATTCATAAGTACTGACATACTCACTGGGAGGCATTATTTGTCACACCCCGACCACGTATAACATACAAAACGTGGCGGAAACGTTGGGGAGTGTTGTAACATAATTATTGTTTCACAACCATGACATACAAAGTTATATTTTATTTATCAACAAAAGTGTTACATTGTATCAAAACAAGAAATAAAGAGTTCAGATCATAATTATACTAGTTCTATCTTTATTTTTAGTCTCTAAGGCACAGGTCCGCCCTAGTGTCACGATCACCATCCTAAGCGACTGCTCCTGAAAACACATGTGAAAATAGGTACGTCAGCATAAAATGCCTGTGAGATACATAGGTTTTGAGAAAATAGGATTCATGACTTAGGTTTTGAGAAAATAGGATTCATGACTTAGGTTTTAGAAGAAAGGTTTAATAAAAATTAGTCATGAATCTCATTAAGTGTATTCTTTTATAAATCATATGAAAACTCGATAAGAAATCAGATTATATATAAAAGAATGGTGTAAGGTTAATGAAATAACCAAGTAAAATGAGTTGTATAAAATAAACTGTTTTGGAAGACAAAGTCTTGTGAAAACTAAGTTGTTTATGTAAAATGTGATATGTCAACTATTGAAATGATTTAAGTAACGCTACGACATGTAATATCATATAAACACTTATATATAGGAAGTACCAGCGGCGTATCCACCATGTTTGTATCATATTACACACGCCTCGTTACTCAAATCACTTACCCAAACCAACTGTGACAACCCGTGATTTACGGCTCTTAATTACGTGATTAACAGGTGATTAACGCATTAATTAATAATGTTTACGGCGCAAATTAACTTAATTAGGCCCTTGGAGAGCCCAGGAACGTTTATCCGACTTTACACTGCGCTAACGGTGGTTTACAGAGATGCCTGTGAAACGTCAAACGACAACGGATTGAAACCGTACAAGATACCGATGACGCCGTCAAATATTAAATTTTTACGATATATTTGAGCTCCGTAATTAGTTTTAGTGACTATAGTCGGAACCGGATCGAAAAACGGGTTACAAACGGCAACGACCCACGAACGCGACTACAACGACTACCGACCGTATTTCATGTATTTTAATTTTCGACGTCAAACGGAGTTCTGGTTTTGACAACGGGTCTCGTAGAAATTACGGGCCGCTTACGCACGAGGTGGGCTTGTGGGCCCTGGGCCCAAGCCTAAACCTACACATAATATACAAGATCTCTACTAGATTTAGAAAATCCCTATAAGATTTGCAAAATCTTATCAAATCCCTACTAAATCTCTAGAAAATCTACAAAATCTAAACTAATCTCTACAAGAGATCTTATTCCCAAGGTTAAAACAAGTAACCTATTTGCAATTTAAATACATAAAGGATTTTAGAAACCCAACCTGCCTATAAATAAGAACTACTAGTTCTTTTCTTTTCATTCCACATAACACAGACTTAGAGTCTTTCTTCCTCTCTCCCACTTGATTTCTACATATACAAAAACAAAAACACCAAGTCCTCATTATCTAATGCTCATAAAAACCCATCTCTTCCCGTAAACACTCACACTCTACAATCTCAGCCAAACAAACACCTCCCTCTCACTCTCCAAGAGATCGGTTCACCGGATTTCTGATTTCCGGCGACGATTACAGGCAAGCATACCCCCCCTGTTAGTGATTCAACGACCACCACCACCACGGTCCGGTGGTGGTGCGGTGAGGAGAGAGAAAGACTCGGGAGGCGAGAGAGAGAGGAAGGACCGACGGTCGAAGACTCGGACCGCCGGTCAGTTCTTTTGTCCGGTGGTCGATATCAGGTCCGGTCGGTTCCATTATCCGGTGGTCGGCTTCAAGGTCCAGCGGATTCACGCCCAGATCGGAGTTGGTTCGGGAACCAGGTTCTAATTTCGGGTTCGATTCGAGAGAGTTCGGGTCTCTTGGGTTGCGGGTCAGCAGGTTCAAGTTCGGTTCGCAGTCAGACGACTCGGTTCGGTTTGACTCGGTCAAACCGAGTCGACTCAGTGTGCGGGTCAACTCAGTTCAGGTTCGGGTCAGACGGTTCGGGTCAAGTTGTGAAGCGGTTCGAGTTGACTCGGTCAACTCAGTGAGTCGACTCGGCTCAACTCAGTCAACAAGTCAAACTCGGTCCAACTCGGTTCGACTCGGTGTATTTCGGTTCAACTCGGTACGACTCGGTGCATTTCGGTTCGACTCGGTCAAACTCAGGTCAACTCAGTTGACCCGGTCAACTCATTCAAACGTCACGCCACGAAGACGCGGTAAAGAATTTAGGACGCAAACATTAATCTCGTTAATTATTTCGTTATTTTGTAGTGATAACGAGCTCGAACCGATTTAACTATAATTTACATTCGATATAGATATTTGACAAAATTACATATTGTTGAATCTTGATTAAATTGTGTTGAATTTTTGAAAATAAAACGACAACTTGTGTTGTCGAGGGCGTCCAAAAAACAGAGGAAACTCTGCCCGTTTTTCTAAAAAAAAAAAAATCCGTAAAACGAAACACGTTTTTAATATAAAGACACTTTATATATACAAGTGTATAATATTTTCGACGACACTTTACAAACATACGAAAACGGCCATTCTTTATAAAATAAATATGTTTTATATATTTATTTCAAACGTCAAACGAAAACAACGATTCGGAAAATATTTACAACGACAAACATAGTTGTTTTGAACATCGGAAATTTGACAAATTCGTTTTTATAAAAATAAATATAGTTTTATATTTATTTCAAATTTCAAACAACTCAATTCCTTTTATGAATAAATATAGTTATATATTTATTTTCCAATACAAGTCGACGATTTCTTTTACAAAATAAATATAACTGTTATATTTATTTTATACGCCTAGACGGCACATACGTATATTTTTGGCAAATATACACAAAACGCAATATATATAATACGAGTTTATTATATATTACTTTCATACGAATATTCCTTTATAATCAACATACGACTTCTTAAAACGAGCTAACAAGTATAACTTCTTCGCTTCTTTTAAGTTAACTATTTACCGTCAAATCGTTCGATCAACGATTCGGTAGAGCTCGGTAACACGTAGATTAGTTACCACATTATTCGAAACTTATTAGATATTCCGTGTTAGGAATATTGTAGAATACACGCTAGCAAGACAAGTCTTGGAAACGACGTCACAAAGACGTATATAGCTAGCTTTGCACAGGAATATTCAGGTGAGTTCATAACCCCACCTTTTTACGATTTTACATTTTCTAAATATTTTCGGGGTGGAAAGACATGCACTTTTTGCAAAGCATACATGAATTACATATTTATAAACCATTTTACAAGCAAGATTTATCTGACACAAATGGTTTACGGAAAGCTTATGTTTTATACCGGTTTTTCAAACAAGCGTTTACACACGAATTCTAGTTTTCTAAACTACGAGAAAATACAAGAGTATACAAACACATGAGAATTGATACTTGACATAAAGAATACAAGAACTGAAAATTGATACTTGATATGATGGATACAAGAATGATACGAGAAATCGTGTCACGAATAGGGTACCATAAGCACCATTAATCGTGTACATACTTAGACCGCAGAACAAAAGGTTAGATCTAACGGGTTCCGGGCAGCCCCACTCTTGGCCACTCTTTTACCAAGCAGTGTTTTTGTGTCTCAGTCGTGAATCGACTACAGAAAAATGCCTATGGTTTGGTGACTTCCTATGTCGTGTCACATGTTAATGGCCTTGCAACCCATTAACAACAAGATACATACAGAATACTTGATTCATACAAGAAAACATGATACATACAAGAATACGTGGTTTATACAAGAATGCATGATACATACAGAAATACTCGAATTATACAAGATACATACCATGTTTTCATACAAAGTTTCTGTATAACATGACAAGAAAATGATTTTAAATTCGTTTTCTCAACAATACTTCAAAAACCGGTTATTCAAAAGATTTATTTCAAATCTTTTACAAACAAACTATGAACTCGCTCAACATTATGTTGATTTTTCTCGCATGTTCTTTCTCAGGTTACAGTTCTAAGACAAGGCACGGTTGGAATAGGAGAACCATCGAGAGTCGAGTACTTAGTGGGCGTTCATTTTTCTAGAAGTCTTTGCTTATTTGCTTCCGCTGTGCAATGACGATACCAGTCCAGTCCAGTCACGCCAATGCTCTGATAATTTCGGGGTGTGACACCAACCACCATTGTAAATTGTTCATGTATAAATCAATTGTCAAGTGTTATTGTGTAAACCATATCAAAATGTCCATGTCTAATGTAAGTCACTGAATGTGTATATCAATGTCAAAATGTTTATGTTTAATGTAAATCATAAATTGTGTATCCAAAAATATGTCATGTATGGCAAGTGAAATACATCAACTAAACCATAGCTAATGTTACCATTACCTACTAACGAGCGGCGTAGCTAATGTTAATGAATGTATATTGTCCCATTTGAACAAACCAAATGTCATACCAAAATGTAAGCATGTGATGAATAACAATTGTACTAAGTATGCACACAATGGGCATACATAGCATAAAATGTAATGTAAAACAATGTACTAACTATGCACGCAATGGGCATACATGGCATAAAATGTAATGTAAAACAATGTACTAAGTATGCACACAATGGACATACATAGCATAACATGTAATGTAAAACGATGTACTAAATATGCACACAATGGGCATACATAGCATAAACACAATGAAATCATGTACTATAATGTACTAATGAACATAACAAGCATATGATATGAAAGCATGAAAGCAACAAGTAGGCACATGTGTTCCACCCCAAAAAAGTTTGGAAAACAGTAAAAGAGGGGTCTATGTACTCACTTGAGATTGCTCAGAAGTCCTAAGATAACCACCAAGCAATGCTAGAGATCACGGAATCAAACGGCACCTAATATAGGTAACTATGTTAATAAACCGGACCTATATCGGAGGATCGGATAGAATGAGGGCTCGTAAACCAAATGAGTATGGGAACTCATGTAATATGGTTTAACAAAGCCTACATACTAAATGAAACCTAACCTAAGTGCTTACGACCCATTACGACCCGTTTAGGTAGCTTATGCTACTTTAACGCATCGTTCGCGTAAAACGCGTTTGGACCGCTTAACTAGTCCTATGACAAGTAAAATATTCCTTAACATGGCTAATATTGTTTCCAAATCAGTTAAGTGACAAAATTTTGGGTTACATATGCTTAAACATCAATTATGCATAAAAAGGGCATTTTGGTAATTTACCTAAGGCATATAAACTACCTATCATACAACTACTTAAACGAAGCGACCATAAGGTATAACCTCGGAAGGTTATTCCCTATATACTATGGTCACCTAATGTGCTTGGTCGGATCCTAATGATCGACCAAACGGGTCGGGTTCGAAAGTATAAGCGATTGATCAGATCGCTTACCTTTACGACCCTAGACAAGCACAAAACTAAAAGTGACGAGCTAAGCATGTTAAAACATGCTTAACTAAGTTAGAAAACAAGTTTGGCATCAAAACAAATGGTCTTGATACCCATAAGTAGTTTGGTTACAAAATACGCAAGAATACGTATTCTGGCCGAAACTACGGCTCGTCACTGAGCATAGATAACGTGGTAATCAGTAGGTATAGTCTCTAGGGACTATAACCATCGTGATTACGATCACGTTATGAAGTTCAAATGAACTTCGCATTGACCATAAACTGGTCAATGCAGAAAGTCAAACAAAGTTTGACTTTAACGCTAAAACAATAAAAGAACGAAGGAACACTTACAAAGGGTCCCCGAAAGCTTTGATTTCTCAAGTATTCTCAGGTATGAAGTGGGTATTACTCCAACTTAGAGAATTTTCAAGAACTCAAGTGGGTTTTGATCAAGGCATGGGGGGGTATTTATAGTTTTCGGAGAGCCGTTAAGATCGTTTCTTGGAAACCGTGCTTTGATCTTGGCCATACACCTCAAGACCCTGGTTTTAGAAAACCATTTGAGCCCATAGTATTGCCCCAAAACCATGTGCACAAGTGGAATGGACTAGATGCAATGTTTCTGCACATTCTACTATCTGGGGAAGCCTTACGGACCGTAAGGGTGATGGCTTACGGTCCGTAAGCCATCAAGTTTGGCAGAATGGCAGATTTGGTCCCTGTTGTGTAATAAGTTCATTTCCGACACGTTTAAGGCCCGTTAAGCCAACGTTAAGGCCCTAAAATGATGCCTAAACATTGTGGACATGAAACATGCTCAAAAATATGCCGGATGTTGGTTCGTTTGGTCGTACGATCGCGTTGTTCGGTTAATTACGACGGAATGCGCATAAGCGCGAAAAACGATCCAAATTGCGTGACGAATGGATTTTTCTTATGCCAAACACTAAAATAAAATATTATAGTGCTTACATAAATTTTTGGATGTCCGGATGTATTCAGAACGTAAGTTATGCGCGAAAGTGCAAACTTATGCACTTTTTGACACTTTTAGTCCCTGAATGACCCAAAAGTTTATTTTAGCACACCGAACCCCTCAAAGTCTATTTCTAAACTATATAAAGGATATTTAAGGTGTGTTTAACTTATGGTCATGTTCCGGAATGTCTGTTACAGTTCAAATTGGCATACTTTCGCAGTTTGTCAAATTTAGTCCCTGTAGGCGAATTAACTTGTTTTTGCCATACCAAAGCCTTCAAAACTTATTTCTAAGTTATGTAAAGGTTATTTAAGGTATGTTAAGTATATGTTGATGTTCCGGAGTATTTGTCGCATTAAACTGATTACGTTTACGCACCAGTTTGCGTTTACGCACCAGTTTGCGTATAACTCTCCAGAAAGCGATATAGAGTTTGAAATTGAACAAAAGTCAAAACATGAAAAATGTAAAACATAAACAAACAAACATTGGGATCTAATAACATTGTTTTATTGATATTTGAATTGTTCATAATGATTTCAGACACAGATGTTACAGTCTCCCCTACTTGTGGAAATTTCGTCCCGAAATTTATTTAGAGGAAACTCGTGGAAAAAGATGCGGATATTTCGCCTTCATTTGATCTTCGTGTTCCCAAGTAAACTCAGGTCCACGTTTAGATTCCCAGCGAACCTTGCCAAAGGAATGCGCTTGCGTTTGAGCCACTTGACTTCACGTTCCATGATTTCCACAGGTTTCTCAACAAATTTCAGTGTTTTATCAACACGAATTTCGTCAAGTGGTATGTGGAGGTTCTCATCAGCTAAACACCTCTTGAGATTGGACACGTGAAAGGTTGGATGAACATTTCCAAGTTCAGGAGGTAACTCAAGTCTGTAGGCTACCTTACCGATTCTTTCGACGATCTTGAATGGTCCAACGTATCTAGGTGCAAGTTTTCCTTTCTTTCCAAATCTGATCACACCTTTCCAAGGTGGGACCTTAAGTAATACACGATCACCGACTTGAAAATCCAAGGGCTTGCGTTTTGGGTCCGCGTAACTCTTTTGACGGCTTCTAGCTGTCTGAAGGTTATCACGAACTTTCTTAATCTTATCAGTTGTCTCTAAAATAAGGGCAGGTCCAGTAAGCTGGGCCTCACCGATCTCATTCCAGCAGACTGGTGAACGACATTTTCGACCATAGAGAGCCTCGAAAGGAGCCATGTTGATGCTGGAGTGATAACTGTTGTTGTAGGAGAATTCAATCAACGGAAGATGTGAATCCCAACTACCACCAAAATCGATCACACAAGCTCTTAGCATATCCTCTAGAGTCTGGATTGTTCTCTCAGATTGACCATCCGTTTAGGGATGATAAGCTGTGCTCAGATTAAGTTGGGTCCCCATAGCAGATTGCATGGTTCTCCAAAAATGAGAAGTGAAACGAGCATCTCTGTCAGAAATGATGTTCAAAGGAACACCATGTCGAGCTACAATTTCATCCACATAGATTTTAGCAAGTTTGTCAGCAGAAAAATCCTCACGGATTGGCAAGAAATGCGTTGACTTAGTAAGACGATCAACAACTACCCAGATGGCATCATGACCTTTCTTTGTGCGCGGAAGTTTAGTAATGAGATCCATAGTAATGTTTTCCCATTTCCAAACTGGGATCTCTGGTTGCACCAATAAACCAGAAGGACGCTGATGTTCAGCCTTAACCTTAAGACAAGTAAGGCATTTCGATACATATAAGGCAATGTCTTTCTTCATACCAGGCCACCAATACTGAATATGAAGGTCCTTATACATCTTATCTGAACCAGGATGAACAGAATAACGAGACTTATGGGCTTCATCCATAAGCAAGGTGTGAAGGTTATCTTGGCTTGGGACCCACAAACGGTCCATGAAGTAGTACGATCCATTGTCCTTCAGTTCAAGATCAGGTGTTATGTGATAAGGAAATTCCTTATCCATCAAACCTTGTGAAACACAAGATTGTTGAGCCTAAGAAATGCGGGCTTGGATATCGGATCGAGCTTGAATAACAGATTGAACACGAACACAATAAAGCTTAGTACGTTCCTTACGACTCAATGCATCGGCTACGACATTCGCCTTACCAGGATGGTAGCGAATTTCGCAGTCATAGTCGTTTAGAAGCTCGACCCAACGTCGTTGCCTCATGTTGAGTTCTTTCTGATTGAAGATATGTTGAAGACTTTTGTGGTCCGTGAAAACCACACATTTTGTTCCGTACAAATAGTGTCTCCAGATCTTAAGAGCGAAGACAACTGCACCTAACTCAAGATCATGAGTGGTGTAGTTTTTCTCATGTACTTTCAACTGCCTCGATGCATATGCTATGACTTTGTTTCTTTGCATCAGAACACAGCCAAGACCCAATTTTAATGCATCGCAAAAAACGACGAAATCATCATTGCCCTCAGGCAAATTCAGAATAGGCGCGTCGCAAAGTTTTTGTTTCACAGTCAGAAACGCTTCCTCTTGTTTGAATCCCCAATCAAAGGGCTTGTTCTTCTGAGTTAGAGCAGTTAGATGAACTGCAATCTTTGAGAAGTTTTCAATGAAGCGGCGGTAATAACCCGCAAGTCCAAGAAAAGAACGAACCTCAGTAGGAGTAGTAGGCGTATCCCAATCCTTAATCGAACTGATCTTGGAGGGATCTACATGAATACCTTGTTCGTTGACAATATGTCCTAAGAATTGAACTTCTTTAAGCCAGAATTCACACTTGGAGAATTTGGCGAAAAGTTGCTATTTCTTTAGGAGTTCAAGAGTAAGACGAAGATGTTGCTCGTGATCAGCTCGCGTCTTAGAATAAATCAAGATGTCGTCAATAAAAACAATGACGAACTGATCCAAATAAGGCTTGCAGACCCTATTCATTAAATCCATGAAAACAGCAGGAGCATTAGTCAATCCGAATGGCATGACTGTGAACTCATAATGCCCATAACGAGTGCGGAACGCTGTCTTGGGAATGTCTTCTTCATGCACATGAAGTTGATGATATCCAGATCGCATATCAATCTTTGAAAAATAAGAAGCACCCTGTAATTGATCAAAGAGATCATCGATGCGAGGTAGGGGATATCGATTCTTGATGGTAAGCTTGTTAAGCTCACGATAATCGATACACATCCTAAAAGATCCATCCTTCTTCTTGACAAAAAGAACGGGAGCACCCCAAGGTGAAAAGCTAGGACGGATAAAACCTTTGTCAGAGAGCTACTGAAGCTGCTTAGACAACTCTTGCATCTCAGATGGTGCAAGACGATATGGAGATCTGGCAATGGGATTTGCACCAGGTACGAGATCAATACAGAACTCGACTTGGCGTGCTGGGGGTAGACCAGGTAAATCTTCAGGGAATACTTCAGGATAATCCCGAACAACAGGAATATCTTGAATAGATTTACCTTTGCCCTTATCTGCTACAACATGTGCCAAAAAGGCCACATAGTTCTTTCGCATATACTTCCGAGCTTTAAAACAAGACATGAGTTTGAGACCACGAGCAGGTTTCTCACCATGAACCTGTAAGATCTCGCCTGTCGAAAGCGGCACACGAACAATCTTCTCAAAACAAACTACCTCTGCGCGATGCTTGGATAACCAATCCATACCCACTATAACGTCGAAGCTTCCAAGTTGCATAGGCGTGAGGTTAATAGGAAAAAGATGGTCGTTAAGGTTCAACTGGAAGTTGCGAAGAACAGAATCAAGAACAATGGGTTCACCACTAGCAACTTCTACTGTCAAGGGTTTTCCTAGTTTCGTTCTAGAAATGCGGAGAAATGGCTCAAAAGATAAAGACACAAAACTCTTATCGGCACCCGAATAAAAAAGAACAGATGCAGGCTGATTATTAATAAAGAACGTACCGTTCACCACTTCATTGTCTGCTTATGCCTCTTGTGCATTCATGTTGAAGACTCGACGTCGAGCCTGAGCCTGTTCTGATTTGGGTTAGCATTCACCAATCTTGGACACTGATTACGGTAGTGGGTCAGATCCCCACAGTTATAACAAGAACCTGGCGGGTAGTGTGGTCGTGCAGCTTGACCTTGTTGCTGAGCAGGAGGCTGAGCAACTCGTTGAGCCGGGTTCTGAACTGCCTGATTCTGAGCAAAACGACAAACATCAGCAAGATGACCCGACTTCCCACAGTTAGTACAGAAACGGCACGGAAGTTACGGCTGATGGTTTCTGTTGCATCTATTGCACAAAGGTGCATTTGCTGCATAAGGCTTCTTTGCTGGAGGCTGTGCGGGTTGGTTGGGAGCTGCCTGGTTAGCTTGGGCAGTGACAGCAAAATTTTGGGAAGCCTTTCGCTTCCTAGACCCTCTTGAGGAACCAGAATCCTTCCCCTTCTTGTTTTGACCTTTCTTGCTATCTCCTTTGTCAGACGCCTGCTTCTTACCCTTGTCACCCTTTTTATGTAGCTTTCCCTTTCGAACCTGCGACTCAGTCAATGTCGCTGCTAACTCGATCGCCTGACGGAGTGTGGTAGGGTTACTACCAGTAATGATGTCTTGTACTGAGTCAGGTAGACCATCGATGTACCTTTCGATAGCCTTGTCGAGTGGGGTAACCATTGTTGGGCATAGCAGACTCAACTCCTCAAACCTATCAGTATACGCCCTGTGCTCGCCACTGTCCTGTTTCAAGTCATCAAACTCCGTCTCCAAAGCTCGTTGTTCATGACGAGGACAAAACTCCCTCATCATAAGAGCTCTAAGTTCAGCCCAAGTCTGTGCTAGAGCAACTTCTGCACCACGGTCTCTCATAACCCCATTCTACCATGTAAGAGCCCTCTTCTGAAACACACTCGAAGAAAACTCGACCTTGCGATTGTCAGGACACTGAACATGACGGAAAGTGTTCTCAATGCTCTCGAACCATTGAAGGAGCCCAGTTGCTCCCTTAGTACCACTAAACTTGAGTGGTTTAGCCGAACTGAAACTCTTGAAATTGCATGGAGCATTGTTGTTGTTGTTGGATTGGTTCAATTGAGCAAAGAGGTTTGGGAATTGAGCAGCCATTTGCTGCGCAATAATTTCTGCCAGTTCGACAGTCGCTATCTGGTTTTCGCGTCGAGGAGGCATTCTAAAAGAGGAAACATGTAAGGAAACGAGTGAGATAATTGGATGAAGAGAATGAGATGAAACAAAATCAACAAAAGCAAAGATGGTGGTCATTTGTCCGCATCACAAAGCAAACAAACGACACACAGTGACTAATCAAAGTAAATGGGTCAATAATAATGTATCGCGAAGACATGCTCGCCTATAAGTGAACACTCACCCCAAGAGTTCCCAGGTAAGAGTGACTGGTTCGATTATGTGGATTTGTACGAACAATCTAGCCTTAGACAGAAAACCCAGGGTACAGGCATTCACTCTTCCAGTTTGCACGTGTTCACACTATTTAGAACCCAAAACTTTGACGAGATTTTGAAAATTTGAAAGGCACAAGGCAAAAATCAAACTGGAAGGGTTCAAAACCTTACAACAAAGGGTTCAAAACCTAGTAATCAATCATCCAAGAACAGATGATTAATTTTCAAAGCGGATTCGAACTTGATGTTCCCGTTGTGGTTATCACCTAAGGATAGGTGAAGTGCATGTTTTAAAAATCTAAACACAAGATAACTTGTGTTGGGGTCCTAGAAAGGTTATAGTCTAAGTCAAAGCATTACTAATAACCTAATTCCCTATAACCATTGGCTCTGATACCAACTCTTCTGTCACACCCCGACCACGTATAACATACAAAACGTGGCGGAAACGTCGGGGAGTGTTGTAACAAAATTATTGTTTCACAACCATGGCATACAAAGTTATATATTATTTATCAACAAAAGTGTTACATTGTATCAAAACAAGAAATAAAGAGTTCAGAACATAATTAAACTAGTTCTATCTTTATTTTTAGTCTCTAAGGCACAGGTCCGCCTTAGTGTCACGATCACCATCCTAAGCGACTGCTCCTGAAAACACATGTGAAAATAGGTACGTCAGCATAAAATGCCTGTGAGATACATAGGTTTTGAGAAAATAGGATTCATGACTTAGGTTTTGAGAAAATAGGATTCATGACTTAGGTTTTAGAAGAAAGGTTTAATAAAAATTAGTCATGAATCTCGTTAAGTGTATTCTTTTATAAATCATATGAAAACTCGATAAGAAATCAGATTATATATAAAAGAATGGTGTATGGTTAATGAAAAAACCAAGTAAAATGAGTTGTATAAAATAAACTGTTTTGGAAGACAAAGTCTTGTGAAAACTAAGTTGTTTATGTAAAATGTGATATGTCAACTATTGAAATGATTTAAGTAACGCTACGACCTGTAATATCATATAAACACTTATATATAGGAAGTACCAGCAGCGTATCAACCATGTTTGTATCATATTACACACGTGTGACAACCCGAGTTTTCAAGGTCTCTATCCGTTTTAACCTCGTACTTAATTACAAGTGTGTTTTATAAATACTTGATGTGCAATACATGTGTTGAGTAAATGATTGTATACATGATATGTGTATGAATGTTATGTATATATATGGTTTGGATTATTGGATTTTATAATTGAAATCAAATGTGGAGTTCTTGCCGAAAACTCCCTCAGCCGAAAACACTCCACCCCATGTATACATTGCTGGACGAAAACACCTCAAGTGTTTTCGTCATCTACATCTTGGCGAAATCAAGATGGGCTTTAGGCCCACTAGTGGAGCAGTTATACAATTTCTAGTCTTTACGCGTAAGTTTAATTGAAAAACCCTAACTCTCACCCTCTCACCCACAAGTCGACGGCAGCCCCTCTCATTGAAGTCAGATCTCTCTTGTTGATCATTTCGAGTTCGGTTAGTGACCTATATGTTTAGTTGTTTACAGATCTTAATATATAGTTATGCTGTTGGTTGTACTCTTGAAAGAATAACATATTATCAGTCCGTTACACAACTCTATGTGAAACATGATGTTGATCTAGAATTCTAAGGTTGCTGTGGTTGAATGATATAAATGTGATCAGAATCTGAAAACATATAAATCTGTTTATAGTGTGTAATGATTGTGAGCATGTGATTGAATTGATTTGTAGGAATGTTAGGTCCAATGGCTTTCATGTAATCATGTGAATGTGAGTTTGCATCGAATTTAGTGTGCATCAGTGCATGTAATCAGACTTTATATGGTCCAATCATTTAATTGCATTCAAGTATTGTTGTCATATCATCACGTGAAAGTCATGAATTGATATTATATTGTTGTGTAATTATCGATCTTGATTGCAATGATTTTTTAATATGAATTTCATGTGTAAACTGTCATGTATATGGAATATTATGATCGACCATGTGTGCCTAATAATGATGATCAGTTGATTTGTTAATGACTTTAGTATCGCAATGATGGGTGACCTGTATGTTTATATATATATATCAAAGATTTGATAAAATGTTTTTGTTGATGATCGATCATATAGCTGTAAGGGGTGTGTAGGGTTACTGTATTTTGTTAACTGCTGTGATGATGATGATTTATTGTTGAGGCAAACGAAAACACTGTCCAACGAAAACACCTTGGGGATTTCGGCCCAAGGGATTTCGCCAGCTGAGGGTTTTCACCCAAAGTGTGATTTCGTCGAGTGTTTGAATATTAACTCAGTTAGTTGATTAGTTTGTTAGTTATTATTCCTGTTAAACGGTGTTAACTCTGTTTAGTTTATTAACTTTGTTAACTATGTTATGTGAGTTAACTGTGATACGTTTCTGATTAACTCTGTTATACATGTGAACTATGCAAAGTGTATTAATCCAGTTAAGAGCGGTAACCTCGCTAAACCCATTAACACTGTTAGTTATGTTAGTGAATGATATTGTTAGATTAAACTGCGAAAGACACTTATGTGAAGCATGAAGTGCATAAGATGGATTAATTGCTTACATGATACATGATGTTAACTGCCACGCACTATGTGATGTTGGATTTGCTTGCGAGTCATTACGAACTTAACTGATTTGAGTATACGTGTATAACTATAGGACTTGACTGATTACCTGCGAACACATAGTTAAGCATACCGAGCAAACCAAGGTGAGTTCACATTTCCAAGGCATGGGATTCCCGGTGGGTTGGGAATGGTATTGATGGAATGGTATTGATAGATATGATAGACTTACGTAAAACCTACGTAAAACACTAGACTACTTACCATCGTCCTCAGGTTTCGAGGGACACTTACGTAAAACCTATGTATACTTGTGCTTACTACTGTCCTCAGGGTTCGAGGGAAACTTACGTAAAACCTACGTATACTTGTGCTTACCACTGTCCTCAGGGTTCGAGGGACACTTACGTAAAACCTACGTATACATATGCTTGCTACTGTCCTCAGGTTTCGAGGGACACTTTACGTAAAACCTACGTAAACCTCACGCGTACCACTGTCCTCGGGTTAAGAAGGGCACTTACGTAAAACCTACGTAAACCTCATACGTACTCCTGTTCTCGGGTTAAGAAGAACAATTATGGTTACAACTAGTCTAGTATATACAACATGGGAAGCCCCCACCAATTGAACATACAAAACGGCTTAGTTAATAACGCATAGTTATGCAACGACCTTACTTACTGTGAACTCGCTCAACTAGTTGTTGACTCTCTGTTACATGCCTTGCAGGACCATAGGTACCCATGGAGCTTGCACGGGAGGCGCGGTCGTTGTGGGCACGGATTGTGGATGTTATGATAAACTCTTTTATGACATTTCAACTTAATACTTATGTTGGGTTTTTACATTATTGCTTCTGCTACACACTTGTTTATGTTTGGTTTTGAAAACACCTATCGTATTGATGAATGACATTTACTATTTACTTATATGTTCAATATGATTGGTGGCTTGATCCTGGTCAGTCACGCCTCCAAGCGGTGGTACTCCGCGTGTGGATTTTGGGGGTGTGACAGATTGGTATCAGAGCCATTGGTTATAGTGAACTTGGTTTTAATAAGGGAAAGAGTTTTGTTAAAACCAGACTATAACCTGAACAGTGCTCAATGATCCACAACGACGCTTCGCTCCACGTGCAAGACTCAACCCTATAGGTAATACTGTTCATGTTTACATTGCCTACTTGCTAGATTACATAGAACTATGCTCATGGTATGCTTAGATAAACGTAACAACTGTTGATTGAAACACTTATGTGCTTACTCTCTTTTGTCATCGCACTTTTGCGAACCTCTCTCACTCATGTTCTCTTTGTTATCAAGATCATGAGTGGACGCGTTAACCTAACTCAAGCCCAGTTGGCGGCTTTGATAACTGAACAAGTTACTGCAGTACTCGCAGCTGCCCAGGCAGGAGGTATAACCTGCCATCACCACTTACTCTAGGATCTTTAGATCCTATTCTCGTAAACCATTCGTGCTTAAGTATGTTTACTCTTACGCACACGACAGGTCAACACGCTCAGCCACCTGTGTGCACGTTCAAAACTTTCATGGACTGTCGTCCTAGTACTTTTAGTGGCACTGAAGGGGCCGTTGGACTCCTCCACTGGTTCGAGAAGCTCTAATCGGTCTTCGAAATGTGTGAATGCCCTGAGGCTCGTAGGGTGAAGTACGCCACTGGTACTCTCGAAGGCACTGCGCTAACTTGGTGGAACGCGCAAGTTCAGATGCTGGGGCTGGCGGCTGCTAATGCCACCCCACGGAATGATTTTAAGGAACTGATCAAACGTGAATACTGTAGTCGTGATGACATCCACAAGCTGGAAGTGGAGTTCTTTAACCTGAAGATGACGGGGTCAGAGATAGAAGCGTACACGAAACGATCCAACGAACTGGCAGTGTTATGTCCAACTATGGTGGATCCTCCCATCAAGCGCATTGAGCTGTACCTCAAAGGCTTAGTACCAGAGATTCAAAGCCATGTGACTGCTGCTAACCTTGCTACTATCCAGGATGTTACTCGTCTTGCTCATCGTCTCACAGACCAGGCAGTGGAACAGAACAAACTGCCTAAGTGTATAGGTGCTACTACTACTACTTCTGCTACACCCAGTGACAACAAACGAAAGTGGGATGGAACCTCCAGCAAGGGTTCAACTTCAGTTCAGTCCCAGGCACAACAGCGAAAGATTGATGACTATCAGAGCCCTGGTCAGCAGTCTTCTAGTAGTCAAAGGCAGGGTGGATATCGAGGAAACCACCCAAAATGCAACAGATGCAACAGACACCACAGTGGTCACATAGTCAAGGGTTGTAACCTCGTCTTAGCTGGTCAGACTTTCTCTATCGATCTCATTCCCATAGCTTTGGGTAGTTTTGACATCGTCATTGGTATGGATTGGTTATCTCAACAACAAGCAGATATCCTATGCAAAGAGAAGATTGTTCGCATTCCCCGTTCTAGCAAAGAACCTCTCGAAGTTCAAGGCGACAAGAGTGGTGTCGTGAGTGGCATCATCTCCTTCTTGAAGGCACAGAAGTGTTTGCGAAAGGGCCACACTGCTATATTAACACTCGTTACAGATACATCGACGAAAGAGAAGAAGTTAGAGGATATTCCAGTTCTACGCGAATTTCCCCAAGTGTTCCCTGAAGATTTACCTGGGCTACCGCCTTATCGCCAGGTCGAATTCCAGAGCGAGCTAGCTCCTGGAGCAGCACCCATAGCTCGAGCACCTTATCGCTTAGCTCCAACCGAACTGTAAGAATTACCCAAGCAATTAAAAGAACTCTTGGATAAGGGTTTCATTCATCCTAGCTCTTCACTCTGGGGAGCTCCAGTATTATTTGTGAAGAAGAAGGACGGTACCTTCCGCATGTGCATCGATTACCGCGAACTGAACAAAGTGACCGTGAAGAATCGCGATCCTCTTCCACGCATCGACGACTTATTCAACCAGTTGCAAGGGTCGGGCTATTACTAGAAGATTGACCTGAGGTCAGGCTATCATCAATTGAGAGTCCGGGATGAGGACGTCTCCAAAACAGCATTCAGAACTCGCTACGGCCATTACGAGTTTTTGGTCATGCCATTCGGGTTAACGAACGCACCTGCTGTTTTCATGGATCTTATGAACAGGGTGTGCAAACCTTATCTTGACAATTTTGATATTGTATTCATCGACGACATTCTGATCTACTCTAGGAGTCGTGAGGAACACGAGCAGCATCTACGACTTATTTTGGAACTACTTCGAACAGAACAGCTGTACGCCAAGTTTTCAAAATGCGACTTCTGGCTTCGCGAAGTCCACTTTCTAGGCCACGTGGTGAATAAGGATGGGATTCATGTTGATCCATCTAAGGTAGATTCGATCAAGAACTGGCCTGCACCTCGCACACCAACCGAAATACGCCAATTCTTGGGTTTGGCGGGTTATTACAGATGGTTCATCAAAGTCTTCTCAAAGATCGCACAGCCGCTTACACTACTGACACAGAAAGGTGTTGCTTACCGTTGGGGTAATACACAGGAAACAGCATTTCTGCACTTAAAGGATAGACTTTGTAGCGCACCTATCCTCTCATTGCCTGAAGGCACGGACGATTTTGTATTCTACTGCGACGCATCCATCCAAGGTCTTGGATGTGTGTTGATGCAACGGGATAAAGTCATTGCTTATGCTTCGCGCCAACTTAAGATTCACGAACGGAATTACACTACACATGATTTAGAGCTGGGAGCTGTTGTTTTTGCGCTCAAGATGTGGCGACATTACCTGTATGGCACCAAGTGCACCATCTACACCGATCACAGGAGTCTCGAGCATATCTTCAAGCAGAAAGAGTTGAACATGCGACAACGTCGATGGGTCGAATTACTGAACGATTACGAATGTGCTATAAAGTACCATCCGGGCAAAGCCAATGTGGTGGCCGACGCCCTCAGTCGAAAGGATACTAATCCTAGGCGTGTACGAGCGTTGCAACTCACTATTCAGTCTAGTCTTCCTTCACAGATACGAGATGCTCAGGTAGAAGCATTGAAACCAGAAAACGTCAGGGCTGAAGCCCTACGCGGTTCAAGGCAACGGTTAGAACAAAAGGCAGACGGCGCCTACTATGTAACAGGACGCATTTGGGTCCCACTCTATGGCAACTTACGCGAGCTTGTAATGGATGAAGCTCATAGGTCTCGCTACTCAGTACATCCTGGTTCAGATAAGATGTACCACGACTTGAAAACTACATATTGGTGGCCTAGCATGAAAGCTCACATAGCAACTTACGTTAGCAAATATTTGACTTGTGCGAGAGTCAAAACGGAATATCAGAAACCATCAGGCCTACTCCAACAACCAGAGATACCACAGTGGAAATGGGAGCAAATTTCAATGGATTTTGTTACTGGCCTGCCTAGATCTCAACGTGGGAATGATACTATTTGGGTGATCATGGATCGACTCACCAAGTCTGCACATTTCTTGGCTATCAAGGAAACGGATAAATTCTCCACTCTAGCAGACGTATACCTTAAGGAAGTTGTCTCGAGGCACGGGGTGCCCACCTCTATTATTTCTGATTGTGACGCACGTTTTACTTCAGAACTGTGGCAAGCAATGCATAAATCTTTCGGCTCTCGTTTAGACATGAGCACAGCTTATCACCCCCAGATGGATGGGCAGTCTGAGCGCACTATTCAAACACTAGAAGACATGCTTCGGGCATATGTAATCGATTTCGGAAACGACTGGGAAAAACACCTCCCGTTAGTGGAGTTCTCGTATAACAACAGTTACCACACCAGCATTCAAGCCGCTCCATTCGAGGCATTGTACGGGCGTAAATGCCGATCACCTCTTTGTTGGGCAGAGGTGCGTGATAGTCAGATCACGGACCCAGAACTCGTAGTTGATACTACTGAAAGGATCGCTCAGATACGACAACGCATGGCGGCAGCTCGTGACCGTCAGAAAGTATACGCCGATAAGGGCCGGAAACCACTCGAGTTCCAGGTTGGGGATCGAGTGCTACTCAAAGTTTCACCCTGGAAGGGTGTGGTTCGTTTTGGCAAACGAGGCAAACTTAATCCGCGATATGTCGGACCGTTCGAAATCATTGAGAAAATAGGCAAAGTGGCCTACAGACTGAACTTACCAGCTGAACTCAGTGCAGTTCACAACGTCTTTCACATGTCAAATCTGAAGAAATGTCTGTCAGATGAGACCCTCATAGTTCCTTTGAAGGAGCTTACTATCGACGAACAGTTGCGATTCGTCGAGGAACCAGTTGAAATCACGGACCGGGATGTTAAGGTTGTCACACCCCCAAAATCCACTCGCGGAGTACCACCGCTTGGAGGCGTGACTGACCAGGATCAAGCCACCAATCATATTGAACATATAAGTAAAAGTAAATGTAATCCATCACAATACAATTGGTGTTAAATCAAAAGCATAGCATAGGTAGCGGAAGCATAGTTATGAACATCCAACACAAGTGTTTAATTTAAAGAGTCATAAAGTTTTCATCAAAACATCCACAATCCATGCCCACAACGACCGCGCCTCCCGTGCAAGCTCCAAGAGTACCTATAGTCCTGCAAGGCATGTAACAGAGAGTCAACAACTAGTTGAGCGAGTTCACAGTTGGTTATTCAGTTATAGTGTTCGTATCATAAATCGTAAGTTCGTTTAGTACTCATGTAACGTATGTAATGGTATCGCGGCCCTCTAGGCATGTTTGCGAAGTTTAGTGGGGGTTTCCCATATGTTCTCTAAACTAGGTATATTTGTATCGCGGCCCTCCAGGCATGTGTGTGAAGATTAAAGTATAGTTCGCGGCCATTCCAGCCATATTTGCGAAGATTGTTCTAGTATCGCGGCCAATCCCGGCGTGTGTGCGAAGAGGAGTATATGTATCACTAGTCTAGCAGTATCTACCATTAACCTTCCTCTCCCGAGGCCTATGGTATGTAATTCTGATAATTCTTAAGCGTAATTAATCAATCAACCCATTCCCAACCCCGGGAATCCCATGCCTTGGTAAGAGTGTGAACTCACCTTGTTTTGCTCGGTATGCTAAAGGAATACACGCTCACAATTAATCAATCACGACCTATAGTGCACGTATACTAAATCAGCTCATGTTCGTAATATTTCACATATAACTATCATCACAGTAATATCACAAAGTGTGTTTGGCAGTTAATCATACATCACATAACAGTTAATCACATGTGCACAATTCTTGTTTCACATAACAGTCTTTCACAGTTTATTATAGCATATTATCCAATAACATACTTAATACAGTTACTGACTTAGCATAGTTAATAAGCCATAACATGGTTGGATCAGAACTAATATGGTTAACATATTTAACATGGTTTGATATTTAAAACAGAGATGCTAAACTAATAATAAGAGTTAACTAACAAGGTTAACAAACAATAGAAGTTAACAACTTACTAACTTAACAGAGTTGACAACTAACTGAATTAATAAACCAACAGGTTAATAACAGCACCTGAGCCGAACACACTATATATATTTCGAAATTCCTTGGCCGAAATCCCTTAAGTGTCGAAAACCCTCATTGGGCCGGAGGCATTGGGCCGAAATCCTTTATGGGCCGAAAACACTTAAGTGCCGAAATCACCTTAGGTGATTTCGTTGGTGTGTGGATTTCGTGAGGTGGGGGTGTTTTCGTTAGTATTATCATCATCAACAACAGCAGGTTTTAAATCCCCAAATCAATACCAATCATCACGACAGTTTCAGCAAACTATCAACCGACCCAAACAATAAACACCATTGCACAGATTACTAAATCATTGTGATATCAAGACTATCATTAAATCCTCAGATCTTTCATAACATACAGATCAATACAAATCATACACTCATAATCATCACATACTACCCGTTCATTCATGATGTCCAGTAATCAAGTGATTCC
Organism: Helianthus tuberosus; assembly: GCA_030545235.1. NCBI lineage: Eukaryota > Viridiplantae > Streptophyta > Magnoliopsida > Asterales > Asteraceae > Helianthus > Helianthus tuberosus. Next base: position 119,234,453 of record CM060409.1, read on the forward strand.
AAATCAAGTAATCATAAGAAATCAATAACTAACCTAAGCAGCAAGGTGGTACTTCTATCGATGTGTGCCGTCGGTTTCACAAGGGAGCGAGAGAGAAAAAAAACGTGATAGGTGGCTAGGGTTTTCCGAAATAACCTTTTACTCTCAAAAAAATCAAAACATATAATAACTTAATACTGGGCCAAGGCCCATCTCTGTTTTCGTTGGTCCACTAGTGGACGAAAACACACAAGGTGTTTTCATGAGTAGGTGATTTCACAAGGGAGGTGGTGTTTTCATATTAGCAGGGGTGTTAGGCCAAAGATCCATAATAAACTATACAATCCCAATTAACACAATTTACACTATTATCATATACTCAAATATAATATGCACCCCAATTATAAACTATCAATCGCAATACGATTTAACGTTTTACAAATGTAAGCGTTGTGAAACAAACAAGTCGAGTAACAAACAACATAAACAATTAATGTGCAATTAATGCGAAGATGGAAATCTTAGAAACTCGAGTTGTCACAAAGGTCCTCAAGCACACCAGAATACCTCTTGTTCGAGTTCGTTGGAACTCCCGTCGTGACCCAGAGTTTACCTGGGAACGAGAAGATCAAATGAAACTCAAGTATCCCCAGTTATTCGGAAACAGTGCAACCACTACTGAGGCTGAAGCTACCACGGAATTTCGGGACAAAATTCCAGATCAACGGGGGGAGGATGTGACACCCCAGGAAAACCAGTAAACTACGCAACACAACTAGCTTCCTCAGTAACTACGTGCTAAATTTCGGGATGAAATTTCATTCAAGTTGGGGATAATGTGACAACCCGAGTTTTCAAGGCCTCTATCCGTTTTAACCTCGTACTTAATTACAAGTGTGTTTTATAAATACTTGATGTGCAATACATGTGTTGAGTAAATGATTGTATACATGATATGTGTATGAATGTTATGTATATATATGGTTTCGATTATTGGATTTTATAATAGAAATCAAATGTGGAGTTCTTGCCGAAAACTCCCTCAGCCGAAAACACCCCACTCCATGTATACATTGCTGGACGAAAACACCTCAAGTGTTTTCGTCGTCTACATCTTGGCGAAATCAAGATGGGCTTTAGGCCCACTAGTGGAGCAGTTATACTATTTCTAGTCTTTACGCGTAAGTTTAATTGAAAAACCCTAACTCTCACCCTCTCACCCACAAGTCGACGGCAGCCCCTCTCATTGAAGTCAGATCTCTCTTGTTGATCATTCCGAGTTCGGTTAGTGACCTATATGTTTAGTTGTTTACAGATCTTAATATATAGTTATGCTGTTGGTTGTACTCTTGAAAGAATAACATATTATCAGTCCGTTACACAACTCTATGTGAAACATGATGTTGATCTAGAATTCTAAGGTTGCTGTGGTTGAATGATATAAATGTGATCAGAATCTGAAAACATATAAATCTGTTTATAGTGTGTAATGATTGTGAGCATGTGATTGAATTGATTTGTAGGAATGTTAGGTCCAATGGCTTTCATGTAATCATGTGAATGTGAGTGTGCATCGAATTTAGTGTGCATCAGTGCATGTAATCAGACTTTATATGCTCCAATCATTTAATTGCATTCAAGTATTGTTGTCATATCATCACGTGAAAGTCATGAATTGATATTATATTGTTGTGTAATTATCGATCTTGATGGCAATGATTTTTTAATATGAATTTCATGTGTAAACTGTCATGTATATGGAATATTATGATCGACCATGTGTGCCTAATAATGATGATCAGTTGATTTGTTAATGACTTTGGTATCGCAATGATGGGTGACCTGTATGTTTATATATATATATCAAAGATTTGATAAAAGGTTTTTGTTGATGATCGATCATGTAGCTGTAAGGGATGTGTAGGGTTACTGTATTTTGTTAACTGCTGTGATGATGATGATTTATTGTTGAGGCAAACGAAAACACTGTCCAACGAAAACACCTTGGGGATTTCGGCCCAAGTGTTTTCGGCCCAAGGGATTTCGCCAGCTGAGGGTTTTCACCCAAAGTGTGATTTCGTCGAGTGGTTGAATATTAACTCAGTTAGTTGATTAGTTTGTTAGTTATTATTCCTGTTAAACGGTGTTAACTCTGTTTAGTTTATTAACTTTGTTAACTATGTTATGTGAGTTAACTGTGATACGTTTCTGATTAACTCTGTTATACATGTGAACTATGCAAAGTGTATTAATCCAGTTAAGAGCGGTAACCTCGCTAAACCCATTAACACTGTTAGTTATGTTAGTGGATGATATTGTTAGATTAAACTGCGAAAGACACTTATGTGAAGCATGAAGTGCATAAGATGGATTAATTGCTTACGTGATACATGATGTTAACTGCCACGCACTACGTGATGGTGGATTTGCATGCGAGTCATTACGAACTTAACTGATTTGAGTATACGTGTATAACTATAGGACTTGACTGATTACCTGCGAACACATAGTTAAGCATACCGAGCAAACCAAGGTGAGTTCACATTTCCAAGGCATGGGATTCCCGGTGGGTTGGGAATGGTATTGATGGAATGGTATTGATGGAATGGTATTGATAGATATGATAGACTTACGTAAAACCTACGTAAAACACTAGACTACTTACCATCGTCCTCAGGTTTCGAGGGACACTTACGTAAAACCTACGTATACTTGTGCTTACTACTGTCCTCAGGGTTCGAGGGACACTTACGTAAAACCTACGTATACTTGTGCTTACTACTGTCCTCAGGGTTCGAGGGACACTTACGTAAAACCTATGTATACTTATGCTTGCTACTGTCCTCAGGTTTCGAGGGACACTTTACGTAAAACCTACGTAAACCTCACGCGTACCACTGTCCTCGGGTTAAGAAGGGCACTTACGTAAAACCTACGTAAACCTCGTACGTACTCCTGTTCTCGGGTTAAGAAGAACAATTATGGTTACAACTAGTCTAGTATATACAACATGGGAAGCCCCCACCAATTGAACATACAAAACGGCTTAGTTAATAACGCGTAGTTATGCAACGACCTTACTTACTGTGAACTCGCTCAACTAGTTGTTGACTCTCTGTTACATGCCTTGCAGGACCATAGGTACCCATGGAGCTTGCACGGGAGGCGCGGTCGTTGTGGGCACGGATTGTGGATGTTATGATAAACTCTTTTATGACATTTCAACTTAATACTTATGTTGGGTTTTTACATTATTGCTTCCGCTACACACTTGTTTATGTTTGGTTTTGAAAACACCTATCGTATTGATGAATGACATTTACTATTTACTTATATGTTCAATATGATTGGTGGCTTGATCCTGGTCAGTCACGCCTCCAAGCGGTGGTACTCCGCGTGTGGATTTTGGGGGTGTGACAACACGCCTCGTTACTCAAATCACTTACCCAAACCAACCACCATTGTAAATTGTTCATGTATAAATCAATTGTCAAGTGTTATTGTGTAAACCATATCAAAATGTCCATGTCTAATGTAAGTCACTGAATGTGTATATCAATGTCAAAATGTTTATGTTTAATGTAAATCATAAATTGTGTATCCAAAAATATGTCATGTATGGCTTGTGAAATACTTCAACTAAACCATAGGTAAAATGCACAAAAACAAGGTATCGAATTAAACATAGTTTAAATCAAAGTTATGTTTTGTGGAACAAATGCATGCTATACTGATACAAACATCTATGCGGTATTGTGAAAATGCATACATCCAAGCCTTGTGACTGTGGTGATAGACCCTTAAACAAATTAAAGGTCTATCTGTGTTATTGTTTATCGAATTCGGTCATTCCTTCCACCCAAACAAACCTAGGGTTCAGGAACGGGAGTTGTCAAGTCCTATGGTACCATTACCTACTAACGAGCGGCATAGCTAATGTTAATGAATGTATATTGTCCCATTTGAACAAACCAAATGTCATACCAAAATGTAAGCGTGTGATGAATAACAAATGTACTAAGTATGCACACAATGGGCATACATAACATCAAATGTAATGTAAAACAATGTACTAAGTATGCACACAATGGGCATACATGGCATAAAATGTAATGTAAAACAATGTACTAAGTATGCACACAATGGACATACATAGCATAACATGTAAAGTAAAACGATGTACTAAATATGCACACAATGGGCATATATAGCATAAACACAATGAAATCATGTACTATAATGTACTAATGAACATAACAAGCATATGATATGAAAGCATGAAAGTAACAAGTAGGCACATGTGTTCCACCCCAAAACAGTTTGGAAAACAGTAAAAGAGGGGTCTATGTACTCACTTGAGATTGCTCAGAAGTCCTAAGATAACCACCAAGCAATGCTAGAGATCACGGAATCAAACGGCACCTAATATAGGTAACTATGTTAATAAACCGGACCTATATCGGAGGATCGGATAGAATGAGGGCTCGTAAACCAAATGAGTATGGGAACTCATGTAATATGGTTTAACAAAGCCTACATACTAAATGAAACCTAACCTAAGTGCTTACGACCCATTACGACCAGTTTAGGTAGCTTATGCTACTTTAACGCGTCGTTCGCGTAAAACGCGTTCGGACCGCCTAACTAGTCCTATGACAAGTAAAATATGCCTTAACATGGCTAATATTGTTGCCAAATCAGTTAAGTGACAAAAGTTTGGGTTACATATGCTTAAACATCAATTATGCATAAAAAGGGCATTTTGGTAATTTACCTAAGGCATATAAACTACCTATCATACAACTACTTAAACGAAGCGACCATAAGGTATAACCTCGGAAGGTTATTCCCTATATACTATGGTCACCTAATGTGCTTGGTCGGATCCTAATGATCGACCAAACGGGTCGGGTTCGAAAGTATAAGCGATTGATCAGATCGCTTACCTTTACGACCCTAGACAAGCACAAAACTAAAAGTGACGAGCTAAGCATGTTAAAACATGCTTAACGAAGTTAGAAAACAAGTTTGGCATCAAAATAAACGGTCTTGATACCCATAAGTAGTTTGGTTACAAAAAACGCAAGAATACGTATTCTGGCCGAAACTACGGCTCGTCACTGAGCCTAGATAACGTGGTAATCAGTAGGTATAGTCTCTAGGGACTATAACCATCGTGATTACGCTCACATTATGAAGTTCAAACGAACTTCGCATTGACCATAAACTGGTCAATGCAGAAAGTCAAACAAAGTTTGACTTTAACGCTAAAACAATAAAAGAACGAAGGAACACTTACAAAGGGTCCCCGAAAGCTTTGATTTCTCAAGTATTCTCAGGTATGAAGTGGGTATTACTCCAACTTAGAGAATTTTCAAGAACTCAAGTGGGTTTTGATCAAGGAATGGGGGGGGGGGGTATTTATAGTTTTCGTAGAGCCGTTAAGATCGTTTCTTGGAAACCGTGCTTTGATCTTGGCCATACACCTCAAGACCCTGGTTTTAGAAAACCATTTGAGCCCATAGTATTGCCCCAAAACCATGTGTACAAGTGGAATGGACTAGATGCAATGTTTCTGCACATTCTGCTATCTGGGGAAGCCTTACGGACCGTAAGGGTGATGGCTTACGGTCCGTAAGCCATCAAGTTTGGCAGAATGGCAGATTTGGTCCCTGTTGTGTAATAAGTTCATTTCCGACACGTTTAAGGCCCGTTAAGCCAACGTTAAGGCCCTAAAATGATGACTAAACATTTTGGACATGAAACATGCTCAAAAATATGCCGGATGTCGGTTCGTTTGGTCGTACGATCGCGTTGTTCGGTTAATTACGACGGAATGCGCATAAGCGCGAAAAACGATCCAAATTGCGTGACGAATGGATTTTTCTTATGCCAAACACTAAAATAAAATATTATAGTGCTTACATAAATTTTTGGATGTTCGGATGTATTCAGAACGTAAGTTATGCGCGAAAGTGCAAACTTATGCACTTTTTGACACTTTTAGTCCCTGAATGACCCAAAAGTTTATTTTAGCACACCGAACCCCTCAAAGTCTATTTCTAAGCTATATAAAGGATATTTAAGGTGTGTTTAACTTATGTTCATGTTCCGGAATGTCTGTTACAGTTCAAATTGGCATACTTTCGCAGTTTGTCAAATTTAGTCCCTGTAGGCGAATTAACTTGTTTTTGCCATACCAAAGCCTTCAAAACTTATTTCTAAGTTATGTAAAGGTTATTTAAGGTATGTTAAGTATATGTTGATGTTCCGGAGTATTTGTCGCATTAAACTGATTACGTTTACGCACCAGTTTGCGTATAACTCTCCAGAAAGCGATATAGAGTTTGAAATTGAACAAAAGTCAAAACATGAAAAATGTAAAACATAAACAAACAAACATTGGGATCTAATAACATTGTTTTATTGATAATTGAACTATTCACAATGATTTCAGACACAGATGTTACATTATTGAAGGAATACTTATTCCAAAATCATTTTGCAGTAATGTTTTGAGAGATTTGGTCATTTATACACATGCTCATGCCCAATTTCACATCACCTATGATCTGGGAATTTTTGACCCCTGATATTCTTAATGTAATTTTAACTAGGTTGGTTTGTTCCTTTTGAGGATCTCAACCTGTTTTTCAACACATAAGATCAAGTGACTAAAGTTTTAATTTCCCTCTTTTTCGTTAGCAAAAACACCAATGTTTTTATGAACACAGGTTTTTGTTAATCCGAGGTTCATACTTTAGCATTTAATATAATGAAAACATCACAAATTTCATAACAACAGTTGAAATCAATTTTGAAAAGAAAAAATGATACCATAGTTTAACAGACATGTTTTCAGATCTGAAAACTATGAGTGACTTGTGTATGACATCACTTGTTGTATGAAATTTGTGTGTCTTATGACATCTTGGTTGTTTTACAGAGTTTTTGGACTAAAATTTTTGAACTAATTACTCGTTACTCTGTTTTTCAACTGAATACAACCAATCTTAGTATCAATGGATTTTTGGGCTGAACTGTTATGTCAAATTGATTGTTAGATCGAATTTGACTGTCCGAGCTCTGATACCAATTGTTAGGATCGGAGGCTCTCATGATTGTGCTTGTTTGTATAATTTGAACAAATCAAATGGAAATGAACAGAGTTTAAGTGCAGCGGAAATGAACAACAAACTTTGTAAACACAATCATAAAGAGAAATGGATTTGATAAACACATGAATTGCTTCAGTCGAAAGATTACAAAGTAAATCAAATGATTACAAACATGCTTACAAATCAACTCCCCCTCAGCCTGATACTCCAGTGGTTGGTTGCACAAGATGAAAGGATTGAATTGAGGAGAAGAACTCACTCAAAACGATCAAATGTAACAGTACAGGGTACTGTTCCATTTATAGACAAACCAAACCGCTGAGGCATCTCAGCTGACGTCACCATGAAAGTGACGTCTAACAAACTAACAACCAATAACCACTGTTCCTATACAGACACTGCTAATCTTAACCACTGACTATATACATAAAACAGATGACACACTAAACTACTGCTTTCTCCTTTCATCAGTGCTTTCCTTAAGGTTGATCAGTCCTTGGGTGGGCAGTGCTTGAGTCTTCAACAGCGCTTAGAGAACAACAGTTGATAGGATAACAGTGTTTAAACTTCAACAGTATTTAAGGTCTTCATCAGTTGTTAAGGGCAGTGGCTGTTGTATACAATCAGTGGATAGAGGAAATTTGATGTTTCAAATCACTTTCAAGGGGAAAGTTCTAGTGTAAACAGCTGCTTATTGTGAATCCACTGTCATGATCCGGTTTTGGCTTTCATTATCTGTTCCTCTGGTAGGGTTCAATCCCAACATCATCATATTCTTAACATACCTTAAATAACCTTTACATAACTTAGAAATAAGTTTTGAAGGCCTTGGTATGGCAAAATCAAGTCTATTCGCTTACAGGGACTAAATTTGACAAACTATGAAAGTATGCTGATTTGAACTATAACGAACATTCTGGAACTTTATCATAAGTTAAACACACCTTAAATATCCTTTAAATATCTTAGAAATAGGCTTTGAGGGGTTCGGTGTGCTCAAATAAACTTTATGCTCATTCAGGGACTAAAAGCGTCAAAAAGTGCATAAGTTTGCATTTTCGAGCATAACTTACGTTCTGAATACATCCGGACATCCAAAAATTTATGTAATCATTAAAATATTATGTTTTAGTGATTGGCTTGTCAAAAATCCATTCGTCGCGCAATTTGGATCGTTTTTGCGTCCGTTACGACTTCCGTCGTAATTAACCGAACAACGCAATTGTACGGCCAAACGAACTGACATCCGACATATTTTTGAGCATGTTTCATGTTCCCCATACTTTAACATCCTTAGGGAGCTTAAAAATGGGTTTGACGGGTGTTAGAAGTGCCAAAACACGACCATACGCGCATAGGGACCAAAACTGTCAACTTTGAAAGTTGCTGGTCTGCAGACCAGCATACGGTCCGTAAGGGGAGGACCATACGGTCCGTAAAGCTTGCACAGATCATCAGAAAGTTGGTTACAGGTACTTCCAGCTTGATCCCACCTTTGCACCTGGTTTTAAGCATTTCTATGGGCTCCCCTGGTTTTGTAAATCTATGGGCTTGATGTGTACGGCTGGGATTAAATCTCGGTTTTCAAGAAACGATCCTAACGGTTCTGTGAAAACTATAAATACCCCTCCATAGTTCACTTGCAACCCACAATTTGAATCTGATTTATGCTCTCTAAGTGGAAGTATATGCTTCCTAGCTGAGAGAAAATCGGATCAAATCTTGCGGGGACCCTTTGTAAGTGTTCCTTCGTTCTTTTTATGCGTTTTTAGCTTGAAAGTCAAACTGCGTTTGACTTTCTGCATTGACCAGTTTATGGTCAATGTGAAGTTCGTTTGAACTTCATAACGTGAGCGTAATCATGATGGTTATAATCCCTAGTGACTATACCTACTGATTACCACGGTATCTAGGCTCAGTGACGAGTCGTAGTTTCGGCCAAAATGCGTTTTCTCGCATATTTTGTAACCAAACTACTCTAGGGTATCAAAACCGTTTGTTTTGATATCAAAACCTGTTTTCTAACTTAATTAAACATGTTCTAGCATGTTTAGCTCGTCACTTTTAGATTTGTGCTTGTCTAGGGTCGTAAGGGTAAGCGATCTAATCAATCGCTTATGCTTTCGAACCCGACCCATTTGGTCGATCATTAGGATCCGACCAAACACTTTAGGTGACCATAGTTGTATAGAGAATAACCTTCTGAGGTTATACCTTATGGTCACATCGTTTAAGTAGTTGCATGATAGGTAGTATATATGCCTTAGGTAAATTACCAAAATCCCTTTCTACGCCAAAATTCATTTTAAGCCTATGTAACCTAATTTTTGACATCTAAACTGATTTAACAACAATATTAAACATATTAAGGCATATATTACTTGTCATAGGACTAGTTAGGTGTTCCGAATGCGTTTTACGCGAACGACGCGTTAAAGTAGCATAAGCTACCAAAACCGTAACGGGTCAAAAGCACTTAGGATAAGTTTCGTTTAAGTATGTAGGCTTTGTTAGACCATAATACATGATTTTCTACACTCATTTGGTTTACGAACCCTCATGCTACCCGATCCTCCGAATAGGTCCGTTTATTAATGTAGTTACCTATATTAGGTGCCGTTTGATTCCGTGATCTTCTAGCTTTGCTTGGTGGATATCTAAAGTCTATTGAGCAATCTCAACTGAGTACATAGACCCCTATTTTACTTTTTTCAAACGTTTTGGGGTGAAACACATGTGCCTACTTGTTAATTTCGTGCTTCCCATGTTTTTATATCATATGCTTGTTATGTTCATTAGTACACTATTAGTACATGATTTTATTTTGTTTTGCTATGTATGTTTACTTAGCATGCTAGCATATTAATTTACATTACATCTTCTTTTGCTATGCATGTTTACTTGGCATGATAGCACATTGATTTACATGACTTTTTCTGCTTTATATGTTAACTTAGCATATGTAGCACATTGATTTACATGACTTTTCTGCTTTGTATGTTGACTTAGCATACTTAATACATTACTTTCATTACATGTTGGTTTTTGGTATGACATTTGGTTTGTACAACGGGACTAAACTACATTCATTAACATTAGCTACGTCGCTCGGTAGTGAGTAATGGTACCATAGGACTTGACAAATCCCGTTCCTGACATCCTAGGTTTGTTTGGATGTAAGGAATGACTGAATCCGAAAACATTTTACTTTGATAATCTTTACTCTAAGGTTATCCTGTTGTCTCAAGGCTTGAATGTATGCGTTAACTTACCGCATAAATGTTTGTATCAGTAAAACATGCATTTATTTTACAAAACATAACTTTTGGTTTATTCAAAATACTTTGTTTTGTACATCCTTACTTGTGGTTTAAGTAGTCTCATTTTACTTACCATACATAACTTTTGTTTACACATTACATGACTTATATTCAACTTGGATTATACTATGACATTTGACTATTGGACTAAACATGGATATTTTACAAAGTTGGTTGGTTTGAGTGACTTAAATAACAAGGCGTGTGTGATATGATACAAGCATGGTGGATACGCCGCTGGTACTTCCTATATATAAGTGTTTGTATGATATTACATATCGTAGCGTTATTTAAACCACTTCAGTTTAGACATATTACATTTACAACGCATTTTCACTTAAACATTGTTTTACAAATAACTTGGTTTATACAAACTCTTTTTTTTACTTGGTTATTCTTTTAACCAAACATTACTCTTTTATATATACATATCATCTGATTTTGCTATCGTTTTTCAAATGATTTATAAAACAAAACAATTAACAAGGTTCATGACTAAATTTTATTAAACATTTCTTTAAACTCAAGTCATGAATCCTATTTTCATAAAACCTATGTATCTCACAGGCATTTTTATGCTGACGTGCCTATTTTCACATGTGTTTTCAGGAGTTGTTGCTTAGGATGATCGTGACATGCTAGGGCGGACCTGTGCCTTAGAGACTTAAAATAAAGATAGAACTAGTTTAATTATGTGATGTACTCTTTGGTTCTTGTTTTGAAACAATGTATTCCACCTTTGGTTGTTGAATAAAATGTAATTTTAAATACCATGGTTATGGAACAATAATTCTGTTACAACACTCCCCGACGTTTCCGCCACGATTTGATGTTTTACGTGGTCAGGGTGTGACAGAAGAGTTGGTATCAGAGCTAATGGTTATAGGGAATTAGGTTATTAGTAATGCTTTGACCTAGACTATAACCTTTCCAGGACCCCAACAAAAGTTGTCTTGTGTTTAGATCTTAAAACATGCACTTCACCTATCCTTAGCTGAACACCAAAACAAGAACCCAATTTTTCGAAACGCTTTTTGAAAAATCAATCATCTGTTTTTAAATAATTTATTGTAAGGTTTTGAACCCTTCTAGTTTGATTTTTTGGCCTTGTGCTGTAAAAACTGTGTTTGTAATCACTATGAACAGTTCTGTTATCAATAAAACAATGTTATTTGATCCCAATGTTGGTTTGGTTGTGTTTTACATTTTTCATGTTTTGACTTTTGTTCAATTTTAAACTCTACATCGCTTTCTGGAGAGTTATACGCAAACTGATGCGTAAACGTAATCAGTTTAACGCGACAAATACTCCGAAACATCAACATATACTCAACATACCTTAAATAACCTTTACATAACTTAGAAATAAGTTTTGAAGGCTTTGGTATGGCAAAAACAAGTTAATTCGCTTACAGGGACTAAACTTGACAAACTGTGAAAGTATGCCAATTTGAACTGTAACGAACATTCCGGAACATGACCATAAGTTAAACATACCATAAATAGCCTTTACATAGCTTAGAAATAGGCTTTGAGGGGTTCGGTATGCTAAAACAAACTTTTGGGTCATTCAGGGACTAAAAGTGTAAAAAAATGCACAAGTTTGCATTTTCGCGCATAACTCACGTTCTGAATACATCCGGACATCCAAAAATTTATGTAAGCATGACTATATTATGCTTTAGTGTTTGGCTTGCCAAAAGTCCATTCGTTGCGTCATTTGGATCGTTTTTCGCGCTTATGCGCATTCCGTCGTAATTAAGCGAACATCGCGATCGTACGACCAAACGAACCATCATCCGGCATATTTTTGAGCATGTTTTGAGTTCCCTATACTTTAACTTCATTTTAGAGCCTTGAAATGAGGTTAACGGGGTTCAAACGCATCGAAAAAGGCCTTAAACACGTGCAGGGACCATTTCTGCCACTTTTGAAACATTTCTGAAACAGGGGGGTGCTAGCGTAGCGCGATTGCCTAATGCCTTTGCAGTAGCGCTACGCGACTGCCTAACCAGACCAGATTAAGTGTATTTAACATCAGATTGCAGCTGTTTAATCCTCAACCACACACTCACACTTGTCTAGTCAGCTGATAAGAACCCATTTTTAGTCACCACAACTTTGCAACACATGTACGGGTAGGATTCGAGCACGGTTTCCATGAAACGATCTTAACGGTGGACCGAAAACTATAAATACCCCATGCCCCCCATTGCTCAAATCACTAGAATTTTGATTTGAGAAACTCTAAGTTGAAACTATTGTTTCATACCTGAGATTTTTGAATCGAAATTAGCATTCGGGGACCCTTCGTAAGTATTCTTTCGTTCTTTTATTGCTTTTCGAGTCTTTCGAGTCTGAAAGTCAAACTTTGTTTGACTTTCTGCATTGACCAGTTTATGGTTAATGCGAAGTTCGTTTGAACTTCTCAACGTGAGTGTAATCACGTTGGTTATAGTCCCTTGGGACTATGCCTACTGATTACCACGTTGTTTAGGGTCGTAGGGTAAGCGATCTAATAAATCGCTTATACCTCGAACCCGACCCATTTGGTCGATCATTAGGATCCGACCAAACACATTAGGTGACCATAGTAGGTAGGGAATAACCTTCCGAGGTTATACCCTATGGTCACATCGTTTGAGTAGTTGTATGATAGGTAGTTTATATGCCTTAGGTAAATTACCAGAATACCCTTTTCATGTATAATTGGTAATTAAGCATATGTAACCTAAAATTTTGTCACATAACTGATTATGTAACATGTTTAGGCATATAACACTTGTCATAGGGCTAGTTAGGCGGTCCGAACGCGTTTCACGCAAACGACGCGTTAAAGTAGCATAAGCTACCTAAACGGGTCGTAATGGGTCGTAAACAATTATGTTAGGTTTCAATTAGTATGTAGGCTTTGTTGAACCATATTACACGAGTCTCCATACTCGTTTGGTTTACAAAACCTCATGCTACCCGATCTTCCGATATAGGTCCGGTTTATTAACATAGTTACCTATATTAGGTGCCGTTTGATTCCGAGATCTCTAGCATTGCTTGGTGGTTATCTTAGGACTACTGAACAATCTCAAGTGAGTACATAGACCCCCTCTTTTACTGTTTTCCAAACTGTTTTGGTGTGGAACACATGTGCCTACTTGTTACTTTCCTGCTTTCCTGTTTTCACATCACATACCGGCTATGTTTGTTAGTACATTATAGTACATGATTTCATTACATTTCATGCTATGTATGTCCATTGTGTGCATACTTAGTACATTGTTTTACATTACATTTCTGCTATGTATGATTGACTGATAGCATACTAACAAATTGATTTACAAGACTTTTCTGCTTTGTATGTTAACTTAGCATACTTAGTACATTGTTTTCATATGACATGTATACAACTGCTATAACATTTGGTTTGCACAAACGGGTCTTTATTACGTTCATTAACATTTGCTACGCCGCTCGGGAGTAAGTAGTGGTACCATAGGACTTGACAAATCCCATTCCTGACATCCCGGGTTTGTTTGGATGTAAGGAATGACTGAATCCGAAAACAATTCTTTTGATAACCTTGACTGAAAGGGTTATCCGACTGTCTCAAGGCTTGAATGTATGCGTTAACTTACCACATAAATGTTTGTATCAATGTATCATGCATCACTTTGCAAAACATAACTTTTTGATGTATTCAAAATACTTTGTTTTGTACATTTTTACTTATGGTTTAAGTAGTCTTATTTTACTTACCATACATAACATTTGTTACACATTACTTGACTACTTTTGGACTATCAACATTTGACATGATTTATACAAGGACTTTTGACAATTGGTTTAAACATAGACATTATACATTGTTGGTTGGTTTAAATGACTTAAGTAACGAGATGTGAGTAATATGATACAATCATGGTGGATACGTCGCTGGTACTTCCTATATATAAGTGTTTGTATTATATTGCATATCATAGCGTTATTTAAATCATTCAATTTGGACTTATACATTTTATACAAGTAACACGTTTTCACAAGACTTTGGTTTACAATACGGTTTATTCTATACAACTCATTTTACATGGTTATTCATTTAACCATACATTATTTACTTATTTATACATATCATCTGAACTTATTGTTATTCAAGCGATTTACAAAACAAATCAAATAAAAAGGTTCATGACTAAATTTTTTTCTTAAACTTAAGTCATGAATCCTATTTTCACAGAAACCTATGTATCTCACAGGCATTTTTATGCTGACGTACCTACTTTCACATGTGTTTTCAGGTGCTTTTTCGTAGGATGTTGATCATGACACTAGGGCGGACCTGTGCCTTAGAGACTTAAAATGGAGATAGACTTTGTTTAATTATGTTATAAACTCTTTATTTACTGTTTGAAACAATGAAACTCTCATGTTGATAAATAAAATACAACTTTGTATGCCATGGTTATGAAACAATTAATTCTGTTACAACACTCCCCGACGTTTTCCGCCACGTCTTGTATGCTATACGTGGTCGGGGTGTGACATGTGCCTTCCAAGTTTTCAAAATCTCGTCAAAGTTATGGGTTCTAAATAGTGTGAACACGTGCAAACTGGAAGAGTAAATGCCTGTACGCTGGGTTTTCTGTCTAATGCTAGAGTGTTCGTACAAATCCACATAATCGGACCAGTCACTCTTCCTGGGAATTCTTGGGGTGAGTGTTCACTTATAGGCGAGCATGTCTTCGCGAAGCATTATTTTTGACCCATTTACTTTGATTAGTCACTGTGAGTCATTTGTTTGCTTTGTGATACGGATGAATGACCACCATCTTTGCCTTTGTTGATTTCATTTCATCTCGCTCTTTTCATCTAATCATCTCACTCATTCCTTTCATGTTTCCTCTTTAGAATGCCTCCTCGACGCGAAAATCCGCTACCGAATGCCGAACTGGCAGAAATCATCGCGCAGCAAATGGCTGCTGCGTTCCCAAATCTTATTGCTCAATTTAACCAAGCCAACAACAACAATAATGCTCCATGCAATTTCAAGAGTTTTAACTCGGCTAAACCACTCAAGTTCAGTGGTTCTGAAGGGGCAACTGGGCTCCTTCAATGGTTCGAGAGCATTGAGAATACTTTCCGTCACGTTCAGTGTCCTGATAATCGCAAAGTCGAGTTTGCATCAAGCGTGTTTCAGAAGAGGGCTCTCACATGGTGGAACGGGGTTATGAGAGACAGTGGTGCTGAGGTTGCTTTGGCACAAACATGGGCTGAACTTAGGACTCTTATGATGAGGGAGTTTTGTCCTCGTCATGAGCTGCGAGCTCTAGAAAGGGAGTTTGATGATCTGAAACAGGATAGTGGCGAGCACCGGGCGTATACTGATAGGCATGAGAAGTTGAGTTTGTTATGCCCAACAATGGTTACCCCACTCGAGAAGGCTATCGAGAGGTATATCGCTGGCCTACCTGACTCCATACAAGACATCGTTACTGGTAGTAACCCAACCACAGTCCGTCAGGCAATCGAGCTATCTGCGACATTGACTGAGTCGCAGGTTCGGAAGGGTAAGCTGCATAGAAAGGGTGACAAGGGTAAGAAGCAGGCGTCTGATAAAAGTGAAAGCAAGAAAGGTAAAAACCTGAAGGGTAAGGATTCTGGTTCCTCGAAGGTTCTAGGAAGCGTAATGCTTCTCAAAATTTCGTCGTTACTGCACAGGAAAATCAGCCTGCGCAACCACTCGCCAAGAAACCTTATCTTGGCAATTCACCTTTGTGCAACAGATGTAACGGTCATCATCAACCACACCTCCAGTGTCGTCATTGCACCAACTGCGGAAGATCTGGTCATCTTGCTGACACCTGCCGCATTCCTGCCAATCAGAATAGGACAGCTCAAAACCCGACTTAACAAGTTGCTCAGCCTCTTGCTCAGCAACAAGGTCAAGTTGCACGACCTCACTACCCACCAGGTTCTTGTTATAACTGTGGGGATCTGACCCACTACCGTAATCAATGTCCAAGATTGGTGAATGCGAATCCAGCTCAGGCTCAGGCTCGAGGTCGAGTCTTCAACATGAATGCACAAGAGGCGCAAGCAGACAATGAAGTGGTGAACGGTACGTTCCTTGTTAATAATCAACCCGCATCTGTTCTTTTTGATTCTGGTGCCGATAAGAGTTTTGTGTCATTATCTTTTGAGCCTTTGCTTCGCGTGTCTAGAACGAAACTAGGTAAGCCTTTGACAGTAGAAGTTGCTAATGGTGAACCTTTTATTCTTGATTCTGTTCTTCGCAATTGCCAATTGAACCTTAACAACCATCTTTTTCCTATCGACCTCACGCCAATGCAACTTGGGAGTTTCGACATTATTGTGGGTATGGATTGGTTAGCCAAGCATCACGCAGAGGTAGTATATTTTGAGAAGATCGTTCGTGTGCCGCTTTCGTCAGGTGAGATCCTACAGGTTCGTGGTGAGAAGCCTGCTAAAAGCCTCAAGCTCATGTCTTGTTTTCAAGCTCGGAAGTATCTGCGAAAGAACTATGTGGCCTTCTTGGCACATGTTGTAGCAGATAAAGGCAAAGGTAAGTCTATTCAAGATATCCCTGTTGTTCGGGATTATCCGGAGCTATTTCCTGAGGAGTTACCTGTATTACCCCCAGCGCGCCAAGTCGAGTTCCGTATTGATCTTGTACCTGGTGCAAACCCCATTGCCAGATCTCCATATCGTCTTGCACCGTCTGAGATGCAAGAGCTATCTAAGCAGCTTCAAGAGCTTTCAGATAAAGGTTTTATTCATCCTAGATTTTCACCTTGGGGTGCTCCCATTCTTTTTGTCAAAAAGAAGGATGGATCTTTCAGGATGTGCATCGATTACCGTGAGCTTAACAAGCTTACCATCAAGAATCGATATCCCCTACCTCGTATTGATGATCTCTTTGATCAGTTACATGGCGCTTCTTATTTTTCGAAGATTGATCTGCGTTCTGGGTATCATCAGCTTCGTGTGCATGAAGAAGATATTCCCAAGACAGCGTTCCACACTCGTTATGGGCATTATGAGTTCACAGTTATGCCATTCGGGTTGACTAATGCTCCTGCTGTTTTCATGGACTTGATGAATAGGGTTTGCAGGCCTTATTTAGATAAGTTCATCATCGTTTTTATTGATGACATTTTGATATACTCTAAGACGCAAGCTGATCATGAGCAACATCTTCGTCTTACTTTGGAACTCCTAAAGAAAGAGCACCTTTTCGCCAAGTTCTCCAAATGTGAATTTTGGCTCAAAGAAGTTCAATTTTTGGGTCATATCATCAACGAACAAGGTATTCATGTAGATCCCTCCAAGATCAGTGCGATTAAGGATTGGGACACGCCTACTACTCCTACCGAGGTTCGATCTTTTCTTGGTCTTGCGGGTTATTACCGCCGCTTCATCGAAAATTTCTCAAATATTGCAGTTCCCCTAACTGCTCTAACTCAGAAGAATAAGCCCTTTGAATGGGGTTCTAAACAAGAAGAAGCGTTTCAGACCTTAAAGCAGAAGCTTTGTGATGCGCCTATCCTATCTTTGCCCGAAGGCAATGATGATTTTGTCGTGTACTGCGATGCATCAAATTTGGGACTTGGCTGTGTTCTGATGCAAAGGAACAAAGTCATAGCATATGCATCGAGGCAGTTGAAGGTGCATGAGAAAAACTACACCACTCATGATCTTGAGTTGGGTGCAGTTGTGTTCGCTCTTAAGATCTGGAGACACTATTTGTATGGTACAAAATGTGTGGTTTTCACTGACCACAAAAGTCTTCAGCATATCTTCAATCAGAAAGAACTCAACATGAGACAAAGACGTTGGGTTGAGCTTCTAAACGACTATGACTGCGAAATTCGCTACCATCCTGGTAAGGCGAATGTCGTGGCTGACGCTTTGAGTCGTAAAGAATGTGTCAAGCTTCAATGTGTTCGTGTTCAATCTGATATTCAAGCTCGATCTGATATTCAAGCCCGCATCTCTCAGGCTCAACATGCTTGTGTTTCACAAGACTTGATGGGTAAGGAATTACCCTATCACATTAAGCCTGATCTTGAACTGAACGTCGATGGTTCGTATTATTTCATGGACCGTTTGTGGGTCCCAAGCCTAGATGATCTTCGCACTTTGCTTATGGATGAAGCTCATAAGTCTCTTTATTCTATTCATCCTGGCTTAGATAAGATGTATAAGGATCTTCGTACTCAGTATTGGTGGCCTGGTATGAAGAAAGACATTGCCTTGTATGTTTCAAAATGCCTTACTTGTCTTAAGGTCAAGGCTGAACACCAACATCCTTCTGGTTTACTGGAGCAACCAGAGATCCCAGTTTGGAAATGGGAAACATCGCTATGGATCTCATTACTAAACTTTCGCGCACTAAGAAGGGTCATGATGCCATTTGGGTAGTTGTTGATCGTCTTACTAAGTCAGCGCATTTCTTGCCAATCCCTGAGGATTTTTCTGCTGAAAAGCTTGCAAAAATTTATGTGGATGAAATCGTAACTCGACATGGTGTTCCTTTGAACATTATTTCTGATAGAGATGCTCGTTTCTCTTCTAATTTTTGGAGAACCATGCAAACTGCTATGGGGACCCAACTTAATCTGAGAACTGCTTATCATCCACAAACAGATGGCCAAACTGAAAGAACAATCCAGACTTTGGAGGATATGCTTAGAGCTTGTGTGATCGATTTTGGTGGTATTTGGGATTCACATCTTCCATTGATTGAATTCTCCTACAACAACAGTTATCACTCCAGCATCAACATGGCTCCTTTCGAGGCTCTCTATGGTCCAAAATGTCATTCACCAGTCTGCTGGAATGAGATAGGTGAGGCTCAATTTACTGGACCTGACCTCGTTCTAGAGACAACTGATAAGGTTAAGAAAGTTCGTGATAACCTACAGACAGCTCGAAGCCGTCAAAAGAGTTACGCGGACCAATGACGCAAGCCCTTGGAATTTCAAATCGGTGATCGTGTATTACTTAAGGTCTCACCTTGGAAAGGTGTGATCAGATTTGGAAAGAAAGGAAAACTTGCACCTAGATATGTTGGACCATTCAAGATCGTCGAAAGAATCAGTAAGGTAGCCTACAGACTTGAGTTACCTCCTGAACTTGGAAATGTTCATCCAACATTCCACGTATCCAATCTCAAGAAGTGTTTAGCTGATGAAAACCTCCACATACCACTTGACGAAATTGGTGTTGACAAAAAGCTGCATTTTGTTGAGAAACCTGTGGAAATCATGGACCGTATTGTCAAATGGCTTAAACGCAAGCGCATTCCTTTGGTCAAAGTTCGCTGGGAATCCAAACGTGGACCTGAGTTTACTTGGGAACGTGAAGATCAAATGAAGGCGAAGTATCCGCATCTTTTCTCACGAGTTTCCTCTAAACAAATTTCGGGACGAAATTTCCACAAGTAGGGGAGACTGTGACATATGCGCTTGTAATCATTGTAAACAGTTCAGTTATCAATGCAATAAAGTTATTTAATCCCAATGTTTGTTTGTTTATGTTTGACATTTTTCATGTTTTGACTTTTATTCAATTTCAAACTCTATATCGCTTTCTGGAGAGTTATACGCAAACTGGGGCGTAAACGTAATCAGTTTAATGCAACAAACACTCCGGAACATCATCATATGCTTAACATACCTTAAATAACCTTTACATAACTTAGAAATAAGTTTTGAAGGCCTTGGTATGGCAAAATCAAGTCTATTCGCTTACATGGACTAAATTCGACAAACTTCGAAAGTATGCCGATTTAAACTATAACGAACATTCTAGAACTTGATCATAAGTTAAACACACCTTAAATATCCTTTAGATAGCTTAGAAATAGGCTTTGAGGGGTTCGGTGTGCTAAAATAAACTTTATGCTCATTCAGGGACTAAAAGCGTCAAAAAGTGCATAAGTTTGCATTTTCGCGCATAACTTACGTTCTGAATACATCCGGACATCCAAAAATTTATGTAATCGTTAAAATATTATGTTTTAGTGATTGGCTTGTCAAAAATCCATTCGTCGCGCAATTTGGATCGTTTTTGCGTCCGTTACGATTTCCGTCGTAATTAACCGAACAACGCAATTGTACGGCCAAACGAACCGACATCTGACATATTTTTGAGCATGTTTCATGTTCCCCATACTTTAACATCCTTAGGGAGCTTAAAAATGGGTTTGACGGGTGTTAGAAGTGCCAAAACACGACCATACGCTCACAAGGACCAAAACTATCAACTTTGAAAGTTGCTGGTCTGCAGACCAGCATACGGTCCGTAAGGGGAGGACCATATGGTCCGTAAAGCTTGCCCAGATCAGCAAAAAGTTGGTTATAGCTACTTCCAGCTTGATCCCACCTTTGCACCTGGTTTTAAGCATTTCTAGGGGCTCCCCTGGTTTTGTAAATCTATGGGCTTAATGTGTACGGCTGGGATTGAATCTCGGTTTTCAAGAAACGATCCTAACTGTTCTGCGAAAACTATAAATACCCCTCCATAGTTCACTTGCAACCCACAATTTGAATCTGATTTACGCTCTCTAAGTGGAAGTATATGCTTCCTACCTGAGAGAAAATCGGATCAAATCTTGCGGGGACCCTTTGTAAGTGTTCCTTCGTTCTTTTTATGCGTTTTTAGCTTGAAAGTCAAACTGCGTTTGACTTTCTGCATTGACTAGTTTATGGTCAACGCGAAGTTTGTTTGAACTTCATAACGTGAGCGTAATCACGATGGTTATAGTCCCTAGTGACTATACCTACTGATTACCACGGTATCTAGGCTCAGTGACGAGTCGTAGTTTCGGCCAAAATGCGTTTTCTCGCGTATTTTGTAACCAAACTACTCTAGGGTATCAAAACCGTTTGTTTTGATATCAAAACATGTTTTCTAACTTAACTAAACATGTTCTAGCATGTTTAGCTCGTCACTTTTAGATTTGTGCTTGTCTAGGGTCGTAAGGGTAAGCGATCTAATCAATCGCTTATGCTTTCGAACCCGACCCATTTGGTCGATCATTAGGATCCAACCAAACACTTTAGGTGACCATAGTTGTATAGGGAATAACCTTCTGAGGTTATATCTTATGGTCACATCGTTTAAGTAGTTGCATTATATGCCTTAGGTAAATTACCAAAATGCCCTTTCTACGCCAAAATTCATTTTAAGCCTATGTAACCTAATTTTTGACATCTAAACTGATTTATCAACAATATTAAACATATTAAGGCATATATTACTTGTCATAGGACTAGTTAGGCGTTCCGAACGCGTTTTACGCGAACGACGCGTTAAAGTAGCATAAGCTACCAAAACGGGTCGTAACGGGTCAAAAGCACTTAGGATAAGTTTCGTTTAAGTATGTAGGCTTTGTTAGACCATAATACATGAGTTCCTACACTCATTTGGTTTACGAACCCTCATGCTACCCGATCCTCCGAATAGGTCCGTTTATTAATGTAGTTACCTATATTAGGTGCCGTTTGATTCCGTGATCTTCTAGCTTTGCTTGGTGGATATCTAAAGTCTATTGAGCAATCTCAAGTGAGTACATAGACCCCTATTTTACTGTTTTTCAAACGTTTTGGGGTGAAACACATGTGCCTACTTGTTAATTTCGTGCTTCCCATGTTTTTATATCATATGCTTGTTATGTTCATTAGTACACTATTAGTACATGATTTTATTTTGTTTTGCTATGTATGTTTACTTAGCATGCTAGCATATTAATTTACATTACATCTTCTTTTGCTATGCATGTTTACTTGGCATGATAGCACATTGATTTACAAGACTTGTTCTGCTTTATATGTTAACTTAGCATATGTAGCACATTGATTTACATGACTTTTCTGCTTTGTATGTTGACTTAGCATACTTAGTACATTACTTTCATTACATGTTGGTTTTTGGTATGACATTTGGGTTGTACAACGGGACTAAACTACATTCATTAACATTAGCTACACCGCTCGGTAGTAAGTAATGGTACCATAGGACTTGACAAATCCCGTTCCTGACATCCTAGGTTTGTTTGGATGTAAGGAATGACTGAATCCGAAAACATTTTACTTTGATAATCTTTACTCTAAGGTTATCCTGCTGTCTTAAGGCTTGAATGTATGCGTTAACTTACCGCATAAATGTTTGTATCAGTAAAACTTGCATTTATTTTACAAAACATAACCTTTGGTTTATTCAAAATACTTTGTTTTGTACATCCTTACTTGTGGTTTAAGTAGTCTCATTTTACTTACCATGCATAACTTTTGTTTACACATTACATGACTTATATTCAACTTGGATTATACTATGACATTTGACTATTGGACTAAACATGGATATTTTACAATGTTGGTTGGTTTGAGTGACTTAAATAACGAGGCGTGTGTAATATGATACAAGCATGGTGGATACGCCGCTGGTACTTCCTATATATAAGTGTTTGTATGATATTACATATCGTAGCGTTATTTAAACCACTTCAGTTTAGACATATTACATTTACAACGCATTTTCACTTAAACATTGTTTTACAAATAACTTGGTTTATACAAACTCTTTTTTTTTTACTTGGTTATTCTTTTAACCAAACATTACTCTTTTATATATACATATCATCTGATTTTGCTATCGGTTTTCAAATGATTTATAAAACAAAACAATTAACAAGGTTCATGACTAAATTTTATTAAACATTTCTTTAAACTCAAGTCATGAATCCTATTTTCATAAAACCTATGTATCTCACAGGCATTTTTATGCTGACGTACCTATTTTCACATGTGTTTTCAGGAGCTGTTCCTTAGGATGATCGTGACATGCTAGGGCGGACCTGTGCCTTAGAGACTTAAAATAAAGATAGAACTAGTTTAATTATGTGATGTACTCTTTGGTTCTTGTTTTGAAACAATGTATTCCACCTTTGGTTGTTGAATAAAATGTAATTTTAAATACCATGGTTATGGAACAATAATTCTGTTACAACACTCCCCGATGTTTCCGCCATGATTTGATGTTTTACGTGGTCGGGATGTGACAATAAAAGCAAGGCTTGGGACAGCGCTAAGAGGATGGGTCGATGAGCTCCCCAGCATCTTATGGGCCCATCGTACCATGCCAAAGACCAGTACGGGAGAAACCCCATTCAGTCTTGTGTACGGATCAGAGGCGTTAATCCCAGCTGAAATTGGCCTTCCATCACCGCGCATGCTTGCCATGGAAAAGTAAAACAATGAATAGGAACGAAGATTGGATTTAGACCTTCTCGAAGAAAGGCGCGAGAATGCCGCCATCGCTGAAGCAAGATACAAATCCAAACTGGAAAAGTACTACAAAACGCGTGTACGCGTATGTACTTTTATCCCAGGGGACTTTGTCTTACGCGACAATGAAGCCTCCAATGCGGAAAAACCGGGCAAACTAGCGCCGAAGTGGGAAGGGCCGTACATTATCAATGAGGTCCTAGGCAAAGGGGCATACACCCTAAAAAGAATTGACGGGACGTCCGTCCCCCGCACCTGGAACGTGCAGCAGCTGCGCATGTGTTATATATAGCCGAGCTACTCAACAAATCAGATTTATACTGGCAATGTATTTTTCTATTTTACTTTGTATTATTAGCTCGGCGCCCTGTTAATGCAACAGTTATCGTTACACATATTATTGTTTGTTACAAATTGCATATAATTCTTTTGGTTTACCCGAAAACAATATGGTGAACATTGTACGCCTCATGAACAGTCTAAATAAGCACAACCTCGCGCGCATTCTAGACCTACGTTCACACATGAGCACAATACCATTCTCATTCGCTTTACTTGCACAAAGTAATTAGGCATATGCCATATTGTAATCCAAACACAAACTTGTAAATAACCAAAGCAGATATGCACAGCAGTACATCAAAAAATATCATTAGTGCAACAAACACACTTTAAACAAGCCATTTACAAGAACACAACAGTGTTTCTTCAAAAAGTACTACTTACAAAAAAAAAGCAAATTAAGAGAGCATATCTAACACAGAAAACGGAGTTTGAAGAACTTCACCATACTCGGACAGAGGACGAGGATCAACAATCCAAGGGTTAACATCTTCATCATCTCCAGATACTGCAACCGGAAGAACAACACGGGTACGTCGCCGGTAGACAATCGAAAGCCCACCCCTCCGGTCAGCCGGAAATAAGCGACTCACCGTATGTGCAAACAGCCTGGTAACCCCACCGTTGTTGTCATCTGCAAGACGAAGACGGATTCGATCCTCCAAAACACCCCGGCGGTTTGCATCATTAACACCTTCGTCTCTAACAATAAGATCAGTCAACGGATTAGAAAGCAGAAGAAGAGCGTCGGCAGCTTCAAGAACCTTCAAAACCTCATAAAGTCTTCTTCACCGAATCGGTCACTTATTCTTCATTTCTTCCAAAAATTAGGGAAAGAATGTCACACCCAATGTGAATATATAGACCAGAAAAGAGTAGTGGCAACATCGAGAAGAGAATTGTGATGATTAAATCAAATCAACTGACTTCACACCGGCGCTGCCACTGCAAATGTCACATCCCATTTAAAACCCTCTGACAGGGCCCACATGCATTCCCAGAAACTACTGTTAAACAAGAAGACGAAAGGTCAGCACAAGCCATAGAAATGACGTAAGCAGTCGTCAGCTCATAATTACACAAACTCTTCACCCAAGATAACAACAGTTCAGAATAAACAAAGGTATAAATATCTTTCCTCACAAACTTTCCATCTTACCCAAAGTCAAAGATTTCCAAACATCTGCATAATAAGCAAAGTGTATCTTCTCATAGAAGATCCCCCACTTTCGCGCCCAAAAGCCTAAAAGCATTTCTCTCATATAGTCCAGTGCTCCACTTATTTGCATAAGAGCAACACTAGACTGGGGGGACTTGAAGGGGTAAGGTCCCAAAAACCTCGTGGCAAGTACTTGGGACCAAACCACAACCCCGCCTGTTAGCCCTCTTTAGACCTTGCGCGGCCACGCACTGATCCAACAAAGAGAGCTTAAAATAAAAATAGCAAGTAACACCCGCACGCCAAAAGGAAGTTAATGAATCCTTGCGCCTTTTTCCATAACAAACAGGGATGAAAAGCCTAGTTTAACACTTCCGCTTAAATAGTACCCAGACTTGGATATTATTTACTGCACTGGTACCACACGATAAGGAGTCACACCGGATTATGGCAATAATCTTCTAGAAGACCCAATCGTGCACCACCAGACGGTTATAACTGCCTGGGACACGTGTCGTCATCCAGGGGCCACACTGAAATCACGATGATGGCATGGAGTTGGAGAGAAATCTCCACTTGCCCACTTTCCACATGGCAACACCCCAGCCGTTGATCTAAGTAACGATCCGTGTGCTTTCATGTCAGATCAAGAGGATTAACGGAGAAAGAAATAACCGCTTACGGAGTTAGTATCTTCCGTCAATATTTCATTAACAGGTTTTCCCACCCAAACTCCCGGCTATAAATATGAGAGTAATTCAGGTATGAACCTCAAGTTACATTCATTTCACTAATACTTCTTCTTCTTCATAAACACATACTTATTCTCACGCCGGAGTGTGGTCACAGAGAGAACCTCCCTTCTCCCCGTGGCGAGACTAACGGTGTTCTGTTTTGCAGTATTCGCAGGAGAAGAAGTCCAGTCCCTTTGAATCAAACGAGAGAGAACCAGCCTTTTTATGAAGAACCTAACCCCCTGGATGAATTGATTCCGGTCATTTATCCAGTGTTTCTTCACCTGGGAACTTGAAAGTGACATGAAGGCTAAGTATCCACAGCTATTCGTTATGCCTGCGGCCTAATTTCGGACGAAATTACCTAAATTAGGGGAGGCAATAACAACCCGCGTTTTTGAAGTCATAGTCAAAGGAAGAAAAGATTGCTAAATGCGATCTGTCAATCCTTGCTTAATTATTGATTGTACTCTTTGACTTTGTAACCGATACTCTATTTTGTGTACTTTAGTTGTATTATGTGGAGTAAATGTAATAATCGCAGTTTATTACTAATCGACCTATCGCTATCTCATCGCTATCGCATCGCAACTCGAATTATGGGTTCTGAATATTGTTTTACGTGTGTGTGCTATTTATGTGTTACTTGTGCATGTTTATATTTGCTTTTGATGATTAATCGAAAATTCAATCGCAACACAATCGCAACGCAATCTCATCGCGGACTCGAAATATAAGTTTTACTTTTATGTTGAGTGTTAGTTAGGTTATTTGTGTAACTATAGTTTAATACTATCGCATCGCTTACTCGCAACGCTCAACGCACGAAACAAAACGTCAGAAACCAACTCGCGGCAGCCCTTCAATCGAATGACCATTCGATCGAATGGTCATCCGTTCGGATGACCATCCGATCGGATGGCCATCCGATCGGACTGCCCTCCGATCCGTCACATTACAGCTTCTTTCCTCTTCTGTCACCTATAAATAGGACCTGTCACATCATGAATAGTGATGTGACAGCTCTCTCGTCTGACCAACGCACTTTGGGCTATTTTCTCTCTATTTCTCACGATTCTTGTAAGTTTCTACCCCAAATCTTATACTTTCTTGATCTACACACACTTTCTCATCATTTCCACCATCAAATCTTAACTTTTCCCCGTGAAGTCGGTGGATTTGGGCTGTTCTAGGATGATGTCATCATGGGTTCTCATGAACTTCAAAGTGTGACCTCATTCCACCAAGAACAACTCAGATCTAAGAGATTTCAACATGTTTAAACACTGATTTCACCTAAATCTAGATTAAAAGAGTTGAAAGATATTTTCATAACCTTATTCCACATTCTTTTACACTCATGTACTCAAAACCGATGGAATCCGAGCTCGTTCAGACCTTCTACTCGTTCTATAGTGAATTCCTATCGGAGAAGACGACCGATTCACGGGTTGAACATGAAGTACCGTCAAGAACAGTTAACTGATCGAACGGGGTGGTTCCCATCCGATCGGACGGCCTGGACTTGATGGGGTTTCCGTGTTTAACACCTTGTCATACTGTCTCGGTTAAATCGCAAAACTTTCCAAACTTAACAATTTTTACCAAGTGCTCAACGAACAGGTCACCAAACGGACTGCCGTCCGATTGGATTACCATTCGATCAAACGACAATCCGACCGGATGACTTGCAACCCTTTTTAATTAAACATTTTCACAAAAACTCAAAGAAGATCACTTTTAGCGAATCGCCATCCGATCGGACGGCCATCTGTTCGGATGACCATCCGGCCGGATGACCTGATTGGTAGAAACACTTCTTTATTTTGGAAATGCTACAACAAAAACTTCAAAGTCACATCATACATAAACACATCCATCCCAAATGAATGACAGTCCGACCGAATGGTCATCTGACCGGATGACCATCCGTCCCTCAACACTTTGTCACGTCGTTTAACACACCATTCGTCGCTTATGCTATCGTTCTGTAATCAGCCTAACTTTCCAGCGCTCCCTTCAATCCAAGGCTGTGTTATTCATTTAACATAATCTGTGAGTATACTTGATCCCTTTTTGCTTTACGCACTTTTGGGTGTTACATACGTTACCTATATCAAATAACATCAATCACACAACGCAAAAACTTTTATACGCTAACCGACCTTGCATGTTATACGTGTTACTCGATGAATGCTTGTATGTTATGTTTACACAGTGATTGTTGCCTGACACCTTAGCAACGATAGTACTATAGTTTGGACCCAGCACCTGTCGTGGACAGGGGTTGTTAAGGGCTTTATTTCACGTGTCACAGTGGTGATATGTGTTACGCATTCTACAACTCGCAGTCACGTCTGTGCATATTTCATTATCGATAACCTACTAGCTTCACTTTGCTACATGTTACATGCTGGTTATGCGTAAAATGATTTCGCTGTCTACTATACTATTAAACTTGAATGCTCACCTTTACACTATGTGTATTGACTTTATTTTAACGTATGTGACAGGTGTTTAGGATGTTGTGCATTTCCTTGCTTTTGTGGAATCAAGCTAGGAGAGAGTCTAGAAACAAATTTAATAAATTCTGAGTTGTCGAAACAATTTATTTGTCTATGAGATATTATGTCTGTATTAACTGATTTGCTAAGTATGTTATGGTATGGGACGTAACTTTAAATATTTGGTAAAATTAGTTGTTATGGATTTCTCATGGACAATCTGTTTCGCTCAGTGCCTCACCCCGATGTTTCCACCATTGGTTGGGGTGTGACAGATTGGTATCAGAGCCATAACTATAGGGAATTAGGCAAGACTCGACCTAGTCCGGGTCGATGTCTTAGAAACGACCTAGTCTATAGTCTAAGTACCAACAGACCGCCTTGTGCAAACTCAGTAGGGGTTTCGTGCGAGCCTATTTATGTTAATCGATCGACTCGCAACCATACTATACTTTATCCGCCTTTCCTAAGGCTGGAAGCCTTTCCTAAGGCTAGCACATCGCACACTATTTTTGAAAATGAACGAGTGATTAGATCGAGACTAGGTGTGAAAACCGCAAACTCTCGATTGGATCGCTTGTTTGACGCGCATTTTTACTATAAACACGAAAAATTGCGTTGAATCGGGAGTGAAATCCATACTTCCACACGGATTTTCTCTCTCTATCTCGTGATTCTATCACACAAACAGGAACGTAGTCATTAAGTTAGGGGTGAAATCCGAACCTTGATGACTTGTTCCGTCCTCTATTTTGGTTTTACAAAACTCTCACTAAAGTCTCGATGGGTTCCAATGACTCAAGTCGCGTGAATAACCAAAAGGATGTGTGCCATTCACCGTAAGCCGGTGATAGAGCACAGTCTATTTGGCCAAAGCTTGTACTCGAAGTCCTTGAGAATAGTCGAATCACTTTAGGTAGTCGTCGTCTATCAGCCGAGACAATCCCTTTTCGATTTTATGTGTTTCGATTCAGGATTTCGCCACTGTAGACTCTGTGATTTATCGCTTTTATGTGAAATTTTATGTGTTTTATGTGGTTTTACATGGTTATGTGTTTCAATTTTTGTAATTTATTCGCCTTTCGCTACTCGCTTTGATCAACACGCACAACTCGCACTGCACATCTATCTCAATACGCTAACAAATCGCATGCTATGTCACTCGCTAACGCTATGCTACTCGTTATGTTACTCACAATCGCTACTCGCTATTCGCACTCGCAACTCTCGATTGCTTATGCGGCTGTGAAAGATAGGTGAATACGTGCAATATATGTAGGTGAATACGTGCAAAATATAGGGTGATATATGGTTGCGTCGAGCTGTGTGTTTATGTGTATACGTGCTTATGTGCCTATGTGTTTACGTGCCTATGTGGTTTATGTGCCTACTTGATTACGTGCTTATGTGTAGACGTGTTACTAAGCTTTAGTAGTATTACGTAAGTTGTGAGGTGAGATTCGAACATATAGTGTCTGAATCCTATGGCGATGTCTATTGCAGACAATGTCGTTATTTGGATCGCACACTTCACACGCTGCATGCCGAAACCATGAGGACAAACGCATAGCTGCTCTAGTCGCAAAGCAGATGGCTAAGGTCATTCCGCAAATTGTCAGGGAGCTGAATGAAAACGCTAGCAAGTCCTCTGAAGAATCTAGGACTGATTCTCCCCGAGCTACTTTTAGCTTCAAGCAGTTTAAAGCATGCGGACCCAAAGAATTCACCGGAGAAGACGGGCCTACTACCACGTTTCACCGAACACACCCTAAAGGAAGAACGAATTCTTGGTTCCAAAAGCTGATTGGAAAGCAAATAGAACGGTATTATCTACTATCTCGATCACATCTGGATTCCAAGTCGCAATAACCTTCGGGAGATATTGTTGACTGAAGCGCACAAGTCTCGATATTCCGTTCATCCTGGTGCCGATAAGATGTACCATGACCTCTGTCTACGGTACTGGTGGCCTGGAATGAAGAGGGATATCGCAATCTATGTTTCGAAGTGCCTGACTTGTTCAAAAGTCAAGGACGAGCAACAAAGACCCTCTGGCTTACTCGTGCAACCCAAGATTCCTATGTGGAAGTGGGAGAGTATAGCCATGGACTTTATAACGAAACTTCCACGAACACCTTCAGGTCACGATAGCATCTGGGTTATTGTCACACCCCGACCACGTAGAACATACAAAACGTGGCGGAAACATCGGGGAGTGTTGTAACAGAATTAATTGTTTCAAATCCATGGCAATTGAAGTTTCGTCTTATTGATTAAAAGTGTTACAATGTCTGAACAAACAAAGAAATACAACATGATTAACTAATCTTGCATCTTTTATTGTCACTAAAGCCCAAGTCTGCCTATGTGTATCTCGATCATCTTATGCAACAGTTCCTGAAAAACACATGTGAAAATAGGTACGTCAGCATAAAAATGCCTGTGAGATACATAGGTTTTGTGAAAATAAGATTCATGACTTATGTTTGAGAAAATGTTTAGTCATGAACCTTGTTATTTGCTTTGTCTTTTAAATCATTTGAAAAACGATAAGATCAGATGATAAGTATAAATAAATGTAAGGTTAAATGAATAACCAAGTAAAATGTGTTTGCATAAGATAAGTTATTTATAAATCAATGTCTTGTGAAAAGTATGTTATTTGTATGAAATGTTCTATGTCTCAAACTGAAATGATTCAAATAACGTTACGACATGTAATACCATACAAACACTTATATATAGGAAGTACCAGCGGCGTATCAACCATGCTTGTATCATATTA
Organism: Helianthus tuberosus; assembly: GCA_030545235.1. Lineage (NCBI taxonomy): Eukaryota > Viridiplantae > Streptophyta > Magnoliopsida > Asterales > Asteraceae > Helianthus > Helianthus tuberosus. The sequence continues at coordinate 119,265,698 of CM060409.1, forward strand.
CACACGCATCGTTACTTAATCACTTAATCAAACCAAAGCAAACCAAACAATGTAAAATGTTCATGTCAAGATGTAAATCATGTCAAAATGTCTATGTCAAGTATCCATGTCAAATGTCTATGTCAAATGTCCATGTCAAATGTCTATGTCAAATATCCATGTCAAATGTCTATAGTCCAAAAGTAGTCAAGTAATGTATAACCAAAATGATATGTATGGTAAGTAAAATTTAGACTACTTAAACCATAAGTAAAAATGTACAAAACAAAGTATTGAAGTAAAACTTGGTTTAAATCAAAGTTATGTTTTGTAAGATATATGCATGCTATACTGAATATGAACATTTATGCGGTATTGTGAAAATTCATACATCCAAGCCTTGAGACAGACGGATAACTATGTAAAAGTGAGTTATCAAGAGAATATGTATTCGGATTCGGTCATTCCTTTCATCCCCTTTCCCTGGGATGTCCGGAACGGGATTTGTCAAGTCCTATGGTACCACTACCTACTACCGAGCGGCATGATCGGTGTTAATGAATGTATAGTATAGTTTAAACAAACCAAATGTCATACCAAAATGTAAGCATGTTTTATGAAGATAATGTACCTAGTATGCTAGAGTAAACATACAAGGTAGAGCTGTAAAACAATGTGTCCATATGTTACTGGAACATATGCAACAGAGATGCAATGTAAATGATGTACTAAGTATGCTAAGTTAACATACAAAGTAGAAAAGTCATGTAAATCAATGTGCTAGCATGCTATCAGTCAACATACATAGCAGAAATGTAATGTAAATCATGTACTAATAGTGTACTACTGAACATAACAAGTATATGATGTGAAAACAGGAAAACATGAAAGTAACAAGTAGGCACATGTGTTCCACCCCAAAACAGTTTGGAAAACAGTAAAAGAGGGGTCTATGTACTCACTTGAGATTGCTCAGAAGTCCTTGAGTAACAACCAAACAATGCTAGAGATCGCGGATATCAAACGACACCTAATATAGATAACTACGTTAATTAACCGGACCTAGATCGGAAGATCGGGTAGCATTAGGGTTTGTAAACCAAACGAGTGTAGAGACTCGTGTCATTTGGTTTAACAAGGCCTACATACTAAGTGAAACCTAACAAAATTGTTTACGACCCATTACGACCCGTTTAGGTAGCTTATGCTACTTTAACGCGTCGTTCGCGTGTAACGCGTTCGGACCGCCTAACTAGCCCTATGACAAGTGTTATATGCCTAAACATGTTACATAATCCGTTATGTGACAAAATTTTAGGTTACATATGCTTAATTACCAATGATACATGAAAAGGGTATTCTGGTAATTTACCTAAGGCATATAAACTACTTATCATACAACTACTTAAACGATGTGACCATAGGGTATAACCTCGGAAGGTTATGCCCTATACTAGGGTCACCTAATGTATTTGGTCGAATCCTAATGATCGACCAAACTGGGTCGGGTTCGAAGGTATAGGCGATTTATCAGATCGCCTACCCTACGACCCTAGACAACGTGGTAATCAGTGGGCATAGTCCCAAGGGACTATGACCAACGTGATTACACTCACGTTGCGAAGTTCCTACGAACTTCGCATTGACCATTACTGGTCAACGCTGAAAGTCAAACAAAGTTTGACTTTCTGACTCGAAAAGCAGTAAAATAAGGAAAAGAACGAAAGAATACTTACGAAGGGTCCCCGAATGCTAATCCCGATCCAAGAACTCAGGTATGAAACAATGGTTTCAACTTAGAGCTCTCAAAATCAGAATTCTAGTGAGAAATGCAATGGGGGTGGATGGGTATATATAGTTTTCGGGTAACCGTTAAGATCGTTTCTTGGAAAAGGGGAAAAGATCTAGTCCGTACACTTGTCGGAATGTTATGGAACCACATATGCTCCTTAACTTAGTGACACATCAACTCAAAACATGTGGTTAAGGATCAATTGGTTGCAACTTGTGTTTAAAACATTGAATCTGATCAGAACACTCACTCACGTAGCACTACGGATAGAGCCTTAGGGCTCGCGCTACGCTAGTGCCTATCTGATTCAGAATTGTTTCAAAAGTGACAGGTTTAGTCCCTGCAGCCCTTTTAAGCGATTTTCGATGCGTTTGAACCCCGTTAACCTCATTTCAAGGCTCTAAAATGAAGTTAAAGTATAGGGAACTCAAAACATACTCAAAAATATGCCGGATGATGGTTCGTTTGGTCGTACGAACGCGATGTTCGCTTAATTACGACGGAATGCGCATAAGCGCGAAAAACGATCCAAATGACGCGACGAATGGATTTTTCTTATGGAGAACACTAAAATATAATGTAGTCATGCTTACATAAATTTTTGGATGTCCAGATGTATTCAGAACGTAAGTTATGCGCGAAAATGCAAACTTGTGCACTTTTTGACACTTTTAGTCCCTGAATGACACAAAAGTTTATTTTAGCACACCGAACCCCTCAAAGCCTATTTCTAAGCTATGTAAAGGATATTTATGGTATGTTTAACTTATGGTCATGTTCCGAAATGTCTGTTACAGTTCAAATTGGCATACTTTCGCAGTTTGTCAACTTTAGTTCCTGTAAGCGAATTAACTTGGTTTTGCCATACCAAAGCCTTCAAAACTTATTTCTAAGTTATGTAAAGGTTATTTAAGGTATGTTAAGCCTATTTCACTATTCCGGAGTGTTTGTTGCATTAAACTGGCTATATCTACGCATCGGTGCGCGTATAACCTTCCAGAAAGTGAATTTAGAGTTTGGAATTGAACGAGAATTGATATGTGCAAAATGATACACATATTTTTACAAATCCCAAGTATGAAATATAATATTTCATTGGTTCGGTATTTGTTTGATGGCCGTGGAGGCACAGGTGTTACAGTTTCCCCTACTTTAGGAAATTTCGTCCCGAAATTTATTTAGAGGAAACTTGTGAGAGTTTAAAACATGAAGTTGAAAAGATCAAACAACATTGGTTAGGGTTCTTGAACTTCTAGTAACCTTAATAACATTATGTTTGCAATGTAAGAGGGACACTTATATACAAGTATATGAAGCGTCATTGGTGCGTCCACCATGCCTCCATTACATCGTTCTCATTTTGTTATTGTTGTCACTATCGGTTCCTTCACATAATAAATCTTACTGGATTTCTGTGCACTAAATTTCATAATTATGTGCGCATCCATAATTAGAGAATTCCTTGCACAGTTCACACAGTCTATTTTATAATGTGTAGGGTAAAACCAAATGAACAATCCTGTGATGAGCGTGAATTAGACCGCCATAGAGTCCTTTAGACTAAATCAATAAATGATTTAAATAGACTTTCAAGGAGTCTGTCCAGCTACATCACTAGATGTCATTCTTTAACCAGATTGCGAATCAATCTTTTGACTAGACCACTAAAAAGGGTCTGGAGTGGTACTATAAAATCCAAGGGTCTTAACTATTACATAGAAGCCCATTAAGGATTAAAGGTAGTACCTTTTGAATATCCTGCTACGAATCCCTCATATGAAGATGTGAAAGATTCTACGAGGATTTGGATAACGAATATCCAGAGTATATAAAAACACAAAAATCATAGAGGAGAACACATAAACACATATCACATAACCACAAAATTGTTTGTTAATTTGTCTTGTAAATTGCGTACATGCATTTAAAGCACACTAGGAATCCATTCCGTGGATTTCATTTGGTACTTTAAACGTTTATCAAGAATCCAACTATAAAGATAGAAACATTCAAAAAGAAAATTCGATTTCGATTATTAGGAACCGAAGTGTTCGAATTAAGGTACATAAGGAATCCAATTAAGGACTCTGATTTGAATGATGATTATCCACAAGGGTCTAATTGCGGAGATAAAAAGATCCCATATGGATCTTAGAAGTTGAAGATGTTTTGAAATCTTGCACGGGATGTGCTTAAGTCAAAACATGAAGTAAAATGCTTATGAAGTTGAGATGCTAGATATGTCAAGGCGACATATGAAGCAGAATTTTGAAGGTTAAGTCAATGTATGAGAAAAAATATTTTTGAAAACTATGCATGGGGTTCTTTTAAGAAAAATGTGTTTAACGTTTTTGAAACCTTATATATAATACTTTTGAAATCATAAAGTAGGTGTATTAGGTAGATATATTTACAAAAAATGTTTTAAAATCATGCGAGATGAATTTTGAAATTATGTATAAGGTTTTTGAAAGACATGAATGATGCTTTTCGAAATCATGCACTTGATCAGAAAATGTATTGTGTTAATATTATCTCCAGACTATATGAAATATTTTGAAATTAGAAAGGTTGGTTTTGATAACATGGCCAATGTTTTTGAAATAACATAGACTATGTATCTAGAAAAATTGTTTTCAAACTATATGGAATGTTTTGAGATCATGAAGATTGTGTTGAAATACTTGTACTGGGTATGTTGAAAAAAATAAAAACGTAATGGGTATGAGATTTGAAAATATCCCTAGTTATCCAACCAAGGATTTAAAGGTACTGATGTGCAAAAAGCACGATTACTCATAGTTTCACTTTATTTCCTGTACTTCGTTTCTTAGAATGAAACGAGTACTTAGAACTTTCGAGGAAATTATGAGCGATCACTTGAAAGAGAGAATCACAAGAGTAGTTTGTAAGGAACATAGTTCCTTAATGCAGGTATCATAGGAAAATCATACACACAAGTAATTATACTTGTATATCAGATTTTGTGAACAACGATTTATTTATGAACACAACAGATTGTTTCACATTACAAGAAAACAAAAGAAACAAAAGCATAAGACAGCAACATCTTATACTCAGCCAACTGCTCATCCGTGGTTCAGATTTGCATTAGCAAGCTTTGGGCAATCCCTTTGGAAATGGCCCATCTCGCCACAGTTGTAGCAAGACCCTCGTGAGAAACGAGCTTGAGCAGGATTGTCGCCAGCTTGATTTGGTACAGCTGCAGTTGGGCAAACCCTTGTTGTATGACCTATAAGTCCACAAATCCGACATTTGCGGCACCTCACACTAGGGTGATGATGAAGGTTACATTGGTTGCACAAGGGTGCAGTTCCATTGTATGGCTTCCTAGCAGGGGGTTGAGCTGGTTGATTGGGGAAGGCTTGACCATTGTGAGCGACAATGGTGAAGTTCTGAGAAATCTTTCGTTTCTTTGACTTCTTAGGGGATCGTTCATCCATGGTCTTTGATTCCTCAATTGGTTTCTTGTCTGGTGGTGCTATCACCTGACTAGGTCCTGCCTGTCTTGGTGACTCTTGAGTGGCTTCATCCTGGAGACGATACCTGGCAGTAGCTAATTCCACAGTCTTCAGGACTACTTCGCCTATTCGCTGAGCGAATTTGGCTGCTTGCTCAGATATCTGGGCGTCATCGTGATGAAGAGACATTCTTGAAGAAAAATAAAGGCATAGGGAGAAACAGGTGAAGGTTATTGGTTAATCAATACCGAATGGTAACGAATGAAAATTTTGATCATTTGTTTGTTACCTAAGGCAAACAAATGAGACGGTGACAAATCAAAGTAATTAGGTCAAAAATAATGTATCGCGAAGACATGCTCGCCTATAAGTGAACACTCATCCCAAGAATTCCCAGGTAAGCACAACTGGTCTCGCGTCTGATGAGATGTATACGAAGTGCTTGCCTAGACAGAAAACCCAGAATACAGGCATTCACCCTTCCAGTTTGCACATGTTCACATTATTTAAAACCCAAAACCTTGACGAAGTTTTGAAAACTCAAAGGGGTTCAAAACCTAGTAATCAATCATCCTAGAACAGATGATTAGTTTTCAAAGCGGTTTTGAAATTTATGTTCTTGTTGTGGTCGTCGCCTAAGGATAGGTGACGGTATTGTTTTATGACTAAACGCAAGTAAACTCGCGTTAGGGTCCTAAGAAGGTTATAGACTAGGTCAAAGCATTACTAATAACCTAATTCCCTATAACCATTGGCTCTGATACCATCTTTCTGTCACACCCCGACCACGTAGAACATACAAAACGTGGCGGAAACATCGGGGAGTGTTGTAACAGAATTAATTGTTTCAAATCCATGGCAATTGAAGTTTCGTCTTATTGATTAAAAGTGTTACAATGTCTGAACAAACAAAGAAATACAACATGATTAACTAATCTTGCATCTTTTATTGTCACTAAAGCCCAAGTCTGCCTATGTGTATCTCGATCATCTTATGCAACAGTTCCTGAAAAACACATGTGAAAATAGGTACGTCAGCATAAAAATGCCTGTGAGATACATAGGTTTTGTGAAAATAAGATTCATGACTTATGTTTGAGAAAATGTTTAGTCATGAACCTTGTTATTTGCTTTGTCTTTTAAATCATTTGAAAAACGATAAGATCAGATGATAAGTATAAATAAATGTAAGGTTAAATGAATAACCAAGTAAAATGTGTTTGCATAAGATAAGTTATTTATAAATCAATGTCTTGTGAAAAGTATGTTATTTGTATGAAATGTTCTATGTCTCAAACTGAAATGATTCAAATAACGTTACGACATGTAATACCATACAAACACTTATATATAGGAAGTACCAGCGGCGTATCCACAATGCTTGTATCATATTACACACGCATCGTTACTTAATCACTTAATCAAACCAAAGCAAACCAAACAATGTAAAATGTTCATGTCAAGATGTAAATCATGTCAAAATGTCTATGTCAAGTATCCATGTCAAATGTCTATGTCAAATGTCCATGTCAAATGTCTATGTCAAATATCCATGTCAAATGTCTATAGTCCAAAAGTAGTCAAGTAATGTATAACCAAAATGATATGTATGGTAAGTAAAATTTAGACTACTTAAACCATAAGTAAACATGTACAAAACAAAGTATTGAAGTAAAACTTGGTTTAAATCAAAGTTATGTTTTGTAAGATATATGCATGCTATACTGAATATGAACATTTATGCGGTATTGTGAAAATTCATACATCCAAGCCTTGAGACAGACGGATAACTATGTAAAAGTGAGTTATCAAGAGAATATGTATTCGGATTCGGTCATTCCTTTCATCCCCTTTCCCTGGGATGTCCGGAACGGGATTTGTCAAGTCCTATGGTACCACTACCTACTACCGAGCGGCATGATCGGTGTTAATGAATGTATAGTATAGTTTAAACAAACCAAATGTCATACCAAAATGTAAGCATGTTTTATGAAGATAATGTACCTAGTATGCTAGAGTAAACATACAAGGTAGAGCTGTAAAACAATGTGTCCATATGTTACTGGAACATATGCAACAGAGATGCAATGTAAATGATGTACTAAGTATGCTAAGTTAACATACAAAGTAGAAAAGTCATGTAAATCAATGTGCTAGCATGCTATCAGTCAACATACATAGCAGAAATGTAATGTAAATCATGTACTAATAGTGTACTACTGAACATAACAAGTATATGATGTGAAAACAGGAAAACATGAAAGTAACAAGTAGGCACATGTGTTCCACCCCAAAACAGTTTGGAAAACAGTAAAAGAGGGGTCTATGTACTCACTTGAGATTGCTCAGAAGTCCTTGAGTAACAACCAAACAATGCTAGAGATCGCGGATATCAAACGGCACCTAATATAGATAACTACGTTAATTAACCGGACCTAGATCGGAAGATCGGGTAGCATTAGGGTTTGTAAACCAAACGAGTGTAGAGACTCGTGTCATTTGGTTTAACAAGGCCTACATACTAAGTGAAACCTAACAAAATTGTTTACGACCCATTACGACCCGTTTAGGTAGCTTATGCTACTTTAACGCGTCGTTCGCGTGTAACGCGTTCGGACCGCCTAACTAGCCCTATGACAAGTGTTATATGCCTAAACATGTTACATAATCCGTTATGTGACAAAAGTTTAGGTTACATATGCTTAATTACCAATTATACATGAAAAGGGTATTCTGGTAATTTACCTAAGGCATATAAACTACTTATCATACAACTACTTAAACGATGTGACCATAGGGTATAACCTCGGAAGGTTATGCCCTATACTAGGGTCACCTAATGTATTTGGTCGGATCCTAATGATCGACCAAACTGGGTCGGGTTCGAAGGTATAGGCGATTTATCAGATCGCCTACCCTACGACCCTAGACAACGTGGTAATCAGTGGGCATAGTCCCAAGGGACTATGACCAACGTGATTACACTCACGTTGCGAAGTTCCTACGAACTTCGCATTGACCATTACTGGTCAACGCTGAAAGTCAAACAAAGTTTGACTTTCTGACTCGAAAAGCAGTAAAATAAGGAAAAGAACGAAAGAATACTTACGAAGGGTCCCCGAATGCTAATCCCGATCCAAGAACTCAGGTATGAAACAATGGTTTCAACTTAGAGCTCTCAAAATCAGAATTCTAGTGAGAAATGCAATGGGGGTGGATGGGTATATATAGTTTTCGGGTAACCGTTAAGATCGTTTCTTGGAAAAGGGGAAAAGATCTAGTCCGTACACTTGTCGGAATGTTATGGAACCACATATGCTCCTTAACTTAGTGACACATCAACTCAAAACATGTGGTTAAGGATCAATTGGTTGCAACTTGTGTTTAAAACATTGAATCTGGTCAGAACACTCACTCGCGTAGCGCTACGGATAGAGCCTTAGGGCTCGCGCTACGCTAGTGCCTATCTGATTCAGAATTGTGTCAAAAGTGACAGGTTTAGTCCCTGCAGCCCTTTTAAGCGATTTTCGATGCGTTTGAACCCCGTTAACCTCATTTCAAGGCTCTAAAATGAAGTTAAAGTATAGGGAACTCAAAACATACTCAAAAATATGCCGGATGATGGTTCGTTTGGTCGTACGAACGCGATGTTCGCTTAATTACGACGGAATGCGCATAAGCGCGAAAAACGATCCAAATGACGCGACGAATGGATTTTTCTTATGGCGAACACTAAAATATAATGTAGTCATGCTTACATAAATTTTTGGATGTCCAGATGTATTCAGAACGTAAGTTATGCGCGAAAATGCAAACTTGTGCACTTTTTGACACTTTTAGTCCCTGAATGACACAAAAGTTTATTTTAGCACACCGAACCCCTCAAAGCCTATTTCTAAGCTATGTAAAGGATATTTATGGTATGTTTAACTTATGGTCATGTTCCGGAATGTCTGTTACAGTTCAAATTGGCATACTTTCGCAGTTTGTCAACTTTAGTTCCTGTAAGCGAATTAACTTGGTTTTGCCATACCAAAGCCTTCAAAACTTATTTCTAAGTTATGTAAAGGTTATTTAAGGTATGTTAAGCCTATTTCACTATTCCGGAGTGTTTGTTGCATTAAACTGGTTATATCTACGCATCGGTGCGCGTATAACCTTCCAGAAAGTGAATTTAGAGTTTGGAATTGAACGAGAATTGATATGTGCAAAATGATACACATATTTTTACAAATCCCAAGTATGAAATATAATATTTCATTGGTTCGGTATTTGTTTGATGGCCGTGGAGGCACAGGTGTTACAGTTATCGTCGACCGTTTGACCAAATCTGCTCATTTTCTGCCGATACGAGAAGACTTTAAGGTAGAAAAATTAGCCCGGATCTACACCGACGAAATCATCTGTCGACACGGGACGCCTCGTGAAATCATCTCTGACCGCGATGGTCGGATTACCTCACATCTTTGGGAAACGTTTCAATCTGCTCTCAGTGCTACTCTAAATCTAAGTATCGCTTTCCATCTCCAAATCGACGGTCAGACTGAAAGAACGATCCGTACCCTTGAAGACATGCTTCGCTCGTGTGTCAAAGATTTCGGTGTTAATTGGGACGCGCACTTACCTTTGGTCGAATTCTCGTACAATAACATTTATCATTCTAGCATTCAAATGGCACCATTTGAGGCACTATACGAAAGAAAATGTCGATCGCCTATTGTATAGCATGAGATTGGAGATGCGTAAATAACCGGTCCTGAGCTGCTGCAAGAAAGGACTGACAAAATCCTCCAAATTCGAGACAATCTGCTGAAAGCTCAGAGTCGTCCAAAAAGTTATGCCGATAAACGCCGCAAGCCCCTTGAATTTGACGTTAGCGATCACGTACTCCTAAAGGTTTCACCTTAGAAGGGTGTGATCAGATTCGGCAAGAAAGGAAAGCTCGCGCCTCGATATGCTGGACCCTTTAAAATCCTGGAAAGGATTGAGAAGGTGGCCTACAGACTCGAACTACCGAAGGAACTTAGCAATGTCCACCCGACTTTCCATGTTTCAAACCTCAGAAAGTGTCTGGCCGAGTTAAATTTACAAGTACCACTTGAGGATCTACAAGTGGATGAAACATTACACTTCGTGGAAAAGCCTGTCGAGATCATGGATCGGGAAACCAAGAAGCTCAGACGCTCACGCATTCCCATTGTAAAGGTTCGTTGGGAAGGCAAACGCGGCGCAGAGTTCACCTGGGAACTTGAAAGTGACATGAAGGCTAAGTATCCACAGCTATTCGTTACGCCTGCGGCCTAATTTCGGGACGAAATTCCCTAAAGTAGGGGAGGCTGTAACAACCCGCATTTTTGAAGTCAAAATACAAGTCAAAGTCAAAGTCAAAGGAAGAAAAGATTGTTAAATGCGATCTGTCAATCCTTGCTTAATTATTGATTGTAGTCTTTGACTTTGTAACCGATACTCAATTTTGTGTACTTTAGTTGTATTATGTGGAGTAAATGTAATAATCGCAGTTTATCGCTAATCGACCTATCGCTATCTCATCGCTATCGCATCGCAACTCGAATTATGTGTTCTGAATATTGTTTTACGTGTGTGTGCTATTTATGTGTTACTTGTGCATGTTTATATTTGCTTTTGGTGATTAATCGAAAATTCAATCGCAACACTATCGCAACGCAATCTCATCGTGGACTCGAAATATAAGATATAATTTTATGTTGAGTGTTAGTTAGTTTATTTGTGTAACTATAGTTTAATACTATCGCATCGCTTACTCGCAACGCTCAACGCATGAAACAAAACGTCAGAAACCAACTCGCGGCAGCCCTTCGATCGAATGACCATTCGATCGAATGGTCATCCGTCCGGATGACCATCCGTCCGGATGACCATCCGATCGGATCGGATGGCCATCCGATCGAATGACCATTCGATCGAATGGTCATCCGTCCGGATATGGTCATCCGTCCGGATGACCATCCGATCGGATGGCCATTCGATCGGACTGCCCTCCGATCCATCACATTACAGCATCTTTCCTCTTCTGTCACCTATAAATAGCACCTGTCACATCATGAACAGTGATGTGACAGCTCTCTAGTCCGACCAGCGCACTTTGGGCTATTTTCTCTCGATTTCTCACGATTCTTGTAAGTTCCTACCCCAAATCTTGTACTTTCTTGATCTACACACACTTTCTCATCATTTCCACCATCAAATCTTAACTTTAACCGTGAAATCGGTGGATTTGGGCTGTTCTAGGATGATGTCATCATGGGTTCTCATGAACTTCAAAGTGTGGCCTCATTCCACCAAGAACAACTCAGATCTAAGAGATTTCAACATGTTTAAACACTGATTTCACCTAAATCTAGATTAAAAGAGTTGAAAGATGTTTTCATAACCTTCTTCCACATTCTTTTACACTCATGTACTCAAAACCGATGGAATCCGAGCTCGTTCAGACCTTCTACTCGTTCTATACTGAAGTGTTGGAATAAGAATGGATTCCTATCGGAGAAGACGACCGATTCACGGGTTGAACATGAAGTACCGTCAAGAACAGTTAACTGATCGAACGGGGTGGTTCCCATCCGATCGGATGGCCTAGACTTGATGGTGTTTTTGTGTTTAACAAGTTTTCATACCGTCTCGGTTCAATCGCAAAACTTTCCAAACTTAACAATTTTTACAAAGTGCTCAACGAACAGGTCACCAAACGGACTGCCGTCTGATCGGATTGCCATCCGATCGAACGACAATCCGACCGGATGACTTGCAACCCTTTTTAATTAAACATTTTCACAAAAACTCAAAGAAGATCACTTTTAGCGAATCGCCATCCGATCGGACGGCCATCCATCCGGATGACCATCTGGCCGGATGACCTGATTGGTAGAAACACTTCTTTATTTTGGAAATGCTACAACAAAAACTTCAAAGTCACATCATACACAAACACATCCATCCCAAATGAATGACAGTCTGACCGAATGGCCATCCGACCAGATGACCATCCGTCCGGATTGTCATCCGATTGGATGACCACCCGTCCCCCATCACTTTGTCATGTCGTTTAACGCACCGTTCGTCAGTTATGCTATCGTTCTGTAATCAGGCTAACTTTCCAGTGCTCCCTTTAATCCAAGACTGTGTTATTCATTTAACACAATCTGTGAATATACTCGATCCCTTTTTGCTTTACGCACTATTGGGTGTTACATACGTTACCTATATCAAATCACATCGAACACACAATGCAAACTCTTTAATACGCTAACCGACCTTGCATGTTATACGTGTTACTCGATAAATGCTTGTATGTTATGTTTACTTAGTGATTGTTGCCTGACACCTTAGCAACGATAGTACTATAGTTTGGACGCAGCACCTGTCATGGACATGGGTTGTTAAGGGCTTTACTTCACGTGTCACAGTGGTGATATGTGTTGCGCATTCAAAAACTCGCAGTCACGTCTGTGCATATTTCATTGTCGATAACCTACTAGCTTCACTTTGCTACATGTTACATGCTGGTTATGCGTAAAATGATTTCGCTATCTACTATACCATTAAACTTGTATGCTCACCTTTACACTATGTGTATTGACTTTATTTTAACGTATGTGACAGGTGTTTAGGATGCTGTGCATTGCCTTGCTTTTGTGGAATCAAGCTAGGAGAGAGTCTAGAAACAAATTTAATAAATTCTGAGTTGTTGAAAAAATTTATTTGTCTATGAGATATAATGTCTCTATTAACTGATTTGCTAAGTATGTTATGGTACGGAACGGGACGTAACTTTAAATATTTGGTAAAATAAGTTGTTATGGATTTCTCCTAGACAATCTGTTTCACTCAGTGCCTCACCTCGATGTTTCCGCCATCGGTTGGGGTGTGACAGTTGTTACCCTTGCATTTCTGTCCATGGCGTGAGGACTTTGAAACTTGTGATGCTGTAGTTTCGGGAGCGGGAGTTGCGCTGACTTGATTGAGGCTCTTGGTTGAGGTCTTGAAATACCCAGCTAAGACTCGCTTGTCGTTGATCTCAGCTGCAAGTTGGTAAGTCTCCTCAATGGTAGCAGGTTTAGCTGCCTGAACAAAGTCAGCTACATAGTCTGGGAGAGCGCGGATGTATTTCTTGGTCGTTATATCCGGTATTATCACTTGACCAGGACAGATGATACTGAGCTGCTTGAAGCGAGCGGTGAGACCAGTGTTGTCACCTCCCCCTTGCTTGATATGCCGGAATTCATTTTCCAACTTTTAAACCTCATGGGGAGGACAAAACTCCTTCATCATAAGCTCCCTGAGCTCTTCCCATGAAAGGTCGTAAGCTGCATCATTACCACGTCTGTTGCGCTCAGCAGGCCACCAGTCCAGAGCCCTGGACTGAAAAACTCCAGTAGCATTAACAGTACGCAGATTTTATGGGCATCCGTTTTGCCTGAAGGTGACCTCGATTGAGTCAAACCACTGGAACATAGCGTTGGGTCCATCTTCACCCATGAAGTTAGTAGGACCGCAGGCCTTAAATTGCTTAAAGCTGAAAGGCACTTTAGGCATGTCGCTCTTTGATTCAACAGAGGACTTGCTGCTGACATCATTGATCTCACTGACGATCTAATGTATGACCTTAGCCATTTCCTTGGCCACCAGTGAAGCGATGCGCTTGTCAGCATGGTTGCGTCGAGTAGCACGTGAAGTATGTGATCCAAATGACGACATTGTCTGCAGCAGACATCATCATAGGATTCAGACGAGATTCGATTATATCGGGTTTCGTAAAGTTTAGCGTTTGTAGAACATCTATTATTATTATTATTATGTAAAGCACATGAATACTGTCAGTGCACGGAGTGTCTGTTGACTACGTCTACATCAAGTCTTAAGTCAAGATAGTCAACATAGGGTCTTAAGAGTTAAATTAGGGTTTTATATTGTTAATTTCGTTTTTGTGAACATAGGTTAGAGGTGATTCCGTTTTTATGTCACTTAGTGATTCCACTTATTAGTCACTTGGTGATTCCACTTATTTGTCACATGGTGATTTCGTTTTTGTGTCACTGACATATAAACGAAATCAGCCACATTATAAATACCCATACATGTGACTTCATTAGGGACGTATAAGTGGAATCAGGTCATTGCATGTGTTACGAAATTCTGTCAAATTTGTATCAGAAAGCATTAATAAAGCAGGAATTGAAAAGGAAAAGCTGTTGTAACTTCATTTACGTTGATTCCGCCTTCGTATGTGAAGATGAACGTCCTTGACTGATCGTTTAGGGTCACGACACGGTCCAACAAGTGGTATCAGAGCTTCAGGACGAGGAGTTCATACTACTTCAGCTGAATCTACAAAAATCTCTCACTTTCTCTCATATTTTTTTGATTTAAACTGGTTACTATGGTTAAAATGGGCTGAAATTCGAATATAAAGTGTAAAATTCAGTATTAATAAACCCTAGAAAGTATTAGATCATAAAACAAAGGAATACTCAATCAATTTTAACAAAATCTGTTCAGATCGTTTGTATATTCGAACCGGAACTTCAATCTCAGATCTACAACAAATTAGTGGACGAAATTGAACATTATACATATCATTGTGATCGGAATTCTGTGTAGAACAATCATTGAAAGTTTCAGGTTAAAACTCGGACTAAAACATGGTAAAAATCGACTAAAACCTGATTTCGCTTTTACGGTAATTAAGTGATTTCGCTCTTACGAACACTTTAAGTCTGATTTCGCTTATTTGAACATTGTGATTTCGCTTATTTGGACTTAGTGATTTCGCTTATTTGGACTTAGTGATTTCGTTTATTCGGACATAGTGATTTCGCTCATAAGGACAGTTACCTGATTTCGCTTTTAGAGACATATGTGATTTCGCTTTTCTGTCATTTCTGATTCCACTTATTTGTCATTTCTGATTCCACTTATTTGTCATTTCTGATTCCACTTATCTGTCATTCCTGATTCCACTTATCTGTCACATTGCTATTCCACTTATCTGTCACATTGCTATTCCACTTATTTGACAACATTGCTATTTCGCTTTTGTGTCACTGTTTTCTAAGATTTCGAAAATTTTTCTAAGTGATTGTTGATTTTTGCAGGTACACTCAAGATGGATGACATATTCTTGAACCCGTTTAGCGATATGTACGCATTTGCTGGAAATCCGGGAGATGATACATCTTCAAGCAACAACAATGAGAACCCATCAAACGCCAAGAAGAAATTATCGGATGCTTTAGAAGTTGAAAGTGCTTTCGGAACTTATAATAAACCACCGAAATTGATGGCTATCGAGGAGTATAGTCGGTGGGCAAAGAAAGTCGAAGATTGGTTGAGGGCTTTTGCATTTCTGAGCTGGAAGAGTCTCAAAAATGGATACGATAATGGAGGAAAAGAGGGTGAAACTTTATCAACATCTGATGAAATAGAGTCGTTTGTTGCTGAGCAGAAATGTGTGGCATTTTTGTTTCAATCTGTGCGTGAAGATATAATCTCTTTGATTGATTACTCTAGTGCTAAAGATCTTTGGGCAAAATTAGAAAAGAAATGTATAGGTAGTGAAGAAATCAAGAAAAACAAAAAGAAACTACTTAGGAAAGAGTTTGATTTGTTTGGGTGTTTAAAGAATGAGTCAGTTTGTAAAATGATAGAAAGGTTTGGTCATCTGAAGCTGGAATTAGTAAGACATGATATCAGAATTCCTGAAGAAGATCTTATCAACAAATTTTTCGATTCGTTGCCTGACGAGATGGATTGGAGATATTATGCGCTGATGCTGAAGAATACCATCAAAGCACCAGAAAAGTTGACATTAGATTTGCTGATTGAGAAACTCGAGAGTCACGAGTTCGAGTTGAAGAAGACATACAAAGTCAATCACTCATCTTACCAGCAGAATTTAGATTTGTATTATCCAAAGAGCATGATGCCAAAAGCAACTTCTCCAAAGACTGCGTTTTCTGTTGAAAATGTGTCCACAGCAAGCAAAGAAAGTCAAAGTGGTCAAAACAGTGGAAATCACAGTGGTTATCACAGTGGATCTTCATCATCTGCAAGTCATTTTGATGCAAAGAATCGTTTTCAATGCAACATCGCAATAGATTTAAAGAATGCTCAGAATTTTGATGAGGAGTCGGCAAAACAGCAAATGATCTTCTTAGCATCGGTGTTGGAATCGTATGAAGGGTTAGTAGCTGGGAAGATAGGCAACACCAATCTGATGAAAGAAGATTATGATCAGATTGATCCTGAGGAAATGGAGCTGATCGATATTCGTTGGGCTATGGCCAGTGCTGTTCGAAGAGCACAGCGTTTCATGGAAATTACTGGCAGGAAGACAATTGGTGGTCCATCTACCAAGCTGGGGTTCGATAAATCCAAAGTGACATGCTTCAAGTGTAAGCAAAAAGGTCACTTCAAGAGAGAATGCAGAAACGCATATGCTGATGAGTCGGAGAATCCTTTCAGAGATGATTACTACAAGAAGGCAATTTATCACCAGAATAAATCTGAGCCGCCTAGATTGAAGCAGGTTGAAGACAACAAAGAGAAATCTAGAGCTCTTGCAGTGATTCACGACGATGAAGGTTTCGACTGGAGCGAGCTGCTACCGGAGGAAGATGCGGTTGGTTACGCTTTCATGGAAAAGAATGAACCTGTTCCGTGGAAAGACAACAGAACTGAAGAACAGAAGTATAACTACAGAAGGTTGTTGGCCACAAACAGAATGATCAGAATATCTGGTATCTTTTCGGAAGCAAAGAGAGCAAATAGATGGGATCCAGACAGGGAGTATTATCTTGATCCATATGGAAACATTGCTATTGATCACAACACTCTTGATTTAGAGGCCATAATCAAAGAGTTAAAAGATGATGATGATTATTGGCAGAATAAATGGTGGGGAACTGGAGACGAGAAAGAAAAAGAAGAGAAAGAGAAGAAGGAAAGAGAAGAGAAAGAGAAAGAGAAAGAGAAGTCAAAGAAGGTTGATACCGGGATCATTGATACGACGCAGGAGTTGAATGCTGAAAATTTTGGAAAAATGGCTGACAAAGTGCTAGCTGCTAAAGCACTTGAGGTAGACTCTAACTCCAAGTCTGAGTCAAAAAGCCAGGTCAGTTCAAATTTGTCAATGAATGTGTCAGGTAAGAAAGTTGATGGGGATGTTGATTACAAAAATTGCATCAAAGAATGCAAATTTTGTAACACAGTCACGTATCTCAACGGTAAGAAGGTTGATGATCTGACAGCAAAAGTCAGAAACGTTGAGAATCAAATTCTTGATCGTGACAAGATGGTTAAAGCTTCAACTGAACGGATAAAAGAATTAACTAACAAAATTGAAAATGATAAAACTGATCATGAGAGGATTAGACAAGAAAATGAAAAGTTAGTTCTTGAAAACCGTCAAATCACAGAAAAATTTGAGAAGCTTAAAACCACAATGAAAGATAATGATGATCGAAATGGTAAAACTTATAAAGAAAACATTCAACTAAAAGCAGTGCTTAGAGTAAAAGAAGAATCAATCAACCAACAACTGGATGAAATCGCTAAACTGAAACTTAAAGTTCAAGAGGCTGAAATTGAAAATGAGCGAATCCAGTTGAAGCTTAAGAGTTACAACTCCGCAAGCTTTGTTTTGCAACACATTATTCCCAAACCCATCGGGAAAGACAAAGCAGGCGAAGATGTGTACTTTGATGGAACTGGGGTGGGTTTTCATCAAGTTCCACCACCTGTTCTTGATAATTACACGAAAAATCAATCTGGGTTGGTTGAAATTGAGGAAGAAAGTGAAGTTAAACTTCCGGAGAACATTGATGTCACGTTCATATCTTCCAATGACGATAGTGTCCAAAATGATATTGTAAAAGGTGTTGTTGAAAATGTGCTAAAAACAGATGGTGACACTACTGAGGAAGACGGGTGTTTCTTGGATAAGTACATTCAGAAACCAAAATCCAAACACAACTTAAGTGATGAACCGGGTCTTGTAATGTACAAGATGGCTGGATCTGATAAGTTGTATTCGGATTCTGAGTTTCCAATTGAGAATGTAAATGTGAACAAATTGACAAATGTTTTTAAGTTGGTCGAAGTTGAGTTGTCAGAAGTGAACAGTTTGAAACTAACAAAGAGAAAAATGAGTTTTGAGAAAGATAAATCTTTCTACAAGAAATATGTTGTGCCACCACGTGTTTATAACAATCAAAACAATTGGTCGGATGGTTATCGGGATGGTAAGAGTTATCAGAAAAAGATTTTTCAAAACAAAAGGTTTGCTGAAAAGAAGGTGTTTGTGAACGGTTCAAATTTACTTTCTGATGAGGAAAATGAAATCTTTTCAAAATCGAATGAAGAGTTCTTTGAGAAAAGAGCTTCACAGTATCAGTCTAAAGGCACAAGTCGAGTTGTTGATACTCGAACATGTTTCAGATATAATCAAGTTGGTCACATTGCACGAAAATGTACTAATGTGAAGCCTAAGACTGAAACTGTGAAGATTCAAAAGAAGAAAGTTGACGAAAAGGGTAAAGCACAAATCGTTGTTGAGAAAAAGAATGTGAAAAATGATAACATCAAAGTGAAAAATGAAACCGTAAAGAAAGTGGTAACTAAAAATGACAAATTTTACAAGCGGGTTGCATTATCTCAACAAATTTGGAAACCAAAAACAGAGATGAAAATTTCAACTTCTGAAGAAAAAAAGGCTGAAGAATCAATTTCAGTTGATTATGATGCGAATTTTCCACCTTTGAAGGCTGAAAATTTCAAAATTCAAATTGCGAGAGTCAAGGTTACACCTAAGGCTGATGAGGCCTGGGTGGATACCATGTTCGAATAAGCAGTTTGAATTGCCGGAGCTTCCTTAATCGCGAAGCATGAATCGGCATCTTTATTGAAGTTGGTTAAGTCAAAGTTTGTTTTGTGCAGGATCTTCCACAACTTGTATCCAGATGGATCATGGATAGTGGAGCATCTCGACATATGACAGGGAAGACTGCATTGTTATATGATGTGAGAAATATCAATGGTGGTTATGTGGGATTTGCTGGTCATGAAGGTGGTAGAATTATTGGTGAAGGAACGTTATCCAATGGGATTGTGACGTTTGAAAGAGTTAACTACATCACGAAGCTGATATCTCTCTGCGTATACGGAAGTATCGACCTGAGATCCCTCGGCCCTCGCATACCTAATTTATGTACAGATATCATTGTAGTATACTCACCTGTAAGACTGATAATTGGGATTCTGGATACGGGAGTATATTCAAGAGGTGGGACACATGAATGAGCTAAGTTCATAATTCATCTAATTCGTATCCTGAGTAAATTGAAATTTGTGTGAAAATTTAAGATGGATCAGTATATCGACAATCGAGGTGAATTATTTAAGTCTGAGTATGAAATGAAGCTTAACGGTACTTGTAATTTGTCTGATAGTTGATATGATTCCCTGACACGCTCGCCAAAAATATGTTTGTAAATAGTTTACTTTGTTTACTCTCTACAAATTTAAGTTTCCGTATTTCATTTCTTAGTTTAGAACACTTTATAAAATCCAAAAAGATTTTATTTCTGCTTTATTTTCCGACAAACCAAAGTGGAGAGTTGATTGTTGGATTCTCAGATGATTGAAACAGATGCAGAAGATTCTGAACTGAAGAATGAGGAGAGCTTACTTTGATGGAGTTTGATTTATTGAAAAGTCAAAAACAAGTTCATTAATTTGATACTTGTTATTTTCAGAAAATGTGAAAATTGTTATTTTAAATCAGTTTGATTCGTCAAATGATCAACCAAGGTCATTAAATTGAACTTGGTAGATTAATTGAGTAATCAGGGTCATTAACTTGGACCTGAATACTTGAGTGGATTGCTAAAGCTGATAGTTTGTGATTTATTGTTGAAAAGATAAGTTTATAATGATTGATGTTTGAGAAACGGGTTTTGGAATTCATTATTCCCATGGAAGCTAAATGTCAAAGCTTGAACCAGATAAAGACCTCAGATTCTAGCATACTGAGTGGGGGAGTCTGTGAAAGGGGGAGCCTGGATCAACAGTCAAAGGGAATTTGAAGATGGAGCTAGGAAGTGAATCTGAACTTGTGAAGATAGAGTGCTGATGATGAGAAGACAGAGAGTTGAAGAAAAGACCAAGACTGAAGACTTGGAGCTAAAGACTTCGTCAACATCCAAGGGGGAGTCTGTTAGTGCACGGAGTGTCTGTTGACTACGTCTACATCAAGTCTTAAGTCAAGATAGTCAACATAGGGTCTTAAGAGTTAAATTAGGGTTTTATATTGTTAATTTCGTTTTTGTGAACATAGGTTAGAGGTGATTCCGTTTTTATGTCACTTAGTGATTCCACTTATTAGTCACTTGGTGATTCCACTTATTTGTCACATGGTGATTTCGTTTTTGTGTCACTGACATATAAACGAAATCAGCCACATTATAAATACCCATACATGTGACTTCATTAGGGACGTATAAGTGGAATCAGGTCATTGCATGTGTTACGAAATTCTGTCAAATTTGTATCAGAAAGCATTAATAAAGCAGGAATTGAAAAGGAAAAGATGTTGTAACTTCATTTACGTTGATTCCGCCTTCGTATGTGAAGATGAACGTCCTTGACTGATCGTTTAGGGTCACGACACGGTCCAACAAATACGTCAATCACATAGGCACATAGTCACATAGTTACGTAGGCACATAAACCACATAAGCACGGATACACATAAGCACGTAGGAGCACATAATCCACGTAAGCACATATGTTGCATGTATTCACCTATATTTTGCATGTATTCACCTACATATTTTGCACGTATTCACCTATCATTCAAGTGCGCGATTCGCGTTCGAGAGTTGCGAGAGATAGCGTGTAGCGTAAGCGAGCAGTGTTGAGAGTAGTATGGCGAGAAGCATAGCGTACGACAGTTCTTAGTTCAACTTGCGATTAGTTAGTGTTTGTGGTTCGAAAGCTGTGCGAGTTGTGCGCGTTTAGTAAAGAGATGAGCGGAAAAGCGTATAGTCTCCAAAATCGAAACATTAACATATAAACACATAAAATTGATAGCGCGTAAAATTAGCGATTGCGGGCTTAGAATCGAAACAGAGCATCTTGGGTGTTAGACATCGACTTCCCAAAGTAATTCGACTATCCGCAACTTCCTCGAGTACACGCTTTGGCCTAATAGACTGTGCTCTCACCAAAATACGGCGATCGGCACGCATCCTTTCGGTTACTACGTGACTCAAGTCATTGGAATCCATCGAGACTTTGGTGAGAGTTTTATAAAAATCCAAATAGAGAGGGGAAAAGGTCATTAAGATGCGGGTTTCACCCCAAACTTAACAATTTTATTCCTGATAGTGTGGCAAAGCCACGAGATAGAGAGGGAGAATTTCGTTGAGATATGGATGTCACTCCTGACTCAACGAAAGATTCTCGTGCTGAGAATAAAAATTTCGCGTAGAGTGAGCGATTTTATCGAGAGTTCTTGGTGCTCACACCTAATCTGTCACACCCTGTCTTTTGCGGAAGCGTATGATGTGTGACTGGTTTAATATCATTGCATTCAATCGTAATAAACAACTACATGATCAAAAGGATGTTCATCCATTCATAAAAATTGGAGTATTACAAACACTTGTTATTTAAGTTTTAAAAACACAACCTTCGACTAGGTTACAATTCAACAAAAGTGGATGACATCTAAACTTGAAGACTACTTCTAGTTACGACACCCGCGCCCAAGATCCATCCTGTCACCTGAAATACATGTAATTTTGGAAAACATCAACAAAAAGTTGAGCGAGTTCATGCGTTTTGTATACCTTGTATGAAACATGGTATGTATCTTGTATAAATAAAGTATTCTTGTGAAATAACGTATTCTTGTAAAATAAAGTATTATTGTGGTACAAATCTTGTACCAATAAAGTATTCTTGTAAATTCTTTGAGAGACTTTAAGGCATGTGAGGACATGGGGAGTACTTCTTATGACTCCTTAAGGACATGGGGAGTACTTGTTATGACTCCTTGAGGACATGGGAAGCACTCGTAATGGCTTATACCCTTGTCGATTTTTCTTGTCTGTGTCGATTAACCTCGACTGTGTCAATTTCCCTCGACTGTGTCGATTATCCTCGACTGTGTCGATTTCCCTCGACTGTGTCGATTTCCCTCGACTGGGACTCCGAAGCACTTCTAGGTACTAGTTTTGACCATGAGTGGGGTTCGGCCGTACCCGTTAGATCTAACCCTCGTCCCTAATTAATGAATGTTTTTAATGGCTTGGTACTAGTTTTCACCAAGACTTTATGGCATTTTTATCACTCCTTGGTACTAGTTTTCACCAAGGGTTTATGGCATTTTTAGTATTAAGTCTATGCTCACATGATCTAGTATTTCTTAGGCATTTCATACCGTTTAAGTATTTGTACATGTATTTCACCCCCGAGAGTTATAAAACCAAAAATAGTTAAAGAAAAGGGGGAGCATGAACTCACAACTTTGCGTTCCTTGCGTCGTAAACTTCACCGGATTTTGCTTATAGAGCGTCGTGACCTAAACGTGTTTTATTATCGTTAGTCACTAGAGTTGTATCGCACAGGTACAAGTCACTATCTTTTGTGTACGTATTCTTGCGTTAAAAATATTTTATATTTTTAACTAAGTGGCTTACTTATATTATTTTCTCAAAATAAATATAAGTTTCTTGTATTTTGCACTCGAGTTATGTATCTTGTATGTTGTATGTGTATTTTTGTGTTTTTACTTCTCATGAGTAATCAGTGTATTTTCAAGTCCTAGTACACTATCACGTATAATACATACACTTAGCACAAAGTTTGGTGATAAAATATATATATTTTTCTCACAAATATACATACTTAATATCCATTTTTATTCTTGAAGAAATCCTCATTTCTTAACACAAAAGTTGGGGAAACCTTGGTAAATGTTTTTAGATACATTTTTAGGGAATAAGTTTCTCAAAACTTATATTTTTCTAATTGTCAAAATTTATAAAAATTTTGGCAGAGTTTCCCCTAAAAATGGAGGTTTCCCATGTTTTCAAAACATGTGTTTATTTTCTTTTAAATCATCTTCCATCAATTTCAACAATATACATCAATTTCTCTATTTCATGAACTTGATAATTTATAAAAATGCGTAGTAACTTACTAGTGTATTTAGTAAGTCTTGTTACTCTTTAAAGTGTGGTTGCTTCTTTAAAAACTTCATTTTTAAAGAATATGATTCTTTACAACTTAAAGAATATGATTCTTTACAACTTATGTTCATGTTTTCTAAAAATACTTCTTCATGTATTTTTTCTTGTTACACATGTGTTTCTTTACTTTGTTAACCACTAAAATAATGTTTATTTATGTAAGAACCAAGGTTTAGTGAAACTTGTATTTTTAACTTGGCTTCTTGGTAAATCACACTTGAAATATTTGGATTTACAAGACTTTAAACTTGCTTGTTCATTATTTTACAAGAAACATCATATTTATTCAAGTTCATGACTTTTTTGTGAGGATGATTCATAACCTTTAACATGTTCATCCCCTCATCTTGCTAGATTATGTTTTTAATCATGATCTAGCAAGACTACATGATGACCAACATCATTTCTACAAACAATCAACCATCAACAAGTATATTAACACTAAACAACATGATTTCTTTATATTTAAAGCATTATTTTTAACTTTCATCTTTATGTTCTTTAGTGTTCTTGATGTTCTTCAAGATTAACCTCATGAACCTACTTTAACCACTTTCATATGATGAAAAATGAAGGGATTCAAGTTCTTACCACTAGCACAAGGCTAGGGATGTTCAAGAGAAGAAAAGTGGTGGTTAATAGCAAACGAAGAAGGTCCTTCAATTTTTGATGCTTCCCACCTTCTTATCTTTTCTTGTTACACCTTAGGGATGTCTTAGAATACTTGGGAACTTGCTAGAAAGATGATGGTGGTCCTAGGGGGTGTTGGCCGTAGCCATGGATGAAGAGAAGAAGGAGTTTTGTTGTTTAGATGTTGAAGATGATAAGTGATTAGTCTCATGGTTCTCATGTCCTTTTATCCTTCACCAAGTGTTTATACAAAGGGTAATATGTCTAGTATCTTAGCAACAAATCCAATAAAATATGAAAAGAAATCAAGGGGTGTGTACCCTCTAGTTTGATTTCAATTTCAAGTTACACCCTCTAGTTACAATTTAAGTGTTAAATTTAGTGTTAAGTGTGTTTAGGTGTTTTAGAATGTAATATGATGTTTAGGGACCATAACAAGTTTGGTAATGTTAAAACAATGCTTCTAATAATATTTTGATGCTCCGGGTAATGTCCGGTTGTTCGGTTAGATACCGGTCCGTTTAAGTGCTAAATTGCATCGTTTAGTGTCTTTCAAGTATCTTTTTGTAACCTTTCAATTCCCAACACTTGGGGAAGTATTCTGAATAATAAAACATAAATTCTGCATGATATTTTGGTGTTACAAAGCTGATTATAGCTGAATTGAAATAAATTCTGCACTTAAAGTGCGTTTCGGGTGCTTTTTAGTGCGTATTTTAGCTTTCGTAATGTCTATAAATAAAACCTTGTATGTACTCTTGGGTTTTAATGTATTCTTTTCGTTGGACCTACACCTAGGCTCCAATTCTATTATCTAACTGCTTTCTGCAGAATTGTTGACACAATGTGTCTTACCGGTGAGTTTACTAATATTTTTGACGCAACGCTATCATAAAGTAATTCTTTGTAGTATAAAACGTGCATGAATTCACTTGCATGGAATTCAGAAATTTATTTGTCTGGTAACGGTGCCAATTTTGTTCTGTGTATCATTAGAACTATCTCGTGTTGCATGTAGCAACGAATAAAGTCTTGTATCATGAAATGCCATTGTATGTATATAACAGTAATCAATAATTCATTTGTCTTGTAAACTAGATCATGCACAATTATTTAAGCACAGAGTACTGTTAAATTAGTGTACGGAATGTACGGAAAAGTGACGGTTGCCACAGTCTTCCCCCGTTAAAAGAATTCCGTCCCGAAATTCAAGCGATGCCATTGGTCGCAGGGGAGTTGTGAATCAACTCTGGGTCGTGTTATGAATTCTATCGTACTCAAGTAAACCAATCATGTCTTTTCTGTATCTTGTGGACTCTTGGTCCGAAACCTTAACAGGTTCTATGGTATTGTGGACTCTTGGTCCGAAACCTTAACAGGTTCTATAGTATTGTGGACTTTTGGTCCGAAACCTTAACAGGTTCTATAGTATTGTGGACTCTTGGTCCGAAACCTTAACAAGTTCTATGGTAATTTTGTCATTTGTCATTGACGTGAATCTTATTTGTGGGAACTATGACTGTTCCTTGAGTCAGACTCCTTTAAAGACTAGACACATGAATGTGTCGCGATCACTACTGATCTTTTTCTGGAAGTTTCATCTTGTGAGCAATGGTTCTGATCCCTACACCGGGGATTCACCCTTTTCGTTTTTCCACAACACACCATGCTTTCTCTAGGCGAGGCTCTCATTAAAGTCATACTTCTTATCTCAAATTCGTGTGATTTCCGCCGCTCATCGGCGCAATCTTTCTGTATTTCGCGGCTGTCTCGATATGGTCACGTATCTGAACGATCTTGCCTCTAGTTTTTCCTGGACCATCTCGGACCAGTAGTTTGTTTATCTTTGGTCTCCGTTCAACGCGACGGGGATCGTCTTGTTATGTTCTATCTAAAGCTTCACACGAAGCGGTTTAAACGGTGATAAATACTGTTGTAGGAAATCTCTACTAAGGGCAAGTGAGTGTTCCAACTTTTTGTCGAAGTTTATCACACAAGCACGTATCGTGTTCATACAGTCTGCATGGTTCAGTAGCTCAGTCTATTCATGTTAATATTCAAGTTCTTACGATCAACGGTGTGCTGCAATCTTCGTGATCAGTAAAGATCGTGCAACGTTTTCTTTCAGGTAATGACGTCAAATTTGCGGCGCGCAATTACTGTATATAGCTCAAGGTTTCTTCTCATGATTCCTCAATCAATGTGCCGCGTATGCAATGTTGTGGTCTCGTTGTATCGACGTACAATCGACACTTTGTCGAGAAACGTCACATAATGGCAACTCTAGCTCCTTAGCTCTTGGTTGCAGGGTTGGCATGAATTTCGTTCTTATCCACCATGTATCTTAAAATTTTTGCTTTGCGAATTCGAAATCCGCTTTTTGTCATCATAGCGCATGACTGTTCTTTCTCTAAGAGTTGCAAGGTAAATTGCAGCTGTTTGCTCACGACCTTCCTGGGTCGTTGGTCATATAAGAATGTAGTTAATAAGTATAATCATGATTTATTCCAGGTATGGCTTACACGTTCGTTTCATGAGGTCCATGAATATTATTGATGCATGTGTTAAGCCAAATGGTACGACAAGGAACTCATAATGCTCGAAGCGAGTCCTAAAGGTCGTTTTAGGGATATTTCCTTCTTGTATTCACAGTGGAGGACATCCTGTCCTCGAGCCGATCCTTGAGTGGTAACTAGGATCTTACGATTTGTCTGTTCATGTTATCGGTCCTTGGTAAAGGATTCTGATTCTCCATTCTCTGGAATTTATGCAAAATGGGACTGTTAGCTTTCTCTTTGTGTCCTTAACTAAGGGCGTCACGTCCTTAATTTCCTCTGTCTAGCAGCTCTTGCAGTTATATCGGAAGCTCATGCTCCGTGGACGAAGCTAGTTGGTAAGACATCATTCGGCACTGGTGCCGCTCCTGGCACGAGGTTTATCCTAAGCTCCTCTTGTGTTGAGGGGGGCGTTCACGGCAAGTCTTTAGAAAAGGCTTCTGGAACTTCTTCCATTACGGGGATGTTCTCAGGCTCTATACTTGGACATCCAATCTATGCTGACTATCATATTATGATTTCTCAAGTTAATGGTAACAGAAGGTTCCGGCCTTCTGAGTTCCTAAATGCAATCCTTAATTGCTTCGTCTGCTTAAACTAGCCTTCTATATGCCCATTTCTAAAGAATACGGGGCGCCTTACTTGAAACTAGGCCAAGCAGTTTCTTAGGTTTTAAGCATGCAATGTTAAAGTTGATGCCAGTATTAATTAAAAGTAGATGCATAGGGTTGGTTAATAGGGAACATACCCGTAACTGCATCTGGATCCTGGCGTGTTTCACGAGTTTCGATCGTGGAAGCCCTTCCTTGCTTGTTTCTTCCTAGGGCAATCTTTCCTAAAGTGCCCTGCTTCACCACATCTGTAGCAACCTGGTATTCTCTTATTTCTTCCATATGGGTCCTTCGCCCAACAGGCGTCCTTGTTGTGCCCTTCTTTTCCACATTTTCCGCACTTAGGCCTTAGACATCGACCTTCGTGGTGAAAATTGCATTCCCCGCACCTCGGCTTAGTCCCCGAGTAAACTTTACCACCAGCCTTATTAATGGCTCCATCAGTTTTCCTGCCATGTGGCAGATTCACTTTCTTTCTTTTGTTTGCTTTAGAGCTTCCATAGCTGACTTGTGTGCCCACCTTTAGGTTCGAAGACTTCCTTTTCTTATTGCCTGATGACTCCACATGAGTCTCTTTCTTGTTATTCTCGGATTCCGAAAATTTTCCCACACGTAGAGCATCTTCAGTAAGTGTAACGCTTAAATCGATAGCCTCTGCGATGGTTGGAGGCCTTGAGGTAGTAACCGATCTCCTAATTTGAGGTGCAAGTCCCCAAATGAATCTTTCAATCCTTTTGAATTCCGGTTTGACTAAGTAGGGGACGACTCTAGACAAGTCGTGAAATCGCTGGACGTATTCAGGAATCTTTGGTCCGTCCATTTTTAAGTTCCAGAACTCCACCACGAGCTTCTGGATTTCAGCCCTAGAACAGTATTTCTTTTCCATCATTTCCTTGAGCTCGTCCCAGCTCAGTGCATAAGCAGCATCTGCACCAAGGGTTTGAACCTGAAGGTTCTACCAGGAGAGTGCGCCGTCCAAAAATAACCCTGAGATATAGGTAACACTCTGCTGGGGTGAACAGTTACTCATTCTTAGAATGGAGTCAGTCTTTTCTGACCAACGAACAAATGCAACGGCACCTCCTGTGCCATCAAAATTCAATGGCTTGCAGTCCAGGAATTGCTTATAGGTGCAGCCAGTTAGAGGGTTATTTCCGGTAGTGCCACCGCTGTGTTCAAAGCGGAGGGCTTCATGTCGTGCAATTGGCTGTGAGATGCGTTCTTGCAATGTCACACCCCGACCACGTAAAACAACGAAACGTGACGGAAACGTCGGGGAGTGTTGTAACAGAATTAATTGTTTCATAACCATGGAAATTAAAGTTATGTTTTATTTATCAATCAAGAGAGTTACATTGTCTTAAACAAGAAACAAAGGGTACAAAACATAATTTAACTAGTTCTTGCTTCGTTTTAAGTCACTAAGGCACAGGTCTGCCTAAGTGTGTCTCGATCATCCTATGCAACAGCTCCTGAAAACACATGTGAAAATAGGTACGTCAGCATAAAAATTCCTGTGAGATACATAGGTTTTGTGAAAATATGATTCATGACTTGAGTTTAAAGAAATTGTTTAATAAAAAGTAGCCATGAATCTTGTTGAGTGGTTCCTTTCATAAATCATTTGAAAAGTGATAAATAAACCAAATGATATATATGTATAAAAGAATAATGTATGGTTAAGTGAATAACCATATAAAAATGAGTTTGTATAAGTTAAGTTATTTGTAAAACAATGTTTATGTGAGGATTGTATTGTAGATGTAATATGTCACACCCCGACCACGTAAAACAACGAAACGTGGCGGAAACATCGGGGACTGTTGTAACAGAATTAATTGTTTCAAATCCATGGCAATTGAAGTTTCGTTTTATTAAACAAACATGAGAGTTTACATTGTTTTAAACAAGAAACAAAGAGTACATAACATAAATTAACTAGTTCTTGTCTCGTTTTAAGTCACTAAGGCACAGGTCCGCCTAAGTATGTCTTGATAAGTCCTATGCATCATCTCCTGAAAACACATGTGAAAATAGGTACGTCAGCATAAAAATGCCTGTGAGATACATAGGTTTTGTGAAAATAGGATTCATGACTTATGTTTGAGAAAATGTTTAGTCATGAACCTTGTAATTTGCTTTGTCTTGTAAATCAATTTGAAAAACGATGAGATCAGATGATATGTATAAATAAATGTAAGGTTAAATGAATAACCAAGTAAAATGAGTTTGTATAAGATATGTTGTTTGTAAAACAATGTCTTGTGAAAAGTATGTTATTTGTATAAAATGCTATATGTCTCAAATTGAAATGATTCAAATAACGCTACGATATGTAATACCATACAAACACTTATATATAGGAAGTATCAGCGGCGTATCCACCATGCTTGAATCATATTACACACGCCTCGTTACTTAAATCACTTACTCAAACCAAACCACCAAGATGTAATGTTTAACAATTGTAGAAATGTTTATGTATGGTCAATTATGGTTCTCACGGTTCAACTGTTACAAACGGTTCATATAATCAAATGGTTACAACGGTTCACATAGTCAAGTAGTTATAACGGTTCAAAATGTAATATAATGTGTTCATATGCTGGATGAGCATATGCAACAAGATGTAATGTAAAACAATGTACTAAGTATGCACACAATGGACATACATAGCATGAAATGTAATGTAAAACAATGTACTAAGTATGCACACAATGGACATACATAGCATGAAATGTAATGTAAAAGAATGTACTAAGTACGCACACAATGGGCATACATAGGATGAAATGTAATTAAATCATGTACTATAATGTACTAACGAACATAGTAGGTATATGATGTGAAAACATGGAAAGCATGAAAGTAACAAGTAGGCACATGTGTTTCACCCCAAAGCAGTTTGAAAACGGTAAAAGAGGGGTCTATGTACTCACTTGAGATTGCTTAGTAGTCCTTGAGTAACAACCAAACAATGCTAGAGATCACGGATATCAAACGACACCTAATATAGGTAACAATGTTAATATACCGGACCTAAATCGGAAGATCGGATAGAATGAGGACTCGTAAACCAAATGAGTATGGGAACTCATGTAGTATGGTTTAACAATGCCTACATACTAAATGAAACCTAACCTAAGTGCTTACGACCCATTACGACCTGTTTAGGTAGCTTATGCTACTTTAACGCGTCGTTCGCGTAAAACGCGTTCAGAATGCCTAACTAGTCCTACGATAAGTAAAATATGCCTTAACATGTCTAATATTGTTACCAAATCAGTTTAGATACCAAAAGTTATGTTACATATGCTTAAAATGAATTTTGGCGTTAAAAGGGCATTTTGGTAATTTACCTAAGGCATATATACTACCTATCATACAACTAACTAAACATCGTGACCATAAGGTATAACCTCGGAAGGTTATTCCCTACATACTATGGTCACCTAATGTGTTTGGTCGGATCCTAATGATCGACCAAACGGGTCGGGTTCGAAAGTATAAGCGATTGTTTAGATCGCTTACCTTACGACCCTATATAAGCACTAAATTAAAAGTGACGAGCTAAGCATGTTAAAACATGCTTAACTAAGTTTAGAAAACAGGTTTGGTATCAAAACAAACGGTTTTGATACCTAAAAGTAGTTTGGTTACAAAATACGCAATAACACGCAATTTTGGCCGAAACTACGACTCGTCACTGAGCCTAGATATCGTGGTAATCAGTAGGTATAGTCACTAGGGACTATAACCATCGTGATTACGCTCACGTTATGAAGTTCAAACGAACTTCGCATTGACCATAAACTGGTCAATGCAGAAAGTCAAACGCAGTTTGACTTTCAAGCTAAAAACGCATAAAAGCATGAAAGAGGACTTACAAGAGGTCCAAGAATGGTAGTTTGATCTGAAATTCCCAGGTATGAAGTGTTGCAACTCCAACTTAGGGAAATGATCAGATCAAGGGTGAGTTTGAAGCAAATGGGGGTGGGGTATTTATAGGAAAACCAAGACCGTTAGGATCGTTTCTTGAAAAACGTGCTTCGATCTAGGCCGTCCAAGTGTTGAAATGTTATGGTAACTCAATTTGCCCCCCACCACCAGTTATTGACAAGTGGCATTGGCCTTTGGGGGGTTTAAAGGCTGAAAACAGGCTGTTAAAATGACTTGCTACATCTGGTCCCTGCTTACGGACCGTAAGGTCCTGAGTGTTGAGGTCCGTAAGCACCTTGCAGACCAGAAAGTTTGAAAAATGGCAGAACAGGCCCCTGAAGCTCCAAACTTGCTATTTGATGCATTTTTGACACGTTTAAGCCCCGTTAACCCCATTTCAAAGCTTTAAAATGAAGTTAAAGTATAGGGAACTTAAAATGTGCTCAAAATTATCTCGGATGTCGGTTCGTTTGGCCGTACGATTGCGTTGTTCGGTTAATTACGACGGAAGTCGTAACGGACGCAAAAACGGTTCAAATTGCGCGACGAGTGGATTTTTATCATGCCAAACACTAAAATAAAATATTTTAATGCTTACATAAATTTTTGGATGTCCGGATGTATTCAGAACGTAAGTTACGCGCGAAAGTGAAATCTTGTGCACTTTTTGACGCTTTTAGTCCCTGAATGACCCAAAAGTTTATTTTAGCACACCGAACCCCTCAAAGCCTATTTCTAAGCTATTTAAAGGATATTTATGGTATGTTTAACTTATGGTCATGTTCCGGAATGTCTGTTTCAGTTCAAATTGGCATACTTTCACAGTTTGTCAAATTTAGTCCCTGTAAGCGAATTAACTTGATTTTGCCATACCAAAGCCTTCGAAACTTATTTCTAAGTTATGTAAAGGTTATTTAAGGTATGTTAAGCCTATTTCACTATTCCAGAGTGTTCGTTGCATTAAAATGGTTATATTTACGCATCAGTTCGCGTATAACCTTCCAGAAAGTGATTTAAAGCTTGAAATCGAACAAAAATTGACATGTGCAAAAGATACACGTATTTATACAGATCCCAAGTATGAAATACAATATTTCATTGGCTTGGTATTTGTTTGATGGTCGCAGTGACCCAGGTGTCACAGTCTCCCCTACTTTAGGAAATTTCGTCCCGAAATTTTATTCGTAGGAGTCTATCTGTGACTTTGTGTCAAATATCCACCAGAGATATGCAAGGCATAATCCTGTCATTTCCTTAACGGGCATTCTTCAGAAACGAAAATGAACAGACGGAGTCATTTTCCTCAACGAGTATTCTTCAGAGGCGGAAATGAAGGAATAAACTAACGGGTATTCATTTCCTCAACGGACAATCTTCAGAAAAGAAAATGAACAAACGGAGTCATTTTCAACGGTTGCTTCCTCAGAAACGGAAATGAAAGGATAAACAAACGGATATTCATTTCCTCAACGGACAATCTTCAGAAAACGAAAATGAACAAACGGAGTCATTTTCAACAGGTGCTTCCTCAGAAATGGAAATGAAAAGGATAATCAAACGTATATTCATTTCCTCAACGGACAATCTTCAGAAACGAAAATGAACAAACGGAGTCATTTTCAACGGGTGCTTCCTCAGAAACGGAAATGAAAAGGATAATCAAACGGATATTCATTTCCTCAACGGATAATCTTCAGAAACGAAAATGAACAAATGGAGTCATTTTCAACGGGTGCTTCCTCAGAAACGGAAATGAAAAGGATAATCAAACGGATATTCATTTCCTCAACGAACAATCTTCATAAACGAAAATGAACAAACGGAGTCATTTTCAACGGGTGCTTCCTCAGAAACGGAAATGAAAAGGATAATCAAACGGATATTCATTTCCTCAACGGACAATCTTCAGAAACGAAAAATGAACAAACGGAGTCATTTTCAACGGGTGCTTCCTCATAAATGGAAATGAATAGATTTAACTCTAGGCACATGACAAAACTTGTTGTGGTTTCTGTGCACTAAATTCCATAATTATGTATGCATCCATAATTACGTAATTCCTTGCACAGTTTGCACAGTTTGTTTTGTAATGTTTAGGGGAAGAAAATCAAACCTGTGATGAGGGCGACTAGACTACCATAGGGTCCTTTTAATTAGATCGACAGATGATCTTTTTAATTAGGTTACCAAGGAGTCCTTTCAGCTATATTATCACATGATGTTCCTAACCAGATTTTTGGATCAATCTGTTTAACTAGACCACTCAAGGGGTCTAATTATGGAGTAGTACTTAATAATCCAAGGGACTTGACTACTACGTAGAAGCCCATTAAGGATTTTAGATAGTACCTTTGGGTATCCTACTATGAATCCCTTATACGAATGATATGGAAGATTCTACGAGGATTTGGATAACATAAACTTGGATTACACCAAAAACATAAAAGGGAACACGTAAGCACATAATCACATAGTTGTTTAACTCGGTTATTAATTTGTTATTAACTTGTTATCGATTGAAAATGGATATGGAAACCAGTCGATGGACTTCAATGTCCTCCGGGATCTATCTGAAAAGATAGGAAGATCTCCCAAAAATCTGATTTTGTTTTCAAAGAAACGTAATATTCAAATTAAGGAACACAACATTTTTAGGATTTACGGAAATATCCTTAGGTACCCCAATTAAAGATTTATAGTGGTACTTTGGGTATTCGTCCAGTGTTGTAACTTGCGCCTTGTACTTCGTTTTCCTTAGAAGAAACGGGTACTTAGGAATTTCGTGGAAAACGCAAGAGATCATAAGATGGAAAAATTTTTGGGGGTAGTTTGCTTTTCAAGGAATACGATTCCTTGATTGTCGGTATTGTAGGGGATATGTTGTTTATACATACAACCACATAAATACATTGCAATGTAAATAAAAGATTTATTTATAAACAATGATAACAACTGTTTCATGGACGTGGACAACAAAAAAAAATGAGGGTTCGTAAACCAAATGAGGGTTCATGGACCAAGCAAGCTAGAAGATCACGGAATCAACCGGCACCTAATATAGGTAACTATGTTAATAAACCGGACCTACATCAGAGGATCGGATAGAATGAGGGTTCGTAAACCAAATGAGTGTGGGAACTCATGTAATATGGTTTAACAAAGCCTACATACTAAAATGAAACCTAATCTAAGTGCTTACGACCCATTACGACCCGTTTAGGTAGCTTATGCTACTTTAACGCGTCGTTCACGTAAAACGCGTTCGGAATTCCTAACTAGCCCTATGATAAGTAAAATATGCCTTAACATGTCTAATATTGTTGCTAAGTCAGTTTAGATATCAAAAATTATGTTATATAGGCTTAAAATGAATTTTGGCGTAAAAAGGGCATTTTGGTAATTTACCTAAGGCAAATAAACTACCTATCATGCGACTAATCAAACCTAAGTGACCATAAGGTATAACCTTGGAAGGTTATTCCCTATGCTACTATGGTCACTTAACATGTTTGGTCGGATCCTAAAGATCGACTAAACGGGTCGTGTTCGAAAGTCTAAGCGAGTGTTTAGTCCGTTTGACTTTCGGCTCCACACAAGCACTAATCTAAAAAAAATGACGAGCTAAACATGCTAGAACATGTTTAGTTAAGTTAGAAAATAGGTTTTGATATCAAAACAAACGGTTTTGATATCTTAGAGTAGTTTGGTTACAAAATACGCGAGAAAACGCATTTTGGCCGAAACTACGACTCGTCACTGAGCCTAGATAATGTGGTAATCAGTAGGTATAGTCACTAGGAACTATAACCATCATGATTGCACTCATGTTATGAAGTTCAAACGAACTTCGCGTTGACCATAAACTGGTCAAAGTAGAAGGTCAAACGCAGTTTGACTTTAACGACAAAAACGAATGAAAAGAACGAAAGAATACTTACAGAAGGTCCCCACAAGCTCTTGATCCGATTTACTCTCAGGTATTAAGCATAAACTTCAACTTGGAGAGCCAAAATCAGATTCAAGTGTGCTTTGGGAGGAAGGGAGGGTGGGTATTTATAGGAATTCAAGAACCGTTAAGATCGTTCATCGAAAACTGAGCTTTGATCTGGACCTTAAATGCGTGCCCATGGTTTTCTAAAACCGTGGGAGCCCCTAATATGGACTATGTTCATTGAATACCAGCCCATGGTTTTGCAAAACCATGGGTTAAAACCATCAACACTTCAAAATGGACTAGGTTCATTGAATCTGCCAGAAATTTCAAAAATGGTCCCTGCACTTGTAAAACTTGATTTTTGGCACTTTTAAGCCCCGTTAACCCCATTTCAAGGCTCTAAAATAAAGTTAAAGTATAGGGAACTTAAAATATGCTCAAAAACATCTCGGATGTCGGTTCGTTTGGTCGTACGGCTGCGTTATTCGCTTAATTACGACGGAAGTCGTAACGAACGCAAAAACGATCCAAATTAAGCGACGAATGGAATTTTATCATGCCAAACACTAAAATAAAATATTTTAATGCTTACATAAAATTTTGGATGTCCGGATGTATTCAGAATGTAAGTTATGCGCGAAAATGCAAACTTGTGCACTTTTTGACGCTTTTAGTCCCTGAATGACCCAAAAGTTTATTTTAGCACACCGAACCCTTCAAAGCTTATTTCTAAGTTATGTAGAGGTTATTTAAGGTATGTTAAGCATATGTTGATGTCCCGAAGTGTTTTTCGCAATAAACTAATTACGTTTACGCACCAGTTGGCGTATAACTCTCCAGAAAAGCGATGTAGAGTTTGAATTTGAACAAAAATTGATATGTGCAAATGATACACATATTTTTACAGATCCCAAGTATGAAACACAATATCTAATTGGCTTGGTATTCGTTTGATGGTCGCAGTGACACAGGTGTCACAGTCTCCCCTACTTTAGGAAATTTCGTCCCGAAATTTATTTGTAGGAGTCTGTCTGTGACTTTGTGTTAAATGACCATCAAAGATAAAGCATAATCTTGTCATTTTCCTCAAAAGATATTTTTCAAAAGAAAAAATGAACGAACGGGGTCATTCTCCTCAACGGGTTCTTCGGAAATGAAAAATGAAGGATTTAACTAAACGGATATTCATTTCCCTCAATGGATATTCTTCAGGAACGAAAATGAATGGATGATTCATTTTCCTCAATGGGTTCTTCGTCAGAAACGGGAATGAAGGAATAATCAACGGATATTCATTTCCCTCAACGGATATTCTTCAGAAGCGAGAATGAATGGATGATTCATTTTCCTCAACGGGTTCTTCGTCAGAAACGGGAATGAAGGAATAATCAACGGATATTCATTTCCTCAACGGGTAATCTTCAGAAATGAAAGTGAACAGACGGAGTCATTTTCAACGGTTGCTTCATCAGAGTTGGAAATGAACGATTAAACAAACGGATATTCATTTCCTCAACGGATAATCTTTAGAAACGAAAGTGAACAGACGGAGTCATTTTCAACGGTTGTTTCATCAGAGTTGGAAATGAAGGATTACACAAACGGATATTCATTTCCTCAACGGAAAATCTTTAGAAACGAAAATGAACAGACGGAGTCATTTTCATCGGTTGCTTCATCAGAGTTGGAAATGAATTGGGTTAACTTTAGATACATGACAGAACTTGCTGTGATTTATGTGCACTAAATTCCATAATTATGTATGCATCCATAATTACGTAATTCTTTGCACAGTCCACAAAGTTTGTCTTATAATGTTTAGGGGAAGAAAATCAAGCCTGTGATGAGGGTGACTAGACTACCATAGGGTCCTTTTAATTTGATCGACAGATGATCCTTTTTAATTAGGCCACCAAGGAGTCCTTTCAGTTATATCA
The DNA here is from genome assembly GCA_030545235.1 of Helianthus tuberosus. Lineage (NCBI taxonomy): Eukaryota > Viridiplantae > Streptophyta > Magnoliopsida > Asterales > Asteraceae > Helianthus > Helianthus tuberosus. Next base: position 119,302,850 of record CM060409.1, read on the forward strand.
TCACATGATATTCCTAACCAGATTTTTGGATTAATCTGTTTAACTAGACCTCTCAGGGGTCTAATTATGGAGTAGTACTTTATAATCCAAGGGACTTAACTACAACGTAGAAGTCCATTAAGGATTTTAGCTAGTACCTTTGGGTATCCTACTATGAATCCCTTATACGAAGATATGGAAGATTCTACGAGGATTTGGATAACTTAATTTGGATCACAAATAAAAACATAAAAGGGAACACATAAGCACTTAATCACATAATTGTTTCCTTGGTTATTAATTGTTATTATCTTGTTATTGATTGAAATTAACTTGGCGTCGATTTGAACATGGGTATTCAAGGCATACCAGGAACCCAGTTGATGGACTTCAACGTCCTCAAGCATCTATGGGAATACCCTTAGGTACCCCATTAAGGAGTGGGTATTCGTCCGGAGTTGTAACTTGCGCCTTGTACTTCGTTTTTCCTTGGAGGAAACGGGTACTTAGGATTTTCATGGAACACGCAAGAGATCATAAAGTGGAAGAATTTGGGGGTAGTCTGTTCTTCAAGGAATACGGTTCCTTGATTGTCGGTATTGCAGGGGTTATGTTGTTTTATACATGCAACCACATAAACATATTGCAATGTAAATAAAAGATTTATTTATAAACAACACCAGCAACTGTTTCATGGACCTTGACAACAAAAGAAAATAATACATAAGACGTGATTATTTCTAAATAGCGTTGTCTTCCATTCGGTCAGATGCTCATCCCTGCGCTGGATTCGCATTAGCAAGCTTTGGGCAGTTTCTTCGGAAATGGCCCATCTCGCCACATTTTAAACAAGAACCTGGTGGAAAACAACCTTGAGCAGGATTGTTATTAACTTGATTTGGTGCAGCTGCGGTTGGGCAAACCCTTGCTGTATGACCTATAAGTCTACAAGCTTGGCATGTGCGGCATTTCACACCAGCATGATGATGTAGGCTACATTGGTTGCACAAGGGTGCATGTTCCGTTGTAGGGCTTCCTAGCAGGGGGTTGAGCTGGTTGGTTGGGGACGGCTTGATCATTGTGAGCGACCACGGCGAAGTTCTGAGAAGCCTTTCGCTTCTTTGACTTCCTAGGGGATCCAGTCTGTTCATCCATGGTCTTTGATTCCTCAATCGGTTTCTTGTAACTTTTTCGGAAAAGTTTACCTTTCCTGATCTGAGATTCAGTCAAGGTTGCAGATAGCTCAATGGCCTGTCTAACTGTAGTAGGGTTGCTACCAGTCACAATGTCTTGTATTGAGTCAGGGAGGCCATCAATGTACTTTTCGATTGCCTTATCCAAAGGCGTGACCGTGTTTGGGCATAACAGACTTAACTTCTCATAACGGTCCATGTAGGCTCGATGCTCACCGCTATCTTGCTTAAGATCGTCAAATTCTCTTTCTAAAGCCCTCAGTTCATGACGAGGACAGAACTCCTTCATCATAAGGGCCCTAAGTTTGGCCCAAGTCTGTGCTAAAGCAACCTCAGCACTACGGTCTCTTATAACCCCATTCCACCATGTAAGAGCCTTCTTCTGAAACACACTGTAAGCAAACTCGACCTTGCGATTATCAGGACACTGAACGTGACGAAACATACTCTCAGTGCTCTCGAACCACTGTAGGAGCCTAGTTGCTCCTTCAGAACCACTAAACTTGAGTGGCATAGCCGAATTGAAACTCTTGAAATTGCATGGAGCATTATTGTTGTTGTTGGCTTGGTTTAGTTGAGCAATAAGATTTGGGAAGGCAGCAGCCATTTGCTGCGCGATGATTTCCGCCAGTTCGGCATTCGCTATCTGATTGTCGCGTCGAGGAGGCATTCTAAAGGAGGGAAACATGAAAGGAAACGAGCGAGATGATTAGATGAAAAAGATGAGGTGATACAAAATTTTGACAAAAGCAAAGATGGTGGTCATTTGTTTGTTACCACAAGGCAAACAAACGACACATTGTAACTAATCAAAGTAAATGGGTCAAAAATAATGTATCGCGAAGACATTCTCGCCTATAAGTGAACACTCACCCCAAGAGTTCCCAGGTAAGAGTTACTGGTCCGATTATGTGGATTTGTACGAACACTCTAGCCTTAGACAGAAAACCCAGGGTACAGGCATTCACTCTTCCAGTTTGCACATGTTCACACTATTTAGGACCCAAAACTTTGACAAGATTTTGAAAACTCAAAGGGGTTCAAGACATTATAACAGAGAGTTCAAAACCTTACAACAGAGGGTTCAAAACCTTACAACAGAGGGTTCAAAACCTTACAACAGAGGGTTCAAAACCTTACAACAGAGGGTTCAAAACCTAGTAATCAATCAACCAAGAACAGATGATTAATTTTTAAGGCGGATTCGGAATTGATGTCCCCGTTGTGGTTATCACCTAAGGATAGGTGAAGTGCATGTTTTAAGATCTAAACACAAGATAACTTGTGTTAGGGTCCTAGAAAGGTTATAGTCTAGGTCAAAGCATTACTAATAACCTAATTCCCTATAACCATTGGCTCTGATACCAACTTTTCTGTCACACCCCGACCACGTAAAACAACGAAACGTGGCGGAAACGTCAGGGAGTGTTGTAACAGAATGAATTGTTTCACAACCATGGAAATTAAAGTTATGTTTTATTTATCAATCAAGAGAGTTACATTGTCTTAAACAAGAAACAAAGGGTACAAAACATAATTTAACTAGTTCTTGCTTAGTTTTAAGTCACTAAGGCACAGGTCCACCTAAGTGTGTCTCGATCATCCTATGCAACAGCTCCTGAAAACACATGTGAAAATAGGTACGTCAGCATAAAAATGCCTGTGAGATACATAGGTTTTGTGAAAATATGATTCATGACTTGAGTTTAAAGAAACTGTTTAATAAAAAGTAGCCATGAATCTTGTTGAGTGGTTCCTTTCATAAATCATTTGAAAAGTGATAAATAAACCAAATGATATATATGTATAAAAGAATAATGTATGGTTAAGTGAATAACCATATAAAAATGAGTTTGTATAAGTTAAGTTATTTGTAAAACAATGTTTATGTGAGGATTGTATTGTAGATGTAATATGTCTAAACTGAAATGGTTTAAATAACGCTACGATATGTAATACCATAAAAGCACTTATATATAGGAAGTACCAGCGGCGTATCCACCATGTTTTTATCGTATTACACGTCGCCTCATTACTTAAATCACTCACCCAAACAGCCACCAAGATGAAATGTTTAACAATTGTAGAAATGTTTATGTATGGTCAAATACGCTTCACACGGTTCAACAGTTACAAACGGTTCATATAATCAAATGGTTACAACGGTTCACATAGTAAAATAGTTACAACGATTCACATAGTCAAATAGTTACAACGGTTCACATAGTCAAATAGTTACAAACGGTTCAAAATGTAATATAATGTGTTCATATGCTGGATGAGCATATGCAACAAAATGCAATGTAAAACAATGTGTCCATATGTTGAGTAAACATATGCAACTAATGTAATGTAAATCAATGTGTCCATATGTTTAGTAAACATATGCAACTAATGTAATCTAAATCAATGTGCTAGCATGCTCAGTCAACAGACATAGCAGAAATGTAAAGTAAAACAATGTACTAAGTATGCTAAGTAAACATACATAGCAAAACAATGTAATGTAAATCATGTACTATAAATGTACTAACGAACATAGCAAGTATATAATGTGAAAACATGGAAAGCATGAAAGTAACAAGTAGGCACATGTGTTTCACCCCAAAACAGTTTGGAAAAACAGTAAAAGAGGGGTCTATGTACTCACTTGAGATTGCTTAGAAGTTTTAGGATAACCACCAAGCAAGCTAGAAGATCACGGAATCAACCGGCACCTAATATAGGTAACTATGTTAATAAACCGGACCTACATCGGAGGATCGGATAGAATGAGGGTTCGTAAACCAAATGAGTGTGGGAACTCATGTAATATGGTTTAACAAAGCCTACATACTAAAATGAAACCAAATCTAAGTGCTTACGACCCATTACGACCCGTTTAGGTAGCTTATGCTACTTTAACGCGTCGTTCGCGTAAAACGCGTTTGGAATGCCTAACTAGCCCTATGATAAGTAAAATATGCCTTAATATGTCTAATATTGTTGCTAAGTCAGCTTAGATATAAAAATTATGTTATATAGGCTTAAAATGAATTTTGGCGCAAAAAAGGCATTTTGGTAATTTACCTAAGGCATATAAACTACCTATCATGCGACTAATCAAACCTAAGTGACCATAAGGTATAACCTCGGAAGGTTATTCCCTACGCTACTATGGTCACTTAACATGTTTGGTCGGATCCTAAAGATCGACCAAACGGGTCGTGTTCGAAAGCCTAAGCGGGTGTTTAGTCCGTTTGACTTTCGGCTCCACACAAGCACTAATCTAAAAAAATGACGAGCTAAACATGCTAGAACGTGTTTAGTTAAGTTAGAAAAAAGGTTTTGATATCAAAACAAATGGTTTTGATATCCTAGAGTAGTTTGGTTACAAAATACGCGAGAAAACGCATTTTGGCCGAAACTACGACTCGTCACTGAGCCTAGATAACGTGGTAATCAGTAGGTATAGTCACTAGGGACTATAACCATTGTGATTACACTCATGTTATGAAGTTCAAACGAACTTTGCGTTGACCATAAACTGGTCAAAGCAGAAAGTCAAACGCAGTTTGACTTTAACGATAGAAACGAATGAAAAGAACGAAAGAATACTTACAGAAGGTCCCCACAAGCTCTTGATCCGATTTACTCTCAGGTATGAAGCATAAACTTCAAATTAGAGAGCCAAAATCAGAATCAAGTGTGCTTTGGGAGGAAGTGAGGGTGGGTATTTATAGGAATTCAAGAACCGTTAAGATCGTTCATCGAAAACTGAGATTTGCTCTGGACCTTACATGTGTGCCCATGGTTTTCTAAAACCATGGGAGCCCCTAATATGGACTATGTTCATTGAATACCAGCCCATGGTTTTGCAAAACCATGGGTTAAAACCGTCAACACTTCAAAATGGACTAGGTTCATTGAATCTGCCAGAAATTTCAAAAATGGTCCCTGCACTTGTAAAACTTGATTTTGGGCACTTTTAGGCCCTGTTCACCCCATTTCAAGGCTCTAAAATAAAGTTAAAGTATATGGAACTTAAAATATGCTCAAAAACATCTCGGATGTCGGTTCGTTTGGTCGTACGGTTGCGTTATTCGCTTAATTACGACGGAAGTTGTAACGAACGCAAAAACGATCCAAATTAAGCGACGAATGGAATTTTATCATGCCAAACACTAAAATAAAATATTTTAATGCTTACATAAATTTTTGGATGTCCGGATGTATTCAGAATGTAAGTTATGCGCGAAAATGCAAACTTGTGCACTTTTTGACGCTTTTAGTCCCTGAATGACCCAAAAGTTTATTTTAGCACACCAAACCCTTCAAAGCTTATTTCTAAGTTATGTAGAGGTTATTTAAGGTATGCTAAGCATATGTTGATGTTCCGGAGTGTTTTTCGCATTAAACTGATTACGTTTACGCACCAGTTGGCGTATAACTCTCCAGAAAGCGATGTAGAGTTTGAAATTGAACAAAAATTGATATGTGCAAATGATACACATATTTTTACAGATCCCAAGTATGAAACACAATATATCATTGGCTTGGTATTCGTTTGATGGTCGCAGTGACACAGGTGTCACATGCAACTCGGCTTCTGTCCTTGGTAATGTACTGGTGTTTGTGTCATGTCTGGGCGGCATTCTCTTCTGTTAAAAGGTATGAAGTAGGTTAGACAATATTCCATAATTGTCTATGAGGTACATAGCACCATAAGCCATCATGTAATCACCCAATTTCTCATGTATATATAATCAATGTATGCGCGAGGAAACAATTACTGAGCCTTCACATAGGCTTGCTAACTTGGCTTATTGTTTGTAATGGAAAAATGAATTCGAGGCTACATCGCCTTGGTCATTCAAGTTTTAGTTATTTCCTGCTATATTGATGTGTATATTTTCCCAGAGATGGGGTTGTTCGTGTAGGGGTGATAGAGAGCGTAACGTCGCTGGATCTTTTTGAATGTTATCCATCTTTACTTGCTTAATTATCGTTTCTCGATCGTCTCGTACTCGGGTAGAAGTGTCAGACACAAAGTACGCAAGACAGGTTTCCTACTTTGTAAAGTGCTAAAGCACTGATCTATGTATTGTTCTACCAGATGAAGGTGTGAACACCTATAGATTAATTTTGGAGGGATGGTGATCTTTAACTTGACCCGCAGAGTTCACCAGGATTTCTGTGCACTACAAGTCGTTATTACGTGGGCCCCCGTAATAATAAATTGTCTTGCACAGTTACCCCAATTTCCTCTCGTCTAAGCAGATGATCATTCAAGGAGGGGACACTACTGTCCTTATACCTCTGTCATGGAAAGGACCATTGCGGTGGTCCATGTGCTAACACTCGTTATCGTTACGCGCGTATAGGCACGATGATTAAATGAAATAGGAATAAAGAGAATTCCTAGTAGTTGGAGGGGCACCTTCAAGATGAATACTTCATCTTCCTTTTCCGGTCAAGTATGTCGTCAATCTTGCTTTACATAAGCCGCATGGATTTCGTCCCGTTGATCAAGAATTCGTTCAAGGTTGCCGCCTCTGCCTCATCGTCATCACCGCAGTCAGGCACCTTCATGATCGAGAGAGAAGAGCAGCCATTTCCTACGGAAGCAAGCTCAGAATCTTGTTTGATAATCGCTCCAGTCATGAGCCTTGCAATGAACGCGAGGTCGATAGCTTCATCGTGCGAGTTACGCACAGTAATAGGAGTCGGAGTCGAAAGTATCTTATTCACGTCAATAATCCTTCCGTACAGTTATTTGTATGTATTCACGTCAATATTTATTCCGTACACTTATTCGTATATATGTATATCAATAACAAATATGCTACTTAGCATAAATAGGCATCTCTATGTATCATATTTCTTATAACTCTCGTTTTTGTCATTTTTCTAGTTGTCGATTTACGACTGAGGCAAAAACACTACTTGGTACTAGTTATCACCAAGAGTGTATTTTACCTTTGGCAAGTCTAACTCGTGTAGACTATGCCTTAATTGGCACCTTATCTTGAGGGTATTCCCTACTAATGTCCTTGCCTTGTCTCTTTTTTTGAAAAGTGTTTGACTCGTGGATCTTGGCGCTTACGTGAATGCAATGAAAACCTTTTTGTAAAAATGTTTTCGTGAGGGAACTGTAGTGATTGTAGTCTAGACTCGAGAAGGAATCCTAGTTCACTACAATCGATGCTCTGATACCAAACTGTCACACCCTGTCTTTTGCGGAAGCGTATGATGTGTGACTGGTTTAATATCATTGCATTCAATCGTAATAAACAACTACATGATCAAAACGATGTTCATCCATTCATAAAAATTTGAGTATTACAAACACTTGTTATTTAAGTTTTAAAAACACAACCTTCGACTAGGTTACAATTCAACAAAAGTGGATAACATCTAAACTTGAAGACTACTTCAAGTTACGACACCCGCGCCCAAGATCCATCCTGTCACCTGAAATACATGTAATTTTGGAAAACATCAACATAAAAGTTGAGCGAGTTCATGCGTTTTGTATACCTTCTATGAAACATGGTATGTATCTTGTATAAATAAAGTATTCTTGTGAAATAACGTATTCTTGTAAAATAAAGTATTCTTGTAAATTCTTTGAGAGACTTTAAGGCATGTGAGGACATGGGGAGTACTTGTTATGACTCCTTGAGGACATGGGGAGTACTTGTTATGACTCCTTGAGGACATGGGAAGCACTCGTAATGGCTTATACCCTTGTCGATTTTTCTTGTCTGTGTCGATTAACCTCGACTGTGTCAATTTCCCTTGACTGTGTCGATTTCCCTCGAATGTGTCGATTATCCTCGACTGTGTCGATTTCCCTCGACTGGGACTCCGAAGCACTTCTAGGTACTAGTTTTGACCATGAGTGGGGTTCGGCCGTACCCGTTAGATCTAACCCTCGTCCCTAATTAATGAATGTTTTTAATGGCTTGGTACTAGTTTTCACCAAGACTTTATGGCATTTTTATCACTCCTTGGTACTAGTTTTCACCAAGGGTTTATGGCATTTTTAGTATTAAGTCTATGCTCACATGATCTAGTATTTCTTAGGCATTTCATACCGTTTAAGTATTTGTACATGTATTTCACCCCCGAGAGTTATAAAACCAAAAACAGTTAAAGAAAAGGGGGAGCATGAACTCACAACTTTGCGTTCCTTGCGTCGTAAACTTCACCGGATTTTGCTTATAGAGCGTCGTGACCTAAACGTGTTTTATTATCGTTAGTCACTAGACTTGTATCGCACAAGTACAAGTCACTATCTTTTGTGTACGTATTCTTGCGTTAAAAATATTTTATATTTTAAACTAAGTGGCTTACTTATATTATTTTCTCAAAATAAATATAAGTTTCTTGTATTTTGCACTCGAGTTATGTATCTTGTATGTTGTATGTGTATTTTTGTGTTTTTACTTCTCATGAGTAATCAGTGTATTTTCAAGTCCTAGTACACTATCACGTATAATACATACACTTAGCACAAAGTTTGGTGATAAAATATATATATTTTTCTCACAAATATACATACTTAATATCCATTTTTATTCTTGAAGAAATCCTCATTTCTTAACACAAAAGTTGGGGAAACCTTGGTAAATGTTTTTAGATACATTTTTAGGGAATAAGTTTCTCAAAACTTATATTTTTCTAAGTGTCAAAATTTATAAAAATTTTGGCAGAGTTTCCCCTAAAAATGGAGGTTTCCCATGTTTTCAAAACATGTGTTTATTTTCTTTTAAATCATCTTCCATCAATTTCAACAACAATCATCAACAATATACATCAATTTCTCTATTTCATGAACTTGATAATTTATAAAAATGCGTAGTAACTTACTAGTGTATTTAGTAAGTCTTGTTACTCTTTAAAGTGTGGTTGCTTCTTTAAAAACTTCATTTTTAAAGAATATGATTCTTTACAACTTAAAGAATATGATTCTTTACAACTTATGTTCATGTTTTCTAAAAATACTTCTTCATGTATTTTTTCTTGTTACACATGTGTTTCTTTACTTTGTTAACCACTAAAATAATGTTTATTTATGTAAGAACCAAGGTTTAGTGAAACTTGTATTTTTAACTTGGCTTATTGGTAAATCACACTTGAAATATTTGGATTTACAAGACTTTAAACTTGCTTGTTCATTATTTTACAAGAAACATCATATTTATTCAAGTTCGTGACTTTTTGTGAGGATGATTCATAACCTTTAACATGTTCATCCCCTCATCTTGCTAGATTATGTTTTTAATCATGATCTAGCAAGACTACATGATGACCAACATCATTTCTACAAACAATCAACCATCAACAAGTTTATTAACACTAAACAACATGATCTCTTTATATTTAAAGCATTATGTTTAACTTTCATCTTTATGTTCTTTAGTGTTCTTGATGTTCTTCAAGATTAACCTCATGAACCTACTTTAACCACTTTCATATGATGAAAAATGAAGGGATTCAAGTTCTTACCATTAGCTCAAGGCTAGGTATGTTCAAGAGAAGAAAAGTGGTGGTTAATAGCAAACGAAGAAGGTCCTTCAATTTTTGATGCTTCCCACCTTCTTATCTTTGCTTGTTACACCTTAGGGATGTCTTAGAATACTTGGGAACTTGCTAGAAAGATGGTGGTGGTCCTAGGGGGTGTTGGCCGTAGCCATGGATGAAGAGAAGAAGGAGTTTTGTTGTTTAAATGTTGAAGATAATAAGTGATTAGTCTCATGGTTCTCATGTCCTTTTATCCTTCAACAAGTGTTTATACAAAGGGTAATATGTCTAGTATCTTAGCAACAAATCCAATAAAATATGAAAAGAAATCTTGGGGTGTGTACCCCTTGTCTAGAACCGGTCATGGAGGGGGGAGGGGGTTGGTTTAGTTTGATTTCAATTTCAAGTTACACCCTCTAGTTACAATTTAAGTGTTAAATTTAGTGTTAAGTGTGTTTAGGTGTTTTAGAATGTAATATGATGTTTAGGGACCAAGACTAGTTTGGTAATGTTAAAACAATTCTTCTAATAATATTTTGATGCTCCGGGTAATGTCCGGTTGTTCGGTTAGATACCGGTCCGTTTAAGTGCTAAATTGCATCATTTAGTGTCTTTCAAGTATCTTTTTGTAACCCTTTCAATTCCTAACACTTGGGGAAGTATTCTGAATAATAAAACATAAATTCTGCATGATATTTTGGTGTTACAAAGCTGATTATAGCTTAATTTAAATAAATTCTGCACTTAAAGTGAGTTTCGGGTGCTTTTTAGTGCGTATTTTAGCTTTCGTAATGTCTATAAATAAACCCTTGTATGTACTCTTGGGTTTTAATGTATTCTTGTCGTTGGACCTACACCTAGGCTCCAATTCTATTATCTAACTGTTTTCTGCAGAATTGTTGACACAATGTGTCTTACCGGTGAGTTTACTAATATTTTTGACGCAACGCTATCATAAAGTAATTCTTTGTAGTATAAAACGTGCATGAATTCACTTGCATGGAATTCAGAAATTTATTTGTCTGGTAACGGTGCCAATTCTGTTCTGTGTATCATTAGAACTATCTCGTGTTGCATGTAGCAACGAATAAAGTCTTGTATCATGAAATGCCATTGTATGTATATAACAGTAATCAATAATTCATTTGTCTTGTAAACTAGATCATGCACAATTATTTAAGCACAGATTACTGTTAAATTAGTGTACGGAATGTGCGGAAAAGTGACGGTTGTCACATAATCTCCACCAAATCACTTGATTGTGTTATGCGACGGTTTTCGAAAACATGTGTATTGTGTCATATAACAACTCTCCTAAAATACTTATAGCACCCCTATATGTCCTAAATTACACCCCGTATACGAAAAATAGGCCCGGAATACATTTAATTTAACAAAAATCAAATAAAACAAGAAATAAGGGTCGCACGCGGGGGGCGACGCCCTTGGTAGCATCTGTCGCGGGCCACGAGTGCTGGGCCACCAGGCCGCACCCTAGGCCGCCACGTGTCACGGTCGTGTCAAGCCTAGCCGTTGATTCAGCCAAGCTACGCCCTAGGCAGCCTAGCTCGCGAGGCGCGAAGACCTTGTCTTCAGCTCTCGCGGGGCGTGACAAAGTGCCGAATCAGCACTATAAATAGGGGCCGTTGGCATTAAGTTTCCAATCGTTCAAAATTCGATCTCTCTCTCTCTAAATTCTGAATAGCAATAATAATTCTTGGGTATTATATCCACTAAATTAGCGAAGCTCTGCCTCCTTGTAAGTATTATAACCCTTGGTTACGTATTAAATACGCTGCCCGATTGATCTAGTGCTCCGTAACGCATGTCAAGGCTCTGCCTGACTCAGTCGTTGGAGTTCTGTCTCGGGGAGGGTATAGCTAATGTAAATTTGGGTTATTATACTAACGCGTGTGCATTGTTTAATTTAATAGATTATAACCAGGAAGTCACAGGGAAATACCTAAATTAGCAATGTGAGTGATTCCTCTTTTCACAAAGTGTTTTTACAAAACCTCAATTGTTTTAATTTATATTTAACAGTGATTGAGTATTTGTATTCTACAATTATCGTCGGTATGTTGGGGTTTTGTATACAAAATTTGTTACTACACTATGAGTAGTAACATTACCACAAGTCAGGATTGGCAGTACCGTGGGTGGTAATTAAAGTAGATATAAACAAATATAATTGCTGGATTGCCCTCAATGCTATAAAATGATGAAACCTGTTTTGATTAAACTGGGATTCACTCGCCAGTATTTCTTGCTGATAAAATGTTTTTAAACGTGTTTCAGGTAACAAAATGTGAAAGCCAAATAGAAGCCAGCTGAAGAGCACTGAAGCCAGCTCGCGGCCGCCCGCCTCCCGGGGCAGGGGTCGCAGGTTGCGATAGAAGGTGGTATCAAAGCTACAGCCACTGATTTCAGCCACAGAAGTGTTCTGCTGACACCAAAATTTTATCCACTATGTTAGGAAATAATCTACGTGATTACGTGCATATCTGTATATATTAGTGTTTTTTTGTTATTTGACAATTTATTAGTTTACAGTATTGCGACACCTGTGCCTCTACGACCATCAAACAAATACAAAACCAATGAAATATTGTGTTTCATACTTGGGATCTGTATAAATATGTGTATCATTTGCACATATCAATTCTTGTTCGATTTCGAGCTTTAAATCGCTTTCTGGAAGGTTATACGCAAACTGATGCGTAAATGTAATAAGTTTAACGCAACAAACACTCCGGAATAGTGACATATGCTTAACATACCTTAAATAACCCTTACATAACTTATAAATAAGTTATGGATGGTTTGGTGTGTCGAAAACAAGTTTATTCGATCACAGGGACTATTTGTGACAAACTGCAAAACTATGCCGATTCGTACAGTAACGAGCATTCCAGAACTTGATCACAAGTTAAACATACCATAAATATCCTTTACATAGCTTAGAAATAGGCTTTGAGGGGTTTGGTATGCGAAAATAAACTTTTTGATCAAACAGGGACTAAAAGCGTCAAAAAGTGCATAAGTTTACATTTTCGCGCTACGTTCTGAACATATCCGGACGTCCAAAATTTTTTTTAATCATTAAAATATTTTATTTTAGTGATTGGAATGCAAAAATAACATTCGTCGTGCAAATTGGATCGATTTCGCGTCCGTTCGAGTTTTCATCGTAATTAACTGAATAACGCTACCATACGACCAAACGAACGGACATCTGAGATGTTTTCAAGCATAGTTCATGTTCCCTATACTTTAACTTCATTTTAGAGCCTTGAAATGGGGTTAACGGGGCTTAAACGTGCCAAAAATCAAGTTTTAAGCATGCAGGGACCTGTTTCGCCAAAATTTTAAACTTAGAACTGAGCTCCCCTCGCCATGCGCTAAGCCCAGGGTTACCTGGCACGCCACGCTACAGAGACCAATACTCAGCAACTTATTTTCAGCAACCAGCTTCAATTCCAGGGTTATTTATGCAATTTTCTCAATACCTGGAGCTGGTTTTGGACTCCCATTGTATTTAAAACTATATTCTACAAATGTAGGGCCAAGATTGATCCTTCTAAACACATGGAATAATCTCATTAACCCTAACTTCCTATAAATAGCAATGGGTTTCTCATTCATTCTTCACACTTGATTTCAAATCTGCTCTAAGTTGGAGTTCTATACTTCATACCTGAGCAATTTGAATCAAATCTTCATTGCTTGGACCTTTTGTAAGTTTCTTTCATGCTTGTTTACGCTTTTCAAGCATGAAAGTCAAACAGTGTTTGACTTTCTGCTTTGACCACGAATTGGTCAACACAAAGTTCGTTTGAACTTTGCAACGTGACCGTAATCATGATGGTTATAGTCCCTTGTGACTATACCTACTGATTACCACGTTGATTAGTCGAAGTGACGAGTCAAAGTTTCGGTCAAAATGCCATTTATGCGCATTTTGAGACGAAACTATCCTTGGGTATCAAAACACTTTGTTTTGATATCAAAACCTATTTTCTAACTTAGTTAAACATGTTTTAACAGGTTTAAGTCGTCACTTTTAGTCTAGTGCTTGTATAGGGTCGTAAGATAAGAGGTCTTAACAACCGCTTAGACTTTCGAACCCGACCCGTTTGGTCGATCGTTAGGATCCAACCAAGCATGTTTAGTGACCATAGTTGTATAGGGAATAACCTTCCGAGGTTATACCTTATGGTCACTTAGTTTAATTAGTTGTATGATAGGTAGTTTATATGCCTTAGGAAAATGACCAAAATGCCCTTTTCATGCATAATTTGTATTTAAGCATATGTAACTTAACTTTTGTCACTTAAACTAATTATGCAACATATATAAACATGTTAGGGCATATAATACTTGTCATAGGACTAGTTAGGCGTCTCGAACGCGCTTTCGCGCGAACGACGCGTTAAAGTAGCATAAGCTACCTTAATGGGTCGTAACGGGTCATAAGCACTTAGGATAGGTTCCGATTTAGAATGTAGGCTTTGTTAAACCATATCACATGAGTTCCAATACTCATTTGGTTTACGAGACCTCATTCTACCCGATCTCCCGATTTAGATGCCGATTGTTTAATATAGTGATTCCATACTAGGTGCCACTTGATTCCTTGATTTCCGAGCTTTGTTAGGACACTTAATCGAGGATACTTACAATCTCAAGTGAGTACATAGTCCCCTCTTTTACGTTTTCAAATGTTTTGGGGTGATACATATGTGCCGATACACTATTTTCATGATTTCGACTATATGATTACACATGCACATGGTTGTAAAAGTCCCGCCTAGGCTTCGAGTACTCCCCGAGTACTCGCTACAAGGTTGGTTGCTGAGGCACGAGTACTCTTCTCCCAGATCAATTACTCTCCGAGTAATCTCCGCCTAAGCCGAGTACTTCCCGAGTACTCCCGAATCTGACTAGGGATGCATAGTACTATCTCTTGACTAATTGAACTATTATCCATGGTTTAAACACTGATTTCCAAAGTTTGTTACGACTATTTGTTTGTTCATGTGTTTATTTATACATTCGTTAACAATGATCAAGCCGATTGGTAGTACGATATAGCGCTATAGGACTAGACATCCCATTCCTGTTGTATGGAATGTCAGAAACCAAATTTTAACCAAATAGAATTTGCCTTTGTGGTATTTCTATAGTCTCTAAAGTGTAGTTTGATGCACTATGGTTTTAATGTATTGCTAAATCGCGATTTATGGTATATTTCGATATACTACCAACGTGATACTGTTTGCTAAAGCATAATTTGATATGCTATTGTTTACTAAAATATAGTTTGATACATTACCAAACCACGATTTAGGTATGTTCCGACATACTACCAACGTGATATTATTTACTAAAGTATAAGTTGATATACTACCAAAGCATAGTTGATACGCTACTTCTAAAACCAAAGTGTAATTTGATATACTATCGACGCTGTTATTCCACAAACTAAAGTATATTTTAATATACCACCAAGGCATAGTTGATGTGCCATTTTTAAATCCAAAGCATAGTTGATATGTTATTTACAAAACCAAAGTATAATGTATTATACTACCGATGTTTTTCATTCTTAAACTAAAGTATACTTGTGATATACTACCAAATCTATTATTTCCGAAACTAAAGTATATTCTAATATACTATCTATTTACCTATTTATCTATTTCAAAACTAAAGTATATTTAGATATACTACTCATTCGCTTATCTCAAAACCAAATTATATGTTTGTATATGCTATAAACATTTTACCAAAACGACGCATTTAACAAAACTTTTACAAGGATTCATGGCTATTTTTGAAAACATAAAACCTTTTCTTGTGTTATCCAAAGCCATGAATCTAATTCACAAATCCAATGTTACTCACAGGCATTTTTATAGTGACGTACCTATTTTCACATATGTTTCAGGTGCTGCTTTGTGATGATTGTTGATGCATGCTACACATAGGATGTACTTGTGCCTTAGCGACTTTAAAACTAGAGAGACAATTATTTGTATTTATCTGATTTGTAATAAAATAATGAGTTCAATAATTTAAAAAAATGAAACTATTTAATCCATGGTTGTGAAACAATGATTCTGTTACGACACTCCCCGACGTTTCCGCCACGATTTATTTTTTACGTGGTCGGGGTGTGACAGAAAAGTTGGTATCAGAGCCAATGGTTATAGGGAATTAGGTTATTAGTAATGCTTTGACCTAGACTATAACCTTCCTAGGACCCTAACATAAGTTATCTTGTGTTTAGTCTTAAAACAATACCGTCGCCTATCTTTAGGTGGCAACCAAAACAAGCACACAAATTACGAATCCGTTTTTGAAAACTAATCATCTCTTCTTAGATGATTTATTATAAGGTTTTGAACCTTCAAAGTTTTCAAAATCTCGTCAAAGTTTGGGTCTAAATAATGTGAACACGTGCAATCTGGAAGGGTGGATGCCTGTACCTCGAGTTTTCGGTCTAAGGCTAGAGTGTTTGTACAAATCCACATAATCGGACCAGTCACTCTTACCTGGGAACTCTTGGGGTGAGTGTCCACTTATAGGCTAAAGCATGTCTTTGCGATACATTAGTATGACCCATTTACTTTGATTAGTCACAGTGTCATTTGTTTGTTTTAGGTAACGACAAATGCTCACAATCTTCATGCTTTGTCGATATTCTTTTAAGCATTCAATTTTTACTATCCGATAGTATCTCACTCGTTTCCTTTTCATGTTTCTTACTCTTTTAGAATATGCCTCCTCGACGAGATGCACAACCTCAAAATAACGCCGAACTCGCAGCTATTATCACTTAGCAAATCGCTGCTGTACTCCCAAACCTGATAACCCAAGTAAACCAAGCAAACAACAACAACAATGCTCTGTGCAACTATAAGACATTCAATTTAGCAAAGCCACTCGCATTTACTGGGTCTGAAGGGGCCACTGGGCTCCTACAATGGTTTGAGAGCCTCGAAAGCACGTTTCGTCATGTGCAATGCCCAAATGAACGAAATGTTGAATTTGCATCGAGCGTATTCCAGAAAAGAGCACTTACATGGTGGAACGGTGTAATGAGGGATAGGGGTGCCGACGTAGCATTAGCACAAACTTGGGAATAGCTTCGAGCTGTAATGATGAAGGAGTTCTGTCCTCGCCATGAACTCAGGGCTTTGGAAAGGGAATTTGACGATCTTAAGCAAGACAGCGGTGAACATCAAGCCTACACTGACCGTTATGAGGAACTAAGCCTGTTATGTCCTACCATGGTTACGCCTTTGGATAAGGCGATTGAAAAGAACATTGATGGTCTCCATGACCTAGTTCAAGACAACTGTCATCATCTGGAACAGACACAGTGCCACAAATTTACCCACTATGGACGATTGGGATATTTGGTCAATACCTGCCGATATGCTATCCAAAACCAAGTTGCTGCAAATCCTACTGCTATTCAAGCACCATTTCCACTTGGGTCGTGCTATAACGGTGGTGATCTTACTCACTACCGAAACAATTGCCCAAGACTTGTTAACGCAAATCAAGCTCGTGGACGAGTGTTTAACATAAACTAGGCAAACGCAAATGATAATGCAGCAGTGAACAATTAGACTTTTGTATTTTCTTTGTTGTTATCTTTAACGCTTGAAACAATTCAGTTGTTACATAAATAAATTGTTGTTTCACTTTTATTTACAAAACTGATACGATTGTGTGTATGTATGGCATACCCCTATGATCCTGACGCCAAGGAACTGTGTTCCTTACAAAACAAACTAATCGTGTGATTCTTTCATTTTATGATCACTTGTGAGCTCCCCGAAAATCCAAAGTACTCGTTTCTTTTAAGAAACAAAGTACAAGGTACAAGTTACAAATCCTTAAACAGCTACTTGAAATACCATTTCAAATCTTTGATTTGATATCTAAAGGTACTTTCATAAGTCCTTAATTGGATTCCTTGTGTACTCTAATACGAATGATACGATACGACAAAGACAAAACCAAATCCTTATAAAATCTTCCTATCTTCATAGTTAGATTCTTTGGGATGTTCGAAAGTATCAATTGAAGTCCTTGATTGGATTTCTGGTGTACTTTAAATGCATTGATTCAAATTAATGAATGAGCTAATAACTAAATTAACGAATACGCGATTATGTGTAATTCTAAAGCTCGCTATTTAGGTCCTGGTAGAATCTTTTGTATTTTCATATGTTAGATTCTCAGAAGGACACTCAAAGTACTATCCTATTTTCCTTAAGGGGCTTTTCTATGCAAATAGTATGAACCTTGGATTCCAAAGTGCTATTTCAAAACGAGTATTTGATTCAGGGTTACAAAGATCCTTTAGAGGTCTATTTAAAGAGATCGTACGGCGGTCTAGTTAAGGAGATCATGTGTTGATCTAGTTAAAAAGACCGTTCGTTGATCTAGATAAAAAGATCTTTTGGGGGTCTAGTCAAGTCATTACATGTTTGTCCGATTGATTTTTCCCCTACGCATTATGAAATAAACTGTGCAGACTGTGCAAGGAATAATGTAATTATGGATGCATACATAATTATGGAATTCAGTGCACAGAAACCACAACAAGTTTTGTCATGTGTTAAAACCTATAGTGATAAGAATAACAAAACGGGAACAATGTAAAAAGGGCATGGTGGATACGCCGCTGGTACTTCCTATATATAAGTGTCCCTTATTATATTGCGAATGTAGCATTATTTAAGTTACTAGAAGTCCTGGACCTTGACCAATGTTATTTTATCTTACACACTCCAATTTCAAGCACACACAAGTTTCCTATAATAGTCTTCATAGGAAACATTCATCTATCCGTTGTTCGAAACTCCATGTTTTGTTACTACAAGGACATCACTTGAAAAAATAACAAATTCGCTAAAAATCCAAACGTGGCCCAGAGTTTTACTTAGGGTACGAAGGATTCATTCGAAAGCGAAACAATCACAGTTGTCTTCACATGTTTCCTCTAAAATTAAATTTCGGGACGAAATTTCCTAAAGTGGGGGAGACTGTAACACCTGTGCCTCTACGACCATCAAACAAATACAAAACCAATGAAGTATTGTGTTTCATACTTGGGATTTGTATAAATATGTGTATCATTTGCACATATCAATTCTTGTTCGATTTCGAGCTTTAAATCGCTTTCTGGAAGGTTATACGCGAACTGATGCGTAAATGTAATCAGTTTAACGCAACAAACACTCCAGAATAGTTACATAGGCTTAACATACCTTAAATAACCCTTACATAACTTAGAAATAAGTTTTGGATGGTTTGGTGTGTCGAAAACAAGTTTATTCGATCGCAGGGACTATTTGTGACAAACTGCGAAACTATGCCGATTCGTACAGTAACGAACATTAAGGAACTTGATCACAAGTTAAACATACCCTAAATATCCTTTACATAGCTTATAAATAGGCTTTGAGGGGTTCGATATGCGAAAATAAACTTTTTTATCAAACAGGGACTAAAAGCGTCAAAAAGTGCATAAGTTTGCATTTACGCGCATATCTTACGTTCTGAACATATCCGGACATCCAAAAAAAATTTTAATCATTAAAGTATTTTATTTTAGTGATTGGAATGCAAAAATACCATTCGTCGCGCAATTTGGATCGATTTCGCGTCCGTTTGAGTTCTCGTCGTAATTAACCGAATAACGCGACCGTACGACCAAACGAACCGACATCCGAGATGTTTACAAGCATATTTCATATTCCCTATACTTTAATTTCATTTTAGAGCCTTGAAATGGGGTTAACAAGGGGATTAAACGTGCCGAAAATCAAGTTTTAAGCATGCAGGGACCTGTTTCGCCAAAATTTGAAACTTAGAACTGAGCTCCCCCGCGCCACGCGCCAAGCCCAGGGGTACCTGGCGCGCCACGCTACAGGGACCAAAACTCAGCAACTTATTTTCAGCAACCAGCTTCAATTCCAGGGTTATTTATGCAATTTTCTCAATACCTGGAGCTGGTTTTGGACTCCTATTGTATTTAAAACTATGTTCTACAAATGTAGGGCCAAGATTGATCCTTCTAAACACATGGAATGATCTCATTAACCCAAACTTCCTATAAATAGCAATGGGTTTCTCATACATTCTTCACACTTGATTTCAAATCTGCTCTAAGTTAGAGTTCTATACTTCATACTTGAGCAATTTGAATCAAATCTTCATTGCTTGGACCTTTTGTAAGTTTCTTTCATGCTTGTTTATGCTTTTCAAGCATGAAAGTCAAACAGTGTTTGACTTTCTGCTTTGACCACGAATTAGTCAACACAAAGTTCGTTTGAACTTTGCAACGTGAGCGTAATCACGATGGTTATAGTCTGTTGTGACTATACCTACTGATTACCACGTTGATTAGTCGAAGTGACGAGTCAAAGTTTCGGTCAAAATGTCGTTGATGCGCATTTTGAGGCGAAACTATCCTTGGGTATCAAAACACTTTGTTTTGATATCAAAACCTGTTTTCTAACTTAGTTAAACATGTTTAACTCGTCACTTTTAGTCTAGTGCTTGTATAGGGTTGTAAGATAAGAGGTCTTAACAACCGCTTAGACTTTCGAACCCGACCTGTTTGGTTGATCGTTAGGATCCGACCAAGCATGTTTAGTGACCATAGTTGTATAGGGAATAACCTTCCGAGGTTATACCTTATGGTCACTTAGTTTAATTAGTTGTAGGATAGGTAGTTTATATGCCTTAGGAAAATGACCAAAATGCCCTTTTCATGCATAATTTGTATTTAAGCATATGCAACTTAACTTTTATCTCTTAAACTAATTACGCAACATATATAAACATGTTAGGGCATATAATACTTGTCATAGGACTAGTTAGGCGTCTCGAACGCGCTTTCGCGCGAACGACGCGTTAAAGTAGCATAAGCTACCTTAATGGGTCTTAACGGGTCGTAAGCACTTAGGATAGGTTCCGATTTAGAATGTAGGCTTTGTTAAACCATATCACATGAGTTCCAATACTCATTTGGTTTACGAGACCTCATTCTGCCCGATCTCCGGATTTAGATGCCGATTGTTTAATATAGTGATTCCATACTAGGTGCCACTTGATTCCTTGATTTCCGAGCTTTGTGAGGACACTTAATCGAGGATACTTACAATCTCAAGTGAGTACATAGTCCCCTCTTTTACGTTTTCAAATGTTTTAGGGTGATACATATGTGGCGATACGCTATTTTCATGATTTCGACTATATGATTACACATCATAGTACTATCTCTTGACGAATTGAACTATTATACATGGTTTAAACACTAATTTCCAATGTTTGTTACGACTATTTGTTTGTTCATATGTTTATTTATACATTCATTAACAATGATCAAGCCGATTGGTAGTACGATATAGCGCTATAGGACTAGACACCCCATTCCTGTTGTATGGAATGTCAGAAACCAAATTTTAACCAAATAGAATTTGCCTTTGTGGTATTTCTATAGTCTCTAAAGTGTAGTTTGATGCAATAAGGTTTGAATGTATTGCTAAATCGTGATTTATGGTATATTTCGATATACTACCAACGTGATACTGTTTGCTAAAGCATAATTTGATATGCTATTGTTTACTAAAATATAGTTTGATATATTACCAAACCACGATTTAGGTATGTTCCGACATACTACCAACGTGATATTATTTACTAAAGTATAAGTTGATATACTACCAAAGCATAGTTGATACATTACTTCTAAAACCAAAGTATAATTTGATATACTACCGGTGCTGTTATTCCACAAACTAAAGTATATTTTAATATACTACCAATGCATAGTTGATGTGCTATTTTCAAATCCAAAGCATAGTTGATATGTTATTTACAAAACCAAAGTATAATGTATTATACTACCGATGTTTTTCATTCTTAAACTAAAGTATACTTGTGATTTACTACCAAATCTATTATTTCCGAAACTAATGTATATTCTAATATACTATCTATTTATCTATTTCAAAACTAAAGTATATTTAGATATACTACTCATTCGCTTATCTCAAAACTAAAGTATATGTTTATATATGCTATAAACATTTTACCAAAATGACACATTTTAGAAACAAAACTTTTACAAGGATTCATGGCTATTTTTGAAAACATAAAACCTTTTCTTGTGTTATCCAAAGCCATGAATCTAATTCACAAATCCTATGTTACTCACAGGCATTTTTATGCTGACGTACCTATTTTCACATATGTTTCAGGTGCTGCTTTGTGATGATTGTTGATGCATGCTACACATAGGATGGACTTGTGCCTTAGCGACTTTAAAACTAGAGAGACAATTACTTGTATTTATCTGATTTGTAATAAAACAATGAGTTCAATAATTTAAAAAAAATGAAACTATTTAATCCACGGTTGTGAAACAATGATTCTGTTACGACACTCCCCGACGTTTTCGCCACGATTTGTTGTTTTACGTGGTCGGGGTGTGACAGAAAGTTGGTATCAGATAACTCTTGAAGCTGTTTCGATAACTCTTGCATCTCAGATGGTGCAAGACGATAAGGTGCTTTCGCAATCGGGTTGGCATTAGGTACAAGATCAATATGAAACTCGACTTGACGAACTGGAGGAAAACCAGGCAGTTCATCAGGAAACACGTCTGGATAATCTCGAACAATTGGAATATCCTGAATACACCTGCTTTTGCCCTTCTCCTCGGTGACATGTGCCATAAAAGCAACATATCCTTTTCGTAAATAACTTCAGGCTTTCGTACACGACATGAGTTTCAAACCACCTGATGGTTTCTCGCCACGAACTTCTAGAATTTCACCAGATAAAAGAGGAATACGAACGATCTTATCGAAATAAACTACCTCAACATGATGTTTGGTTAACCAATCCATCCCCACGATAATGTCGAAACTCCCAAGTTGCATCGTTATGAGGTCAATAGGAAAAAGATCGTTATCAAGGTTCAATTGACAATCACGAATAACAGAATCGAGTACGAGAGGTTTACCAGTAGCAACTTCGACAGATAAGGGTTTCCTCGGTTTAGTTCTAGGTATCGCAACCAAGGCTCAAAAGATAATGAAACAAAACTTCTATCGGCACCAGAATCAAAAAGAACAGATGCAGGTCGATTGTTAACAAGGAACGTACCATTGACAACCTCGTTGTCAGCTCTAGCCTCATTTGCATTCAAGTTGTACGCTCGTCCACGATCGGGATTCATATTGGCATTCGCATTCGCATTCACCAACCTCGGGCAGTTGTTACGGAAATGACCCATTTCACAGCAGTTGTAACACGAACTAGGTGGGAATCTAGCAGCATTCCCCTGAACTTGTGCTGGAATCTGAGCAGCTTGATTCTGACCCAAACGACAGATGTCGGCCAAGTGCCCAAGTTTACCGCAATTAGTACATTGTTTACAAGCTCGTTGTGCAACATGATGACCATTGCACCTTGTACAGTGAGGTGCGGTACCAGCATACTGTTTCTTTACAGGAGGTAGTGCTGGTGGGTTCTGTGCAGTAACTGCAAAGTTCTGGGAAGCCTTGCGCTTCCTCGACTTCTTAGAAGACTCACCCTTCTTCTTACCCTTACCTTTACCCTTTTCCTGAGCAGAATCGGCTGACTTCTTCTTGTCACCCTTACGGGTCAGTTTACCCTATCTGACCTGAAACTCGGTCAGAGTAGCAGCTAATTCAATCGCTTGATGAATAGTGGTAGGATTACTGCCAGTCACAATGTCTTGCACAGAATCGGGTAAGCCATTGATATACCTCTCAATCGCTTTTTCCAATTGGGTAACCATAGTAGGACACAACAAACTAAGCTCCTCATAACGATCAGTATACGCACGGTGTTCTCCCCCATCTTGTTTCAAATCATCGAATTCTCATTCCAAAGCTCGAATCTCGTGACGGGGACAGAACTCTCTCATCATAAGAGCTCGAAGCTCCTCCCAAGTTTGTACCATAGCCACATCGGCACCCCTATCACGCATCACACCGTTCCACCATGTAAGAGCACGCTTCTCGAACACACTGGATGCAAATTCAACCTTACGCTCATTCGAACTTTGCACATGTCTGAATGTGCTCTCCAAACTATCGAACCATTGCAGGAGCGCGGTTGCTCCTTGAGACCCAGAAAACTTCAACGGTTTATCCGAATTGAAAGTCTTGAAACTACACTGAGCATTATTGTTATTATTGTTGTTGTATAACTGATGGATCTGGGTTACTACGTTCGGAAGCACTGCAGCCATTTGTTGAGCGACAAGGGCTATGACTTCTTCATTAGTTAGAGGTTGTGCATCTCGTCGAGGAGGCATTGTCTAAAAAGAACAAGGAGACATGAGAAACAAGTGAGATCGACAATTGGGAAAAACAAAAGAGGTATTGAAAACATCGACAAAACACAAGGAAGGCGATCATTCGTTCGTTACCTCGAACAAACAAACGACACGCAGTGACTAATCAAAGTAAATGGGTCAATATAATGTATCGTAAAGACATGCTTTAGCCTATAAGTGAACACTCATCCCAAGAGTTCCCAGGTAAGAGTGACTGGTCCGATTATGTGGATTTTTACGAACACTCTAGCCTTAGACAGAAAACTCAGGATACAGGCATCCACCCTTCCAGATTGCACGTGTTCACACTTTAAGACCCAAACTTTGACGAGATTTTGAAAACTTAGAGGGTTCAAAACCTTATAACAAATCATTTACGAAGAAATGATTAGTTTTTAAAGCGGATTCGAAATTTGTGTTCTCATTGTGGTTATCACCTAAGGATAGGTGACGGTTTTGTTTTAAAATCTAAACGCAAGAAGACTCGCGTTAGGGTCCTAGAAAGTTATAGTCTAGGTCAAAGCATTACTAATAACCTAATTCCCTATAACCATTGGCTCTGATACCAACTCTTCTGTCACACCCCGACTGCGTTAAAGCAACAAACCGTGGCGGAAACGTCGGGGAGTGTCGTAACAGAATCATTGTTTCACAACCATGGATACAAAAAGTTTCATTTTATTAATTCATTGGGTAATTTACATTGTCTTAAAACAAAACAAAACAAACAAGTTAC
Organism: Helianthus tuberosus; assembly: GCA_030545235.1. Lineage (NCBI taxonomy): Eukaryota > Viridiplantae > Streptophyta > Magnoliopsida > Asterales > Asteraceae > Helianthus > Helianthus tuberosus. Next base: position 119,327,667 of record CM060409.1, read on the forward strand.
ACATCGATTATCATTGTTATTATGTCACTAAGGCCTCGTCTAAATCCTAGGTGAACATGTATCCTAGCAATCAACATCATTCAACACCACCTGAAAAATATGTAAAATCAAAGTCAGCAAGGAAATGCTGGCGAGCACATAGGTTTTATGAGAGTATCGGATTCATGGCTCGTTTTCATGTTGCAGTACCTTAATAAAAACCTTGTTTTGAAAAGTGAATAGTATTATAACATAATTAACCAACTCAAATCAAGTTGGTTATAGTTTATAAAATCTCGCAGCCATGATTCTTAACCCAAAACTTTTGTTTAAATAATCCAAATCGTAAATTGTTCTTGTTATAAAACTCGTATGGTTTATATCATTTAGAAAACATCGTTATGTGACATCGTATCAAAATTGTTTACCCAAGTGAACTAAATAATGACACGAAACGTAATATGATAAAAGCACTTATATATAAGAAGTACCAGCAGTGTATCTACCATGCTTTTATCATGTTACACCCATCCCATTATCTAATCACAACCCAAAAACCAATCGTTTGTTCAAATCGTTTAACTCGTTCAAATCGTTTAACTCGTTCAAATCGTTTCCAAAATAGTTTAAATTATCCCAAAATCGTTCTCGTTTTAATTGTGAAAACTACTTTTGATCGGCTCGCTAATAACATCCAAACCTTCGCAACTCGCCTATCGCCAATCTCGCATTAACAAACCACCAAAGGGTAAGTTAACAATCACATATTCAGTCGTTACCCACATAACCCCCACACATAACCATGGGTGCAGTGTGATGTCGGTTCGGCCAAAACTAATGAATGTTATTCATTATGTAATTACAACCAACAAGTTTGTTCACATTATCGAAATCGTTATTAATTTAGTATAAACCATTTTAATCATTTTCGAAACCATCGTTAAAACATTGAAATCATTTAGCACATATGAATCATCCCAAAACAATTGAAAACAGTAAAATAGGGGAACTACGTACTCACTTTGAAGTGCAAAGTATCCTCAATCCAAAGAATTCAACAAGCTCAAGCAAAACAAAGAAATTCAAGTAGCACCTAGTAATCAAATCACTAGTCAAATAATCGACACCTAAATCGGAAGATCGGACAGAATGAGGTCTTGTAAACTAGGTGAGTGTTGGAACTCATGTGATATGGTTTAACAAAGCCTACATTCTAGATCGGAACCTATCCTAAGTGCTTTCGACCCGTTATGACCCATTAAGGTAGCTTACGCTACTTTAACGCGTCGTTCGCGCAAACGCGCGTTCGAGACGTCTAACTAGTCCTATGACAAGTATTATATGCCTAAACATGTTGAATAATTAGTTAAGTGACAAAAGTGTATGTTACATATGCTTAAAATCCAATTATGCATGAAAAGGGCATTTTGGTCATTTTCCTAAGGCATATAAACTACCTATCATACAACTACTTAAACTAAGTGACCATAAGGTATAACCTCGGAAGGTTATTCCCTATACAACTATGGTCACTAAACATGCTTGGTCGGATCCTAATGATCGACCAAACGGGCCTAGTTTGAAAGTCTAAGCGGTTGTTAAGACCGCTTGACTTACGACTCTACACAAGCACAAGACTAAGAGTGACGAGCTAAACATGTTAAGACATGCTTAACTAAGTTAGAAAACAGGTTTTGATATCAAAACAAAGGGTTTTGATACCCAAGAATAGTTTGGTTGCAAAATACGCATAAAGACGCATTTTGACCGAAACTATGACTCGTCACTACGCCTAATCAACGTGGTAATCAGTAGGTATAGTCACACGGGACTATAACCATCGTGATTACGCTCACGTTGCAAAGTTCAAACGAACTTTGTGTTGACCAAAAACTGGTCAAAGCAGAAAGTCAAACACTATTCGACTTTTACGCTTAAAAAGCAATAAAAGCACGAAAAAATACTTACAAAGGGTCCAAGCTAGGAAGTTTTGATCTAAAGATTACTCAGGTATGAAGTATACACTCCAACTTAGAGTAAAATCAGATCAAAGTGTGAGGAAAGAATGAAAATGAGTTGGGTTTATATAGTTTTCGGTAAACTGTTTGGATTGTTCCTCGCAAAACGTGCTTTGATCTTGGCCTTACACTTGGGCACATGGTTTTGTAATACAAGGGGACATTAAAAACCATCAAATCTAGCCCATAGTATCCAAAATCAATGGTTAAAAACCATCAAAACCAGCTCAAAGACCAGATTCAATGTTTCTGTGCTGTTAGTCTGTCGCGCCCCACGTACCATATAGCCTGGGCTTACGCGCCCAGCCTGGCATGTTTGACAGATTGTCACTTTTGGTCTCTGCAGCCCAGAAACTTGGTTTTTGATGCATTTTTGACACGTTTAAGCCCCGTTAACCCCATTTCAAGGCTATAAAATGAAGTTAAAGTATAGGGAACTTAAAATATGCTCAAAAACATCTCAGATGTCGGTTCGTTTGGTCGTACGGTTGCGTTATTCGGGTAATTACGACGGAAATCGTAACGAACGCAAAAACGATCCAAATTAAGCGACGAATGGAATTTTATCATGCCAATCACTAAAATAAAATATTTTAATGATCACATAAATTTTTGGATGTCCAGATATATTCAGAACGTAAGATATGCGTGAAAAATGCAAACTTATGCACTTTTTGACGCTTTTAGTCCCTGATTGACCAAAAAGTTTATTTTAGCATACCGAACCCCTCAAAGCCTATTTATAAGCTATGTAAAGGATATTTAGGGTATGTTTAACTTATGATCAAGTTTTGGAATGTTCGTTACTATACAAATCGGCATAGTTTCACAGTTTGACACAAATAGTCCCTGCGATCGAACAAACTTGATTTCAACACACCAGACCATCCAAAACTTATTTCTAAGTTATGTAAAGGTTATTTAAGGTATGTTAAGCCTATTTCACTATCCTGAAGTGTTTGTCATGCTAAACTGACTGTGTTTACGCACCGGTTTGCGTATAACCTTCCAGAAAGCGATTTAAAGCTTGAAATCGGACTCAAATCAAATTGTAAAATCATCAAACACAAATACACACATAATAACACCAAAACACATATAATAACACCAAAACACATTGTTTTATTAATAAGTAACATTGTTTTACATTGTACATCGGTTACAGAGCACAAGTTGTCACAGTCTCCCCTACTTTAGGAAATTTTGTCCCGAAATTTTAACTAGAGGAAACTTGTGAGAAGAATTGCGGATATTTCACCTTCATTTGGTCCTCACATTCCCAAGTAAACTCTGGGCCACGTTTGGATTCACAGCGAACCTTGACCAATCGAATTCATTTGTTCTTCAACTGTTTGACTGCACGGTCCATTGTCTCCACGGGTTTCTCGACAAAGTGTAACGTTTCATCAATTTGAATTTCGTCGAGTGGAATGTGAAGATTAGCATCAGCTAAACACTTTCGCAAATTGGACACGTGAAAAGTCGGATGAATATTTCCAAGCTCTGGAGGTAGCTCTAGTCGATAGGCAACCTTTCCAATTCTTTCAGCAATCTTAAATGGTCCAACATATCGAGGTGCAAGTTTTCCTTTCTTTCCAAATCTCACCACTCCCTTCCAAGGTGACACCTTGAGTAGGACATGGTCGCCAACTTGAAATTTCAAGGGCTTGCATCGCATATCCGCATAACTCTTTTGACGGCTTCTAGCTGTCACAAGATTATCGCGAATTTTCTTGATTTTGTCTGTTGTTTCCAGAATGAGCTCAGGTCCAGTAAGCTGAGCTTCACCGATCTCATTCCAACATACAGGTGAACGACATTTTCGACCGTAGAGAGCTTCGAATGGTGCCATATTGATGCTAGCATGATAACTGTTGTTGTAAGAGAACTCGATCAATGGCAGATGAGAATCCCAATTACCACCAAAGTCTATCACGCATGCTCTAAGCATATCCTCCAAAGTTTGAATCGTCCTCTCAGATTATCCATCTATTTGGGGATGATAAGCAGTGCTTAGATTTAGTTGGGTTCCCATAGCAGATTGCATGGTCTTCCAAAAATGAGATGAAAATCGAGCATCACGATCAGAAATGATATCCAAAGGAACACCATGTCGAGATACTATCTCATCAACATAAATCTTTGCAAGTTTATCAGTAGATAGATCCTTGCGAATCGGAATAAAATGAGTTGACTTCGTTAATCGATCGATAACAATCCATATAGCATCGTGACCTTTAGATGTACACGGTAATTTAGTGATGAGATCCATTGCAATGTTCTCCCACTTCCAAACCGGTATCTCTGGTTGTACAAGCAAACCAGATGGTCGTTGATGTTCAGCCTTGACTTTGAGACAAGTTAGGCATTTCGATACATATAAGGCAATATCCTTCTTCATACCAGGCCACCAATACTGAGTATGAAGATCCTTGTACATTTTATCAGCACCAGGATGGATAGAAAATCGAGACTTATGAGATTCGTCCATCACCAAAATGCGAAGATCGTCTTGTTTTGGAATCCACAAACGGTCCTTGAAGTAGAGTAACCCATCGTCATTCGCTTCGAGTTTAAGCTCAAGTTGACGTGGTAATTCCTTACCCATCAAATTTTGTGAAACACAAGATTGCTGAGCTTGAGAGACACGAGTTTGAAGATCAGATAGAGTTCAAACAGAATGAAGCTTGACTCGCTCCTTTCGACTAAGCGCATCGGCTACGACATTCGCCTTACCATGATGGTAGCAAATCTCGCAATCGTAATCGCTCAAGATCTCAATCCATCATCGTTGCCTCATGTTCAGCTCCTTCTGATTAAGAATGTGTTGAAGACTTTTGTGGTCTGTGAAAACCACACACTTCGTGCCACAAAGATAGTGTCTCCAGATTTTTAGCGCAAAAACCACAGCACCTAACTCAAGATCATGAGTGGTGTAGTTCTTCTCGTGAACTTTCGGCTGTCTTGACGCATAAGCTATCACTTTACCTCGTTGCATAAGAACGCAACCAAGTCCTAGATTCGACGCGTCACAATAGACAACAAAATCATCATTTCCCTCAGGCAAAGATAGAACAGGAGCATCACAGAGCTTCTGTTTCAGCGTTTGGAACGCTTCTTCTTGCTTGGGTCTCCACTCAAAAGGCTTATTCTTCTGAGTCAAAGTAGTGAGAGGAACCGCAATCTTCGAGAAGTTCGAAATAAAATGACGATAATAACCAGCGAGACCAAGAAAAGAACAAATTTCTGTAGGTGTCGTTGGTGTATTCCAATCCTTAATTGCAACAATTTTGGATGGATCCACATGAATACCCTGCTCGTTGACTATATGACCCAAAAACTGAACTTCTTTAAGCCAGAATTCACACTTGGAGAATTTTGCAAAAAGTTGTTCCTTCTTCAGGAGTTCCAATGTCAAACGAAGGTGTTACTCGTGATCGGCTTGTGACAACCCGAGTTTTCAAGGTCTCTACCCGACTTAACTCAATACTTAATTGCAAAATGTTTGTATCTCTATATTTGATATGCAATATAACTGTGCTCTTATATATATATATGATGTGCAATGAAAGTGTGTTAACTGATATATGTTTAGTACAATTATAATGTTAGTTCACTTAATAAAAAGATGGAACCTTTGGCCGAAATCACCCCAACCCAAATGCCCACCCGAAAACACCCCATATCCGAAAACACTTTAGTGTTTTCGTCATAACTGCCGAAAACAAGAAATGGGCTTCGGCCCAGTTGCTACCTGTTATATGCTTTATTCAACCCTTACGTAAACGTTTTAATCGACAAACCTAACTCTCACCCTCAAGTCGACGGAAGCCCTCCTCTTATTCGAAGTCAGATTTTCCCTGGATTGATCATTCTTTGTTCGGTTAGTGTTTTCCACAGTTAAATTAACGATAGTTCTACATGGATGTTTATGATGCTTTGAGTTTAATATGCATGACATGATCGGTTATATTATTGTATGCGAAACCTGGTGTGATCTAGAGTTCTAGGGTTATTATGATTGAATGATTAATCTTGAACGATGTGAAGGCGATCAGGATCTGAAAGCATGTTAACTTGCTAACAGTGTTTGATTAGGTGATATGTTAATCTATTGTTGAATGCATAAAAGGGTTTCTGATAAATGTGAGTATTGTGATGCTGTTGTTGTGATGAGTGATAGGGTCGTTGATTCGCATGAATTGATATGATTGAATAACTGTATGATGTAAGAGATGTAACTGTTAAATGATTGTTGGGATTGTTCGTAATTGTTGTTGATGATGATGATGTTACCAGCGAAAACACAAGAGTCAGACGAAAACACAAGGTGTTTTCGTCACACCTTATGTCCGACGAAAACAAAAGGCTTTTCGCCACTAAAGTGTTTTCGTCACATGTGTGACACTGTTAGTTATCATTACTGTTAGTTATCAACTATGTTTAGTTTATTAACTGAGTTAAGTTATTAACTCTGTTAACTTTATTAACTCTATTAAATTCATGCATGAAACTCAGTTAAGTATTAACTCTGTTAGTTCAGTGAACTCAGTTAGTTTATTTATGCTGTTAAATATGTGACTCTGTTATGTATGATCCAGTTAAGCTTGCTAACTCTGTTAAGTGTGTTATTGGATAATTAAATTAGAATAACCTGCAAAAGATAATTATGTGGAGCATGAATTGTATGAACATGATTAAGTGTTGTGTGATGCATGATGTTAACTGCCAAACACATCCTGTGGTATTTATTGCATGTGAAACTTTACAAACATGTACTGATTGTGAATACGTGCATAACTATAGGACTTGACGGATTACTTGTGAGCACATAGTTTAGCATACCGAGCAAACCAAGGTGAGTTCACACTCTTTCCAAGGCATGGGATTCCCAAGGGTTGGGAATGGGTTAATGATTTAAACGGTAACTACAACCATCCTCCGTAGGTAGGATGCCAAGATTTCATACTGGACCAAAACTCTATCATGAAGTCCCTCATTTATATCGACTTAATCGCCGAGGCCTATGGCGAGCGGGTCATTAGTTAATAGCGCTATTAGGTTTAACAAACCTCACACCGTGCCAGTCAGACGGGCGTGTACTAATGGACTATGGGCAAAGGGTCAATGCTGATAGACATTGACTTAGGGCACCACTTACATTTTCGTAGTAGTCGATACGCACGGTCTAGTAACACATGGGAAGCCCCCACTAATCTTCGCAAACATGTCTGGGAGACCGCGATACGAATCAATACGATACATGGTTTACAAAACGAACATATGATTTAAGAAACGAATACTATAACTAAACAACCAACTGTGAACTCGCTCAACTTTGTTGTTGATTCGTTGTTACATGCCTTGCAGGTCGTTAGGTACTCATGGAGCTTGCACAGGGAGGCGCGGTCTTTGTGGGACATGGCAGTGTGTGCCATGCTAAAAACATTACTTTATTTCGTACTTAATACTTACATTGGGTTTTACAATTATGCTTCCGCTAAACACTTAACTACGTTTTTGATTTGAAACACCTTTCATATTGTGTGGTTGAATTTACTTATTACTTGTTATGTTCAATATGATTGGTGTCCTGATCCTGGTCAGTCTTCTGTTAAAATCAGACTATAACCTGTACAGTGCTCAACGATCCACAACGACGCTTCGCTCCACGTGTAAGACTCGAAATTCTAGGTGATATGATTTATGTTTACATTGCCTACTTGCTAGTTACATAGAACTTTGCTCATGGTATGCTTAGATAAACATAACAACTATTGTTTGAAAACACTTGTGTGCTTACTCTCTTCTGTCATCGCACTTTCGCAAACCTTTCTCACTCATGTTTCCTTTGATATGAAGATCATGAGTGGACGCGTTAACCTAACTCAAGCCCAGTTGGCGGCTTTGATCACTGAACAAGTTACTGCAGCGCTTGCAACCGCCCAAGCAGGAGGTATATTTTGCAGTTGCAACTCACTCTAGGATCTTTAGATCCTACACTCCTAAACCAACTCTTGTGTTTAACCTTGTCATGTTCTTATATACACAACAGGTCTGAATGCTCAGCCGCCTGCGTGCACGTTCAAAACTTTCATGGACTGTCGTCCTAGTACTTTCAGTGGCACTGAAGGGGCTGTTGGATTCCTCCACTGGTTCAAGAAGCTCGAGTCAGTCTTCGAAATCTGTGAATGCCCTGAGGCTCGTAGGGTGAAGTATGCCACTGGTACTCTTGAAGGTGTTGCGTTGACTTGGTGGAACGCACAAGTGCAAATGTTGGGGCTGGTAGCTGCCAATGCTACCCCATGGAACGACTTTAAGGAACTAATCAAGCGGGAATACTGTAGTCGTGATGACATCCACAAGTTGGAAGTGGAGTTCTTTAACCTGAAGATGACAGGGTCAGAGATAGAGGCGTATACGAAAAGGTCAAACGAGCTGGCCATCTTGTGTCCAACTATGGTGGATCCTCCCATCAAGCGTATCGTGCTGTATCTCAGGGGTCTTGTACCAGAAATTCAAAGCCATGTGACTTCGGCTAACCTTGCTACCATCCAGGGTGTTACTCGTCTTGCTTATCGTCTCACAGACCAGGCAGTGGAATAGAACAGGCTGCCTAAGCTCATCGGTGCTACTACTGCTACCACTTCTGCTACTCCCAGTGACAACAAGCGAAAATGGGATGGAGCCTCCCGCAAAGGTTCGACTTCAGTTCAGTCCCAGGCACAGCAGCGAAGGATTGATGACTATCAGAGCCCTGGTCAGCAATCTTCTGGTAGTCAAGGGCAGGGTGGATATCGAGGAAACCTCACAAAGTGCAACAAATGCAACAGACACCACAATGGTCAGTGCAACAAGGGTCGTTGTCAGCGGTGTCTCAAGATGGGTCATGAAGCTAAGGATTGCAGGAGCTCACGACCTGCGAATCAGAACCATCAACAACAACCACCCGCTCCACAGAACCAGCAGCAGCAACAGCGATGAAACAGGGGGTGCTTTCAGTGTGGTGCTGAAGGCCACTTCAAGCGGAACTGCCCTCAGTTAAACCAGAATCAGAACAACAACAACAATAATCAGGGCAATGGGAACAACAATGGGGATAACAACGGGGGAAACAATGGAAACAATGGCACCCGGGGCCGCGTGTTCGTGATCGGTCAGGGTGACGCAAGGAATGATCCTAACGTAGTGATGGGTAAGTTCCTTCTCGACGACTTTTATGTTACTGTTTTATTTGATTCGGGTGCCGATACCAGTTATGTGTCTCTTAAAGTTAGTCAAATGCTCAAGCGCACACCAACACTTTTGAACACCAAGCATGTCGTAGAGTTAGCAAACGATAAGAGTGTAGAGGCCACACACATAGTTCAGGGTTGTAATCTTATCCTCGCTGGTCAGACTTTCTCTATCGATCTCATTCCTATAGTTCTGGGTAGTTTCGACATCGTCATTGGGATGGATTGGTTATCACAACAGCAAGCAGAGATCCTATGCAAAGAGAAGATTGTTCGTATTCCCCGTTCTGGCAAAGAACCTCTCGAAATTCAAGGCGACAAGAGTGGTGCTGTAGTGGGCATCATCTCCTTCCTTAAGGCCCAGAAGTGTTTGCGAAAGGGCCACACCGCTATCTTAGCACTTGTTACTGACGCATCAACGAGAGAGAAGAGAATAGAGGATATCCCAGTAGTACGCGACTTTCCTCAAGTGTTTCCTGAAGATTTACCTGGGCTACCGCCTCATCGCCAGGTCGAATTCCAAATCGAGCTAGCTCCTGGAGCAGTACCCATAGCTCGAGCACCTTATCGCTTAGCTCCAGCTGAACTGGAAGAACTGTCCAAGCAATTGCAAGAACTCTTGAATAAGGGTTTCATACGTCCTAGCTCTTCACCCTGGGGAGCTCCAGTATTATTTGTAAAGAAGAAAGACGGTACCTTCCGTATGTGCATAGATTACCGCGAACTCAACAAGGTGACTGTGAAGAATCGCTATCCTCTTCCACGTATTGATGACTTGTTCGATCAGTTGCAAGGGTCGAGCTACTATTCGAAGATTGATCTGAGATCAGGCTACCATTAACTGAGAGTCTGGGGCGAGGACGTCTCCAAAACAGCATTCAGAACTTGCTACGGCCACTACGAGTTTCTGGTCATGCCATTCGGGTTAACAAACGCGCCTGCAGTCTTCATGGATCTCATGAACAGAGTGTGTAAGCCTTACTTGGAAAATTTTGTTATTGTATTCATCGACGACATTTTGATCTACTCCAAGAGTCAGGAGGAACACGAGCAGCATTTGCGACTTATCTTGGAACTTCTACGTACAGAGCAACTCTATGCAAAGTTCTCGAAATGTGACTTATGGCTTCGTGAAGTCCATTTCCTAGGCCACGTGGTAAAAAAGGATGGGATTCACGTTAATCCATCCAAGGTAGACTCGATCAAGAACTGGCCTGCACCGCGTACACCAACAGAAATCCGCCAATTTTTGGGTTTGGCGGGCTACTACAGAAGGTTCATCAAAGACTTCTCGAAGATTGCACAGCCGCTTACTCTACTAACTCAGAAAGGCGTTATCTATCGTTGGGGTAATACACAGGAATCAGCATTTCAGCACTTGAAGGATAGACTTTGTAGCGCACCTATTCTTTCATTGCCAGAGGGCACAGACGATTTCGTGGTTTATTGTGACGCATTAATTCAGGGTCTTGGTTGTGTGTTGATGCAACGGGATAAAGTCATCGCTTACGCCTCGCGCTAACTTAAGATTCATGAAAGGAATTACACTACACACGATTTGGAGCTGGGAGCTGTTGTTTTCGCACTCAAGATATGGAGACATTACCTGTACGGTACCAAGTGCACCATTTATACCGATCACAGGAGTCTCGAGCATATCTTCAAACAGAAGGAGTTAAACATGCGACAACATCGATGGGTCGAGCTATTGAATGATTACGAATGTGCCATCAAGTACCATCCGGGCAAAGCCAATGTTGTGGCCGACGCCCTCAGTCGAAAGGATACTACACCTAGGCGCGTGCGAGCCTTACAACTCACTATCCAATCAAGTCTTCCTGCACAGATACGAGATGCTCAGGTAGAAGCATTGAAACCAGAAAACGTCAGGGCTGAAGCCCTACGCGGCTCAAGGCAACGGTTAGAACAAAAGGAAGACGGCACCTACTACGTAACAGGACGCATTTGGGTCCCACTCTATGGCAACTTACGAGAACTTGTAATGGATGAAGCACATAAGTCTCGTTACTCGGTACATCCTGGGTCGGATAAGATGTACCACGATCTCAGGTCTACGTATTGGTGGCCTAGCATGAAAGCCCACATAGCAACCTACGTTAGCAAATGTTTGACTTGTGCGAGAGTCAAGACTGAATATCAGAAACCATCGGGCCTACTCCAACAACCAGAAATACCACAATGGAAATGGGAACAAATTTCCATGGATTTTGTTACTGGCCTGCCTAGATCTCAACGTGGAAATGATACTATTTGGGTGGTCGTGGACCGACTCACAAAGTCTGCACACTTCTTGGCTATCAAGGAAACGGATAAGTTCTCTACCTTAGAAGACGTTTACCTGAAGGAAGTGGTTTCAAGGCACGGGGTGCCAACCTCTATCATATCAGATCGTGATGCACGTTTTACCTCTGAACTGTGGCAAGCTATGCACAAGTCCTTTGGCTCACATTTAGATATGAGCACAGCTTATCATCCACAGACGGATGGGCAGTCTGAACGCACCATCCAAACCCTTGAAGACATGCTTAGGGCATGTGTAATCGATTTCGGCAACGGCTGGGAAAAACATCTCCCGTTAGTGGAGTTTTCGTATAACAACAGCTACCACACCAGCATCCAAGCCGCTCCATTTGAGGCATTATACGGACGTAAATGCCGATCACCTCTTTGTTGGGCAGAGGTTGGCGACAGCCAGATCACTGGCCTAGAACTTGTGGTAGACACAACAGAAAGGATTGCTCAGATACGAGAACGCATGGCGGCAGCTCGTGACCGTCAGAAAAGCTACGCTGATAAGCGCAGGAAACCACTCGAGTTCCAAGTTGGGGATCGAGTGCTACTCAAAGTTTCACCCTGGAAGGGTGTGGTTCGCTTTGGAAAAAGGGGCAAACTTAATCCGCGTTACGTTGGACCGTTCGAAATCATTGAGAAGATAGGCAAAGTGGCCTACAAACTAAACCTACCAGCAGAACTCAGTGCAGTTCACAACGTTTTCCACGTGTCGAATCTGAAGAAGTGTCTGTCAGATGAGACCCTCATAGTTCCTTTGAAGGAACTCACAATCGACGATCAGTTGCGATTCGTCGAGGAACCAGTTGAAATCATGGACCGAGACGTTAAGGTCCTCAAGCACACTAGAATACCTCTTGTTCGAGTTCGTTGGAACTCCCGTCGTGGCCCAGAGTTTACCTGGGAACGAGAAGATCAAATGAAACTCAAGTATCCCCAGTTGTTCGGAAACAGTGCAACCACTACTGAGGCTGAAGCTACTACAGAATTTCGGGACGAAATTCCAAATCAACGGGGGGATTATGTGACACCCCAGGAAAACCAGGAAACAACGCAACACAACTAGCTTCCTCAGTAACCACGTGCTAAATTTCAGGACGGAATTTCTTTCAAGTTGGGGATAATGTGACAACCCGAGTTTTCAAGGTCTCTACCCGACTTAACTCAATACTTAATTGCAAAATGTTTGTATCTCTATATTTGATGTGCAATATAAGTGTGCTCTTATATCTATATATATGATGTGCAGTGAAAGTGTGTTAACTGATATATGTTTAGTACGATTATAATGTTAGTTCACTTAATAAAAAGATGGAACCTTTGGCCGAAATCACCCCAACCCAAATGCCCACCCGAAAACACCCTATGTCCGAAAACACTTTAGTGTTTTCGTCCTAACTGCCGAAAACAGGAAATGGGCTCCGGCCCAGTAGCTACCTGTTATATGCTTTATTCAACCCTTACGTAAACGTTTTAATCGACAAACCCTAACTCTCACCCTCAAGTCGATGGCAGCCCTCCTCTTATTCGAAGTCAGATTTTCCCTGGATTGATCATTCTTTGTTCGGTTAGTATTTTCCACAGTAAAATTAACGATAGTTCTATATGGATGTTTATGATGCTTTGAGTTTAATATGCATGACATGATCGGTTATATTATTGTATGCGAAACCTTGTGTGATCTAAAGTTCTAGGGTTATTATGATTGAATGATTAATCTTGAACGATGTGAAGGCGATCAGGATCTGAAAGCATGTTAACTTGCTAATAGTGTTTGATTAGGTGATATGTTAATCTATTGTTGAATGCATAAAAGGGTTTCTGATAAATGTGAGTATTGTGATGCTGTTGTTGTGATGAGTGATAGGGTCGTTGATTCGCATGAATTGATATGATTGAATAACTGTATGATGTAAGAGATGTAACTGTTAAATGATTGCTGGGATTGTTCGTAACTGCTGTTGATGATGATGATGTTACCAGTGAAAACACAAGAGTCAGACGAAAACACAAGGTGTTTTCGTCACACCTTATGTCCGACGAAAACAAAAGGCTTTTCGCCACTAAAGTGTTTTCATCACATGTGTGACACAATTAGTTATCATTACTGTTAGTTATCAACTATGTTTAGTTTATTAACTGAGTTAAGTTATTAACTCTATTAACTTTATTAACTCTGCTAAATTCATGCATGAAACTCGGTTAAGTATTAACTCTGTTAGTTCAGTGAACTCAGTTAGTTTATTTATGCTGTTAAATATGTGACTCTGTTATGTATGATCCAGTTAAGCTTGCTAACTCTGTTAAGTGTGTTATTGGATAATTAAATTAGAATAACCTGCAAAAGACAATTATGTGGAGCATGAATTGTATGAACATGATTAACTGTTGTGTGATGCATGATGTTAACTGCCAAACACATCCTGTGGTATTGATTGCATGTGAAACTTTACAAACATGTACTGATTGTGAATACGTGCATAACTATAGGACTTGACTGATTACTTGTGAGCACATAGTTTAGCATACCGAGCAAACCAAGGTGAGTTCACACTCTTTCCAAGGCATGGGATTCCCAAGGGTTGGGAATGGGTTAATGATTTAAACGGTAACTACAACCATCCTCCGTAGGTAGGATGCCAAGATTTCACACTGGATCAAAACTCTATCATGAAGTCCCTCATTTATATCAACTTAATCGCCGAGGCCTATGGCGAGCGGGTCATTAGTTAATAGCGCTATTAGGTTTAACAAACCTCACACTGTGCCAGTCGGACGGGCGTGTACTGATGGACTATGGGCAAAGGGTCAATGCTGATAGACATTGACTTAGGGCACCACTTACATTTTCGTAGTAGTCGATACGCACGGTCAAGTAACACGTGGGAGGCCCCCACTAATCTTCGCAAACATGTCTGGGAGACCGCGATACGAATCAATACGATACATGGTTTACAAAACGAACATATGATTTAAGAAACGAATACTATAACTAAACAACCAACTGTGAACTCGCTCAACTTTGTTGTTGATTCGTTGTTACATGTCTTGCAGGTCGTTAGGTACTCTTGGAGCTTGCACAGGGAGGCGCGGTCGTTGTGTGACATGGCAGTGCGTGCCATGCTAAAAACATTACTTTATTTCGTACTTAATACTTACATTAGGTTTTACAATTATGCTTCCGCTAAACACTTAACTACGTTTTTGATTTGAAACACCTTTCATATTGTGTGGTTGAATTTACTTATTACTTGTTATGTTCAATATGATTGGTGGCTTGATCCTGGTCAGTCACGCCTCCAAGCGGTGAAACTCCGCGCGTGGATTTTTGGGTGTGTGACACGGCTCGAGACTTCGAATAAACAAGAATATCGTCGATGAACACAATGATGAACTTGTCTAAATAAGGTTTACAGACCCTATTCATTAAGTCCATGAAGATAGCTGGAGCATTTATCAAACCAAAAGGCATGACGGTGAACTCATGATGACCATATCTCGTGCGGAAAGCAGTTTTGGGAATATCTTCTTCGAGAACACGAAGTTGATGATACCCAGAATGCAGATTGATCTTAGAAAAACAGGTAGCACCTTGCAGCTGATCAAAGAGATCATCGATTCGAGGTAGGGGATATCAATTCTTGATGGTAAGCTTATTAAGCTCACGATAATCGATACACATACGAAAAGACCCATCTTTCTTTTTTACAAACAGGACTAGAGCGCCCCAAGGTGAATAACTCGTTCGGATGAATCCTTTATTAGATAACTCTTGAAGTTGTTTCGATAACTCTTGCATCTCAGACGGTGCAAGACGATAAGGTGCTTTCGCAATCGGGTTGGCATTAGGTACAAGATCAATATGAAACTTGACCTGACGAACTGGAGGCAAACCAGGCAGTTCATCAGGATACACCTCTGGATAATCTCGAACAGTCGGAATATCCTGAATACACCTGCTTTTGCCCTTCTCCTCGGTGACATGTGCCAGAAAAGCAACATATCCTTTTCGTAAATAACTTCGGGCTTTCGTACACGACATGAGTTTCAAACCACTTGATGGTTTCTCGCCACGAACTTCTAGAATTCCACCAGACAAAAGAGGAATACGAACGATCTTATCGAAACAAACTACCTCAGCATGATGTTTTGTTAACCAATCCATCCCCACGATAATGTCAAAACTCCCAAGTTGCATCGGTGTGAGGTCAATAGGAAAAAGATGGTTATCAACGTTCAATTGACAATCACGAATAACAGAATCGAGTACGAGAGGTTTACCAGTAGCAACTTCGACAGATAAGGGTTTCCTCAGTTTAGTTCTAGGTATCGCAAGCAAAGGCTCAAAAGATAACGAAACAAAACTTCTATCGGCACCAGAATCAAAAAGAACAGATGCAGGTCGATTGTTAACAAGGAATGTACCATTGACAACCTCGTTGTCAGCTCTAGCCTCATTTGCGTTCAAGTTGTACGCTCGTCCATGAGCAGGATTCATATTGGCATTCGCATTCGCATTCACCAACCTCAGGCAGTTGTTGCGGAAATGACCCATTTCACCGCAACTGTAACACGAACCAGGTGGGAATCTAGCAGCATTCCCCTAAACTTGTGCTAGAATCTGAGCAGCTTGATTCTGACCCAAACGACAGATGTCGGCCAAGTGCCTAAGTTTACCGTAATTAGTACATTGTTTACAAGCTCGTTGTGCAACATGATGACCATTGCACCTTGTACAGTGAGGTGCGGTACCAGCGTACTGTTTCTTCGCAGGAGGTAGTGCTGGTGGGTTCTGTGCAGTAACTGCAAAGTTCTGGGAAGCCTTGCGCTTCCTCGACTTCTTAGAAGACTCACCCTTCTTCTTACCCTTACCTTTACCCTTTTCCTGAGCAGAATCGGCTGACTTCTTCTTGTCACCCTTACGGGTCAGTTTACCCTTTCTGGCCTGAGACTCGGTCAGAGTAGCAGCTAATTCAATCGCTTGACGAACAGTGGTAGGATTACTGCCATTCACAATGTCTTGCACAGAATCAGGTAAGCCATCGATATACATGTCAATCGCTTTTTCCAATGGGGTAACCATAGTAAGACACAACAAACTAAGCTCCTCATAACGATCTGTATATGCACGGTGTTCTCCCCCATCTTGTTTCAAATCATCGAATTCTCATTCCAAAGCTCGAATCTCGTGACGGGGACAGAATTCTCTCATCATAAGAGCTCAGAGCTCCTCCCAAGTTTGTGCCATAGCCATATCGGCACCCCTATCACGCATCACACCGTTTCACCATGTAAGAGCATGCTTCTCGAACACACTGGATGCAAATTCAACCTTACGCTCATTTGGACATTGCACATGTCTGAATGTGCTCTCCAAACTTTCGAACCATTGCTGGAGCGCGGTTGCTCCTTGAGACCCAGAAAACTTCAACGGTTTAGCCGAATTGAAAGTCTTGAAACTACACTGAGCATTATTGTTATTATTGTTGTTGTATAACTGATGGATCTGGGTTATTACGTTCGGAAGCACTGCAGCCATTTGTTGAGCGACAAGGGCTGCGACTTCTTCATTAGTTAGAGGTTGTGCATCTCGTCGAGGAGGCATTGTCTAAAAAGAACAAGGAGACATGAGAAATAAGTGAGATCGACAATTGGGAAAAAACAAAAGAGGTATTGAAAACATCGACAAAACATTAGGAAGGGGATTATTCGTTCGTTACCTCGAACAAACAAACGACACGCAGTGACTAATCAAAGTAAATGGGTCAATATAATGTATCGCGAAGACATGCTTTAGCCTATAAGTGAACACTCATCCCAAGAGTTCCCAGGTAAGAGTGACTGGTCCGATTATGTGGATTTATACGAACACTCTAGCCTTAGACAGAAAACTCAGGATACAGGCTTCCACCCTTCCAGATTGCACGTGTTCACACTATAAGACCCAAACTTTGACGAGATTTTGAAAACTTAGAGGGTTCAAAACCTTATAACAAATCATTTACGAAGAAATGATTAGTTTTCAAAGCGAACTCGAAATTTGTGTTCTCATTGTGGTTATCACCTAAGGATAGGTGACGGTTTTGTTTTAAAATCTAAACGCAAGAACACTCGCGTTAGGGTCCTAGAAAGTTATAGTCTAGGTCAAAGCATTACTAATAACCTAATTCCCTATAACCATTGGCTCTGATACCAACTCTTCTGTCAGACCCCGACCGCGTTAAAACAACAAACCGCGGCGGAAACGTCAGGGAGTGTCGTAACAGAATCATTGTTTCACAACCATGGATACAAAAAGTTTCGTTTTATTGATTCATTGGGTAATTTACATTGTCTTAAAATAAAACAAACAAGTTACACATCGATTATCATTGTTATTATGTCACTAAGGCCTCGTCTAGATCCTAGGTGAACATGTATCCTAGCAATCAACATCATTCAACACCACCTGAAAAATATGTAAAATCAAAGTCAGCAAGGAAATGCTGGCGAGCACATAGGTTTTATGAGAGTATCGGATTCATGGCTCGTTTTCATGTTGCAATACCTTAATAAAAACCTTGTTTTGAAAAGTGAATAGTATTGTAACATAATTAACCAACTCAAATCAAGTTGGTTATAGTTTATAAAATCTCGCAGCCATGATTCTTAACCCAAAACATTTGTTTAAATAATCCAAATCGTAAATTGTTCTTGTTATAAAACTCGTATGGTTTATATCATTTAGAAAACATCGTTATGTGACATCGTATCAAAATTGTTTACCCAAGTGAACTAAATAATGACACGAAACGTAATATGATAAAAGCACTTATATATAAGAAGTACCAGCGGTGTATCTACCATGCTTTTATCATGTTACACCCGTCCCATTATCTAATCACAACCCAAAAACCAATCATTTGTTCAAATCGTTTAACTCGTTTAAATCGTTCCCAAAATCGTTTAAATTATCCCAAAATCGTTCTCGTTTTAATTGTGAAAACTACTTTTGGTCGCCTCGCTAATAATATCCAAACCTACGCAACTCGCCTATCACCAATCTCGCATTAGCAAACCACCAAAGGGTAAGTTAACATTCACAGATTCAGTCGTTACCCACATAACCCCCACACATAACCATGGGTGCAGTCTGATAACGGGATTTGTCAGATCCTATGGTACCATAACCTAATACTGGTCGGTTCGGCCAAAACTAATGAATGTTATGCGTTATGTAATTACAACCAACAAGTTTGTTCACATTATCGAAATCGTTATTAATTTAGTATAAACCATTTTAATCATTTTCGAAACCATTGTTAAAACCTCGAAATCATTTAGCACATATGAATCACCCCAAAACAATTGAAAACAGTAAAATAGGGGAACTATGTACTCACTTTGAAGTGCAAAGTATCCTCAATCCAAAGAATTCAACAAGCTCAAGCAAAACAAAGAAATTCATGTAGCACCTAGTAATCGAATCACTAGTCAAATAATCGACACCTAAATCAGGAGATCGGACAGAATGAGGTCTTGTAAACCAGGTGAGTGTTGGAACTCATGTGATATGGTTTAACAAAGCCTACATTCTAGATCGGAACCTATCCTAAGTGCTTTCGACCCGTTACGACCCATTAAGGTAGCTTACGCTACTTTAACGCGTCGTTCGCGCAAACGCGCGTTCGAGATGTCTAACTAGTCCTATGACAAGTATTATATGCCTAAACATGTTGCATAATTAGTTAAGTGACAAAAGTTTATGTTACATATGCTTAAAATCCAATTATGCATGAAAAGGGCATTTTGGTCATTTTCCTAAGGCATATAAACTACCTATCATACAACTACTTAAACTAAGTGACCATAAGGTATAACCTCGGAAGGTTATTCCCTATACAACTATGGTCACTAAACATGCTTGGTCGGATCCTAATGATCGACCATACGGGTCTAGTTCGAAAGTCTAAGCGGTTGTTAAGACCGCTTGACTTACGACTCTACACAAGCACAAGACTAAGAGTGACGAGCTAAACATGCTAAGACATGTTTAACTAAGTTAGAAAACAGATTTTGATATCAAAACAAAGGGTTTTGATACCCAAGAATAGTTTGGTTGAAAAATACGCATAAATACGCATTTTGACCGAAACTATGACTCGTCACTACGCCTAATCAACGTGGTAATCAGTAGGTATAGTCACACGGGACTATAACCATCGTGACTACGCTCACGTTGCAAAGTTCAAACGAACTTTGTGTTGACCAAAGACTGGTCAAAGCAGAAAGTCAAACAATGTTTGACTTTTACGCTTAAAAAGCAATAAAAGCACGAAAGAATACTTACAAAGGGTCCAAGCTAGGAAGTTTTGATCTAAAGATTACTCAGGTATGAAGTATACACTCCAACTTAGAGTAAAATCAGATCAAAGTGTGAGGAAAGAATGAAAATGAGTTGGGTTTATATAGTTTTCAGTAAACCGTTAGGATCGTTCCCCACAAAACGTGCTTTGATCTTGGCCTTACACTTGGGCACATGGTTTTGTAATACAAGGGGACATTAAAAACCATCAAATCTAGCCCATAGTATCCAAAATCAATGGTTAAAAACCATCAAAACCAGCTCAAAGACCAGATTCAATGTTTCTGTGCTGTTAGTCTATCGCGCCCCACATAGCATATAGCCTGGGCTTACGCGCCCCGCCTGGCATGTTTGACAGATTGTCACTTTTGGTCCCTGCAGCCCAGAAACTTGGTTTTTGATGCATTTTTTACACGTTTAATCCCCGTTAACCCCATTGCAAGGCTCTAAAATGAAGTCAAAGTGCAGGGAACTTAAAATATGCTCAAAAACATCTCGGATTTCGGTTCGTTTGGTCGTACGGTTGCGTTATTCGGGTAATTACGACGAAAATCGTAACGAACGCAAAAACGATCCAAATTAAGCGACGAATGGAATTTTATCATGCCAATCACTAAAATAAAATATTTTAATGATTACATAAATTTTTGGATGTCCGGATATATTCAGAACGTAAGATATGCGGGAAAATGCAAACTTATGCACTTTTTGACGCTTTTAGTCCCTGATTGACCAAAAAGTTTATTTTAGCATACCGAACCCCTCAAAGCCTATTTCTATGCTATGTAAAGGATATTTAGGGTATGTTTAACATATGATCATGTTCCAGAATGTTCGTTACTATACAAATCGGTATAGTTTCACAGTTTGACACAAATAGTCTCTGCGATCGAACAAACTTGATTTCAACACACCAAACCATCCAAAACTTATTTCTAAGTTATGTAAAGGTTATTTAAGGTATGTTAAGCCTATTTCACTATTCCAAAGTGTTTGTCGCGTTAAACGAACTGCGTTTACGCACCGTTTTGCGTATAACCTTTCAGAAAGCGATTTAAAGCTTGAAATCGGACTCGAATCAAATTGTAAATTCATCAAACACAAATACACACATAATAACACCAAAATGTGACAATTGTGCTCTATAATCGATGAACAATGCAAAACAATGATAATTATTAATAAAACAATGTGTTTTGGTGTTACTATATGTGTATTTGTGTTTGATGATTTTACGATTTGATTCGATTCCGATTTCAAGCTTTAAATCGCTTTCTGGAAAGTTATACGCAAACTGGTGCGTAAACGCAGTCAGTTTAATGTGACAAACACTCCAGAATAGTGACATAGGCTTAACATACCTTAAATATCCTCCACATAACTTAGAAATAAGTTTTGGAAGGGTTGGTGTGTTGAAAACAAGTCTATTCAATCGCAGGGACTATTTGTGTCAAACTGTGAAACTATACGATTCGTATGGTATCGAAGAGTCCGGAACTTGATCATAAGCTAAACATACCATAAATAACCTAAACATAGCTTAGAAATAAGCTTTGAGGGGTTCGGTGTGCGAAAACATGCTTATTTGATCATACAGGGACTAAAAGTGTCAAAAATGACGTAAGTTTGCATTTTCACGCATTTCTTACGTTCTGACCACTTCTGGACACTCAAAATTTTTGTACACACTAAAATATTTTTATTTTAGTGATCGGCATGCAAAAAAAAATACCGTTCGTCGCTCAATTTGGATCGTTTTCGCGTCCGTTTGAGTTTCGTCGTAATTTGACGAATAACGCGACCGTACGACCAAATGAGCCAACATCCGAGAGTTTTCTAAGCACATATTGAGTCCTATAAACTTTATTGACCTTGTAGAGCCTTGAAAATGGCTTAACGGGTGTCAAAAGTGCCTGAAATGGACTTAAACAAGTGCAGGGACCCGAACTGTCAATTCTGAAACTTTTGCTGATCTGGGGAGGCCAGGCAGGGCGTGTAAGCCTGCCCCTGTCCTTTATGCAGGCCGTGTGAATGTGCCAGCGACCAGAAATTGATTTTCAGCAACTGTTTGATACTTCAGGGGCTGTTATGGCAATTCTTTTGTGTGATGGGCAAGTTTAAGTGATCACCAAGGTTACTAATCAGCTCCTAACAATTGTATGGCCATGATTTAATCCTTGATGGCCACACAAACACATGGAAAGATCTTGTTCATCATTCTCAAGTATAAATAGCCAAGCAAATTCATTCATTCATTGCTCATTTCTTCTCATTTCTCCTCTACATCTGATTTGGAGAGTTTTCTAAATCTGATTGGAAACTTATTCTTGGTAGAAAAGATAGTGGACCCTTTGAAAGTCTTATTTCATGAATATTCTTTATGTTTAAGCAGAAAGTCAAACAGTTTGGCCAACAGTTTGACTTTCGGTTTTAATCCTCAGCGATTATACCTACTGATTGTAATCACGATAGTTATAATCCTCAGCGATTATACCTACTGATTTCCACGTTAACTAGGCGTAGTGATGAGTCAAAGTTTCGGTCAAAAGGCGTTTTAGCACGCATTTTGCAACGGAACTACTTATAGGTATCAAAACACTTTGTTTTGATACCAAATCAGTTTTATAAGTTAGTTAAACATGTTTTGACATGTTTAACTCGTCACTATTAGTTTAGTGCTTGTTTAGGGTCGAAAGTTAAGCGGTCTAAACAACCGCTTAGACTTTCGAACCCGACCCGTTTGGTTGATCATTAGGATCCGACCAAGCTTGATTAGTGATCATAATTGCATAGGGAATAACCACTGAGGTTATACCTTATGATCACATAGGATTGGTTAGTTATTTGTTAAGTAGCTTGTATGCCCATAGGAAATGACCAAAACGCCCTTTTGAAGCTTAAATCCGTATTTTACATATGTGAACATGTTTTTTACATATAATCTGATTTAGTAACATGTTTAGGTATAATTGGGCATGTAAGACTTGACATATGTGACAACTGGCACGAAACCTGTAATTTCCGTAAACTTTAACTATTAATTAATGACTGCAATTATGTGCTTAATTGTCAGCAATGTCTGAACACATACTAAACAAGTGAATTCATGCACGTTGTATACTACAAAATATTGCTTTATGCATAAACGAGAGCGTTGCATCAGAAATACTAGTAAACTCACCGGTAAGACACACTGTGTCAACAGAACTGCAGAAAGCAGTCAGACATTAAAATTGGAGCCTAGGTGTAGGTCCGACAACAAGAATACATTAAAACCCAAGAATACATACAAGGGTTTACATATATACATTACGGAATCTAAAATACGCACTAAAAAGCACCCGAAACGCACTTTAAGTGCAGAATTATATATAATTCAGCTCAAATCAGCATTTAAACATATGAATATTATGCAAAAATTTCGTTTTATTACCCAGAATACTTCCCGAAGTGTTGGGAATTGAAAAGAGTACAAAGGATACTTAAAAGACACTAAAAGGTGCAATTTAGCACTTTAACAAACCGGTATATAACCGAACAACCGGATATTACCCGGAACACCAAAATAATGCTAGAAGCATTGTTTTTATTTTTCTAAGCTAGTTAGGGTCCCCGAACACCCTAACACACTATATATTACTTAACATGCTTAAACACCTAAATCTAATACTTAAAACTAACTAGAAGCATGTAACTAAAGTTGAAAACCAACCATGCCCCCCCCCCCCCATGTTGAACGGTTAAGGGACATGGGGGCCACACCATGATTTTAGTAGATTAATTTAATGGGTCTTGTTTCCCCATGATGAGCATAATATCCAATGGAAATTGTGAAGTTAGCATATTATAAGTATACCCATTAGAACATAACTTCATCTTCATCAACATCACCTGCACACCACCTCTTCCTTCCCTCCCTTGTCCTCGGCTCAACCAAGCACCACCACCACCCTCATTTTCAAACATCATCCATCCATTCCAAGGTGATATTGAGGTGTAAGAATGTCACTAACGAAGCTCGGTGCAAGCGGATCTTGAAGGACCTTCTCCATTTTCTTTTATCCACCTCGTTTACGTCTTGTTTCTTCCCTAGCCTCGAGCTAGTAGTAAGTACCTCTAAACATCATCTTGATCTTGTTTAAAGTGGTTAATAGTAGATGTAATGGTTAAAAATCACACACACACAAGAACATGACATAAAGTCTTGATCATATGATGAATAAGTTGGATAAAGAGAAACTAGTTGTGTAAATCTTGTGAAACTTGTCTAGTTGTGATTATTTGATGTTGTTTGTTACTAGAAGTGGGATGGATCATCATCTAACCATACTAGATTATGTTCAAAAACATGAACTAGTAGTAAGTTAGTGTTAAAATTATAAAAGATGATGAACCCTTCCACTCTTGAAACTTGAACTTGAGTAAATGTAATTTTTCTTGTAAAATAAGGTTCTAAACTAGTAGATCTAAAGATCTACAAGTGGTTTTTCGGAAGAACCAAGTGAAAGATGCAAGTCTTGTTAAAACCCGGATATTTTATGAACTAGAAGTATTTTTGGCAAATAAACAAGTGTGTAAACACTTGTGTAACAAGAAAATTTAACAAAGAAATGTTTTGTAAATCTTGACTAGAAGTTGTAAAACTCCAAGTTCTTTAAAAATAAAGTTTTTGAGAAACTAATTTTATTTTTAAAGATAACAAGACTTACTAAATGAGCTAGTAAGTTACTACACATTTTTGTAAATTCTCAAGTTCATGAAATAGAGAAGTTAGTATATATTGTTGTTGATTGTTGTTGAAAAAAAAATTGGTTGTTGATGAATTAAAAGAAAATAAACACATGTTTTGAAAACATGGGAAACCTACGTTTTTAGGGGAAACACTGTTAAATTTTGACACTTAGAAAAATATAAGTTTTTGAGAAACTTATTCTCTAAAAATGTATTTAAAAATATTACCAAGGTTTCCCTAATTTTTGGTGATAAGAAATAATGATTTCTTCAAGATTAAAACTTATGTTAAGTATGTATATTTTTTAGAGAAAAATATATATTATTTGATCACCAACTTTTGTGCTAAGTGTATATAGTATGTGTTATACGTGCTAGTGTATTAAGACTTAAAAATACACTAAATACTCATGAGAAGTATAAACACAAAAATACACATACAACATACAAGATACATAATTCGGGTGCAAAGTGCAAAACATGAGATACTTATATTAATTTTTGAGAAAATAATATAAGTAAGATACGTAGTTAAAAATATAGAATATTTTTTAACACAACAATACAAATACAAAGAGAGTGACTGTACTTGTGTGACGCAAGTCTAGTGACTAACGTTAAGAAAACGCGTATAGGTCACGCCATTAATTAAGCAAATCCGGTGAAGTTTACGACGCAAGGAACGCAAAGTTGTGAGTTCATGCTCCCCCTTTTCTTTAACTGTTTTTAGTTTTATAACTACGGGGGTGAAATACATGTTACAATTTTTACAATGTTTATAAATGGTATGATAACAAGAAGCACACTTGGTGAGGACGAGTACCAAGTGTGATGAGATATAAGAATACAAGAAGCGCACTTGGTGAGGACGAGTACCAAGTATGATGCGTTATGAGAAATGATACGAGAAATCGTGTCACGAATAGGGTACACAGGCACCATTAATCAACAATATACCTAGACCGCAGAACAAAAGGTTAGATCTAACGGGTGCCAGGCAGCCACACTCTCGGTGAGGGCGAGTATCGAGTAGTGCTTTTGTGTCTCAGAATATGCCAACTAGAAAATGCCTAAGGTTTGGTGACTTCCTATGTCGTGTCACATGTTAATGGCTTTGCAACCCATTAACAATCCTGATACTTACAGGAATACTTTATTTACATAAAATTCATACCATACTAAAACTTGATTAATACTTGAAGTACGTGGGGTACTCAAGAAAACTAGAATTATACTTGAGTACGTGGGGTACTCAAGAAAACGGGAATTATACTTGAGTACGTGGGGTACTCAAGAAAAACTTGAATTATACTTGAGTACGTGGGGTACTCAAGAAAACGGGAATTATACTTGAGTACGTGGAGTACTCAAGAAAAACTTGAATAATACATGAGTACGTGGTGTACACATGGATACTTGATTTATATATGAAAACTTGATTTATACATGACACAAACTATGTTTTCATACAAAGTATACAAACGTGAAATACAAAAACGGCATGAATTCACACCAACATTATGTTGACGTTTTTCCAAAACTCACATGTATTTCAGGTAACTAGGATGGATGTGCACGTGGTCTTACTCATGCTCGTGGATGTCACTGTGTTTATCGTTAAATAAAGTTGTGACTTTTAAGACAATATGCTATCTCGTGTTGTAAACACTTGACATATGTTTTCAGTAATGTAATGTTTTGAAGTTACTTTTGAGCATGTAGTATGTTTACTCTTCGTATGCAATGAGAACCTTTCATGATCACACCTCGTGCTTCCGCTGCAGAAAGGGGTGTGACAGATTGGTATCAGAGCCGCGATTGTAGTGAACCAGGATTCCTTCTCGAGTCTAGTCTACAATCTCTAGGATCCTTTCACGAAAACAATTTTCAAAGAGTTTTCATTGCATAAAGCGTCCCACGACATCCACTACCTGAAACTGTCTACATGAGTCTAGAAAAGACACTACGAGACTTAGGGTGCACGAGAGTAACACTCGTCTGTGATTGAGAGTTAATTTCAATTATGTGTGATAATTAGCATATACTAGAAGTAGAATGTCACAAGTATACGTGACTTTACCTGAAAGCGATGGCCTATCTGAAGGAAGAAATACGAGGATGAAGCGAACTGTGCGGACTGTGCAAGGAGTTACATAATTATGGATGCATACATAATTATGGAATTCAGTGCACAGAAACCACAGCAAGTCTTGTCACGTATAGATTCCCTCAGTGCAAGCCTACTAAGTACTCTGCTAGAGTAATAATTGTTTGATGTCACTTATGTGGTATATGCCTGTGTATATATATACTTCTACTGTCTAGTATGACGATATCAAACAAATGCCTAAACCTATTGGGTTGTGTTCTTCAGAACATGGCACCCAAAAGAGCTGTGAACGCTCGTGACCAACCTCCTCCTCCCCACTGCCAAGAATTGCCGAAGAGCTGGAAGCTCTACTGGAAGAAAGGATCTCCGCTGCTATCACCCAGTACGAGGCAAACCGAACTCAAGATAGTGGCGGCCCAAGCAACGCTAGACGTAATGGGTACGGAGATTCATCTGGAGGCAATGCAGCTCCAGGCTGCACTTTCGAGCAGTTCCTCGACTGCAAGCCGATGAACTATGACGGCATAGGAGGTGCAGTAGCATTTATACGCTGGACGGAGAAGACTGAAGCTACTATCCGCATGAGCAAGTGTACCGCGGATCAGCAACTCACTTTTACCACTGGGTTGTTTGTCGATGAAGCTCTGACTTGGTGGAACTTGCAAGCCCAAACCTTGGGCGATGATGCCGCTTATGGCCTAACCTGGGAAGAACTGAAGGAAAGAATGAGAGAGAAGTACTGTCACACCCCGACCGCGTAAAACAACAAATCGCGGCGGAAACATCGGGGCGTGTTGCGACAGAATTAATTGTTTCAAATCCATGGCAAACAAAGTTGTATTTTATTTATAAACAAAGGTGTTACATTGTTTCAAACAGGAAATTTAAGAGTTCAGAACATAATTAAACATAGTCTATCTTCTTTTAAAGTCTCTAAGGCACAGGTCCGCCCTAGTATCATGATCAACATCCTATGGAAAAGCTCCTGAAAACACATGTGAAAATAGGTACGTCAGCATAAAAATGCCTGTGAGATACATAGGTTTGTGAAAATAAGATTCATGACTTGTGTTTGAGAAAATATTCCGTCATGAACCTTGTAATTTGATTTGTTTTGTAAATCACTTGAAAAACGATAAGATCAGATGATATGTATAAATAAGAGAATAGTGTATGGTTAAATGGATAACCATTGTAAACTGAGTTTGTATAAGATAAGTTGTTTGTAAAACAATGTATTGTGAAAAGTATGTTATTTGTATGAAATGTTCTATGTATAAAACTGAAATGATTCAAATAACGCTACGATATATAATACCATACAAACACTTATATATAGGAAGTACCAGCGGCGTATCCACCATGCTTGTATCATATTACACACGCATCGTTACTTAATCACTTAATCAAACCAAACCAAACAATGTAAAATGTTCATGTCAAGATGTAAATCATGTAAAAATGTCTATGTCAAATATCCAAGTCAAATGTCTATGTTTAAACCAATAGTCAAAAGTCCTTGTATAAACCATGTCAAATGTTGATAGTCCAAAAGTAGTCAAGTAATGTATAACCAAAATGATATGTATGGTAAGTAAAATAAGACTACTTAAACCATAAGTAAAAATGTACAAAACAAAGTATTTTGATTATATCAAAAAGTTATGTTTTGTAAAGTGATGCATGATACATTGATACGAACATTTATGTGGTGAGTTAACGCATACATTCAAGCCTTGAGACAGTCGGATAACCCTTTCAGTCAAGGTTATCAAAAGAATTGTATTCGGATTCAGTCATTCCTTACATCCAAACAAACCCGGGATGTCAGGAATGGGATTTGTCAAGTCCTATGGTACCACTACTTACTCCCGAGCGGCGTAGCAAATGTTAATGAACGTAATAAAGACCCGTTTGTGCAAACCAAATGTCATAGTAGTCGTATACATGTCATATGAAAACAATGTACTAAGTATGCTAAGTTAACATACAAAGCAGAAAAGTCATGTAAATCAATGTGCTTAGCATGTTATCAGTCAACATACATAGCAGAAAAGTCATGTAAATCAATGTGCTTAGCATGTTATCAGTCAACATACATAGCAGAAAAGTAATGAAATCATGTACTATAATGTACTAACAAACATAGTCGGTATATGATATGAAAACAGGAAAGCATGAAAGTAACGAGTAGGCACATGTGTTCCACCCCAAAACAGTTTGGAAAACAGTAAAAGAGGGGTCTATGTACTCACTTGATATTGCTCAGATGTCTAAAGATAACCACCAAGTAATGCTAGAGATCTCGGAATCAAACGGCACCTAATATAGGTAACTATGTTAATAACCGGACCTTAATCGGATGATTGGATAGAATGAGGTTTCGTAAACCAAACGAGTGTAGAGACTCGTGTCATTTGGTTTAACAAAGCCTACATACTAAATGAAACCTAACATAATTGTTTACGACCCGTTTAGGAAGCTTATGCTACTTTAACGTGTCGTGTGCGTGAAACGCGTTCGGACCGCCTAACTAGCCCTATGACAAGTGTTATATGCCTAAACATGTTACATAATCAGTTATGTGACAAAGGTTTAGGTTACATATGCTTAATTACCAATTATACATGAAAAGGGTATTCTGGTAATTTACCTAAGGCATATAAACTACCTATCATACAACTACTTAAACGTCGTGACCATAAGGTATAACCTCGGAAGGTTATTCCCTACACTATGGTCACCTAATGTGTTTGGTCGGATCCTAATGATCGACCAAACTGGGTCGGGTTCGAAGGTATAGGCGATTTATTAGATCGCCTACCCTACGACCCTAGACAACGTGGTAATCAGTAGGCATAGTCCCAAGGGACTATGACCATCGTGATTACAATCACGTTGCGAAGTTCAAACGAACTTCGCATTGACCATTACTGGTCAACGCTGAAAGTCAAACAAAGTTTGACTTTCTGACTCGAAAAGCAGTAAAAAAAAATAAGGAAAAGAACGAAAGAATACTTACGAAGGGTCCCCGAATGCTAACCCAGATCAAAATAGCTCAGGTATGAAACGAAGGTTCCAACTTAGAGCTTCCTTAATCAGATTTGTGGGTTTTTGGGTTGAGTATGGATGGTTATTTATAGTAAATGCACCACCGTTAGGATCGTTTATCGGGAAACGTGCCTTGATCTCACCCGTACAAGTGTCGGAAGCTTATGGTGGCTCATTTGGTCACTCACCATAAGAGATCAACACTTGGCATTGGGATTAGGAGTGGTTTGCAGCTGTTAACAGCTGTTTAAACATTGAATCTGGCCCAGATCACTCACTCGCGTAGCGCGACGGATAGAGCCCTAGGGCTCGCGCTACGCGACTGACTCACCTGATCCAGAAAGTTTCAAAAGTTACATGTTTGGTCCCTGCACGTGTTTCAAGGCATTTCTGACACTTCCAAGGCCCGTAAAGCCATCTTTAAGGCCCTAAAATGTTGCCTAAACATTGTGGACATGAAACATGTTCAAAAATATGTCGGATGATGGTTCGTTTGGTCGTACGAACGCGATGTTCGCTTAATTACGACGGAATGCGCATAAGCGCGAAAAACGATCCAAATGACGCGACGAATGGATTTTTCTTAAGGCGAACACTAAAATAAAATGTAGTCATGCTTTCATAAATTTTTGGATGTCCAGATGTATTCAGAACGTAAGTTATGCGCGAAAATGCAAACTTGTGCACTTTTTGACACTTTTAGTCCCTGAATGTCCCAAAAGTTTATTTTAGCACACCAAACCCCTCAAAGCCTATTTCTAAGCTATGTAAAGGATATTTAAAGTGTGTTTAACTTATGGTTATGTTCCGGAATGTTCGTTACAGTTCAAATTGACATACTTTCGCAGTTTGTCATATTCAGTCCCTGTAAGCGAATTAACTTGTTTTTGCCATACCAAAGCCTTCAAAACTTATTTCTAAGTTATGTAAAGGTTATTTAAGGTATGTTGAGTATATTTTGATGTTCCGGAGTATTTCTCGCATTAAACTGAGTACGTTTACGCACTAGTTTGCGTATAACTCTCCAGAAAGCGATGTAGAGTTTGAAATTACATAAAAGTCAAAACATGAAAAATGTATAACATAACAAAACAAACATTGGGATCAAATAACATTGTTTTATTGATAATAGAACTGTTCATAGTGATTACAAGCACAGTTGTTACAGTCTCCCCTACTTGTGGAAATTTCGTCCCGAAATTTATTTAGAGGAAACTCGTGGAAAAAGATGTGGATATTTCGCCTTCATTTGATCTTCGCGTTCCCAAGTAAACTCAGGTCCACGTTTAGCTTCCCAGCGAACTTTGACCAAAGGAATGCGCTTGCGTTTAAGCCACTTGACTTCACGTTCCATGATTTCCACTGGTTTCTCAACAAATTTCAGTGTTTTGCCAACACGAATTTCGTCAAGCGGTATGGAGTAGTTCTCATCAGCTGTACACTTCTTGAGATTTGATATGTGAAAAGTTGGATGAACATTTCCCAGTTCAGGAGGTAACTCAAGTCTGTATGCTACCTTTCCGATTCTTTCGACGATCTTGAATGGTCCAACGTATCTAGGTGCAAGTTTTCCTTTCTTTCCAAATCTGATCACACCTTTCCAAGGTGAGACCTTAAGTAATACTCGATCACCGACTTGAAATTCCAAGGCTTTGCATTTTGGGTCCGCGTAAATCTTCTGACGGTTTCTAGCTGCCTGAAGGTTATCACGAACCTTCTTGACCTTGTCAGTTGTCTCTAAAATGAGGGCAGGTCCAGTAAGTTGAGCCTCGCCAATCTCATTCCAGCAGACTGGTGAACGACATTTTCGACCATAGAGAGCTTCGAAAGGAGCCATTCCGATGCTAGTGTGATAACTGTTGTTGTAGGAGAATTCAATCAATTTAAGATGTGAATCCCAGCTACCACCAAAATCGATCACACAAGCTCTTAGCATATCCTCCAGAGTCTGGATTGTTCTCTCAGATTGACCATCCGTTTGCGGATGATAAGCTGTGCTCAGATTAAGTTGGGTTCCCATAGCAGATTGCATGGTTCTCCAAAAATGAGAAGTGAAACGAGCATCTCTGTCAGAAATGATGTTCAAAGGAACACCATGTCGAGCCACAATTTCATCTACATAGATTTGAGCAAGTCTGTCAGTAGAAAAATCCTCGCGGATTGGCAAGAAATGTGCTGACTTTGTAAGACGATCAACGACTACCCAGATGGCATCATGACCTTTCTTTGTGCGCGGAAGTTTGGTAACGAGATCCATAGTA
This sequence comes from Helianthus tuberosus, assembly GCA_030545235.1. Taxonomy (NCBI): domain Eukaryota; kingdom Viridiplantae; phylum Streptophyta; class Magnoliopsida; order Asterales; family Asteraceae; genus Helianthus; species Helianthus tuberosus. The sequence continues at coordinate 119,359,706 of CM060409.1, forward strand.
ATGTTTTCCCATTTCCAAACTGGGATCTCTGGTTGCACCAATAAACCAGAAGGACGTTGATGTTCAGCCTTAACCTTAAGACAAGTAAGGCATTTTGACACGTATAAGGCAATGTCTTTCTTCATACCAGGCCACCAATAGTGAATACGAAGATCCTTATACATTTTATTTGAGCCCGGATGAATAGAATAACGAGACTTATGGGCTTCATCCATAAGCAAGGTACGAAGATCATCCTGGCTTGGGACCCACAAACGGTCCATGAAGTAATATGATCCATTGTCCTTCAGTTCCAGAGCAGGTGTTATGTGATAGGGAAATTCCTTATCCATTAATCCTTGTGAAACACAAGATTGTTGAGCTTGAGAAATGCGTGCTTGAATATCAGATCGAGCTTGAATAACAGATTGAACACGTACACAATGAAGCTTAGTACGCTCCTTACGACTCAATGCATCAGCTACGACATTCGCCTTACCAGGATGGTAGCGAATTTCGCAATCATAGTCGTTTAAAAGCTCAACCCAACGTCGTTGCCTCATGTTGAGTTCTTTCTGGTTGAAGATATGCTGAAGACTTTTGTGGTCAGTGAAAACCACACATTTTGTACCGTACAAATAGTGTCTCCAGATCTTGAGAGCAAAGACAACTGCACCCAACTCAAGATCATGAGTGGTGTAGTTCTTCTCATGTATCTTCAATTGCCTCGATGCATAGGCTATGACTTTGTTCCTTTGCATAAGAACACAGCCAAGACCCAATTTCGATGCATCACAGTACACGACAAAATCATCATCACCCTCAGGCAATGATAGAACAGGCGCATCGCAAAGCTTCTGCTTCAGGTGTTGAAAAGCTTCCTCTTGTTTGAATCCCCAGTAAAAGGGCATTTTCTTCTGAGTTAGAGCAGTTAGAGGAACTGCAATCTTAGAGAAGTTTTCAATGAAGCGGCGATAATAACCCGCTAGACCAAGAAATGAACGAACTTCAGTAGGAGTAGAAGGTGTATCCCAATCCTTAATCGCACTGATCTTGGAGGGATCTACATGAACACCTCGTTCGTTGATAATGTGTCCCAAAAATTGAACTTCTTTAAGCCAAAATTCGCACTTGGAGAATTTGGCGAAAAGTTGCTCTTTCTTTAGGAGTTCAAGAGTAAGACGAAGATGCTGCTCGTGATCAGCTCGCGTCTTAGAGTAAATCAAGATATCGTCAATAAAAACAATGACGAACTGATCCAAATAAGGTTTGCAGACCCTATTCATTAAGTCCATGAAAACAGCAGGAGCATTAGTCAAACCGAATGGCATGACTGTGAATTCATAATGCCCATAACGAGTACGGAACGCTGTCTTCGGAATGTCTTCTTCTTGCACCCGAAGTTGATGATATCCAGAACGCAGGTCGATCTTCGAAAAATAAGAAGCGCCTTGTAACTGATCAAAGAGGTCGTCGATGCGAGGTAGGGGATATCGATTCTTGATGGTAAGCTTGTTAAGCTCACGATAATCGATACACATCCTAAAGGATCCATCCTTCTTCTTGACAAAAAGAACGGGAGCACCCCAAGGTGAAAAACTAGGATGTATAAAGCCTTTGTCAGAGAGCTCCTGAAGCTACTTAGACAACTCTTGCATCTCAGATGGTGCAAGACGATATGGAGCTCTGGCAATGGGATTTGCACCAGGTACGAGGTCAATGCGGAACTCGACTTGGCGTGCTGGAGGTAGACCAGGTAAATCTTCAGGGAACACTTCAGAATAATCCCGAACGACAGGAATATCTGAAATAGACTTACCCTTGCCTTTATCTTCTGTAACATGTGCTAAGAAAGCCACATAGTTCTTCTGCAGATACTTCCGAGCTTTAAAACAAGACATGAGTTTGAGACCAACGGTAGGCTTCTCACCTTGAACCTGCAGAATCTCGCCTGTCGAAAGCGGCACACGAACAATCTTCTCAGAACAAACTATCTCTGCGTGATGCTTAGATAACCAATCCATACCCACAATGACGTCGAAGCTTCCAAGTTGCATAGGCGTGAGATCGATAGGAAAAAGATGATCGTTAAGGTTCAACTGGCAGTTGCGTAGAGCAGAATTAAGAATAATGGGTTCACCACTAGCAACCTCTACTGTCAAAGATTTACTTAGTTTCGTTCTAGACACGCGAAGCATCGGCTCAAAAGACAATGACACAAAACTCTTATCGGCACCCGAATCAAAGAGAACAGATGCAGGCTGATTATTAATAAAGAACGTACCGTTCACCACGTTATCATCCGCCTGCGCCTCTTGGGCATTCATGTTAAAAACTCGGCCTCGAGCCGGAGCCTGATTCTGATTCTGGTTCTGGTTGACTAGTCTTGGGCACCGGTTCCTGTAGTGGGTCAGATCCCCACAATTGTAGCACGAACCAGGAGGAAAATGAGGTCGTGCAGCTTGGCCCTGTTGCGGGGCAGGAGGCTGAGCAACCTGTTGAGCTTGGTTACGAACTGCCTGGTTCTGATTGACAGGAATGCGGCAGTCGACAGCAAGATGACCAGATCTTCCGCAGTTGGTGCACTGACGACACTGGAGATGTGGTTGGTGATGGCCGTTACACCTGTTGCACAAAGGTGCATTGCCAAAATAAGTCTTCTTGGCAGGTGGTTGCGCAGGCTGATTTGGTGCAGCTTGAGCCTGTGCAGTAACAGCAAAATTTTGGGCACCCTTTCGTTTCCTTGATTTCTTTGATGCTTCACCTTCCTTACCCTTACCCTTATTCTTGTTTTTCTCAGAATTAGTCTCCTTCTTTTTATCACCCTTGCGGGTGAGTTTACCCTTCCTGACTAGAGTCTCAGTGAGGGTAGCAGACAACTCGATAGCTTGGCGAAGGGTAGTAGGATTAACACCAGTCAAAATCTCCAGAATAGAATCGGGTAGCCCATCAATATACCTCTCGATCGCTTTATCCAGAGGGGTAACCATGGTGGGACACAATAGACTGAGTTCTTCAAAACGATCCGTGTATGCACGGTGTTCAGCCCCATCTTGCTTTAAGCCATCAAACTCTCGTTCCAAAACTCGAATTTCATGACGGGGACAAAACTCCTTCATCATGAGAGCCCGAAGCTCTTCCCATGTCTGTGCCAACGCCACTTCGGCACCCCTATCGCGCTTAATACCATTCCACCAGGTAAGCGCTCGCTTCTCAAACACGCTTGAAGCAAATTCAACCCTACGCGCATTCTGACACTGCACGTGTAAGAATGTGCTCTCGATACTTTCAAACCACCGTAGGAGCGCAGTTGCTCCTTGCGACCCAGAAAACTTAAGCGGCTTCGCAGAATTGAAATTCTTGAAATTACAGTGTGCGTTATTGTTGTTGTTATTGCCGTTGTTGTTAAATATATCGTGGACTTGAGTTACAACCCCGGGAAGTACAGCAGCCACTTGTTGAGAAACCAGGGCTGCGATCTCTTCAATAGTAAAAGTTCGAGGATCGCGTCGAGGAGGCATTCTAAAAGAGGAAAACATGAAAGAAAGCGAGTGAGATGATTGGATGAAAAGAATGAGATGAAACAAAATCAACAAGAGCAAAGATGGTGGTCATTCGTCCGTATCACAGAGCAAACAAACAACACACAGTGACTAATCAAAGTAAATGGGTCAAAAATAATGTATAATGAAGACATGCTCGCCTATAAGTGAACACTCATCCCAAGAATTCCCAGGTAAGCACAACTGGTCTCGCGTCTGATGAGATGTATACGAAGTGCTTGCCTAGACAGAAAACCCAGAATACAGGCATTCACCCTTCCAGTTTGCACATGTTCACATTATTTAAAACCCAAAACGTTTGACGGGATTTTGAAAATTTGAAGGCACAAGGCCAAAAACCAAACTAAAAAGGGTTCAAAACCATATAAAAGAGAGTTCAAAACCTTACAATAGAGGGTTCAAAACCTTGTAATAATTTATTCAAAAACAGATGATTGTTTTTCAAAAATCGTTTCGGAAAAATTTTGGTTCCTTGTTTTGATAATCACCTAAGGATAGGTGATGTAAATGTTTTAAGATCTAAACACAACTAATTTGTGTTAGGGTCCTAGAAAAGTTATAGTCTAGGTCAAAGCATTACTAATAACCTAATTCCCTATAACCATTGGCTCTGATACCAACTCTTCTGTCACACCCCGACCGCGTAAAACAACAAATCGCGGCGGAAACATCGGGGCGTGTTGCGACAGAATTAATTGTTTCAAATCCATGGCAAACAAAGTTGTATTTTATTTATAAACAAAGGTGTTACATTGTTTCAAACAGGAAATTTAAGAGTTCAGAACATAATTAAACATAGTCTATCTTCTTTTAAAGTCTCTAAGGCACAGGTCCGCCCTAGTATCATGATCAACATCCTATGGAAAAGCTCCTGAAAACACATGTGAAAATAGGTACGTCAGCATAAAAATGCCTGTGAGATACATAGGTTTGTGAAAATAAGATTCATGACTTGTGTTTGAGAAAATATTCCGTCATGAACCTTGTAATTTGATTTGTTTTGTAAATCACTTGAAAAACGATAAGATCAGATGATATGTATAAATAAGAGAATAGTGTATGGTTAAATGGATAACCATTGTAAACTGAGTTTGTATAAGATAAGTTGTTTGTAAAACAATGTATTGTGAAAAGTATGTTATTTGTATGAAATGTTCTATGTATAAAACTGAAATGATTCAAATAACGCTACGATATATAATACCATACAAACACTTATATATAGGAAGTACCAGCGGCGTATCCACCATGCTTGTATCATATTACACACGCATCGTTACTTAATCACTTAATCAAACCAAACCAAACAATGTAAAATGTTCATGTCAAGATGTAAATCATGTAAAAATGTCTATGTCAAATATCCAAGTCAAATGTCTATGTTTAAACCAATAGTCAAAAGTCCTTGTATAAACCATGTCAAATGTTGATAGTCCAAAAGTAGTCAAGTAATGTATAACCAAAATGATATGTATGGTAAGTAAAATAAGACTACTTAAACCATAAGTAAAAATGTACAAAACAAAGTATTTTGATTATATCAAAAAGTTATGTTTTGTAAAGTGATGCATGATACATTGATACGAACATTTATGTGGTGAGTTAACGCATACATTCAAGCCTTGAGACAGTCGGATAACCCTTTCAGTCAAGGTTATCAAAAGAATTGTATTCGGATTCAGTCATTCCTTACATCCAAACAAACCCGGGATGTCAGGAATGGGATTTGTCAAGTCCTATGGTACCACTACTTACTCCCGAGCGGCGTAGCAAATGTTAATGAACGTAATAAAGACCCGTTTGTGCAAACCAAATGTCATAGTAGTCGTATACATGTCATATGAAAACAATGTACTAAGTATGCTAAGTTAACATACAAAGCAGAAAAGTCATGTAAATCAATGTGCTTAGCATGTTATCAGTCAACATACATAGCAGAAAAGTCATGTAAATCAATGTGCTTAGCATGTTATCAGTCAACATACATAGCAGAAAAGTAATGAAATCATGTACTATAATGTACTAACAAACATAGTCGGTATATGATATGAAAACAGGAAAGCATGAAAGTAACGAGTAGGCACATGTGTTCCACCCCAAAACAGTTTGGAAAACAGTAAAAGAGGGGTCTATGTACTCACTTGATATTGCTCAGATGTCTAAAGATAACCACCAAGTAATGCTAGAGATCTCGGAATCAAACGGCACCTAATATAGGTAACTATGTTAATAACCGGACCTTAATCGGATGATTGGATAGAATGAGGTTTCGTAAACCAAACGAGTGTAGAGACTCGTGTCATTTGGTTTAACAAAGCCTACATACTAAATGAAACCTAACATAATTGTTTACGACCCGTTTAGGAAGCTTATGCTACTTTAACGTGTCGTGTGCGTGAAACGCGTTCGGACCGCCTAACTAGCCCTATGACAAGTGTTATATGCCTAAACATGTTACATAATCAGTTATGTGACAAAGGTTTAGGTTACATATGCTTAATTACCAATTATACATGAAAAGGGTATTCTGGTAATTTACCTAAGGCATATAAACTACCTATCATACAACTACTTAAACGTCGTGACCATAAGGTATAACCTCGGAAGGTTATTCCCTACACTATGGTCACCTAATGTGTTTGGTCGGATCCTAATGATCGACCAAACTGGGTCGGGTTCGAAGGTATAGGCGATTTATTAGATCGCCTACCCTACGACCCTAGACAACGTGGTAATCAGTAGGCATAGTCCCAAGGGACTATGACCATCGTGATTACAATCACGTTGCGAAGTTCAAACGAACTTCGCATTGACCATTACTGGTCAACGCTGAAAGTCAAACAAAGTTTGACTTTCTGACTCGAAAAGCAGTAAAAAAAAATAAGGAAAAGAACGAAAGAATACTTACGAAGGGTCCCCGAATGCTAACCCAGATCAAAATAGCTCAGGTATGAAACGAAGGTTCCAACTTAGAGCTTCCTTAATCAGATTTGTGGGTTTTTGGGTTGAGTATGGATGGTTATTTATAGTAAATGCACCACCGTTAGGATCGTTTATCGGGAAACGTGCCTTGATCTCACCCGTACAAGTGTCGGAAGCTTATGGTGGCTCATTTGGTCACTCACCATAAGAGATCAACACTTGGCATTGGGATTAGGAGTGGTTTGCAGCTGTTAACAGCTGTTTAAACATTGAATCTGGCCCAGATCACTCACTCGCGTAGCGCGACGGATAGAGCCCTAGGGCTCGCGCTACGCGACTGCCTCACCTGATCCAGAAAGTTTCAAAAGTTACATGTTTGGTCCCTGCACGTGTTTCAAGGCATTTCTGACACTTCCAAGGCCCGTAAAGCCATCTTTAAGGCCCTAAAATGTTGCCTAAACATTGTGGACATGAAACATGTTCAAAAATATGTCGGATGATGGTTCGTTTGGTCGTACGAACGCGATGTTCGCTTAATTACGACGGAATGCGCATAAGCGCGAAAAACGATCCAAATGACGCGACGAATGGATTTTTCTTAAGGCGAACACTAAAATAAAATGTAGTCATGCTTTCATAAATTTTTGGATGTCCAGATGTATTCAGAACGTAAGTTATGCGCGAAAATGCAAACTTGTGCACTTTTTGACACTTTTAGTCCCTGAATGTCCCAAAAGTTTATTTTAGCACACCAAACCCCTCAAAGCCTATTTCTAAGCTATGTAAAGGATATTTAAAGTGTGTTTAACTTATGGTTATGTTCCGGAATGTTCGTTACAGTTCAAATTGACATACTTTCGCAGTTTGTCATATTCAGTCCCTGTAAGCGAATTAACTTGTTTTTGCCATACCAAAGCCTTCAAAACTTATTTCTAAGTTATGTAAAGGTTATTTAAGGTATGTTGAGTATATTTTGATGTTCCGGAGTATTTCTCGCATTAAACTGAGTACGTTTACGCACTAGTTTGCGTATAACTCTCCAGAAAGCGATGTAGAGTTTGAAATTACATAAAAGTCAAAACATGAAAAATGTATAACATAACAAAACAAACATTGGGATCAAATAAAATTGTTTTATTGATAATAGAACTGTTCATAGTGATTACAAGCACAGTTGTTACAAGTACTGCTCTCGTGCTGAACTCCAAAGACTGGAAACGGAGTTCTGGCACTTGACTATGGAAGGTGCTGACATTAATGGTTATACTCGAAGGTTCCATGATCTGTCTAGAGTGCTTCCTTACATGGTGACTCCTGAATTTAAGCGTGTTGAACGCTACATTTGGGGACTGGCCCCAGAGTTTCGTGGCATGGTAACTTCGGCCAAACCTCAAACAATCACGAAGGTGGTAACTCTGGCTGCCAACCTTACTGAAGATTGTGTTCGTAGGAAGAGGTTATCACTAAACTCAACTGAAAGGACCGAAATGCATGCTTGGAATAGAATCTAGTAGATTAGAAATTCCTTATTCCATAGAACTAGCCAACGGTAAACTTGTTGAATCGAGCGAAGTTGTTAGAGGCTGCACACTAGAACTTGGTGAACGGAATTTTAGCATCGACCTCTTACCTATTCAATTGGGTAGCTTCGATGTAGTAGTCGGAATGGACTCGTTGTCCAAGAACAAAGCTGAAGTTATTTGTCACGAGAAAATCATTCGCATTCCGTTGACGAATGATGAAACTCTCATCATGCATGGAGAAAAACGAGACGCACCTCTTCGAATCATCAGTTGTATGAAGGCACAGAAGTGCTTAAGGAAAGGATGTGTAGCCTTCCTAGCACACGTAGTAGACAAGAAGGCTGTGGAGCCAAAACTCGAAGACATTCCTGTGGTGAAGGAATTCCCTGATGTTTTTCCCGAAGATCTGCCAGGACTACCTCCGCAACGACAAGTCGAATTTCATATAGACTTGGTTCCAGGAGCCGCTCCTGTGGCCAAGGCTCCCTATCGACTTGCACCATCCGAAATGCAAGAATTGTCTACACAACTTCAGGAGTTGTTGGATAAAGGATTTATAAGGCCAAGCTTCTCACCCTGTGGAGCTCCTGTATTGTTCGTAAAGAAGAAGGATGGAACACTGCGGATGTGTATCGATTACAGAGAATTGAACAAGCTCACTATCAAGAATCGGTACCCGCTACCGCGGATTGATGACTTATTTGATCAGTCACAAGGATCAAGCTACTATTCCAAGATCGATCTTCGATCTGGATACCATCAGCTAAGAATCCAAGAAGAAAGCGTGCCAAAGACTGCTTTCAGAACGCGATATGGGCTTTACGAATTTCTTGTGATGCCATTCGGGCTGACGAATGCACCAGCGGTCTTTATGGATCTGATGAACCGCGTATGCAAACCATATCTCGATAAATTCGTGATTGTATTTATCGATGATATCCTGATTTACTCGCGAACGAAAGAAGAGCACGAGCAACATCTCAGAACTATTTTGGAACTACTGAAGAAAGAGAAGCTTTATGCAAAGTTCTCAAAATGCGAATTCTGGATTCGCGAAGTACAATTTCTGGGTCACGTTGTGAACAAGAAGGGTATTCATGTAGACCCATCCAAGATAGAAGCAATAAAGAATTGGGAAGCTCCCAAGACCCTAACTGAAATTCGACAATTTTTGGGCTTAGCGGGCTATTACCGACGTTTCATCGAGAACTTCTCAAAGATAGCTCAACCGCTAACGACCCTTACACAGAAAGACAAGAAATACGACTGGGGTCACAAGCAAGAAGAAGCCTTCCAGTTACTTAAAAACAAGCTATGCGATGCACCAATATTATCATTACCCGAAGGCACAGAAGACTTCGTGGTATACTGCGACGCTTCACGACAAGGTTTGGGTTGCGTGCTCATGCAACGCCAGAAAGTTATCGCGTACGCTCCGAGACAATTGAAAGTTCATGAAAGAAACTACACCACTCACGACCTGGAGCTGGGAGCAGTGGTATTCGCCTTGAAGATCTGGCGACACTATCTATATGGTACTCTATGTACAATTTTCACAGATCACAAAAGCTTACAACACATATTTGATCAGAAGGAATTGAATATGCGCCAGCGGCGATGGGTCGAGCTGCTAAATGATTACGACTGTGAGATTAAGTACCATCCTGGAAAGGCAAATGTTGTAGCAGACGCACTAAGTCGAAAATAAAGGGTTAATACCCTAAGGGTTCGAGCGTTAGAAATGACTATTCGAACGAACCTCACTGCATGTATTCGTGATGCACAACAAGAAGCCCTTAAAACGGAAAACCGTAAAGCTGAATACCTACGGGGCATGTTGAAGTATATGGTGCCAAATGGAGAGGGAGCCTTATACTTTAAGAAGCGTATTTGGGTTCCACTCTATGGTGGCCTACGAGAAGTCATCCTTGATAAAGCGCATAAATTGAGATATTCGATCCATCTAGGATCGAACAAAATGTATCAAGACTTGAAAGAATACTATTGGTGGCCGAGACTTAAAGGTGATGTTGCTGTCTATGTTGGAAAATGCCTAACCTGTGCTAAGGTTAAGGCTGAATATCAGAAACCGTCCTGCCTACTACAACAACCAGAGATACCCATGTGGAAATGGGAGCAAATCTCGATGGATTTCATAACAAAATTACCCAGGACCCCGAGAGGGCACGATATGATATGGGTAATAGTTGATCGATTAACGAAATATGCGCACTTCCTACCGATCCGAGAAAAAGACAGCACCGGAAAGCTTGCTGAGATATACTTAAAGGAAATCGTGGCACGTCATGGAGTGTCGATCTCGATTATTTCAGACAGAGATGGACGCTTTGTCTCAAGAATCTGGCAATCATTTCAGGAAGCCTTTGGATCTCAGTTAGATCTAAGCACGGCATTCCATCCACAAACAGACAGCCAGAGCGAACAGACTATACAAACGTTAGAAGATATGCTTCGCGCATGTGTCATGGATCTGGGCGGCAGCTGGGATACTCATCTACCTTTAGTTGAGTTTTCCTACAATAACAGTTATCATACGAGCATAAAAGCCGCACCGTTCGAAACTCTGTATGGCCGCAAGTGCCGATCGCCCTTATGTTGGGCAGATGCTGGAGATAAACGTATGGTTGGTCCTGAACTTGTACAAGAGACAACCGACAAGATTGCACAGATCCGAGAGCGTATTAAGGCGGCTCGAGATCGACAAAAGAGCTACGCTGATCTAAAAAGAAAACCAGTAGAATTCGAGGTGGGAGACAAAGTGTTGTTAAAGGTCTCACCTTGGAAGGGCGTAGTAAGATTTGGAAAACATGGAAAGTTGAATCCACGATACATCGGACCATTCAGAATATTGGAAAGAATTGGTACCGTGGCATACAAGCTGGAATTACCGGAAGAACTTAATGGAGTACATGATACGTTCCATGTCTCCAACCTGAAGAAGAGTCCAACACAAGAAAACGTGATCATCCCTGTGGATGAAGTGCATATTGATGACGCCCTCCCATTTACAGAACAGCCCGTTGAGGTTACCGACTGGAAAGTCAACAAGACCAGGAGGAGCACTGTTAAACTTGTCAAAGTACGTTGGAGCTCTAAGCACGGACCCAAGTACACATGGGAACGTGAAGACCAGTTCAAAGAAAAGTATCCCCGCCTATTCAAGAAGACTCCTGCAAGAGTTAGTTCAGCCTGAATTTCAGGACAAAATTCTTTTAACGGGGGGAGACTGTGACAACTGGCACGAAACCGGTAATTTCCGTACACTTTAACTATTAGTTAATGACTGCAATTATGTGCTTAATTGTCAGCAATGTCTGAACACATACTAAACAAGTGAATCCATGCACGTTGTATACTACAAAATATTGCTTTATGCATAAACGAGAGCGTTGCGTCAGAAATACTAGTAAACTCACCGGTAAGACACACTGTGTCAACAGAACTGCAGAAAGCAGTCAGACATTAAAATTGGAGCCTAGGTGTAGGTCCGACAACAAGAATACATTAAAACCCAAGAATACATACAAGGGTTTACATATATACATTACGGAAGCTAAAATACGCACTAAAAAGCACCCGAAACGCACTTTAAGTGCAGAATTATATATAATTCAGCTCAAATCGGCATTTAAACATATGAATATTATGCAGAAATTTCGTTTTATTACCCAGAATACTTCCCGAAGTGTTGGGAATTGAAAAGAGTACAAAGGATACTTAAAAGACACTAAAAGGTGCAATTTAGCACTTTAACGAACCGGTATATAACCGAACAACCGGATATTACCCGGAACACCAAAATAATGCTAGAAGCATTGTTTTTATTTTTCTAAGCTAGTTAGGGTCCCCGAACACCCTAACACACTATATATTACTTAACATGCTTAAACACCTAAATCTAATACTTAAAACTAACTAGAAGCATGTAACTAAAGTTGAAAACCAACCATGCCCCCCCCCCCCATGTTGAACGGTTAAGGGACATGGGGGCCACACCATGATTTTAGTAGATTAATTTAGTGGGTCTTGTTTCCCCATGATGAGCATAATATCCAATGGAAATTGTGAAGTTAGCATATTATAAGTATACCCATTAGAACATAACTTCATCTTCATCAACATCACCTGCACACCACCTCTTCCTTCCCTCCCTTGTCCTCGGCTCAACCTAGCACCACCACCACCCTCATTTTCAAACATCATCCATCCATTCCAAGGTGATATTGAGGTGTAAGAAGGTCACTAACGAAGCTCGGTGCAAGCGGATCTTGAAGGACCTTCTCCATTTTCTTTTATCCACCTCGTTTACGTCTTGTTTCTTCCCTAGCCTCGAGCTAGTAGTAAGTACCTCTAAACATCATCTTGATCTTGTTTAAAGTGGTTAATAGTAGATGTAATGGTTAAAAATCACACACACACAAGAACATGACATAAAGTCTTGATCATATGATGAATAAGTTGGATAAAGAGAAACTAGTTGTGTAAATCTTGTGAAACTTGTCTAGTTGTGATTATTTGATGTTGTTTGTTACTAGAAGTGGGATGGATCATCATCTAACCATACTAGATTATGTTCAAGAACATGAACTAGTAGTAAGTTAGTGTTAAAATTATAAAAGATGATGAACCCTTCCACTCATGAAACTTGAACTTGAGTAAATGTAATTTTTCTTGTAAAATAAGGTTCTAAACTTGTAGATCTAAAGATCTACAAGTGGTTTTTCGGAAGAACCAAGTGAAAGATGCAAGTCTTGTTAAAACCCGGATATTTTATGAACTAGAAGTATTTTTGGCAAATAAACAAGTGTGTAAACACTTGTGTAACAAGAAAATTTAACAAAGAAATGTTTTGTAAATCTTGACTAGAAGTTGTAAAACTCCAAGTTCTTTAAAAATAAAGTTTTTGAGAAACTAATTTTATTTTTAAAGATAACAAAACTTACTAAATGAGCTAGTAAGTTACTACACATTTTTGTAAATTCTCAAGTTCATGAAATAGAGAAGTTAGTATATATTGTTGTTGAAAAAAAATTGGTTGTTGATGAATTAAAAGAAAATAAACACATGTTTTGAAAACATGGGAAACCTCCGTTTTTAGGGGAAACTCTGTTAAATTTTGACACTTAAAAAATATAAGTTTTTGAGAAACTTATTCTCTAAAAATGTATTTAAAAATATTACCAAGGTTTCCCTAATTTTTGGTGATAAGAAATGATGATTTCTTCAAGATTAAAACTTATGTTAAGTATGTATATTTTTGAGAGAAAAATATATATTATTTGATCACCAACTTTTGTGCTAAGTGTATATAGTATGTGTTATACGTGCTAGTGTATTAAGACTTAAAAATACACTAAATACTCATGAGAAGTATAAACACAAAAATACACATACAACATACAAGATACATAATTCGGGTGCAAAGTGCAAAACATGAGATACTTATATTAATTTTTGAGAAAATAATATAAGTAAGATACGTAGTTAAAAATATAGAATATTTTTAACAGAACAATACAAATACAAAGAGAGTGACTGTACCTGTGTGACGCAAGTCTAGTGACTAACGTTAAGAAAACGCGTATAGGTCACGACGTTAATTAAGCAAATCCGGTGAAGTTTACGACGCAAGGAACGCAAAGTTGTGAGTTCATGCTCCCCCTTTTCTTTAACTGTTTTCAGTTTTATAACTTCGGGGGTGAAATACATGTTACAATTTTTACAATGTTTATAAATGGTATGATAACAAGAAGCACACTTGGTGAGGACGAGTACCAAGTGTGATGAGATATAAGAATACAAGAAGCGCACTTGGTGAGGATGAGTACCAAGTATGATGCGTTATGAGAAATGATACGAGAAATCGTGTCACGAATAGGGTACACAAGCACCAGTAATCAACAATATACCTAGACCGCAGAATAAAAGGTTAGATCCAACGGGTGCCGGGCAGCCACACTCTCGGTGAGGGCGAATATCGAGTAGTGCTTTTGTGTCTCAGAATATGCCAACTAGAAAATGCCTAAGGTTTGGTGACTTCCTATGTCGTGTCACATGTTAATGGCTTTGCAACCCATTAACAATCCTGATACTTAAAGGAATACTTTATTTACATAAAATTCATACCATACTAAAACTTGATTAATACTTGAAGTACGTGGGGTACTCAAGAAAACTAGAATTATACTTGAGTACGTGGGGTACTCAAGAAAACGGGAATTATACTTGAGTACGTGGGGTACTCAAGAAAAACTTGAATTATACTTGAGTACGTGGGGTACTCAAGAAAACGGGAATTATACTTGAGTATGTGGGGTACTCAAGAAAAACTTGAATTATACATGAGTACGTGGTGTACACATGGATACTTGATTTATATATGAAAACTTGATTTATACATGACACAAACTATGTTTTCATACAAAGTATACAAACGTGAAATACAAAAACGGCATGAATTCACACCAACATTATGTTGACGTTTTTCCAAAACTCACATGTATTTCAGGTAACTAGGATGGATGTGCGCGTGGTCTGACTCATGCTCGTGGATGTCGCTGTGTTTATCGTTAAATAAAGTTGTGACTTTTAAGACAATATGCTATCTCGTGTTGTAAACACTTGACATATGTTTTCAGTAATGTAATGTTTTGAAGTAACTTTTCAGCATGTAGTATGTTTACTCTTCGTATGCAATGAGAACCTTTCATGATCACACCTCGTGCTTCCGCCGCAGAAAGGGGTGTGACAACATAGCACATAGTTAACCATCCGAACATAGTTTTGCGCGAACGACGCGTTAAAGTAGCATAAGCTACCTTAATGGGTCGTAACGGGTCGAAAGCACTTAGGCTAAGTTCCGAGTTAGGATGTAGGCTTTGTTAATGTGACAACTGGCACGAAACCGGTAATTTCCGTACACTTTAATTATTATTTAATGAGTACAATTATGTGCTTAAACGTCAACATCGTCTGATTACATATTATACAAGTGAATTCATGCACGTTTCATATTACAAAATATTGCTTTATGCATTAACGAGAGCGTTGCGTCAAAAATACTAGTAAACTCACCGGTAAAACACAATATGACAACAACTCTGCAGAAAGCAGTTAGACATTAGAATTGAGGCTTAGGTGTAGGTCCAACGACAAGAATGCATTAAAACCCAAGAGTACATAAAAGGGTTAACATACAGACGCTCCGAAAGTTAAAATACGCACTAAAAAGCACCCGAAACGCACTTTAGGTACAGAATTTTATTAAATTCAGCTATAACCAGCTTTTAAACAATAAAAGATCATGCAGAATTTACGTTTTATCGTCCAGAATATTTCCCTACGTGTTGGGAATTAAAAGGATTACAAAAAGACACTTTGCGGAATAATTTAGCACTTTAACAGAACGGTATCCAACCGAATAACCGGACATTACCCAGGACACTAAATTTTTGTCACATACATTGTTTTATTATTTTTGACTAGTCATGACCCCCGTTTGTCATAACACCCACTAAAATGGCTAGTAACTAGCCTAACTAGTTATATACTTGGTTTCTAACTATATTATCTATCTTCCATTGAAAATTTCACATTACCCCCCCCCCCTTAACATGTTGGACGGTTATGGTGGTCCGACCAAATCACCCACAGCACACTTCATATATCTTGGTTAGATTATGTTATAGATCTTGCTTGAGAGAGTTACTAAAATATGTTAATAAATCTTATAAATCATGGCCTAGATCACAAATCATCATTCACAAGGTTCACCCTCTCTCTCCACTCTCTCTCTCTCACTTTCGGTCCACCCCAAACCGCCACCCTCACCACCACATAACCACCATCTTCATCCAAGATTCAAGTCCATTCAAGCTACAAAGTTGATACAAGAAGGTTTGCAAGTTAAGGAGCTTTGTTCTTGCCTTCTTCATCATCTTTTCTTCATCTTTGCACTAGAGAATCATCCCTAGCTATAAGCTAGTAGTAAGCTCTTGTTTAACCTTTGATCATCTCATTTTTATGGCTAAAATTTGTAGTATGATGCTCATGTTAAACACTAAAGTAACAAGAACACTAAGATGATGAATATGAAACTTTACTTGAAACTTGAACATAAAAGATTATATGAAGATGAAACCTTGTTGGATGAGGGTTGGGTTAAATCATACATGATATTTGATCGTTGGTTTCTTGATAAACCCGTTATTCGGACATTGGTTGATACGATCTAGTAGCGTTGAAACTCTAAAGAAACATGCTGAACTACATTTTCAGCCAACTTCAAAGGGCTGTAAACCGACCATAATAAATCGAAAAACAGAATTTCTGATGCCTAAATTATGTATTTTCGAAAAACAGATCAAATGGCACTGGAATCGTAATTTTTCGAAGTCGTTTACTATTTTTAAAGGGTTGTTTCGTAACAGCAGCTCAAGCTGCATTTTTCTGCTGAAAATATGTGTTATATTTTTCATCATAACTTGAAACCTGAGTAGAACCAGCCCCTGAAATTTATACAGTAGATGATCACTGATGTCAGTGTGACCCCCCAACTGGAATTTCATCAATCGGACTCACGATAAATTTTAGACAAATTAATCCGTAAACTGCAATCAGAAAGCGACAAATCTGATTGCAGTCCGGGAAATAAATTTTTATAAAATATTGGTAATGAACTGGACCCCGAAATTTTTACACAATAATATTTGGACCGTGTAAGACAATCTGTAAAAATTTGGGAATTTTTGGAATAAGATAACCATTTTATTAAAATGTCCGAAAACAGTCCAGTTTTATATATTAAAACTGAAACGACAAAAGTAGTATCTTGCATGTCAGAATGTCGGGTTGATTACTTGAAAATGATCTAACGTGTTATATGTTAAAGAAAATGATATGCTACTTAACGGGTTGATTACTTGAGAAAACGATCTAACGTGTTATATCTAACAGTCCAGTTTTATATTTATTTTTGAGAAAATAATATACGTAAGACACTTAGTTAAAAATACGAATTATTTTTAACACAAGAAAACATATACATAAAAGACAGTGACTTGTACTTGTACGATACAAGTCTAGTGACTAACTTTAAGAAAACACGTATAGGTCACGACGTTAATTAAGCAAATCCGGTGAAGTTTACGACGCAAGGAACGCAAAGTTGTGAGTTCATGCTCCCCCCTTTTCTCTTAACTGTTTTCAGTTTTATAACTTCGGGGGTGAAATACATGTTACAAATACGACAATATTTATAAATGGTATGATACAAAAACAAGAGGCACACTTGGTGATAACTAGTACCGAGTATGATGCATTTTAAGAAATGATACAAGAATGGAGGAATGATACGAGAAATCGTTGCACGAATAGGGTACCATAAGCACCATTAATCGTGTACATACTAAGACCGCATAACAAAAGGTTAGATCTAATTGGTTTCAGGGCAGCCCCACTCTTGGTGACAACTAGTACCGAGTAGTGTTTTTGTGTCTCAGTCGTGAATCGACTACAGAAAAATGCCTATGGTTTGGTGACTTCCTATGTCGTGTCACATGTTAATGGCTTTGCAACCCATTAACACTTGATGCATACATAAGTTCTTGATTTATACATGAACACTTGATACATACATGACCACTTGATACATACGTGAATACTTGATTTATACATGAATACTCGATTTACACAAGATTCATACCATGTTTTTCATACAAAGTGTACAAACGTGAAATAAAAAAAATTTCATGAATTCACACCAACATTATGTTGACGTTTTTCCAAAAACTCACATGTATTTCAGGTAACTAGGATGGATGTGCGCGTGGTTTTACTCATGCTCTTGGATGTCGCTTTTGTTTATCTTTGAATAAAGTTGTAAACTTATCAGACAAAATGTTGTCTTGTGATGTAAACACTCAAACCATGTTTTTCAGTATGTAATGTTTGGCATTTTGAAACTAATTTATGAGCATGTAGTATGTTTACCTTTCGTATGCAATGAGAACCTTTCATGATCACACCTCGTGCTTCCGCCGCAGAAAGGGGTGTGACAGATTGGTATCAGAGCTGCGATTGTAGTGAACCAGGATTCCTTCTCGAGTCTAGTCTACAATCTCTAGGATCCTTTCACGAAAACAATTTTTCAAAGAGTTTTCATTGCATAAAACTTCCCGCGACATCCACTACCTGAAACTGTTTACATGAGTCAAGAAAAGACACTACGAGGCTTAGAGTGCACAGAAGTAGCACTTGGCTTTAACTGAGAAATTACTTGCAATTATGTGTGATAATTAGCATATACATATACTAGAAGTAGAACGTCACACGCATATGTGACTTTGACTATAAACAATGGCCTAATTGAAGGAAGAAGTACGAGGATAAAACGGACTGTGCGGAGTGTGTAAGGGATTACATAATTATGGATGCATACATAATTATGGAACTCAGTGCACAGTAATCACAGCAAGTCTTGTCACGTATGGATCCCCACAAGAAAAGGGTCAAACGTGAACACCAGCCTATTAAATACTCAGCTAGAGTAATAATTGTTTGATGTCACTTATGTGGTATATGCCTGTGTATATATACTACTACTGTCTAGTAAGACGATATCAAACGAATGTCTAACCCTATTGTGTTATGTTCTGTCAGAACATGGCACCAAGAAAAGCTGTGAACGCTCGTGATCAACCTCCTCCTCCCCCACTGCCAAAGACTGCTGAAGAGCTGAACGCTCTACTGGAGGAAAGGATCTCCACAGCTATCGCCCAGTACGAGGCAACCCGTACTGCAGACAGTGGCGGTCCAAGCAACGCCAGATATAATGGTAATGGAGATTCATCTGGAGGAAACGCAGCTCAGGGCTGTACTTTCAAGCAGTTTCTCGACTGCAAACCAATGAACTATGACGGCACGGGAGGTGTAGTAGCGTTTTGTACGCTGGATGGAGAAAACTGAAGCCACTATCCGCATGAGCAAGTCTACCGCGGATCAGCAAGTCACTTTTTCTTCTGGGTTGTTTGTCAATGAAGCTTTGACCTGGTGGAACTTACAGGTCCAAACCTTGGGTGATGATGCCGCTTATGGCCTGACTTGGGATGAACTAAAGGAAAGAATGAGAGAGAAGTATTGCTCTCGTGCTGAACTCCAAAGATTGGAAACTGAGTTCTGGCACTTGACCATGGAAGGTGCTGAGATTAATGGGTATACTCGAAGGTTCCACGATCTGTCTAGAGTGCTTCCCTACATGGTGACTCCCGAATTTAAGTGCGTTGAACGCTACATTTGGGGACTGGCCCCAGAGTTTCACGGCATGGTAACTTCGGCCAAACCTCAAACAATCACTGAGGCTGTAACTCTGGCTATCAGCCTTACTGAAGATTGTGTTCGCATGAAGAAGCTATCACTGAAGCCAACAGAAAATACCGAGACGCATGCTGAGTCATCCGGTGACAAGAAAAGGAAACATGCAAACCTGAATCAAGCAACTCGTAATAATAAGGGTTCCAACAAGAAGCGTGACACCAACCCACCTCAGGGGGTGAAATCTCTTGCAGCCATGAATGACGCTCCAGCTAAGGGATACCTGGGCACTTTGCCCAAATGCAATCATTGCAAGCGTCATCACGAAGGGGTTTGTCGCGTTCCGAAGTGTGACAAGTGTGGAAAGTTGGGTCACCGCACTGAAGACTGTTGGGGAAAAGGAAGGAATGGAAATGGAAATCGCAACGGTGCTGGTAATGCGAATGGTGGGAATGGAAATGGCAATGGTAACAGGAAAGGTAACGGGAATGGGCGGAACCAAGGATGCTTCAGTTGTGGAAGCAATGATCATTTCATGAAAGACTGCCCAAAAAGAAACAATACTCAGGCTCGAGCATTTGAAATTGGAGCAAGGGACGCACGCGAGGACCCTAATGTGGTCAACGGTACGTTCCTCATTAACAATCACTTTGCATCCATACTATTTGACACTAGCGCCAATTATAGCTTCATGTCAGTGGAATTTAAACGCATGCTTGGAATAGAATCTAATAGATTAGAAATTCCTTATTCCATAGAACTAGCCAATGGTAAACTTGTTAAGTCGGCCGAAGTGGTTAGAGGTTGCACATTGGAACTTGGGGAACGAAGATTTAGCATCGACCTTTTACCTATTCAATTGGGTAGCTTCGATGTAGTGGTCGGAATGGACTGGTTGTCCAAGAACAAAGCTGAAGTTATTTGTCATGAGAAAATCATTCGCATCCCTTTAGCGAATGATGAAACTCTCATTGTGCATGGAGAAAAACGAGACGCGCCTCTGCGAATCATCAGTTGTATGAAAGCACAAAAGTGCCTAAGGAAAGGATGTGTTGCTTTCCTGGCGCACGTTGTAGACAAGAAGGCTATGGAGCCAAAACTCGAAGACATCCCGGTGGTGAAAGAATTCTCTGATGTATTTCCCGAAGATCTGCCAGGACTACCTCCGCAACGACAAGTCGAATTCCGTATAGTCTTGGTTCTAGGAGCCGCTCCTGTAGCCAAGGCACCCTATCGACTTGCACCATCTGAAATGCAAGAATTATCTACACAACTTCAGGAGTTGTTGGATAAAGGATTCATAAGGCCAAGCTTCTCGCCTTGGGGAGCTCCAGTGTTGTTCGTTAAGAAAAAGGATGGAACTCTGCGGATGTGTATCGACTATAGAGAACTGAATAAGCTCACAATCAAGAATCGGTATCCATTACCGAGGATTGATGATTTATTTGATCAGTTGCAAGGATCAAGCTACTATTCCAAGATCGACCTTCGATCTGGATACCATCAATTGAGGATACAAGAGGAAAGCGTGCCAAAGACTGCATTCAGAACACGATATGGACACTACGAGTTTCTTGTGATGCCATTTGGACTGACAAATGCACCAGCGGTCTTTATGGATCTGATGAACCGCGTATGCAAACCATATCTCGATAAATTAGTGATTGTATTTATCGATGATATCCTGATTTATTCACGAACGAAAGAAGAACACGAGCAACATCTCACGACCATTCTGGAACTACTGAAGAAGGAGAAACTTTATGCAAAGTTCTCAAAATGCGAATTCTGGATTCGCGAAGTACAGTTTCTTGGTCACGTTGTGAACGAGAAGGGCATTCATGTAGACCCGTCCAAGATAGAAGCAATAAAGAATTGGGAAGCTCCCAAAACCCCAACTGAAGTTTGACAATTCTTGGGCTTAGCGGGCTATTACCGACGTTTCATCAAAAATTTCTCCAAGATAGCTCAACCACTAACGACCCTTACACAGAAAGACAAGAAATACGACTGGGGTTACAAACAAGAGGAAGCCTTCCAGCTACTTAAGAACAAGCTATGCGATGCACCGATACTGTCATTACCCGAAGGCACTGAAGACTTCGTGGTATACTGTGACGCCTCACGACAAGGTTTGGGTTGTGTGCTTATGCAGCGCCAAAAAGTCATCGCTTACGCTTCAAGACAATTGAAGGTACATGAAAGGAACTATACCACTCACGATTTGGAACTCGGCAGGGTGGTATTCGCATTGAAGATCTGGCGACACTATCTATATGGTACTCGATGTACAATCTTCACAGATCACAAAAGCCTACAACACATATTCGATCAGAAGGAATTAAATATGCGTCAACGACGTTGGGTCGAGTTGCTGAACGATTATAACTGTGAGATTAAGTACCATCTTGGAAAAGCAAACGTGGTAGCAGACGCACTAAGTCGAAAAGAAAGGGTTAACACCCTAAGGGTTCGGGCGTTAGAAATGACTATTCGAACGAACCTCACTGCACGTATTCGTGATGCACAACAAGAAGCCCTTAAGATGGAAAATCGTAAAACTGAATACCTACGGGAAATGTTGAAATACATGGTGCCAAATGAAGAGGGAGCCTTATACTTTAAGAAGCGTATTTGGGTTCCGCTCTATGGTGGCTTGCGAGAAGTCATCCTTAATGAAGCCCACAAATCGAGATACTCGATCCATCCAGGGTCGGACAAAATGTACCAAGACTTGAAAGAATACTATTGGTGGCCGAGACTCAAGAGCGACATTGCTGTTTATGTTGGAAAATGCCTAACCTGTGCTAAGGTTAAGGCTGAATATCAGAAACCATCCGGGCTACTACAACAAACAGAGATACCCATGTGGAAATGGGAGCAAATCTCGATGGACTTCATAACAAAATTACCCAAGACCCCGAGAGGGCACGATATGATATGGGTGATAGTTGATTGATTGACGAAATCTGCGCATTTCCTACCAATCCGAGAAAAGGATAGCACTGGAAAGCCTGCTGAGATATACTTAAAAGAAATTGTGGCACGTCATGGAGTGCCAATCTCAATCATTTCAGACAGAAATGGACGCTTTGTCTCAAGAATCTGGCAATCCTTTCAGGAAGCCTTTGGATCGCAGTTAGATCTAAGCACGACATTCCATCCTCAAATAGACAGCCAGAGCGAACGGACCATACAAACGTTAGAAGATATGCTTCGTGCATGTGTCATGGACTTAGGCGGCAGCTGGGATACTCGCCTACCTTTAGTTGAGTTTTCCTACAATAACAGTTATCATACGAGTATAAAAGCCGCACCGTTCGAAGCTCTGTATGGCCGCGAGTGCCGATCACACTTATGTTGGGCAGACGTAGGAGATAAACGTATGGTTGGTCCTGAACTTGTACAAGAGACAACCGACAAGATTACGCAAATCCGAGAGCGCATTAAGGCGGCTCGGGATCGACAAAAGAGCTACGCTGATCTAAAACGTAAGCCATTAGATTTCGAGGTGGGAGACAAAGTGTTGCTAAAGGTCTCACCTTGGAAGGGCGTAGTCAGATTTGGCAAGCGTGGAAAGTTGAATCCACGATACATCGGACCATTCAAGATTTTGGAAAGAATTGGTACCGTGGCATACAAATTGGAATTACCGGAAGAACTTAACGGAGTACATGATACGTTTCATGTATCCAACCTCAAGAAGAGTCCAACACAAGAAGACGTGATCATCCCTGCGGATGAAGTACATATTGATGACGCCCTCCGATTTACAGAACAACCCGTTGAGGTTACCGTCTGGAAAGTCAACAAGACCAGGAGGAGCACTGTTAAACTTGTCAAAGTACGTTGGAACTCTAAGCACGGACCTGAGTACACATGGGAACGTGAAGACCAGTTCAAAGAAAAGTATCCCCACCTATTCAAGAAGACTCATGCGAGAGTTAGTTCAGCTTGAATTTCGGGACGAAATTCTTTTAACGGGGGGAGACTGTGACAACTGGCACGGAACCGGTAATTTCCGTACACTTTAATTATTATTTAATGACTACAATTATGTGCTTAAACGTCAATATCGTCTGATTACATACTATACAAGTGAATTCATGCACGTTTCATATTACAAAATATTGCTTTATGCATTAACGAGAGCGTTGCGTCAAAAATACTAGTAAACTCACCGGTAAAACACAATATGACAACAACTCTGCAGAAAGCAGTCAGACATTAGAATTGAGGCCTAGGTGTAGGTCCAACGACAAGAATGCATTAAAACCCAAGAGTACATACAAGGGTTAACATACAGATGCTCCGAAAGCTAAAATACGCACTAAAAAGCACCCGAAACGCACTTTAAGTACATAATTTTATTAAATTCAGCTATAACCAGCTTTTAAACAATAAAAGACCACGCAGAATTTACGTTTTATCGTCCAGAATATTTCTCTAAGTGTTGGGAATTAAAAGGATTACAAAAAGACACTTTGCGGAATAATTAAGCACTTTAACGGAACGGTATCCAACCGAACAACCGGACATTACCCGGGACACTAAATTTTTGTCACATACATTGTTTTATTATTTTTGACTAGTCATGACCCCCGTTTGTCATAACACCCACTAAAATGGCTAGTAACTAGCCTAACTAGGTATATACTTGGTTTCTAACTATATTATCTATCTTCCAGTGAAAATTTCACATTACCCCCCCCCCCCTTAACATGTTGGACGGTTATGGTGGTCCCACCAAATCACCCACACCACACTTCATATATCTTGGTTAGATTATGTTATAGATCTTGCTTGAGGGGGTTACTAAAATATGTGAATAAATCTTATAAATCATGGCCTAGATCACAAATCATCATTCACAAGGTTCACCCTCTATCTCCACTCTCACTCTCTCACTTTCGGTCCACCCCAAACCGCCAACCTCACCACCACATAACCACCATCTTCATCCAAGATTCAAGTCCATTCAAGCTACAAAGTTGATACAAGAAGGTTTGCAAGTTAAGGAGCTTTGTTCTTGCCTTCTTCAACATCTTTTCTTCATCTTTGCACTAGAGAATCATCCTTAGCTATAAGCTAGTAGTAAGCTCTTGTTTACCCTTTGATCATCTCATTTTTATGGCTAAAATTTGTAGTATGATGCTTATGTTAAACACTAAAGTAACAAGAACACTAAGATGATGAATACGAAACTTTACTTGAAACTTGAACATAAAAGATTATATGAAGATGAAACCCTGTTGGATGAGGGTTGGGTTAATTCATACATGATATTTGATCATTGGTTTCTTGATAAACCCGTTATTCGGACATTGGTTGATACGATCTAGTAGCGTTGAAACTCTAAAGAAACATGCTGAACTACATTTTCAGCCAACTTCAAAGGGCTGTAAACCGACCATAATAAATCGAAAAACAGAATTTCTGAAGCCTAAATTATGTATTTTCGAAAAACAGATCAAATGGCACTGGAATCGTAACTTTTCGAAGTCGTTTACTATTTTTAAAGGGTTGTTTCGTAACAGCAGCTCAAGCTGCATTTTTCTGCTGAAAATATGTGTTATATTTTTCATCATAACTTGAAACCTGAGTAGAACCAGCCCCTGAAATCTATACAGTAGATGATCACTGATGTCAGTGTGACCCCCCAACTGACATTTCGTCAATCGGACTCACGATAAATTTTAGACGAATTAATCCGTAAACTGCAATCAGAAAGCGACAAATCTGATTGCAGTCCGGGAAATAAATTTTTATAAAATATTGGTAATGAACTGGACCCCGAAATTTTTACACGATAATATTTGGACTGTGTAAGACAATCTGTAAAAATTTGGGAATTTTTGGAATAAGATAACCATTTTATTAAAATGTCCGAAAACAGTCCAGTTTTATATATTAAAACTGAAACGACAAAAGTAGTATCTTGCATGTCAGAATGTCGGGTTGATTACTTGAGAACGATCTAACGTGTTATATGTTAAAGAAAATGATATGCTACTTAGCATGGACACCTCCATTTACAAAGGAGACTATGGCGAAATTATGTGAAAATCCTAACACTTAGTAAATATTTCTAGACAAATGTTTGCTAGTGTGTTCTAAACTATGCTTTTCGAAGATAAACCTCGCCATAATTTTTGTAACAAAAACACACATACAACATACAAGATACATAACTCGGTTGCAAAGTGCAAAATACAAGAAACTTATATTTATTTTTGAGAAAATAATATAAGTAAGACACTTAGTTAAAAATACGAATTATTTTTAACACAAGAAAACATATACATAAAAGACAGTGACTTGTACTTGTACGATACAAGTCTAGTGACTAACGCTAAGAAAACGCGTATAGGTCACGACGTTAATTAAGCAAATCCGGTGAAGTTTACGACTCAAGGAACGCAAAGTTATGAGTTCATGCTCCCCCCTTTTCTCTTAACTGTTTTCAGTTTTATAACTTCGGGGGTGAAATACATGTTACAAATACGACAATATTTATAAATGGTATGATACAAAAACAAGAGGCACACTTGGTGATAACTAGTACCGAGTATGATGCGTTTTAAGAAATGATACAAGAATGGAGGAATGATACGAGAAATCGTGTCACGAATAGGGTACCATAAGCACCATTAATCGTGTACATACTAAGACCGCATAACAAAAGGTTAGATCTAATGGGTTTCAGGGCAGCCGCACTCTTGGTGACAACTAGTACCGAGTAGTATTTTTGTGTCTCAGTCGTGAATCGACTACAGAAAAATGCCTATGGTTTGGTGACTTCCTATGTCGTGTCACATGTTAATGGCTTTGCAACCCATTAACACTTGATGCATACATAAGTTCATGATTTATACATGAACACTTGATACATACATGACCACTTGATACATACGTGAATACTTGATTTATACATGAATACTCGATTTACACAAGATTCATACCATGTTTTTCATACAAAGTGTACAAACGTGAAATAAAAAAAAAAATTGCATGAATTCACACCAACATTATGTTGACGTTTTTCCAAAAACTCACATGTATTTCAGGTAACTAGGAAGGATGTGCGCGCGGTTTTACTCATGCTCTTGGATGTCGCTTTTGTTTATCTTTGAATAAAGTTGTAAACTTATCAGACAAAATGTTGTCTTGTGATGTAAACACTCAAACCATGTTTTTCAGTATGTAATGTTTGGCATTTTGAAACTAATTTATGAGCATGTAGTATGTTTACCTTTCGTATGCAAGGAGAACCTTTCATGATCACACCTCGTGCTTCCGCCACAGAAAGGGGTGTGACAGTTAAACCATATCACATGAGTTCCAACACTCATTTGGTTTACAAGACCTCATTCTATCCGATCTTCCGATTTAGGTGTTGATTTATTTACTAGTGATCCGATTTCTAGGTACTACTTGAATTTCCTTGGTTTGTCTGAGCTTCGCTAAGTTCTTTAGATCAAGGATACCCTTTCATTCAATGTGAGTACATAGTTCCCCTATTTTACTGTTTTTAATTGTTTTGGGGTGATTCATATGTATTAAAACGATTTCGATATTTTAACGATGTTTTCAAAAATGATTAAGATGGTTTATATTAAACTAATAACAATTTCGATAATGTGAACGAAACTTGTTGGTTGTAACTACATAACGAATGACATTCATTAGCATTGATCAAGCCGACCAGTATTAGGTTATGGTACCATAGGATCTGACAAATCCCGTTATCAGACTACACCCATGGTTATGTGTGGGGGTTATGTAGGTAACGACCGAATCTGATGATTGTTAACTTACCCTTTGGTGGTTTGTTAATGCGAGAAACGAGGTAGTCGAGTCACGAAGGTTTGAATGTTATTAGCGAGACGACCATAAGTAGTTTCACAATTAAAACAAAAACGATTTTGGGACGAATTAAACGATTTGGAACGACTTAAATGAGATAAAACGATTTGAACGAACGATTGGTTTGGGTTGTGATTAGGTAATGGGATGGGTGTAACATGATAAAAGCATGGTAGATACGCCGCTGGTACATCTTATATATAAGTGCTTTTATCGTACTACATTTCATGTCATTATTTAGTTCACTTGGGAAACGATTTGAAACGATGTCACACAACGAGGTTTTCGAAATGATATAAACCATACGAGTTTTATTAACGAGTTTTAACAAGATGTTTTACGAATTGGTTTACCAAAACAAATGTTTTGGGGTTAAGAATCATGGCTATGAAATTTTATATACTATAACCATCTTGATTTGAGTTGGTTAAATTATGTTGCAATACACTTTTCAAAACAAGATTTGTACTTTTGACTCTTGGAGTCTAATGAGGTACTGCAACATACAAACGAGCCATGAATCTGATACTCTCACAAAACCTATGTGCTCGCCAGCATTTCTTTGCTGACTTTATTTTTACATATGTTTCAGGTGATGTTGCATGACGTTGACTGCTATGGAGCATGTTCACTTAGGATCTGGACAAGGCCTTAGTGACTTAAAAACGATAATAGACAATGTTTAATTTGTTTGTTTGGTTCAAGACAATGTAAATTTCTTAACAAATCAATAAAACGAAAATTTTAATTACCATGGTTGTGAAACGATGATTCTGTTACAACACTCCCCGACGTTTCCGCCACGGTTTGCTGTTTTAACGTGGTCGGGGTGTGACAGAAGAGTTGGTATCAGAGCCAATGGTTATAGGGAATTAGGTTATTAGTAATGCTTTGACCTAGACTATAACTTTCTAGGACCCTAACGCGAGTTATCTTGCGTTTAGATTTTAAAACAATACTGTCACCTATCCTTAGGTGATAACCACAACGAGAACACAATAACAAATCCGCTTCGAAAATTAATCATCTATCCTTGGATGATTGATTGTAAGGTTTTGAACCCTTCTAGTTTGATTCATTTTCGATTTTTTGCCCTCTGAATTTTCAAAATCTCGTCAAAGTTTTGGTCTAAATAATGTGAACACATGCAAACTGGAAGAGTGAATGCTTGTACCCTGAGTTTTCTGTCTAAGGCTAGAGTGTTCGTACAAATCCGCAGTATCGGACCAGTCACTCTTACCTGGGAACTCTTGGGGTGAGTGTTCACTTATATGCGAGCATGTCTTCGGTGATACATTATTATGACCTATTTACTTTGATTAGTCACTGCGTATCATTTGTTTGTTCGAGGTAACGAACGAATGATCGCCTTCCTTGTGTTTTGTTGATGTTTTCAATACCTCTTTTGCTTCTCCAATTATCAACCTCACTCGTTTCTCATGTTTCCTTGTTAGACAATGCCTCCTCGACGCGATGCTCAAACTTTTACTGCTGAGGAAGTTGCAGCCCTTGTCTCTCAGCAAATGGCTGCTGTACTTCCAGGCGTTGTGACCCAAATCCACGAGTTATACAACAACAATAATGCACAATGTAGTTTCAAGAATTTCAATTCTGCGAAGCACCTTAAGTTTTCTGGGTCACAAGGAGCAACTGCGCTCCTGCAGTGGTTCAAGAGTATCGAGAGCACATTCAGACATGTGCAATGTCCGAATGCGCGTAAAGTTGAATTTGCTTCAAGCGTGTTTGAGAAACGAGCTCTTACATGGTGGAACGGAGTGATGCGTGACAGGGGTGCCGAAGTAGCATTAGCACAAACTTAGGAAGTGCTCCGAGCTCTCATGATGAGAGAGTTCTGTCCCCGTCACGAGATTCGAGCTTTAGAACGAGAATTCAATGATTTGAAACAAGACGGGGGAGGACACCGTGCTTATACGAATCGATTTGAGGAGCTCAGTTTGTTGTGTCCCACTATGGTTACCCCACTGGAGAAAGCAATCGAGAGGTATATCGATGGTTTACCCGATTCCATTCAGGATATTGTGACCGGTGTTAATCCTACCACCATCCGTCATGCAATCGAGTTGTCTGCTACCCTGACTGAGTCTCAAGTCAGGAAGGGTAAACTCACCCGCAAGGGTGATAAAAAGAAGTCAACCGATTCTGATAAGGAAAAGGGTAAGGGTAAGAAAGGTGAGTCGTCGAAGAAGTCGAGAAAGCGAAAGGGTGCTCAGAATTTTGCTGTTACAGCACAAACTGCTCAGAACCCGCCGACTCAACCTCCTGCAAAGAAAGCATATGCTGGTACCGCACCTCACTGTGCTCGATGCAACGGTCACCATGTTGCCCAACAGGCCTGTAAACAGTGTGCTACCTGTGGTAGACTTGGGCATTTGGCCAACATTTGTCGTTTTGGTCAAAATCAAGCTGCTCAAGTTCCAGCACAAGCTCAAGGGAATGTTGCGAGGTTTCCACCTGGTTCGTGTTTTAATTGCGGAGAAATGGGTCATTTCCACAACAACTTCCCGAGATTGGTAAATGCGAATCCGAATGGTAACGCGATCACGAATGTGAATCCCGCTCGGGGACGAGCATTCAATCTGAACGCGAATGAGGTGAGGGCGGACAACGAGGTTGTTAACGGTACGTTCCTTGTTAACAATCAACTTGCATCTGTTCTTTTCGATTATGTTGCCGATAGGAGTTTTGTTTCGTTATCCTTTGAGCCTTTACTTGCGATACCTAGAACTAAACTGAGGAAACCCTTATCTGTTGAAGTTGCTACTGGTAAACCTCTTGTTCTCGATTCTGTTATTCATGGTTGTCAATTGAACCTCGATAACCATCTTTTCCCCATTGACCTCGTACCGATGCAACTTGGGAGTTTTGACATTATCGTGGGGATGGATTGGTTAACCAAACATCATGCTGAGGTGGTTTGTTTTGATAAGATCATTCGTATTCCTCTTTCGTCTGGTGATGTCCTAGAGGTTCGTGGTGAGAAACCATCTGGTGGATTGAAACTCATGTCGTGTACGAAGACCCAAAGTTACTTACGAAAAGGATATGTTGCCTTCCTGGCACATGTCACCGAGGAGAAAGGCAAGAACAAGAGTATTCAGGATATTCCGATTGTTCGGGATTATCCAGAGGTGTTTCCTGATGAACTGCCTGGTTTGCCTCCAGTTCGTCAAGTCGAGTTTCATATTGATCTTGTACCCAATGCTAACCCGATTGCGAAAGCACCTTATCGTCTTGCACCATCTGAGATGCAAGAGTTATCGAAACAGCTTCAAGAATTATCGGATAAAGGATTCATCCATCCAAGTTATTCACCTTGGGGCGCTCCTGTCCTCTTTGTGAAAAAGAAAGATGGATCTTTTCGAATGTGTATCGATTATCGTGAGCTTAATAAGCTTACCATCAAGAATCGATATCCCCTACCCCGAATCGATGATCTCTTTGATCAGCTGCAAGGTGCTACCTGTTTCTCCAAGATCGATCTGCGTTCTGGTTATCATCAGCTCCGTGTATTCGAAGAAGATATTCCCAAAACTGCATTCTGCACGAGATATGGGCATTACGAGTTCACTGTCATGCCTTTTGGTTTGACAAATGCCCCTGCTATCTTTATGGACTTAATGAATAGGGTCTGTAAACCTTATTTAGACAAGTTCATCATTGTGTTCATCGATGATATTCTCATTTATTCGAAGTCTCGAGCCGAGCACGAGCAACATCTTCGTTTGACTTTGGAACTCCTTAAGAAGGAACAACTTTTTGCTAAATTCTCCAAGTGTGAATTTTGGCTTAAAGAAGTTCAGTTTTTGGGACATATTGTCAACGAGCAAGGTATTCATGTGGATCCATCCAAGATTGTTGCAATCAAGGATTGGAATACACCAACGACACCGACAGAGATTCGTTCCTTCCTTGGTCTCGCTGGATATTATCGTCGATTCATTTCTAATTTCTCGAAGATTGCGGTTCCACTCACTGCTTTGAATCAAAAGAATAAGCCTTTTGAGTGGGGACCCAAGCAAGAAGAAGCGTTCCAAACGCTGAAACGGAAACTCTGTGATGCTCCTGTTTTATCTTAGCCCGAGGGAAACGATGATTTTGTTGTCTACTGTGATGCGTCCAACTTAGGCCTTGGTTGTGTTCTTATGCAACGAGGTAAAGTTATAGTATATGCGTCTAGACAATTGAAAGTTCACAAGAAGAACTATACGACTCACGGTCTTGAGTTGGGAGCTGTGGTTTTCGCTCTTAAAATCTAGAGACACTACCTCTATGGTACAAAGTGTGTGGTTTTCACAGACCACAAAAGTCTCAAGCATATTCTTAATCAGAAGGAGTTGAACATGAGGCAACGACGTTGGGTTGAACTCTTGAACGACTATGATTGCGAGATTCGCTACCATCCTGGTAAAGCGAATGTCGTAGCCGATGCGCTTAGTCGAAAGGAGCGAGTCAAGCTTCATTCTGTTCGAACTCTATCTGATCTTCAAACTCGTGTTCTTCAAACTCAACAATCTTGTGTATCACAAGATTTGATAGGTAAGGAATTACCACGTCAACTTGAGCTTAAGCTCGAAGCAAAGGACGATGGTTTACTCTATTTCAAGGATCGTTTGTGGATACCGAAACAAGACGATCTTCGCACTTTAGTGATGGACGAATCTCATAAGTCTCGATATTCTATCCATCCTGGTGCTGATAAAATGTACAAGGATCTTCGTACTAAGTTCTGGTGGCCTGGTATGAAGAAAGATGTTGCCTTGTATGTATCGAAATGCCTAACTTGTCTCAAAGTCAAGGCTGAACATCAACGACCTTCTGGTTTGCTTGTACAACCAGAGATACCGGTTTGGAAGTGGGAGAACATTGCTATGGATCTCATCACTAAATTACCGCGTACATCCAAAGGTCACGATGCTATTTGGGTTGTTATCGATCGATTAACGAAGTCAGCTCATTTTATTCCGATTCGCGAGGATCTATCTGCTGATAAACTTGCAAAGATTTATGTTGATGAGATTGTATCACGACATGGTGTTCCTTTGGATATCATTTCCGATCGTGATGCTCGATTTTCATCTCATTTCTGGAAGACCATGCAATCTGCTATGGGAACCCAACTAAATCTAAGCACTGCTTATCATCCCCAAACGGATGGACAATCTGAGAGAACCATTCAAACTTTGGAGGATATACTTAGAGCATGCGTGATAGACTTTGGTGGTAATTGGGATTCTCATCTTCCATTGATCGAGTTTTCTTACAACAATAGTTATCATGCTAGCATTAATATGGCACCATTCGAGGCTCTCTACGGTCGAAAATGTCGTTCATCTGTCTGTTGGAATGAGATCGGTGAAGCTCAGCTTACTGGACCTGAACTCATTCTAGAAACAATAGACAAAATCAAGAAAATTTGCGATAATCTTGTGACAGCTAGATGCCGTCAAAAGAGTTATGCAGATTTACGACGCAAGCCCTTAGAATTTCAAGTCGGAGACCATGTCCTACTCAAGGTGTCACCTTGGAAGGGAGTGGTGAGATTTGGAAAGAAAGGAAAACTTGCACCACGATATGTTGGACCATTTAAGATTGTTGAAAGGGTTGGAAAGGTTGCCTATCAACTAGAGCTACCTCCAGAGCTTGGAAATATTAATCCGACTTTTCACGTGTCTAATTTGCGAAAGTGTTTAGCTGACGCTGATCTTCACATTCCACTCGACGAAATCCAAATCGATGAAACGATGCACTTTGTCGAGAAACATGTGGAGATAATGGACCGTACATACAAACAGTTGAAGAACAAACGAATTCATTTGGTCAAGATTCGCTGGGAATCCAAACGTGGCCCAGAGTTTACTTGGGAACGTGAGGACCAAATGAAGGCGAAATATCCGCAATTGTTCTCACAAGTTTCCTCTAGTTAAAATTTCAGGACGAAATTTCCTAAAGTAGGGGAGACTGTGACAACTGTGCTCTATAATCGATGAACAATGCAAAACAATGATAATTATTAATAAAACAATGTGTTTTGGTGTTACTATATGTGTATTTATGTTTGATGATTTTACGATTTGATTCGATTCCGATTTCAAGCTTTAAATCCCTTTCTGGAAAGTTATACGCAAACTGGTGCCTAAACGCAGTCAGTTTAACGCAACAAACACTCCGGAATAGTGACATAGGCTTAACATACCTTAAATATCCTCCACATAACTTAGAAATAAGGTTTGGATGGGTTGGTGTGTTGAAAACAAGTTTATTCAATCGTAGGGACTATTTGTGTCAAACTGCGAAACTATACCGATTCGTATGGTATCGAAGAGTCCGGAACTTGATCATAAGCTAAACATACCATAAATAACCTAAACATAGCTTAGAAATAAGCTTTGAGGGGTTCGGTGTGCGAAAACATGCTTATTTGATCTTACAGGGACTAAAAGTGTCAAAAATGACGTAAGTTTGCATTTTCGCTCATATCTTACGTTCTGACCACTTCTGGACACTCAAAATTTTTGTACACACTAAAATATTTTTATTTTAGTGATCGGCATGCAAAAAAATACCGTTCGTCGCTCAATTTGGATCGTTTTCGCGTCCGTTTGAGTTTCGTCGTAATTTGACGAATAACGCGACCGTACGACCAAACGAGCCAACATCTGAGAGTTTTCCGAGCACATTTTGAGTCCTCTAAACTTTATTGACCTTGTAGAGCCTTGAAAATGGCTTAACGGGTGTTAAAAGTGCCTGAAATGGACTCAAACAAGTGCAGGGACCTGAACTGTCAATTCTGAATCTTTTGCTGATCTGGGGAGGCCAGGTGGGGCGCGTAAGCCTGCCCCTGTCCCTTACGCAGGCCGTGTGAATGTGCTAGCTACCAGAAATTGATTTTCAGCAACTGTTTGATACTTCAGGGGCTGTTATGGCAATTCTTTTATGTGATGGGCAAGTTTAAGTGATCACCAAGGTTACTAATCAGCTCTTAACAATTGTATGGCCATGATTTAATCCTTGATGGCCACACAAACACATGGAATGATCTTGTTCATCATGCTCAAGTATAAATAGCCAAGCAAATTCATTCATTCATTGCTCATTTCTTCTCATTTCTGTTAGTTGCATTTTTAGGCACGTTTTTATATCATATTTATATTAAATTTCACCACATATCATGCATATTACCCCATTATTTTGTGAAACACTTGTTTTTGTGGAACGGAATCTACTTTGGACGTTTTAATGATTTTGTAGATGTGGAGCGATCGCCATATATTGTGACAACCGTCACTTTTCCGTACATTCCGTACACGAAATGAACAGTAATTTGTGCTTAAATGACTGTGCATGATCTGGTTTACCAGAAAAATAAATTTCTGAATTCCATACAAGTGAATTCATGCATGATATATGCTACAAGAATTACGTTATGATAGCGTTGCGTCAAAAATATTAGTAAACTCACCGGTAAGACACACTGTGTCAACTGAACTGCAGAAAGCAGTCAGACATTAGAATTGAGGCCTAGGTGTAGGTCCGACGACAAAAGTACATTAAAACCCAAGAGTACATATAAGGGTTTAATTTATAGACGTTGCGAAAGCAAAAATAAGCACTAAAAAGCACCCGAAACGCACTTTAAGTGCAGAATTTTGTATAATTCAGCAATAATTCAGCATTTAAACATATGAATATTATGCAGAAATTTCGTTTTATCATCCAGAATATTTCCCTAAGTGTTGGAAATTGAAATGGTACAAGAAGGGTACTTAAAAGACACTAAAAAGTGTAATTTAGCACTTTAATGAACCAGTGTCTAACCAAACAACCGGATATTACCCGGAACACTAAAAATAATGCTAGAAGCATTGTTTTTATTTTCCTAAGCTAGTTAGGGTCCCCAAATACCCTAACACCCGTTACAAAACACTACACACTAATAACTAGTTTTAACCTCTAAATAAACTAACTAACCTTCTAACTAGTTAGTGGAAATCAAACTAAATGTTCCCCCCATAAATGATCGGTTCCCCTAGGGAAACACTCACCACCAACTTTTGGAATATTTTAAACAAGTTTGTTCCATATCAAGAGAACATAATATCTTGTGGTTAATTGAGTTAAGTGGCTATAAATATAACCATGAGTTCATGCACTCACATAAACACTTAAACAAAAAAAAAAAAATTCCATCTCTCCCTTCTCTTTGGTTCTCGGCCGAGCACACATACACCCACACACCCACCTTCAAGTTTGTATCTTGCCATTTTACACACTTGCAAAGGTGTTAGAGCTCGTACAAGGAGACCTGGTGCTTACGGATTGCCAAGGACCTCACCACAACGCTATTAACCGCCTATTTTTCGTCTAGTTTCTTCCCTAGCCTCAAGCTAGTAGTAAGTGACTCTAAACACCCTATTGTTCATATCTAAAGTGGTTAATAAGAAATTTAACGTGTAAAAATCATGAACACTAGAGACCAAAACTAAAAGTTTGCTAAAAATAATAAACATGGTGGTTAATGAATGAAGGTTAGTGTAAAACTTTTGAAACTAGTTCTGTTATGATTATTTATTGTTGTTGATTACTAGTGTTGGAATGGATCGTCATCAAACCACGCTAGATCGTGTTCATGGAACATGAACTAGCCTTATGTTAAGTCGTAAAGTTTTTAGATGACGAACCCTTTCAAACATAAAACATGAACTTGTGTAAAAACATTTTTTCTTATGAAATGGGGTTCTAAACTAGTAGATCTAAAGATCTACAAGTGGTATTTTTGAAGAACCAACTGTAAGACAAAACCATGTTTTAAAACCGGATCTTTCCTAAACTAAAGGTGTTTTTGAGAACCAAAAAGTGTGTAGACACTTGTGTAACGAAAGAATTTAACAAAGAAATATTTTCGTAAATACCGACTAGAAGTTGTAAAACTTCATATTCTTTAAAAATAAAATTTTCGAGATAATGATTTTATTTTTAGAGATGGAAAGACCCACTAAATGCGTTGAAAAGTTACAACATAATTTTACACAACTTGCAAGTTCATGTGTATGCGATTTATGTTTATTTTGACTAGTTTGATATTTGAAGATGGTATTTTGATGACGGAAAATTGATTGGATGAATTTTTAAAGGAAAATGATACGCTAGTAAGCGTGGCCACCTCCAGTTACAGAGGAAACTCTGGCGAAATTTTTCCAGAAAATAACACTTAGAATATTTTTGGTGACGAGTGTTATGAATATATTTTTGACTGGTTCTCCACACAAACTTCGCCATGATTTTTATTACAAAATTACCAAATACCGGAGGTGGATATATTTATTTTTGTAAACAAACTTACTAAATATATATTTAGAATATATATTTATCGCTTGTGTGATTATGTGATTATTTTGTGAACTAGGTATATATTATTTTTAGAGTAAAAATAATATGACTTGGAGATACTCGTAACGAGTAAAAATACAAAAAAAAAATACACATACAACATACAAGATACATAATTCGGGTGCAAAGTGCATAATACAAGAAACTTATAATTATTTTTGAGAAAATAATATAAGTAAGACATTTAGTTAAAAATATAAAATATTTTTAACACAAGAAAATATACACATAAAAGATAGTGACTTGTACTTGTGCGATACAAGTCTAGTGACTAACGTTAAGAAAACACGTATAGGTCACGACGCTAGATAAGCAAATCCGGTGAAGTTTACGACGCAGGAACGCAAAGTTGTGAGTTCATGCTCCCCCTTTTCTCTAACTGTTTTTGGTTTTATAACTCTCGGGGGTGAAATACATGTTACAAATATTATAATTTTTACAAAGGGTAAAAATACAAGAAGCACTCTTGGTGAGAACGAGAACCGAGTGCAATATGATTTGAGAATACGAGAAGCACTCGTGGTGAGTGCAATATGATGAGCTTTAAGAAAAGCCTAGAAAATACTAGATCATGTGAGCTTAAACTAGATATTGAGATGCATTAATACTTAATTAGGGACGAGGGTTAGATCTAACGGGTACGGCCGAGCCCCACTCATGGTCCTTATGTGACCACTTGAGTGCTTCGGTGTCCCAGTCAAGGGAAATCGACACAGTCGAGGGTAATCGACACAGTCAAGGGAAATTGACACAGTCGAGGTTAATCGACACAGTCTAGGGTAATCGACACAGTTAAAGGAGAAAATACTAATGCTCCCTATGTCCTCACATGCCTTGAAGGAGAATATACTAATGCTCCATATGTCCTCACGTGCCTTAATGTCCTTGTATAAACAATCATTTAATACGTGGGGTACATAAGAAAACTAAATGATACTTGAGTACGTGGGGTACTCAAGAAAACGGGAATTATACTTGAGTACGTGGGGTACTCAAGAAAAACTTGAATTATACATGACACACACTATGTTTTCATACAAAGTATACAAACGTGAAATACAAAAACGCATGAACTCGCTCAACTTTATGTTGATGTTTTCCAAAATTACATGTATTTCAGGTGACAGGATGGATCTTGGGCGCAAGTGTCGTAACTAGAAGTAGACTACAAGTTTAGATGTCATCCACTTTTGTTGAAATGTAACCTTGTCAAAGGTCGTGTTTTGAAAACTTAAATAACAAGTGTTTGTAATACTCAAATTTTCATAAATGGATGAACATCGTTTTGATCATGTAGTTGTTTATTACGATTGAATGCAATGATAACAAGCTAGTCACACATCATACGCTTCCGCAAAAGACAGGGTGTGACATATATCACAATGGGCGTGGAAAAGCTTAAGAGGTATTCATAATAAAACAAGAAGAGCAAAGCAGCCGTTGATGCGATGGAATTTATGTTCAAGCTCAGTCAAAAGGAACAATGCGGTTAAATATTGGTGACTTAGTGGAAGGTGTCAAATTAAAAGCTCAAGAAAATAAAGGTTTAAATGGAGTCTACAAGGGAGCTCGAGACCAGTAGCATGCCAGCATCCAACAAAAATTAATTTGTTTGCAAATGGGTTGTTGTTGGGCTAGACCATCATAAAAAAAGGAAAAGATTAAATGGGCCTTATGGCCAACAATGTCACGAGAAAGTGTAGGAAATCAAAAAGAGTAGGGTGATATCATCAAAAACAACTTCAACGAAAAAAAGGGGATATAAAATCTTGGACGCTGGTACTGGAGATCGAAAAAAAAAAAAGAGAAGGCACTTTGGTGGTTTTGAGATTTTCTAGAACAATACAAAATTGTTTTGTTTCGTAAGTTTTAAATTGTTTTTATGTTCTATTCCTTATTTGTATTGAATGATATAGCCATCATGTCTGGCTAGAATCGTTTAGTTTCAACATTAGGGTTTATTTTCTTTGATTTGGTTCATAAACTTATGTGAAACGAGCACGTTAGATTCAATTATTTTAGTGGTTTGTTTGTGTGATTCTTGTTTTTAATACGGATTCGATCCGGAAAATGTTAGATTATTAGTAAACCTGATCAACTTATTAATTTTTCTAATAAAGTTCAATCAATTTTTAGAACTCCAACAAAGTTTTAATTTTTGACACAAGGAACAAATAATATTTTGAGTTTGTCTATGAACCCAAAATTATTATAGAATCATATAATATAATTAGACACTCCGAACGGCGTGAGTGTTTGATTGTAATTGATACTTCTATCCCGCAACCCGCACGCTAAAATCCGAACGGCGTGAGTTTAGAGTAGCGGGTTGGCTCTAATCAACGAACGGCGTTTGGTTAGACAATAAATAGAGTGGATGTCCGAACTGCGTGACGTCTAGTGTCGATACAAACTATTATTTAAAAATGATTATTGCACCGTGACCGTAAATGATCGTAAGTCGAACCGAATCAAGAAATTGCCCTGGTGTTGAAATTAGTTTTTAACATTTGAATTTTTCCAACCACTTTTATTAGCTTTTCTTTTTAAACTAAAAATTATAATTTGTTTTTACATTTAGTTAAACTAAAAACCCCCCTTTCAAAACAACCGTATCTGTGTCTAAAACGTTTTTGGCATAACTAGTTAATTTGTATCCCTGAGGACACGAACCTGACTTCCATTCATACTATTTTTAGTGTGTCAAGTAGGTTTATTTTATTTTATATTTATTTGCTGAATTCGACACCCATCAATTTCTCCTTTACATCTGATTTGGAGAGCTTTCTAAATCTGATTGGAAACTTATTCTTGGTAGAAAAGATAGCTAAGACCCTTTGTAAGTCTTCTTTCATGCATATTCTTTATGTTTAAGCAGAAAGTCAAACAGTTTGGCCAACAGTTTGACTTTCGGTTTTGACCATCAATTGGTCAAGTCAAAGTTCAATTGAACTTTGCAACGTGATTGTAATCACGATAGTTATAATCCTCAGCGATTATACCTACTGATTTCCACGTAAACTAGGTGTAGTGATGAGTCAAAGTTTCGGTCAAAATGCGTTTTAGCACGCATTTTGCAACGAAACTACTTATAGGTATCAAAACACTTTGTTTTGATACCAAATCAGTTTTATAAGTTAGTTAAACATGTTTTGATATGTTTAACTTGTCACTATTAGTTTAGTGCTTGTTTAGGGTCGAAAGTTAAGCGGTCTAAACAACCGCTTAGACTTTCGAACCCGACCCGTTTGGTCGATCATTAGGATCCGACCAAGCTTGATTAGTGATCATAATTGCATAGGGAATAACCACTGAGGTTATACCTTATGATCACATAGGATTGGTTAGTTATTTGTTAAGTAGCTTGTATACCCATAGAAAATGACCAAAACGCCCTTTTGAAGCTTAAATCCGTATTTTACATATGTGAACATGTTTTAGACATATAATCTGATTTAGTAACATGTTTAGGTATTATTGGGCATGTAAGACTTGACATAGCACATAGTTAACCATCCGAACATAGTTTTGCGCGAACGACGCGTTAAAGTAGCATAAGCTACCTTAATGGGTCGTAACGGGTCGAAAGCACTTAGGCTAAGTTCCGAGTTAGGATGTAGGCTTTGTTAAACCATATCACATGAGTTCCAACACTCATTTGGTTTACAAGACCTCATTCTATCCGATCTTCCGATTTAGGTGTTGATTTATTTACTAGTGATCCGATTTCTAGGTACTACTTGAATTTCCTTGGTTTGTCTGAGCTTCGCTAAGTTCTTTAGATCAAGGATACCCTTTCATTCAATGTGAGTACATAGTTCCCCTATTTTACTGTTTTCAATTGCTTTGGGGTGATTCATATGTATTAAAACGATTTCGAAATTTTAACGATGTTTTCAAAAACGATTAAGATGGTTTATATTAAACTAATAACGATTTCGATAGTGTGAACGAAACTTGTTGGTTGTAACTACATAACGAATGACATTCATTAGCATTGATCAAGCCGACCAGTATTAGGTTATGGTACCATAGGATCTGACAAATCCCGTTATCAGACTACACCCATGGTTATGTGTGGGGGTTATGTAGGTAACGACCAAATCTGATGATTGTTAACTTACCCTTTGGTGGTTTGTTAATGCGAGAAATGAGGTAGTCGAGTCACGAAGGTTTGAATGTTATTAGCGAGACGACCATAAGTAGTTTAACAATTAAAACGAAAACGATTTTGGGACGAATTAAACGATTTGGAACGACTTAAACGAGATAAAACGATTTGAACGAACGATTGGTTTAGGTTGTGATTAGGTAATGGGATGGGTGTAACATGATAAAAGCATGGTAGATACGCCACTGGTACATCTTATATATAAGTGCTTTTATCATACTACATTTCATGTCATTATTTAGTTCACTTGGGAAACGATTTGAAACGATGTCACACAACGAGGTTTTCGAAATGATATAAACCATACGAGTTTTATTAACGAGTTTTAACGAGATGTTTTATGAATTGGTTTACCAAAACAAATGTTTTGGGGTTAAGAACCATGGCTACGAAATTTTATATACTATAACCATCTTGATTTGAGTTGGTTAAATTATGTTGCAATACACTTTTCAAAACAAGGTTTGTACTTTTGACTCTTGGAGTCTAATGAGGTACTGCAACATACAAACGAGCCATGAATCTGATACTCTCACAAAACCTATGTGCTCGCCAGCATTTCTTTGCTTACTTTATTTTTACATATGTTTCAGGTGATGTTGCATGATGTTGACTGCTAGGGAGCATGTTCACTTAGGATCTGGACAAGGCCTTAGTGACTTAAAAACGATAATAGACAATGTTTAATTTGTTTGTTTGGTTCAAGACAATGTAAATTTCTTAACAAATCAATAAAACAAAACTTTTAATTACCATGGTTGTGAAACGATGATTCTGTTACAACACTCCCCGACGTTTCCGCCACGGTTTGTTGTTTTAACGTGGTCAGGGTGTGACACAAAACACATATAATAACACCAAAACACATTGTTTTAATAATAATTAACATTGTTTTACATTGTACATCAGTTACAGAGCACAAGTTGTCACATGACCCTCTAGATCCATACTGGGATGCCGATCAGTATGTTCGGGAAATATTAGAAAACCCATACCCATATGGAGAACCCGTACCACCGTACCCTGACCCAATACCAGCACCACCACCACCCATGAGTACCGAAAACGTGCAGGAACTCTGAACTTTTGGTGAGGAGTTATTAGATGAGGGAGAAATAATCAGACAAATAAGGGAAAGGCTCGTTTGGAAGTACGACGAGCGAAATATGCAGTATTGGATGAACCCCTAGTAATAATAGTAATAATAATAACAAAATATATATATGAGTGTAGTTTGAAAAAAATCAACTAAAATAGATAATCCAATACCTACTGATGCATAACTAGTATTGTATTTTAAATTCCAGTTGTAGCTTGTAATGTGTATATATATGAAATAGAGTAAATGTCGCAATGCACGACGATTTTGATCAACATGTTTGTTTGTGTGATTGTTCGCATTAAATTTTGTTCTGTGATATTAATACTTAGTAAATATTTATAATCCAGATGGACAACGAAGTGAATTAGGAAAACCCGAATAACGATAATAACGGGAACCAATTAGATAACAGTGCCATCCAACACATAGTGGCATAAGGGATTATAGACGTTATGCCATATATTATCAAAACGGTTAAGGAAGTAGAAAATAATAAAACTAACAGTGAAAGTAAGCGACCACCTACTGAGCCCAGTCACAGCGTAAACAATGTACCACTACTTCAATTGCTTATTCCAAAAAGAAGAAGAACCATGTCTTATGGTTGTTCTGACAAAGAATTCTGGTCTTGTAAACCAATAGAATTCTCGGGCAATGAAGGAGCCATTGCAGCTCTACGATGGATAGAAAAGACTGAGTCAGTCTTAAAAATAAGTAAATGTGCAGAGGAAGATAAAATCATGTTTGCTTCCAATCTTTTTAAAAACGCAGCCTTAGAATGGTGGAACACTATTCTCCAGTCTAGGGAGAGTGACAGAGTTTATAATATGGAATGGACTGAATTTAAGAATATGGTTGAAAGAAAATTTTGTCCTCCCAATGAAAAAGAACAAATAGCTAATAAGTTATTAAACCTTAGAATGACTGGAGTAGACTGTAAGGGTTACACTTCCGTATTCTTCGAATATGCTAGAATAGTGCCAACCCTAGCTTCACTAGAACCAGTATTAATCTGCCGTTACATCTGGGGATTAATTAGTGAGATTAGACATGTAGTCAAGGCAGCTAGACCACAAACCATAGAAGAAGCTGTAGAACTAGCAAATACCTTAACTGGTGAATTAGTACGAATGCAAGAAGAAAACCAGAGGAAGAACCTAGTCTAAAAGCTTACCCAAGAATTTCGCTACGGTAATTCCAACCGTGGGAAAAACACAGGTTCTACCTCTACACCATATTGTAAGGCCTGCAAAAAGAAGCATTTAGGGAGATGTTCCATATACTACAACTTCTGCAAGATACCGGGACACAAGGAAGAAGACTGCAAGAAGAAACCCAATAATGGAGTATGCTTCAATTGTGGAGAAAAGGGGCATATCAAGCCGAACTGTCCGAAATTAGCTCCAGCCATGAACAACAAGACTACTAAGAATGTTAGAGCATGTGTTCTAACTACAAAAGAAGCAAAGATGATTCCGGACGTGATTGCCGGTACGTTTTTAGTTAAAGATGTTTTTGCTAAAGTATTATTTGACTCTGGTGCGAACCAAAGTTTTATTAATACTTCATTTTGCAAACTTCTCAATCAACCATTAACTAAACTACAACAGGAATGTTTGGTAGAAATGACAAATGGAGAATCCATTAAGATCCTTGAAATCTTGCAGGGAGCAAGAATAGAAATTTTTAACCATAATTTTATTGCAAATCTTTATCCAATGAATCTGGCTAGATTTGATATTGTATTAGGAATGGATTGGTTAATAGCCAACCATGCCAGTATTTTATGTGACCAAAAGTCAATACAAGTAAATTCACCAAAGGGTGAAAAGATCACAATTAAAGGAGACAAGCCAACTAGGTCCACAAAATTCATT
The DNA here is from genome assembly GCA_030545235.1 of Helianthus tuberosus. Classification (NCBI taxonomy): domain Eukaryota; kingdom Viridiplantae; phylum Streptophyta; class Magnoliopsida; order Asterales; family Asteraceae; genus Helianthus; species Helianthus tuberosus. Next base: position 119,403,448 of record CM060409.1, read on the forward strand.
TGGGTGATGAAAACGGAAAGTTGTGCAAGGAAAGGATCCCTAGTGTATATGATTTCTATAATCATTAACACTAAAGGAAAAGAATTGAAAGATATTCATGTAGTATCTCAATTCTCAGATGTGTTTCCAGAAGAGCTACGGGGACTACTGCCGGACAGGGAAGTCGAATTCAGAATTTACCTGCTACCAGAGACATCACCGATTGCCAAGGCACCTTACCGTTTAGCACCAGCGGAAATGCAAGAACTGAAGAAACAGTTGGATGAACTTTTGGAGAAAGGATTCATACAGCCTAGTTCATCATCGTGGGGAGCACCAATCTTGTTTGTGAAGAAGATGTTGGTGCACAAAATGTCTGTTAACTACGTCTTATCGAGTCTTATGTCTAGATAGGTTAAATGAGTGCAAAATTAGGGTTTAGTCATGTTTTAGATAGCCAGTTCGTTTGAAGATGTCAAGACAGTTTGTAGATGTCAGGTCCGTTTGGAGCAGGGTTACGTTTGAAGCATGTCCGTTTGAACATGACTGTGTCATTTTCAAACGGAATAGGCTAGCTCTATAAATAGGTTGTTTGTAGGCTCATTTGAAACGGACAAGACTGTGTGTGAGAGCTGAGGTGCTGCCAAAATTGTGTCAGAATTATTGTAAAAAGCTCGGAAATTCGTAATAGAAAGAGATTAAGAGGAAACAAGCTGTTGTGACTTTGTTTACTTTGATTTCGCCTCTGTAAACAAAAATGAACTGCCTTTACTGAATATTTAGGGTCACGAACACGATCCAACAAGTGGTTTCAGAGCTCAGGACGAGGAGTTCATACCAAATTCAGCTTGATTACTTCGGATTCTCTCATTTCTACCTTTCTTTTCTGATTTGAACAAGTGTTTACGGTTAAAACGGTCTAAAACTCTCACATTTCAAACGAAGTACAGTACTAACTAATCCTTGAAAATTTGAAATCAAAATTCGACCTAAAACTGATCGAAAACTGCCATACCGTTTGAAACTGTTCGAGATATGCTGACGTCATAGACTATTACGTTTGAACGAACCGTTTGAAACTTGTGTTCCGTTTGAATATTGGTCACATTAGTTTGAAACTGGCTTCCGTTTGAAAACTGTCCGTTTGAAAGTGAGTTCACGTTTGAAAGTGAACAGTTTGAGACTATTCCGTTTGAGACTTGTATCACGTTTGAAAGTGGTCGTTTGAAAGTTGTTCACGTTTGAACAGGGTTTCGTTTGAACTAGGTTTCGTTTGAAAACCTGATTATTGTTGTTTCAAATGGAATAACAGATTCCGTTTGAAAAGAACCATTTCGTTTGAACTATATCGTTTGAACAATTCCACTTGAACAGATTCCGTTTGAATCTGTCATTTTTCAAAATCAAAAATATTTCTAATTGTTTGTTGATTTTTCAGGTACGTACAAGATGGATGATTTCAATCCGTTTTATGATATCTTTGCATTTGCTGGAAACGGTGGAGATGATACTTCTTCTAGTAACACCAATGAGAACACGCCGAATACAAAGAAAAAGTTATCGGATGCATTGGAGGTTGAAAGTGCTTTTGGAACCTATAACAAACCCCCGAAATTGATGGCTATCGAAGAATACAGTCGGTGGGCCAAGAAGTTTGAAGATTGGTTGAGAGCCTTTGCTTTTCCCAGCTGGAAGAGTCTAAAGAATGGATATAATGATGGAGGCAAAACTGGTGAAAGCTTGACAACATCTGAAGAAATAGAATCGTTTGTTGCTGAGCAAAAATGCATTGCACTGCTATTTCAGTCTATTCGGGAAGATATAATATCCTTGATCGAATACACTAATTCGACAGATCTCTGGAAAAAGTTAAGAGTTAAATGTTTGGGAAGTGCAGAAATAGTGAAAAACAAAAAGAAATTGCTTAGAAAAGAATTTGATTTATTTGGTTGTTTAAAGAATGAATCAGTTTGTAAAATGATTGAGAGGTTTGGGCATCTAAAACTGGAGCTGGCGAGACATGAAATTTCCTATTCTCGAGAAGAGCTAATCGACAAATTGTTTGATGCATTGCCAGATGAGATGGATTGGCAATATTATGCTTTGATGTTGAAGAATACGATCAAGTCTGAGGAGCTTACAGTGGATTTGCTGATTGAAAGACTAGAAAGTCACAAGTTGGAATTAAAGAAGACACACAAAGTCAATCATTCGTCTTATCAGCAGAACTTGGATTTGTATTATCCAAAGAGCATGATGCCAAAGAGTACATCTCCCAAGACAGCTTTTTCTGCCGAAAATGTTAACACATCAAACAAAGAAAGTCAAAGCAGTGGATTTCACAGTGGATCTTCGTCATCTACAAATCATTCTGATGCAAAGAATCTATTTCAATGCAACATTGCTGTAGACTTAAAGAACACTCAAAATTTCAGTGAGGAGTCAGCAAAGCAACAGATGATTTTCTTAGCCTCTGTGCTAGAATCTTATGAAAGTCTTGTAGCAGGGAAGATAGGCAACACCAACCTGACGAAGGAAGATTATGATCAGATTGATCCTGAGGAGATGGAACTGATCGACATAAGGTGGTGTATGGCCAGTGCAGTTCGTCGAGTACAGCGTTTCACGGAGATCACAGGGAGGAAGTCTATTGGTGGACCTTCTACCAAGTTAGGCTTTGACAAGTCTAAAGTGACGTGCTTCAAGTGTAAACAGAAAGGTCACTTTAAGCGCGAATGTCGAAATGCGTATGCTGATGAATCTGAGAACCCGTTCAGAGAAGATTACTACAAGAAAGCGATTTATCATCAGAATAAATCAGAGCCGCCAAGATTGAAGCAGCTTGAGGATAACAAAGAGAAGTCAAGAGCTCTTGCGGTGATTCACGACGATGAAGGTTACGACTGGAGTGAGTTGTTACCTGAGGAGGATGCGGTTGGATATGCATTCATGGCAAATTCTGAACCTAAACCTTGGAAAGACAACAGAACTGAAGAACAGAAGTATAATCACAGAAAGATGTTGGCTACGAACAGATTAATCAGAATATCTGGTATCTTTTCTGAGGCAAAAAGAGCAAATAGATGGGATCCAGACAGGGAATGTTATCTTGACCCCTATGGAAACATTGCTATTGATCATAACACTCTTGATTTGGAAACCATAATCAAAGAGTTTAAAGAAGAAGATGATTATTGGGAAAGGAAATGGTGGGGAAGCGGAGAAGAGAAAGAGAAAGAAGAGAAAGAAAAAGAAGAGAAAGAGAAATCAAAGAAGATTGACAATGGAATCATTGACACGACTCAAGAGTTAAATGCTGAAAACATGGGAAAGATGGCTGACAAGGTGTTGGCTGCTAAGGCACTTAAGGTAGATTCTAAATCCGTCTCTGAGTCTAAAATCCAGGTCAGTTCAAACGCGTCAACGACTGAGTCAGGTAAGAAAGTCAGTGATGATGTTGACTGCAAAAATTGCAACAAAGAATGCAAGGTTTGTAGTACAAACACTTATCTCAAAGGTAAAAAGATTGATGATCTGACTGCTAAAGTCAGAAGTGTTGAGGATCAAATTCTTGATCGTGATAAAATGGTGAAAGCTTCAACTGAACGATTAAAAGAATTAACTAACAAAATTGAAACCGATAAAATTGATCAAGAAAAGGTTAGGAAAGAAAATGAGAGGTTAGTTCTTGAAAATCGTCAGATTACTGAAAAATTTGAAAAGCTTAAAAGCACGATTAAAGATAATGATGATAGAAATGGTAAAACTTACAAAGAAAATTGCCAATTGCAATGTGTTTTAAGAATTAAAGAAGAATTAATCAACAAACAATTGGATGAGATTGCTAAATTGAAGCTTCAATTTGAAGAAGCTAAGATTGAAAATGAGCGAATCAATTTGAAATTGAACAGTTACAACTCTGCAAGCTTTGTTTTGCAACACATTATTCCCAAACCCATTGGGAAAGACAAAGCAGGCGAAGATGTATACTGTGATGGAACTGGGGTTGGGTTTCATCAAGTTCCACCACCAGTTCTAGACAATTATTCGAAAAAGCAATCTGGGTTGGTTAATCTTGAGGAAGAAAATGAAGCGAAACTTCCTGATTCAATTGATGTTACATTTTCTTCTTCATCATCTGATGATAGTGTTCAGACAGAGATTGTTAAAAGCACAGCTGAAAATGTTTTGATGTCTGAAAATGATTCAGCTGGAAATGATGAATGTTTCTTGGACAAATACATTCCAAAATCAAAGTCCAAAAACAACTTAGGTGATGAACCGGGTCTTGTGATGTACAAGATGGTTGGATCTGATAAGTTGTATTCGGATTCTGATTTTCCTCTGGAGAATGTAAATGTGTCAAAATTGACAAATGTGTTCAAAATGATTGAGATTGATTTGCCTGAAGTAAAAAATTTAAAACAAACAAAAAGGCAAATGAATTTTGAGAAAGATAAAGCTTACTACAAGAAACCTGTAGTTCCACCACGTTTTTATAACAACAATCGAAACAATTGGTCGGGTGGATATCAGGGTGGTAAGAACTATCAAAGGAGAAATGTTCAAAACAAAAGGTTTGCTGAGAAGAAAGTGTTTGTGAACAGCTCAAGTTCACTTTCTGATGAAGAGAAAAATATTTTTTCAAAATCAAATGAAGAGTTCTTTGAGAAGAGGGCCTCACAACCTCAGTATGAAGGCACAAGTCGGGTAGTTGATACTCGTATATGCTTTAGATGCAACAAAGTTGGTCACATTGCAAGAAATTGCACCAACTTCAAGCCTAAGACTGAAGTTGTTGAGAATCAAAAGAAGAAGGTTAATTCAAAAGGAAAAGCTCCATTGGTTGTTGAGAAAAATTTGAAAAATGAGAAAACAAAAGTCAAAATTGAACCTGTTAATAATGTGGTAACTAAAATTGACAAATTTTACAAACGGGTTGCATCATCTCAACAAACATGGAAGCCAAAAGTGGTTGAAAAGAAACCAAGTTCATTTAAACCAAAGGTTTCAGAGTCGGAAAAACAATCGTCTTCTTCCATTCCGGTAAATATGGATGTTCCTTTGGATTATTATGAACAAATGGAGAAACAATCTTCTACTCCACCAGAGAAGAAGAATGTTCAAAAGAAAAATCAACCAACCGGTCAACTTAAGATAGATGAGTTTTTCTTATATAAAAAGGTTGAGGTTGGATCTCAGGAAACTTTAAAGATAAATGATAAAAATTTTCCGCCACTTTACACTGCTAAAACTCACATTAAAGTCAAGTTACCTGAGTCAAAAGAGGCTTGGGTTGCATCAAAATCTCATTAAAGATTTTGGACTTGCCGGAGCTTCCTAGTTGGTAATTGTGAAGCATGAATCGGCATCTTTATTGAAATGTGTTTGTAAATCAATTTGTGATATGTGCAGGAACTTCCGAGAGCTATTTCACGATGGATTATGGATAGTGGAGCGTCTCGACATATGACAGGAAAGACTGCATTGTTGTACGATGTTAGAAATTTCAATGGAGGTTATGTGGGATTCGCAGGAAATCAAGGTGGTAGAATTGTCGGTGAAGGAACGTTATCCAATGGGATTGTTACGTTTGAAAGAGTTAACTACATTGCTGAGCTGGAGAATAATCTGCTGAGTATCTCGCAGATTTGTGACAGGATGTATACCACTCACTTCACTGACAAAGAATGTTTGATCTTGAAACCAGGATTTGTTATCCCTGAAGAATGGATTATCATGAGGGCACCAAGAGTCAATGATCTGTACGTGTTGGACATGAGTGTAGCTACTACAACCACGGGTCAGGCTCATTGTTTTGTGTCTAGAGCAACAGAGAAAGAATCGAAGTTGTGGCACCGGAAGATGGGGCATATACATCTTAGAAAAATGAATCACTTGGTGCACAATGATTTAGTTCTTGGAGTTAATATCAAAGGTTTTCATCTGGAAGGGGAGTGCATTAGTTGCATCAAAGGCAAGCAGAAGAAAAAGTCACACCCTAAAAAGCAAGTCAATTCAGTTTCCAGACCGTTAGAGAGACTACATATGGATTTGTTTGGTCCAGTAAACGTCAAAAGTATTACAGGGGATCTCTACTATCTTGTGGTTACTGATGATTATTCCATATTTTCGTGGGTATCATTCTTGAAGTCGAAAGATGAAACATTTGATAGTTTGATGGCGTTGTTCAGAAAGATTGAAAATCTGTACCAAAGGCGTATCAAAAGAATTCAAAGTGATAATGGTACTGAATTCAAGAACAACAAGATGGAAGAATATTGTGATGAAAGAGGTATATTGCATGAGTTTAGTGCTCCGTACACTCTGCAGCAGAATGGAGTTGCAGAACGTAAAAACAGGACGCTAATCGAAACGGCCAGAACAATGCTTGCTGATTCAAAGCTACCGATAAATTTTTGGGCAGAAGCAGTTTCCACCGCATGCTATACACTCAACCGGGTTCTCACTGTAAAGAAATTCAACAAGACATGCTTTGAATTGATCAATAATCGCAAACCGAACCTGAATTTTTTAGAACCGTTTGGGTCTCCTTGTACAGTTCTAGAGCCTTTTGGTAAATTTGGTCCAAAGAGTATCGAAGGAATATTTGTGGGTTACTCAAGTCCACAAAGACGTGTCTTTGTTCCAAGTTTGAAGCAGATCATCGAAGTACAACATGTTGAGTGTCAGGGGTATACTATGCCGCCTCAAAATCCTGGTGACTCATGGCGTTTTAATTACGATAAACTGTGGAATTCGTTTGACATGGAAGAAGAAAAGGATGAAGAAGAAGATTTCTTTGATGAGTTGGATATTCTAAGAGAGTATGAAGAATCGCAGGAAAGGTTCCCAGCTGAGTATTCAAGAAGACCACAACGAGCATCAAATGACGATGAAGCAGGTTCAAGCAATGTTGGTGAACATGATGATGTCCAACAAAAAGAAGTTGCTCAAGATAATCAGTCGGCACAGAATGATAATCAAGAATCTGAGAACATGCCAGTATTTGATCGTGGTGATTCAGATTCTGAGGGGGAGCAAATTCAGATTTCAAGTCAAACAAACCCAGTCAGTGAACAAGATGCAAATCAGAATGTTACTAATCTGGAAGGTGATGTAGATGTTCCAGGCGAAGTGATGCCACGAACTCTTTCATAACATCCAGAGGAGTTGATCATTGGAGAATTGCAGACAGGCGTCCGTACTCGAAGACAACTTGATAAAGGGCTTACATGTTTTTATACAAAAGTTGCTCCTTTGCAAACTGAATTCTCATTGAGTTGTTTTATCTCGCAGGTTGAACCAAGGACTTACAAAGAGGCGCTTAGCCTGAAGATTCTTGGGTCAATGCAATGCAGGAGGAACTGAGCCAATTTGAAAAGCTAAGAGTGTGGAAGTTAGTGGATTTGCCTGATGGTCAAAGGAAGATAAACACCAAGTGGGTGTTCAAGAGCAAGAAAGACGATAGAGGAGTTGTGGTTCGCAACAAAGCTCGACTCGTAGTCCAGGGTTTCAGTCAGCAGGAGGGAATAGATTTTATTGAAGTGTATGCTCCTGTAGCTCGACTAGAAGTGATCAGAATCTTCTTAGCATTTGCATCATGGAAAAACTTCAAAGTATATCAGTTAGATGTAAAATCGGCGTTTCTTTACGGGAAGGTAAAAGAGGAGGTATATGTCGGTCAGCCACCGGGCTTCACCGATCCACATCACAAAGACAAGGTCTACTTGCTAAACAAAGCACTGTATGGTTTACACCAGGCCCCGAGAGCTTGGTACGAGACATTGTCTCAACACCTATTAGCCAACAGCTTCAACCGTGGAAAAGTGGATGCCACTCTCTTCACCAAAGAGGTCGACGGACATCTTCTGATAGTTCAAATTTATGTGGACGACATCATATTTGGGTCAACAAATGAGGATCTATGCAAAGATTTTGAACGAGTTATGAAGCAGAAATTTGAAATGTCATCAATGGGAGAGATGAAATTCTTTTTGGGACTGCAGGTTGATCAACTACCCAAAGGAATTTTCATACATCAAACGAAGTACGTTCATGATATCTTGGAGAAATTCGGGATGTCAGGTTCTACTCCAGCTTCCACCCCATTAGCAACGAATCATGGGATAAACCCTAATCTCACCGAAGAGAAGGTAGATGAAACGATGTATCGTTCCATGATCGGATCGCTGATGTATTTGACAGCTTCAAGACCCGATATTATGTACCCAACCTGCCTCGCAGAAAGATTTCAATCTAACCCGAGAGCTTCGCATATGGTAATTGTGAAAAGGATATTACGCTACCTGAAAGGAACTCCATCATTGGGGTTGTGGTATCCAAGAGAAGGCGATTTCACGCTCGAAGGGTATTCCGATTCCGATTTCGGATGCTGCAAAGTTAATGCTAAATCAACAACAGGAGGGTGCCAGTTTTTTGGATCACGATTGGTCACCTAGCAATGCAAAAAGCAAACCTCTGTGGCTTTATCCACATGTGAAGCGGAGTATGTATCTGCTAGCAGTTGCTGCTCTCAGATCTTGTGGATCCAGCAACAGATGCGCGACTACGGTTTGCAATTTCTAAACACCCCTATCTTTGTTGATAATAAGGCAGCGATTAACATTACGAAAAATCCAGTTCATCATGCTAAAACCAAACACATTGAGATTCGTCATCATTTCATTCGCGATTGTTTCGAGAAGAAGTTGATACGAATTGAGAAAATCCACACTAACGAACAAAAAGCTGATTTACATATCAAAGCATTTGACAAAACACGTTTTCAATATTTGCTAAAACTGAATGGTATGAAGCTTTTATTGGTGTTGGAGGAGATTCTTGGCATTGATGAAGGAGACATTGTAGATGATGTTGAGAAGCAATCTGCAATGGTTTGTCGATTTTTTACCTGTTTTGGTATTTAGGGGGAGGTATAGGGTAAATATTTCAGAAAATACAAAAGCAATAAAAAATGGCAAAAATACAAAAACATGAGATATTTTTTTTAAAATTCAAAAACAATAGAAAACCAGAAAAGAGCTTGTGTAAAAAGGGAAAATGATAGTACATCGGCTTGACAGTTACAGTATGTGATGTGTTCAAAATGTAACATATAAATTTCATCAAATGAGGCATAAAACTAACCCTTTTTTAGTACTAATGTTGGAAAAAGTGTGCTTTTGTCTTCCTTTTGTATTTTCAGGATTAAATGAGCTCAAATTAACAAAAGAAGCAAAAAGACATCAAAATCTAACATAAATACAAGAAAAGGAACAAAATGTGACATGCCCGACCCCACGATAGCATCTTCCCAAGCAAAACAAGAGATCAGAAGCCTGAACACGCCCCGTGCTCAGCCAGCACGGGGGCGTGCCCAAGTGTCAGCAGAAAAGACAAAGTGGTAGAAGCTTCTATTGCCCACCACGGGGTCGTGCTCAGCGGACACGGGGCCGTGGTCAACTATAAGATTCGCACAATCCAGCAAATCTGCATAGTACAAAGATTCTTCTGCACACAGGGTCGTGCTCAGCGGACACGGGGGCGTGGTCAACTAATAAGACAAAGCTGCATTAAATGAAGAAAGAGAAGGATGTGGACACGGGGCCGTGCCTACTGGACACGGGGCCGTGCCCGAGCTTCTGTTCAGCCTATAAATAGAAGTGCTTGGCTCAAGCTCAAACGATCCCTTGGCACACCACCTCTCTCACACTTCACCCACCACCCACCACCACCATAACACCATCATCCACCACCATCATCCATTGTCCATCGTAGAGTGTGTGAGTCGTCTCGGGATCCAAGATTGATCGTAAGAGTTCTTGACAATCAAGGCCATGTTTGCCTAAGTCTCTTACATCACTTGGTGAAGACAAAGTGTCTAGTGTAATACTTTTTATTTCTAATCTTTTGCACTTTTTATTTGGTTTCGTATTAATGACTTTAATAACTAGTTGCTTATGTTGAAGGTGATCTTTCTTTATCGTTTGTCCGTGGTGTTTTGAAATTATTTTACTGTCTATATAAAATAAAAGATTTTCACCATTCATATCTCCACGGTCTATATGGAGGTATGTTGGCTACCTGGTCGGGGGTTAAGGGAACGGTTTGGTAAAGGTCTTGCCATTGTTCAGCGTTTAGAGGTCCTGCAATGGACCTGGGTCAAATTTAGTAGGACCTCCTTCAATACTTGACGGTATTGGATGGCGGGGGTCCAAACTCTTTGATCCCCTCATAAGTTAACTACTATTAATACTATAACCCGGCTATTTAGGACTGTATCCCTGCTGACTCAGACTACTTAGCCGAGGGTAACGTCGCCTCCAAAAGAGGGGCCTACCATAATATTGCATTAATAACTTAATTAATTATCTTCCAATATTCCACCCTTTTAGGATTGTATCCTTGCTGACTCAAACTACTGGGGTGAGGGTAACGTCACCTTCAAAAGAGGGGCCTACTACAATAACTAAGATAATCTCTTAAATATGTGCAAAAGTGCGGAAATAATCAAAGGTTACACTAGATACGAGTCGGAACCAAGTGATTCATCTTGTCTATCTGTTTTTCTTTTTATTTTTATTTTCAGCATTTTAGTTAGTTTTTACTTTTCTTAGTTTAAAACATTTTTCTAAACTTTTTATTTTGATTAGACGTTGAGGATAAACCGGTACTAAAAGCTCTTGTGTCCTTGGACGACCTCGGTATCTTACCAACACTATACTACGCTCACGATGGGTGCACTTGCCCATATGTGTGTTTAGTGTGAGTAAAATATCGTGTTTTATAAATTTAAAACTTGGCTAAAAGTAACTGTTAAAGGGGCTTAAAATATACACCTAATATATATAACACTTCACACGCATCAAGTTTTTGGCGCCGTTGCCGGGGACACAAGGATTTTAAGAAAGTTAGGAATCAACGGCCTAATCGTTTTTCTTATTTTTCATTTTTTTTTAGGATTTTTTTTTTAATTTTTCAGCTTCTGCAGAACTCAGCACGGGCTGTGCCCGCTGAACACGCCCCGTGCCCAATCATTGGAACTGGCAATCTTGTTTTAAGTCAGACAGTAAGCTAAACACGGGGCCGTGCCCACTCAACACGCCCCCGTGCCCAAGTTTCAGTTACTGATAACAGAACCGTAAGATCCCGACGGTTGGTAATTTCTGACACAAACATGAGTGATACTGATACTTTTTACTTTCGGCACTCTTATGGTACTATGTGGTGTCAATTATGTGGTGGTAATCATAAAGAATTAGAATGCTTTTTTCTAAATTATAAACCCCACTATATAGACCCATCTTTTCCTAGTATCCTTAAGAGGGGCAAAAGTAAAAATAATCCCTATCGCTCCCTCGAATGCGCCCAACCGGATATTCTAGGAGAAATGCTTCTCGATGAATTATTTCAACTAGAAGATCTAATTTTTAATTGGTTAGAAGAACTTAGGGGAGACATCAATAATCTTTTCCAAAGCGATAACCAAGAAGAAAGGTTGGAAACGCATTCAAACAACTTCATTGTTTCCAATGATACTTCTAACTCTAGTGAGGACTTGAGCGATAGTCGTCCCTGTGTCGATTGTGCCGTGAAGGACTCCCCATCAACTTCGTTTGATGCATACATAGACCTGAGCGATTCGACATACACCTTCTTTAATGAGAGCCCGGAAAAGGGTTGGACTTGTCCACCTACATATAGCTTAGGAATCACCCTCACCGACTACCTCTTGCGTTCTCGTCTTAATCTTGATCAATTGAGGTATCTTAGGCACTTTGGGGTTGTTCCATCCAGTAAGGAACCACCCGATCCGGAAAAGTTCCTTAAAAATAAACGCACTTCATAAATCAGCCTTCCGACACGGGGCCGTGTCCAGGTCAACACGCCCCCGTATCCACCAAAAGATTCCCTTCTGACTTTTGTCAGAATACGGACAAAACGTGTCAGGATCTTGCCTGCACACGGGGCCGTGTCCAGCCGACACGGGGCCGTGTCCAGCACGCTGTCGTTTTCTATAAATGCAGCCAAGAACTCTGCACATTTGGACCATCCAGGGACAGAGATTTGGAGGGATTTTCTGACTTACCATCCTAGGTATGTTCTAAAAGAAGGTTCCTGCAAGCATCTTGTCCTTTCCTCTTTTATCTATTGCCTTCCTCTTCATCTTTCTTGCACCAAGAACTCCATTAAAGCTTGATTTCAAGCTTTGTTGTGATGTTTATTGAATTTTTGTTCAAGGAATCTTGTTGAAAATAAGTTACACGACATTGTTTTAAGTTATTTCTGCTCAAAAAGCTTCATAAGTTAAGAAAATAATTTGAAACCCCAAGATTCCTTGTTCTAAAAAATCTGCCGAAAGTTGAACACGGGGCCGTGCTCAATGAGCACGGGGCCGTGCCCGTGGTACTGTTTCATTAAAACGGACTGTTTTTGGTTTGTTTTCGTAGAATGTCTAGCCAAAACAGCGGAACCTCTTCTGCACACTCAAGGAACAGTCGACGAGAAAGGAGGCCATCGATTGAAGCAACTCTCGTAAGATATGTAATGGCACTACGTGAAGCACTTGACGAGATGACTTCAGTGGAGGAGGTCCTCATTGACCGTATAAACTATCTCTCGGTGGGGTTGGAAAACAGTTTCCGGGAAATAAACCTCTTGCACCAGAGGTTAAACATTCTGGTAACACCTCCTATGGAACCAATCCTCCCTCAAGAGGATTGGAACCTCGCACTTGGAATTTAAAATCCTACCGGTTGGGACGACATTCCAGCAGAACCTCCTCTTGAAGAACTCCAAGAAATTCCGGTGGAAGTTACACCTCCTCAAACCGATGCTCATGAGCCCGCTTTTCTTCTCCCTAGGGAGATCGAAGAGTGGCTCGCCGATGTATGAGGAGCCCATACCCGTAGGAAGAAGTGTCAAGCCACTTTTAACCGAGAGATCTATCTTTTCGGAAATTTTGCTAGTAGAATAAATAGTAGGCTAGAAACTTCTTGGATTTCTTGTGTTTCTTTGACCTAACTAGCTAATATTTTAATTTTTAGGACTATTATGTAATTCTCTCTATGATTAATGAATGATGGTTTTAGTTAATTTGGTGTTTTGGATGGTGTTGAATTGAATAAAACACACTTGAGATGGCAAAGGATGCAAGGGAAACTTGAACCGGCACTCCATACAGGAAAACAGAACCGTCCGACAAAATTCTTCATTTACAGTAAGCTCGGCACGGGCCGTGTCCACCCAACACGGCCCCGTGCTGCATAGTCTGCAGAAAAAGAACCAGTTCAGGTAACTGGACACGGGCCGTGTTCACCCAACACGCCCCCGTGCCCAGACTTCTATTTTTCTTGTTTTAATTTTGTTACTGGCACTTGAACACGGGGCCGTGTTCAGCGCCCAGTAACACAATTTTTTTGCTTTTTCACACATTTTACACATTCAATCAACCTAAAAACTTATTTTTGGGACACATTGAGGACAATGTGTAATTTAAGTGTGGGGGGGATGCTAAAACCTTGAATCTTGCAAGTCCTAAATACAAGCCTTATTTCGTGGGGAACACTACTTGGATATATAGGTAACCCCTGAAATTTCGTTTGAAAGATTCCTTTTTCTGATATACTAGGTTTTTATACTCAGAGATATCTGGGGTATTATTCCGGGACTTCTGCTGAATGGAAGTTCTGACCTAGTCCTCGAATAATACTTTCCGCAATGCTTGAAACATAGCATCACCCTCAGCATATATGATAAGACAATAAAATTGCTTAGCAATGCTGTTGTAAAAACGATCCTCTAAAGGGGACACACCCAAAAGTTGAGTCATGATCTCTATGCTGAACGGTAGTTCTGACCTGAGCTCTCATGATTCTTCATAATTTATTAACCCCATACAGATATCATTTGTGTTATACTTACCTGTAAGACTGAATATTGGGATCTGGATACGGGAGTATATTCAAGAGGTGGGACACACGTATAAGTTTAAGTTTCTAAAACACTAAATCCGTATCCTGGACAGATTGAAATGTGTGTGAAAATTTAAAGTGGATCAGTATATCGACAATCTAAGCGAATTGTTTAATTCTGAGTATGAAATTAAAGCTTAACGGTACTTGTGACTTGTCGGATAGCTGATATGATTCCCTAACACGCTCACCAAAATTTGTTTGTAAATAGTTTACATTTACTACATTTTAGTTCGGTATTTCATTTCTAGTTTAGAAGCTTTATTAAAAATCCAAAAAGATTTTACATTTCTGCTTTATTTTTTGACAAACCAAAGTGGAGAGTTGATCTTCGGATTCGAAAGTTGAAAGCAGATGCAGGAGGTTTCTGAGCTGGAGGATGAGTCGTGAGCTAAATATGATAAGTTGGTGAAAATTGGAAAGCTAAAGCAAGTTCATTAATTTGAAACTTGTAAATTTTCAGAAAATCAAATTGAACTAAATATCAGTGTGTATTATCTCTGATCAACCAAGGTCATTAAATTGGACTTGGTAGATAAATTGAGTAACCAGGGTCATTAGTTTGGACCTGAATACTTAAGTGGATTTCTAACACTGAAGGTTAAAAGGTAAGTTTGGATTGAAACTGTTATTGTCATATATCTTATATTTGGGTAGAGTATATGCAGGTAACAGGAATTCCCATGGCAACAAAATGTTAAAGTTTGAATCAGAATTCAAGCCCTAGCTGATCGAGAGGGGGAGTCTGCGAAAGGGGGAGTCAGAATTCTGAGTCAACAGCCAAAGGGGAGTTTGAAGATGGAGCTAGTTTGAGTTCCTGAACCTATGAAGAAAGAGTTTTTACAATGACAATTTGGAGAGAGACAAAGACTAAAGACTTGACGCTGAAGACTTCGTCAACATCCAAGGGGGAGTCTGTTGGTGCACAAAATGTCTGTTAACTACGTCTTATCGAGTCTTATGTCTAGATAGGTTAAATGAGTGCAAAATTAGGGTTTAGTCATGTTTTAGATAGCCAGTTCGTTTGAAGATGTCAAGTTCGTTTGAAGATGTCAAGACAGTTTGTAGATGTCAGGTCCGTTTGGAGCAGGGTTACGTTTGAAGCATGTCCGTTTGAACATGACTGTGTCATTTTCAAACGGAATACGCTAGCTCTATAAATAGGTTGTTTGTAGGCTCATTTGAAACGGACAAGACTGTGTGTGAGAGCTGAGGTGCTGCAAAAATTGTGTCAGAATTATTGTAAAAAGCTCGGAAATTCGTAATAGAAAGAGATTAAGAGGAAACAAGCTGTTGTGACTTTGTTTACTTTGATTCCGCCTATGTAAACGAAGATGAACTGCCTTTACTGACTATTTAGGGTCACGAACACGATCCAACAGAAGAAGGACGGATCAATGCGTATGTGCATTGATTACCGAGAACTGAACAAGGTCACGATTAAAAATCGGTTCCGATTACCGAGGATCGATGATCTGTTTGATCAATTGCAAGGAGCTCGATTCTTTTCTAAAATCGATTTACGTTCAGGATATCATCAATTAAAGGTACAGGAAGAGGACATTCCTAAAACCGCCTTTAGAACAAGGTATGGCCATTATGAATTTACCGTCATGCCATTTGGTTTAACCAATGCCCCAACCGCATTTATGGACATGATGAACAGAATATGTAAACCGTATCTGGATAAATTCATAATTGTCTTTATAGATGATATTCTCATTTACTCTAAGAGCAAAGAGGAACATGCAGCGCATTTGAATGCACTCCTTACATTATTGAGAAAGGAAAAGCTTTATGCAAAATTTTCGGAATGTGAGTTTTGGTTAGAAGAAGTGCAATTCCTTGGACATTTAGTTAATCATGAAGGAATTCATGTAGATCCCACAAAGATTGAGGCAATTACTAAATGGAAAGTCCCTGAGTCACCAACAGAAGTAAGAAGTTTTCTTAGATTAGCAGGGTATTATAGACGGTTTATCCAATATTTTTCTAGAATAGCCATTCCCTTAACAAAATTGACTTGTAAATCAGTTAAGTTTGAATGGGGACCAAAACAGGAAGAAGCCTTAAGAATCCTTAAGCAAAGATTAACCAATGCACCCATATTAGCATTACCAGAAGGAACTGAAGACTTTGTAGTTTATTGTGACGCTTCTAAGTTAGGTTATGGATGTGTGTTGATGCAACATCAAAAAGTTATAGCCTATGCCTCTAGACAACTTAAGAATCATGAAGAGAATTATACAACCCATGATCTAGAGTTAGGAGCCATAATTTTTGCCCTTAAAATTTGGAGACATTACCTTTATGGTAGTAAGTTTACCATTTTCACCGATCATAAGAGTTTAAGATGTGTTTTTGGGCAAAAGGAATTAAATATGAGACAGAGACGCTGGATGGAAATTCTTAGTGATTATGATTGTAATATCCAGTATCATGCAGGAAAGGCTAATGTAGTAGCTGATGCTTTAAGTCGAAAGTATCACGAAAAGCCAAAAAGAGTACGTTCTCTTAAATTAAATCTGCAGATAGATTTAAATGAACAGATTAGAGAAATACAAGAATCAGTAATCAGGGATGATACTGAAAAATTAAAAGGAATGATTAAGGAATTAGAAGAAGGAACATATGGAATTTGGAGATTCCATAAGAGAAGAATTTGGATACCCAAACGAGGAAACCTACGCCACCGAATCTTAGAAGAAGCCCATAAGTCTAAGTATACGATACATCCTGGAAGTGATAAGATGTATCAAGACTTAAGAAAGAATTTCTGGTGGATTGGAATGAAAAAGGATGTAGCAGCTTATGTTGCCAAGTGTCTAACCTGTTCACAAGTCAAAGCCGAACGTCAGAAACCTTCAGGTTTATTGCAATAGTTAGAAATGCCGATATGGAAATGGGAATTGATAACAATGGATTTTGTTACTTTTAGGCCCTAAAGTGTGAGACTGACATATCAAATTAATACAACGGGCTATGGTTATGAACTGGGCTTTACCAGGTCAGTTAGTATTAGGTTTTGGACCTTTATAGGTCACTTGGGCCAAGCTTTAGGCCAGTGGGCCAAGCAGGCCCAAGGGGAGCCCATGTGGGAAGTGGGCTTGTCTATGTATATAAACAAGTTTCTAACTTGTTTTTAGGTTTGAACCTCCTTGTTACGGAAATTCTATAGAGCTAGAGAGGGAGGCGATTTGGTGGTGGTGTAATCATACCAGACGTTTTTGCTTGTTCAAGTAATAGAAACGTGTGTGAGTTAAAAGTATTTTCTGTGTTCTTGTTTGTTTTCGTTTTGATTCTTAAATCACCTATAGATTGGATTCCGCACAATCAATAGGTTGTTTGATATCATTGAAATATCCGTTTTCGGGACTTACAACTGGTATCAGAGCCATTAGAACGTGTTTCTAGGCTCGGTGTGATATCAAAGATTCAAGATTTTTGTTATTCTTGGTTGGGTGTTCTTTGCGTTCTTCGTGATATTCATCGGTTTTTATTAAAAATCATCATAAGTTGCTTTTCGATTTCTTTGGAAAGATGTTATAGGATAAAGTTAAATTTTTTTAAAAATCTCGAAAGTTTTGCAATATCTTTTGAACTTTTAAAAAGATTTAAAAATCCTTGTTTTTAGGAAAGTTGAAAAGGCTGCACGTGTTATAACTTTTGGGATTGCGAGTTGGGATTGCGAGTTAACTTCACAGCTTTTCAAGTTTTCATGTTTGGAGTTCTCGAGTCATATCTGAACGGTTTCGAGTCCCATCTCTTCTTCTAGAAATAGAGGTTTCGAGTATTGTTTCACAGGTCTCGAGTGCCATCTTCATCTCTGTTCCATCAATTGAGTCATTCGTTTTTCAGTCTCAACCACGTTCATTCCTACCTTCAAGATCAACGGTTTCGAGTCGAAATCACCACTGCCATCAACATCTCTACAAAGTCTCGAGTCACCTTTTCACGGTCTCGACTCCAGTTAACAGATCTCGAGTCACACATCTTCATCTCAGTGGTCTCGACTCATCATCTTCATCAGGTTCCGAGTGTCGGTTTCGATTCACTGTTTCGACTCCCATAGAACATCATTTCAGTCGCAACTAACGTCTCGAGTCAGTCACCAAGTTTCAGCTCATAGCCAGGTCTCTAGTCACCAATTATCATCTTGTTCCGAGTCACAATCACGTTTTCGAGTCGCTTCGGTTTTGATTTCGAGTTGCAATCACCATCTTCATCAGATATCACCATCGCTCTTCACCTGGTTCACCGTTCACCACCACACTGTCATACGACATTGTTCCACGTCTTCACCACAGCCGCCACTACACCCCCGGTCACCGTTCACATGCTACTCACTGTTGAACTCCATCATCATATCATCCTTACCATCAACCATTTAATCCGACCTACACCGTACATCATCGTTCCGGTCACCATCTCTGTTCAACCTGCATCTCCACCTCCAACGTTCATCATCATCGACCGCCGTCCTCCTCCGACCAAACCGCCACCATCCTCATCACCGTTCAACATCGGTGGTGGCGCCTGAAAGTGTAATTAGGCTTTCTGTCTTTTGCACTCCTGAGTGTCGAGAAAGGGTTGATGCATATCGAATACACAACACTGAGCTAATACAAGATTACAAAGATATAAAGAATAAAAATTTTACTTTAGTAAAAAATGAAAAGCTTTATAAAGATAAAATCGAAGCTCAGCGAAAAGACATCATTAAACTTAAGGATGATCTAAGTGTAAAGACTTGCCACTACTTAGAGGTAAAAGAAAAGGTGTGCGTTTTGACCAAAGAACTGGAAGACATTAGAGAAAAATATCAAATTAACGAAATTAACATTAAAAAATATGAGTCTTCTAGTAAACTGGTCAAAGATCTATGTGACCTCCAACTTGCATACAAGAGAAAGAAAGGGTGTGGGTTGGGTTTCAATCAAGTTCCTCCTCCATATAATGACAACTACACATATTTACCTGTTACTGAGGAGGAACTGATGAATGAGGACAAGATGACTTACGGTCCAAAAACTGATAAGTCATCAATCAACAGCAGACCTGTTGAAAAACGGGTGATTCCTCAAATCAATTTTGTTTCTGAAGGTAAAATTGATCCTAATGCTTCATCTTCACGTGCAGATGAAGTAAATGAAGTAAAGTTCGGAGATATTCTTGGGGATGAACCAGATTCAAAGTCTGATTTTTCAGAAAACTCAATAAATGAAACAGCTTCTGAACCTGTTTTTGGACCAAAATTTTTTAAGTTTATATTTGATTCTTTTTCAGTTGATAATAATTGTGATGTTTCTTGTTCAACAGCAACTGAAGCTGAACAAACAAATGAAAGTGAAAGTGTTGATCAAAATTGTTCTGATCATTCTTCTGAAACTATTTCTGCAAATGTCCTTGATGATGTATCTTGTGGGACCTCTGAAACATCTTCACAAGATGATCATGAAACATCTTTGAAAAATGAAGTTACAAGTGAACCAGTCTTGAAAACATCGGAATCACATGAATCTAAACCTGAATCTGAATTTGAAAAGGAAAAGGTGGTTACACAGGAAAAAGAGCCACAAAATGATTTTTCTGAATCAGATGTCAAAGATGAATCTTCTTCAAAAGATAAATTAGATAATGATATGAAAGAAGATGATCATCAAAAGTCAAAATCTCATACATGTGCTAGTTCTGATCAACAGGTACAGAAGAAATCAGAAAAGGCACATGAAACACAAGCAAAGCAAAGCAACCTAAGCAAGTTCGGTCATCTAGACCCATCAGATCATCTTGTCACACCCCTTTCTACAGCGGAAGCACGAGGTGTAATCATGAAAGGTTCTCATTGCATACGAAGAGTAAACATGCTACATGCTCGTAAAAATAACATCAAATACCATAATTTGAAAACATGAGTTTAGCGTTTACATCGCTAAATAGCATAAACATTGTCTTAAAAAGTTTACAACTTTATTTAAAGATAAACATAAGCAACATCCACGAGCATAAGCAAGACCGCGCGCACACCCATCCTAGTTACCTGAAATACATGTGAGTTTTGGAAAACGTCAACATAATGTTGGTGTGAATTCATGCAGTTTTTGTATTTCACGTTTGTATACTTTGTATGAAAACATAGTTTGTGTCATGTAAAATCAAGTTTTCATATATAAATCAAGTATTCTGGTGTACACCACGTACCCATGTATAATTCAAGTTCTTCTTGAGTACCCCACGTACTTCAAGTATTAATCAAGTTTTAGTATGGTATGAATTTCATGTAATTAAAGTATTCCTGTAAGTATCAGGATTGTTAATGGGTTGCAAAGCCATTAACATGTGACACGACATAGGAAGTCACCAAACCTTAGGCATTTAGTTGGCATATTCTGAGACACAAAAGCACTACTCGATACTCGCCCTCACCGAGAGTGTGGCTGCCCGGCACCCGTTAGATCTAACCTTTTGTTCTGCGGTCTAGGTATATTGTTGATTAATGGTGCTTATGTACCCTATTCGTGACACGATTTCTCGTATCATTTCTCATAACGCATCATACTTGGTACTCGTCCTCACCAAGTGCGCTTCTTACATTCTTATGTCTCATCACACTTGGTACTCGTCCTCACCAAGTGCGCTTCTTATATTCTCATATCTCGTCACACTAGGTACTCGTTCTCACCAAGTGTGCTTCTTGTTATCATACCATTTATAAACATAGTAATATTTGTACGTGTATTTCACCCCCGAAGTTATAAAAACTAAAAACAGTTAAAGAAAAGGGGGAGCATGAACTCACAACTTTGCGTTCCTTGCGTCGTAAACTTCACCGGATTTGCTTAATTAACGTCGTGACCTATACGCGTTTTCTTAATGTTAGTCGCTAGACTTGTGTCGCACAAGTACAGTCACTCTCTTTTGTATTTGTATTGTTGTGTTAAAAATATTTTATATTTTTAACTAAGTATCTTACTCATATTATTTTCTCAAAAATTAATATAAGTATCTCGTATTTTTGCACTTTGCACCCGAATTATGTATCTTGCATTTTGTATGTGTATTTTTGTGTTTATACTTCTCATGAGTATTTAGTGTATTTTAAGTCTTAATACACTAGCACGTATAACACATACTATATACACTTAGCACAAAAGTTGGTGATCAAATAATATATATTTTTCTCTCAAAAATATACATACTTAACATAATTTTTAATCTTGAAGAAATCACCATTTCTTATCACCAAAATTAGGGAAACCTTGGTAATATTTTTAGATACATTTTTAGGGAGTAAGTTTCTCAAAAACTTATATTTTTTCCAAGTGTCAAAATTTATAAAAATTTTGACAGAGTTTCCCCTAAAAATGGAGGTTTCCCATGTTTTCAAAACATGTGTTTATTTTCTTTTAAAATCATCAACAACCAATTTCTCAACAACAATCAACAACACCATCTTTATTTTCCAAACTTGTCAAAACAAGCATATATCACAACTTATGAACTTGGAAGTTTGTAAAAATATGTAGTAAGTTTCTAACATATTTAGTAGGTCTTGGTATCTTTAAAAATAAAATTAGTTTCTCAGAAACTTTATTTTTAAAGAACTTGGAGTTTTACAACTTCTAGTCAAGTTTTACAAAAATATTTCTTTGTCAAATTTTCTTGTCGCACAAGTGTTTACACACTTGTTTATTCACTAAAATGCTTTTAGTTTGTGTAAGATCCGGTTTTTAAACAAGACTTGTATCTTTTACTTGGTTCTTCCGAAAAACCACTTGTCGATCTTTAGATCCACAAGTTTACAACTTCATTTTACAAGAAAAATTATGTTTATTCAAGTTTCAAGTTCATGGTGGATGGTTTCATCATCTTTCTTATTTTTAACACTATCATCCTACTAGCTCGTGTTCTAGAACATGATCTAGTATGATGATCCATCCAATTTTTACTAACAACATCATCAAATAATCACAATCATACAAGATTTACATGATTTACACACATATCATCTCTTTATCCACCTTTAACACTTTATTTTTAAGACTTTAGATTATGTTCATAGTGTTCTTTAACATTTCACCATTTAACCATCTATTAACCACCATAAACAAGAACAAGATGGTGTTTAGAGGCACTTACTACTAGCACAAGGCTAGGGAAGAAACAAGATGTAAATGAGGTGGATAAAAGCAAATGGAGAAGGTCCTTCAAGATCCGCTTGCACCGAGCTTCGTTAATGACCTTCTTACACCTATGTATGCTCTTAAAATGGTTGAGGATGATCAAGTAATGGTGGTGGTGTCTTGGTGGGTTTCGGCCGAACACACAAAGAAAGGGAGAGAAGAAAGAAATTTTTGCTAAGTGTTTAGTGATTGTGGATGCTTATCTCTCATACATACTTATGGACCATCACATACTAATATCCATGGTGTAATGTGTAATCTAGATATGGAACAAGGGTGATTATAATAATCAACAAACTTGTGAAGTGTGTCCCACATGGGGTCCGATCGGTTAGGGGGGGGGGGGGGTGATAGTTAGATTTCAATCACTAGTTAAGTGTTAGTTAGTTTAGTTAGAGATTAAAATAGGTTATTGGTGTGTTATGTAATATAACGGGTGTTAGGGTATTCGGGGACCCTAACTAGCTTAGAAAAATAAAAAAATGCTTCTAGCATTATTTTGGTGTTCCGGGTATTGTCCGGTTGTTCGGTTAGATACCGATTTGTTAAAGTGCTAAATTACACTTTTTAGTATCTTTTGAGTACCTTTTTGTATCCCTTTCAATTCCCAACACTTAGGGAAGTATTCTGGATAACAAAATGAAATTTCTGCATGATATTCGTATGTTTAATAGCTGATTATAGCTGAATTATAAAAAAATTATACACTTAAAGTGCGTTTCGGGTGCTTTTTAGTGTTTATTTTAGCTTCCGGATTGGTATATATGTAAACCCTTGTATGTATTCTTGGGTTTTAATGTATTCTTGTTGTTGGACCTACACCTAGGCTCCAATTTTATTGTCTGACTGCTTTCTGCAGTTCTGTTGACACAGTGTGTCTTACCGGTGAGTTTACTTAGTATTACTGACGCAACGCTCTCGTTTATGCATAAAGCAATATTTTGTAGTATACAACGTGCATGAATTCACTTGTTTAGCATGTAATCAGACATTGCTGACAATTTAGCACATAATTGCAGTCATTAAGCAATAATTAAAGTGTACGGAAATTACCGGTTTATGCCAGTTGTCACAGTCTCCCCCCGTTAAAAGAATTTCGTCCCGAAATTCAAGCTGAACTAACTCTCGCTGGAGTCTTCTTGAATAGGTGGGGATACTTTTCCTTGAACTGGTCTTCACGTTCCCATGTGTACTCGGGTCCGTGCTTAGAGCTCCAACGTACTTTGACAAGTTTTACGCTGCTCCTCCTGGTCTTGTTGACTTTCCAGTCGGTAACCCCTACGGGTTGTTCTGTAAATCGGAGAGCGTCATCAATATGCACTTCATCCATCGGGATGATCACGTTTTCTTGTGTTGGACTCTTCTTCAGGTTGGATACATGAAACGTATCATGTACTCCATTAAGTTCTTCTGGTAATTCCAACTTGTATGCCACGGTATCAATTCTTTCCAATATTCTGAATGGTCCGATGTATCGTGGATTCAGCTTTCCACGCTTCCCAAATCTGACTACGCCCTTCCAAGGTGAGACTTTTAACAACACTTTGTCTCCCACCTCGAATTCTACTGATTTTCTTTTCGGATCAGCGTAGCTCTTTTGTCGATCACGAGCCGTCTTAATGCGCTCTCGGATCTGCGTAATCTTGTCGGTTGTCTCTTGCACAAGTTCAGGGCCAACCATACGTTTATCTCCAGCGTCTGCCCAACATAAGGGCGATCGGCACTTGTGGCCATACAGAGCTTCGAACGGCGCGGCCTTTATGCTTGTATGATAACTGTTATTGTAGGAGAACTCAACTAAAGGTAGATGAGTATCCCAGCTGCCGCCTAGATCCATGACACATGCGCGAAGCATATCTTCTAACGTTTGTATAGTCCGTTCGCTCTGGCCGTCTGTTTGTGGATGGAATGCCGTGCTTAGATCTAACTGAGATCCAAAGGCTTCCTGAAATGATTGCCAGATTCTTGAGACAAAGCGTCCATCTCTGTCTGAAATAATCGAGATCGGCACTCCATGACGTGCCACGATTTCCTTTAAGTATATCTCAGCAAGCTTTCCAGTGCTGTCTTTTTCTCGGATCGGTAGGAAATGCGCAGATTTCGTTAATCGATCAACTATTACCCATATTATATCATGCCCTCTCGGGGTCCTGGGTAATTTCGTTATGAAGTCCATCGAGATTTGTTCCCACTTCCACACGGGCACCAATAGTATTCTTTCAAGTCTTGATACATTTTGTCCGATCCTGGATGGGTCGAATATCTCAATTTGTGGGCTTCATCAAGGATGACTTCTCGTATGCCACCATAGAGTGGAACCCAAATACGCTTCTTGAAGTATAAGGCTCCCTCTTCATTTGGCATCATGTATTTCAGCATACCCCGGAGGTATTCAGCTTTACGGTTCTCTCCTTTAAGAGCTTCTTGTTGTGCATCACGAATGCGTGCAGTGAGGTTCGTTCGAATGGTCATTTCCAACGCTCGAACCCTTAGGGTCTTAACCCTTTCTTTTCGACTTAGCGCGTCTGCTACAATGTTTGCCTTTCCAGGATGGTACTTGATTTCACAGTCGTAATCATTTAGCAGCTCGACCCATCGCCGCTGGCGCATATTCAATTCCTTCTGATCAAATATGTGTTGTAAGCTTTTGTGATCTGTGAAAATTGTACATCGAGTACCATATAAATAATGTCGCCAGATCTTCAAGGCGAATACCACTGCGCCCAGCTCCAGGTCGTGAGTGGTATAATTCTTTTCATGTACCTTCAATTGTCTTGAAGCGTAAGCGATGACTTTCTGGCATTGCATGAGCACGCAACCCAAACCTTGTCGTGAAGCGTCGCAGTATACCAGGAAGTCTTCTGTGCCTTCGGGTAATGATAGTATTGGTGCATCGCATAGCTTGTTCTTGAGTAGCTGGAAGGCTTCTTCCTGTTTGTAACCCAGTCGTATTTCTTGTCTTTCTGCGTAAGGGTCGTTAGCGGTTGAGTTATCCTTGAGAAATTCTCGATGAATCGCCGATAATAGCCCGCTAAGCCCAAAAATTTTCGAACTTCAGTCGGGGTTTTGGGAGCTTCCCAATTCTTTATTGCTTCTATCTTTGACGGGTCTACATGAATGCCCTTCTCATTCACAACGTGACCAAGAAATTGTACTTCGCGAATCCAGAATTCGCATTTCGAGAACTTTGCATAAAGCTTCTCTTTCTTCAGTAGTTCCAAGATGGTTCTGCGATGTTGCTCGTGCTCTTCTTTCGTCCGCGAATAAATCAGGATATCATTGTTAAATACAATCACGAATTTATCGAGATATGGTTTGCATACGCGGTTCATCAGATCCATAAAGACCGCTGGTGCATTCGTCAGTCCGAATGGCATCACAAGAAATTTGTAGTGCCCATATCGTGTTCTGAACGCAGTCTTTGGCACGCTTTCTTCTTGGATTCTCAGCTGATGGTATCCAGATCGAAGATCGATCTTGGAATAGTAGCTTGATCCTTGTAATTGGTCAAATAAATCATCAATCCTCGGTAATGGGTACCGATTCTTGATAGTGAGCTTGTTCAGTTCCCTGTAGTCGATACACATCCGCAGAGTTCCACCTTCTTCTTTACGAATAACACTGGAGCTCCCCAGGGTGAGAAGCTTGGCCTTATAAATCCTTTATCCAACAACTCCTGAAGTTGTGTAGACAATTCTTGCATTTCGGATGGTGCAAGTCGATAGGGTGCCTTGGCTACAGGAGCAGCTCCTGGAACCAAGTCTATACGGAATTCGACTTGTCATTGCGGAGGTAGTCCTGGCAGATCTTCGGGGAAAAACATCAGGGAATTCCTTCACCACAGGAATGTCTTCGAGTTTTGGCTCCACAACCTTCTTGTCTACCACGTGTGCTAGGAAGGCAACACATCCTTTCCTTAAGCACTTCTGTGCCTTCATGCAACTGATGATTCAAAGAGGCGCGTCTCGTTTTTCTCCATGCACGATGAGAGTTTCATCATTCGCCAGAGGGTTGCGAATGATTTTCTCTTGACATACAATTTCAGCTTTGTTCTTGGACAGCCAATCCATTCCGACCACTACATCGAAGCTACCCAATTGAATAGGTAAGAGGTCGATGTTAAATCTTCGTTCACCAAGTTCTAGTGTGCAGCCTCTAACGACTTCGCTCGATTCAATGAGTTTACCATTGGCTAGCTCTATGGAGTAAGGAATTTCTAATCTACTAGATTCTATTCCAAGCATGCGTTTAAATTCCACAGACATGAAGCTATAATCGGCGCCAGTGTCAAATAATATGGATGCAAAGTGATTGTTAATGAGAAACGTACCGGTGACCACATTAGGGTCCTCGCGTGCGTTCTTTGCTCCAATCACAAATGCTCGAGCCTGAGCATTGTTTCCCTCTGGACAGTCCTTCATGAAATGATCATTGCTTCCACATCTGAAACATCCTTGGTTCTGCCCCTTCCCGTTACCATTCTTGTTCCCAGTACCATTTCCATTCCGGTTCTTTCCTTTTCCCCAACAGTCTTCTGTTTGATGACCCAACTTACCACATTTGTCGCACCTTGGAATGCGACAAGCTCCTTCATGATGAAACTTACATTTTTGGCATCTAGGCATGGAGCCTTGGTATGCTTTGGTTGCAAGGGTCTTCGCCTCCTGAGACGGGTTAGCGTCACGCTTCTTGTTATTGAAACCTTTGTTGTTACGAGTTGCGTGATTCAGATTCGAATGCTTTCTCTTCTTGTCACCGGACGACTCAGCATGTGTCTCGGTCTTCTCTATTGGGTTCAGTGATAACTTCTTCATACGAACACAATCTTCAGTCAAGCTGACAGCCAGAGTTACAGCCTCAGTGATTGTCTGTGGTTTGGCCGACGTCACCATGCCACGAAACTCTGGGGCCAGTCCCCAAATGTAGCGTTCAACACGCTTGAACTCAGGAGTCACCATGTAGAGAAGCACTCTAGACAGATCATGGAAGCTTCGAGTATAACCATTAATGTCAGCACCTTCCATGGTCAAGTGCCAGAACTCCGTTTCCAGCCTTTGGAGTTCAGCCCGAGAGCAATACTTCTCTCTCATTCTTTCCTTCAGTTCATCCCAAGTTAGGCCATAAGCGGCATCATCACCCAAGGTTTGGGCTTGAAAGTTCCACCAAGTCAGGGCTTCATCGATAAACAACCCAGTAGCAAAGGTGACTTGCTGATCCGCGGTACACTTGCTCATGCGGATAGTAGCTTCAGTCTTCTACGTCCAGCGTACAAAGGCTACTGCACCTCCTGTGCCGTCATAGTTCATCGGCTTGCAGTCGAGGAATTGCTTGAAAGTGCAGCCTTGAGCTGCATTGCCTCCAGATGAATCTCCGTTCCCATTACGTCTAGCGTTGCTTGGGCCACCACTGTCTTGAGTACGGTTCGCTTCGTACTGGGCGATAGCAGCGGAGATCCTTTCTTCCAGTAGAGCGTTCAGCTCTTCAGCGTTTCTTGGCAGTGGGGGAGGAGGAGGTTGATCATCGTTGCGAGCATTCACAGCTTTCCTGGGTGCCATGTTCTGACAGAACATAACACAACAGGGTTAAAACACTTGTTTGATATCGTCATACTAGACAGTAGTAGTATATATATTCACAGGTATATACCACATAAGTGACATCAAACAATTATTACTCTAGCAGAGTACTTAGTAGGCTTGCACTGAGGGAATCTACACGTGACAAGACTTGCTGTGGTTTATGTGCACTGAATTCCATAATTATGTATGCATCCATAATTACGTAACTCCTTGCACAGTCCGCACAGTTCGTTTCATCCGCGTATTTCTTCCTTCAGATAGGCCATTGCTTTCAAGTAAAGTCACGTACACTTGTGACATTCTACTTCTAGTATATGCTAATTATCACACATAATTGCAAGTAATTTCTCAGTTAAAGACAAGTGCTACTGTAGGTCCCCTTTATGTGTATGGATCTTCACAGAATTGTCTTTCCAATCAAGAGTGCGGAATCCTCTTGATCAGAATATAGCAGAATGAGTAGAAACAGAAATCACTTTCAAACCGGATCTTTATTGATTATCTACCAAAGTGATTACAATCAATCAAGATCCCTAACCAACTATCAATTTCGTCCAAGCACTAATACTCTCACGAAATTGCTCTCTCAAACTGTTTTGGCTGATTAACCTAAACCCTAAAGCCTAACCTTGTTTATATAACACAAGGTTGCAACATTAGGCTGGGTTTGCTACATGGGCTAGGCCCAAATCGTCCTCCATCACCCAATGTGGGTTTTGTTTAGCCCAAACTCTATTATCTCACTAATACAAAGCTAAACCCGCTAACTGTTTATCGTTTAACTAATTACAAGATATCCAAAGACCAAATCTAAGCTGTTGTCACAAACATGCACCAACAAACTCCCCCTTGACAATAGCTTCATAAAACAACTTTGTCTTCAGTCATCTTGCAATCTTCATGTAGTCTTGCACTGTCTTTGGTCTTTGGATAGCTTCAGCTTCAATAGCTTCTGTCAGCAACAGACTCCCCCTAAGCTGATGCATCCAATCACCAAATCTTCAAAACTTTTAGCGTTTGAGTAAACTCCAGTTCAGCATATGTATAGCAATCTTCAAACTCTTCACTTTGTCTGCAATGTAGAAAGGAGGTTCTACCATGCATCCAATCAAACTCGCACCTCTTCACAGCAAATCAACACTTTAACTTCTCAGCAACACACAGCTTCAACCTGTATACTATAAAACAAACATCTCGAGAAACCATAAGAATTTTTCAACAAAGTTAAATAAATTATTATTATTCAAGAGATTATATCACAGATTAAGCATTTTTAACTTATCACCAACACGCAAAACTTTTTAATCACACCCTATAACCCGCATGATTTAAAATTTTGAACTCACTTTCTAACACCGTCTCCCCCTATCAGTAACAATTCCTCCAAGAATAACAGTTTTCCGTACATTAAGAATTTTAACAGAAAAAGACACTATTTTGGATTTTTATATTTTCTGAAAGCAAGTAAATACAAAAGCAATAAACACTCTATTTTTGTGAGAATCACTGGTAAGAAGATCATATCAACAAAATCAAACTGTTTCACACTATTAGATAATTCTTTATTTAATTTTTCGTGAAAAGCAGTCCAAGACGATTACCAGTATGTTTGTCCACTTAAACAAAATGCATGAACATTTCAAGTACCATTACCGTATGATACGTTAAGGTAATTTTAATACTGATATACTAGTGTGTCCCACTTCAGGATATACCCCCGCGATCAAGGTATGCACAAAGATTCATCGTAGTAGGTGAGTATACTGATGTCATCCTTTAAGATATCCTGACAATGTCTAGGTCTGCATATAATCTGTTTTATCATGTTTTAATTGCTTAACAATGAACACCCAAATAAATACTAATCAAATCCTGGAAATATAAACAACACACTCTATCATGCAAGTATCTTCCCTACCACATATTTCACAAGTCCAATCCAGATTTCTGAAA
This sequence comes from Helianthus tuberosus, assembly GCA_030545235.1. Classification (NCBI taxonomy): domain Eukaryota; kingdom Viridiplantae; phylum Streptophyta; class Magnoliopsida; order Asterales; family Asteraceae; genus Helianthus; species Helianthus tuberosus. The sequence goes on from CM060409.1 coordinate 119,433,118, forward strand.
TCTTAACTGGGAATAGGTTGAGAAGAGAACAGAATAGATCTTTAGCAAAGATGGTATAATATACAGATCAAATGAGTTTTTCTCAGTTTGATATAGGTTTCTTGGGTTTCTTTTGGGCACTTGAGGGCCTCTTTCGGGTGTATTAGATCTATAGTGCGACAACGTACAGCTAGGTCAGCATGTTTCTGGATGCAGCAGAAGCTGTCGTTGCCTAGCACCTCCAGGTCAGCATATATCTGGATGCAGCAGAGGAGGTACACGACTTTTTTCAGAGAAGATTTCAGAATCAGATCAAAATTGTGTGTATCGGGACAACATACAAACATTCAAATAGAAATGAGCTAATTCCAAGTGACTTTCTTTCCTGGGGTCATGTACAATTTTAGTTCTTAACAGAAAGACATCCAAGATATCCCCAGATGAAATAACAGTATAAAGACCCAAAACTTCAGATTTTGGCAATCTATCAACGCAAGATTTAAGGTCATTAAACCATACACCACTGATGTGTTCCCCACTCATACACAGTTGTATTTAAGTTTATATCACATTGGTAAGTTGATTATTTCATGCTTTTGCCTACTGGTACATCATATGATGAAGCTGCTATCACACTTAAGCAATTTAGGTTCAATTTCAGTGTGACAGTCTAACTTGCCGATTTACTATCATTTCTTCTTTATCACACAGTGATAACTCATTTTTGATTTTCTATTTTTTTTTTATGATTTCTATTTTTCAATGTTTTTGTATTTTTTATTTTTAAGAAAAGCAATAAACTATTTACAAAAATTCTTATGAAAAACCAGTTATTCAGGATTCCTCATCCCGTTGAGTTCGACTAAATGTTCAAAACGAGCCCTGTTAAAAGCTTTAGTATAAAGATCTGCCAGGTTATCTAGTGTGTCGAATCAGCACTTTGAACTTCAACTTAAATCAATCAATATAAATATATCAACAATCTCACATCCCCCTTCATGTGCCTAGAGCAGCCACTATCAACATAAGTTGATAATCCTCCTTAGCAGCTCCTACACACACCAACTAAGAAATTAGTTAGATTGGGGGACCCAAGCCTTAATGGTCTTGGGTCGTCCAAATTCACCAACTACTGGAACATCCATCCAATATCCATTACTCCTAACTGGAGTCTTGGATCTCAGACCTGTTGATGGAATTTGATTTTGATTTCCATAAGGTCTCTGGTCCTGAGGGTTCCTATATGTGTTTGGACTATTTGACCTTTGGAAATTTTGATTTTGATACCATGAGTTTTGATTCCAAGAAGCTTGATTGTTATAATTTCTAAAGCCATTGTTATAAAAAGTTCGACCACCATTATTTTGGTATCGATTTTGATATTGACCTTGACTTCTGAAATTATTTGTATTTCCATTAAAATTGTTCATTCTAGGTGAACTGCTTCTAAGTCTCTCATATCTGCCTGGTGGAGATCTAGGCGGAAATCTTGGTTGATTTCTTTGAAAACGTGGAACTTGTGGAGTTCCTGTTCCAGCCTTATCTACACCAACAGCAACATTCTCTGGTTGCTTGGGAGCAGATTTCTTTGGAGAATTTGATCTTTTCTCCTCACTATCACCTTTCTTCTCTGGTAATTTTCCTCTCTGTTTTTCACTAATTTGTGCTTCACTCTTTTTGTTAGGACAGCAGCTAGCTACATGTCCCTTGGTGTGACATTTGAAGCACGATCTCCTTTTCAACGACTTTTTAGCTGGAGTCTCTGAGGTAGATCCCTTATCAGATGGTGATGATCCCTTGGATGAACCTTGTTTAGTTTGCTTGGATTCAGATTTTTCTTTGTTTTTATTTTTAGCAAACTCTACATTTGATTCATTTTCAATAACAGTTGTTTCATTTTTCATATCACTACCTTGAACAAAATTAATCTTTTTAACAAAAGCTTGATTTTTATTCTTAGGCGGTGAATTTTTCTTTTTCAAAGGTTCCCTGTTATTATTCTTCTTAGCATCATCACTCTCAGATCCATCACCTTGACTTGATGTGGATGGAAAACTACTTGGTGCAGATGCCATAAAGTCTGCTAGCTCATCTTCACTAGGCAGGAATGAATAGTCATGACTAAGAGGAGGTGGAACTTCATTAAAGCCCTTGAAGCCCACACTTGTCTTGTCATTACTCTTTTTTAACCCACCCATCATGTGTTTCATTATAAAAGACGAATCTCTGAATTGACTCAATTTCTTTTCAAGTTCAACAATTTTGAGTTGTGCATCTGACAACTCTATGCATTTTTCAGAAATCTCTTTTGTTTTCTCAGCCATCATGTCATGAGCTAAATCTATTACTTGAAGTTTTTCATTTAACTTGCATGCTAAAGCTTCAATTTCACTTTCATAACCTCTTATCTTCTTCAAGTATGTAGATTCATTTCTTTTAGCAAAAAAGTTTGCTTCTTTTATGTTAGACATCTCACTTACCAGACTTTGGTTTTGTGTTGACAACCTGTCAACCTCACCCTATAGTTCACGACATCTTAAACACACAGAATTAGATTGTACCTTTTCCTCATGAACTTCTGAGGTTTCATCAGCAACAACCTGTTCAGCTTCACTCTCTTTCTCTACTTCAGCATCCACTTTTGCTTTAGCATTCTCCACTTGAGCTTCAGCATTTTTCACTTCGGATTCAGCATCACTCACAGTAGTTTCAGCCTCATCAACCGACACTATCTTTGCCATGAATGCCTGAGTGGCACTCTCATTTCCCTGATATCGCTTTTGTAATGCATCCCACATATCCTTTGAATTATTGTACTTTGTGAAGGTATGCTTGATGCTATCAGGTAAAGACATCTTTATCGCAGCCAAGGCTCTCTTTTCAGCCTCATACATCTTTTTATCATCCTCTTGCATGTTCACATAGTCTGTTCTACGTGGTCTGCCCTCATAATCATGTGTATGGTTTATGTACCCATCTTCAATACATATCCACATACGTGCATCCTGAGATTCAATGAAGGATTTGAAGTTGTCCTTCCATGTAAGATAATTCTCCACCTTCATCATCTTAGGTGCATTCAATTTTGTCATGTTCGACATTTTAACGCAAACAGACTGATAAAACCGTACAAAATATCTCCGAAAACAGTGGTTACCAAATTACACCGTTAGAATCGTCTCGAGAAGACGAATCCAATGATATATAATGTCGAAGACCGTATTCGAGATTTTCCAGAGTTTTTTTTTTTTTTTTTTTTTTTGAGGAATTCAACGGTGCAGACGGTTTCTTCAGATGAGTTACGGATCAATTTCTATTTGCAAAACTGTGAAATTTTATCGACGCTTGCTAAACAAAATTCCACCACTTAATTCCTCTCTTAATTTCGCTGGTTTATCACTTAATTTCGCTGGTCTGTTATGCTGAATCAATTTCGCTGGTTAGCAGCCAAATTCGCTGATCAGTTACGTGTTCAAATTCGCTGGTCAAAGTTCGCTGGTCAATTTCGCGATTACGACGACTGGTAAAGTCGCCGAAAACCGTAATAATTTCGCTGTGGAAAGTTATTCGGTTACCAAAGTCGCCTTTGGGTTTATTTCGCCGATTAGTTCGCCGGTTTGTTAAATTCGCAGGTCACACAAATTCGCTGATCTTGTAAATTCGGAAACTTAATCTGTTGAACTTTCTGAAGATTCTATCTCCTCTCCAACACAAATCTGCAAAATCAAACAAGCAACTCAGCAAATTTTTGACAAAATTTTGATGAACTTAATGAAGAACACGAAGAACAGTCTTCGAATCTTCAAGTTTCTCAGCCAAAATTCTTCAAAACAATCAACCAAAAACTTTCCTGGAAACCCTAAAACCTGCAAAACAGCACTCAAACAAACCAGAAGATCAAAACAGCCAACAAAATTCGAAAAAGATTATCAAAAATTTCGAAAATTTCAAAAAACCCTAATTTTCAGATTTCAAAGATTTCGAAAATTCTTCCTATTTCTGCAGCCAACAATTCTGAACCGAGCCTTCAAGAGCCTAATGCTCTGATACCAATTGTAGGTCCCCTTGAGTCGTATGGATCTTTCACAGAATTGTCAATCCAATCAAGAGTGCGGAATCCTCTTGATCAGAATATAGCAGAATGAGTAGAAACAGAAAACAGCAAATCACTTTCAAACAGGGTTTCTATTGATTATCCAAACAAATGTTTTACAATCAATCAAACCCTAACCAATTTCGTCCAAGCCCTAGATGCTATCACGAAATTCTTACTAATTCTGTTTTATCATGTTTTAATTGCTTAACAATGAACACCCAAATAAATACTAATCAAATCCTGGAAATATAAACAACACACTCTATCATGCAAGTATCTTCCCTACCACATATTTCACAAGTCCAATCCAGATTTCTGAAATCTTAACTGAGAATAGGTTGAGAAGAGAACAGAATAGATCTTTAGCAGAGATGGTATAATATACAGATCAAATGAGTTTTTCTCAGTTTGATATAGGTTTCTTGGGTTTCTTTTGGGCACTTGAGGGCGTCTTTCGGGTGTATTAGATCTATAGTGCGACAACGTACAGCTAGGTCAGCATGTTTCTGGATGCAGCAGAAGTTGTCGTTGGCTAGCACCTCCAGGTCAGCATATATCTGGATGCAGCAGAGGAGGTACACGACTTTTTTCAGAGAAGATTTCAGAATCAGATTAAAATTGTGTGTATCGGGACAACATACAGACATTCAAATAGAAATGAGCTAATTCCAAGTGACTTTCTTTCCTGGGGTCATGTACAATTTTAGTTCTGAACAGAAGGATAGCCAAGATATCCCAGATGAAATAATAGTATAAAGACCCAAAACTTCAGATTTTGGCAATCTATCAACGCAAGATTTAAGGTCATTAAACCATACACCACTGATGTGTTCCCCACTCATACACAATTCATTTAAGTTTATATCACATTGGTAAGTTGATTATTTCATGCTTTTTGCCTACTGGTACATCATATGATGAAGCTGCTATCACACTTAAGCAATTTAATTCATTTTCAGTGTGACAGTCTAACTTGCCGATGTACTATCATTTCTCCTTTTTCACACAGTGATAACTCATTATTGATTTTCTATTATTTTTTTTATGATTTCGATTTTTCAATGTTTTTGTATTTTTTATTTTTAAGAAAACCAATAAACTATTTACAAAAATTCTTATGAAAAACCAGTTATTCAGGATTCCTCATCCCGTTGAGTTCGACTAAATGTTCAAAGCGAGCCCTGTCAAAAGCTTTAGTATAAAGATCTGCCAGGTTATCTAGTGTGTCGAATCAGCACTTTGAACTTCAACTTAAATCAATCAATATAAATATATCAACAATCTCACATCCCCCTTCATGTGCCTAGAGCAGCCACTATCAACATAAGTTGATAATCCTCCTTAGCAGCTCCTGCACACACCAACTAAGAAATTAGTTAGATTGGGGGACCCAAGCCTTAATGGTCTTGGGTCGTCCAAATTCACCAACTACTGGAACATCCATCCAATATCCATTACTCCTAACTGGAGTCTTGGATCTCAGACCTGTTGATGGAATTTGATTTTGATTTCCATAAGGTCTCTGGTCCTGAGGGTTCCTATATGTGTTTGGACTATTTGACCTTTTAAAATTTTGATTTTGATATCTTGAATTTTGATTCCAAGAAGCATTATTGTTGTAATTTCTAAAGCCATTGTTATAAAAAGTTCGACCACCATCATTTTGGTATCGATTTTGATATTGACCTTGACTTCTGAAATTATTAGCATTTCCATTAAAATTGTTCATTCTAGGTGAACTGCTTCTAGGTCTCTCGTATCTGCCTGGTGGAGATCTAGGCTGAAATCTAGGTTGATTTCTTTGAAAACGTGGAACTTGTGGAGTTCCTTTTTCAGCCTTATCTACACCAACAGCAACATTTTCTGGTTGCTTAGGAGCAGATTTCTTTGGAGAATTTGCAATTGTCTCCTGTTTATCACCAATATTCTCTGGTGACTTCTCTCTCTTCCTCTCACTCACTTGTGCTTCACTCTTTTTGTTAGGACAGCAGCTAGCTACATGTCCCTTGGTGTGACATTTGAAGCACGATCTCTTTTTCAAAGACTTTTTAGCTGGAGTCTCTGAGGTAGATCCCTTATCAGATGGTGATGATCCCTTGGATGAACCTTGTTTAGTTTGCTTGGATTCAGAATTTTCTTTGTTCTTATTTTTAGCAAACTCTACATTTGATACATTTTCAATAACAGTTGTTTCATTTTTCATATCACTACCTTGAACAAAATTAATCTTTTTAACAAAAGCTTGATTTTTATTCTTAGGCGGTGAATTTTTCCTTTTCAAAGGTTCCCTGTTATTGTTCTTCTTAGCATCATCACTCTCAGATCCATCACCTTGACTTGATGTGGATGGAAAACTACTTGGTGCAGATGCCATAAAGTCTGCTAGCTCATCTTCACTAGGCAGGAATGAATAGTCATGACTAAGAGGATGTGGAACTTCATTAAAGCCCTGGAAGCCCACACTGGTCTTGTCATTACTCTTCTTTAACCCACCCATCATGTGTTTCATTACAAAAGACGAATCTCTGAATTGACTTAATTTATTTTCAAGTTCAACAATTTTGAGTTATGCATCTGACAACTCATTGCATTTTTCAGAAATTTCTTTTGTTTTCTCAGCCATCATGTCATGAGCTAAGTCTATGACTTGAAGTTTTTCATTCAATTTGCAACTTAAAGCTTCAATTTCAGCTTCATAACCTCTTATCTTCTTCAAGTATGTAGATTCATTTCTTTTAGTAAAAAAGTTTGACTCTTTTACGTTCGACATCTCGCTTACCAGACTTTGGTTTTGTGTTCTCAACCTGTCAATCTCACCCTGTAGTTCACGACATCTTAAACACACAGAATTAGATTGTACCTTTTCCTCATGAACTTCTGAGGTTTCATCAGCAACAACCTGTTCAGCTTCACTCTCTTTCCCTACTTCAGCATCCACTTTTGCTTCAGCATTCTCCACTTGAGCTTCAGCATTCTCCACTTGAGCTTCAGCATTTTTCACTTCAGATTCAGCATCACTCACACTAGTTTCAGCCTCATCAACTGGCACAATCTCTGCCATGAATGCCTGAGTGGCACTCTCATTTCCCTGATATTGCTTTTGTAATGCATCCCACATATCCTTTGAATTAGTGTACTTGTTGAAGGAATGCTTGATGCTATCAGGTAAGGACATTTTAATTGCAGCCAATGCTCTCTTTTCAGCGTCATACTTCCTTTTATCATCCTCTTGCATGTTCACATAGTCTGTTCGACGTGGTCTGCCCTCAAAATCGTGTGTTGGGTTTGTGTACCCATCTTCTATACAGATCCACATGCGTGCATCCTGAGATTCAATGAAGGATTTGAAGTTGTCCTTCCATGTAAGATAATTCTCCACCTTCATCATCTTAGGTGCTTTCAAATTCATCATGTTTGACATTTTAACGTAACAGACTGTTAAAACCGTACAAAAGATCTCCGAAAACAGTGGTTACCAAATTACACCGTTAGAATCGTCTCGAAAAGACGAATCCAATGATATCTAATGTCGAAAACCGAAATCGGGATCACTTTCTATTCACGAAAACGTTAATTTTTTTTTTGCCCTAAAAATACGAGGAATGCAACGGTGCAGACGATTTAGTCAAACGAGCTACGGATCACTTTCTGTTCACGAAAACGTTAATTTTTCCTTACGCTTGCCAAAAAATCTTCCACCTTTTAAATATGCTGTTAATTTCGCTGGTAAGTCACTTAATTTCGCTAATCAGTTCAACGTTATTTCGCTGATTAAGTTCACAAGTTCGCAGGTCAAATTCGCTGTTCAACTTCGCTAGACAAATTCGCTGGTCTAATTTCGCCGTTACGACGGCCAGTAAATTCGTCGTGAACCGTAATAATTTCGCTGAGGAAAATTATACGGTTACCAAAGTCGCCTTTGGATTTCAAATTCGCCGGGTCAAACAATTTCGCTGTCCACCGAGATTTCAATTCACAAATTCGCTGATATCCAAATTCGCAGGATCTGATCAAATATTTTCCTAATTCAGCAGATTTTTCCAAGATTTCGTAACAACTTCCTGCAAAATCAAACAAGCAAATCAGCAAACTTTTGACAAACTTTTGATGAACTTGATGAAGAACACGAAAACAGTTTTCAAATCTTCAAGTTTTTTTTTTCAGCCAAAAATTCGTCCTAGAAACCCTAAAACCTGCAAACCAATCAACAATCAAAGCAGAAGATCAAACAGCCAAATATGATTAAACAAAAATTTCGAAAATTATCAAACCCACAAAATTTCGAAACCCTAGTTTTCAGGTTTCAAAATTTTCGAAATTCTCCCTGTTTCTCCAAGAACAATTCTGAACCGAGCCTTCAAGAGCCTAATGCTCTGATACCAATTGTAGGTCCCCTTTATGTGTATGGATCTTCACAGAATTGTCTTTCCAATCAAGAGTGCGGAATCCTCTTGATCAGAATATAGCAGAATGAGTAGAAACAGAAATCACTTTCAAACCGGATCTTTATTGATTATCTACCAAAGTGATTACAATCAATCAAGATCCCTAACCAACTATCAATTTCGTCCAAGCACTAATACTCTCACGAAATTGCTCTCTCAAACTGTTTTGGCTGATTAACCTAAACCCTAAAGCCTAACCTTGTTTATATAACACAAGGTTGCAACATTAGGCTGGGTTTGCTACATGGGCTAGGCCCAAATCGTCCCCCATCACCCAATGTGGGTTTTGTTTAGCCCAAACTCTATTATCTCACTAATACAAAGCTAAACCCGCTAACTGTTTATCATTTAACTAATTACAAGATATCCAAAGACCAAATCTAAGTTGTTGTCACAAACATGCACCAACAGCTACTTCGGTGCACCCTAAGTCTCGTAGTGTCTTTTCTAGACTCATGTCGACATTTTCAGGTAGTGGATGTCGCGGGACGTTTTATGCAATGAAAACTCTTTGAAAATTGTTTTCGTGAAAGGATCCTAGAGATTGTAGACTAGACTCGAGAAGGAATCCTGGTTCACTACAATCGCAGCTCTGATACCAATCTGTCACACCCCTTTCTGCGGCGGAAGCACGAGGTGTGATCATGAAAGGTTCTCATTGCATACGAAGAGTAAACATGCTACATGCTCGTAAAAATAACATCAAATACCATAATTTGAAAACATGAGTTTAGTGTTTACATCGCTAAATAGCATAAACATTGTCTTAAAAAGTTTACAACTTTATTTAAAGATAAACATAAGCGACATCCACGAGCATAAGCAAGACCGCGCGCACACCCATCCTAGTTACCTGAAATACATGTGAGTTTTGGAAAACGTCAACATAATGTTGGTGTGAATTCATGCAGTTTTTGTATTTCACGTTTGTATACTTTGTATGAAAACATAGTTTGTGTCATGTAAAATCAAGTTTTCATATATAAATCAAGTATTCTGGTGTACACCACGTACCCATGTATAATTCAAGTTCTTCTTGAGTACCCCACGTACTTCAAGTATTAATCAAGTTTTAGTATGGTATGAATTTCATGTAATTAAAGTATTCCTGTAAGTATCAGGATTGTTAATGGGTTGCAAAGCCATTAACATGTGACACGACATAGGAAGTCACCAAACCTTAGGCATTTAGTTGGCATATTCTGAGACACAAAAGCACTACTCGATACTCGCCCTCACCGAGAGTGTGGCTGCCCGGCACCCGTTAGATCTAACCTTTTGTTCTGCGGTCTAGGTATATTGTTGATTAATGGTGCTTATGTACCCTATTCGTGACACGATTTCTCGTATCATTTCTCATAACGCATCATACTTGGTACTCGTCCTCACCAAGTGCGCTTCTTACATTCTTATATCTCATCACACTTGGTACTCGTCCTCACCAAGTGCGCTTCTTATATTCTCATATCTCGTCACACTAGGTACTCGTTCTCACCAAGTGTGCTTCTTGTTATCATGCCATTTATAAACATAGTAATATTTGTACATGTATTTCACCCCCGAAGTTATAAAAACTGAAAACAGTTAAAGAAAATGGGGAGCATGAACTCACAACTTTGCGTTCCTTGCGTCGTAAACGTCACCGGATTTGCTTAATTAACGTCGTGACCTATACGCGTTTTCTTAATGTTAGTCGCTAGACTTGTGTCGCACAAGTACAGTCACTCTCTTTTGTATTTGTATTGTTGTGTTAAAAATATTTTATATTTTTAACTAAGTATCTTACTCATATTATTTTCTCAAAAATTAATATAAGTATCTCGTATTTTTGCACTTTGCACCCGAATTATGTATCTTGCATTTTGTATGTGTATTTTTGTGTTTATACTTCTCATGAGTATTTAGTGTATTTTAAGTCTTAATACACTAGCACGTATAACACATACTATATACACTTAGCACAAAAGTTGGTGATCAAATAATATATATTTTTCTCCCAAAAATATACATACTTAACATAATTTTTAATCTTGAAGAAATCACTATTTCTTATCACCAAAATTAGGGAAACCTTGGTAATATTTTTAGATACATTTTTAGGGAGTAAGTTTCTCAAAAACTTATATTTTTTCCAAGTGTCAAAATTTATAAAAAATTTGACAGAGTTTCCCCTAAAAATGGAGGTTTCCCATGTTTTCAAAACATGTGTTTATTTTCTTTTAAAATCATCAACAACCAATTTCTCAACAACAATCAACAACACCATCTTTATTTTCCAAACTTGTCAAAACAAGCATATATCACAACTTATGAACTTGGAAGTTTGTAAAAATATGTAGTAAATTACTAACATATTTAGTATGTCTTGTTATCTTTAAAAATAAAATTAGTTTCTCAGAAACTTTATTTTTAAAGAACTTGGAGTTTTACAACTTCTAGTCAAGTTTTACAAAAATATTTCTTTGTCAAATTTTCTTGTCGCACAAGTGTTTACACACTTGTTTATTCACTAAAATGCTTTTAGTTTGTGTAAGATCCGGTTTTTAAACAAGACTTGTATCTTTTACTTGGTTCTTCCGAAAAACCACTTGTAGATCTTTAGATCCACAAGTTTACAACTTCATTTTACAAGAAAAATTATGTTTATTCAAGTTTCAAGTTCATGGTGGATGGTTTCATCATCTTTCTTATTTTTAACACTATCATCCTACTAGCTCGTGTTCTTGAACATGATCTAGTATGATGATCCATCCAATTTTTACTAACAACATCATCAAATAATCACAATCATACAAGATTTACATGATTTACACACATATCATCTCTTTATCCACCTTTAACACTTTATTTTTAAGACTTTAGATTATGTTCATAGTGTTCTTTAACATTTCACCATTTAACCATCTATTAACCACCATAAACAAGAACAAGATGGTGTTTAGAGGCACTTACTACTAGCACAAGGCTAGGGAAGAAACAAGATGTAAATGAGGTGGATAAAAGCAAATGGAGAAGGTCCTTCAAGATCCGCTTGCACCGAGCTTCGTTAATGACCTTCTTACACCTGTGTATGCTCTTAAAATGGTTGAGGATGATCAAGTAATGGTGGTGGTGTCTTGGTGGGTTTCGGCCGAACACACAAAGAAGGGGAGAGAAGAAAGAAATTTTTGCTAAGTGTTTAGTGATTGTGGATGCTTATCTCTCATACATACTTATGGACCATCACATACTAATATCCATGGTGTAATGTGTAATCTAGATATGGAACAAGGGTGATTATAATAATCAACAAACTTGTGAAGTGTGTCCCACATGGGGTCCGATCGGTTAGGGGGGGTTTATAGTTAGATTTCAATCACTAGTTAAGTGTTAGTTAGTTTAGTTAGAGATTAAAATTGGTTATTGGTGTGTTATGTAATATAAGGGGTGTTAGGGTATTCGGGGACCCTAACTAGCTTAGAAAAATAAAAACAATGCTTCTAGCATTATTTTGGTGTTCCGGGTATTGTCCGGTTGTTTGGTTAGATACCGATTCGTTAAAGTGCTAAATTACACTTTTTAGTATCTTTTAAGTACCTTTTTGTATCCCTTTCAATTCCCAACACTTAGGGAAGTATTCTGGATAACAAAACGAAATTTCTGCATGATATTCATATGTTTAATAGCTGATTAGAGCTGAATTATAAAAAAATTATGCACTTAAAGTGCGTTTCGGGTGCTTTTTAGTGCTTATTTTAGCTTCCGGATTGGTATATATGTAAACCCTTGTATGTATTCTTGGGTTTTAATGTATTCTTGTTGTTGGACCTACACCTAGGCTCCAATTTTATTGTCTGACTGCTTTCTGCAGTTCTGTTGACACAGTGTGTCTTACCGGTGAGTTTACTTAGTATTACTGACGCAACGCTCTCGTTTATGCATAAAGCAATATTTTGTAGTATACAACGTGCATAAATTCACTTGTTTAGCATGTAATCAGACATTGCTGACAATTAAGCACATAATTGCAGTCATTAAACAATAATTAAAGTGTACGGAAATTACCGGTTTGTGCCAGTTGTCACACATCTAATGCTGCTAGCTCTCAGAATCTCCATACATTGAAACGACAGACATGTTTCAACTGTTGAATTCCTAGACACATTGCAAGAAATTGTGTTCATCGCCCAAACCTGCTACAAAATGCTAATATTCAATCTTGTGCTGATGTTTGTGAGCCGGTTCACAACACACAAACGGAGCCAAAACGAGCAGATCAAAATCGAGGGTATAAGAAGTCTACTCATCAAGGACAAGGCAGTAATAATCCTCATAAGGCTCGTGACAAGGTGAATGAAAGATCCAATCAGGGAGAAAAGACGAAGAATGGTGCTCATAGCAACAAGAGTTCTGCAAACAGCAAATACAAGCACCCAAATTCGTATTCGTCTGAATGTCATGTGCAGGCGCATCCAACACGAAGAGGACCGGTTTGTCCTTCAGGACCTGCTAGAGCAAATCAAGCTGCTCAAAATGTCTTTCCGATGAAAAGACAAACCTGCTACAATTGTGGCATTGCGGGTTATATTGCAAGAAACTGCACACAGCGTCCCTACGTACCATATTATATGCAAAATCGGAGGGTTACACCAAAGGACAACTACCATTCTAAGTCAATGACGGTATCTTCACCTAAGGCAATGAAGAATGTGAATTCCAAGGTTAAACCTTCTGATGGGAGTTGGAACGCTGCCAAAAACAAATGCAAAGCTTTTCAGGAACAAATTTTTTTTTCTAAAACCAATAAACCTGAAACAGCTAAAGTTGCTCAACTGAAGGCAACAAACACGTTTGTTAAATCGAAACAGATTTGGAAACCCAAATTCAAAGCAGCAACGTCTCCAATCCTTGAAACGAAAGGGGACTTATGTTTAAAGTAAGTGTCTTATTTTGATGCTTCAGGAAATCCCAGGACCACGATGGCCTGGGTACCCATGTCTTACTAATCTCCTTCTTTTTCAGGAACAACTAAGGAGGAGCTGTTGACAATCTCTGGAATGTTGATAGCGGTTGTTCCAGAGATAAAAACGGGTAACATTTCACTGTTGCAAAAAGTTCAAATTTTTTTTACAGATGATATGTTTCCTTTGGAGGAGATAAGAGAAGTAAGAAATGATCAGCAAAAGGTACCGTTTACATTCAGTACTTTGATTTGAATTTGATTAGTCTTCAATCTGATGACAAAACGGTTAAGCAAAAATATTTTTTCTCTTTCTTAGTTCATTACTTTGTATATAAAGTGTCCTTTCTCTAGTAAATGGTAAATTTGCGCATAAGATTTATGCACAAATATAGGGGGAGAGGGACATATAGATAGATATAGAGTTTAGGGGGAGAAAATTCAGAAAAGAAAAATACAAAAAGAGTTTGCTGTATATATATGCATTGTTTTAGGGGGAGAAAATGAGAAAAATACAAAAAACATTTGAAAAATGAAAAAGCTAAAAAGAAAAATTGCATGATATGGGAAGTGAAATAAATGTTTGTGTTAAAGGGTTTGACTAACACATGTAAGGTGCCATAGCTGAAAAGACTAGGATCTACTGCGATATGTCGATAGGCTTGACGCTCAAAATGATAAAAGATACTAAGTGATATAAACATAACGAACTATGTACCATGTGGGTAACATACCAACGGCGTATGATTTTATGGTCTTAAATCTTGCGTTGATAGATAGCCAACATCTGAGGTTTCGGGTCTTTATATTGTTGAATCATCCGGGGATATGTTGGCTGTCCTTCTGTTGCATCCAGGTTATATGCAGACCTAGACACAGTCAGGATATCTTAAAAGATCCCAAGAGGACAAAAACCTTAAGGAATAAAATCTCAAAATGAGAAAATTCCCAATGCTCAAAGAGCCAAATTCGTACCAAAATGGTATTTGCCTCACCCTCGTTGGACACAATCGTTGGTCGTTCTGCTCTACGAAAGTACTGACCTATCACCAATGGTCTAACGTTGTAAATCAAAACGGATGACATCAGTATACTCACCTGTTACGATGAATCATTGTGCTTACCTTGATCGCGGGGGTATGCCTTAGAATGGGATACACGGGTATAATAGTATAATATTACCTTAATCATATCACAAAGTTGAAAAATTGAAAGTTGAGCGTTAAAGTTTAAGTGGACAAACATATTGGCAATCGCATAGACCAGTTTGATTAGGCTCGTACTGAAAAGTGTTCCTTAGTCTGCCTGAGAACGAATTTTGATCCCATTGCAATTGTAATTGTATATTATGGTAGTTGTTTATATTTTGAGTTTTTATTTGTTTTTAGTTCTTAAAATTAAAAAATAAACAAAAATAGTGTCTTGTTTTTTATGAACCCAAAAATCCAAAAATAGAGTGTTTATTTGTTTTCTTAAAAAATAAAAATATTACCGTTCTTGGAGATTTGATTGATCATCAAAAGTTGAAAGAATTTAAATTGTGAAATCCGAGTACAAGTACTTGGATGTACCTAGTATTCATATGGTACTCTCCTTGTTGCATAAGAAATGTTTGCTTATGAGTTTGTGAGCATGTACAGAACTTGATTTCAATCAAGAACAGGGGTTGATGAAGACTGAGATGCTGTTAGTTGCTGAAGAAGCCTGAAACAGCACAACAACAAGATGTACCTGAGTCAGAAGAACCGGATACGAAACGTCGTCTGACAGTGAAAGTACATTTGAAGAAGTACCGTGAACCTGCTTAAAAGAGAATGACTTAACAACAAAAGAGCTGCTGAGAATCCTCCTCTCACATTCTTTTTAACAAGATTTTAAAGCAAAGTTGATCGAGATCCTGATATGAAGCTAACCTCAATATCTAAAGAAAGAGTCCCAGTGCTGAGAGTTCAGAAGTCAAGAACTTCAACAACATCTGCAGCATAGCGACATCCATAGACTTCATTGAAGACGTTGCTGAATTCATGTTATGAAGACAATTTGATGGCATCAGTCTAGGGGGAGATTGTTAGGCCCTAAAGTGTGAGACTGGCGCATTAAATTAATACAACGGGCTATGGTTACGAACTGGGCCTTACCGGGTTAGTTAGTATTAGGTTTTGGACCTTTATAGGTCACTTGGGTCAAACTTTTAAAAAGATTTAAAAATCCTTGTTTTTAGGAAAGTTGAAAAGGCTGCACGTGTTATAACTTTTGGGATTGCGAGTTGGGATTGCGAGTTAACTTCACAGCTTTCAAGTTTTCATGTTTGGAGTTCTCGAGTCATATCTGAACGGTTTCGAGTCCCATCTCTTCTTCTAGAAACAGAGGTTTCGAGTATTGTTTCACAGGTCTCGAGTGCCGTCTTCATCTCTGTTCCATCAGTTGAGTCATACATTTTTCAGTCTCAACCACGTTCATTCCTGCCTTCAAGATCAACGGTTTCGAGTCGAAATCACCACTGCCATCAACATCTCTACAAAATCTCGAGTCACCTTTTCACGGTCTCGACTCCAGTTAAAAGATCTCGAGTCACACATCTTCATCTTAGTGGTCTCGACTCATCATCTTCACCAGGTTCCGAATGCCGGTTTCGATTCACTGTTTCGACTCCCATAGAACATCATTTCAGTTGCAGCCAACGTCTCGAGTCAGTCACCAGGTTTCGACTCACAGCCAGGTCTCGAGTCATCAATTATCATCTGGTTCCGAGTCGCAATCACGTTTTCGAGTCGCTTCGGCACCATCTTCATCAGATATCACCATCGCTCTTCACCTGGTTCACCGTTCACCGTTCACCACCACACTATCACACGACATTGTTCCACGTCTTCACCACAGCCGCCACTACACCTCCGGTCACCGTTCACCTGCTACTCACTATTGAACTCCATCATCATATCATCCTTACCATCAACCATTTAATCCGACCTACACCGTACATCATCGTTCCGGTCACCATCTCCGTTCAACCTGCATCTCCACCTCCGACGTTCATCATCGTCGACCGTCGTCCTCCTCCGACCAAACCGCCACCATCCTCATCACCGTTCAACATCGGTGGTGGCGCCTGAAAGTGTAATTAGGGTTTCGATTTCGTTTGCCTTTAAACGAGGAAGAAGACGGGTGTACGATTGATTTGGATTATAATATATTAACTAGGATTTTGATTCACCGCGCGTTGCGGCGGCGTCGAAAGTTAAAGTAACTCGTATTTATACTGTATATTTGACCCGACTCTTTATTTCTTATTATATAACTATTGTTTTTTTTCAGTTTTTTTACATCGAAATAGAATTCTCAATCAAAACTCTACAATTTCAGTTCAATCACCAAACTAAGGCACTAATCTAGCAAACAAACTTAATCGATTCTTAATTTCTGAACCTAACTGCAGAACAAACTAATTACACACTGAATTGATCTAAAACATGTTAACTTAATGCCAACCAAACGATCTCTAATCATAACTGAAGCAACAAATATCTAATCATAATCAATGTGGAATTAGAACGGTAATTGATTGCTGCATCGATCTAAATGAACTTGATAAAAAGAAAAAATAGAAGTTTGTTATATAATGGGTACCTGTTAATGGAAGCAATGAACAGACATGGAGAATAATTAGGGCTTCACAGATCCTGATTGAGTAGAAGAGCGAAGACTTTTAACAGCCCACGGATGACGGAAGAGGAAGAAAACCGCGGGTGTGAGTTGTGAGACGAATTATGCGGTTCAGTCAAAAGTCACATGAGAAAGGCATGGTCGGAACCACTGACCTTTATCTTTCATATTATATAGTAAAATGAAAAATAGCTAAAAAAAGAAACGGGTCAAACAGGTTAACATGTTGAAACTTGTTGCTTAAAAACAATAACAATCATCATTTTAAAATGGTTACCTTCGGTCAAATTGAGGTAGAGGTTATACGTTTGAGCGTTGCGATTCCTCTTTATAAAACATTGTGTTAGTGATCCCACTGAACCAGGCTGTAAACATAAGCAAGTTTGACAAATAAATAGGTCATTAAATATTTAAACTATTCCATAAATGACGGTTTAACATTCATTATTGGCGGCTCAATATAATGAAAACAATAAAAGCGAAACGCAGATGTTTGCTTTTTAAATACTATCAAATTCGTAAATTACCGAAAACAAACTGTCAAGCATCAGCTATACACATTCACACCATGCGTTTCCTTCAACGTATATTTTGTACCTGTATGCATAAAATTAAATATGTCTAGTCAGAAAAAGAAATTGATTAATTTTTTAATTTGTAGCAAAAACAAAATTTAATGATAACTATAATTTGTTGTCGACTGACCTATGGGTACATTGGCTTGCTAAATCTGTATCATTAAACTCTTTTCTCCAATCCTGTATTTTTTTGACAAAATAAAATGAAATTAATTAACTATTTCAACTTTTTTCCTACTTTAAGTTTCCATAATTTACTATATATGTAATCAAGATTAAGCTTGAAGTATGAAGCTCGGGTTCAAGCTTGAGCTTTGTTTATTGAATGAGATCCAACTTAGACAATTAGATGAAATAAATAAATCACCAAATACTAACAAAATTTCACAATAACAAACAAAAAAACATAACAATTGCACATCTAAATCAATAACATATACATGAATCATATCTAATTTCAAAAACTAACAACAACAATAATGATAACAATAATAACTCACCAGTTTCCATTTTAATATCTTCTCTTCGGCGTTTCCGATTCCTAGCCCAATGATTGAAAATTAAAATATATCATAAAGTACTGATGAGATCAGTAATGGTATCAAACCGCATGTTACCGATATCGAAATTTAGCAAAAACCAATACCGAATACCGTTATGTTCATATGTTTGTGGGTATAGGCATAGTAAGGTACCGTTAAAAGTCCGATACTAAAATTAAATCAAACTAAATTCAAAACTGAACTGTAACGTATATGTTCATATTTCTGTCATACCTATGGGAAGGTACCGTTGCTCATAGCACAGATATCGAAATTTAGCTAAATTTAAAACCACTGTTCATATGCTCTATCAGTACCTATATGGTACACATAATATGATACCGAAATTCAGCTAACTTAGCAGAAACTATTCACCTTAGCGAAGCCTTCAGCTGTACCAGTTTGAGTTCCAAAAAACACGGTAACCTTCTTCTTACTGTCATCAACCTCCTCCTCCACCACTCTCTTTGGCACCACAGCCACCGGCGGCTCCAACACCGACTTCTTCGTCGCCGATCTCCGCCACACCAAAACGACGACGCATCCGATCAACAACGCACACGACGTCGTAAGTATCATCATCATCTCACGATTCTCCAAAATCATCGCTAACGCCGGCGGACTCGTCGATTCTCCTGATTCCGATGCGTTCGATGTGTCCCAAACCTTGCCGTTCAAAAGCGCACTCATCAGATCGAGCGGCGAGATCTTCTAGGAGCTTGATTGCATTGTTTCCGTTACGAATTCAAGATAGGTCAGTGGGTGAGGCTCATGTGTTTATGTGTTTGAGATGTGAGAGAGCTAGGGTTTGATAGGTTGAAAGAGCAGTACAAAGGAAAAGAAGAAAACGACAGAATAGAATGGGCAATATTGTAATTTGAAAGGGTCACCGACCTTTCATTTTAAGATGTTATAAATTATAATATTAATAATCATTACATAATCATTATTTATAATAATAATATAATATATATAGTTATAATAATGATTATAATATTAAATTAGTTTTTCGGTTTCGGTTTCGTTGTATTTTCCCAGTTTTTTGCTGGCTCTTTATATATATATATATAAAGTGATTTTGCCGTTCAAAAAAAATATTAAATTAGTTTTTCTTTATTATATATATAAAATATTCTTTTTTTTAATTATTATTTTCTAATTAAAAAAAGGGTTTGTTTGTTTTGGGAGTAAGTTTTGACAGGGTTTTGAGGTGCGGTTCAGAAAGCGGGTTCATTCGCATGCAAAGAGTTTGAGTTAGCGAGTACACGGGTTCTCGTTTGGTTTGTGTTTTGAGGAGAAGAACAAAAGTATCAACCATCCGTGGCTTAAGAAATTACTCTTGAAGAGATACTTTCTGTCTTTTGCACTCCTGAGTGTCGAGTAAGGGTTGAGGCATATCGAATACACAACACTGAGCTAATACAAGCTTTATAAAGAATAAAAATTTTACTTTAGTAAAAAATGAAAAGCTTTATAAAGATAAAATCGAAGCTCAGCGAAAAGACATCATTAAACTTAAGGATGATCTAAGTGTAAAGACTTGCCACTA
This sequence comes from Helianthus tuberosus, assembly GCA_030545235.1. NCBI lineage: Eukaryota > Viridiplantae > Streptophyta > Magnoliopsida > Asterales > Asteraceae > Helianthus > Helianthus tuberosus. The sequence goes on from CM060409.1 coordinate 119,452,909, forward strand.
CTTAGAGGTAAAAGAAAAGGTGTGCGTTTTGACCAAAGAACTGGAAGACATTAGAGAAAAACATCAAATTAACGAAATTAACATTAAAAAATATGAGTGTTCCAGTAAATTGGTCAAAGATCTTGTTGGGATCGAACCCTATCAGAGGAACAGATAATTAAAGCCAAAACTGGATCAGAGCAGTGGATCCAGAATAAGCAGATGTTTACATACAAGTCTCTCCCCTTGAAAGTGATTTCAACATCTGCTGACCTCCTATCTGCTGATCGTGCAAACTGCTGACCTACAACTGCTGCTCAAGTAAAGACCTGATGAAAGACTAAAGCCCTGTTGATTCAATCTACTGCCTTGAGTCAAGCACTGCTGATCCGGATAAGTACTGCTGGGTTCACAGCAGTGGAAGGTTGCAGCAGCTGATCTATAGTCTGTTTTGTAATGTAATGTAATAGCAGTAGTTAACATAGCAGTGTTTGTATAGATCAGAGGTTAGAGTTTGTTAGGAGGTTAGATGTCACTTTCATGGTGACGTCAGCTAAGATGCTCAGTGGTTTGCAAGTTCCTATAAATAGTTCAGTACTTTGTACTGTTCTATTAGCTCTCTTGCATCATCGTCTTCCTTGCACGAACAAACAACTGAGCTCTGGCTGAGGGGGAGTTTGCATTCATTCATCAATCATTGTAATCGTTATTGAAATAAATTCAATCTTCCGATTCATTGTGAAAAGATGTTTGATCAAAGTATTACTCTCGTTTGATTGTATGCAAAGTTTGTTTTCATCATAATTCCGCTGCACACTCATCCATTTTCATTTTAATTACAAACACAAAATACAATCAGAATCAAACTCAGATCCAACAATTGGTATCAGAGCTTGGACAGTCAAATTTGATTTAACAATCATTTTGACATAAATAGTTCAACTCAAAATCGTTGATATCGATAGTTTGTTCGTTTTAGTTGAAAAACAGAGCAAGGTTTAATCACCATTAAAGTTGATTAATCAGTGTCTGTAAAACAACCAAGATGACGTCACAATCACAGGATGATAAGAATAATGTTGGCTCGATTTTTAAACCACCTATGCTTAAGAGAAATGAATACAACATCTGGGAGCGAAGGATGGGTCACATCCTTGCTCAACAGAACACTGGATGTTGGAGGTCTGTCATTTTTGGTCCCTATGTTCCTATGGTGCCAAGTGCTGAGGATCCAAAGAAGAACGTACCAAAACCTTATGAAAACTATACTGAAACTGATTTTCAAAAGTTCGAATTGGATGCCAAAGCATTTAGCATCATAGCATCTGCATTACCAAATGAAATCTATGCTGGACTGTTGCATTGCAACAGTGCAAAAGAGCTATGGGATGCTTTGAAAGAACAGTTTGGGGGTACTGAAGAAGTCATTGAAAACAATAGGGAAATTCTGAATCAGCAGTATGAAACCTTTTGTCACATTAAGGGTGAAACATTGACCCAACAATTTGAACGGTTCAGTTGTCTCATCAGTGAACTAAGACTTGTTAAGGTTGAATTTCCAAAATAAACTCAAAATAGCAGGTTTCTTAGATCACTACCTGATAAATGGGACACAATTGCATTTGTGACTAGAAACTCTGTTGAGTTCAAAGATCTGACCCTGACCCAACTTCATGGTAGACTCCTGACTTATGAAAGGGAGTTGAACCTGTGACAACCCTCGCTAAACCAGGTATCCGTACGACTTAATTAATAATTAATTACTGCTTAATTACTGTGCTTGCTTGAACTTGTGAATAAACTGCTACTTGAATACTGATACATGTACTTACTTGCATCATACTTTACTTACCGTCACTACATTATTTACATGCTGAACCTTAGTGACAAATATGATGCACAAAAGCACAGTAGCACTATAAACGGATAACCTATTGAACATGCTGATAAAGCCAGCATCAGGCAGACACTGCCCCTAAGGCCTGTATGAGCCAGAAATATTTTACTACACTGGTGGTGAGTGTAGGGATACAAGGGTTGTAGAACTGTGTCTCTAGGAATAAGTTACAATAACTGGATGTGCCTAAAACGTGCTCTAAGCACAAAATTCAGCACTTTACTTAATAATTCAGCTTTTAGCTAACTAATAAAGTGCCAAAACATGAGAAAAATATTACTAGACACTTTCCAAAGTGTCAAAAATAAGTTGTGTCACTAAAAAGGGTATTAACGACACTTTAAAGCTTGTTTAAGCACATTAACGGATTTCTATCCAACCGAACAACCGGACTTTACCCGGGACATGAAAATGTTGTCATCAACATTGTTTATCTTTTTCTGAGCCAGTTAGGGTCCCTGAATACCTTAACACCCATTGTAACGCATGACACACTACTAACCGGGTTAATCCCTAAACTTAACTAGATTAACCTAACTATTACTTGGTATTTAGTTGGATTTGAACTAGAACCCCCCCCCCCCCCCCTTTACGAATTCGGTCCCCTTGGGGGACACCCTTGTACCTTTGATGATTATTTTAATCAACCATGTCTAATATCTATTAGACACATGATCCTATGGTTAATAACCTTGAGTTATGTCTATAAGTAATGAGCTTAATCCAACATAACACACACACTTAACACCACAACTCACACACACTCTCTCCCTCTCCTAGAGCTCTCGGCCGAACACACCCCACCCCCATCCACCATTTTCGAGTTTTGATCTTGCATTTCCAAGCTCATACAAGTGATAAGGATCGCGTATAAGGAACCTTGGTGCAAACGGAAGGCGAAGGACCTCACTCTATTGCTTTTATCCTCTCATTTTGCGACTAGTTTCTTCCCTAGCCTCGAGCTAGTAGTAAGTTGCTTAAATCACCTTCTCGAACTATTTTAAAGTGGGTAATATGATTTGTAACGGTTAAAACTCGTAAACATGCAAAATGATACATAAAAGTCTACTAAAAACACTACAAGTGATGGTTAAAAGCTCATATGTTGTGTAAAACTTGTAGTATTTGATTTGTGTAGTTATTTGGACCCGATCTATGTTGTGGTAGCTCGGATCATCGTTTAACCCGGATTGGTCATGATCTTGGATCATGACATAAGGTTGTTTTGGAAGTAACAAGGGTTAAAGGATGAAACTCTACCACACACGAATCATGAACTTGTGTAAAAGCGATTTTACTTGTGAAATAGTGTTTAAAACTAGTAGATCTGCGAATCTACAAGCGGTATTTTCAAAGGACCACGTGTCAAGAGAAAACATACTTTTAAAGACGGGTCTTTCATAAACAAGAATGATTTTAGTAAACACACAAGTGTGTAAACACTTGTGTAACACAAAGTTTTGACGAAATAACTAACTTGGTAAAAAAAAATTGATGAGAAGTTGTAAAGATGGAATTTCTTTGAAACGGGATTACTACGAAACCGGATTGATTTATACAAAAGATCCACTAAAAATAATGGAAAGATACTACATATTTTGGAAAAACCGCAAGTTCATGTATTTTTGCGATTTACATCTATTTTGACTAGTTTGATGGTTTGAATAATGCTTATTGTTGATTGAGAAAATTGTTGGTTGATTTGTAAAAGAAAATGATACGCTTGAAAGCGTGGCCACCTCCAGTTACAGAGGAAACTCTGGCGAAATTTTTCCAAAAGCCTAACACCTAGAAATATTTTCACTATAAGTATTAGAAATACACTTTGACTTGTTTTCAAATTATAGATTTCGCCACTTCTTATTTACAAAATACCGGAGGTGGGATTTCACAAAATAAAACGTGATACATATATATATTTAGTATATATTTTTCACAACATCACTTGTATAAGTGTTTATGATTATTTTGTGAACTACGTAAATATTATTTTTAGGGTAAAAATAATATTACTAAGTATTATTTTGGGAAAATCACATGTATTAAAGTATAATATTTTTGAGAAGAATATTTATATTTTGAAGTTGGAAATAAAATATAGTTTAAGTGAGACTTAATAATATATTTCGAAATTATACGAACACACATGTATTAAATCCCCCATCCTTGGGAGGGAAAAATGACTGCCAAGCATATACAGAATGTAAACACGAAATAGTTGCCTAACTATTTCCCAAAAACTTAAACCATAAAGCTAAGGCACGGCCGTCCGTCTAATAGAATTAGTACGTGTAGGTCGTCACACAGCTGATTGATTTGGAGGCATACTTGGTAGAGACGCACCACGGTGAGTTCATGTCCCCCTTTTCTCTAACTGTTTTCGGTTTTCTTAACTGCGGGGATGAAATACATGTTACTTTGATTAAAAGTACATTATACATGGTATGGTTAGCGTAAGGAGGTTTACTACTTAGATCATGTGAGTGGGTAGGAGCAATATGAGGCCATTAGTCCTCATGGCAGGACCGAGGGACAGGAGCGGTAGATCTATCTGGGTGTAGCGAGCCCAGCCCCAGGCCAAACTAGAAACGAACCTCGGGGTGACTTTGTCCACATACTAATGTCGTGGCGAAATCTGCTAGGTTTGAGTCTCCCTACTTGCACTTCACATATATCAGTGGCCTTGCAAACCATTGGTGATCTCAATTCCCTTATTTGCTACATACCAAGACTATTTTTATACTCACAAAGGTTTATTTACTCACTTACACATGAACTCGCTCAACATTATTGTTGATTTTTCAACTTACATGTATTTCAGGGAATTAAAGGATCTGGCGCGGTATGACACGTTTTCCCGCTGCACTAGTTACGAGGTCATCCGGGTTTGGGGAATGTGACTCTTTCCTGGACAAGTCACAGTCCTTAAACTATCTTTATGTTATGCTATGTTTGTTGAACAATGTTTATGTCGTTAGGATGTGTTTTCGTTAAGACAATGTGGTTGTATTTGGTTTTAAAACTTAATTAAATGGATGATCTTGCATGGTTTTATTTCATATAGCTTTGTTATGGTTAAGCTATGGTATTAAGAAGTCACACCAAATTAACCACGTTTCCGCAAAGCCAGGGTGTGACAGCTTGGTATCAGAGCTCTGATCATAGCGAACTAGGATTCTTTCTCGAGTCTAGACTATGATCATTAGGGCTCTCATGAAAACATTTTTACTGCATACCACTTAAGTCCAGATCCAAAACTTTTTACAAACAAATGTTGAGGACATTTTATTTATTATTTATAGGCTCAGTCTGGGAGGCTGAGGCTCGGTCTGGGAGGCCGAGGCTCGGTCTGAGAGGCCGAGGTAGTAGGCTAGTGGGACTAGGAGAATTGGCTAGTGGGACTAGGAAGAGCAGTCTGAGAGGCTGGGAGAATTGGCTAGTGGGACTAGGAAGAGCAGTCTGAGAGGCTGGGAGGCTAGTGGGACTAGGAGAATTATTTGATTGCTTACTTGGTGACTTATGTGATTACTTGATTGTATGATTGACTGTTTGTGCATGTTTGTGTTTATGTTACAGACACCATGGACACCTCTGGCACAGGTGATTCAGACACCACAGGACCTAGACCTATAGTATCAGATGACCTAGAGTCTTCAGAGCGCGAGGTTCACACATCCGACGTTACTAGCACGGACGAGGATGACTTTCAGCCCTTCGCTTTACCTGATGGTGCTGATGAGCTCGCTGATGGCCCTTTGGCCGGGGACCTACCATTAGTGGAGATCCCTGCTCCCATACCACTTGCTTCATATCTTGCTTACGATTTGCTTCTCGACGCCGACGATGATGGCGACGTCGATCTGTTTGATGACGAGCCCTTAGAGGATGAGGTTCAGGGCGAGGCCCTTCTTGCTGCTGGAGATCTTTTGTTGATCGCAGATGCTCCCGCTGAGGAGTCACCTGCTCACTCTCCGGTCCCAGACTCTTTTGAGTCTGTGGCCTCCGCACCTTCGCACACCCAGAGTGCGCAGCACTTCTCACATGGATCAGATCCCGACCAGGCATCCTCTGTTGCCCCTATTCCTAGTTTTACTTTCGACCACGAGGATGTGGAGGATTCCGATCCTGTCTTTCCCCCAGGATTCGACCCAGATGAGGATATAGAGTTTATACCCATGGATCAGCCTATGGAGGATCCAGTCGACCCAGTAGACCCAGTTGATCCCAACGACCCTGAGTTTGATTTTAAGATGGCCTTTGATGACCCCGAGCTTGCCATGGCCCCTGAGCAGGTAGCTGCTCCTGACCCAGTGCTTGAGCATGACCCTGCTCATGCTGGCAGATCACTGATACCCGTCACATTGATACCTCCTTTTCATTTCCTCGGTTTACACCTCCAGCGCGACCTGGAGAAGGTTCTTCGGCTCACCCTTTTGGACATGTACCGGTACCTATCCCTGCTATACCACCGTCTGCTACTTTTCCCCCTGTTTCCCCATTTCATGTGGCACCTTTTGATCCCACCAGTGAGCCGTTTCTCTGGGCGTCACCTTCTGCCATGCCACCGACTGACCCCTACCATTCTTTCCACATGGGGTATACTATTGAGGACGTTCTGATGTCTTTTGTCGCCCAGCACGAGGCACACACGCAGCGCATTCAGGAGCTTGAGAGAGCCCAGCCGCCGCCGTGTCAGTGCCAGGGTCAGACCCACTCTCCTTTGCAGCCCTCTCGACCAGTACCACCAGACTATGCTGCAGGCCTTTTTGCCCTAGAGCAGCAGGTTGCTTCTTTCTTGCGTACCCAGAGAGCCATGGAGGAGGACTGGCTCCATTTGCGCCGTTTGTTCTACACTCACTTTCCCCCTCCTCCACCGCCATCCGTGTAGAGCTCTTCAGTACCGTATAGGTAGACGCTGGTGAGAAGACGGCGAATGCTTTTGACTGCACAGCATTTTTGGAGACTACATTTTGATTCTGACTTTTGTTGACATGTATTTGATGTATTGACACTGATTTGATATAGTTTTTGGACTATGGTGATGTAGCCCTTAGTTGACTGATGTTGTATGACGCTGTGATGTACTTGTACGCTTACTATGTGGTCTCGATATATGGCAATCGCAGTATTCTCATCATACTTGATGCTTGATTTGATTATTTATATTCTATGACATGGGATGTTGTGTGATTGACGTTTGTAACATGGGATGTTGTGTGATTGATATGATTATAACATGAGATGTTATGTACTATTACTACCATTATATACGTACGCTACATTATGACCTGACTTACATATTATAACACGGGATCTTTACTATGGCCTGACCAACGTAAACCATCTTTTAGAAGATGCCGCCGAGACGTGAGACACGCATGCCTACCAATGAGGCAGAACTCCAACAAGTCATTGCTGCTGCCATCGCACAATATGCCGCTTCGCAAGGAGGACCCAGTGGAAGCAGCTCAAACAACAATGGCAACAATAATCCACCTCATGGGTGCACCTACAAGCAGTTTCTAGACTGCAAACCGGTCAACTTTGATGGCACTGGAGGTGCTGTCGCCTTTGTTCGTTGGGCTGAGAAAACTGAATCTGTTCTTCGCATGAGCAAATGCGCACTAGATCAGCAAGTCACCTATATCTCAGGGCTATTCTTGGATGGAGCCCTCTCTTGGTGGAATTTGCAAGTACAGACACTTGGTGAAGCTGCTGCCTACGCGCTAACCTGGACTGAACTGAAGGAACTTATGCGCAAAAAGTACTGCTCCCACGCGGAAATCCAAAGATTGGAAACTGAGTTCTGGCATTTGAAAATGGAAGGTCCAAAGATCGCAGAATACGTTCAAAGGTTCCATGACTTATCGCATGTGGTACCCTACATGGTCACTCCGGAGTTCAAGCAGATTGAACGTTTCATTTGGGGATTAGCTCCTCAAATCATAAGCATGGTGACCTCATCCAAGCCTGCGACAATTTCTGAGGCAATTGATTTGAGCGTGGCTCTCACAGAGGAGACCATTCGCCTGAACAAGTTTGATGATGCTGAGCCTAAGAAGAAAGAGACTCACGTCGAGTCATCAGGAGGTAACAAACGGAAGTTCTCAAACTTCAAGCAGGGCGCCAGTGTGGCGGTTAAGAAAGGAGGATCAGGCACGCCAGCTCAGGTTACAGCTGGTAGTGGAAAGAAAGGAAAAGGATATCTGGGCACCCAGCCCAAGTGTAATACCTGTCAACGCCACCATACTGGCCATTGTAGTGTGAAAGTATGCGAAGCATGTGGAAAGCCGGGCCACTTGAAGGATTCTTGTTGGGCTAGTGCTGGCCGGGGAGGCCAAGGAGGATTTGGGAATAGAAATAATAATCGTGGTGGTAATGGAAATCGCCCACAAGTAAACAATGGAGGAAACGGGAGTCGAGGCAACAATGTGAATCAGGCTGGTAATGCGAACCAAAACAACAACCAAGCTGGAAATGGAGGTGGAAACGGGCAAAGACTTGGATGCTTTAACTGCGGTGATATTGGGCATTTTAAGAGGAACTGCCTAGAGTTGAACCAAGCCCGTGGAAGAGTGTTCCACATTGAAGCAAGGGAAGCGCACCAGGATCCCAACGTTGTCACTGGTACGTTCCCTGTAAACCAACGCTATGCATCCGTTTTATTTGATACGGGCGCCGATTATAGCTTCGTGTCGTTAGAATTTAAGAATATGCTTGGTTTAGCCGCTAATAAGTTAGATATTCCGTACTCCATCGAATTGGCCAATGGGAAGTTAGTAGAAGCCAATGAAGTTATCAGAGGTTGTGTGATCGAATTGGGAGAGCGTGAGTTTGCTCTGGATCTACTACCAGTCCAGTTGGGAAGCTTCGACGTGGTGGTAGGAATGGATTGGTTATCAGGCAACAAGGCTGAAATAGTTTGTCACAAAAAGGTCGTTCGTATCCCAACCGAAGATGGCGAAACAATTGTGGTTCACGGGGAGAAGCGTGATACGCCGTTAAGAATTATCAGCTGCCTGAAAACGCGAAAGTGTTTGCGGAAGGGATGTGTTGCCTTCCTGGCACACATTGTGGATAAGAAGGCCGCAGAACCGAAGATCGAAGACATCCCTGTCGTGAGGGAATATCCAGAAGTCTTCCCAGAGGACTTACCTGGACTGCCACCTCAGAGACAAGTAGAGTTCCGCATTGACTTAGTTCCAGGCGCCGCACCTGTGGCTAAGGCACCTTACAGACTTGCTCCGTCTGAGATGCAGGAACTGTCGACACAACTTCAAGAGTTGTTAGACAAGGGATTTATCCGACCAAGCTTCTCGCCTTGGGGAGCTCCGGTCCTGTTTTTCAAGAAGAAGGACGGTAGTTTTCGTATGTGCATCGACTACCGGGAGCTGAACAAGCTGACGATCAAGAATAGATATCCTCTGCCAAGAATTGATGATCTGTTTGACCAACTGCAAGGTTCAAGCTTTTATTCAAAGATCGATCTTCGATCTGGATACCATCAGTTAAGGATACAAGAGGAAAGTATCCCGAAGACATCCTTCAGAACTCGCTATGGACACTACGAGTTCCTTGTTATGCCGTTTGGGTTGACAAACGCACCTGCAGTCTTTATGGATTTGATGAATAGAGTTTGCAAGCCGTACTTGGACAAGTTCGTGATTGTGTTTATCGACGACATCTTGATTTATTCAAGAACAAAGGCCGAGCACGAACAACATTTAAGAGCTATTTTGGAGTTGCTGAAGAAGGAACAGTTGTATGCCAAGTTCTCTAAGTGCGAGTTTTGGCTACGCGAAGTCCAGTTTCTTGGACACGTGGTTAATGGAAATGGAATACATGTGGATCCAACCAAGATCGAAGCGATCAAGAATTGGGAAACGCCAAAGACGCCAACCGAGATTCGACAATTCTTGGGTTTGGCTGGCTACTATCAAAGGTTCATTGAGGATTTTTTGAAGATCGCTCAACCATTGACGCTCCTCACGCAGAAAGATAAGAAGTTTGATTGGGAAATCAAACAGGAGGAAGCATTCCAGATACTGAAGGATAAGCTCTGCAATGCGCCAATCTTAGCACTACCGGAAGGTACAGATGATTTTGTGGTATACTGTGACGCCTCACGTCAAGGATTGGGTTGCGTGTTGATGCAACGCCAAAAGGTTATTGCTTACGCATCGCGTCAATTGAAAGTGCACGAAAAGAACTACACCACACATGATTTGGAACTTGGCGCAGTGGTTTTTGCACTAAAGATATGGAGACACTACCTTTATGGTACAAAGTGTACAATTTTTACAGATCACAAGAGCCTACAACACATATTCAACCAGAAGGAGTTGAATATGAGACAAAGACGATGGGTTGAGTTGCTGAACGATTACGACTGCGAGATAAAGTATTATCCAGGGAAGGCGAATGTGGTCGCCGATGCCCTAAGTCGAAAGGAGAGGATCAAGCCCATAAGGGTTAGGGCTTTAGAAATGATTATCCGAACCGATCTTTCCTTGCGCATTCGTGCCGCGCAGAAAGAAGCTCTCAAGGAAGGAAACCTTGAAGAAGAATATCTCCGTGGGATGGAGAAGCTACTGGTACCAAACAAGGAAGGAACGTTATGTTTTGAGAAAAGGATTTGGGTTCCTTTGTTTGGAGGTTTAAGGAAGGTTATTTTCGATGAAGCTCACAAGTCGCGGTACTCTATCCACCCTGGAGCGGATAAGATGTACCAGGATCTCAAAGATTATTATTGGTGGCCTAGGTTGAAAGGCGATGTTGCTGTTTATGTGAGCAAGTGCCTAACGTGTGCTAAGGTGAAAGCGGAATACTAGAAGCCTTCAGGACTTCTGCAACAACCTGAGATTCCCAAGTGGAAATGGGAACAAATCTCAATGGATTTTATTACAAAGTTTCCAAGAACGCCAAGAGGTCATGACACTATCTGGGTGATAGTTGACCGCCTAACGAAGTCAGCACACTTTTTACCTATCAGAGAGAAGGATAATACGAGCAAGTTGGCCGAAATTTACATGAGAGAGATCGTCGCGCGCCATGGAGTGCCTCTCTCGATCATCTCTGATAGAGACGGAAGGTTTGTGTCAAGGATATGGCAATCCTTCCAAGAAGCCTTTGGCTCACAATTGAATCTGAGCACTGCATTTCACCCGCAGACCGACGGGCAAAGCGAGCGAACAATACAGACTTTGGAAGACATGCTGAGAGCGTGTGTTATGGATTTGGGCGGTAGCTGGGATAAGCATTTGCCTTTGGTCGAATTTTCATACAACAACAGCTACCACACCAGTATTGGTGTCGCGCCATTTGAAGCCCTTTACGGACGCAAGTGCCGATCACCCCTATGCTGGGCTGACGCAGGTGATAGGCAGCTTGCTGGTCCCGAAATCGTCCAAGAGACGACGGACAAGATTGCGCAGATTCTAAAACGCATCAAAGCAGCTCGCCACAGACAGAAAGCCTATGCAGATCCAAACCGGAAACACTTGGAATTTCAAGTGGGAGAAATGGTTTTATTGAAAGTTTCACCCTGGAAAGGGGTGGCACGCTTCGGAAAGCGTGGGAAGTTAAATCCGCGCTACATTGGTCCTTTTAGAATTTTGGAAAGAATAGGGCTAGTAGCATACAAGCTGGACTTACCTGCTGAACTCCATTCAGTTCACGATACATTTCATGTATCCAACCTGAAGAAAAGTCCAACTCAAGATACCATTGCCATTCCCATCAACGAGATCCATGTTGACGACACGCTCCATTTCGTTGAAGAACCGGTTGAGGTTACAGATTGGAAAGTAAACAAGACCCGCCGGAGCAGTGTCAAGCTCGTCAAAGTTCGTTGGAATGCCAGACATGGTCCTGAATACACCTGGGAGCGTGAGGACCGGATGAAAGAGAAATACCCCCACCTATTTCCTAAGAACCCTGCATCTACAAGCAGAACTTAAAATTTCGGGACGAAATTTTTCTAACGGGGGGAGAATGTGACAACCCTCGCTAAACCAGGTATCCGTACGACTTAATTAATAATTAATTACTGCTTAATTACTGTGCTTGCTTGAACTTGTGAATAAACTGCTACTTGAATACTGATACATGTACTTACTTGCATCATACTTTACTTACCGTCACTACATTATTTACATGCTGAACCTTAGTGACAAACATGATGCACAAAAGCACAGTAGCACTATAAACGGATAACCTATTGAACATGCTGATAAAGCCAGCATCAGGCAGACACTGCCCCTAAGGCCTGTATGAGCCAGAATTATTTTACTACACTGGTGGTGAGTGTAGGGATACAAGGGTTGTAGAACTGCGTCTCTAGGAATAAGTTACAATGACTGGATGTGCCTAAAACGTGCTCTAAGCACAAAATTCAGCACTTTACTTAATAATTCAGCTTTTAGCTAACTAATAAAGTGCCAAAACATGAGAAAAATATTACTAGACACTTTCCAAAGTGTCAAAAATAAGTTGTGTCACTAAAAAGGGTATTAACGACACTTTAAAGCTTGTTTAAGTACATTAACGGATTTCTATCCAACCGAACAACCGGACTTTACCCGGGACATGAAAATATTGTCATCAACATTGTTTATCTTTTTCTGAGCCAGTTAGGGTCCCTGAATACCTTAACACCCATTGTAACGCATGACACACTACTAACCGGGTTAATCCCTAAACTTAACTAGATTAACCTAACTATTACTTGGTATTTAGTTGGATTTGAACTAGAACCCCCCCCCCCCTTTACGAATTCGGTCCCCTTGGGGGACACCCTTGTACCTTTGATGATTATTTTAATCAACCATGTCTAATATCTATTAGACACATGATCCTATGGTTAATAACCTTGAGTTATGTCTATAAGTAATGAGCTTAATCCAACATAACACACACACTTAACACCACAACTCACACACACTCTCTCCCTCTCCTAGAGCTCTCGGCCGAACACACCCCACCCCCATCCACCATTTTCGAGTTTTGATCTTGCATTTCCAAGCTCATACAAGTGATAAGGATCGCGTATAAGGAACCTTGGTGCAAACGGAAGGCGAAGGACCTCACTCTATTGCTTTTATCCTCTCATTTTGCGACTAGTTTCTTCCCTAGCCTCGAGCTAGTAGTAAGTTGCTTAAATCACCTTCTCGAACTATTTTAAAGTGGGTAATATGATTTTAGTAAAGACGGGTCTTTCATAAACAAGAATCTACAAGCGGTATTTTCAAAGGACCACGTGTCAAGAGAAAACATACTTTTAAAGACGGGTCTTTCATAAACAAGAATGATTTTAGTAAACACACAAGTGTGTAAACACTTGTGTAACACAAAGTTTTGACGAAATAACTAACTTGGTAAAAAAAAATTGATGAGAAGTTGTAAAGATGGAATTTCTTTGAAACGGGATTACTACGAAACCGGATTGATTTATACAAAAGATCCACTAAAAATAATGGAAAGATACTACATATTTTGGAAAAACCGCAAGTTCATGTATTTTTGCGATTTACATCTATTTTGACTAGTTTGATGGTTTGAATAATGCTTATTGTTGATTGAGAAAATTGTTGGTTGATTTGTAAAAGAAAATGATACGCTTGAAAGCGTGGCCACCTCCAGTTACAGAGGAAACTCTGGCGAAATTTTTCCAAAAGCCTAACACCTAGAAATATTTTCACTATAAGTATTAGAAATACACTTTGACTTGTTTTCAAATTATAGATTTCGCCACGACTTATTTACAAAATACCGGAGGTGGGATTTCACAAAATAAAACGTGATACATATATATATTTAGTATATATTTTTCACAACATCACTTGTATAAGTGTTTATGATTATTTTGTGAACTACGTAAATATTATTTTTAGGGTAAAAATAATATTACTAAGTATTATTTTGGGAAAATCACATGTATTAAAGTATAATATTTTTGAGAAGAATATTTATATTTTGAAGTTGGAAATAAAATATAGTTTAAGTGAGACTTAATAATATATTTCGAAATTATACGAACACACATGTATTAAATCCCCCATCCTTGGGAAGGAAAAATGACTGCCAAGTATATACAGAATGTAAACACGAAATAGTTGCCTAACTATTTCCCAAAAACTTAAACCATAAAGCTAAGGCACGGCCGTCCGTCTAATAGAATTAGTACGTGTAGGTCGTCACACAGCTGATTGATTTGGAGGCATACTTGGTAGAGACGCACCACGGTGAGTTCATGTCCCCCTTTTCTCTAACTGTTTTCAGTTTTCTTAACTGCGGGGGTGAAATACATGTTACTTTGATTACAAGTACATTATACATGGTATGGTTAGCGTAAGGAGGTTTACTACTTAGATCATGTGAGTGGGTAGGAGCAATATGAGGCCATTAGTCCTCATGGCAGGACCGAGGGACAGGAGCGGTAGATCTATCTGGGTGTAGCGAGCCCAGCCCCAGGCCAAACTAGAAACGGACCTCGGGGTGACTTTGTCCACATACTAATGCCGTGGCGAAATCTGCTAGGTTTGAGTCTCCCTACTTGCACTTCACATATATCAGTGGCCTTGCAAACCATTGGTGATCTCAATTCCCTTATTTGCTACATACCAAGACTATTTTTATACTCACAAAGGTTTATTTACTCACTTACACTTGAACTCGCTCAACATTATTGTTGATTTTTCAACTTACATGTATTTCAGGGAATTAAAGGATCTGGTGTCACACCCCAACCACGTAGAACATACAAAACATGGCGGAAACATCGGGGAGTGTTGTAACAGAATTAATTGTTTCAAATCCATGGCAATTGAAGTTTCGTTTTATTGATTAAAAGTGTTACAATGTCTTAACAAACAAAGAAATACAACATAATTAACTAGTCTTGCATCTTTTATTGTCCCTAAAGCCCAAGTCTGCCTATGTGTATCTTGATCATCTTATGCAACAGCTCCTGAAAAACACATGTGAAAATAGGTACGTCAGCATAAAAATGCCTGTGAGATACATAGGTTTTGTGAAAATAGGTTTCATGACTTATGTTTGAGAAAATGTTTAGTCATGAACCTTGTAATTTGCTTTGTTTTGTAAATCATTTGAAAAACGATAAGATCAGATGATATGTATAAATAAGAGAAAAATGTATGGTTAACTGAATAACCATTGTAAAATGAGTTTGTATAAGTTAAGTTGCTTGTAAAACAATGTATTGTGAAAAGTATGTTATTTGTATAAAATGTTATATGTCTCAAACTGAAATGATTCAAATAACGCTACGATATGTAATACCATACAAACATTTATATATAGGAAGTACCAGCGGCGTATCCACCATGCTTGTATCATATTACACACGCATCGTTACTTAATCACTTAATCAAACCAAACCACCAAAGTAATGTTTAACAATTGTAGAAATGTTTATGTATGGTCAAATACGGTTCACACGGTTCACAGATACAAACGATTCATAGATACAAACGGTTCACAGATACAAACGGTTCACAGATACAAACGGTTCACAGATATAAACGGTTCACAGACACAAACGCTTCACAGATACAAACGGTTCACAGATACAAACGGTTCACATAGTCAAATGATTACAACGGTTCACATAGTCAAATAGTTATAAACAGTTCAAAATGTAATATAATGTGTTCATATACTGGATGAGCATATGCAACAAAATGTAATGTAAAACAATGTACTAAGTATGCACACAATGGACATACATAGCATAAAATGTAATGAAATCATGTACTATAATGTACTAACGAACATAGCAGGTATATGATGTGAAAACGGGAAAGCATGAATGTAACAAGTAGGCACATGTGTTTCACCCCAAAACAGTTTGGAAAACAGTAAAAGAGGGGTCTATGTACTCACTTGAGATTGCTTAGTAGTCCTTGAGTAACAACCAAACAATGCTAGAGATCGCGGATATCAACCGGCACCTAATATAGGTAACTATGTTAATAACCGGACCTAAATCGGATGATTGGATAGAATGAGGGTTCGTAAACCAAACGAGTATAGAGACTCGTGTCATATGGTTTAACAAAGCCTTCATGCTAAATGAAACCTAACCTAAGCGTTTTCGACCCATTACGACCCGTTTAGGTAGCTTATGCTACTTTAACGCGTCGTTCGCGTGAAACGCGTTCGGACCGTCTAACTAGTCCTATGACAAGTGTTATATGCCTAAACATGTTACATAATCAGTTATGTGACAAAAGTTTAGGTTACATATGCTTAATTACCAATTATACATGAAAAGGGTATTCTGGTAATTTACCTAAGGCATATAAACTACCTATCATACAACTACTCAAACGATGTGACCATAGGGTATAACCTCGGAAGGTTATTCCCTACCTACTATGGTCACCTAATGTATTTGGTCGGATCCTAATGATCGACCAAATGGGTCGGGTTCGAAGGTATAAGCGATTTATCAGATCGCTTACCCTACGACCCTAGACAACGTGGTAATCAGTAGGCATAGTCCCAAGGGACTATAACCAACGTGATTACACTCACGTTGCGAAGTTCAAACGAACTTCGCATTGACCATAAACTGGTCCACGCAGAAAGTCAAACAAAGTTTGACTTTCAGACTCGAAAAGCAATAAAGGAACGAAAGAATACTTACGAAGGGTCCCCGAATGCTAATCGTGATTCAAGTAGCTCAGGTATGAAACAATGGTTTCAACTTAGAGCTTCTCAAATCAGATTCTAGTGAGTTTAGAAGCAAATGGGGGTGGGGTATTTATAGGATTTCCCGAACCGTTAAGATCGTTTCTTGGAAACCGTGCTTTGATCTTGGCCATACACCTCAAGATAATGGTTTTACAAAACCATGTGAGCCCATGGTATTGCCCAAAACCATGTGCACATCAAAACCAGCCCATAGATTCCCCAAAACCATTTGCAACAAGTGGAATGGACCAGATTCGATGTATCAGCAAACATCCTTCAGAAATGACAGTTTTGGTCCCTGTTGTGTGTTTAAGCCATTCCCGGCATGTTTAAGGCCCGTTAAGCCAACTTTAAGGCCCTAAAATGATGACTAAACATTGTGGACATGAAACATGCTCAAAAATATGTCGGATGTCGGTTCGTTTGGTCGTACGATCGCGATGTTCGCTTACTTACGACGGAATGCGCATAAGCGCGAAAAACGATCCAAAAGACGCAACGAATGGATTTTTCTTATGCCAAACACTAAAATAAAATATTTTAGTGCTTACATAAATTTTTGGATGTCCGGAAGTATTCAGAACGTAAGTTATGCGCGAAAGTGCAAACTTGTGCACTTTTTGACGCTTTTAGTCCCTGAATGTCCCAAAAGTATATTTTAGCATACCGAACCCGTCAAAGCCTATTTCTAAGCTATGTAAAGGATATTTGTGGTATGTTTAACTTATGGTCATGTTCCGGAATGCCTGTTATAGTTCAAATTGGCATACTTTCGCAGTTTGTCAACTTTAGTCCATGTAAGCGATTTAACTTGATTTTGCCATACCAAAGCCTTCAAAACTTATTTCTAAGTTATGTAAAGGTTATTTAAGGTATTTTAAGCCTATTTCACTATTCCGGAGTGTTCGTTGCATTAAACTGGTTATATTTACGCATCAGTGCGCGTATAACCTTCCAGAAGGCGATTTAGAGCTTGAAATCGAACAAGAGTTAATATGTGCAAACGATACACATATTTTTACAAATCCCAAGTATGAAATACAATATTTCATTGGTTTGGCATTTGTTTGATGGTCGCAGTGACACAGGTGTCACATCTGGCGCGGTATGACACGTTTTCCCGCTGCACTAGTTACGAGGTCATCCGGGTTTGGGGAATGTGACTCTTTCCTGGACAAGTCACAGTCCTTAAACTATCTTTATGTTATGCTATGTTTGTTGAACAATGTTTATGTCATTAGGATGTGTTTCCGTTAAGACAATGTGGTTGTATTTGGTTTTAAAACTTAATTAAATGGATGATCTTGCATGGTTTTATTTCATATAGCTTTGTTATGGTTAAGCTATGGTATTAAGAAGTCACACCAAATTAACCACGCTTCCGCAAAGCCAGGGTGTGACAGAACCAGAAAAAGAAGTTGGAAGAGTCTGGAAAAGCAACTGATGATTACTCATTCGGTAGCACAGCTCTTCTGGGTCAGGAAGAATCTGGTGGCAGTAGTAAGGAACAGGGTTATGATCATTTCATTGATATAACAGCTGGTGGTAATTTTACCAACCCTGATTCTCACTCTGCAAACTATGCTTTCACTGCAAACACTGAAAACCAGATGTCAGATAATTTATGCTTTGAACTAAATGATTTACAACATTTTGATCACACTGACTTAGAGGAAATGGACATCCTGCACCAATTGGCTTTGCTCAGTGTTAGAACTAGCAAATTCTACAAAAGAACAGGGCGAAAATTCCCAGGTTTACACGGGAATTTGAGGGTTGGGTTGGATAAATTGAAAATCAAGTGTTACAAGTGTAATAGGTTGGGACATTTCGCTAGGGAATGCGGGAGTCAAACTACTGGTCCTATAATCACTCATCCTAGCTCAAATCCTGGACCTCAAAACCTAAGCACTGTGCACTATACCCAATATACCCCTGCAGCCCATGTTAACACTGCTCATTATGCTGCTGCCCCTGTGCCTGTGCACTATGTCCAAACCACTGTTCCACAGATTCAATATGTTCAAACCCCTGTCCCCCAGGCACAAGTGCAACCTGCACCTCAAACTGCTGCTCCAGCAGTGGTACAACCAGATCAGCAAAGCTTTTTCACTCAAGGCTTTGTTGACTGGAGAAGCATGCCTGATGAGCTTAATGATGAAAATTTTGCACTCTATGCTTCAAATAAACCTTCTAATGATGAATTTTGTTTGATGGCTTTAGAGTCAATACCAGAAGGGATTGAAACTGAAGGTGAACAGCTAAGTGATGAAACAGTGGATGAGGTGACTGAAGCAGTTGTTAATGCAGTTGCTGGTGAATTGTTGCTGGAAGAAAATTCAGAAACCCTGATTGAACCACTGACAGACCCATGGTCCAAAGAGGACAAAGAAGAAGAGATAACTGAGGAAGCAGGTGAGAAAGAAGAAAGAGCTGATGATGAAGAAAATCATCAATGTGATTGTGCAATGATGGCTGCTGCCAAGGTATCACCTCAAGTTCTTGAAAAACTGTGTTCGGACAATTGCATTATTGCTTTTGCTAACATCAAAGAGGTAAATGAAAACCTTCGGAGTAAAATCTTAACTGATGAAGTCAAATTTGAAAGGTCTTTAAAAGAACTTAAAAACAAAT
Organism: Helianthus tuberosus; assembly: GCA_030545235.1. NCBI lineage: Eukaryota > Viridiplantae > Streptophyta > Magnoliopsida > Asterales > Asteraceae > Helianthus > Helianthus tuberosus. The sequence continues at coordinate 119,472,137 of CM060409.1, forward strand.
TGACTGAAAAGGAAAAAGAGATCAGCAGTCTGAAAGAAGAGCAGAGCATAACCAAAACCCAACTCCAAACTATGGTAGAAAAATACCAAGTTTGCAAAAAGGAGTTAGAGTCCACCCAGATCACATGTGAGAGATGGGTGGAATCATGCAAAGGGTATGAGGTTATGCTTGAAAAACAGATAAAAAGCAATGTGAAATTTGGGGTTGGTTATAGAAAACATGATGATGAAAACACTGCTTTTGGAAAATCTATTCAAACCACTGATGTAACCACTGAGTTCATCCCCACAAACAAGAATGGCCAAGAAGTGAAAATCACTGACAAACTTGGTAACAAAATCACACTTGACAGACCAATGGGATCCTCTACTTTTGAGGAACTTGAAGATTATCAGTTTAAACCAAAATGGTCTGATGAGTGTGATATTCTTGAAAATTTCAAGCCAATGGACTTTACATCAACTGATGGTGTTAAGGCTCCAAAAGCTAAGGTCATACCTCTCAAGGACATCCCAGCAGTGGTTAAAACCTCTGCTACAAGGGAGTCTGAAAAGAGAAAGAAGAAAGAAAAAATTGATAACTTGTTTTGTGAATTCTGTAAGAAAAGGAATCATCTAACAAAAGACTGTTTCCACTTAAAATCTTATGATTTAAACAGAACAAGTGTCATTATTTCAGCTGAAAGTTGCATTGTTTGTGGTAAAACAAACCACAAAACTCAAGCATGTGTGTATCTCAATAACTTTGATGTGAAAAAGAATGAGTACATTGCTAAAACATCCTTGAGTCCATCATCACCATCAACATCTGTCAAATTCACCAAGAAACAACCACTGTTTGTGCCAGTTCAAACAGCTGTCACAAAACAGCTGAACCAAACATCTGTCATAAGAGATGTTCAGGTTACTGATGCACCTCCTGCCAATCAATTCAGAAAAGGCAAAGAAAAACAGTCTTACCAAAGGATTCCACACGTTTATGAGGCCTACAAAAGGCCTTCTAAACCCAGAGTGAACAGGCATCCTTTTGGTTACCAGCAGGTGATTGGTCAGGACCCACAACAGTGGTTAGAGAAGAATTGTCCTAAAACAGTTCAAACCCCTGACCTAACCACTGTCCATCACTCTGCATCCATCCCAGACACTGTTGAGACCCCATCCAAAGCCCTGTTGGCTTTGGAGACCTTAATGAACTAATCCTTTTACTTCATGTGCAAGGAGCTTCTGCATGCTTTGATAGTTTTTGGTATGTAGATAGTGGAGGCTCCAGGCACATGACAGGATGTAAAGCCCTCCTCAAAGACTTTAAAATCCATGGAGGGGGTGATATATCCTTTGGGAATAATAGTAAAGGGAAAGTTCTGGGGTCTGGTACAGTGCAATCTGGAAATGTAAAATTTGAAAATGTCAATCTGATAGACAATCTAAAATTCAACCTTCTGAGTGTATCACAAATGAGTGACAAAGGGTTTGGGTCATTCTTCACAAAAGACTGTTGTAGGATTGTTGGACCAGAAATGGTCAAAAAGATTGAAGCAATAATCAAAACTGGTCAAACTAAACTTGTTGCTCAAAGAAGTGGCAATGTTTATGTTGTTGATATGTCAAAAGAGTGTCCCAGAGCTGATGCCTGTCTGTTCTCAGCTGCCTCTAACAAAGAGACAGAACTTTGGCACAGAAGGCTGGGGCACACAAATCTTAAGACAATCACTGAAATTTCAAAAAATGGTTTGGTGAGAGGCCTACCACAAAAATTGTTTTCATGTCCTGAACATTGCATTTCCTGTTTAAAAGGAAAACAGCATAAAAGTTCTTACAAGTCCATTGAAGAGTCCAAAACAACCCAGTGTTTGCAAATGCTACATATGGATTTGTTTGGCCCAGTTCAAGTCATGAGCCTCAAGAAGAAAAGATATTGTTTGGTTATTGTTGATGACTTTTCTAGGTTTACATGGACTTTCATTTTACACTCAAAAGATGAGACTGCAGGCATTTTGCAAGACTTTGTGACATAGGTTGAAAAGCAATTTGACCTTCCAGTGAAAAGCTTCAGGAGTGACAATGGCACAGAATTTAAAAATAAGGAGTTGGATGTCTTCTGTGTGAAGAAAGGGATTGTAAGGCAGTACAGCATCCCTAGAACACCAGAGCAAAATGGGGTTGTTGAAAGAAAGAACAGAACTTTGATTGAGGCTGCCAGAACTATGCTTGCAGATTCAGGTTTGCCATTAACTTTCTGGGCAGAGGCAGTAAACACTGCTTGCTATGTCCAGAACAGAGTTTTAATAAACCCCAGGCACAAAAAGACTGCTTATGAAATTCTGTATAAAATCAAACCACTGATCTCATATTTCAAGGTGTTTGGCTGCCCATGCTTTATTTTGAACTTAAAAGATTCCATTTCAAAATTTGCAGCCAAAATTGATTGTGGTTATCATCTGGGATACGCAACCACTGCCAAGGCCTACAAAGTGTTCAATACACGGACCAAGGCAGTGGAGGAGACTTTGAATGTTAAGTTCAATGAACTTTCTTCAATGAAAATCCCAGCAAATCCTGCAGATCTGTTTGATCTTGAAAAATTTACTTTTGAAAATACTGCTGTCAAGACTAACAGTGCAGGTCCATCAGAGGATACAACACCAGACTATGGGTATGAAATCATTATCCCTCAAAGGTCTGCCACAAAGGGAAAAGCACCAGCTGTTCAAAACAGTTGTCAAAGCTCAACCACTGCTACCTCAACAGTTGTTGACCAAAGTAGCCCATCCACCACTGCTTCCACATCCTCAAACACTGCTGAAAAAAGTCCTCAAACAGTGGATAAAAGTCAGTAGTTGTCCACTTCATTACCTCCTATTCCACCACCTTTTGAAGCCACTGCTGGGTCATCAAAGTCACCAGCAGTGGTTAGCTCAGATGATACACATTTGCAGCCTTCACCAACAAATGCCATCATACCATACCAAGGAAATTTAATCTTCTTGAGATCTCATCCACCTGATCAAATCATTGGCAACATAAATGAAGGGGTGCTCACAAGAAGCCAAACCCAAAACATTTGTCTTTTTGCTGGTTTTCTATCACTCCATCAGCCAGTCAAGTACCAAGAGGCACTGAAAGACAACAGCTGGGTAGAAGCCATGCAAGAGGAGCTCCAACAGTTTAAAAGACAACAAGTATGGGAGCTTGTACCACTGCCAGAAGAGGTTAGTCCCATTGGCACAAAGTGGGTCTTCAAGAACAAAACTGATGAAAGGGGCATTGTTGTCAAGAATAAAGCCAGGCTTGTGGTTCAAGGTTACAGACAGGAAGAGGGGATTGATTATGATGAAACATTTGCCCCTGTTGCAAGATTGGAAGCCATTAGACTGTTCCTGGCCTTTGCTGTCAACCACAACATGAAGGTGTTTCAAATGGATATCAAAAGTGCTTTCCTCTATGGTAACATTCAAGAAGAGGTGTATGTATGTCAACCTCCAGGTTTTGAGGATCCATTTTATCCTGATCATGTCTACAGGCTAAATAAAGCCTTGTATGGCCTGAAACAAGCACCAAGGGCCTGGTATGAAACTCTTTCCAACTTCCTACTCTCAAATGGTTTCAAAAGAGGTACCATTGATAAAAAACTATTTCTTAAATGGAGAGGGAAGGATTTAATGATTGTCCAAATTTATGTGGATGACATTATTTTTGGAAGCACATGTAACAAAATGTGTGAAGAGTTTAGAGAACTCATGACAGCTGAGTTTGAAATGAGTGCAATGGGTGAGCTGCAATGCTTTCTTGGTCTCCAAGTACAGCAAATGCAAAATGGAACTTTCATTCATCAAAGCAAATATGCTAAAGAACTTTTGACCAAATTTGATATGAATGATTGTAAACCATGCAGCACACCCATGGCAACAAATAAGTTGGTCATGTCTGATGAAAAGGATGAGCTGATTGACCAAACACTTTATAGAAGCATGATTGGGTCTTTATTGTACCTAACTGCATCTAGACCAGACATCATGTTTGCAATATGTGTCTGTGCAAGAAGTCAATCAGCTCCCAGAAAATCAAATCTCATTGCTGTAAAAAGGATCTTCAGATACATAAAAGGTGCTCCCACACTTGGTATCTTGTATCCAGCTAATGGGAACATCAAGCTTTCAGGTTTTTCAGACAGTGACTTTGCTGGATGTCACACCACAAGGAAGTCCACTTCAGGAGGGTGCCAGTTTCTAGGTGATTGCTTGGTTTCTTGGCAAAGCAAAAAAGCAAGCAGCAGTTTCAACATCCACTGCTGAAGCTGACTACATTGCTGCTGCAAGCTGTACAGCCCAACTCCTGTGGCTTCAAAATCAGTTACTGGATTTTGGTATCACTGCCTTAAAGACACCACTCATGTTGGATAGCCAGGCAGCAGAAAATATCATCAAAAATCCAGTTTCCCACTCTACCACCAAACACATTGACATCAGACATCACTTTGTGAGGGATTGCTATGAAAAAGGTTTTATTTCTCTGCATCATGTCCCAACTAAAGACCAGCTAGCAGATGTGCTCATAAAAGCACTTGATACAGCCACTTTTGAAAGCTTGGTCTCTAGAATTGGGATGCTGGACATGGAATAACAAGCAACATCTTGTTTTTCTATGAATAAAAGCAACAAAATGTTTTCAGAAAATCAAAAATCCATCCTTAAAAATAGCTAAAAATGAAATTTTCATTAAAATCCTTAAAAGTCTGCCATAACCACTGATTGTTCAAAAGTCTGCTCTACTTCAAAAGTCTGTCCTCTGCTGAAAGTCAACCCCTGTTCTCTCATTCCTTTGATAAACTCTGTTGTTCAAAAGCAGTGTCTTATCCACTGATATACTATCCACTGATAGTAAAACTCATCCACTGCTTTCATACCACTGCCTTCATCAGTCACTTTCATCCAAGTACTGTCCTTCTCTTTCACCAAGGGTTGTCACGTGGGCAGTACATAGTGGTCAGACTTTTTGTAACGGCTGCCACGTCAGCATTCATTTTCTTCCCTATAAAAATCCCCCACTCACCACCAAAACAGGGTTTTACTATCGAATTGAATTCTTAAAAATTCTCTTCTCAAAGCAGTTTTTCATCTCATCTTTCACAAAATTCTTCGATCATTCTATTCAAAATGACAAAATCGAAGCCATCTGCAAAACCCTCATCCAAATCGTCATCGAAAACCGCCTCTCAAAAGGCAATCTCCACTGAACCCCCATATAAACCATCTCACAATCTCCTGGGTCTTCTCACAAAACCAGGAACCACCAATGTTTTCGATTCCATCATTGACACCATGGCAAAATCAAAGTACAAAACTTTGTTCACCGCCGATGCACCAATCTATTTGGAGACCCAAAGAGAGTTCTGGAAGAATGCAACCCTTGAAAAACAAGGAGACACTGCAACCACCATACACTCTTCTATAAAGGGTAAAGCTGTCCAAATCACGCCACAATCCACTTCAGAGGTCTTTCAACTCGATGATCTGGAAGGTAAAACTTCTTTCACTAAAAACGAGTTACAAACTGACTTCATTGAAAGAGGGTATGAAGCTACAATGATGAAGAAACTTACCTTACAAAAAGGTTATTTTCCTTCTGCAACCAGATTTTTATTTCATACCCTCCTACTATGTGTTTCAAATAAAACCACTTATTTCAATGAAATCCCTTTAAAAATTCAAAATCTGGGATATGCAATTCTTCAAGAAGAAAATTTTAACTATTCTCGAGAAATCTTTAAAGATTTGGTTAATAATGTTGAAACAAAATCATTCTTGCTGTTTCCAAGGTTTTTAGGTTACTATTTTGAAAAGAAATTCAGTAAGAATGATTTAGCTGCAATAAATCAAGGTGATTCTACTCAAATAAACAGTTTAACAACTGAAACTTTTTCAAGAATGTTAGCACCTTGCAAAACACAAGCAGAGGTGTCTGAGCAGAATTTAGCAGCTACCACTGCTCCTCAGGTATCTGCTACTGAGCCCACTGCTCAAGGTGATCAAAGCAGCAGACCAACTGTTTTGAAACCCACACCTACAAATCCCAAAAAGCCAAACAAAAAGAACAATCAAAAACCCCCAAAACCAATCAAAACGGCAACTCTGGAGGATGAGATACCAGAGCTACTACCTGTGACAGCACAAATGTCACAAGAAACCACTGCTGCTACTTCCTCACAGCAGTTGGTACAAATATCTCAACCCATAACCAAAACTCCTCCTGTTTCTTCACAAAAAGATCAGGTTGTACACATTGGGACACCACATCATGATGCTCTGGAAACACTCGTTTCCATCATCCACAGCTCAATTCCCGGAGCAAATCCTCTTTCTTCACCAAACATCACATCCATAATTCCCCCACCAACTAAACTGCTGTTGGATGCAATTGATTTGAACCAGGCACTAACCAGTCCTTCTAAATCACCTATCAATGAGAATATACCTCAACAACTGACTGGGTCTGATGTATCAATCTTTGCTAACCCACCAACACAACCTGAGGAGGTTAGACCCCTTGAGTTACAAGTAACTCTTGGTGGTAATCCAAGTGAAGCAGCCACTACAACTGTTGAACCCACTGGTTTACAGTTGGACAGTGGTTACATCAATAAGACTTCCTTGGAGGCAATTCCTTTTATAGCACCTCTGCCAACCACCAGTGGATTTATTTATCCTACTGGCAACATCAAAAGGTTGTCAAGTGTTGAAGGGAGAAGACCCCAGTACCAAGAAAAAGGCGCATCAGTGGTTAATGTTTGGAGTATACTCCCTACCTCTACCACTGATAAAACCACTGTTAGTGGGAAATCAGATGATCCCATTAAATTGGGTGATGGTTTAAAGTACCAGAAATTGACGGATCATGTTAAAAAGCTTGATAACTCTGTTGCAGAACTCAAAGATATGCTACAACAGTTGTTACAAGTACAAAAGGTACAATCCACTGCTGTTCCATCTCAAGCACCTGCTCCACAACAGGCATCTGCTACAAATGAGCTCTGGAACTTATTTCAACCTTTTCTCCATCATCAAGCACAACTAGCAGATCAGCAACATGAAAAACATGTCCAACAGCTGAGAAATGCAATGGAGTCAAGGTTCAAGAACACTCAGGCTGATCTAAAGGCTCTCAAAACTCAGATCCTGCACACCACTGGCACTGCTCCTCCAACAGTCTTCTTCATTGATCAACTTCCCCCAGATAATGCCAAAAAGGGGGAGAAAATTCAAGAGTGGAAAAAGAAGGGAATAGAGGATGGTCTCTACATTGAACCAGAAAATGCAAACATGACCAAACAAATCCCTCTGCCAGATGGAAGCAAGAAAATTGATGTGACCACAAATGCACTGGCAGAAGCAGTTGCAAGTGTAAAAAGGGATAGAGAGGCCAAAAAGAAAGCCAGGGTGGATTATCCGGATCAGGGTACTTCAGGGTCAAAAGATGATGAAAATCTTGTTGATGAAAAGAAGAAGCCTACAAGAAGAGTAAGGCTACCCAAATCCATTCCAACCAGACGTTCAAAGTCTGTTCCAAAGCCACTACCTAAGACAGCTGTTGTAACTCCTGTTGTACCCACTACTGTTGGTACTTCAGTGGTTTCAACATCTGCTCCCACTTCAACACACGCCACTTCAACACACACTACATCCATTGCCTTATCACCATCACCACCAAAAACAAAATCACCTCCTGCCAAAAGGCAGAAGACAGCAGTTGTTACAACATCTGCTGTAAAGACAACAGTGGTTGGAACACCAGTTGTTTCAACAACTGTTAGTCAATCATAAACCACTGCCACTACATCCACCACCACTGTTCCATCCAAAACATCATCAGCCCCTCCTCAAACAAAGAGGAGAAGGCTAATTCTCAAAGATGATGACACTTTACCACCACAAACATCATCAAAATCTTTAGCTCTTGTTACAATATCAAAACCAGTTCCTCTCTCTTCAGTTCGAATGCACAAGCCCTTACCTCCTGCAGGTGTTCAATTTCCTCTTGAGCTAGCAGCTGTTAGAGAAGAAATAAAATCCTTTTACTTTGAGGATGACCCTGCCAAAAGGAGTTTGCCATCAATAAAAGGATATCCCTGGCCTAAAAATGTTGATGAATATTTGAAAATCAAGGCCAAGCAAGCAGAGGATATCTCAAAAAGAAATACACAAGGGAAATCTGACAAAGAAATTTCAAGAAATTATCAATATCTGCTCACACAAGTCAGATCCCTAGAACAATTTGCAAAAAATGTCAGTCAACAAATTTCAGAAAGAGCAGCTGAAACTTTGAAGAAAGACTACATTGAAAGCATCATGGCTCACAAGAAGTACAAAGGAGAGAGATACATGTACAAAGAGTGGACTGTTCCTGAGCTTGAAAATGAAGCAGCAAGAATTCAAGACATGATAAAATGGAAAGTCACTCACACTCCTCCTGACTGGGCAAAGTTTAGAAAGAATGTACCTGACAAACAGGTAGAACTTAAAAGAATGAAAGAAGAACTGGTTGTTGCTGAATATGGAAACAAAAGACAAATTGCTAGATGGAAAGAAGATGTGGTCAGGATCACCGACAAAAGGTTAGAGGAATTAAGAAAGAAAGATCCAAAAGTTCCTCAAAAGCCTGACTATCCTGAAGCAGAGGTTTCAAAAAGACCATCAAAGCTGCAAATCAGGAGAGCCACTGCTCCAACTGGTGCTGCCATCTATAAAAGAAGGACACACAAACAGTTGGGAGGTGAAACCATCCAAGAGATGATAAAAGGAGATGACCTTGTAAAAGAAGGCATAAAGAAAATAATCATAGAAACTCTTGGTTTGGATCAAACTGCAAATACTGCTCAGCCAGTTATAAATAGGCCAGCCTCACCAAATACCTCTGCAAATAAACATCTCCCAAGAAACCCACCAGGCTCAAAAATACAAAAGTGGGAAACTGACAAACAGACCTGCGTATTGACTTTGCTCAGGTCTGGTGGAGAAGTGGAGAAAATATCAAGGGAACAAGCTCTTGGCCTGAGTCTTGAAGATTTGCAGGATCTCCTTGATCTTCCACTTAGCAGGGATGATGAAGACACAGATGCCCTAGACTTTGAACTACAATTTAAAGGTCAGATAAGGGAACTGTTGATGAGGCAATAAAGAATTCCACAATAATGAAGAGTTTTGGCATTATCTGTTCCAGGGGGAGATTGTTGGGATCGAACCCTATCAGAGGAACAGATAATTAAAGCCAAAACTGGATCAGAGTAGTGGATCCAGAATAAGCAGATGTTTACATACAAGTCTCTCCCCTTGAAAGTGATTTCAACATCTGCTGACCTCCTATCTGTTGATCGTGCAAACTGCTGACCTACAACTGCTGCTCAAGTAAAGACCTGATGAAAGACTAAAGCCCTGTTGATTCAATCTACTGCCTTGAGTCAAGCACTGCTGATCCGGATAAGTACTGCTGGGTTCACAGCAGTGGAAGGTTGCAGCAGCTGATCTATAGTCTGTTTTGTAATGTAATGTAATAGCAGTAGTTAACATAGCAGTGTTTATATAGATCAGAGGTTAGAGTTTGTTAGGAGGTTAGATGTCACTTTAATGGTGACGTCAGCTAAGATGCTCAGTGGTTTGCAAGTGCCTATAAATAGTTCAGTACTTTGTACTGTTCTATTAGCTCTCTTTCATCATCGTCTTCCTTGCACGAACAAACAACTGAGCTCTGGCTGAGGGGGAGTTTGCATTCATTCATCAATCATTGTAATCGTTATTGAAATAAATTCAATCTTCCGATTCATTGTGAAAAGATGTTTGATCAAAGTATTACTCTCGTTTGATTGTATGCAAAGTTTGTTTTCATCATAATTCCGCTGCACACTCATCCATTTTCATTTTAATTACAAACACAAAATACAATCAGAATCAAACTCAGATCCAACAGATCTATGTGACCTCCAACTTGCATACAAGAGAAAGAAAGGTTGTGGGTTGGGTTTCAATCAAGTTCCTCCTCTATATAATGACAACTACACATATTTACCTGTTACTGAGGAGGAACTGATGAATAAGGACAAGATGACTTACAGTCCAAAAACTGATAAGTCATCAATCAACAGCAGACCTGTTGAAAAACGGGTGATTCCTCAAATCAATTTTGTTTATGAAGGTAAAAGTGATCCTAATGCTTCATCTTCACGTGCAGATGAAGTAAATGAAGTAAAGTTTGGAGATATTCTTGGGGATGAACCAGATTCAAAGTCTGATTTTTTAGAAAACTCAATAAATGAAACAGCTTCTGAACCTGTTTTTGGACCAATTTTTTTTAAGTTTATATTTGATTCTTTGTCAGTTGATAATAATTGTGATGTTTCTTGTTCAACAGCAACTGAAGCTGAACAAACAAATGAAAGTGAAAGTGTTGATCAAAATTGTTCTGATCATTCTTCTGAAACTGTTTCTGCAACTGTCCCTGATGATGTATCTTGTGGGACCTCTGAAACATCTCACAAGATGATCATGAAACATCTTTGAAAAATGAAGTTACAAGTGAACCAGTCTTGAAAACATCTGAATCACGTGAATCTAAACCTGAATCTGAATTTGAAAAGGAAAAGGTGGTTACACAGGAAAAAGAGCCACAGAATGATTTTTCTGAATCAGATGTCAAAGATGAATCTACTTCAAAAGATAAATTAGATAATGATATGAAAGAAGATGATCATCAAAAGTCAAAATCTCATACATGTGCTAGTTCTGATCAACATGTACAGAAGAAATCAGAAAAGGCACATGGAACCCAAGCAAAGCAACCTAAGCAAGTTCGGTCATCTAGACCCATCAGATCAGCTAATGCTGCTAGCTCTCAGAATCTCCATACATTGAAACGACAGGCATGTTTCAACTGTTGAATTCCTAGACACATTGCAAGAAATTGTGTTCATCGCCCAAACGTGCTACAAAATGCTAATATTCACTCTTGTGTCGATGTTTGTGAGCCGGTTCACAACACACAAAGGGAGCCAAAATGAGCAGATCAAAATCGAGGGTATAAGAAGTCTGCTCATCAAGGACAAGGCAGCAATAATCCTCATAAGGCTCGTGACAAGGTGAATGAAAGATCCAATCAGGGAGAAAAGACGAAGAATGGTGCTCATAGCAACAAGAGTTCTGCAAACAGCAAATACAAGCACCCAAATTCGTCTTCGTCTGAATGTCATGTGCAGGCGCATCCAACACGAAGAGGGCCGGTTTGTCCTTCAGGACCTGCTAGAGTAAATCAAGCTGCTCAAAATGTCTTTCTGATGAAAAGAAATACCTGCTATAATTGTGGCATTGCGGGTCATATTGCAAGAAACTGCACACAGCGTCCCTACGTACCATATTATATGCAAAATTGGAGGGTTACACCAAAGGACAATGTTGGTGCATAAATGTCTGTTAACTTCGTCTTTATCGAATCTTATGTCTAGATAGGTTAAACCAGTACTCAGCAGATCAGAACTAGAGTTTGTGTGAGATTGTGTGATTTCGCATGAAATTGGCATTGGCCATTTCAAGCGAAATTAAACATTGTAATTTTGTGTGAAATGGTCATTGACACTTTCAAACGAAATTAACACAACTATAAATAGCTGAGTTGCTTGGTCATTTGTAACTTTTCCGATTCAGAGCCGAGGTGCTGCCAGTTTGTCAAACGATCTGTAAAAGCTTTGAAATCATTAATAAGAAGATAATTAAGAGGAATTAAGCTGTTTCAAGTCTACTTCTCTGATACCACTTGTTGGATCGTCGTGTGACCCAAATGAGTCAATCAGAAGAGTTTATGACGGCTTCGACTTTTGGTGTGTCCCCTTTAGAGGATCTTTTTTACAACAGCACATGATTAGCATTTTCAATGTTTCATCATTTTTGTGCTGAGGGTGGTGCTATATTTCAAGCAAGCGGTAAAGTATTATACGGGGACTAGGCCATTGCTTCAGCAAAATCAGAAGTCCCGGGATAATACCCCAGATATCACTGAGTATAAAGACCTAGTATCTCAGAAAGAGGGGTCTTTCAAACGAGATTTCAGGGGTTACCTATATACGAAATAAGCAAGTTTGAATTTAGGTTTATATCCCGAACAAACCTACTAAATGTGTAAAAACCTATCGGCATATCATCAGCAAGACTGCTTAACGCTTTTAAACTTTACAATTCTTTAGCATACTGTAACTGTCAAGCCAATGTACTATCATGTAATTTCGCTTGAAATGGTCATTGACACTTTCAAACGAAATTAACACAACTATAAATAGCTGAGTTGCTTGGTCATTTGTAACTTTCCGATTCAGAGCCGAGGTGCTGCCAGTTTGTCAAACGATCTGTAAAAGCTTTGAAATCAATAAAAGGAAGATAATTAAAGAGAATCTAACTGTATTCACGTCGATATCATTGATTCGGCCTTTGATATTGATGCTAAACTCTTCTGATTGACTCGTTCGGGTCACACGACGATCCAACAAGTCTTAACAGTTTCTTTTTGTTTTTAACTATCTCGGCACTACCCACACATTTCACTCTCAATTTCTCCCATAGATCTTTCGCATCTGTGTACTCAATCAATGATATTATGTCGTCTCTCACAGACTGATGAAGCAATGCAATGCACTTTTGTTCAGCAACAAAACTTTCTACATGATCAGTGCCTCCTAAATTTTCATAATTTCGATCTTCCGATATTAAAACCATTCTTTAAACTCTTCCAGCTTGGGTACGCAAACGCTTTTAGCCACTCTTCAAACCTTTTAGCCCATCTATTGTATTCTTCAATCGCCAGTAGTTTGGGAGGTTTGTTGTATGTACCATATGCACTCTCCACACTTAAAGCATCAGAAAGGGTTTTCTTCGCACTCGGATTTGAAATGTTTTCATTTGTATTGTTCGATGTATCATCTCCGGTGTTTCCCGTGAAAGCAAACATGTCACTGAATGGATTCATGAACTCATCCATCTTCAAGTATCTAAAACAATCAACAAACACTTAGAAATTTTTTGGATTTTGACAAACGAATTTGTATCTAAGATGATTGAAAGATTTGGGCATTTGAAGATGGAGCTGGCAAGACATGGAATCATTTATTCTCAAGAAGAATTGGTTAACAAACTGTTTGACTCGTTGCTGGATGAGAAAGACTGGCAATACTTTGCTTTGATGCTGAAGAATACAATCAAGTTGGAGGATCTGACGGTTGATCTGTTAATTGAAAGACTGGAGAGTCATGAGCTGGAGATCAAGAAATCAAATAAAGTAAATCATTCCTCATACCAGCAGAATGTGGAGCTGTATTATCGAGGAAGTGTGATCCCGAAGAATGTGTCTCCTAAGACAGCTTTCTCAGAAGAAAATTCTAACATGTCAAATCAAGAAAGTTCAAGCAGTGGTTTTCATAGTGGTTCATCGTCAACAACTTCAAACCAATCAGCTTCAAAGAATTTGTTTCAATGTAATATTGATGTGGATCTGAAAAATGCTAAAAGACAATTGAATTTTGAGAAAGATAAGTCTTATTATAAGAAACCTGTTATACCACCGCGTTTTTCTAACAACTATCAAAACAAATGGTCGGGTGGTTATAAGGGTGGTAAGAATTATCAAAGAAGGAATGTTCAAAACAAAAGATTTGTTGAGAAAAAGGTGTTTGTAAAAATCTCGAGTTCTCATTCTGAGCAAGAGTCTGAATTTTTTTCAAAATCAAATGAAGAGTTCTTTGAGGAGAAGGCCTCACAGCCTCAGACTGAAGGCACAAGTCGGGTAGCTGATACTCGTACATGCTTTAAGTGCAACAAAGTTGGACATATTGCACGAAAGTGCACCAACTTAAAGCCTAAGTCTGAAGTTGTTGAGAGTCAGAAAAGGAAAGCTGATGCAAAAGGCAAAGCTCCAATGGTTGTTGAGAAGAAAGTTTTGAAAATTGAAAACACCAAGATCAAAACTGAACCCGTAAAGAATGTGGTAACTAAAACTGACAAATTTTACAAACGGGTTGCTTCGCTTCAACAAGCATGGAAGCCAAAATCAGTTGAAAAGAAATCAAGTTCTTCAAATCCAAAGGTTCATGAGACAGAAAAACAATCGTCTTCTACCACTCCGGTAAAGATGAATGTTCCTGTGGATTACTATGAGAAACTTGAAAAACAAGAGTCTACTACTTCTGAAAAGAAGTATGTACCAAAGAAAGACCAATCATCTGGTCAATCTCCTAAAAATGATTTCTTTTTATACAAAGAGGTTGAGATTGGATCTGAAGAGAGCTTAAAGATGAATGACAAGAATTTTCCGTCACTTTACACTGCAACAACTCACCTCAATGTCAAGTTACCCGAGTCGAAAGAGGCTTGGGTGGCATCAAAATCTAACTAAGTGTTTGTGATATGTGCAGGAGCTTCCAAGATCCGTTTCACGTTGGATTATGGATAGTGGAGCTTCTCGGCACATGACAGGGAAGAAAACCCTACTGTATGATGTTCGTGGGTTTAATGGAGGATATGTGGGATTTGCAGGCAATCTAGGTGGTCGAATAGTTGGTGAAGGAACTCTATCTAATGGAATTATTACGTTTGAAAGAGTGAACTACATCGCCGAGCTTGAAAACAATCTTCTAAGCATATCTCAGATTTGTGATCGTATGTATACAACGCACTTTACAGACAAAGAATGTTTGATCTTGAAACCAGGATTTGTTGTTCCCGAAGAGTGGGTTATCATGAGAGCACCCAGAGTCAATGATCTGTACGTGTTGGACATGAGTATAGCAACTACTACCACGGGTCAGGCACACTGTTTTATGTCAAGAGCAACGGAAAAAGAATCACAATTGTGGCATCGAAAGATGGGCCACATTCACCTGCGAAAAATGAATCACCTGGTGCATAACGACTTAGTTATTGGTGTTCATGTGAAAGGTTTTCATCTTGAGGGGGAGTGCATTAGCTGTGTCAAAGGCAAGCAAAAGAAGAAATCTCACCCTGGTAAGAAGGAAAACTCAATCTCGAGACTGTTAGAGAGACTTCATATGGATCTTTTTGGTCCAGTAAACGTCAAAAGCATAACTGGTGATCTCTACTGTCTAGTAGTAACAGATGACTATTCGAGATTTTCGTGGGTATCTTTTCTGAAGTCTAAAGATGAGACGTTTGATAGTTTGATGGCGTTGTTCAGAAAAATTGAAAACTTGTACCAAACTCGAATCAGAAGAATCAAAAGTGACAATGGTACTGAGTTTAAGAACAACAAGATGGAAGAGTATTGTGATGAGAGAGGTATATTGCAAGAATTTAGTGCTCCTTACACTCCACAACAAAATGGAGTAGCTGAAAGAAAGAACAGGACGCTAATTGAAACGGCCAGGACGATGCTTGCTGATTCGAAATTACCAGTCAATTTTTGGGCAGAAGCAGTGTCAGCCGCTTGCTATACACTCAATCGGGTTCTCACAGTGAAGAAATTCAACAAGACTTGTTTTGAGTTGATCAACAACCGCAAACCGAACCTGAAGCATTTAGAACCGTTTGGATCTCCCTGCACAGTTCTAGAGCCTTTTGGAAAGTTTGGTGCAAAGAGCATTGAAGGAATTTTCGTGGGTTACTCAAGTCCATTAAAGCGAGTCTTTGTTCCAAGCTTGAAGTGGATTATTGAAGCACACAATGTTGAATGCCAAGGTTACACAATGCCACCGCAGAACCCAGGTGACTCATGGCGCTTTAACTACGATACTCTGTGGGATTCGTTTGACATGGAAGAAGAAGAACCAGAGTTCTTTGATGAGTTGGATATTCTAAGAGAGTATGAGTCATCACAAGAAAGGTTTCCAGCAGAATATACTACAAGTCGACGGCAAACTTCAAATGATGATGAAGCCGGTCCAAGCAATGTTGGTGAACATGATGATGTTCAACAATCTTCAGACCAAGAACAAACTCCTGAAAATCAGACGGCAGTCAATGATAATCAAGAATCTGAAAATAGACCTATATTCGATCGTGGTGATTCAGATTCTGAGGGGGAGCAGATCCAGATTTCAAGTCAAACAATTCCTGTCAGTGAACAAGGTGCAAATCAGAATGTTACAAATTTGGAAGGCGAGGTAGATGTTCCAGGCGAGGTGATGCCGAGAACTCTTTCGTACCATCCAAAAGAACTGATAATTGGAGAATTACAATCAGGCGTTCGCACTAGACGTCAAATTGACCAAGGCCTTACTTGTTTTTATTCTACAGTTGTTCCGTTACAAACTGAGTTTTCACTTAGTTGTTTTATTTCGCAGATTGAACCGCGAACATATAAGGAAGCACTAACTGAAGATTCTTGGGTCAATGCGATGCAAGAGGAGCTGAGTCAGTTTGAGAAGTTAGGCGTGTGGAAATTAGTAGACTTGCCTGATGGTCACAGGAAGATAAACACCAAGTGGGTGTTCAAGTGTAAGAGGGACGATAGAGGGTTTATTATTCGTAACAAAGCTCGACTCGTAGTCTAGGGTTTCAGTCAGCATGAGGGGATAGATTTCACTGAAGTATATGCTCCAGTTGCTAGACTTGAAGCGATCAGAATCTTCCTAGCATTTGCATCTTGGAAAGGTTTTAAAGTTTATCAGCTAGATGTTAAATCGGCTTTTCTCTATGGGAAGGTAAAAGAGGAGGTATATGTCGGACAGCCATCGGGCTTCACCGATCTAATCCACAAAGACAAGGTTTATTTACTGGATAAAGCGCTGTATGGTTTACACCAGGCCCCGAGAGCTTGGTACGAGACATTGTCTCAACACCTGCTTGCCAACAGTTTCATCCGTGGAAAAGTGGATGCCACTCTCTTCACCAAAGAGGTCGACGGTCATCTTCTGATAGATCAGATATACGTGGACGACATCATATTTGGGTCTACGAATGAAAATCTGTGCAAAGATTTTGAAAGAGTTATGAAGCAAAAAATTTGAAATGTCATCGATGGGTGAGATGAAATTCTTCTTGGGACTTCAAGTTGATCAACTGCCTAAGGGAATTTTCATACATCAGACGAAGTATGTTCATGATATCTTAGAGAAATTTGGGATGTCAGGTTCTACTCCAGCTTCCACC
The DNA here is from genome assembly GCA_030545235.1 of Helianthus tuberosus. Lineage (NCBI taxonomy): Eukaryota > Viridiplantae > Streptophyta > Magnoliopsida > Asterales > Asteraceae > Helianthus > Helianthus tuberosus. The sequence goes on from CM060409.1 coordinate 119,489,265, forward strand.
CCATTAGCAACGAACCATGGGATAAACCCTTATCTCACCGGAGAGAAGGTAGATGAAACATTATATCATTCCATGATCGGATCGCTGATGTACTTGACAGCTTCAAGACCCGATATCATGTATCCAACCTGCCTCGCAGCAAGATTTCAGTCTAACCCGAGAGCTTCGCATATGGTGATTGTGAAACGGATATTACGCTACCTGAAAGGAACTCCATCATTGGGGTTGTGGTATCCAAGAGAAGGCGATCTCACGCTCGAAGGGTATTCCGATTCCGATTTCGGATGCTGCAAAGTTAACGCTAAGTCAACAACAGCGGGGTGCCAGTTTTTCGGACCAAGATTGGTTACCTGGCAATGCAAGAAGCAGACCTCTGTAGCTTTGTCCACATGTGAAGCCGAGTATGTATCTGCTAGCAATTGCTGCTCTCAGATCTTGTGGATCCAGCAACAGATGCGCGACTACGGTTTGCAATTTCTTAACACCCCTATCTTTGTTGATAATGAGGCAGCGATAAACATTACTAAAAATCCTGTTCATCACGCTAAAACAAAACACATTGAAATTCGTCATCACTTCATTCGAGATTGTTTCGAGAAGAAGTTTATACGAATTGAGAAAATCCACACTGATGAACAAAAAGCTGATTTACATACCAAAGCATTTGATAACACTCGTTTTCAATATTTGTTAAAATTGAACGGTATGAAGCTTTTATCGGTGTTGGGGGAGATTCTTGGCGTAGATGAAGGTACCACTGTAGATGATGTTGAGAAGCAATCTGCAATGGTTTGTCGATTTTTTTTTTCTTGTTTTGGTATTTAGGGGGAGTATAGGGTAATATTTTCAGAAAATACAAAAACAATAAAAAAATTTAAAAAGAGTAAATTGCCATTGTAGTCCCTGAGTTTTGTCCAAATTTGCCATTTTAGTCCAAATAGTTTTTTTTTTTTTTTTTTGCATCTGGGTCCCTGACTTTTACATTTTGTTGCCATTTTGATCATTTTGCCTAACTCCATCCATAAACCCCATCTGTAACCAGGGGTATTTTGGGGATTAACTACAAAGGTTTTAAACATTGCTGTTTTGATCCATTTTTTTACCCCAGTATATAAACACAATTCACCCTTTTTAAAACCCTAATTCACCACAACAACTTATCTTCTTCCACAATTCACCCAAATCCACAGACGTCCCCTGTCTAAAATCGTTCATGTTCAAACCCTAAGTTGGAAATCATCATGGTTTACTGTGTATGTGGGTTCGAAACTAAGATCCGTACCTCGAGGACTTCACAAAATCCAGGCTGACGCTTCCATTGCTGCACTCGTCCAGGTAACAGTTGTGGGTTCGTGTGTTGGGCTGAGCCCCCTTTGTACGTGTCTTCTGTAGCCCTGAATCATGAAGAAAATCATAGCGAGTTGGGAGTTGACAACAGGGACCTGCAAGAAAAGCTTCAACGAGTCATTTCAGAAAACAAAAGTTTGAAGATTGTTTTAGGGGTCATTTTGTTCTCTGTACTGATGTTCTACTTAGCAAATTGACTAGTTGATTAAGATTTGTGAAATGTATGAAATGTATGAAGTTTTAATGGAATGAAATGGTCAGTGTTTTGTTGAATATTTATGTTGATCTAAGATAATGAAAGTGGTTATTGTAATTAGACATGTATGGTCACAGTTGTTTGGCTTATGTTAATTAGACATGTATGGTCACAATTGACACCATTTGCACATATGAAGACAAGACTAAACCATTGCACAATACTAATTCATTACAAACTTTTTCCATCACAAACCAAAAGACAAGACAATACTAAACCATTACATACTTGTTCCATTACATACTTTTTCCATCACAAACTACAGACGTGAATTACCTAAACAAAAGGCCTGTACCAAAATGAGTTAATATCCAACAAAAGAACCTAAACCACAATACATAAAGTTCAACAAACTGACCCTAAACATCACCACCTGCTGCACAACCATCCAGACCAGCAGCTCCACCCTCCTGACCAGCAGACCCACCCTCCTGTCCATTAACACCAGCAGCCTCACCCTCCTGTCCAGCAACACCAGCAGCCTCCCCACCCTTTCCTTTAGTGCAGGTCCTCCTGTTATGTCCTTTTTCCCCACAGGTAAGACACGTCACTGTATACCCTTTTTTTGGGCAGTTTTCCACTTTTTTCAATTACCTCGTTTACCTCCTCCAACTCGACGGTAGATTTTCTTCTTTTCTTCTTGGGTCTCCCAGCAGGCTTATGATACTTGGGGGCTATTAAAGTGGTTGGGCATTGGCTTTTAGGCCATAAATCCATACCATTGATTGGCTCTAGGGTGTGATTATAGACATCTCTCCATGTTTCTAGCCAGTAGGCCTTATCTACCCACTCTTCTGGTACACCATTACCCTCCCGATTCAATGCCCTGTTCCAGATACAAGCCACTGCATGCCTACATGGCATGCCAGATAACTGGAACCTTCTCCATCCGCAAGTCCTATCAACAAGATTCACAGCCCTTTTTTCAAGCTCAGGACCACTAACCTATAATGTCAAAATAACCAAGTTTACATATATGAAAGGGATGATTGAAGCCTGTTTAATTGAGTGAAGAACACCATACCTCATACTTTCCATTGCCACACCAAATAGCTGTGTAGTTTGCAGCGTCAGTCTTTATCTTCTCAAAAATCACAGTGGCCTTGGGAGTTAATGGTCCTGGGGACTTGCCAATCATCTTATGAACTACTACTATCCTTTTCATCAAGTATTCCCTAATGAAATCAAGACAGGTAATGATTGGTCTGTCCCTACCAATTAGTATACGTCTGTTGAACACCTCACATAGGTTGTTTAACAAGACATCACACTTGGGCCTTTCTGCTTTGTGTCAACATCAAGAAAACAAGAACACATCAATAAGTTAACTGATAATAACAGTAGCATTAAAACAAGAAAATATACCATTGAAAAATGCTCTTGACCAATGTTTAGAAGGAATCTCCTTCAGCCAGTTGTACAAGTCCTTATCCTCTGTCAAGATTGCTTGCATATTCTTCTCAAACTTCTGAGGTGTTGTTGAAGTAGTAGCAGCCCACAACAGGTTCTTAAAAACTGCACCTTTCCACCTTGGTTTCATGTTTTCATGAATATGCCGCAGACAGAATCTACCAGCTGTACCACTACCAGCTTGTCCACCACCACCTACACTGCTACCTAATTTCGGATTAATACCATGACAAAGAACCCTCAATCTAACCTTATCATTCCTATAGATAAACAATTGCCTTCTAGACCGGATTGCATATTCTTTCACCATCTGCCTAATAGCTTGTTTATCCTTAAAACACTGACCAACATAGAATTGGCAATCATCAGTTGCCATTGCCTTTTTATTCTTCTTCTTCCTTATACCCCTAACCACCCTATCTCTAACACTGCTATGTTCTTCTTCATCACTAAGACTATCAAAATTGTCTAAGTCAAATTCATCAACTTCCTGCTCATCCTGCTCATCCCCTTCGGCATCACTAATATCAAATTCAACAGCAGCTCTAAACTCAACCTGATCCATATCAACATCATCATCTTGGTATTCCTCATCTACTATGTAATCAGGATCCTCACTATCCTCACCCTTATCACTATCCTCACCCTTATCACTGCCCTCTTCACTTTCATCATTACCCTCATCCTCATTACCACTGTAATCAGGATCATCACCACCATCAGGATCAATAAACTTTGCATTTGTTACCTCTGTTTCTTTGCTCTGTTCATCATCTACTACATCATCACTTTCATCACTTTCATCTGAATCTGAATTAGAGTCAGAGCTAACCTCCACTACACTAGCCTGTTTCTCATTATCCCCAACATCCTTTTCATTACCCTGAACTTCAGCTTGTGTTAAATCACCTAAGTTTGCAGGATCAGCCTGTGATTCATCACCTAAGTTTGTAGCATCAGCTTGTTTTTTATTACCCCAAATATGCTCAACATACACCTCAATTACCTTGTATGTTTGAGTATACTTAATCATCCTAATAACATCACTATCACCCATTAAGGATCTTATCCCAGATTCAAAACATTCTCCTGGAATCCTAAAGTTGTATCTTAATCCCCCTAGTTCATCTTCTGGGTAACCTAGCTCACACATCATATCATTGAATATGATCAAAGAGAAGTAGTCAGGGTTAACCTTGTCAATGTACGATACTTTACCCTCATACCCAAATTCTGGAAAGTCCACCAATTCCCCTCCATGATGTATCTCAAATGTGAACAATTCTGGGTCGTCAGCTGAAAATCAACATCAAAATACACCATTAAACAACAATAATCGAACAAAACAGGGGATCGTTTCACTAAATTTTAAGGGTTTTAACACATACCATAATCCACGTCGGGATTAAAGGTTGAACCAGGAGGCTGAGCATTCCACATTGTTCTCACTTCAATCGTCAACTCAGGAACTGTGATTATGCTTGAATACGTACAGATTTTGGGTGAATTGTGGAAGAAGATGAGTTGTTGTGGTGAATTAGGGTTTTAAAAAGGGTGAATTGTGTTTATATACTGGGGTCAAAAATGGATCAAAACGGCAATGTTTAAAACCTTTTTAGTTAATCCCCAAAATACCCCTGGTTACAGATGGGGTTTATGGATGGAGTTAGGCAAAATGATCAAAATGGCAACAAAATGTAAAAGTTAGGGACCCAGATGCAAAAAAAAAACTATTTGCACTAAAATGGAAAATTTGGACAAAACTCAGGGACTAAAATGGCAATTTACTCATTTAAAAATCCAAAAACATGAGATATTTTCAAAATACAAAAACAATAGAGAACTGGAAAGAGCTTGTGTAAAAAGGGAAAATGATAGTACATTGGCTTGACAGTTACAGTGTGCTAAAGAATTGTAAAGTTTAAAAGCGTTAAGCAGTCTCGCTGATGATATGCCGATAGGTTTTTACACATTTAGTAGGTTTGTTCAGGATATAAACCTAAATTCAAACTTGCTTATTTTGTGGGGAACACTACTTGGATATATAGGTAACCCCTGAAATCTCGTTTGAAAGACCCCTCTTTCTGAGATACTAGGTCTTTATACTCAGTGATATCTGGGGTATTATCCCGGGACTTCTGATTTTGCGGAAGCAATGGCCTAGTCCCCGTATAATACTTTACCGCTTGCTTGAAATATAGCACCGCCCTCAGCACAAAAATGATGAAACATTGAAAATGCTAATCATGTGCTGTTGTAAAAAAGATCCTCTAAAGGGGACACACCAAAAGTCGAAGCCGTCATCTCTCTGATTTTGCAGAAGCAATAGCCTGAGCTCTCACGGCCCTCGCAATTTAAACCCTTACAGATATCATCTATGGTATACTCACCTGTAAGACTGAATATTGGGATCTGGATACGGGAGTATATTCAAGAGGTGGGACACATGAATGAGTTTAAGTTCTTAATACACCTAATTCGTATCCTGGACAGATTGAAATTTGTGTGAGAATTTAAGTGGATCAGTATATCGACAATCTAAGCGAATTGTTTAATTCTGAGTATGAAATCTAAGCTTAACGGTACTTGTGCTTGTCGACAGCTGATATGATTCCCTAACATGCTCACCAAAAATATGTTTGTAAATAGTTTACATTTACTGCATTTTATTTTTGTTTAACATTCTAGTATAGAAACTTTATTAAAAATCCAAAAAGATGTTACATTTCTGCTTTATTTTCCGACAAACCAAAATGGAAAGCTGATCTTTAGATTCGAAATTTGAAGAAGATGCAGGAAGTTTCTGAACTGGAAGATGGGTTGTGAGCTTAATCTTGTTAAAACTTGTAAATTGAAAAGTCAAAACAAGTTCATTAATTTGAAACTTGTAAATTTCAGAAAATTGTTTGAACTAGTTTGTACAAAATATCAGTGTGCTTTGTCTCAGGTCAACCAAGGTTATTAAATTGGACTTGGTAGACAAATTAAGTACTCAGGGTCATTAATTTGGACCTGGATATTTAAGTGGATTTCTAAATTCTGACAAAACCAACAAATGAAGTCAAATGGTAAGTTTGGATTGAAATTGTTATAATCATAAATCTTATGTTTAGGTAGAGATTGTGCAGGTAACAAGTTTGAATTTATGAAAGCAGCATAGCAAATCCCAGCTAACTGATAGGGGGAGTCTGAAGACTTAAAAGTCAGATACAATTCCTGGATCTTTATTCAAGGGGGAGCTTGAAGGTTGTTAAAGATTCAGATTTTGTGATTCATGCTAGCTGTTGATAGAAGAAGAGGAGATTTGAAGGAAGCATACAGTGTTAGACAAATTGGAAAGAGATCAAGACTGAAGACTCGACGCCGAAGACTTCGTCAACATCCAAGGGGGAGTCTGTTGGTGCATAAATGTCTGTTAACTTTGTCTTTATCGAGTCTTATATCTAGATAGGTTAAACCAGTACTCAGCAGATCAGAACTAGAGTTTGTGTGAGATTGTGTGATTTCGCATGAAATTGGCATTGGCCATTTCAAGCGAAATTAAACATTGTAATTTCGTGTGAAATGGTCATTGACACTTTCAAACGAAATTAACACAACTATAAATAGCTGAGTTGCTTGGTCATTTGTAACTTTTCCGATTCAGAGCCGAGGTGCTGCCAGTTTGTCAAACGATCTGTAAAAGCTTTGAAATCATTAATAAGAAGATAATTAAGAGGAATTAAGCTGTTTCAAGTCTATTTCTCTGATTCCGCCTTTGAAATAGATCATAAACTCTTCTGATTGACTCATTCGGGTCACACGACGATCCAACAGACAACTACCATTCTAAGCCAATGACGGTATCTTCACCTAAGGCAACGAAGAATGTGAATCCTAAGGTTAAACCTTCTGATGGGAGTTGGAACGCTGCCAAAAACAAACGCAAAGCTTTTCAGGAACAAAAACGTTTTTTTCTAAAACCAATAAACCTGAAACAGCTAAAGTTTCTCAACCGAAGGCAACAAACACGTTTGTTAAATCGAAACAGATTTGGAAACCCAAATCCAAAGCAGCAACGTCTCCAATCCTTGAAACGAAAGGGGACTTATGTTTAAAGGAAGTGTCTTATTTTGATGCTTCAGGAAATCCCAGGACCACGATGGCCTTGGTACCCATGTCTTACTAATCTCCTTATTTTTTCAGGAACAACTAAGGAGGAGTTGTTGACAATCTCTGGAATGTTGATAGCGGTTGTTCCAGAGATAAAAACGGGTAACATTTCACTGTTGTAAAAAGTTCAAATTTTTTTTACAGATGATATGTTTCCTTTGGAGGAGATAAGAGAAGTAAGAAATGATCAGCAAAAGGTACCGTTTAAATTCAGTACTTTGATAGTCTTCAATCTGATGACAGAACGGTTAAGCAAAAATAGTTTTTCTCTTTCTTAGTTCATTACTTTGTATATAAAGTGTCCTTTCTCTAGTAAATGGTAAATTTGCGCATAAGATTTATGCACAAATATAGGGGGAGAGGGACATATAGATAGATATAGAGTTTAGGGGGAGAAAATTCAGAAAAGAAAAATACAAAAAGAGTTTGCTGTATATATATGCATTGTTTTAGGGGGAGAAAATGAGAAAAATACAAAAACATTTGAAAAATGAAAAAGCCAAAAAGAAAAATTGCATGATATGGGAAGTGAAATAAATGTTTGTGTTAAAGGGTTTGACTAACACATGTAAGGTGACATAGCTGAAAAGACTAGGATCTACTGCGATATGTCGATAGGCTTGACGCTCAAAATGATAAAAGATACTAAGTGATATAAACATAACGAACTATGTACCATGTGGGTAACATACCAACGGCGTATGATTTTATGGTCTTAAATCTTGCGTTGATAGATAGCCAACATCTGAGGTTTCGGGTCTTTATATTGTTGAATCATCCGGGGATATCTTGGCTGTCCTTCTGTTGCATCCAGGTTATATGCAGACCTAGACACAGTTAGGATATCTTAAAAGATCCCAAGAGGACAAAAACCTTAAGGACTAAAATCTCAAAATGAGAAAATTCCCAATGCTCAAAGAGCCAAATTCGTACCAAAATAGTATTTGCCTCACCCTTGTTGGACACAATCATTGGTCGTCCTGCTGTACGAAAGTACTGACCTGTCACCAATGGTCTAACATTGTAAATCAAAACGGATGACATCAGTATACTCACCTGTTACGATGAATCGTTGTGCTTACCTTGATCGCGGGGGTATGCCTTAGAATGGGATACACGGGTATAATAGTATAATATTACCTTAAGCATATCACGAAGTTGAAAAATTGAAAGTTGAGCGTTAAAGTTTAAATGGACAAACATATTGGCAATCGCATAGACCAGTTTGATTAGGCTCGTACTGAAAAGTGTTCCTTAGTCTGCCTGAGAACGAATTTTGATCCCATTGCAATTGTAATTGTATATTATGGTAGTTGTTTATATTTTGAGTTTTTATTTGTTTTTAGTACTTAAAATTAAAAAAAAAAAACAAAAACACAAAAATAGTGTCTTGTTTTTTATAAAACCAAAAATCCAAAAATAGAGTGTTTATTTGTTTTCTTAAAAATTAAAAATATTACCGTTCTTGAAGATTTGATTAATCATCAAAATTTGAAAGAATTTAAATTGTGAAATTCGAGTACAAGTACTTGGATGTACCTAATATTCATATGGTACTCAGCTTGTTGCATAAGAAATGTTTGCTTATGAGTTTGTGAGCATGTGCAGAACTTGATTTCAATCAAGAACATGGGTTGATGAAGACTGAGATGCTGTTAGTTGCTGAAGAAGCCTGAAACAGCACAACAACAAGATGTACCTGAGTCAGAAGAACCGGATACGAAACGCCGTCTGACAGTGAAAGTATATTTGAAGAAGTACCGTGAACCTGCTTGAAAGAGAATGACTGAACAACAAAAGAGCTGCTGAGAATCCTCCTCTCACATTCTTTTTAACAAGATTTTCAAGCAAAGCTGATCGAGATCTTGATATGAAGCTAACCTCAATATCTGAAGAAAGAGTCCCAGTGCTGAGAGTTCAGAAGTCAAGAACTTCCACAACATCTGCAGCATAGCGACATCCATAGACTTCATTGAAGACGTTGCTGAATTCATGTTATGAAGACAAATTGATGGCATCAGTCTAGGGGGAGATTGTTAGGCCCTAAAGTGTGAGACTGACGCATCAAATTAATACAACGGGCTATGGTTACGAATTGGGCCTTACCGGGTTAGTTAGTATTAGGTTTTGGACCTTTATAGGTCACTTGGGCCAAGCTTTAGGGCATGTGGGCCAAGCAGGCCTAAGGGGAGCCCATGTGGGAAGTGGGCTTGTCTATGTATATAAACAAGTTTCTAACTTGTTTTTAGGTTTGAACCTCCTTGTTACGGAAATTCTATAGAGCTAGAGAGGGAGGCGATTTGGTGGTGGTGTACTCATACTAGACGTTTTTGCTTGTTCAAGTAATAGAAACGTGTGTGAGTTAAAAGTATTTTCTGTGTTCTTGTTTGTTTTCGTTTTGATTCTTGAATCACCTATTGATTGGATTCCGCATAATCAATAGGTTGTTTGATATCACTGAAAGATCCGTTTTCGGGACTTACAACCAAATTACCCAAGACACGAAAAGGTAGTGATACAATCTGGGTGATTGTAGATAGGTTAACCAAGTCTGCTCATTTCTTACCGATGAAGGAAACTTTCAGTATGGAACAGTTAGCTAAGTTGTATGTAAATGAAATAGTTTCCTTACATGGAATTCCTTTATCTATTGTGTCTGATATAGATAGCCGTTTTACTTCTCATTTTTGGACTAGTTTCCAAAAAGCAATGGGAACCAAGATAAATCTAAGCACAACTTATCATCCTTAAACGGATGGGCAAAGCGAAAGGACAATTCAGACAATGGAAGATATGCTTAGAGCTTGTGTAATTGATTTTGGAGGAAATTGGGATGATCATTTACCATTAATAGAATTTTCCTATAATAACAGCTATCATACCAGTATCAATGTTGCCCCATTTGAAACACTTTATGGACGAAAGTGCCGGACTCCAGTTTGTTGGGCAGAAATTGGAGAAAAGCAACTATCTGGACCAGAGATAGTACAAGAAACAACGGACAAGATTATTCAAGTCAAGGAAAGGCTGAAAGCAGCACGCGATCGTCAAAAGAGTTATGCTGATAACAGGCGAAAACCATTGGAATTTCAAGTGGGAGATAAGGTATCATTAAAAGTTTCTCCTTGGAAAGGAATAGTCAGATTCATCTAAAAGGGGAAAGCTAAGCCCCATGTATGTTGGACCTTTTGAGATTATTAAAAGAATAGGACCAGTAGCTTACCAGCTATAACTGCCAGAAGAAATGGCAAGAATACATGATGTGTTTCATGTATGTAATCTCAAAAAGTGCTTAACAGATGAATCATTAGTAGTAACTCTTAAGGACATAGAGGTAAATGACAAGCTTAAGTTTGTAGAAAAGCCTCTACAGATTGAAGACAGAAAGATTAAGAATCTCAAACACAAGAGACTGGTTCTAGTTAAAGTAAAATGGGATTCCAAGAGAGGACCAGAATACACTTGGGAGCTCGAATCAGAGATGCAGAAGAAATATTCGCACCTGTTCCAGAAGACCTCGAGGACGAGTTCTAAACAAGGTGGGGAGGATATAACAACTCTCCTAAAATACTTATAACACCCTTATATGTCCTAAATTACACCCCGTATACGAAATATAGGCCCGAAATACATTTAATTTAACAAAAATCAAATAAAACAAGAAATAAGGGTCGCTGGCAGGGCGCGACGCCCTTGGTAATATCTGTCGCGGGCCGCGACAGCTGGGCCACCAGGCCGCACCCTAGGCCGCCACATGTCCCAGTGTGTCAAGCCTAGCCGTTGATTCAGCCAAGCTACGCCCTAGGCAGCCTAGCTCGTGGGGTGCGAAGACCCTGTCTTCAGATCTCGCGGGGCGCGACAAAGTGCTGAATCAGCACTATAAATAGGGGTCGTTGGCATTCAGTTTCAAATCGTTCAAAATTCGATCTCTCTCTTTCTAAATTCTGAATAGCAATAATAATTCCCGGGTATTATACCCACTAAATTAGCGAAGCTCTGCCTCATTGTAAGTATTATAACCCCTGGTTACGTATTAGATACGCTGCCCGATTGATCTAGTGCTCCGTAACGCATGTCAAGGCTCTGCCTGACTCAGTCGTTGGAGTTCTGTCTCGGGGAGGGTATAGCTAATGTAAATTTGGGTTATTATACTAATGCGTGTCCATTGTTTAATTTAATAGATTATAACCAGGAAGTCACAGGGAAATACCTAAATTAGCAATGTGAGTGATTCCTCTTTTCACAAAGTGTTTTTACAAAACCTCAATTGTTTTAATTTATATTTAACAGTGATTGAGTATTTGTATTCTACAATTATCGTCGGTATGTTGGGGTTTTGTATACAAAATTTGTTACTACACTGTGAGTAGTAACACTACCACAAGTCAGGATTGGCAGTACCGTGGGTGATAATTAAAGTAGATATAAACAAATGTAATTGTTGGATTGCCCTCAATGCTGTAAAATGATAAAAACTGTTTTGATTAAACTGGGATTCACTCGCCAGTATTTCTTGCTGATAAAATGTTTTTAAATGCGTTTCAGGTAACAAAATGTGAAAGCCAATTAGAAGCCAGTTGAAGAGCACTGAAGGCTTGGAAAAGTGGCTATAAAAGTTACCTAAATAAAGAAGAAGTTTTATTTCAATAAATTAGGGTTTATTCCTAAAAACATGTTTGTAATGGAAACTTGGGTTTTTCTCATTTATTTATTAATTATAAAATGTGGTGTTTTACTCTGATAAAACATTTCCTAACTACGGTCCTAATGAAATTTCCGCTGCCAAATTAATAAACACCGATACCACCGGCTCTGAGTAGCTCGCGGCTGCCCGCCTCTCGGGGCAGGGGTCGGGGGTTGCGATATGTTAGCCTTAGGAAAGGCAATAGTGCGTTTTCAGCCTTAGGAAAGGCTTTCTTCGTGCGAAGGTGTACTATGTAGTGTTCGCGCAAAGATGTAATTTTCGCGAGTTCGAGCGAGAGTATCAAAGTTGGCTCGTGCAGAACCCCTACTGGTTCGCACAGAGCGGGTCTGTTGGTACTTAGACTATAGACTAGGTCAATCCTGAGACACGACCTAATTCCCTATAGTTATGGCTCTGATACCAATCTGTCACACCCCAACCGATGGCGGAAACATCGGGGCGTGGCACTGAGCGAAACAGGTTGTCCAAGAGAATCCATAACAACTATTAATAACAATATATTTAACGTTAATGTCTCATACCACTAACATATAAAGTAACGATAGTTATTACAGATAGCGTGTCTCATAAACAAATAAACTGTTCCGACAACTCAGATTTCTTATTTGGTGGGTTCCTAGACTTCTTACTTGATTCATCACAACATACACAACATCCTATCAACCTGTCACATATGTTAAAATAAAGTCAATACATAAAATGTAAAGGTGAGTACACAAGTTTGCATAGCATATAGTATAGCGAAAAGCGTTTACGTATAACCAGCATGTACCACATAACGGGCGAAGCAAGTAACTATCAAAACTATGTTCACACTTAACCACAAGACTGCGTTGTAGAGTATGCGTGACACATGTTCAGCGAACACGTGAAGTAAAGAGGTGTGATCCCTAGCAACCCCTGTCCACGACAGGTGCTGAGTCCAAACTATAGTACTATCGTTGCTAAAGGCGATAGAGTGTAACACTGTCTAAGCATAGTAACAAGCATTCATAGTTCACGTATAACATGCGGGAGCGGTTAGCGTTAAAAGTGTTTGCGTTGTGTGTTGATGTGTTTTGATATAGAGACGTATGTAACACCCAAAAGTGCGTTAAAAGAAAATGGGTTCGAGTATACTCATAGTGCGTGTTTAACAAATAAACACAGCCTTGATTGGATTGAAGGGAGCGCGTTGGAGTTAGCCTGAGCATAGAACAATAGCGTAAGCGTTGAACAGCACGTATAACAACGTGTCGAATGGTGGGATGTTCGGATGGTGATTCGAACAGATGTTTTCGGTAACCCCCGATCCCAGGTTCCCCGGGAACGGGAGGCCGCGAGCCAGTTTCGGTGGTATCGCGTATTGTCTAATTTGGCAGCGGAATTTTCATCAGGACCCTAGTTAGGAAATATTTTATCAGAGTAAAATACCACCATTTATATAAGATTAAACATATGGGACAAACCCAAGTACATAGTACATGCGTTTTCATAGGAATAAATCCTATTTATTTAATAAAAACATCCATTTTATTTTTAGGTAACTTTATTGCCACTTTTCCAAGCCTTCAGTGCTGTCCAGCTGGCTTCTATTTGGCTTTCACAGTTTGTTACCTGAAACGCATTCTAAACACATTTGTCAGTGGGAAATACTGGTGAGTGAATCCCAGTTTAATCAAGTTTAAATAAAAAGTCACAGTGTACAGTATTGAGGGTGATCCCGCAATTACATTTGTTTCCAAGATATAACAATTAACATCCATGGTACTGTCGAACCCGACTTGTGGACATGTTACTCCTTGACCAGGTGGTAACAAATTTTGTATACAAAACCCCAACATACTCATCATAATTGTATTCTTACAAATACTCAATAACTGTTATTCGCATGGAAAAGTATTTAAGGTTTTGTAAAAATAATTAACAAAAGGTTTACAAAAAGTGGATCAACTCACATTGCTGTCTTAGATTTTCCGTAAGGGTTTCCCGGTGATAATCTATAATTTACACAAATGTACACGCGTTAGTATTAATAACCCATTTTAACATTAGTAATACCCTCCCCGAGACGGCATTCCAATGACTACGTCGGGCAGAACCACGACAGCCATTACGGAACCCTAGATCAATCGGGCAGCGTATCTAATACGTATACAGGGGTTATAATACTTACAACGGAGAAGAACTTCGCTAATTAGGGGGGTATAATACCCGAGTATTACTTCTACTATTCAGAATTTAGAGAAAGGAAATCATTGTGAGCGAATTCCAAATGAAATCCGATGGTCTGCTTAAATAGTTGCTGAACCTGGTTCTCTCGCGGCCCGCGTAAAACAAAGACAAGGGTTACGCGGCCCGCGTCAACCCTGGTCAAACATGTAGCTAGTCCGAGTCAGCGAGTAGGGTCAACACGCGTCGGCCACGTGGCCACACCGGGCTGCGCCAGGTTTCTGATCTTACGCGGCCCGCGTAAACTAATCAGGGGTCTTACGCGGCCCGCCTGAACTTAATAATCAATGAAATCAGATCTAAACCTTCATACCGCCCGCGTAAGGTTTGGGGTGGAGCTACGCGGCCCGCCTCAGCTTAAGTTTCAGATTTTTAATTTCTTTTTAATACTATTTAATATATTTGAGGCCCGTTTTCGCGTATGGGGTGTATTTTGGGATATTTTAAAATATACTAGGGTGTCAGAAAAATTATGAGGGTGTCGGTTTTATTGAGGGTTGTTACATCCTCCCCACCTTGTTTTAGAGCTCGTCCTCGAGATCTTACTGGAACAAGTGTGGATATTTCCTTTGCATTTCGGATTCAAGCTCCCATGTGTACTCAGGTCCTCTTTTGGAGTCCCACTTCACTTTGACCAGAACAAATCTCTTATGTTTGAGATTCTTGACTTTCCTGTCTTCAATTTGTAGAGGCCTTTCTACAAACTTAAGTTGTTCATTTACCTCTATATCCTTAAGAGGTACTACTAGTGATTCATCAGCTAAACACTTTTTGAGATTAGATACATGAAATACATCATGTATTCCTGCCATTTCCTCTGGCAATTGTAGCTGATAGGCTACAGGTCCTATTCTTCTAATAATCTCAAAAGGTCCAATATACCTGGGACTTAGCTTCCCTCGTTTGATGAATCTTACCACTCCTTTCCAAGGAGAGACCTTCAACAATACTTTGTCTCCTACTTGAAATTCCAATGGTTTGCATCTATTATCAGCATAACTCTTCTGTCGATCACGTTCTGCTTTCAGTCGTTCCTTGACTTTAATAATCTTGTCGGTTGTTTCTTGTACTATCTCAGGTCCAGATAGTTGCTTCTCCCCAATTTCTGCCCAACAGACTGGGGTTCGGCACTTTCGTCCATAAAGTGCTTCGAATGGTGCAGCATTGATACTTGTGTGATAACTATTATTATAGGAAAATTCTATTAAAGGTAAGTGATCGTCCCAATTACCTCTGAAATCAATTACACAAACTCTAAGCATGTCTTCCATTGTCTGAATTGTTCTTTCGCTTTGTCCGTCCGTTTGAGGATGATAAGTTGTGCTCAGATTTAACTTGGTTCCCATTGCTTTTTGGAAACCTGACAAAAAATGAGAGGTAAATCGGCTATCCATATCAGAAACAATTGATAAAGGAATTCCATGCAATGAAACAATTTCATTTACATATAATTTAGCTAGCTGTTCCATACTGAAAGTTTCCTTCATTGGTAGGAAATGAGCTGACTTAGTTAGCCTATCTACAATCACCCAGATTGTATCATTACCTTTCTTTGTTTTGGGTAATTTAGTAACAAAATCCATTGTTATCAATTCCCATTTCCACATTGGCATTTCTAATTGCTGTAACAAACCTGAGGGTTTCTGGTGTTCAGCTTTAACTTGTGAACAAGTTAAACATTTAGAAACATAGGTTGCTATGTCCTTCTTCATTCCTATCCACCAGAAATTTTTCCTTACATCATGGTACATTTTATCACTTCCTGGATGCATCGTATACTTAGACTTATGGGCTTCTTCTAATATACGATGACGTAGGTTTCCTAATTTAGGTATCCACATTCTCTTTTTATGGAATCTCCAAATTCCATCTGTTCCTTGTTCTAATTCCTTAATCATACCTTTTAGTTTTTCAGTATCTTCCTTGATTACTGATTCTTGTGCTTCTCTTATCTGACCATTTAAATCTACTTGTAGATTTAATTTAAGAGAACGTACCCTTTTTGGCTTTTCATGATACTTTCGACTTAAAGCATCTGCCACTACATTTGCTTTTCCTTCATGATACTGGATATCACAATCATAATCACTAAGCATTTCCATCCAACGTCTTTGTCTCATATTCAACTCCTTTTGCCCGAAGACATACCTTAAACTCTTATGATCAGTGAATATGGTAAACTTCCTACCATAAAGGTAATGTCTCCAAATCTTAAGGGCAAAAATTATAGCTCCTAGTTCTAAATCATGGGTTGAATAATTCTCTTCATGATTCTTTAGTTGTCTAGATGCATATGTTATAACCTTTTGGCGTTGCATTAATACACATCCATAACCTACTTTAGAAGCGTCACAATAAGCTACAAAATCTTCAGTTCCTTCTGGTAACGCTAATATGGGTGTATTAGTTAATCTTTGCTTAAGAATTCTAAATGCTTCTTTTTGTTTTGGTCCCCATTCAAACTTAATGGATTTACAGGTTAATTTAGTTAAAGGAATGGCTATTCTAGAGAAATCTCGAATAAACTTTCTATAATAACCGGCCAATCCTAAGAAACTTCTAACCTCAGTTGGTGACTCAGGGGTTTTCCATTTAGTAATCGCCTTGATTTTTGTGGGATCCACATGAATTCCTTCATGATTCACTAAATGTCCGAGAAATTGTACCTGTTCTAATCAAAACTCGCACTTCAAAAATTTAGCATAAAGCTTTTCCTTTCTTAATAGGCTTAAAAGTGCGTGCAAATGCTTTGCATGATCCTCTTTACTCTTAGAGTAAATTAGAATATCATCTATGAAAACAATTATGAATTTATCCAAATATGGCTTATATATTCGGTTCATCATGTCCATAAATGCGGCTGGGGCATTGGTTAAACCAAATGGCATGACAGTAAATTCATAATGACCATACCTTGTTCTGAAGGCAGTCTTAGGAATGTCCTCTTCGTGTACCTTTAATTGATGATATCCTGACCTTAAATCGATTTTAGAGAAAAATCGAGCTCCTTGCAGTTGTTCGAACAGATCATCGATTCTCGGTAATGGGTACCGATTTTTAATCGTGACTTTGTTCAGTTCACGGTAATCAATGCACATACGCATTGATCCGTCCTTCTTTTTAACGAATAAAATCGGCGCTCCCCATGGCGACGAACTTGGTTGTATAAATCCTTTCTCTAACAATTCATCTAATTGTTTCTTCAGTTCCTACATTTCGGCGGGTGCCAAACGGTAAGGTGCCTTGGCAATTGGTGTTGTTCCCGGCAGTACGTGGGTTCTGAATTCAACTTCTCTGTCTGGTGGTAGTCCTGGTAATTCTTCTGGAAATACATCTGAAAACTGGGACACTACTGGAATCTCTTTTAGTTCTGTTCCTTTAGTGTTAGTGATTATTGTTGGTGCATACGTCTGTCGACTTCGTCTTGTATCGAGTCTTGCATTATTAAGGGCACGAAGATCGAGAAATCAAGTCAAATGGTTAATTTCACTTGAGATGGCTAATTCCGCTTGAATTAGCTAATTCCGTTTGAACCATGTTATCTCATTTGAATGTGTAATTTTGTTTGAATGTGTAATTCCGTTTGTAAGTAATTTCGTTTGAGTCTTGTTCAAACGAAATTACAAAGTCTATAAATAGGTGCTAGGCTGTTTCATTTAAAACGGAATTAGGTTGAGGTTTTCCGACTGCGAAGCTCTGTCGAAGTTTCTACAGACTTGTAATTGTTACCAGATCAATAGAAAGACAGTTAAAATTGATATTCTAGTTGAATAATACACAATATGTCTGTTTCCGCCTTTCATATTGTGTAGAACACCTCTGATTGACTCGTTTCGGGTCCGTACACGATCCTACATGTGGTATTAGAGCTCAGGAGGAGGAGTTCTGCAGATTTCAGCTTGATTTCATCTTGTTTTCTCACTTCTACACCTTCTTTACTAAATTGAACAAGTTTTAACGGTCAAAATGATCTGAATTTCTCCTATCATAAGCGAAATTGTGTTTTAACAAATCCTTGAGAAAATTGGACCTTAATTCGATTTAAATCAGCTAAAAATTGTAATTTCGTTTGAAAAGTTGGAGCGAAATGATGACATCAGCTTAATTTTGTTTGAAAATTGGTGTTAATTTCGTTTGAAAACATAATTCCATTTGAATTTGCACCTTATTTCGCTTGAAAGTTGATATTCCGTTTGAAAGTTTGAAACGAAATTAGTGATTCCGCTTCAGTGTGATATTTCGCTTAAACTTTCAAACGAAATCAGGTAATCTCGTTTGAAATTCTAATCCCGCTTGAATCTTGATTCCGTTTGAAGTTGGTGTGCAGGTTAATCTCGTTTGAAGGGGTGATTTCGCTTGAGTTGTTATCTCATTTGAAAGACCTAATCTCGTTTGAAAGTGTCTGTTTGTGAAACTTTTTACCGAATCATGGAAGAAGAGTTCTACAACGCGTTTGCTACATCCCCGACTAGTCCAGCTGACATTGCTAAGAACACGAACTTGGAAAACGAAACTGGAACTTTGCAAACCCCCCCCCCCCCGAAACTCATGGGAATTGAAGAATATCATGGCTGGAAAAATCGTTTTGAGAATTGGGTTCAGGCAAACCATCTAAGAGCTTGGGAAAGCATTGAAACAAAATATGTTAGACCACAGAACGCTTTGAAAGTTGATAAAATCATCTCAGAATTTTCAGACAAAGAAAGAGATAGTTATAAAGGAGAGAAAATGATGATTAGTCTTCTACAACAAGCTGTCAAAGAGGATATATTTGTGTTGCTTCAGCATGATGGTAGTGCTTTTTCAATATGGGAGGCACTTGAGAAGAAATTTGAAGGAAGTACGGAAATGATAAATAGCAAAAAATCATTATTGAAGAAAGAATTTGAGTTGTTTACAAGTATGCCAGGTGAATCTACAAAGACTCTCATTGAGAGATACTGTCATCTTGTGCGTACCATGTCTCAGTTGAAAATTACTAAAACTCCAGCAGAATGGGTTGAGAAGTTAGCTGATGCTTTACCTCAGAAAGAATGGGGTACATATCTCATGATTTTAAAGAATACAGGAGAGTTTAGTAGATTATCAATTGCACAATTCATTGAGAAACTTGAGGGACAAGATCTTGAACAGCAAAAAATTGCAAGAATGAATAATTCAAATGTTCAACAAGACATCAAGTTATATTACAAAGGAAATGTTGAGAAATTTGAAGCAAGTCCAAAGATCCAAACTGCCTTTAGTACAGGAAATTCATCTGGATCAGTCAGTCAAAGTTCAATCAACACTAGTGGATTTTCAAATGTAAATCCTCCAAGTGTTCAAAGTGCAAATGTTGGTAATGGACATATGATTCAGTGCAATGTTGCATTGCATCTTCAAAATGGTCAAAAATTTTCTGAAGAAGTTGTTAAAAGTCATATGGCATTACTGGTTACTGCTTTGGAATCATATGAAGGATTGATTGCTGGAAGAATTGGTAATCCTATGCTAACCAAGGAAGATTATGACCAGATTGATGCAGAGGAATTGGAGCTTATGGATATCAAATGGTGCTTAGCTAGTGTCTTGAGAAGAGCTGAAAAGTTCAAAATGATTACAGGAAGAAATGATTTCTTGGATGCACATGTTTCTACTTTGGGTTTTGATAAATCTAAAGTTACTTGTTTTCGATGCAGGGAGAAAGGTCATTTCAAAAGAGAATGCAAAAATCAGGAAGCGAGTGGAGCAAAGAATCCATTTGGAAAAGATGATTACTATCGAAAATCCATGTATCAACAAGTTGCTCATCAACCGTATCAACAAAAAGATTCACAAACTGCTCATGGAAAAATGATCGAAGATGCAAACAAGAAAGCATATTATGGTATCATTGATCAAGACGATGAGAAAATGGCTCCAGGATTTAGCTGGGATAGGTTTGTGGATGAGAATAGGGAGTTTAAAGCTTTCATTGCTCAAATTGCTCAAAAGCCAGAATTGATAAAAGAATGGATAGCAGTGTTAACTGATGAAGAGAAAAGTCAAGATAAAGAATCTGTTTCTTCTTAAAACAGTTCAACAGATACTAGTGATGATGATGAAGAAATCGAACAGATAAACATTGGAAAAACTCATTTATCTTCTGACAGTTTTGAATTTTATTTTGCAGATAAATTGAAGAAAATTAAAGAGAGAAAAGCTGCAAAAGAAATGGAAGAAGTTAAGGTTGTTGAGAAGATTGTTGAAGTGGAAAAGGTAGTTGAAGTCGAGAAGATTGTGGAGATTGAAAAGATTGTTGAAGTCACAAAACCTTGTCTTACATGTTTGGAACCTTGCAAACAATGTGAAGATAAAGATGAAAGGTTTAGTGAGCTTGAAAAGTTGAAAGAGAAGTTGCTGTTTGATGTCAAGAATGTGAAAGAGTCGTACGATGTATTGAACAAAACTGTGAATAGTTTGCAGAAGACAAATTCTGAAAGAGAAGATGCTTTGACAATGGTGAATGCAACCATGATGTCTAAGCAGAAAGAGATCAATTACTACATTGAAGAGTGTGCTAAGTTAAAGCAGGAGTTGGAAATTGAAAAAGTTGAAAATGAAAGAATCAGACGATTACTGAAAAGTTGTTCAAGTTCTGATTACTTAATTGACAGAATTTATCCAACTGTTGCAAGTTTTGAAGTGTTTGAAGACAAGAATCCGAAGACAAAGGATACTGGTAAGAAACAGAATGTCAATTATAACAAGTGTCCGCCTCCAATTTGGGAAGGGTATTCGTCTAGAAAACCGAATGAGGAACAAGTAAAAAAGGCAGTCAATATAAAGTTGGAGTCCGAGATAACCGATGTATTACCAGACAATATTGACATCACGTTCACAGCGTCTGACACAGATCATGAGTCTGAGTTAATAAAAAAGATGGTCGATCAGGTGTTGGATAAGGATGAGGAGTCAGAGTCACAGTCTGAGTCCGGGAATTCAAGTTCATCTGTCAAGAGTTCAAAGTCGTCGGGAAAACGGGTTTATAGTAAAGAATTTTTGTTGTCAAAATCCAATTTGAATGACGTAACATTTGAAGTGGCATACACTTTGAATGATTCTGACAAATTATATTTTGATAAAGAATTTCCAATGAGATGTATTAAAACTTAAATGATCAAAAAGGTTTTCAAATTGACAGAAATTAATATTTCTGAAATAAAAGATGTAAATTTTTCTGAAAAACCAAGATCTTACACCTCAAGAGTTCAACAACGTTTAAACAAGAAAAAATGTTACAATTTTGGTTCAGGTTATCGAAAGAAACCAAACCATAACGGTAATTTCAAAAAGAAAGGATTGGGTTTTATACCACCAGAAAATTATAAAAATGAGAAAATTCCTAAAAATACAAAATTTGTGTCAGAAACTTCTGCTGAGGATGAAAAGAAGAACTCATTTTGGAGACAGTCAAATCAGGAATTTCTTGCTGAAAAGAAGAAAACTGAAGCTCATCAGAGAAAAGAGACTAGAACCTGTTACAGATGTCAAGAAGTTGGTCACATTGCTTGGAACTGTCCTAGGGCAACTAACACAAAACATAGAGTTTCAGAAAAACTCAAAGAAATAGTTGTTGATAAAACCGAACCACCAACTGAAAAATTTAAAGTGTTTAAAAATTCTACATATGAAGTTGGTGAGTGTTCAAAAAGATTTTACAAGAAAAGGGGAAATCTTGACAACCAAACTTGGGTTGTTAAGAAATCAGATGTAAAACCTGGCGATGAATCTGATTCCACAAAGTCAGAGGAGCCACAAGTTGAGATAGAAGATGAAAATTCAGTTCCTCCAATGGATAATGAGAACTTTCCACCATTGAGAGCTGAGAATTTTAAATCAAAAATTGGAAAGGTTGAGATCTCACATCAATTCTATTCTGAGAAGAATGAATTTAATGTTGAGGAAACGTTTAATGGAAATGTGAAAAAGATTTTTGGAAAAATGGTTGAGGGGAAGGCCAAAGGGGTTAAAGAATTTTACGAATCAAAGAAGGCAACTTATAGCCCAGCCCCTAGTGAAGTTGAGAAAGTTACACCCAAGGAAGGTCAGGCTTGGGTGTCCATATTATTTGTTTGAAAAACCTGACTTGCCGGATCTCCCAGGTTGGTAAGTGTGGAGCAGGTATCGGCATCTTTCTTGAGAAATTCACAGGATGGTAACTGTGATATTTCGTCTTATAAGTGGTAAATCAGGGACATTAAGTTGTACTTGATTTTATACAAGTGATATTGTTGATAAAATCTAAAATTGTTAAAATTTTTCAAGTGATATTAAGAAAAACAATGTGATGATCCCCTAACCCTCCAAGTGGTAAAATCAATCAACAAAACTTATTTTTCGGAAAAATCATTTTGGTTAAAACAAACTTAAGTGTTTTGAAATCATAATGAGAAAATAGTTTGTTGTAAGGGGGAGTTCTGATTGTTTATGCCAAATGGATGGCGATTTGAAGCAATTCGATATTGGTTGTCACTTTACTTGTATAGTTTGTTTTCAAATTTCTTTTAAATGTGTTTGAATTTTAGGGGGAGTAAGAATTTATGAAAATCCAAAAACATTTGAAAATTTGAAAAAGACAAAAACATGATAAATTCAAAATGACTTTTGATGTCAAAAAGAGGAAATGATAGTACATCAGTAGACAGTTATAGTATGCTAAAGAAATGTAATGATTAAATAGCGTTAAACGGTCTCACTGATGATATGCTGATAGGTTTTTACATATTTAGTAAGCTTTTTCGGGATATAAACTTAAATTCAAACTTGCTTATTTCATAGGGAACACTACTTGGATATATAGGTAACCCCTGAAATTTCGTTTGAAGGATCCCTCTTTCTGAGATACTAGGTCTTTATGCTCAGTGATATCTGGGGTATTATCCTGGGACTTCTGATTTTGCAGAAGCAATGGCCTAGTCCCCGGAGAATACTTTACGCTTGCTTGAAATAAAAGCCTGCCCTGAGCATAAAAAATGATGAAATATTGAAAAAATGCTAATCATGTGCTGTTGTAAAAAAGATCCTCTAAAGGGGACCCACCAAAAGCCGAAGCCGTCATCTCTCTGCTGAACGAAAGTCCTGACCTGAGCTCTCACGGTCTTCGCATCTAACCCCTTACAGATATCATTTGTGGTATACTCACCTGTAAGACTGAATATTGGGATCTGGATACGGGAGTATATTCAAGAGGTGGGACACATGAATGAGTTTAAGTCCTTAATACACCTAATTCATATCCTGAATCAGTTGAAATTTGTGTGAGAATTTAAGTGGATCAGTATATATGCAATCTAAGTGAATTGTTTAATTCTTAATGTGTAACTAAGCTCAACGGTACTTGTGACTTGTCAAAAACTGATATGATCCTCTTACACAAACTCACAAAAATAGTGTCTGTAAATATTTCTTTACTGCATTCTTATTCTATTCAAAAATACAAAAAGATTTTCAGTGTGTTTTAGCATAAAATTTTGAAAAAATTCAAAAAGATTTTCGACAACTGATGTTGGAAAGCTAATTTTCAAAATTCCAAGTGCTAAACATGATGAGCATTTCATGAGGGATAGCTTGTGTTTAAATGAGAAAATTTTTGAATATTTACTTACAAGTGGTTCATCAGTTATTAACATTGTTAAATCATTCTGGATAAATTTGAGGGGGAGTCTATATGTATAAATTTGTCAAATGTTAAATTTGTGAAATTTATTGTGAGGTAGAGGATGTGCAGGATAGCCTGGACTCTGAAGTCTGAGTATAGAGCCAGGACACGATCCTGGTCCTGTGAAAGCCAGATTGCAATCAACATCCGAGGGTAGATTGTTTGTTCGAGAGGAGTATGTTGGTGTTGATGAAGAAAGAGAAAAGAAAAGATTGAGGAAGTTTTATTCTGTCAGATACCTCAAAGAGAACAGTCAGACTGGTAAAGACTGAAGACGTTGAAGACTCGACACTTAAGACTCGTCAACATCCGAGGGGGAGTCTGTTGGTGCATACGTCTGTCGACTTCGTCTTGTATCGAGTCTTGCATTATTAAGGGCATGAAGATCGAGAAATCAAGTCAAATGGTTAATTTCACTTGAGATGGCTAATTCCGCTTGAATTAGCTAATTCCGTTTGAACCATGTTATCTCGTTTGAATGTGTAATTTCGTTTGAATGTGTAATTCCGTTTGTAAGTAATTTCGTTTGAGTCTTGTTCAAACGAAATTACAAAGTCTATAAATAGGTGCTAGGCTGTTTCATTTAAAACGGAATTAGGTTGAGGTTTTCCGACTGCGAAGCTCTGTCGAAGTGTCTACAGACTTGTAATTGTTACCAGATCAATAGAAAGACAGTTAAAAGTGATATTCTAGTTGAATCATACACAATATGTTTGTTTCCGCCTTTCATATTGTGTAGAACACCTCTGATTGACTCGTTTCGGGTCCGCACACGATCCTACAATTATGGAAATCAAATACACTATAGAACCTTTTCTTATATAACTTGCAGTTTTCATCACAGAGATGAATTTTGTGGATCTAGATGGTTTATCTCCTTTTACTGTGATCGTTTTACCTTTTGGTGAATTTACTTGGATTGACTTTTGATCACATAAAATACTGGCTTTATTGGCTATTAACCAATCCATTCCTAATACAACATCAAATCCCGTCAGATTCATAGGATAAAGGTTTGCCATAAACTTTTGATTTAAAATTTCTATTCTTGCTCCCTGCAAGATTTCAGAAATCCTAACAGTTTCTCCATTAGCTGTCTCTACTAGACATTCTTGTGGTAGTTTAGTTAATGACTGATTTAGCAGTTTGCAAAACGAAGTATTAATGAAACTTTGGTTTGCACCAGATTCAAATAATACTTTAGCAAAAACATCATTAACTAAAAACGTACCAGCGATCACGTCTGGGATCATCTTGGCTTCATCTGCAGTCAGAACAAATGCTCTAGCATTTTTAGTGTTCCTGGTGTTTACAGCTGGAGCCAATTTCGGACAGTTTGGCTTAATGTGACCTTTTTCTCCACAATTGTAGCACAGTCCATTACTGGATTTTCTCCTGCAATCTTCTTCCTTGTGTCCTGGCATCTTGCAAAAATTGCAAAGAGTGGAGAATTTTCCCGAATGCTTTTTCTTGCAGACCTTGCAGAAAGGTGCAGAGGTAGAACCCATATTCCTACGGTTGTAATTCCCAGAACGGAATTCTTGAGTAAGCCTTTGGGTTAGGTTTCTCCTCTGTTCTTCTTCTCTAGTACGGATTAATTCATCTGTCAAGGTATTTGCTAGTTCTACAGCTTCTTCTATAGTTTGAGGTTTAGCTGCCTTGACTACATGTCTAATCTCTCCAATTAATCCCCAAATGTAACGGGAGATTAATACTGGTTCAGGTGATGCAAGGGTTGGCACTATTCTAGCATATTCAAAGAATGTGGTAGTATAACCCTTACTATCTACCCCGGTCATTCTTAAGTTTAAGAACTTATTTGCTATTTGTTCCTTTTCATTGGGAGGGCAGAATTTCCTTTCTACCATATTTTTAAATTCCTCCCATTCCATGTTATAAACCCTATCACTTCCTCTTGATTGGAGGATAGTGTTCCACCATTCTAAGGCTGAGTTCTTAAACAGATTAGAAGCAAACATTATCTTATCTTCTTCAGCACACTTGCTTATTTTTAGAACTGCCTCAGTTTTCTCTATCCAGCGTAGAGCTGCAATGGGTCCTTCATTTCCCGAGAATTCTATTGGTTTACAGGACCAGAATTCCTTATAAGAACAACCATAAGGCATGGTTCTTCTTCTTTTGGGAATGGGCACTTGAAGTACGGGTCCATTGTTTACGCTGTGTTCTGGTTCAATTGGTCGCTTACTGCTATGTTTACTTTTATTATTCGCTTCTTGAACCGTTTGAATAATAAATGGCATTGCATCTATAATTCCTTGTGCCACTATGTGTTGAACATCACTATTATCCATTTGGTTTCCATTGTTAATGATGCTCGGATTCTCATTAACCACGTTAATGTTACTCTGGTTATCGTTATTCAGATTTCCTTGGTTTCCTTCGTCGGCCATCTGAATTTTAAACATTTACCTCATATTAGTATCATAAAATAATATTAATATAGTCAAATCACATGACACGCATTTTTGCCAAAAGCGTCGATCATTGCGACTTTTACTCTATTCATATACTATTATGCATCTATTACATACTAGTACTGAAATAAAAATTACAATACCAACTGAAATAGAATCACACTAATAGTAATAGGCATCCATACACACATTTTTTTATTTTATTTTATTATATTATTATTACTATTACCGTTACCACCATCTCATTCACGGATATGGATTCATCCAAAAATCCATATTGCGCTCGTCGTACTTCCAGACGAGTCGCTCTCCCACCTGTCGCATTCTCTCACTGCTTTCTAAAATTTCCTCACCAAAAGTCCTAAGTTCTTGTACGTTTTCTGCACTCATTGGGGGTGCAGGTTCTAGGACTGGGTTCGGAATCTGGGGTGCGGGTTCCTGGTATGGGGGTGAAAGTGCCTGAAATCGGTAAGGATCTTCTAAGATCTCCCTAATATATTCATCATGGAAATAGGGATCTAAAGGGTCCAAACCTAGGTAGGCTCCCACATTCTGCATGGGTGTGTCTTCATGTATCGGGTAATGTTGCACATAGTCCCTAACATCGTCCCACCAGGGGTCGTAATTTGGGTCTAGGGGATTTGGTGCTGGTACCCTAGGGATTTCTTCCAGATTGAAGTCATGCATCTCTACTTGGTTTTCAGGGTATTCTATTTCCATGGGTTGGTCAGGGATTGGCAGTTGTGGTTGGGGTGCTATTATTTGCTCTAGATTTGGGTCAGCTGCAGTGGTTGCTAAGATATGGATGTTGGCTATACCCCTATTTATCACATCCTGGGCATAGGCATCTGTCTCTCTCTTGGCTGCTGCTAGTGCTCTCTGGTCTTGTAACTTTTTCATACGCTTCCTACGCTCGTGTGCCCCTCGACTGAACCATCCCCTCTTTTTCTGAGGAAATGGCTCTTCTGACTGAGCCTTAAACACAAAGATTCCTTCTTCCGTATCAGCAGAGTACCCTGAGAGGGCAGGCTGAGAAGAGGAGGTGCCTTCGCTTCTAGGCGAACCAGACAATTGACGGTACGCGTCAGATGGTCCTTGGTCGCTCAAACTGTAAACTAACAGATAGTCAAATAACACATAACAATAAATACAGTTATGCACGTATTTCTGTAATTTATTTCCTAACACTTTACATTTTGATGTCAGCAGAACACCTATGTGGCTGAATCAGTGGCTTAGCTCTGATACCACTTCCTGACGCAACCCCCGATCCCTGGTTCCCCGGGAACGGGCGGCCGCGAGCCAGTTTCGGTGGTATCTCGTATTGTCTAATTTGGCAGTGGAATTTTCATCAGGACCGTAGTTAGGAAATATTTTATCAGAGTAAAACACCACCATTTATATAAGATTAAACATATGGGACTAACCCAAGTTCAGAGTACATGCGTTTTCATAGGAATAAATCCTATTTATTTAATAAAAACAACCACTTTATTTTTAGGTAACTTTATTGCCACTTTTCCAAGCCTTCAGTGCTGTCCAGCTGGCTTCTATTTGGCTTTCACAGTTTGTTACCTGAAATGCGTTTTAAAAACATTTGTTAGTGGGAAATACTGGTGAGTGAATCCCAGTTTAATCATGTTTAAATAAAAAGTCACAGTGTACAGTATTGAGGGTGATCCCGCAATTACATTTGTTTCCAAGATATAACAATTAACATCCATGGTACTGTCGAACCCGACTTGTGGACATGTTACTCCTTGACCAGGTGCTAACAAATTTTGTATACAAAACCCCAACATACTCATCATAATTGTATTCTTACAAATACTCAATAACTATTATTCGCATGGAAAAGTATTTAAGGTTTTGTAAAAATAATTAACAAAAGGTTTACAAAAAGTGGATCAACTCACATTGCTGTCTTAGATTTTCCGTAAGGGTTTCCCGGTGATAATCTATAATTTACACAAATGTACACGCGTTAGTATTAATAACCCATTTTAACATTAGTATTACCCTCCCCGAGACGGCATTCCAATGACTACGTCGGGCAGAACCACGACAGCCATTACGGAACCCTAGATCAATCGGGCAACGTATCTAATACGTATCCAGGGGTTATAATACTTACAACGGAGCAGAACTTCGCTAATTAGGGGGTATAATACCCGAGTATTGCTTCTACTATTCAGAATTTAGAGAAAGGAAATCGTTGTGAGCGAATTCCAAATGAAATCCGATGGCCTGCTTAAATAGTTGTTGAACCTGGTTCTCTCGCGGCCCGCGTAAAACAAAGACAAGGGTTACGTGGCCCGCGTCAACCCTGGTCAAACATGTAGCTAGTCCGAGTCAGCGAGTAGGGTCAACACGCGTCGGCCACGTGGCCACACCGGGCTGCGCCAGGTTTCTGATCTTACGCGGCCCGCGTAAACTAATCAGGGGTCTTACGCGGCCCGCCTGAACTTAATAATCAACGAAATCAGATCTAAACCTTCATACCGCCCGCGTAAGGTTTGGGGTGGGGCTACGCGGCCCGCCTCAGCTTAAGTTTCAGATTTTTAATTTATTTTTAATACTATTTAATATATTTGAGGCCCGTTTTCGCGTATGGGGTGTATTTTGGGACATTTTGGGATATTTTAAAATATACTAGGGTGTCAGAAAAATTATGAGTGTGTCGGTTTTATTGAGGGTTGTTACAGATGTTGTAGGATCGCGTGCTGACCCGAACGAGTCAATCGGAGGCGTTCTAATCCGTTTCAGGTGCGGAATAACAAGAAACGGACACGAAAAACAGCTTGTTATACTAAATCTTGCCTTGTATATTGATTTCACACTGATTACAAGTCAATCGGCACTTCGGCAGCAATTCGTTACCGGAAACAAGAAGTCTACAACTGATTTCGCTTATGAGTCTATATATAGGGTTGGTGATTTCGCTCATATGGACATGATGTCCATATAAGCGAAATCAGACAAGTCCAAAAAAGCGAAATCAGATTGAACACATAAACGAAATCACAAGTTATAACATTCTGACATCACGTGAAAGCCATATTGCTTTGTCTTCTTGTGTTATGATGTCATTGATGATGTCATCTTGATGATGTCATCATGACATCATTCTTGATCAACACCGTAACGAACCCGAGACTCGATGTAAGACGAAGTCGACAGATGAATGCACTAACAGACTCCCCCTCAGATGTTGACGAGTCTTAAGTGTCAAGTCTTCACAAACTTCAGTCTTTGGGCTTCCTTCAGGATCTCTATCAGGCTTTATCCTATCTCCAATTCTCTTTCAGGATCTCTAGCTCCTAGCTCTCGCATCTTCAGATTCTCTTTCTCTAACAGACTCCCCCTCAACTTGTACTGGGATCGTAGTCTGACTTTCACAGGTTCAGGTATCGTAACCTGAAACACCTGCATATTCTCTACCCAAAACATAAGTTTCATACAAGATAAGATATAACAAATTTAGAAACTCTGCTAATCACTTGAAGACACAATTTGAACACATCATTTTCAATTATCGAACAAAAAGATTTATCATGTCAATTTCTGATGAACCACTTGAATATATATCATTTTCATTTCACACATCTTCAAACACACTTTCCCAAACCTGTTCATCATGTTTAGCACTCGGAATTTTGAAATTCAACTTTTCAACATCAGTTGTCTAAAATCTTTTTGAATTTTTCAAAATTTATGCTAAAACACACCGAAAATCTTTTTGAAATTTTTGTGAAAAAAACGAAATGAAATGTAGTAAAGTAATATTTACATACAATATTTTTGAGAGTTTGCGTAAGAGGATCATATCAGTTTTTGAGACAAATCACCAACACCGTTAAGCTTTAAACATTTTAAGTTCTAAACGATTCACTTAGATTGTCAGTATACTGATCCACTTAAATCTTCACACAAAGTTCAACTGCTTCGAGATACGATATTAATGTTTTAAGCACTTGAACTTATTCGTGTGTCCCACTACTTGAATATACTCTCGTATCCAGATCCCAATATTCAGTCTTACAGGTGAGTATACCACAGATGATATCTGTAAGGGAATAAATTATAGTGCGAGGGCCGTGAGAGCTCAGGTCGATCTTTCGATACGCAGAGAGATGACGGCTTCGACTTTTGGTGGGTCCCCTTTAGAGGATCTTTTGCATTACAACAGCAGCGACTATCAATTTTATTGTTTCATCAGCTTGCTGAGGGCGATGCTATGTTTCAAGCATTTGCAGAAAGCATTATCCGGGGACTAGGTCAGAAATTTCTTTCAGCAGAAGTCCTGGGATAATACCCCAGATATCACTGAGCATAAAGACCTAGTATCTCAGAATAAGGGACCTTTCAAACAAGATTTCAGGGGTTACCTATATATCCAAGTTTGTGTTAACCCACAGAACAAGCAAGTTTGAAATTTATGTTTATATCTCGTCACAATTTACTAAATGTGTAAAAAACCTACTCACACATCCACAGTGAGATCGTTTATCACATTTGACTTTCCAATTCTTTAGCATGTTGTGATAGTCCACTGATGTACTATCATTTCCTCTTTTATGCAACAAAACTCATTTTTCATTTTATCATGTTTTTGTCTTTTTCAAATTTTCTAATGTTTTTGGATTTTCTGAAATTTTTACTCCCCCTAAAATGCAAACACATTTCAGGAAATTTGAAAACAAACTGTACAAGAAACATGACAACTGATATCGAATCACTTCAATTCGCCATCCACTTGGCATAAACAATCAGAACTCCCCCTCACAACAAACTATTTTCCCATTGTGATCTCAAAACACTTAAGTTTGTTTTAATAAAATGGTTTTTCCGGAAAATAAGTTTGATTTTACCAATTGTAGGTTAGGGGTGTGGCTCATCACATTGTCTTTCAAAATATCACTTGTAAGCATGGTCCAATCAAGTTCAACTTAATGACCTTGATTAACCACTTGTCAATGAAAACCTCTTTCAACCACTTACAGGTTCATTTCACCAACCATAATCACTTGTAAATCAACATATAACAATTTAAATATACCACCTGTACTTTACCAACTGTACCACATGTAGGATCATTTGCTAAGAAAGATGTCGATACCTGCTCCACTCTTACCAACCTGGGAGCTCCGGCAAGTCAGGAATTTATGGTGAAAATGCTGTCACCCAAGCCTGACCAGCCTTGGGTGATTTTGGTTGCAAACATCTGTCCCACCAACATTTTGATTTGTAAAACTCTTTAGCATCCTTCACTTTCCTATCAACCATCTTTCCAAAAATATGTTTAACATTTCCATTAAAAACTTTCTCAACATCAAAATCTCCCTTATCAGCGAAGAATTGATTTGAGATCTCTACCTTTCCCACTTTCTTCATCAAATTTTCTTTTGACAATGACGGAAAGTTTTCCTCGTTCATCTCAGGAACGGAATTATTAACCTTTTTATCAACCAAAGACTCCTCTGATTTTATGGAATCAGATTCATTGTCAGAATTACCCTCAGATTTAACCACCCACTTTTGTTTACTCAAGTCACCTCTTCTTTTGTAAAACCTTTTTGAACTTTCTCCTTCCTCAGAAGTAGAATTTTCAAACTTTTTAACATTTTTCACAGGTTGTTCTTTCTTATCAACACAAGTCTTTCTCAAGACAAAGTTAGAAGAAACTTCCTGTTTTTGATAGTTGGTCTTGGAGCAATTCCAAGCTATATGTCCAACTTCTTGGCATTTGAAACAGGTTCTTCTGTCAACTCTTGAAGCAAACTTTCTCACATTCTTCTTTACTTCAGCAAGAAACTCTTGATTCGACTGCTTCCAGAACGGTTTCTTCTGTTCATCCTCTGAACTTCCTCCTGAAACAAATTTTGTTTTTGGTTTATAAGTTTTCTGATTTTTATAATTTTATGAAGAATTGAAACCTAATCCATTCTTTTTGTAATTACGGTTATGGTTCGGTTTCTTTCGATAACCTGAACCAGAACTGTAACCCTTTTTCTTGTTCAATCTCTGTTGAACTCTTGAAGTGTACTTTTTAGGTTTTTCAGCAAGATTTAAATCTTTTATTTCAGAAATATTAATTTCTGTTAATTTGAAAACCTGTTTGATCATTTCAGTTTTTACACTTCTTATTGGAAATTCCTCATCAGAATATAATTTGTCTGAATCAAACAAAGTATATGCCACTTTGATTGACTCGTCATTCAAATTAGATTTTGATAACAGGAATTCTCTATTGTAAACCCTGTTAACCGGTGAACTCGGACTCTTTTCTGATGAACTCGGACTATCAGACTCAGACTCCGGTTTTGACTCTTCATCCGTATCTAACACCTGATCGACAACTTTCTTTACTAACTCAGACTCATGATCAGTGTCAGACGCTGTGAATGTAACATCAATATTGTCTGGTAATTCATCAATGATTTCAGACTTTAACTTGATGTTGACTGCCTTTTTTAGACGCTCCTCATTAGGATTCCTGGGAGAATAAGTTTCATGGATCGGGGGCGGACATCTGTTATACTTGACACTTGGTTTCTTACCAGTATCAGTATTTTCAGTCTTTTTATCCATGAACGCTTCCAGACCTGCAACAGTAGGATAAACACGATCAATCAAGTAATCACAAGTAGTGTAACTCAACAGTAATCGTTTAATCCTTTCACTCTCAATTTTCTCAAGTTCCACTTCTTTCTTCAGATTAGCACAATCTTCAATATAATCATTGATGACGCTCTGCTTTGTCATTAAAGTTGCATTCATTTTATCCATTGCTTTTTCAATTTCTGTATTCGTCTTTTTCAGACGATCAACTGTGTTGTTGAGCACATCATATGACTCCTTTACATACTTCACATCAGACAATAAATCTTCTTTAATCTTTTCCAACTCAGCAATCTTCTTATCTTTCTCTTCACCAGCTTTGCAAGATTCTGAACACTTCAAACATGGTTTTTCAACTTCAACCACTTTTTCAATTAGCTTTTCAACTTCGACAATTTTCTCGATCTCAACAATCTTTTCAACTTCTACAAGTTTCTCAACCTCGACAATCTTTTCGATCTCAACAATCTTCTCTACTTCGACCAATTTTTCAACTTCGACTATTTTCTCTACCACTTTCTCCACTTCCACAATTTTTTCTATTGCATTTTCAGTCACTGCTTCAACTTTTGTTTCTCCAATTTCTGTCTTCGCCTTTTCATTAGCAAGTAACTTTGCTGCTTCCAGTTCCCTCTTTAAGCGGGCAATCTTCTTCAGATTCAGCATCTCAACTTTATCCGCATAGAAAAATTAAAACTGTCAGGCTCAATGCTTTTTCTACATTTGTTAAGATATTCTTCCTCATCATCGGTATCCACATCGCTTCCAAGATCTGGAAATATCGGAATTCTTTTCTCACTAGCCTCTTCACCTAGTATTCTAGCAACAAAGCCTGAATCAGATGGAATGTATTTATCCCAACTAAATCCCTCTGCAACTTTTTCATCATCTTGATGAATCAGTAAAGCTTTCCTCTTTCCATCATTAGTAGCATGAGCATGTGTAATTTGAGGTTGTTGATCAGTCTGATGGAAGATTGATTTCTGATAATAATTGTTTCTATCTTGATTCCCGGTAGCTTCTTTATTTTTGCACTCTCGTTTAAAATGACATTTTCCTTTACAACGGAAACATGTAACCTTTGATTTATCAAATCCCAACGGAGAGGTAGCCATTCCTCGAAATTCATCCCTACCAGTAATCTCTTGAAACTTTTCAGCTCTTCTCCAAGCACTTGCTAAGCACCATTTGATATCCATCACTTCAAGTTCTTCAGCATCAATCTGGTCATAATCTTCTTTGGTAAGCATCGGATTGCCAATCTTCCCACCGATCAAACTTTCGTAAGATTCTAACATAGTAACCAGTGATGCCATGTGCTGCTTGGCAACTTCCGGAGACAAATTCTGACCATTTTGAATGTTCAATGTAACATTGCACTGAAGATGTGTTGAATTTTGTCGTTGAGAAGTTGATGTTGCGCTATTTGGATCAAAACTTGAAAATGATGAAGAAAATCCACCACTTTGAGTCGCATTACTACTCTTTGTTCCAGATGAGCTGTCAGCACTAAAACCAGTTTGAATCTTTGGACTATGGCTGGGAGTGGCCTCAAACTTGTTCCCTCTGTAATACAAACTGACATCTTGTTTGGCATTTGGATTCGTCATTATAGCAGTCTTTTGAATATCCAGCTCTTGTTCCTCAATCTTCTGGATAAACTGTGCTAAGTTCATACTCTCAGTCTTCCTCAAGAGTTTCACAATCATCAGATAAGTTCCCCACTTCTGTTGGGGTAATGCCTCTGCTAACTTATCAACCCACTCATCATCATCTTTCTGAATATCTAATCTTTTCATTTCTAGAACCAGATGACAGTATCTATCTATTGTTTCCTTTGTGGTTTCATGATCAAATGCAGTAAATATGTCAAACGACTTCTTCAATAAGGCCTTTTTGTTTTTGATCATATCAGCACTCCCTCGGATTTCTGAAGTAAAGCTTCCCAGATTGATCTAGCAGTTCCATTATGTTGAAGTAAGACAAAGATGTCTTCTTTAACTGCTTGCTGTAAGATGCTGATCATCATCTTCTCACTAGTGTATTTCAACTTATCAGCTTCAGTAAAATCATTGAAACCCTTTTCCAACCCACGTTCATTCTTTGGATTCTCGTAATCTTTCAGTAAAGAACACCAAGAATCGAATATGTAAGCCTGAACCCAATTCTCAAAACGGTTTTTCCAACCTTGAAAATCTTCGATATACATCAACTTTGGTGGTTTCTGATGAGTACCCGTCTCATTCTCACTGTATACATTCTCAGCAGCAGTAATGGGAGCGACTGGCGTGGCAAAAGCATTGTAGAATTCCTCATCCATGTTTTCGGAAAATTTGATATACTTTGGCAAAACACCTAAACGACAAACAAACAAACGATCAGTTTAACCGGAACAAATACGTAAAAGTATGTGTTGATGAAAACAATCTAAGACTCGTGTCGAAGATTTGTGGACTCGTTTAATGAATTTCGCAAAGTGAACAAATGAACCAGAGAATGATTTGGGCTGAAGACACTTTAAACGATTGATTGAATCTCAAATTCTAATAACCCGACAACACTTTGGGCTGAGAACTTTATAATGTTGAAACTTGGGCCGTTGAATAACTTGGGCTGATAACGATTTGGCCGTAAATGAGCTGACACACACTTTATTCTGATTTGACCGACCTTTTTAACCTTTGAATCCACTAATACCGACAATATAATCTTTCTTTTTAATAAAGAATCATATGCACACTTTAAACTGATTGGACCTCAAATAACCACCAAGTCGACAACTATTAGTGTGCTGACACCTTTTAATTCAAATCACATTCACACCTTACAACTTTAAATCTTGTGAATGAACCGAGAACATTAACTATGATAACATGTGCTGTCACACAACACGATGTACTTTAATATCTTTCATATTCAAATCGACAGAAACCACATGAACTCTTATCCCAACCAACTGACAACCTGGTTTAAAATCTATCACATGCAAACCGACACATGCAAGTGATTTCTTTTCCCGAAGTACTGACACCCACGTTCAGAATGTTATACAAAAATCAATGTACACACTCAAACTATCTATTCATGTAACATGAAGTCCCGAGACAATTAATGATGCAGATAACTGTTGACAGACACTTTCAAGCAATTCACACTTTAAAGTCCTATGAGCGAAATTAGGTTTATGTTTGTGACACAAAAGCGAAATCAGGTTGTCTGGGTGGTCATAAAAGCGAAATTAGATGGTCATAAAAGCGGAATCAGCAAATGTCCATAAAAGCGGAATCAGGTTTCTGGGTGTACATATGAGCGAAATTAGATGGTCATAAAAGCGGAATCAGCAAATGTCCATAAAAGCGGAATCACTTCGGAAGGCATTTTGGACCATTTTTACTACGAATTTCAGTTCCACACTTTCAAGGGTTTGTCTATGTCCACTTTCAAACAATCTGTGAAAATTTGAGTCGATTTTGACCGATAAAACTTTCTGAACTGAAGAAAGAAGATGTAGAAGATAGAAATAGAGATGAAAACAAGCTGAGATATGCAGAACTCCTCGTCCTGAGCTCTGATACCACTTGTAGGATCGCGTGCTGACCCGAACGAGTCAATCGGAGGCGTTCTAATCCGTTTCAGGTGCGGAATAACAAGAAACGGACACGAAAAACAGCTTGTTATACTAAATCTTGCCTTGTATATTGATTTCACACTGATTACAAGTCAATCGGCACTTCGGCAGCAATTCGTTACCGGAAACAAGAAGTCTACAACTGATTTCGCTTATGAGTCTATATATAGGGTTGGTGATTTCGCTCATATGGACATGATGTCCATATAAGCGAAATCAGACAAGTCCAAAAAAGCGAAATCAGATTGAACACATAAACGAAATCACAAGTTATAACATTCTGACATCACGTGAAAGCCATATTGCTTTGTCTTCTTGTGTTATGATGTCATTGATGATGTCATCTTGATGATGTCATCATGACATCATTCTTAATCAACACCGTAACGAACCCGAGACTCGATGTAAGACGAAGTCGACAGATGAATGCACTAACAGATGTGTACCCATTCGATCGGATGGCATCCGAGCGGATGACCATTCGAATGGATGGCCATTCGAATGAGATGTGGGTGTTTGTAAATCATTTTGAAAATTTGAAGTTTTCGTTGTAGCATTTAAATAATGCAAAGTATGGATGCCAATTCATCCGGTCGGATGGCTATTCGATCGAGGGTTTGGTAGTTTGAAGTTTTATCAAATCGTTTTGAACAAGAGTTAGTATAAGGGTCAGAACACCTGGTCGAATGGTCATTCGATCGGATGTTTATTCGATCGGATGGCCTCTCGAGTGGGCAATATGTTGTTTTGAAAATTTCACAAAGTTTTCTAAGTTCAAAAGTTTGAGTTTTAACGGAGACGGCGTGATGACGTGTCAAACAACGGAAATACACCAAGATCTAGCTCATTCGATCGGATGGGAATCACCCCATTCGATCAGGTTCACTGTTCTTGATGGAGTTTCATGTTCAACCCGTGAATCGGTCATCTCTCCGGTGGAAGTCCGTTTTCAAACGGTTCTCAGCTAGAGAATGAGTAGAGAGCCTAAATGGGTCTAGATTCCATCGGTTTTGAGTAAAAAGCGAAGAAAGGTTGAAGAAAGTTGAAAACAGTTGGAAAATGTTGAAATCTTGTTGAGATTCGTGTTGAATAGTGTGGAAATCCTTTAGATCTGAACCAATCTTGATGAGATGATGTCACACAACATTTTGCATAAGCAACTGAGTGAGAATCACCTTCAAGG
Source organism: Helianthus tuberosus (assembly GCA_030545235.1). NCBI lineage: Eukaryota > Viridiplantae > Streptophyta > Magnoliopsida > Asterales > Asteraceae > Helianthus > Helianthus tuberosus. Next base: position 119,526,892 of record CM060409.1, read on the forward strand.
AGTCCAAATTAGGTGATTTCAAGAAGAAAGTGTGTGATTTCAAGGGAGAAGATGATGTAGAAGTGTGTAGTGGTGATAGTTGTACAAGATTTGAGGAGAAATACTTACGAAATAGCCTTGAATCGCGAGAAATAGTGCCTGAGAGTGACTTGAGTGCAGATGGTCAGATGGAGGTGCTAAATCAGTGAACAGTAGTGTACGGCGGTATTTATAGAGGGTGAGAGCGCGTTAAGGTGGTGGAGTAGTGTGTTGGGTCGGATGGGCATCCGGACAGATGTCCATTCGGACAGCCGTGTCGTGCTATTTAGTTTTCCAACTTTCGTTTCGTGTGTTAAGCGTTGTGTTGCGTTTAAGCGAGTTGCGAGTAATCGTTGCGTTGAGATAACCACTTAACATAAAACAAGTAATCACACAAATAACACACATAATAACTAGGATGCAAAAAAGTAAATCTGCGTTTTGGGTTTGCGTTGAGATTGCGTTTAGCCTAAACATGCGATGTGATAATGCGATAGAATGCGTGTAAATAGTATGCGTTGTAAAAAGTGTTTAGTTGCGACAACTGCGTTTTGAATAAGCGTTGTGAATGCGTTGTAAAATATAGCTTAAACCCTTTGCGATAATCGGAATCTCGGGAGTACAAGTAATTAAGCAAGAAATGACAGATACAAGTAATGACTCGACTTTCCGGGTTGTTACACTTGGTAATTGGTTACTCATTATCCTCGGAAGTACCTATGTATATAAAATATTATTGGCATTTAATTTTATATTTTCATTATAAACACACTTTTTAGCATACAATTGTGATTTGAGTTAGGTTGTTCTAAGAGTATAGCTTACCAATCCCTCACTTAGCTCTGTCAATTCAGAGATATTGATAATTATCATAAACTCCATCTGAAAGTAAAAAATACAATAACAATTAAATACTTAAACATAAAATCGACTGTATCAGAAAAGCATGCTATTTAAGGTATAAGAAAATATCCAACACCCTGTAGGACCAAAGGTATATGTTGTGTACTTCAATTTGGTCCCTACAACCAACAATATGAGTCTAACACCGTGTAAGACCAAATTTATATTGTTGTATAATAAAAAAATATTATATGACATTAAACTTTCCAAATATCCATGTTGGTGTCAACTTCAAACTTCAATTTTTTTCAGCAACCAACGCTATATTCACAGATAAATCAGACATATGAGTACTATAAACTGATTGCAGAATATTTTACCAAAATTAAGTTTGATAGAAGAAATATATCAATACTACATTGCAGTTCATACAATAATTCTAAAAACCATTCGGAAAATATACAACCAAATATTTATGAAACAACATTATCTCAGGTTCTTATTTAGATGGAATGTATCAAAATGTAACTAAATAAGTTCATATAAATCTTATTATAAAACAAAGAAAACAAGTTCATATAAGTTTATCTATTTTAACATCAGCAGATTATGATTTTGATGTCTATATAATTTGAAATGAAGAAACCGAAACGAACATGTCAAAACATAACTGTAAAATACACAAGAGAACAAAAAAATACATGATCTAAAACTTTAAACTTCTGATCGTCAAGTCTGAAGAAGAAGAAGAAGAAGAAGAAGAAACTGAATAGTTTTTTCGCCGGAGAAGAAGAAGAGAAAAGATTGTATTGGGATTGTTGAAAGTAAGATACTTAACTATTATGTAATTGTTTATTTATTTGACTTATAATAATCTTTAATATCGGGATTTTAAAAACTATTTTTAATTATGTAAATACATGAATTAATACATAAGCTTTTGTTATTTAACATTAAATTTATATTGAAGCAGTGGTAAAATGTGCTAAAATTACATTATTTTAAAGAAAGGGGGGTAAAGTATAAATTTTACAAAAATTAAATGCACCCAACCGGTATAAATGGAACATCTGTATTAACTGCATTTAGTATTCTTTTCATCTCTATTATTGAACATAAACATCAGAAAACACATTCGAAAGTTTTCTCACATAAGTTTCTTATCAAAATCGGAAAAGGTCTATTTCATAATATAGATTAAACACTATAAAACGAAGTATTGTTTCTTTGAAGTTATTGTTTGTATTATAAACGTTAGATTATCATTGTTTGATGTTATGAGTATGTATTTCTCATAAATGGTGTTTCATATTCTTTGTTTCGCTCATAATATTTGTTGTAATCTAGTATACTTTTATTGATTAAGTACTTCGTTAACTTAAATGAAGTTATTGATAGCATTCTCTATGGCAATTTGTGCATGCATCTTCTTGATGTCGTCTTCTACATTATGATTGATAAATCAACCATATAATTTTTTTTGTTGATTTTCTTAACTGTTGTGAAAGATGATGATTTTCGTTTTGTGCTTTGTTTTTGTAAAACCCTAAGTGTGTGATTATACAAATAGTCCCGTTAATATTTGGTACTTTTGTTTTTTAAGTGTTGATTTAGTTTAACGGAAGTTGGTGATGTTTTTTTATGATGTTGGTTGTCTATAAGTTTTCTTGGATGTTGTTCATCTTTATAACTTGTAAGTTTAAATTCTTTATTGCAGATATGAATCTATCCAACCAAACACCATCCTTTTTAAATTTTCTTAATGAAGATGATTTTATATTTTTGGTATGTTTTTTACTTTCTTGCTACTATTAGGATTGTACATTAATTTTTGATGTAAAATGTTTGCTAACTACGGTCGCATAATATACCACTTGATTTTGAGAATTTGTTGTGGGGGAAGGAGGTCCCCTACGTTCAAACTGTAGAACTACTTGATGGTGACAAAACATGGTTAGTACGAGTAAGGAAGAGAGATGATCATTGTATATTCACGGATGGATGGGCAAAGTTGGTTAGAGATTGTTGTTTGAAAACTAAAGATGTTGTATTGGTAAAAGCTATTGGAAGTTTGTCATTCGTTATCTCATGTTTTAAAGAAAATGTCTACGAGAATTCTTACATTTCAGCAAATACTAGATCTGAACTTGGCATGACTGTAAGTAAGTATATATTATTTTGCTACTTACTATAAACATTTTTTGCTAGCTCAACAACTTGCTAACATCTGTTTGCCCTTTTAACGTCTGTTTCCTTATCCTCTTAACGTCTGTTGACTAACCTTTTTTAACTTCTGTTGACTTTGCTAGCTCAACAACTTGCTAACATCTGTTTGCCCTTTTAATGTCTGTTTCCTTATCCCCTTAACGTCTGTTGACTAACCTTTTTAGCTTCTGATGACTTTGCTAGCTCAACAACTTGCTAACATCTGTTTGCCCTTTTAACGTCTGTTTCCTTATAATCTTAACGTCTTTTGACTAACCTTTTTAAATTCTGTTGACTAACTCTTTTAACATCGGTTGACTAACATCTGATAGTTAACATCTGTCCATGTTGCAACCTCTGTTGGGCATAATGGATGATAGTTGTTAGGAAACCTCTGTTGGAAAGCAACAGAGATATGTAACAGTTGATAGACCACAGTGGTTAGGTTATGTGTAAATACTAGAACTCCTGTTAACTAACCTTGTTGACTAACCCTCCTTTTAACTTATGTTGACTAACCCGTTGTAATCTCTGTTGATCATTAGTTCATATCAATTTTGTAAGTCTGCACTAATTATTTTTTTACTTCTTCTATAGCTAATTGGTGACAAATTCAGGAAACAATTCTATGGTAAAAATTACGAGTATGGGATAGCAACTATCTATGTTGGCGAAAGGTTTTGGAATGTGATGATGAAAGGATGGACCACCGGTACAAACCTTATGCCGTTTCACTTATTTATCGGGGTGTTTCGTACCGGATTTACATCTAGAAACGGTAATACCGGTGTAACCGGCAGATATTTTTTAAAATATTGAGTTGTCTACATCTTACTTTCCTCAAATCCTACCTTTGTTTTGCTATTGGTAAAATTTACTGAATATAATCATGATGACCTTTTATTACATTAAAGACAAATTAAAAACCCAAACTATTTTCCATAATCCACTAATAATCCATATCTACAACATAACCGATAATACTTCTAATTTTCACTTTCATTGCTAATCACAATCCCACTCTAACAGAAAAATAACTCTACATACCCCTAACTTTCATCATTAAAAACAAACTAAAATATTGAGATAAATATAAGTCAATCATTCATCAAGAGCATACAAAGCTATCATTCGTCGGTAGATGAGAATTATCTTTGATAATGAAAGTAAGGGGCTGTTTGTTTACCTCTTAATGAGACTCTTAATGGTTCAGACCTCTTACTGGTTCAGCACTTAATGGTTTTCACGAGCAGATGTCTGAATGGTTCAGACATTTGCATCTGAATGATTAAGATTTATATAGAGTCTGAATGGTTAAGACCTCTAATCTGAATTGGTCAGACATTTGCCTCTGAATGGTTAAGCATTATACAGGCTCTTAATGGTTCAGACCTCTTACTGGTTCAGCACTTAACCATTCAGATGTTGTCAAACAGCCCCTAAAACTGTTACAAATGTTATCAGTCATATTCTCAATATAAATTATTACCAATCAACAAGTTATAATTTAAATTATTAAAATCCAATTTACTTAATTCAAACAATAATATTCTCCACAATTAAAACCCCAAGTCATATAAAGAAAAAAATAATAAATTAATTATTAATAAATGATAACATAAATAAATAAAAATAATAAAACAAATTTGCTATAATAGACGGCAACACCAAGTCACCAGTCACCAACGCCAAAACCACCTCTCCTTCGTTGGTTCCCCACACACACTCAAAAACCAGAAGAAACACCAAACTCATCAATGGCAGGTATATATTCCTCCACAAGACCTTCATCATCATCCTCACATTCACCACCACAATCTTCTCAAACATTCAATTCCAAAATCCTACTCTTACTCACACTTCTCCCGCTCTCGCTCGCACTCTTCGCATTCGTTCTCCAATGGCGCGGTGAAATCGACGATCCCACCACGCGTTGGAGCCCTAAGGATCGCCTCGAGTTCCCCGGGATGGATGCTTCCACTTCTTCTCAACATGTTACGCGAAGATCTTCCTCCACTTGTGCGGAGATTTTAGGTCAAAGTCGCTCGCTCTCCTTTCCCTATTTTAGGGATTGGAACTTCAATTACACGTCCGATCTGAAACCTAAGGTAGTTTTTCATGAATTTGTTGGGATTTTGTTTTCTCTTGATGTGAAATGATGTAATCCGTTAGTTTATAGACTGAAACCTAAGGTAGTAATTCAGAATTTATGGTGATTTTTGATGAATTTGTTGAGATTTTGTTTTTGTTGACCAAAGTGAGATAATATGTTAGTGTGTAGATTCAAAAGTTGTGTTGAATTCGTGTAGGCTGTTGATTTTGTGGAATCTGTATGTGTAGTTTTCAATTTGTGGAGATTGAGTTGCTTGTCAGGTTAAATTAGGGCTTAAGTTTTGTCTGTGATTTGTTAGAATTTTAAGGAATTGGAGTCGTTTAGGCCTGTAGTTTGTTAGATTTGGATTTTAAATTTTCATAGTAGGATTACTGTTTTGATAATTCTTTGAATATGCTCAAAATGTCTAGTGATTCAGATGCAGTTAATGTGTGATTAGATGTGTGAAAGTGAGTGATGCTCTGTTATATCGTGGTTTTGTGGTTGACAGAGTGTTGAGATATTAGGGAAAAGTCACTCTGTTTCGCTTCGTTTCTTAGGGATTGGAAGTTCACTTGCACATCCGATCTGAAACCTAAGGTAGATTTTGGAATTTGATTGTGTTTTCTTTTTGATGAATTTGTTGAGATTAGTTGATGTGAAGTGAGATGATTTGTTAGTGTGTAGATTGAAAAGATGTGTTGAATTAGTGTAGGTTGGATTTTATGGAATTGAGGAGATTGAGTTGCTTGTTAGTTTGAATTAGGGCTTGATTTTGTGTGTGATTTGTTAGAATTTTGAAGGAATCGGAGACATTTAGGGCTGTAGTTTTATTAAAGCAATGTAACCTAAGGTGGTTTTTGAGATTTTGGTCGTGTTTTTTTTTTGAAGAATTTGTTGAGATTTTGTTTTTTGTTGATTAGTTGATGTGAAGTGAGATGATATGTTAATATGTAGATTGAAAAGTTGTGTTGAACTAGTGTAGGTTGTTGATTATATGGAATATGTGTGTGCGGTTTTCTGTTTGTTGATTGAATTAGGGCTTAGTATTGTCTGTTTTGCCAGAATTTGAAGGAATTGTAAACATTTAGGGCTGTAAATTGTGAGATCTGGATTTGAAATTGTTCTAGTAGGATTACTTTGATTTTATGGAATCTGTATGCGTGGTTTTCAATTTGTTAAATTTAGGGCTTAGTATTGTCTGTGATTTGCCTGAATTTTGAAGGAACTGGAAACATTTGATGTAGTTTGTGAGATTTTTATTTGAAATTGTTCTAGTAGGATTACTGTTTTAATGATCCTTTGAATATGCTCAAAATGTTTAATGAATCAGGGGCAGTTGACATAGTGTTGCTCTGTTATATCATGTTTTTGTGTTTAACACTTGACAGAGTGTTGTTAGTGGATTTTGTGCGTTTTTGGGTGGTGTAAAATAGTCAGTTAGTCACTTGTTTGTTTTAAGGATGGGTTAAATTCTGCAACTAGGATTGAAAATAACCTAAACTGGTTTAATAGCAAAAACCTTAACAAAATGGTTGTTTTAGATCATTTGTTGATATTGTGCAATGGTATACTGAAGAAACTTCTAGTTTTTTTTGCGACCCCTACCCTCTAACTATACTTCGTCTCTCATATTTAGGATGCATGTTGACAATTTTATGCAACCCCGACCCCCACTAGCACCAAATTAAGAAAGAACAAAAAGTGAAAAAAGCAAGACAACTGAAAATTTAATACTATCTAGTGTTAGTTACAGTGGGCTGTCTCCTGAAAAAATTTAAAACCTTTTGATGATATTGGATTTTGGATTTTGTTCTCTTTCATGTCACTTGTCACTTGTCAGACGATGCAGACATATAGAGGGGGTGCAACCTGTTTGTATGAAAACGTCAATTTGGGTTATTTTTTTTGCAGACATATAGAGGGGGGCCCGATCCGTTTTGAGCCATCCTCTAAGTTTATCGGTTACCCAATATGCCCAACACATTTATTTTGCAACCTAAAGACGTACTGAATGTTTTCAAATTGGTTTGACAAGTTCTGTGTGAGAATCCTTTAGAATCCATGTGACTAATTGCATCTGCAATATTTGAATTGCAGATATGCATCACTACAAGCACTTCTGCAGGCTTAGAGCAAATATTACCATGGATTTTTTATCATAAAGTTATTGGTGTATCAACATTCTTTCTGTTCGTGGAAGGAAAAGCAGCATCCCCAGGCGTATCTAAAGTCTTGGAGTCTATCCCTGTGAGTTCACGACACTTTTTTTTTTTGCTTCTTCAAGGAACTTAGATCATTGTTTTAATAAATAGTTTTTAATTAACAAATCTGCATTAATTTGTTTGCAGGATGTAAAATTGATATATAGAACAAGAGAACTTGAAGAACAACAAGCCAAGAGGTTAGTTTGTTTGCGTGTATGAGTTAGTCTACTAAATAAGAGACTGAATGCATGGTTTCATCGGGCTTACTACTTATTGTTGTAATGAGAAGTTTTATTTTATATCAAACTCTTATGAATCCATGTTTTTGATCTTCAGTCGAATATGGAATGAGACATGGCTGTCAAGCTTCTTCTACAAACCATGCAACTACGAATTGTTTGTCAAGCAATCCCTCAATATGGAAATGGCTATCGTTATGGCAAGGGTATGACTATTTTTTCTTTTTATCTCTACGTGCAATAACATCAATGTGAAGTTGGTGATGATCTTGTCTTCTTACTTCTAGGAAGCTGACATGGACTGGATCCTGCATCTGGACACTGATGAGTTGATACATCCAGCTGGCACTCGTGAATACTCTCTCAGAAAGCTTTTGTCAGATGTCCCAAAATATGTTGATATGGTTGTGTTTCCAAATTATGTGAGTTATATTCACTCTCTCTTTTATGCTTTTGCTCTACAAGCACATTTTGACATTTTGTCAATAGTTTTCGTTTCTTTTTATAAATAATAATGCGTTAAGATCAATTGCAGAAACCAAATTGTAACAGTAATAATATAAATACCTGAATAGAATAATATAGTAGGATGTGTGCATTAAAAGTAAAAATACACTTTTGTTGACTTTTGACCTATTTCAAATAAAATATAACTCAAGTCAATCCATTGATTACTAAATGGTTCATACTCGCTTTTGTAGGAGAGCAGTGTTGAACGAGATGACATAAAGGATCCTTTCAGTGAGGTACATAATTCTTTCGCTACTTACATGCATATATCATTCAGATACTGTTCATTACTCTTGTCACTCGTTCTAGAAAAAGATTAGAATACTATCAGTTACTATTTTTGAGATGGAAATAGGTGTTTGTTATGTTGTGCAGGTTTCAATGTTCAAGAAGAATTATGACCATCTTCCAAAAGACACTTACTTTGGAAATTACAAAGAATCAACTCGTGGTAATCCTAACTACTTCTTAACATATGGAAATGGGAAATCTGCAGCGCGTGTCCAACATCATCTTCGTCCTAATGGTGCACACAGATGGCACAATTACATGAAGACTCCAAAGTAATCACCGTATCTCCTCATTTTAGAGGTGGCAAAATGGGTGGGCCGGGTAATGGGTCAAAATGGGTAAATTTTTGCAGTTAATTGGTAAAAGTCTCTTTGTTTCTGTGAAGTGCTTACATCCTCATGAAGATTGCAGTATTTTTTTTAGTCTAACCGTTTTGACTACCTATCAAATGTATTAAATATCCTTTAAAATGATAAACTAGGAGAATTTTGCTCGCTAAAGTAAATATCTCTAATTCTTTGAAAAGATGAAAACAGGCAAATTAGTCGTGGATTGAAAAATGGTTAAAGTGAAGAAAGTTAGCTTAAAAGAAATCTGTTGAAAGATGCTTAAAGTGTATATATAACACATAAAACCTATTATACCATTTTATAAAAAAAGTTAAAATAATATTGAAATTATGTACATTAATTTAATAATAACACACTACCTATCTCACCTCATCCACCCATTTTGTCACCACTAATAGCCACCATGTAAGGCGTTGTTTTCATTTTGAGTGCAAATTTTACTTGTGTATCTATAGTAACTTGTATTTATATATTCAGTGAGATAAAATTGGACGAGGCTGCTGTTCTGCATTACACCTACACCAAATTTTCAGATTTGACATCAAGGCGTGACCGTTGTGGCTGCAAACCTACAAAAGACGATGTTAAACGATGTTTCATGTTAGAATTTGACAGATCTGTAAGTATTTATGCTTATGTTATTATTATTATTATTATTATTTTAAGTTAAGAGGTCATCCATTACTGGTCATCCATTACTGATTTCTTTTTCTTCCTAGGTTTTAGATACGGGTATTTAAAACTATGAAAAGTCATGCACCAAAGTTAATGCCATCAAGTTATACCCAGTGACAGATAATGAGCAAATACACAAATCTTAATATGAAAACTTTTCAAAAATGAAACTTTTGCAATGTCAATAAAACATCTAAAAAAGGAAATTGTTGGAAAATGAGTTATAATTGTCTAGAAAATAGCGCTTGTGTTAGGTGTAATTATTAGTTTTATAAAAATTTTCCATCTTTCTATCAAACAATTTTCTATGATCTCAATCAACACCCACAGTTGGCTTGCTCTGTAGGTTTTTCGAGAAAAGTAATTTCTTTTCAAGTTATTTTAATTTTCATCCTGTTAATGATATTTCATAATTGTGCTGCAGGCTTTTATAATTGCATCAACTGCAACAGAGGAGGAGATGCTAAGCTGGTAAGAATGTTTGTTCTTTTTCATGTATGATGTATGTGAAAGAGATTAGTTGTTTGTTCACATGTTCTTGACATGCTTGCTGATGTGCAGGTATCGTGAACATGTTGTATGGACTGATAAAGCTTTAAACATGAAACTCATGAGGAAGGGAATTTTGACCCGCATTCATGTTCCAATGGTGAGTTCAAGTTCTTTGACTTTTTATTTTCATATCCATTATGTGTACCCTTTTCCTAGTTTCCCATGTTCATATCTTTTGCTTGAATAGGTGATCATACAAGGATTAAGAGAATCTGGCACGTTCTCTTCTTTAATTGCGTCTGCACAAAACACTTCATCTAGGGCGGAGCTTTTGTCGAGCGTTACCGATGATAATACTTCCTCTAAAGTCTTTGAAGGGAAGAATGATGACAAAACAACAGAAGCTGGATTGACTGGTAGGAAAGTTCTAGAAGTATCTGACATAGTTCAATCTGCAGTTCCACCACTTTCACCACCAACCATAAATGATGATGATGATGATGATGATATATGAATGATTGTTTAGTACGAGTGTTCCCGATCTATAACCAAGCGTGATGTACATGTTAGGCGGAGATTACATAGATTAGATTCACAGAGGTTGAGCACGGATATTAATTACGGCTCTAGTTTCCTATTGATGCACTCGGCTTATTTGTCAACATTGGTTTATCAGGTATACAAAGATCTTGTCTTGTCAAGAAGTGATTTGCGGCCGAATTCTGTGATCTTTATTTGATGAGTGTATGTGAATATATGGTTTTGCTCTTTTGGAAATGCTATTTTGATACGTATACACTTGAAAGTTTTTTCCGCACGAACATGGCGTGAAGTTTAAGCCGATAACAAGCCGGGGTGGTTCATTTGAGAAGAAAATTTAATTGAGAAGAAAAAAAACAAATGGCATAATTGTAAAATATTAAATAATTTCTCTCATCTTATTTATTACTCAACACTAAATTTTTTTGCCTACAAACATTAAAAATTATCCTACACATCTTGAAATTTTTTCTACATATATTGAAATTTATCCTATGCAACTCGTAATTTATCCTACATTGTAAATGAATTTTTATTTTTATTTTTATATTTTGAGAAAATATATATTTTAAAAATAAGTTACAAATTTAATATAGTTAGTTATTAAAGAGGAAGACTACAAATTAATGATATATGTAAGTTTATAAATATACCCTTATAATAATATTAAATATAAATATTAAATGAATTCAAATGAAACATTTCTATTGGTTGATTTTTTTTCTTCTTGCATAGAATTTTTTCTCATTTGAACCTTCCACAAAGAAACTATAGGTTTCTTATGGAAATTGCATCTCAAGACTTCTAAAGGCATACATGGTTCGAACTGAGCTTGAGCTTGCCTAAGCTCGAGATCGACTCATTTAGTTGTAAGAGAACTTGAGCCTCATTTGTTTTGAGCTGTGTAAAATGTGAATGCATAAAAAATGAAAAGAAAAAAATGTCTTTCCTATGTACACAAATACCAACAAAGGGTTATTTGTATCCAATTTTTTTAATGAAAAGGAACGGCGTGTTAATCACCGTGACACCGGGCACTGTGGCCAAGGTCGACTACTCGACCGCCGCCAGCCCCTTGACTCCACCCGTATTCGCCCTTCACTTGGATACCGCAGAAAATAATGGGGGAGAGTGAGAGTCGAACCTGAGTCACAAGGAACACCAAGTCTTTGTTGGGTTGTAGACTTCTCGACACTAGTACGGGCAGTCGGCCCAAGTCACGGCTCATTGGGCTTCAACCCTAATTATGTAGTCTATATATTGATCTCTTGTACTTGTAATGTTTAACACCCTCAATAAAAATATCCCAGCTGCCACCCGTGGACGTAGGTCAGTTTAGACCGAACCATGTAAATCCTTGTGTTCGTTATTGCTTTCAGTGTCGTGTTCGTGTGTGCGCTCGGTCCTAACAACTGGTATCAGAGCTACGACTCGATACACACGATAACACGGTTGCGAGAGAACGATTGTTCGATCTAGGGTTCGTAGGCGGTAGTCTCGCCGCAGTTCTGAACGATCCGGTTTTGTTTGATCGAACAACTAGAAGAAAACAAAATACATCAGTTTCCAGTTTTTGGTTTATTCTCGTTGACTAAAAGGAATCAGTAGGTGTATTGTTTTCTTACAGTGACTTTCAAGAAACAATAAAAGCACAAAGAATATTTCTTTAGTTTGTCCTCTTGCGTCAATCACCAAAGAAAGGAAAAGAGTTGTTATTTTTTTCTTTTGTTGCGCCGCCAAACTTGAACAACAGGTATTTCGTTAGCCAAGGGCTTAGAAGGTCCCGTTTCATTTAAGTCATTATCTCGATCAGAAAGGAAACCAAGAAACAGATTTGCGTTTCTAGTTCGTTTTTCTGATTATTGAGTAAGGTTTGGTCATCGGTTGAATCGAATCGGGTTTTGTTACGGGTGTCGATTGTTTGGCGTATTTACCAGGCAGTTTAGCCGTGGTGGTTTTGATTAGTGGGGTGTCGCGTTGATCTAGTTTTTTGGGTTTCGTTCTGAAGAACAGTTTCTTTTACCAGTTTGACCAACGGGTGTTTAACCGTTTGTTTGAAGATCAAAGAAACTTGAATCAGGTGTTTTCTGTTTCTATTTGTTTCAGAGTTGGTTTTCTATTTGTTTCAATTTCAGTTTTCGTTTAGTTGTGTTTATGTTATCATGGCAGAAGACGGGAAAATTCAGATTGAAAAGTTTGGCGGGAGGAAGTTTGGTTGGTCGAAGATGCAGGTTGAAGCACTATTTTGTCAGAAAGACTTAGATGTAGTGCTCGAGGATGAAAAACTAGAAAAGACACCACAAGCAGATTGGGATAAGATGGATAAGAAAACCAGAGCAGTGATAACGCTTTCTCTATCGGAGAATGTTACATTCAATATCCAGAAGGAGACCTCAGCAAGAGGAATGATGGCAACATTATCGAATACGTATGAGAGGCCTTCTGCAGCGAACAAGGTTTATCTTATCTAAGAGCTTGTGAATACTAGGATGAGGGAAGGTGATTCAGTAACAGAGCACATCAATAACCTAAACTCGATTTTGTCTCGTTTGGTGTCCGTGAACATCAAGTTTGATGATGAGGTCCAATCCCTATTGTTATTGTCCTCATTACCTGATAGTTGGTCCGGAACCGTAACCACTGTTTCGAGCTCTTCAGATACGAGTAAGTTCACGTTTGCGAAGATGCGAGATCTTATTCTGGGCGAAGACGAAGAAGAAATTCAGGTGGGTCATCAGGTGAATTAATGCATGTTGGTAGGGGAAGAAAGAATAACAAAGGTAGTGGCAGCAAGAACAGAAAAAGGAGTCAGTCTAGGGCTCAAAATGATGTAACCAATAAAGAGGTTGAACTTTTCTTTGATTTCTACACAATATTGATGGAATCTGGATTCAATCAGACTCTCGACTCGTTTCTTAGTCGAAAGTCGGCTTGAAAACGAATTTCCACCAAAGAGATGGACCGATTGACGGGTCAAACATGAAATTTCACCAAGGACAGCCGTTTGCCAGAATGGGCAGCGCCCATCCGGACGAATGAACTAGATCTGGTACTTTTCCGTTGCTTGACACGTCGTCACACCATCTCCGTTATCCAAACCGTTGTTTAAAGAAAAGTTTTACAAAACTTCAACTACAGATCATGCGCCCGAATGGCCATCCGTCCGGATGACCTGACCTTGATAATTTTCCATTGTTTAAACGCTTTTAACTAAACTTCGAATTTTTAACGTTTCGCAAAAAAACACAGACTGTTCGAATGGCCATCCGTCCGGCTGGCCATCCGTTCGAATGACCATCCATTCGGATGGGACCCATTGTCACACCCTGACTTTTGCGGAAGCGTGATTATGTGTGACTTGCTTAATATCATTGCATTCAACCATTACAAACAACTATATGATAAAACTAAAGATGTCCATCCATTAATTTAAGTTTTAAAACATAACAACAACATTGTTTAGAAATCCAACACAGACTTCAATCCATAATACAAACCATGCAATTTGTTTTAGAGTTCCATAAGGACTCGAAAAAAGACTTTAAATAAAACCAGACTTTGAAAGGTGTGTCTTATCTTAGGATAAGACACACTATCCAAATCTTTAGACTTCGAATGACATCTTTTATTCTCAACATTACTTGAAACTTCCAAATGTCTGCCAGATCCACATTTAATTCCCTGAAATACATGTAGTTTGAAAACATCAACAAAAGTTGAGTGAGTTCATGTGTTTGTATGTGTGCACGAATAAACCTTTGTAATCTTTGTAAGTATGTATGTTTTGTAAACCACGGTATGAAAGCAAACAAGGAAACAAATCAATTAATGGTTTGCAAGGCCATTAACATGTGTGCAACGGCGTAGGAATGCTCAAACCTAGTAGATTTTGTACCGGGCCTCCGGTTGTAAGACATAGTCACCTCATGGGCCAAACCCCGGTCCACATGGGTGTGGGCTCGCTACACCCAAATAGATCTATCACTCATGTCCCTCGGTCCTAACACGAGGATTAATGGTCTTAAGAGTGCGCCTACCCATTGACATGATCTGCAGTGCATTCCATAGCTAACCATACCAATTGTAATCGTTTGTAAACATTTTGTAACATGTACTTCACCCCCGAAGTTATAAAACAAAAACCGTTAAAAGAAAAGGGGGACATGAACTCACAGTCTTGCGTTCTTCGCAACCAACGGTAACTCAAAGCTTCTCCTGGTGTACACGACTACCTACAACGTACTACGGTTTATTAGACGAGCGGGTCGTGCCTTGACTTTGTATTAATTAGTGTCTTTGAGTTACGTTTCCTTGTGTCTTCAATATTATTCCAAGTTATATAATTATTTGTTAAAATAATAAATATTTTAACTTAAATTATATTCATTAAATTTTGGAATAATAGTTAAAATAATATATTTTAACTTGTTACTTTTCAAGTATTTAAACATGTATATCCTTCCCAAGGATGGGCGTATTTGTATTCGTATTCTTATACTTGTATATTTTTGTCATGTATTGGTGTCGTATTCCGAAGTGTATCCATACGTACGAGAATACGTATTTTCTTGTAATTGTTAAGTATTCTTATACCTAATTTTGTATTAACTTTTCCGGAATAATATCTTTAATAAAAATCCATCAATATATATTTCCAAAATATATATTTTAAGAAATATTACTTAGAAAAATTATTTATAATTTTTCCCTTGGTAAAAATATTTATAAGTCTCATATAAGTCTAAAAAATAATATATTTCCAAGTCTAACTTAGGAAATATATATAAATTCATTTTTCATCCAAAATAATATATTTCAAGTTTATTTAAGGAAATACATTTTCTCCCAAAAATAATGCATCTTCTATAAATTCCAAGAATATATATATATATATATATACTTGCCAAAAATAATATATTTTCTCCTTCTAAAAAATATGATATAATTTTGTAACAATTGTAAAAATCATATTTTCATTCTCTTAGTGTCCAAAATATTATTTACCAAAATATACTCATGAATAAATTTTCCGGAATATTTTGTAAGTTATATTCCTTTGTTCGGTTTCACCAATATTTTGGGTATTCTTTGTATATTTATTCTTTGGGATTTTGGTAATATTTTGTATTGTAATTTCTTGGTATTTTGATGAGTTACGTTATTTCAAGTCCTAAAATAATATAACTAATACACATAATATACAAATAATCACACACATGGTGCCTTCTAAATTTATATTTCCCTAAATACATATTTAGTCACTTTTATTTATAAAATCAACCTCCAATATTTGTAATTTTTGTAACGAAAATTATGGCAAACTTTATGTAAAAATTCATGGTTTGAAATATACTTGTAAATATTTGTTTAGATAAAATATTTTCTAAGTGTTTAATTTTTAGAAAAATTTTGCTATAGTTTCCCCTAAAAATGGAGGTTTCCATGCCTTCAAGGCATATCATTTTCTTTTGTAAATCAACACAATCAATCAACAATCAACAATAAACAATCTACACTTACCAATTTTGTAACACCCCGTCCCGGAACGGGCCGACGTGTCACTATAACAGTAGTCAGATCAAAAACATAATTCCATTTATACTTAAATGTATTACAAGGCTTTACAACTTAATAAAGGATATCTAATCCATTACAATTATTTCTATCGTCTTTTCCAAACACTTGAGCACTCTTCCATAGTCCGTCCCAGATTGTCCTGATAACCTGACGTAAAGAAGAAAACACACAAAAACGTACGTCTGAGCAAAATTTTGGAAAGTTTTGCCCAGTGTGCGGATAGAGGAAAATAAAAGCTTATTTTATTTTATTTTAAAAGTAACATAATTTCATAATCATATCTTACGGATGTACCCATGAGCAAACTGAAAACGTGACAATACACAGGTAGCTACTCCTGCATACTTATCACACGAAATGGCAAGTTGGCATACCCGTTATCCATTTCCTGAAAACTTAAATCCTAGGATCCGATCCATACGCCTCCTAATATATGTACCACACTTGTACTTAAGAGACGCCGTGAACTAATCTCTCCGTCACGGTTGGAGCACATGAGGTTGATGCCACAACAACATGCTCGTGGGACACTCCACGAGAAGCGATACTCAGGGTAACAGAGTACAAAGAGTCTTATTCACATAACTTATAATACTTATTTTCATAACAAAACGGAACATATATTGGAACATGCGATAATGAGTACAACTTAACAGAAAACTATCGCATGACATGAAAACTAAATCAAATGATTAGAATAGGAATCGAACGGACTGTCAAAGGAATCGATAATCAAAGACGTGAGGAGTTTTACAATCAAAGAGTGGAACCAGTCACCAAGGTATGGATATCAATCCTATCTTGACAATTTCGTCCCCAAAATGTGGTTTATTAAACGAACAAGATAAAACCTTGACTCGTTAACAAGGAACCACTAGAGTATGAAATGAAAACCATTTTCTAAATCACTGATGTAAAACAAAACCTTTTCAAAACGTTTGGAACTTCCAACACGTATTTCCTAACTTAATCTTAATACGGGACTTGTATTCAATTGACATAAATCAAAAGAAAGGATTCTATCCGTACCCAACGGACATAAATCGAAAGAAAGGAATTCTATCCGTACCCAACGGACATAAGTCGAAAGAAAGGAATTCTATCTGTACCCAACGGACATAAATCTAAAGAAAGGAGTCTATCCGTACTGAACTTATAACTTATTTCATAACTTAATCTTAATACGGATCTATTCGTATGAAACTTATAACTTAATCTTAATATACGGAACCTAAAATCAGAAATGATATACTTAAATTCAAAAGACGTAAATCGAAGGAAAGGAATTTATCCGTACTGAACTTATAACTTATATCTTAAATCTTAATACGGACTTTAAAATCAGAAATGTCCAAACGACGTAAATCAAAAGAAAAGAGTCTATCCGTACAGAACTTATAACTTATTTCATAACTTAATCTTAATACGGAACTTAAAATCAGAAATGATATACTTAAATCAAAACGACATAAATCGACAGAAAGGATTCTATCCGTACCCAACGGACATAAATCGAAAGAAAGGATTCTATACGCACTTAACTGACATAAATCGAAAGAAAGGATTCTATTCGTACGGAACTTATAACTTATTTCATAACTTAATCTTAATACGGAACTTATATTCAATTGACATAAATCAAAAGAAAGGAATCTATCCGTACCCAACGGACATAAATCTAAAGAAAGGAATTCTATCTGTACGGAATTTATAACCTATTTCATAACTTATACCTTAAATCTTAATACGGACTTTAAAATCAGAAATGTCCAAACGACGTAAATCAAAAGAAAGGAATCTATCCGTACTGAACTTATAACTTATACCTTAAATCTTAATACGGACTTTAAAATCAGAAATGATATACTTGTATCAAATGAAGTAAATTGAAAGAAAGGAACCTATCCGTACTGAACTTATAACTTATACCTTAGATCTTAATACGGACCTTAAAATCAGAAATGATAAATCGAAAAAAAAGATTCTATCTGTACGGAATTTATAACTTAATCTTAATACAGAGAAAGGATTTCTATTCGTATGGAATTTATAACTTATTTCATAACTTAATCTTAATACGGAACTTAAAATCATGACTGATATACTTATATCAAAATGACATAACTCGACAGAAAGGAGTCTATCCGTACCTTAAAATCTCCAGGTGATGCTATCTTGTTTTCAATTGTAGATTTATACGGGCAGAGCTTAGCCTACTGATTATCCTTTTAACCTAATTTGCACACAAACTAGGAAATTAACTTAATACAGCATTTACGATAACTCACGAGATCAAATTCTCACAACGAACGACAAAGTGCAATACTTCATCCATCGAATTAACGATGATCCGTCAAATTAATGACGAACGACAAAGTACAATACTTCATCCATCGAATTAACGATGATCCGTCAAATTAATGACGAACGACAAAGTATAACCCTAATGTGGGCGGCACTTAAACATCCATTGGATATATTGATCGATCGGACAATGAATCGTAATAGCGATCGAGTTAATTACACTGTTCTGCAGCACCCCGCTATACTAATTAGTGATTTCGTGTGTGTTAATTGAAGTAATCAGACTATAATTCGAAGCCTGAGACGAATTTCTTCGTCAACTGAACACCAGAAAGCGAATGCCAAGGTCCTCTATTTATAGCTGAATTTTGTTCAACCATACGCATCGTAGGCCTAAAATCCCCTACGCATCGTATGGTCTTTTAAAAGGCTTACGCATCGTAGGCATAAAACCCCTACGGTGCGTATGGTTTGAAAAATAGGTTATAGGGTAGCCACGTTTGGGACTAGCTATGCTGAGTCAGTACTTTCGAAATTTCTGAATTTTACAACGAGTATTTGTGGATAATTATTAACTAGGGTTTACCCCCCTTGAGTTTTAGGGGCCCTAATCCTGATTCTGATTGTTCTGGAAATCTTAGGGTTTGTGCAGAATCACTTGGGTGTCTTAATTATGGTTTCCTATTGGACTATAAATCATAAGAAATAATAGTTTTTTAATGAGGGTTGTTACATTTTTGTTTTAAAATTTTCGGGTGTTACAAATCTACCCCTCTTAAAAAAAATTTCGTCCTCGAAATTATTACATACATATATATATATTAATAATCATACTTGAACGCGCTACTATGATTAATAGTCATACTTGAAATAAACCTAGAGTAAAAACAATGAAGATGACAAAATACTTATGTTCGAGACTATCATGAAGTGAAAATAAAAATTACTAACCGATGTATCGACTGATTGAACATCGAAATCCTAACCCAATGTCTACCCATTACCTCACAGGTCTTAACTTATGTTTAAGTTTTCTACAGGAAAGAGCCTTTGCTCTGATACCATAGCTGTAACACCCCGACCCGGAACGGGCCGACGTGTCACTATAACAGTAGTCAGATCAAAAACATAATTCCATTTATACTTAAATGTATTACAAGGCTTTACAACTTAATAAAGGATATCTAATCCATTACAATTATTTCTATCGTCTTTTCCAAACACTTGAGCACTCTTCCATAGTCCGTCCCAGATTGTCCTGATAACCTGACGTAAAGAAGAAAACACACAAAAACGTACGTCTGAGCAAAATTTTGGAAAGTTTTGCCCAGTGTGCGGATAGAGGAAAATAAAAGCTTATTTTATTTTATTTTAAAAGTAACATAATTTCATAATCATATCTTACGGATGTACCCATGAGCAAACTGAAAACGTGACAATACACAGGTAGCTACTCCTGCATACTTATCACACGAAATGGCAAGTTGGCATACCCGTTATCCATTTCCTGAAAACTTAAATCCTAGGATCCGATCCATACGCCTCCTAATATATGTACCACACTTGTACTTAAGAGACGCCGTGAACTAATCTCTCCGTCACGGTTGGAGCACATGAGGTTGATGCCACAACAACATGCTCGTGGGACACTCCACGAGAAGCGATACTCAGGGTAACAGAGTACAAAGAGTCTTATTCACATAACTTATAATACTTATTTTCATAACAAAACGGAACATATATTGGAACATGCGATAATGAGTACAACTTAACAGAAAACTATCGCATGACATGAAAACTAAATCAAATGATTAGAATAGGAATCGAACGGACTGTCAAAGGAATCGATAATCAAAGACGTGAGGAGTTTTACAATCAAAGAGTGGAACCAGTCACCAAGGTATGGATATCAATCCTATCTTGACAATTTCGTCCCCAAAATGTGGTTTATTAAACGAACAAGATAAAACCTTGACTCGTTAACAAGGAACCACTAGAGTATGAAATGAAAACCATTTTCTAAATCACTGATGTAAAACAAAACCTTTTCAAAACGTTTGGAACTTCCAACACGTATTTCCTAACTTAATCTTAATACGGGACTTGTATTCAATTGACATAAATCAAAAGAAAGGATTCTATCCGTACCCAACGGACATAAATCGAAAGAAAGGAATTCTATCCGTACCCAACGGACATAAGTCGAAAGAAAGGAATTCTATCTGTACCCAACGGACATAAATCTAAAGAAAGGAGTCTATCCGTACTGAACTTATAACTTATTTCATAACTTAATCTTAATACGGATCTATTCGTATGAAACTTATAACTTAATCTTAATATACGGAACCTAAAATCAGAAATGATATACTTAAATTCAAAAGACGTAAATCGAAGGAAAGGAATTTATCCGTACTGAACTTATAACTTATATCTTAAATCTTAATACGGACTTTAAAATCAGAAATGTCCAAACGACGTAAATCAAAAGAAAAGAGTCTATCCGTACAGAACTTATAACTTATTTCATAACGTAATCTTAATACGGAACTTAAAATCAGAAATGATATACTTATATCAAAACGACATAAATCGACAGAAAGGATTCTATCCGTACCCAACGGACATAAATCGAAAGAAAGGATTCTATACGTTCTTAACTGACATAAATCGAAAGAAAGGATTCTATTCGTACGGAACTTATAACTTATTTCATAACTTAATCTTAATACGGAACTTATATTCAATTGACATAAATCAAAAGAAAGGAATCTATCCGTACCCAACGGACATAAATCTAAAGAAAGGAATTCTATCTGTACGGAATTTATAACCTATTTCATAACTTATACCTTAAATCTTAATACGGACTTTAAAATCAGAAATGTCCAAACGACGTAAATCAAAAGAAAGGAATCTATCCGTACTGAACTTATAACTTATACCTTAAATCTTAATACGGACTTTAAAATCAGAAATGATATACTTGTATCAAATGAAGTAAATTGAAAGAAAGGAACCTATCCGTACTGAACTTATAACTTATACCTTAGATCTTAATACGGACCTTAAAATCAAAAATGATAAATCGAAAGAAAAGATTCTATCCGTACGGAATTTATAACTTAATCTTAATACAGAGAAAGGAATTCTATTCGTATGGAATTTATAACTTATTTCATAACTTAATCTTAATACGGAACTTAAAATCATGACTGATATACTTATATCAAAATGACATAACTCGACAGAAAGGAGTCTATCCGTACCTTAAAATCTCCAGGTGATGCTATCTTGTTTTCAATTGTAGATTTATACGGGCAGAGCTTAGCCTACTGATTATCCTTTTAACCTAATTTGCACACAAACTAGGAAATTAACTTAATACAGCATTTACGATAACTCACGAGATCAAATTCTCACAACGAACGACAAAGTGCAATACTTCATCCATCGAATTAACGATGATCCGTCAAATTAATGACGAACGACAAAGTACAATACTTCATCCATCGAATTAACGATGATCCGTCAAATTAATGACGAACGACAAAGTATAACCCTAATGTGGGCGGCACTTAAACATCCATTGGATATATTGATCGATCGGACAATGAATCGTAATAGCGATCGAGTTAATTACACTGTTCTGCAGCACCCCGCTATACTAATTAGTGATTTTGTGTGTGTTAATTGAAGTAATCAGACTATAATTCGAAGCCTGAGACGAATTTCTTTGTCAACTGAACACCAGAAAGCGAATGCGAAGGTCCTCTATTTATAGCTGAATTTTGTTCAACCATACGCATCGTAGGCCTAAAATCCCCTACGCATCGTATGGTCTTTTAAAAGGCTTACGCATCGTAGGCATAAAACCCCTACGGTGCGTATGGTTTGAAAAATAGGTTATAGGGTAGCCACGTTTGGGACTAGCTATGCTGAGTCAGTACTTTCGAAATTTCTGAATTTTACAACGAGTATTTGTGGATAATTATTAACTAGGGTTTACCCCCCTTGAGTTTTAGGGGCCCTAATCCTGATTCTGATTGTTCTGGAAATCTTAGGGTTTGTGCAGAATCACTTGGGTGTCTTAATTATGGTTTCCTATTGGACTATAAATCATAAGAAATAATAGTTTTTTAATGAGGGTTGTTACATTTTTGTTTTAAAATTTTCGGGTGTTACAAATTTTGCCAAAAACAAGCATAAACTACCACTTCATGAACTTGAAAATTTATAAAAATGTGTAGTAACTTACTAGTGTATTTAGTAAGTCTTGTTACCCTTTAAAGTGTGGTTGTTTATTTAAAAACTTCATTTTTAAAGAAAATAGTTCTTTACAACTTGTGATCACTTTTTCTAAAAATGCTTCTTCTTGGATTTTTCTTGTTACATAAGTGTTTCTACACTTGTTTAACCTTTAAAAATGTGGTTTATTCATTTAAGAACCAAGATTAAGTAAACTTTGTATTTTTAACTTGGTTTCTTGAAAAATCATTCTTGAAATATTAGATTTACAAGACTTACATCTTACTTTGATCATCACTTTACAAGAAAACAATATATTCTTTCAAGTTCATGATTTATGTGAGGATGATCCATTGATCTCTAACATTTTCATCCTCTCATCTTGCTAGATTATGTTTTTAATCATCATCTAGCAAGATCATATGATGATCTACATCATTAACATAAACAATCAATCATCAAGTAGCACATTCAACACTAAACAACATGATTTCTTAAGATATTAAGCTTATGTTCATGTTTCATGTTCTTGTTTCTTAGTGTTCTTCAAGATTAAGATCATGTATCTTCTTTTAACCAACAAAATATGATGAAAAATGAAGAGTTTAGTGTTCTTACTACTAGCTCAAGGCTAGGGATGATCAAGAGAAGAAATGAAGTGGATAAAAGCAAATGGTGAAGGTCCTTCAACTTCCAAAAGCTCCAAGCTTCTTTGTGCACCTTCTAACACCTTTGTATGAGTATGGATTGGATGGATGAAGGTTGAATGATGGTGGTAATGTTGTTGTTGCTCTCGGTCGTGAACAAGAAGGAGAGAAGAGAAGAAGTGTGTGTGTTGGTGTGTGAAAGAATGAGAGTTATGATACTAGTGGGTTACTTATAAATCCAACTTCATAAGTTTAACTCTTGGTTCTTATGTCTATTAAAGCACCAACAAGATCCATTATAATAACTAAACAAATCACAAGGGGGGCCACATGGTTGGACCGTAAACTAGGGGGTATAGGCTTAGGTTTAACTAGAAACTTAGTTAATATGGTTAAGATCCAAGTATTAGTTAGGTATTTAGTTAGTAGATATTTATATAGTGTTTTATGATGTTCAAGGACCATAACTAGCTTGGTAATGTTAAAACAGTGCTTTTAGTGAAAATTTGGTGTTTCGGGTAGTGTTCGGTTGGATACTGGTTCGTTAATGTGCTAAACTATGCAGTTTAGTCAGCTTTATGTACCTTTTTGTGACAGTTTCGATTCCCGACACTTAGGAAAGCATTCAGGACCATTTAACCATATTTTTGCATGATATTAGAGTGTTTAAATGCTGAATTTGCTGATTTTCTGCAGAATTCTGCAGTTTATGTGAGTTTTAGGCACTTTCCGGCACTTAAACTATCTTTAGGAAGGCAGTTTTGTGATCCTTACTTTCCTACACACTATACTAGTGTCATACTTGGTTTCTGGCCCATTCTGTGTCTCAACACCTTGTCTGTCTATGTACTGAACTCCGTCAGCATTTTTCTGATTTGTCTGATAACTGTGCTAATTGTGTTTCGTGCATCATTTGAGTCAATAAAGTTCTCATGCAATAATGATATGACATTATGCAATATGTGATGCACATGTATGTATAAAGCAATAATCAGAAAGCAGTTCAAATCATTAATTGTAATGCAGCACAGTCATTAAGCACTAATCACGGTTTAATAGTTGTACGGATACCTGGAATTTTGACAGTTGTCACATTCTCCCCCTGTTAAGAAAATTTCGTCCTGAAATTTTAAGCTTTACTACTAGCAGCAGGGGAGTTGGGGAATAAGTGCGGGTATTTTGCTTTCATACGATCTTCACGCTCCTAAGTGAACTCTGGGTCGTGACGCGCGTTCCATCGTACCTTGACGAGTTTAACACTACTCCTCCGAGTCTTGTTAACTTTCCAGTCAGTAACCTCAACGGGTTCTTCGGTAAAATGGAGTGTGTCGTCAATGTGAACTTCGTCAGCAGGGATAACCACTGTTTCTTGTGTTGGACTTTTCTTCAGGTTAGATATATGGAATGTATCATGAACACCGTTAAGTTCTACTGGTAGCTCCAACTTGTATGCTACATAACCAACTCTTTCCAGGATTTTGAACGGTCCGATATAACGTGGGTTTAACTTACCACGCTTCCTAAAGCGTGCCACACCTTTCCAAGGTGAGACTTTCAACAAACCATATCACCCACTTCAAATTCCAAGGGTTTTCGTCTATGGTCCGCATAGCTCTTTTGTCGCTCACGAGCCGCCTTAATGCGCTCTCGGATCTGCATAATTTTATCTGTTATCTCTTGGACCAGTTCGGGACCAACCAGCTATCTATCACCTGCATCTGCCCAGCACAACGGTGATCGACACTTGCGTCCGTAGAGAGCCTCGAACGGTGCAGCTTGGATGCTTGTATGGTAGCTGTTATTATAGGAGAACTCAACCAAAGGTAGGTGAGTGTCCCAACTGCCACCCAAGTCCATTACGCAAGCACGTAGCATATCTTCTAGCGTTTGAATCGTTCTTTCGCTCTGGCCGTCAGTTTGCAGGTGGAAAGTTGTACTCAGATTCAACTGAGAACCAAAAGCTTCCTGGAAGGATTGCCAAATCCTTGACAGAAATCTTCCATCTCTGTCTGATATAATCGAGATAGGCACTCCATGACGTGCTACTATCTCCCTTAGGTACAGCTCAGCTAGCTTACCAGTGTTATCCTTTTCTCTGATCGGCAAAAGTGCGCAGACTTTGTCAAACGGTCCACGATTACCCAAATCGTATCATAACCTCTGGGAGTCTTGGGCAACTTTGTTATGAAATCCATTAAGATCTGCTCCCATTTCCACATGGGTATCTCGGGTTGCTGTAGGAGACCTGAAGGCTTCTGATACTCGGCCTTCACTTTGGTGCAAGTCAAACACTTTCCAACATAAGTAGCCACATCGCCCTTAAGTCTTGGCCACCAATAGTAATCCTTCATATCTTGGTACATCTTGTCCGATCCTGGATGGATCGAGTACCTCGATTTATGAGCTTCATCAAAAATAACATCTCTAAGACCACCAAAAAGAGGAACCCAAATTCGTCCCATAAAATACAAGGTTCCTTCCTCATTGGGTACCAGCTTTCTCTCCATTCCACGGAGATATTTAGCCTTTAAATTTTCTTTCTTAAGAGCTTCCCTTTGTGCAGCACGAATACGCAACGAGAGGTCTGTTTGAATAATCATCTCCAAAGCCCTAACCCTTATGGGCTTAATCCTCTCTTTCCGACTTAAGGCGTCTGCCACCACATTTGCCTTTCCTGGATGATATTTGATTTCGCAATCATAATCATTTAACAACTCAACCCATCGTCGCTGTCTCATATTAAGCTCTTTCTGATCGAATATGTGTTGTAGGCTCTTGTGATCTGTAAAGATCGTACATCGGGTACCATAAAGGTAATGCCGCCAAATCTTTAAAGAAAACACCACTGCACCTAATTCCAAATCATGCGTGGTCTAGTTCTTCTCATGAACCTTCAATTGGCGCGAAGCATAAGCGATAACCTTTTGTCGCTGCATTAGCACACAACCCAATCCCTGACGCGAGGCGTCACAGTAGACCACGAAGTCGTCGGTGCCTTCAGGTAGGGATAATATAGGTGCATCGCAAAGCTTGTTCTTAAGGCTGAAAAGCTTCTTCTTGTTTATGTCCCCATTCATACTTCTTATCCTTCTGAGTAAGGGAGGTCAGCGGCTGAGCAATTTTAGAAAAATCCTCAATGAATCTGCGATAATACCCTGCTAAGCCCAAAAACTGTCGGATCTTGGTTGGCGTCTTCGGAGTCTCCCAATTCTTAATCGCCTCGATCTTGGTGGGATCCACATGAATTCTATCCTCGTTTACCTCGTGACCAAGGAACTGTACCTCACGCAACCAGAACTCGCACTTTGAGAACTTAGCGTAGAGCTTCTCCTTCTTTAGCAGCTCTAAGATGGTTCTAAGGTGTTGCTCATGGTCTTCTTTCATCCGTGAATAGATCAAAATATCGTCGACAAACACAATCACGAATTTATCGAGATATGGCTTACAAACTCGGTTCATCAAGTCCATAAATACTGCCGGCGCGTTTGTCAGACCAAACGGCATTACTAGAAACTCGTAATGTCCATAACGAGTTCTGAAGGCAGTCTTCGGTATACTCTCTTCTTGAATCCGCAGCTGGTGATAACCTGATCGAAGATCAATCTTGGAGTAGTAACTCGAACCTTGAAGTTGATCGAATAAATCATCAATCCTCGGCAAAGGATACCGATTCTTGATGGTTAACTTGTTCAGCTCTCAGTAGTCGATGCACATACGAAAATTACTGTCCTTCTTTTTTACGAACAAAACTGGAGCTCCCCAAGGCGAGAAGCTTGGTCTTATAAATCCCTTGTCCAGTAACTCCTGAAGCTGCGTCGACAACTCTTGCATCTCTGAAGGTGCAAGTCGATAAGGTGCCTTGGCTACAGGCGCGGCGCCTGGAACCAAGTCAATGCGGAACTCGACTTGTCGTTGAGGAGGTAATCCTGGCAAGTCTTCGGGGAAGACTTTAGGATATTCCCTTACCACAGGGATATCTTCAAGCTTTGGTTCTTCGGCTTCTTTATCGACTACGTGAGCCAAGAAGGCAACACATCCTTTACGCATAAACTTCCGTGCCTTCAAACAGCTGATAATCCGTAGAGACGTATCATGCTTTTTCTCCGTGTATCACAATCGTATCTTCATTCGCCATTGGGATGCGGACAATCTTCTCATGGCATACGATCTCAGCTCGATTACTTGAGAACCAATCCATTCCAACTACTACGTCAAAGCTTCCCAACTCAACTGGCAGCAGATCAAGCGTAAACTCACACTCTCCAAGCTCTATCACACAGCCTCTAATCACTTTGTTGGCTTCTACTAGCTTCCCATTAGCTAGTTCTATCGAGTACGGGATATCTAACTTACTTGCAACTAACCCAAGTATATCCTTAAACTCTAGGGATACGAAGCTATAGTCGGCACCAGTATCAAATAGCACAGATGTAAAATGCTAATTAATAGGGAACGTACCAGTGACTACGTTCGGATCCTGGCGAGCTTCCCTAGCTCCAATGTTGAAGACTCTTCCCTGGCCTTGGTTTTTCTTTGGGCAATCCCGCTTGAAATTCCCTACATCACCACAGCCAAAACAACCTTGGCCGCGACCATTCCCATTTCCATTTCCGCCCTGGTTGTTGTTTCCTCCGCGGTTTCCATTTTCGTCTGATTCCCATTTCCATTCTGGTTTCCATTACCTCCCTGATTATGGTTTCCTCCTTGATTCCTATTTCCATAACCGTTTCCACCACGATTGCCATTTCCATTTCCATTTCCTCTTTGACCACCATTTCCACGACCGGCTCCATACCAGCATGTTTCCTTGGCATGGCCAACTTTCCCGCAAGTTTCACATTTTCCAGCTCTGCATCGTCCAATGTGATGAAACTGACACACATCGCATTTGGGCAGGGTGCCCATATACCCTTTTCCTCTGATCTCAGCACCAGTAGCACCAGCTTGTGCCTCAACTGGTGGGTTAGCGTCCCTACACTTATTGGCATTGTTGTTTGCATGAGTACCCTTCTTGAAGTTCGAAAACTTTCTTTTGTTTTCTCCTGACGACTCGACATGAGTGTCCTTCTTCTTTTGCTCAGCGATCGAAAACTTGCCTAATCTAACGGCTTCCTCTGTCAGTGCCACACTCAAGTCAATGGATTCAATAATTTTTGGAGGCTTAGAAGTAGTTACCATGCTCAGTATTTGGGGTGCCAATCCCCAAATGAAACGTTCGACTTGCTTGAATTCTGGTTCTACCATATAGGGGACAACACGAGATAAATCATGGAATCTCTGCACGTACTCAGCTATCTTAGGACCATCCATTTTCAGATTCCAAAACTCAGTTTCCAACTTCTGAATTTCAGCCCTTGAACAGTACTTCTTACGCATCAGCTCTTTCATCCCATCCCACGTCATAGCGTACGCTGCAGCCTCACCTAGAGTCTGAACCTGAAGGTTCCACCACGACAGGGATCCATCGAGAAACAATCCAGAAATGTAAGTGACTTGATGTTTTGGCGCACACTTACTTATTCGTAGCACATAATTCAGAGGCTTGCAGTCAAGGAACTGCTTGTAAGTACAGCATGTACAAGCAACATCATTCACAGAAAGCATTAGCAAACGCACATGGAAATGTCCAAACGTATCGTAATGTGTCTTAGGTAACTTAAACATTACCATGAGGTGGGTTATTCCCTGAGGTACCTCCGCTGTGTTCGGAGCGTAGGGCCTCATGTTGTGCGATTGCTTGTGAAATTCGTTCTTGTAGTTCTGCCTCTGTTGTGGGCAACTGAGTGTTCCTTCGAGGAGGCATCTTCTAAAAAGAAGATTGTATAGGTCAGGTCTTATTCGTATGATAACCATATAGTACATATGTATAATAGCATTTATCATAGTAAGCAAGTATATAACATCTCAATCATAGCACAACATGTAATTCAACAACGCATTTAATGAGAACATGACGATTGAGCTTTCATTAATCATCGATCACAAAATATTGTTACATGTTTTACAAAGTGTATCATATCAAAAAGGAACACAGGGTCACACTACCCTTGTCCAACAAGTCTACCAATCTACAAACGTCATACAATCAAAAGGTGGTCTCCAAAAGGCTTCACAAGCTCGGCTCAATAGTGGTGCTCTCATCAAAAGCAATGCAACCTACATAAAACCAAAAACCAGCTATGCTGATGGTGGTGGTGGAGGAAAGAAAAGCAAGTTGCGCACATGCGCAAGCTCCTCCTCAAGCTCATACACATGACGCAACAGATAACTGATCTACTGCTCGACAGTGAGAAATCGAGCATCAAACTCGAGGAAAGGAGTAAGAGGTGCAGGTGGATGTGAAAATGGATACGAAGATGAACGAGGGGGAACAAAATCAGGCTGGCAAGGATATGGTAAAGGACGCGGTGTCATCTCAAACTCCAAAATCCTGCGACTCAAAATCTCGTACTGGAGCTGCAGTGATAGAAGTAACTCATCCCGTGTATAACCAACAAACTGTGAGGGATGGTAGGGATCCAAAATCGGCATAGTATACGGTGGGAAGCATCAGAGTGACTCATCAAGTGCTGAAGAAGTAAAAGGAGCAAAAGGTGTCGACTGAGGGATATGTGGAAAAGCTACTGAGACATGAGGGTCATGACTAGGCCACTGGCCTGAAGTACCTTCCCCTGGATGGGGTGCGGGTATGTCCTGCAAGAAAACAATAGGTAGATCAACACGATGGATATCAGACTCCACAGGGTGAAAAGGAGCAACATCGGCGGGTGCGGGTGCAGGTGGAGGAATAAGTGGCTCAATAATAAGTGGGTCAATGGGTGCAGGAACTGGATCAAGTATGAGGGGTGCAATGTCTGGTATGCCAAAAGGAATAGGGTCATGATCAGGTAGGGGCTTAGGATTAGCAGGTGCAACGTCAGGCTGATCAAGAGGAACAAAATCTGGCTATAGATCAAGCTCGGGATCGTGTGGAGGAGATGGTGCAGCTGACATCGCAGTATCATCATCAGAATCAGTGGCATAGCGTCGTTATCCAACTGCCTGCAAGGCTGAGGACGTCACAGACTCAAAGGAATTTGAGACAGAGTGTAGGCTAGTATCAGAGGAAATCTCAATAACAAGGATCTTAGGAAGTGGACTAGCAACAACGTCCTCATCTAGCTCTCCATCGCCATGGGTGTCATCGGGAGGACCATCAACAAACAGATCGACATCATCATCGAACAGATCATCAAAAGGCCAATCCTCAGGAGGGATGACCACTAAAGGAACAGGAGCGAGGATCGGTGCCACAATATGCTCACCATCGGGATGCCCGATGATAAGATGATTGTGGACTAGAATGGGAATAACAAAAGGATCCTCGTTTGGAATACCATCAGCAAGCGGTAAGTCCCTCCAAAATCAGGCAACGCAAACGGCTGAAAGTTGTTGTCGTCGTCTGATAGCATATCTAGGTCGCTCTCAGTATCAGATGTAAAGATCTCAGGCTCTGGTGCGAACTCGTCATCGGAAACAATAGCCATAGGGTCATCGGCGTCGGACAATCCGCTCTCGGATGAAGACATAGTGTCTGTAACATGACAATCACAACATATGCACATATATTAACCACTACTACTTAGCATGCAATCAAAGACAATGTATCATGAAATCATGTATCCTCGTGATTCCTCACGAACCCTTTCTATCCTTCCTAGTCTCCCAGACTAAACCACCTAGTCTCCCAGACTAAACCACCTAGTCTCCCAGACTAAACCACAAATGTAAACCTTGCAACCGTGTTTTTTGTCTTTATGTTTGTAAAAGTGTTAGTTTCCCTGGATCTGGGCGTTTTGTGTATGCAATGAAAACATGTTGTAAAAATATTTTCGTGAGAGCTGTAACACCCCGAAAATATAAAACTTTATATTTGAATTATTAAATATTAAATAAACGAGAACAAACTAACTAGGAATAGATAACCCAGTTAGTTACGAGTCTTGCTTATTGTCAAATAAGTGGATTAAAACTCCTAAATTATAAACAAAACAATAGTCAAGGGGCCTAAGTTGTTGAAAAAGGAATCTTGAATGGTTAAATTGAAATAACCCACACCAAACACACACACTAAGGTGTGTTTGGTCGACTGGAACATAAGGGGCGACCAGGAGAAGTCCCCAAACCCTAGATTGTGCAATTTCAACAAATTGGAGGCCTAAATCAGTTCCAAAACGAAATCTGAGCATAGAATCGTGACCTCCTCAGTAAAGGGATCGTAAGGTATATGAATTTTGTTGAAAATTTCCCTCTAAAAATTCTGGATGAATACTTGAAATCTCGAAATCTTGTTGCATGAATATTATTTGGATGAGATAAGAATGACATTGTGTCTAGGAATAAACCCTAGTCAGTCACTTATCAAAATTGTGCTTATTTCTTGTGAATTCACAATCACCATTGAAGGTGATAAGTGGGTTTTGTAGTAATATGATAAACACTAGGATTATGAATGTTATTCTAGTGTAGTTGGGTCCTATGAAGTGAATTCAGATTTGTTAATGTGAAAAATTGATGTGAGCATGCTTATTTCATAATATTCTTAGCAAAATAATAAGTCATGAACTTGATCCTAGCTATGTAAAGATTTGACCCGCTAGGTGTTCGTTAAAATGCCTAAGTGAGGATTTAAATGTCAAAAATCGGATGAAAACGCATGTTTGAATTTTATAGCAAATTATGCGTTAAAAATTATGAAAAGAGTTCTAAATTAGTTGTAAATTGAAATCTTTAGGCAAGGAATCCGGATCGTCGAGCGGACAAGCCGGAGGGGATACGCGTTTGAAGGGTGTGCTCTAAAGGTACGTGACTTATCGTCTCGTTACACTTATGTAGATGAAACTAGTCGTAGATATGTTTGATATTGATATAGCGTAAATGATTGTATTTGGTATGTCAATGAAGTGGTGTAACTCACTCGGCAACCAAATGGGTCAAAATAGTTGAATGAATATGTTGTTAATAATATTGTTTAAAATGTCGAGTTGCAAACATAAAAGTGAATGACCATCACTCGTTGATTGGTTATAAATAAAGCGTAAGCCGTGAAGCGGACACGCTAAACTTGTTGCAAAATGAACCCTGGTATGGGGATTAAAGTTCAGAAATTATGCTTGTCAAATTGTTCAGAAAAGCATGTTTAAAATCCTAGTTAAATAAGTATGTCGTTGATGTCATTGTTAAAATAGCCGTGTTGGAATGTCAAAGAAGTGATGTAACTCACTCGACAAATCCAACGGGTTAAATAATGGTCGATTTGTTAGCGCTTGAAACAACTTAAACATCATTCGTTAAATTTGGGTTATAAAGCGTAAACCATGGAATGGAAGTGATACGCTAAGCTTGACAAACCCGGGAATGGGTAATTATGGTGAGAAACCAACATTGATGAATTAGGTAAGTACGCGACCTATGGTTTCGTTATGTCATGTTATTTATTTATTTTAGTCCGTTGTGTTGGAAAATAGCTAAACAAGAAAACCCGTTATGTCACGGAAGTGACGAAGTGCTTTAGATGATTAAAATGGGTCAAAACATGTGTTAGAATAGATTTTTGGAATGTCTTGAATAGTGGTCTTCATTTGGCATCCAAACGGGTCAAAACAAGTCGAGTAGTAAACTTTGAAGTTAATGACCATCACTTGTTGAATGGTTATAAACAAAGCGTAAGCCGTGTAGCAGACACGCTAAACTAGTTGAGAAATTTAGCCCTTAATATGGGAATTAAAGTTCGGAAACTTAAACATGTCAAGTAGTATTAAAAAGCAAGTTTGAAACCTTGGAAACAAGCCTGAAGGTTATCGCGTAAGCAATCCCTCGAGAGGGAAGCGAAACGCCATAGTTGGTAAAATCTAGATATGTGTAAATGGCCCTAATCATGTGATAACTAATATAAAAGTTGCGGAACTTGTAAATAAATGGGTCAAATAAACAAGAGACAAATTATAGGACAACTGTTTTTAAAATGATATTTTTATGCAAACCGTGTTGATAAACGTGTTCGTAATTAAATTACGGTCATGTAGGAAAAGAATCGGCAAAACTACAAAATAAGAAAGAAAATGCAGCAGCTACCGTAAGTTACGGTAGCTACCGTAACTTACGGTAGCGAGTAAAACGTTACGGTAGCTTTCTACTGCCTTACGGCAGACCACTCTTACCCAGTGGCTACCGTAACTTACGGTGGCTACCGTAACTTACGGTAGCGCCCAGAAATAAATGTTGAATTTTGCATTTCTTAGTTACTCGAATCCGTTTTTGAACGTAGTTTCAATTATGTTAATTTCCAAGGACTCTAATACTAATGTTTGTCAAAATTTTCAGTTTCTAGGTAATGCATGTACGTGGATGATGATCAAGCATATGCCTCCGAATCGAACACACACAAAACGAAGCTTCCGCGCTTGATCTATTTTGTTTTAAGAATATGTAAACACTTGTAGTCGTGTCATGAATATTTGATTAGTAGGGTTTTAACTTGAATATTAGGATCATATATTGTCTTAAAAACACGACAGTTTTTGTAAACTCCGAATTTTTGTACCAAATGCATGTTATATATTATTAAATCGGTTATTTTAAGTTTGGTCCATACA
This sequence comes from Helianthus tuberosus, assembly GCA_030545235.1. Classification (NCBI taxonomy): domain Eukaryota; kingdom Viridiplantae; phylum Streptophyta; class Magnoliopsida; order Asterales; family Asteraceae; genus Helianthus; species Helianthus tuberosus. The sequence continues at coordinate 119,560,764 of CM060409.1, forward strand.
AGTTGGTAATCAGAGCTCAAGGTTGTTAATAAAGTGTGTTCGGTTCAAGCTTGATCAAGCATCCGGTAAGAGCTAATTGTTTTAAGTAGACTTAGTAAATATAGAAAATGAATACGATTAGATGTGCATGGGAAGAGTGCGTAATACACTCAAACCCGGAAGTGCACCAAACATGAATGGTCTAAGCAAGTTGTGAACTTGGCTAAACCAAAGCAAAAGATGCAAATGATACAAAATGAAATGTTTAACAATTAATATAAACATCCAGATTCAAGATGACTGATGAAGGCAATGATGATGATTCGGTGCCGAAAGTCAAAACCGGATAGATGAAAGAAATGTCCGGTGTAACCGGGGGCGAATTAGCATCTCAATTAACTGAAGAGATGAAAGCTAAAATTTCCGAGGAAGTCGGAGAGGCAATAGAAGCCAGTCTACCGCGGTTCGCCGAGAGACTACAAACCACAATTTTGCAAGCAGTAGAGGATATGATAACTGAATTAAAAGATAGTCTCTCACAAGAAAAAGATGACGGGAGTGAGTCAGATGTAGACCCAAGACCCGTAAAGAAATCAAGGCCCGATACCCCGAAAAAAAGACAAAGTCTTCCCACGCGACAGCCACGGAGGCTAAAGCTGAACCTGATGTCGTTTCAGGTATACTTATTACAAATTTAATTTCGCTATAAATTTTATTCAATATTAGTGTGAACAATAGTTGCATAGGGGCATATATGAGTAGTGAAACGGGCGAGTTATGTAGAAGAAATATATATGCATGAGAAAATAAGCAATGGTGAGCGTGTGAAACCAAGGCAAAAGAAATCACGATAAATATTGTTGTGGGAAGGAGTGCGTGTACACTCGAACCCGGGAACTTAATAGAGTGAATAACTGGCGTATTGGGAAGAAGGGTAATAACACCCGATGATCAAACCCTAATTAATCTAACCCTATGAGGAAGGTTGGATGTGATGATATAAAAGATTAGTAAAATAAACGTTATGAAAGTGTTAGATTAAGAACGGGTAAACCCCAAAAGCCGAATAACAATAGCAGTAGTTTACCAAATAATACTTGAGAAATGGGCCTTCGGGACATTAGTAAAAGAAACAGACCTAAGGGTCGCTAACAAAAGAAAGGTGGTGTTCGGATTAAATAAGTAAAATGCTTGATGATAAAGGTAAACGGATGTAACACCTCAAAAATTCACGTCCTATAATGTATTGACACGTGTCATAAGCTTGAACGTGTGAAAGAATATTCTAGAGGGACTAAAAGTTGACAAACATGAAAAGTATGTGAATATACGTGTTCTAAATGTCAACAGTGAGTAAATATATTGTACATTTTCCCTACATGATGCTCATACCTTCAAACGAATAAATCACGGATCATACGAAGCTAAATAAGAAGGAAATTGAGAGATTACAAACCACAGGGGTTAAATGTGTTAACATGTTTAAGTTATACCTCTGAGTGACCTTTTAGCCAACCCGAAGCCTTGTAACGGTTAATTATGCTCACTAGAATGCACGATATAAATTTCATAAAGTTTCGTTATCGCATGAGCAAGTTGTGATCAAATTCGTATGCGAGGGGTTAAAGCGTCAATGTTGAAAGTTATGGCTTTTCGGGTGATAACAAAGTGATCAAAGACTAAATAAAGTGGGTATAAGTCCTAAAGCCCTTGTAGGTAAATAAGAAGGGGTCAAATTGCAAGAAATAAGTTGGTTGCCCCTTCGAATGCATGAAAGGCCAACTTTTGGCTCCTGAGGAAGCCTTGCGCACCGCAAGGATCTACCCTTACGGTGCGCAAGGGGTGTGCCAGCAACCAGAAACCAGCTGTTGCCTGTTTCAGCTAAATTTTCGACCCTTAAACATTTTTCCACATCTCCCTTGGCCCCTAAACAATCCCTAAACACTTAGGGACACTTGTTAATCAGTTGTGGGCACTTGTAGACTTGTGTGTCAACTTCTTATGGTGATTAAACTCGCTATATAAGGCCATGAGTTGCAACCATTTGATCATTCATCTCTTGTGAAATTCTGGAGCCTTTGGGAGCTTAAGAGCAGACACAAGACCTTCCTAATCAAGCATAGGACTCCAGTAAGTTTACTAATCCTTCCTTAATTAAGTTTTAGCCTAGTTTTAGCTTAAAAGTCAAACCGTCGTAATTAACGGTTGACTTTAAGATTAATCACTAATGGTCCAGTGATTAGTCGAATCAAAATTAGTTATAAGTTGGTAATTATGTGGGTAATAAACCCTCAAAAGGAATCCCCCTGATTCCCACTCTAACTAGGTCAAATGTCGGGTCAAACTTATTAAGAAAAAGTCAACAGAATGTTTAAATTACAATTTATGCATAATTAGCAATGTAGAACACTTATAACCTGTTTGATCATTAAAATAACTTGGTAATTAGTGTAAGAACATGTCTAAACATGTTCCACCCGACAATTTACGATATAGACCCGGTTTGGAACCGAAAGTCGCATAGTTTGACTTTCACTTTGACTTTTAGTTCTGACCCGCTTTAGTATGATTTGGAAATGCCTTAGAGCTTCCTTAGGACCAGGCTACATGTTAGCATAACCCTCTGTGGTTGGTTCATTGATTGACCCATTCGTTTACGCGTTTCCGTTAATTGCTCATATGTTGACCATTATGCCCTTATTACCTTAAAACGTGATTTTTGGAAATGTAAAAGAGTAGAAACTTTAAATACTGATATTTAAACTTGTATGCAAAATTTGACATCAGTTTGAGGTGTAGGTTAAGAGTTATGCTCGTTAGCGTAAAATTAAAGCTTTATGTTAATTTAACGGCGTAGTTAGCGTATAGCCTACTTAAACATACTTTTTGATATAAAATCTTTTACCCACTGATGTAATATATTATTTTGGGATTTTTAAAGATTTTTAATAAATTTTAGGCTGAGCATAACTAGTAGTCGTAGGCTTAATCCGGTAATTGTCGGTTTTGCCCTTACGGGCCATAAAATGAGTTTTACATATCTAAACGACTCCAAACCTTTTGCTACTGATCACATATGATAAATAAATTATTTTAAGCCTTCTGGAAATATAAAAATATCATATTTAAGTATCGAACCCGGAAGTGGCCTTTAATCGCCTTTTTAAGCGTTTTTAACGCATAGTATGTACTTAAACTATTTTCAACATACAAGGGTTGATACCTAATGATATTTGAGGCAAATTATAATATTTTAACAGTAAGCAAAGGTTGATAAACTCAGACTTCAGTTTTGAGCTTTACGGCTTATGTGAAATTACCAAAATGCCCTTCGGTGCATAGTTTGGTTATAATTGATAAATTTCACATATATACTTTATCCTACTGTTATAACTTATCAAAATAAGTATTTTCGCTGATTATACCAGACCTGTAACTCAGGTAAATACTTAAACTCTTTTATAACCTTTTAAATGACCAAACTACCCTACGAGGCCTAGTTTGTGTTTAAATACGTTTTGGGCATAATGAAAGACATCTTACTGATGTCACAACATATTTGAGGCATAATTAACTTAGGAAACCATAAATGACTCTCATGATTACCCGTCATGCGTTATTCGCGTTCGGTTCGGTTTATTTAACTAGTTTGCATAAATTAGCCGAAACGGGTCAAACGTTATCGTTTTTATCTCAAAATCCAGAATGTGTTTAGTTTACCCATATTATACAAGTCTCCAAACTTGTCGGGTCTAAATCACATCCTATTCCGGTCTTCGCTTAATCATGCGTTTTGAACCATAAACCTTTCTTTAAAACTAACCGGTCTAAGTTACGACTTAAATAAGACCCGTTAGGAATTTAATAGGTTAATAAAACCTTCGTTACAGATTGAGAGCCCTAGTAGAAGTACTTGTGCTTGCTGATTAGAATATACGGCTGAGTATAAATTGCATTGCTAGCTCAGGTAAATACTTTTAACTTATTTTCCCTTATACGGGCTTGGGATACGGTATTATAAAAATACCGCTTGGTCGGGTGTAGAAACCTTTTAATCGGAGATTATTAAATTGCATAATCCCGTTTTAATCTGTATTGATTGATAACAAATAACATTGGGGGTTAATGACCGTGTCCTGGATATCCTTGGCTCATTTTAAAAAGTGAATGGCCACGACGTAAGCACAAGGTGTAGGCAAAACACCTCCTGTTGCATATGTAAAACGTATTCTCACTCGTAAGGGTATCTTCTTGTGAGATTATATTTGTGGTGTGTCGATTAATCTTGTCCGGCTTGTATTGTATAATCACCGGCCCTAAATGTTGGACAACCATGTAAATCGGATACAAGATCTTTATTAATAAAATTGTCCCAAGTATAAAAGATTAAATTTTGCCTCGTGCATTTTAATCAAATTATAAAAGATATTTTTGCCACGTGCATTCAAATCAATTTTCTTAAACTCTTTTCAAAATGAGTCAGTTAATTGTATTTACCAGTGTAAACTGACGTATTTTCCAAAAGGTTAAGTGACAGGTACTATGCGTAATTGGCTGGGAGCTCAGGGCGTCATTAGGGAATCTTGCAAGTTCTAGATGCCTAAAGTCTATTGAACAGTTTTCTTTTATTGATCCGCCTGTGGATCCTTTACCTTCCGTTGTAATACTTTAACATTACTTATATTCAGAATGTAATATATTTATCTTTTGCTTCCGCTGTGCATTTATATATTGTGTTGTTTGACTATTACGTTGCCAACCACGTCACGATAATCCCCCACCGGGCCCACCGGTGACACGTGGAAATCGGGGTGTGACAAGTTGGTATCAGAGCCAACACTGAGTGAATTAAACACTAGCCTTTTGTGTTTAATCTCAGTTACACAATTGCACAATTCTAAACTTTCGAGTCTAGACTGAACATAGGGTTATTCTAAATCCTAACCTGGAAATTTTACTTCCAAAAATTTTTATTGAATACGTCACCAAGCGAAGAAGCCGTAATAGGAGTCCTCCACACCCGGAGCCTAGAAATGCTGAGCTTCGTACCGCGGCTAGAATGAAACGAGCATCCAAGGAGAAAGCATTCAGAAATAACTTGAAGAAGAAACTCCTTTTGCTGAAGATCGTTCCCTTAATAGTCCTCATAAGGACATATTTATCTTTCAGTCCCTTTAAGGATACATTATTCCTTTCAAAGACCCGCTTAGGGCAACTCTGTACTTTTATTTTCATATAATGGATTGATTAAATTAAGTTATCATTCTAAACATGAGATATGAAATAAATGGAAAATAACATCCCTTAGAAGGGAAGTGCCTACGGGCTATAATTAACGTCCTCTGAGACTAAAGACGGTGGTAGCCTACAACTCTCTGTCAAGGAAAAGTAATGAACTTTGATTCACACCTAAATGCCTCGATCCCAAACGATCATGGCTTATAAATTAAACTTGTCCACGTGACTAAGCCTTTTGTGCTATTACTAAATGCCTCGATCCCAAACGATCATGGATTATAAATTAAACTTGTCCACGTGACTAAGCCTTTTGTGCTATTACTAAATGCCTCGATCCCAAACGATCATGGCTTATAAATTAAACTTGTCCACGTGACTAAGCCTTTTGTGCTATTACTAACTTATAAATTTGCCTCGATCCCAAACGATCATGGCTTATAAATTAAACTTGTCTACGCGACTAGGCCATTTGTGCTATTATTAACTTATAAATTAGGATTTTTGATAAAAATCCTGAATAAAATAAATATCCTTCCTTCCCTGCCAGTAGGCATTTTAAAAAAGAATCTTAAAGGTGAAACCTAGCCTACGCGGCCAAGATGGTGAAACCTACCCAAGGGATTCAGATCCTTGTTAACACCTAAGAACGTGTTAGCACTCCTGACAAATGTGATTCGATAAAATCACAACAGTCATCCTTATATTGGATTCTTCCAATTTTCTTATCTAGCCTAGTGATTTAGAAATCATGGCTTGTGTCATCCTATAAGATGATCACATTATAAACATCCGATAGTGATGAAGTGCCTACGGGCTAAACTTGTTGTCCGATAAGACAACGACAGTGGTGGTCTTTGACCTCCTATCTAAAAATGTTGGACCAGGTCCAAGCATAATAGTCGGTAGGACCCATACGATCTCGACTAATAGCATCTGAGAAGATAATCATATTATAACCATCCCTCAGAAGGGAAATGCCCACGGGCTATATCTATTGTCCTAAAAGTCAAAAGACAGTTGAAGTCTACAACTCCCTGTCAAGAGAAGGTAATGAACTTGATTCAAACCTTAATGCCTCGATTCTCTGAAATCATGGCTTATAAAATTTAGAACTGTCCTTGTGACTAGGCCTTTTGCGCCACTTCATTATCCTTAATGTTTTATAACTAGGATAAATTATCATGGAAAATACTAATTAAATATAACTAACAAGTTAACCAATATGGTTTATATTACCATGGTTGCTGAATCGTCAAAGATAATGATTCCATAAAAACCTCTGAATAAATCATTGTTAATATTTATGTAGTAATCAAGCTACATGGCTGGATTAGATGAAGTTAACAGCCATATGAAGGAGAACAATGATACTACCAGAATTAATGTAACTGGAGCAGAACTGCAGGCAATAATAGATTATGCTGTTACTCGAGCTCTTGATCGACAGTATGATGAATCAAATGATACCCACTCTAAGACTCTATCTGTGGCTCGTAGTAAGCCCCCTCTTAAAACACATGAGTCAAGGGAGGACGATGTTCATGACTTGTCAAATCAAAGGAGTATTCCGTCTAGACAAGTTGTGTTTCATCAAGAGACATCAGTTAAGACCTGTTCATATAAATATTTCGTCTCCTGCAAGCCCAGAGACTTTACAGGAGAAAAAGGGGCCATCGATTGCATGACGTGGCTCGATGAGATGGACGCTGTTGTTGACATCAGCGGTTGTGCGGAGCAAGATGTTGTGAAATTTGTTTCACAATCATTCAAAGGAGAAGCGTTGGCATGGTGGAGATCATTGCTTCAAGCCACGGGAAAGGTTCTACTCTACAACTTATCTTGGGAGCAATTTGTTGCATTAGTCAAGGAAAACTATTGCCCTCAGCATGAGGTAGAAAAGATAGAATCAGACTTCTTGACTCTGGTTATGGAGAATTTGGATTATCATGCATATGTGACAAGTTTCAACACTATGTCCCGCCTAGTTCCTTATTTAGTCACCCCTGAACCTAAACGCATAGCGCGTTTCATTGGAGGCCTAGCACCAGAGATAAAAGGGAATGTTAAAGCATCTAGGCCAACCACATATAGGTCCGCGGTGGACTTATCCTTATCTCTCACCTTAGATGCAATCAGAATTAAGTCTGTTAAGGCTTCTGGCGAGGGAAGAAGAGAAAGAGAGGAGGAAAACTCTCATCGATATAACAAGAAGAAGAAGAAGGGAAACTCTGAGCGCGGGAAGGATTCCGAGTTTAGGAAGAACTCGAGTCCGTCTGATAACAAACCCAAATGCAGTAACTGCAAAAAGCAACATGTACAATCGACCCACGTGCTAAATTGTGTGGAATTTGCAAGACCAAGGGTCACAAAACCTTAGATTGCAAGGGGATAAAGAACGCCACATGTTACAATTGTAACGAGGAAGGGCACATCAAAACCAACTGCCCAAAGCTTATCAAGAAGCCTGGAGAGGCCAAGAAAATAAACGCACGAGTCTTCCGGATGAACGCCAGGAAATGGTGCAGAAGGATAACTATATAGCAGGTACCTTTCCTTATCAAGCAGTTTATGCAGAAATTTACTTGATACTGGCACATATGATTCAATATTGAACAATAACTACAGAGAACTGTTGTCTCCGCCTGATTAGGACTTCGGTCATTTAATACGAGGTAGAAATTGGCCGATGATACTTTAGAAAATGCTCCAACAAACCTTAGATGGATATTTTATATCTAATAGGAATCACTCTTTTCTGATATTCCTATGGCAAGCTTTCAAGCTACCTAAATTCTTTAATATAATAAAGACAGATGTGACGTTTTGATCCTCTGTCAGAAAAGTGATGGACTAGGTCCAAATCTTAAATGCCATTGATGGTCTTTTGCGACCTAGGCTAAGTAATATTAATATATTTTAAATAACGTTCATTAAGAATGTTAAGTGCTATAATAGCCTGTATAGGTTATTGATACCGTGGTTAGTATATATTAAGGCCATCAGGATGAGAAATAGCAGTTGTTGGATTTCAACTAAGAAACTATTTTATTGGTGTTAGGAACCAATAGAGAGTATGGCAAACTCGGATAAGACAACGGTCAATCGCGCCATTGATGACGCGACGCATGATAATGATGCTGAAATTGTGAACCTTAGAATTTCCAAAGATGTTCTTCAGACTATGATAGACGCAGCTGTTGGAAAAGCTGTGAAGAAGGCTGTGAAAAAGTTCAAGGAGCCCCATGCTGCTCGGTCCAAATTTTATCTAGGACCACATTTCCTTACTCTTAAGGAGGATCTCGTTCATGCCTCTGATGCAAAGGATGAACTAAAAAGGAAAAGGGAGGTAGATAACTCCCAGAGTTCTAAGAAAAAGAACAAACAAAAGTCCGACCAGAAACCAGTATGTGAGACCTGCAAGAAGCGCCATTATGGGAAATGCAGGTTTGAACCAAAATCCAAATCGCAGCCCAGGGCTTGTGGGATCTGCAAGTCTAAGGGACATAAAACGTTGGACTGCAAAGACATGAAGAATGCAGTCTGTTTCGGCTGTAATGAGAAAGGCCACATCAAGACTACGTGCCCTAAATCTGTTAAAGGAAATGCGGTGGAGGAAGTAAAGCCTAAAATTGAAAGCGCCTAAAATGCCTGAGCTAGTCCATAAATAATGGCATCAGGTACATCCCTTGGCATCTTATCAGTAATTTAAATGCTAAGAGTTTTTATTTTGGTTCGGATACCAGTAAATCCTTCATAAACTATAAGTATAACAAGTTTTTAAAACTTTTCATAAGAACCCTATATATATTAAGTGTAAGGAAAAAACTTACAGGTAGAAAATTCACAAGGACTATTTCTTCTATTCCTGTCTGAAATCTTCAAATCATAAAATCCTAATGTACCCTCTCTCTAGATAAAGTACATCATCATATGAAATTGATATCTCTTGATCTCTATTGATTTCGGATACCAAATGGTATGACAAAAGCGCCATATGAGGATTGGTGTATCTTAATATGTTCCATAGATTGCTTCCATGCCTGATCAGTATGGAGGTTTAACGCATGGAACCACAAAGATATCCCAATGATCACATGGTACTAAAGTCAACTAATGGCATTCAAAGAAGATATCTAGAAAATATAATTTTTCCAAATAAATGTTTCCTGGTAAAGGAATCTGCGGACTCATAACATAATTGTGTCACTCTTTTGGCACAAGCGAGGATGAATGAACTGGAGCCTGAGATTTGGAAAAATCTCCGTAACCTCCTTGTATCTTGGTTATCTTCTCCTAAGTTTACCCTGTTTACCTCCCTAGAGGCAAGTAGAGTTAAGATTAACATCCCGCTTTGGGTTAGAGTGTATAAGAACTCCATGTTGATTATGGAATAACCGAAAACCTGATTAAGTAAATTTTAAGATAGGAGATTCATATAGCCTAACTCGATATTCTGAGAGTTTGATATTTGTTAGATAGGAAAGACGGTTCATTTTGCTTATGCACTCAGTACCGCAACCCTATTTTAACAACGATTGATAATCGCCATCAACTACCCAGGATCGTTGAGTTATTCAACTAGCTATAAGGATTAGCTACTCCTTAAGATTAGTTTTAAGCAAAGGTTGGGATAACCATCTCACCTTAAGATAAGCTTTTCTATAATAGCTGTTATATAAGTATCAAGGTGGCTCCTTTGGAGACCTTGTAAAGATGAAATATCAAAACATCCGTTGCATGGACGAGACTTTGGAAAGTCCACTTATCTGGATTTGAAAGTTGCATTGGAAACAACGAATAAGATCATACAAATCCCTAGTCATCTGTAAGTTGCCAATATAAGGCAGAAATTACTTCCTTTACTATAACAAATCTCGAGGTCGAGATTTCTTTTAAGGGGGTGAGGATGTAACACCTCGAAAATTCACGTCCTATAATGTATTGACACGTGTCATAAGCTTGAACGTGTGAAAGAATATTCTAGAGGGACTAAAAGTTGACAAACATGAAAAGTATGTGAATATACGTGTTCTAAATGTCAACAGTGAGTAAATATATTGTACATTTGCCCTACATGATGCTCATACCTTCAAACGAATAAATCACGGATCATACGAAGCTAAATAAGAAGGAAATTGAGAGATTACAAACCACAGGGGTTAAATGTGTCAACATGTTTAAGTTATACCTCTGAGTGACCTTTTAGCCAACCCGAAGCCTTGTAACGGTTAATTATGCTCACTAGATAGCACGATATAAATTTCATAAAGTTTCGTTATCGCATGAGCAAGTTGTGATCAAATTCGTATGCGAGGGGTTAAAGCGTCAATGTTGAAAGTTATGGCTTTTCGGGTGATAACAAAGTGATCAAAGACTAAATAAAGTGGGTATAAGTCCTAAAGCCCTTGTAGGTAAATAAGAAGGGGTCAAATTGCAAGAAATAAGTTGGTTGCCCCTTCGAATGCATGAAAGGCCAACTTTTAGCTCCTGAGGAAGCCTTGCGCACCGCAAGGATCTACCCTTACGGTGCGCAAGGGGTGTGCCAGCGACCAGAAACCAGCTGTTGCATGTTTCAGCTAAATTTTCGACCCTTAAACGTTTTTCCACATTTCCCTTGGCCCCTAAACAATCCCTAAACACTTAGGGACACTTGTTAATCAGTTGTGGGCACTTGTAAACTTGTGTGTCAACTTCTTATGGTGATTAAACTCACTATATAAGGCCATGAGTTGCAACCATTTGATCATTCATCTCTTGTGCAATTCTGGAGCCTTTGGAAGCTTAAGAGCAGACACAAGACCTTCCTAATCAAGCATAGGACTTCAGTAAGTTTACTAATCCTTCCTTAATTAAGTTTTAGCCTAGTTTTAGCTTAAAAGTCAAACCGTCATAATTAACGGTTGACTTTAAGATTAATCACTAATGGTCCAGTGATTAGTCGAATCAAAATTAGTTATAAGTTGGTAATTATGTGGGTAATAAACCCTCAAAAGGAATCCCCCTGATTCCCACTCTAACTAGGTCAAATGTCGGGTCAAACTTATTAAGAAAAAGTCAACAGAATGTTTAAATTACAATTTATGCATAATTAGCAATGTAGAACACTTATAACCTGTTTGATCATTAAAATAACTTTTAAGCTGAGCATAACTAGTAGTCGTAGGCTTAATCCGGTAATTGTCGGTTTTGCCCTTACGGGCCATAAAATGAGTTTTACATATCTAAACGACTCCAAACCTTTTGCTACTGATCACATATGATAAATAAATTATTTTAAGCCTTCTAGAAATATAAAAATATCAGATTTAAGTATCGAACCCGGAAGTGGCCTTTAATCGCCTTTTTAAGCGTTTTTAACGCATAGTATGTACTTAAACTATTTTCAACATACAAGGGTTGATACCTACTGATATTTGAGGCAAATTATAATATTTTAACAGTAAGCAAAGGTTGATAAACTCAGACTTCAGTTTTGAGCTTTACGGCTTATGTGAAATTACCAAAATGCCCTTCGGTGCATAGTTTGGTTATAATTGATAAATTTCACATATATACTTTATCCTACTGTTATAACTTATCAAAATAAGTATTTTCGCTGATTATACCAAACCTGTAACTCAGGTAAATACTTAAACTCTTTTATAACCTTTTAAATGACCAAACTACCCTACGAGGCCTAGTTTGTGTTTAAATACGTTTTGGGCATAATGAAAGACATCTTACTGATGTCACAACATATTTGAGGCATAATTAACTTAGGAAACCATAAATGACTCTCATGATTACCCGTCATGCGTTATTCGCGTTCGGTTCGGTTTATGTAACTAGTTTGCATAAATTAGCCGAAACGGGTCAAACGTTATCGTTTTTATCTCAAAATCCAGAATGTGTTTAGTTTACCCATATTATACAAGTCTCCAAACTTGTCGGGTCTAAATCACATCCTATTCCGGTCTTCGCTTAATCATGCGTTTTGAACCATAAACCTTTCTTTAGAACTAACCGGTCTAAGTTACGACTTAAATAAGACCCGTTAGGAATTTAATAGGTTAATAAAACCTTCGTTCCAGATTGAGAGCCCCAGTAGAAGTACTTGTGCTTGCTGATTAGAATATACGGCTGAGTATAAATTGCATTGCTAGCTCAGGTAAATACTTTTAACTTATTTTCCCTTATACGGGCTTGGGATACGGTATTATAAAAATACCGCTTGGTCGGGTGTAGAAACCTTTTAATCGGAGATGATTAAATTGCATAATCCCGTTTTAATCTGTATTGATTGATAACAAATAACATTGGGGGTTAATGACCGTGTCCTGGATATCCTTGGCTCATTTTAAAAAGTGAATGGCCACGACGTAAGCACAAGGTGTAGGCAAAACACCTCATGTTGCATATGTAAAACATATACTCACTCGTAAGGGTATCTTCTTGTGAGATTATATTTGTGGTGTGTCGATTAATCTTGTCCGGCTTGTATTGTATAATCACCGGCCCTAAATGTTGGACAACCATGTAAATCGGATACAAGATCTTTATTAATAAAATTGTCCCAAGTATAAAAGATTAAATTTTGCCTCGTGCATTTTAATCAAATTATAAAAGATATTTGTGCCACGTGCATTCAAATCAATTTTCTTAAACTCTTTTCAAAATGAGCCAGTTAATTGTATTTACTAGTGTAAACTGACGTATTTTCCAAAAGGTTAAGTAACAGGTACTATGCGTAATTGGCTGGGTGCTCAGGGCGTCATTAGGGAATCTTGCAAGTTCTAGATGCCTAATGTCTATTGAACAGTTTTCTTTTATTGATCCGCCTGTGGATCCTTTACCTTCCGTTGTAATACTTTGACATTACTTATATTCGGAATGTAATATATTTATCTTTTGCTTCCGCTGTGCATTTATATATTGTGTTGTTTGACTATTACGTTGCCAACCACGTCACGATAATCCCCCACCGGGCCCACCGGTGACACGTGGAAATCGGGGTGTGACAACGGAAGTCGGATAATGGGAGCGTATTACATTAAGATAAAGAACCCGGTAACGGGTTGAAAGGAAATAGGGACATAAACCAAGTAACGGTATGAGTAAAATGAACCGACACGAAGGTGACATAAGAAGTCATAGAATCGGAAAGATAATACGAAAGAAAACGAGTGTAGCCTTAGACTACGGTCGAGGTCAAATGAATTTTTGAGGCAAAAATTTATTTATTCTAAACACAAAAAAGGGGGGGTGCCTTGACGCCATATGTATGCTTATGCAATTAAATAAAGATATGAATAGAAGATGATCCATGGGATCACCATAACCTTCAGATTATAAACAATGTAAGGGTCTACGAGACCAAGATGACCATCGGGTCGCAATTACAAAGGAATAAACTATAGGGTCGCACCCTAAAAAGGTGAAGACCTACTAAAATAGTCTACGAGGCTAGGTAAAGGAACTTGCGGGTCAATATAAAGTGTGGAAACAATTATGAATTCTCGTGAAGAACAATAACGGGGAAGAATAATTCTTGTTGTCAATTCCTTGATGTGATTAATCGACATGAGTTAAATAGAGAAACATTAAACTAAAATTCAGTTTTAGTAAAGAAACGACGTTCTAACAAATATAAATACTATGAGAAAAGTTAGAAAATGGTTAATACCAAAAGAATATAAGTCTTAACACCGATAGGTGTAAGACGATGCATTCGGAAGAAGATTCATAATAATGAAATGCAGACGAAAACCTAAACTTGACGGGATGTAATCACGGGCACAAAAGTGATACAGAATACAGCCACGTTGTAATATGAGTTACTAGATATGAAATGATAAACACGCAAAGGGGCCGATGATGGCAATATAGCATACCCGAATGACGAGGTATGAGGTAAAATGGTGACTAATTAGTCTAGGCAATAAAACAAGTTGTAGTCAAAATGATGCTACGACCTATGTAGAGCGCTTGTCAATATAAGACTAGCGTGAAGTAAGTATGCTGACGAACTCAGTGACTGGATGGTCGAAAGACAACTCGGTCAAAAAGGCGACAAAGATAGGAAACAAGTGATAAAAGGTTACGATCCAATAGAACATGTGCCTAAAAGACGCACATGTCAATACGAATAAAAACCTTATGTAGAAAAAGAAAGAACGCCTTGGAAAGACGAGACAAAGATAGTAGGTTTAAAACCAAAGGGCTACTTAAAGAAGGTTTCGGGGACGAAACCGTTTTTAAGGAGGGTGGACTTGTAACACCCCGAAAATATAAAACTTTATATTTGAATTATTAAATATTAAATAAACGAGAACAAACTAACTAGGAATAGATAACCCAGTTAGTTACGAGTCTTGTTTATTGTCAAATAAGTGGATTAAAACTCCTAAATTATAAACAAAACAATAGTCAAGGGGCCTAAGTTGTTGAAAAAGGAAACTTGAATGTTTAAAATTGAAATAACCCACACCAAACACACACACTAAGGTGTGTTTGGTCGACTGGAACATAAGGGGCGACCAGGAGAAGTCCCCAAACCCTAGATTGTGCAATTTCAACAAATTGGAGGCCTAAATCAGTTCCAAAACGAAATCTGAGCATAGAATCGTGACCTCCTCAGTAAAGGGATCGTAAGGTATATGAATTTTGTTGAAAATTTCCCTCTAAAAATTCTGGATAATACTTGAAATCTCAAAATCTTGTTGCATGAATGTTATTTGGATGAGATAAGAATGACATTGTGTCTAGGAATAAACCCTAGTCAGTCACTTATCGAAATTGTGCTTATTTCTTGTGAATTCACAATCACCATTGAAGGTGATAAGTGGGTTTTGTAGTAATATGATAAACACTAGGATTATGAATGTTATTCTAGTGTAGTTGGGTCCTATGAAGTGAATTCAGATTTGTTAATGTGAAAAATTGATGTGAACAAGCTTATTTGATAATATTCTTAGCAAAATAACAAGTCATGAACTTGATCCTAGCTATGTAAAGATTTGACCCTCTAGGTGTTCGTTAAAATGCCTAAGTGAGGATTAAAATGTCAAAAATCGGATGAAAACGCATGTTTGAATTTTATAGAAAATTATGCGTTAAAAATTATGAAAAGAGTTCTAAATTAGTTGTAAATTGAAATCTTTAGGCAAGGAATCCGGATCGTCGAGCGGACAAGCCGGAGGGGATACGCGTTTGAAGGGTGTGCTCTAAAGGTACGTGACTTATCGTCTCGTTACACTTATGTAGATGAAACTAGTCGTAGATATGTTTGATATTGATATAGCGTAAATGATTGTATTTGGTATGTCAATGAAGTGGTGTAACTCACTCGGCAACCAAACGGGTCAAAATAGTTGAATGAATATGTTGTTAATAATATTGTTTAAAATGTCGAGTTGCAAACATAAAAATGAATGACCATCACTTGTTGATTGGTTATAAATAAAGCGTAAGCCGTGATGCGGACACGCTAAACTTGTTGCAAAATGAACCCTTGGTATGGGGATTAAAGTTCAGAAATTATGCTTGTCAAATTGTTAAGAAAAGCATGTTTAAAATCCTAGTTAAATAAGTATGTCGTTGATGTCATTGTTAAAATAGCCGTGTTGGAATGTCAAAGAAGTGATGTAACTCACTCGACAAATCCAACAGGTTAAATAACGGTCGATTTGTTAGCGCTTGAAACAACTTAAACATCATTCGTTAAATTTGGGTTATAAAGCGTAAACCATGGAATGGAAGTGATACGCTAAGCTTGACAAACCCGGGAATGGGTAATTATGGTGAGAAACCAACATTGATGAATTAGGTAAGTACGCGACCTATGGTTTCGTTATGTCATGTTATTTATTTATTTTAGTCCGTTGTGTTGGAAAATAGCTAAACAAGAAAACCCGTTAAGTCACGGAAGTGACGAAGTGCTTTAGATGATTAAAACGGGTCAAAACATGTGTTAGAATAGATTTTTGGAATGTCTTGAATAGTGGTCTTCATTTGGCATCCAAACGGGTCAAAACAAGTCGAGTAGTAAACTTTGAAGTTAATGACCATCACTTGTTGAATGGTTATAAACAAAGCGTAAGCCGTGTAGCGGACACGCTAAACTAGTTGAGAAATTTAGCCCTTAATACGGGAATTAAAGTTCGGAAACTTAAACATGTCAAGTAGTATTAAAAAGCAAGTTTGAAACCTTGGAAACAAGCCTGAAGGTTATCGCGTAAGCAATCCCTCGAGAGGGAAGCGAAACGCCATAGTTGGTAAAATCTAGATATGTGTAAATGGCCCTAATCATGTGATAACTAATATAAAAGTTGCGGAACTTGTAAATAAATGGGTCAAATAAACAAGAGACAAATTATAGGACAACCGTTTTTAAAATGATATTTTTATGCAAACCGTGTTGATAAACGTGTTCGTAATTAAATTACGGTCACGTAGGAAAAGAATCGGCAAAACTACAAAATAAGAAAGAAAATGCAGCAGCTACCGTAAGTTACGGTAGCTACCGTAACTTACGGTAGTGAGTAAAACGTTACGGTAGCTTTCTACTGCCTTACGGCAGACCACTCTTACCCAGTTGCTACCGTAACTTACGGTGGCTACCGTAACTTACGGTAGCGCCCAGAAATAAATGTTGAATTTTGCATTTCTTAGTTACTCGAATCCGTTTTTGAACGTAGTTTCAATTATGTTAATTTCCAAGGACTCTAATACTAATGTTTGTCAAAATTTTCAGTTTCTAGGTAATGCATGTACGTGGATGATGATCAAGCATATGCCTTCGAACCGAACACACACAAAACGAAGCTTTCGCGCTTGATCTATTTTGTTTTAAGAATATGTAAACACTTGTAGTCGTGTCATGAATATTTGATTAGTAGGGTTTTAACTTGAATATTAGGATCATATATGGTCTTAAAAACACGACAGTTTTTGTAAACTCCGAATTTTTGTACCAAATGCATGTTATATATTATTAAATCGGTTATTTTAAGTTTGGTCCTTACAAGAGCCCTGATGATTGTAGTCTAGACTCGAGAAGGAATCCTAGTTCGCTACAATCGAAGCTCTGATACCAAACTGTCACACCCTGACTTTTGCGGAAGCGTAATTATGTGTGACTTGCTTAATATCACTGCATTCAACCATAACAAACAACTATATGATAAAATTAAAGATGTCCATCCATTATTTTAAGTTTTAAAACATTACAACAACATTGTTTAGAAATCCAACACAGACTTCAATCCATAATACAAACCATGCAATTTGTTTTAGAGTTCCATAAGGACTCAACAAAAGACTTTAAATAAAACCAGACTTTGAAAGGTGTGTCTTATCTAGGATAAGACACACTATCCAAATCTTTAGACTTCGGATGACATCTTTTATTCTCAACATTACTTGAAACTTCCAAATGCCCGCCAGATCCACATTTAATTCCCTGAAATACATGTAGTTTGAAAACATCAACAAAAGTTGAGCGAGTTCATGTGTTTGTATGTGTGCACGAATAAACCTTTGTAATCTTTGTAAGTATGTATGTTTTGTAAACCCCGGTATGAAAGCAAACAAGGAAACAGATCAATTAATGGTTTGCAAGGCCATTAACATGTGTGCAACGGCTTAGGAAGGCTCAAACCTAGCAGATTTTGTACTGGGCCTCCGACTATAAGACATAGTCACCTCATGGGCCAAACCCAGGTCCACATGGGTGTGGGCTCGCAACACCCAAATAGATCTATCACTCATGTCCCTCGGTCCTAACACGAGCATTAATGGTCTTAAGAGTGTGCCTACCCATTCACATGATCTATAGTGCATTACATAGCTAACCATACCAATTGTAATCGTTTGTAAACATTTTGTAACATGTACTTCACCCCCGAAGTTATAAAAAAAAAACAGTTAAAAGAAAAGGGGGACATGAACTCACAGTCTTGCGTTCTTCGCAACCAACGGTAACTCAAAGCTTTTCCTTGTGTACACGACTACCTACAACGTACTACGGTTTATTAGACGAGCGGGTCGTGCCTTGACTTTGTATTAATTAGTGTCTTTGAGTTACGTTTCCTTGTGTCTTCAATATTATTCCAAGTTATATAATTATTTGTTAAAATAATAAATATTTTAACTTAAATTATATTGATTAAATTTTGGAATAATAGTTAAAATAATATATTTTAACTTGTTACTTTTCAAGTATTTAAAAATGTATATCCTTCCCAATGATAGGCGTATTTGTATTTGTATTCGTATTCTTATACTTGTATATTTTTGCCATGTATTGGTGTCGTATTCCGGAGTGTATCCATACGTACGAGAATACATATTTTCTTGTAATTGTTAAGTATTCTTATACTTAATTTTGTATTAACTTTTCCGGATTAATATCTTTAATAAAAATCCATCAATATATATTTCCAAAATATATATTTTAAGAAATATTACTTAGAAAAATTATTAATTTTTCCCTTGGTAAAAATATTTATAAGTCTCATACAAGTCTCAAAAATAATATATTTCCAAGTCTAACTTAGGAAATATATATAAATTCATTTTTCATCCAAAATAATATATTTCAAGTTTATTTAAGGAAATACATTTTCTCCCAAAAATAATGTATTTGATGTTTGTTTGAGAAAATATATATTTTCTTCCAAAAATAAAGCATCTTCTATAAATTCCAAGAAAATATATATATTTTTACTTGCCAAAAATAATATATTTTCTCCTTGTAAAAAATATGATATAATTTTGTAATAATTGTAAAAATCAAATTTTTATTCTCTTAGTGTCCAAAATATTATTTACCAAAATATACTCATGAATAAATTTTCCGGAATATTTTGTAAGTTATATTCCTTTGTTCGGTTTCACCAACATTTTGGGTATTATTTGAATATTTATTCCTTGGGATTTTGGTAATATTTTGGATTGTAATTTCTTGGTATTTTGATGAGTTATATTATTTCAAGTCCTAAAATAATATAACTAAAACACATAATATATAAATAATCACACACATGGTGCCTTCTAAATATATATTTCCCTAAATAAATATTTAGTCACTTTTATTTATAAAATCAACCTCCAATATTTTTAATTTTTGTAACAAAAATTATGGCAAACTTTATGTAAAAATTCATTGTTTGAAATATACTTGTAAATATTTGTTTAAAAATATTTTTCTAAGTGTTTAATTTTTAGAAAATTTTTACCATAGTTTCCCCTAAAAATGGAGGTTTCCATGCCTTCAAGGCATATCATTTTCTTTTTTAAATCAACACAATCAACAATAAACAATCTACACTTACCAATTTTGCCAAAAACAAGCATAAACTACCACTTCATGAACTTGAAAATTTATAAAAATGTGTAGTAACTTACTAGTGTATTTAGTAAGTCTTGTTACCCTTTCAAGTGTGGTTGTTTATTTAAAAACTTCATTTTTAAAGAAAATAGTTCTTTACAACTTGTGATCACTTTTTCTAAAAATGCTTCTTCTTGGATTTTTCTTGTTACATTAGTGTTTCTACACTTGTTTAACCTTTAAAAATGTGGTTTATTCATTTAAGAACCAAGATTAAGTAAACTTTGTATTTTTAACTTGGTTTCTTGATAAGTCATTCTTGAAATATTAGATTTACAAGACTTACATCTTACTTTGATCATCACTTTACAAGAAAACAATATATTCTTTCAAATTCATGATTTATGTGAGGATGATCCATTGATCTCTAACATTTTCATCCTCTCATCTTGCTAGATTATGTTTTTAATCATCATCTAGCAAGATCATATGATGATCTACATCATTAACATAAACAATCAATCATCAAGTAGCACATTCAACACTAAACAACATGATTTCTTAAGATATTAAGTTTATGTTTATGTTTCATGTTCTTGTTTCTTAGTGTTCTTCAAGATTAACATCATGTATCTTCTTTTAACCAACAAAATATGATGAAAAATGAAGAGTTTAGTGTTCTTACTACTAGCTCATGGCTAGGGATGATCAAGAGAAGAAATGAAGTGGATAAAAGCAAATGGTGAAGGTCCTTCAACTTCCGAAAGCTCCAAGCTTCTTTGTGCACCTTCTAACACCGTTGTATGAGTATAGATTGGATGGATGAAGGTTGAATGATGGTGGTAATGTTGTTGTTGCTCTCGGCCGTGAACAAGAAGGAGAGAAGAGAAGAAGTGTGTGTGTTGGTGTGTGAAAGAATGAGAGTTATGATATTAGTGGTTACTTATAAATCCAACTTCATAAGTTTAACTCTTGGTTCTTATCTTTATTAAAGCACCAACAAGATCCATTATAATAACTAAACAAATCACAAGTGGGGCCACATGGTTGGGCCGTAAACTAGGTAGGGGGTATAGGCTTAGGTTTAACTAGATAGTTAGTTAATATGGTTAAGATCCAAGTATTAGTTAGGTATTTAGTTAGTAGATATTTATATAGTGTGTTATGATGTTCGGGGACCATAACTAGCTTGGTAATGTTAAAACAGTGCTTTTAGTGAAAATTTGGTGTTTCGGGTAGTGTCCGGTTGTTCGGTTGGAGACTGGTTCGTTAATGTTCTAAACTATGCAGTTTAGTGAGCTTTATGTACCCTTTTGTGACAGTTTCGATTCCCAAAACTTAGGAAAGCATTCAGTACCATTTAACCATATTTCTGCATGATATTAGAGTGTCTAAATGCTGAATTTGCTGATTTTCTGCAGAATTCTGCAGTTTATGTGAGTTTTAGGCACTTTCCGGCACTTAAACTATCTTTAGGAAGGCAGTTTTGTGATCCGTACTTTCCTACACACTATACTAGTGTCATACTTGGTTTCTGGCCCATTCTATGTCTCAACACCTTGTCTGTCTATGTACTGAACTCCGTCAGCATTTTTCTGATTTGTATGATAACTGTGCTAACTGTGTTTCGTGCATCATTTGAGTCAATAAGGTTCTCATGCAATAATGATATGCCATTATGAAATATGTGATGCACATGTATGTATAAAGCAATAATCAGAAAGCAGTTCAAATTATTAATTGTAATGCAGCACAGTCATTAAGCACTGATCACGGTTTAATAGTTGTACGGATACCTGGAATTTTGACGGTTGTCACACCCATCCGTTCGGATAGACTGTTGAACACTTAACTCACTTTTATCCCTTCAACATTCTGTTTACAACCATTCAGCCCTGAGGAAGACTTATGCATCTGTTTCCGTGCACAGGCTGACTCGACGTGCTTCCTTCAATCCAATCCAGCTTGTGTTTACTTGCTAAACACACACTGTGAGTATACTCGAACCCATTTTCTTTAACGCACTTTTGGGTTTTACATACGTTCTATATTAAAACACAACACACAACGCAAACACTTTATAAACGCTAACTGCTTCCACATGCTATACGTGATTTTTTGAATGCTTGTTACTATGCCTATACAGTGTTACACTAGACCGCCTCTAGCAACGATAGTACTATAGTTTGGACTCAGCACTTGTTGTGACAAGGTGTAACACCCTGCGTTCAGATACTTTTATTGTCTTAGCACGTCTTATCGTACTTCCTACCCTGTGATACTTGTACACTCGAGACGACCGATCATAATGAAAATGAGACTATTTTAATCATAATTGTGTTAAACTACGTGCAAACTATTACACTACGTGATGCTTCCTATATGTGAACGATGTGTTTATCCTAGATTCTTGACTCTTTGTTATGCTTTAATAATTAATGAACGAGAAACTAATTTAACACGAACACGAAACACGGGTTTACTCATGTTAGTTATGTTAATCATGTGTTTAGATGTAATGATATTATAAAACATAATAATGATTACTCGCAATAATACGCAACGCTTAACCTCGCTTGCAAAACGAACCAAAGTTGGAAAACTAACAAACGCGAACCGGCCGCCCGAATGGCCATCCGCCCGGATGACCATCCGGACATTGCCACTCACCACCGCCTTAACACGTAACCCATCCAAACATAGCAGACGCAGCCTCAGCAGCAGCAACCACAACAAGTAGCCCGCAGAAGGACCTTCAACATCAATGTCCGCCAGGCTCTGACTATCAACAATGTTGTTAATGGTACATTCCTTGTTAACGGTATTTATGCTTCTTGCTTATTTGATACTGGAGCCGATAACTGTTTTGTGTTGTTTGAATTCAAAAAGCTCCTAAAACGTAAACGTGCTAACCTCCCAACGCCCTTCGATGTGTAAATTGCCACCGGAAGAACCGTCACCGTCAGCTCTGTCCTCCGTGATTGTACTCTCGAACTCAACAACCACGTTTTCCTGATCGATCTCATTCCTATGCAACTTGGTAGTTTCGATGTCATAGTAGGCATGGATTTTCTTCGTGAAAATCGTTCCGAAGTTGTTTGTTTCGAAAAGATGATTCGTTTCTCCCTTTCAAACAGCGACCAATTATGTGTTTATGTCGAAGTATCCTCGAAAGAACTGAAACTTATGTCGTGCATTCAAGCGAGCAAGTATCTCTGCAAGGAATACTTTGCTTTCTTAGCCCATATTGTAGTAGCGAAGGAGGAAAAGAAAACTGTGAAGGACGTTCCCGTTGTTCGTGATTTCCCTAACGTTTTTTCCGACGATTTACCTGGTATACCCCTACCCGCGACATCGATTTCTGTATCGACCTTATTCCTGGAGCTAACCCTATTGCTAAGCCCCTTATTCGCCTCGCACCGTCCGAAAAGCATGAACTTTCTAGCCAACTCCAGGAGTTACTTGATAAAGGCTTCATACGCCCTAGCACATCGCCTTGGGGCGCACCTGTCCTTTCATGAAAAAGAAGGATGGATTGTTCCGAATGTGCATCGATTATAGGGAACTCAATAAGCTTACTATCAAGAATCACTACCCTCTACCCCGAATCGATGATTTATTTGATTAACTACAAGGTGCTACGTGTTTTTCTAAGATCGATCTACGTTCTGGTTACCATCAACTGCGAATTCAATAGCAAGACATCCCTAAAACCGCTTTTCGTACCCGTTATGGCTATTACAAATTCGTGGTCATGCCTTTTGGTCTCACCAACGTACCCGGGGTCTTCATGGATTTGATGAACTGTATGTGTAAACCTTTCCTTGATTGCTTCGTTACTGTGTTTATCGATGATATCCTTTTCTACTCGAAGTCGAGAGCCGAACACGAGCAGCATCTTTGTTTAGTTCTCGAGCTTATCCAAGGGAATCGCCTCTACGCCAAGTTCTCCAAGTGTGAATTATGGCTCGAAGAGGTTCAATTTCTCGGTCACATCGTCAACAGTTAAGGAATTCACGTCGACCCCGCGAAGATTGAAGCAGTTAAGAGTTGGATTACACCGAAAACCCCGTCCGAAGTTCGTTCTTTTCTCGGATTGGTGGGCTATTACCATCGATTTATCGCTGATTTCTATAAAATCGCCATTCCTCGCACCTCCGTAACGCATAAAGACAAGCCATTTGTTTGGGGAACCGAACAAGAGGACGCCTTTCAAACTCTTAAGCCTATACTTTGCAACGCTCCCATACTCGCGCTACCCGATGGAAACGACGACTTTGTTGTTTACTGCGATGCCTCTAACCTAGGTCTTGGTTGTGTTCTTATGCAACGAGACAGGGTTATCGCGTACGCATCTCGCCAACTCAAGGTCCATGAGAAGAACTACACAACCCACGATCTCAAACTTGGTGCAGTTGTTTTTGCGTTAAAGATATGGCGACACTACCTTTATGGTACCAAGTGTACGGTCTTCACCGACCATAAGAGCCTACAACACATCTTGAACCTGAAAGAACTAAACATGCGCCAACACAGATGGGTTGAACTTCTCAACGACTACGATTGCGAGATACGCTACCACCTAGGCAAGGCAAATGTCGTCACTGACGCTCTTAGCCGACGAAGCTATTTACATAGTGTTCATAATGTACAAGCCCAACACGACCTCAAATCTCTCATTCGCGACGCTCAACACGCTTGTTTTCTCAAGAACACTTTGAAGAAAGAAAGAATCTGTGGAACCGAAAATTAGTGAATAAACCGAATGGTATTTTTCACTATCTCGGCCGTGTTTGGATCCCTAGTCGCAATAATCTCTGAGAGATTTTGTTGACTGAAGCCCACAAATCCTGATACTCCATTCACCCTGGTACCGACAAGATGTACCAGGACCTTCGTTCCAGGTATTTGTGACAACTGGCACTTTTCCATGTATTCCGTACAATAATAAACAGTAATCTATGCTTTAATGACTGTGCATGATTGAATTAACAAGATGAATGAATTTTTTATTACTGTCATACGCACACAAAGGTATTTCATGTTGCAAGATTGTTCATCATTATTACATTAAACACAATATGGTTCAATAAGTGCACAGAACAAAGATAGCACAGTTATCAAACAAACTAGAAGTACTGACGGGAGTTCAGTACCCAGATAAACATGATGTTAAGACACAGAATAAGCCCCGGAACCAAGTGATGATTTAGTTGCCGGAAAGTGCCAGAAACACGCTAAAACTGCAGAATTCTGCAGAAAACACCAAAATTCAGCAATTTTCAGCTTTTTAAAAACAACATATAATGCAAATTATGGTTTAATGGTCCAGAATACCTTCCTAAGTGTCGGGAATCAAAACTGTTATAAAAGCCTACATAAAGCACACTAAACTGCGTAATTTAGCACCTTAACGAACCGGTAACCAACCGAACAACCGGACACTACCCGAAACACCAAATTTTCACTAGAAGCATTGTTTTAGTGTTTCGGAGCTAGTTATGGTCACCGAACATCATAACACACCCTAAAAACCCTAAACACATAAAACACTAACTAATACTATTACTTTCCAACCAAACTACCTAACTAATCTTTGAAACCAAACTCATACCCCCCCCCTCTAATTACGGTCCAACATAGGGACCCACTTGATGATTTCTTTTAAATACTTTAGTAGATATGTTGGATGGATTAAGGACATAGTGACCAATGTTTAATCTTTTTGTTGGAAGAAACTTTATTAAATACCACAAGACTAAACTCACTTCATTCATCACCAACTTCACCACACCATCTTCTCTCCTTCCCCCCTTTGTTCTCGGCTCCAACACACCACACATCAACCACCATTTTCATTCCATTAACAACCAATCCATGGTGATTCAAGGGTGCTAGGAGCTAAGTTAAGAAGCTTGAAGGCATTGGAACTTGAAGGACCACCTCCTAGAGCTTTTATCCACCTTGTTCATCATCTTCTTCATCTTTTATTCTTCCCTAGCCCTTGTGCTAGTAGTAAGCTCTTTATAACTTGATTTTACTTCTCATTTTGATGGATAAAAGTTTATGTAAGTGGTTAATCATAAGAATAAAAAAGAAACAAGAAGATGATCTTCAACATAAAGCTAAATAACATAAGAATCTATGCTGATTTAGTGTATGTATGATACTTGGTTGTTGATTGCTTGTGTTTATGATGTTGGTAATTATAAGAAGCTTGCTAGATTGTGATTAAACACATGATCTAGCAAGTGAGAGGATGAATCTTGTGAAAAAACAAAATGATCATCCTCTATGTTCATCATGAACTTGAAAATGAAGTTGTTTTAGAGTATGATGATGATGGATACATGTTATGAGTCTTGTAAATAGATGATTTCAAAAATAGTTTTCTCAAGAAACCAAAGTTATTTACAAGATTTACAAGATCATGATTTTTAAAGAAACTAACCACGTTTTAAGTGGTAAATCAAAGCTAGAAACATGTTGTTAACAAGAAGAATACAAGAAAAATCATTTTTAGAAAATCATCTTACAAGTTGTAAAAGACTAAATTTGTCAAGAATGAGATTTATAAACAAATAACCATATTTTCAAGGGTAACTAAACTTACTTAAGAACATATTAAGTTACTACAAATTTTTACAAAGTTTCAAGTTCATGATGTAGTGCAAATTGCATGATTTTGGCTCATGGTAAGTCTTAAATGAATTGTTGATGATTGATGATGATTTTAAAAGAAAATGATATGCTTTTAAAGCATGGAAAACTCCATTTTTAAGGGGAAACTATGGCAAATTTTTTGTAGAAATTAAACACTTAGAAAAATATTTTTAAACAAGTGTTTACAAGTAAATTTTAATCAAGGTTTTCATATAAAAATTTGCCATAATTTTTGTTACAAAATTTACAAATATTGGAGGTTGATTTTTTATAAATAAAAGTGACTAAGTATATATTTAGGGAAATATATATTTAGATATCACACTTGTGTGCTACTTGTATACTATGTGTATTAGTTATATTATTTAAGGACTTAAAAATAATATAACTCACCAAAATACCAAAATTGTAATACAAAATATTACCAAGATTTCCAAGAAAACAAATATATAATTTATACCCGAATATTGGACAAACCGAACAAGGACTATGGACTATATAAATATATTCCGGAATTAAACTCGTATATATTTTGACAAATGAGTTAAACGGTATTTTGGAAACCAAAGAAACGGAAAATATGATTTTTACAAGAATTACAAGATAGATCATATCAAGTAGGAAATATATTATTTTTTAGTGAAGAAAAATATATATTTTCTTGAACAATTAAAAGATATATTATCTTTGAAAACAATATATATGTTCTTAAACAAAATAAGAATATATTATTTTGGGTGAAAATTGAATTATAAATATTTTCTAAGTTAATCTTGAAAATATAGTATTTTTGAGGTTATATGAAAATATATTATTTTTACCAAGCAAGTTATAGTTATTTTTCTATAAAAGTTTTCTTAAAATACATATATTTTAAGAATACAAATTGGTGATTTTTAGTTGATAAAAAATAATATTCCGGAAAGTTTAATACAAGATTAAGCATAAAATACTTAATGAATACAAGAAAATACGTATCCTCGTACGTATAAATACACACCGGAATACACCACCAATACTTGGCAAAATACCGTATACAGATACACAAGTACAAGCATACTCATACTTGGGGAAAATATTTATGAAAGGAATACATAATGAACTAAGTTAAAAATATATTATTTTAACAATATTCCAAATAATTGGAATAAATATCATTTAAGTTAAAATATTCCTATTTTAACTAATACTTATATAATTTGGAATTATATAATGTACGTCCAACTTATAACTCAAAGTACACCAAGAATTCCAAAATAAGTCTTAATGAACAACTAAGACAAAGAGTCGTTACACGACTTAAACATCTAATAAAACATGGCACGTGTGTAGGTAGTTGTACGACTCGTAGGAGGACCTTTGAGAATACGAGACAGCAGGACGCAAACTTGTGAGTTCATGTCCCCCTATTCTTTTAATTGTTTTCGGATTTATAACTTTCGGGGGTGAAATACATGTTACATATGTTTCAATGGTATGATTTGGCTATGATATGAACTATTAGATCATGTGAGCATAGGCTGAAACTGAGATGCCAATAACTCTCATAAGAATCGTGGACAAGGGTTTGATTTAATGGGTACGACCGAGCCCCACTCATGGTCCCTATGTGACCACTTAGAGTGCTGTTGTGTCCTAGTCGAGGTGATTCGGCAACAGTCAAGTGGATTTGACACAGTCAAGGTGATTTGACACAGTCGAGGGGATTCGACACAGACAATAGTCTACTCAGATTGAGTGCTCCCTATGTTGTCACATACATTAATGTCCTTGCAAAACATTAATTGATCTGTTCATAGACGCTTTTCATACCCGTTTTCAAAGGAGTCTCTCAAATGTATACAAGTTTATCAGTACTCATACAAAACGCATGAACTCGCTTAACTTTTGTTGATGTTTTCAAAATTACATGTATTTCAGGAAGCAAGTTGGATCTTAGGCGCTGGTGTCGTTTCGGGATGTAAATTTCAAGTTTAGATGTCATCCACTTTTGTTGGTTTGTAACCTAACCAGAGGTTGTGTTGTTGTTTGAACCTTAAATGACTGGTGTTTGTAATGTTTTGAAACTTTATGAATGGATGAACATCATGTTTTAATCATATAGTTGTTTATTATAATTGAATGCAATGATATTGAACAAGTCACACATCATACGCTTCCGCAAAATTCAGGGTGTGACAGTTTGGTATCAGAGCTTCGATTGTAGTGAACTAGGATTCCTTCTCGAGTCTAGACTACAATCACTAGGATTCTCTCACAAAAACATTTTTACAAAAAGGTTTTCATTGCATTTACGAAAGCGCCAAGATCCATGAGTCAAACATTTTCCAAAGGAAAGACAAAGCAAGGAAATTAGTAGGGAGGAGAATACCTCAACTGACATGCCAAATGAGGTATAGACGTGAGATAGACTTGCCAAAGACGAAAAGACCCCCCCCCCCCCGAAAGAACAAACGCGAGTTATATGTGACATGTTGCATTTATTTTCTTATATATATACTAAGTAACATTATCACTCATTAATATATATGCGTATGTGTGTATGGGATGATTATTGGCAAGAACGAGATACCTTCGACTTCGAATTCTATTATTGCCCTTGACACGCACAATGAGACCATCGACCTCGCGTTTGTTACGAAGCTTATGGCTGACATAGTTACCAAGTGAGCCGCTGAACTTGCTTCCGGAGAAGATGGCTGTTCTTCCCTCTCGAATGCGAAGGTGCCTGACTACGGTAGTGGCGACGAGGCAGAGGAGGCAACCTTGGACAGCAACCCTATCAATGGGACGAGGTCCCTGTGGCTTCTACGAAACAAGATTGATAACACTCTTGACCAGACAAGGAAGATGAGGTACTCATCTTGAAGGTGCCCCTCTAACTACTAGGAATTCCCTTATTTCTATTACGTCTAAGCATTGTGCCTATTCGCGCGTAACGATAACGAATGATAGCACGTGGACCACCACAATGGTCCTTTCCATGTCGAAGGTATAAGGACAGTAGTGTCCCCTCTTTGGCCGATCATCTGCTTTGAACGAGGGAAAATTAGGGTGACCATGCAAGACGATTTATTATTACGGGGGCCCACGTAATAACGACTTGTAGTGCATGGAAATCTTGATGGACTCTGCGGGTCAAGACAATGAATCACCACCCATTCGAAATTTCTAAGTGTCCACACCTCCATCTAATGGAACAATACCGAGATAGTTGCTATAGCACTCTATAAAGTAGGAAGTCTTTTTTTGCCTACTTCGTGTTTGACACTTCTACCTGTAATACAAGTCATTTGGGAACCGATATCTAAGCAAGAGAAGATAACTAACACTCAGAGAAGATTCAGTAACTCTGCACTTTCTATCCCGTAACGTACCCCATCGTTGGGTAGTGCATTTGCGCCTTGGGAAAACTACTCTACGATTGCTACAAGGAACAATTCGGTTCAGAGGAAGAAGTCACATACCCTCACGACCTTATCTCTGCATTTTCACTATCACGCCCTATACGTGGTAGAAATGCACAACCCCCATCCCTTGAGATGTATACCCGTCCTTGTGAAACTAAAGACCTAAGAAGACCAATGTAGAAGGTAAATAACTACTACTTTCATATTATGGAACTTGTATGACCGAGGTGATGTAACCCCGAGTTCATTTTGTTTTCCTCTGTTAAAAACAATAAGTCAAGTTGTCAAGCATATATGAAAGCTCAGTGGTTGTTTCTTGCTTATACATTGATGATTATATATGCATGTGATGTTAGGTGATTACATGTTTGCTTATGGTTATGTATACCTCATAGACAATTATTGGTGAATGTTGCCTAACCTACCCAATACCTTTTTGCCAGAAGAAAATGCCGCCCAGACGTGACACAGACACTAATACGTTGCCAAGGACTGAAGCAGAGCTGCAAGAACGCATCTCGCAAGCTATTGCCCAGCATGAGGCCAACCGCTCCGAGCATAGCGGTGGTACCTCTGGAAATAACCCCCCAATCGGTAATGTTAAGTCACCTAAGACACTTTACAACTCGTTTGGATATTTCTAATTGTGCTTTGCCAATGCTTACTGTGAATTGTGTTACTTGTGACACAAGTTGTACCTACAAGCAATTCTTGGATTTCAAGCTCCTTAACTTCGATGGCACTGGGGGTGATGTCGCTTTTGTACGCTAGGTAGAGAAAACTGACTCTGTATTGAGGATGAGCAAGTGTGCTCCGGAACAAAGGGTTACATATATTTCTGGGTTGTTTCTGGACGGAGCGCTTTCATGGTGGAATCTCAAAGTCCAAACACTAGGCGAAACTGCTGCATATGCATTAAAATAGGATGAACTAAAAGCGTTAATGCACAAGAAGTACTTCTCACGGGCTGAGATTCGGAAACTTGAGACAGAATTCTGGAACTTAAAGATGGATGGACCAAAGGTTGTTGAGTATATTCAGCGTTTCCATGATTTATCAAGGGTCGTTCCTTATCTTGTCGAGCCGAAAATCAAGAGAATCGAGCGGTTTATTTGGGGACTTGCGCCTCAAATCCTAAGCATGGTTACTGCCACAAAGCCTCTAACCATCGCAGAGGCTATCGATTTGAGCGTTACACTTACTGAAGAAGCTCTTTGAATGGGAAAGTTTTTGAGATCCGAAGCAAACAAGAAGGAGACTCACATGGAGTCTTCAGGCAACAACAAAAGAAAGGTTTCAAACCTGAAGAAAGGCAGCCAAGTCAGTTATGACAACTCTAATGCAAACAAAAGAAGGGAAGCGAACCCGCCTTGTGGCATGAAAGCTTATGGAGCCACTAATAAGGCCGGTGGAAAGGTATATTTAGGGACTAAGCCGAGGTGTGACGAATGCAAGTTTTACCATGAAGGTCGATGTCCGAGGCCTAAGTGCGATAGGTTTGGAAAAGAAGGACACAACAAGGATGCCTGTTGGGCAAAAGATCCCAAACAAGGAGGAAATGATAACTGCAACCAAGATGGAAACGATAATGGTAGAGTTCCAGGATGCTTCAACTGTGGTGACGTGGGGCACTTTAGGAAAGATTGCCCTAGGAAGAACCAAGCGAGAAAGAGTCTTCACGATCGGAGCTCGTAAAGCACGCCAGGATCCAAGTGCGGTTACGGGTACGTTCCCTACTAACCAACTCTATGCATTCATTTTGATTGACACTAGCGTCGACTTTAGCCTTGTATCCATAGAACTTAAGAACCTACTTGGCCTAGTTTCAAGTAATCTAGACGTCCCATATTCTATCGAGTTAGTAAATGGGAAATTAGTCAAAAAAAGGATGAAGTTATTAATGGTTGTACCTTGGGACTTGGAGAGCGGAAATTTTCTATTGAACTTCTACCTGTTGGTTTAGGAAGTTTTGATGTTGTAGTCGGCATGGATTGGGTAGCCAAGCATAAAGCTGAAGTTGCTTGTCATGAGAAAGTCGTTCGCGTCCCTCTTGCGAACGATGAGACACTTATAGTACACGACCTTAATACAGTTGATGCGAGGACGCTGGGCCTCATAAGGCGGAAGACTGCGACACTTCACATTTGTTGTGAGAGCGCAGAAGTGTCTCCGAAAAGGCTGTGTAGCCTTCCTTGCTCATATTGTTGATAAGGAGACCAAGGAGCTAGAGCTAGAAGACATCCCCATTGTGAAGGAAATTCCAGAAGTCTTTCGAGAAGACTTACCTAGGTTACCTCCACAGCGACGACTGAAGTTTAGGATAAACCTAGTGCCAGGAGCGGCACCCGTGACGAAGGCACCTTACCGAATAGCTTCGTTTGAGACACAAGGACTAACGATTCGACTACAAGAACTGCTAGAATGAAGGATTCATCAGACCAAGCTTCTCTCCTTGGGGAGCTCCAGTGCTATTCGTTAAAAAGAAAGATGGCAGTTTCTGTTTGTGCATCGACTTCAGGGAAGTGAATATCAAGAATCGGTATCCTTTGCCAAGGATTGATGACTTGTTCGACCAATTACAAGGCTCTAGTTACTACTCGAAGATCGAGTTGAGGTCAGGGTATCATCAACCGCGAATACAAGAAAGAAGTATCCCTAAAACAGCCTTTAGGACTCGCTGTGGACATTACGAGTTCCTTGCCATGTCGTTAGGCTTAACGAATGCACTGGCATTATTCATGGATCTTATGAGTCGAGTGTGTAAGTCGTATCTGGAAAAGTTGGTTATTATATTCATTGATGACATCCATATTTACTTTCGAACTCAGGAGGAACATGAGCAACACCTACAAGCTATCCAAGAACCCTTGAAGAAGGGACAGTTGTATGCAAAGCTGTCAAAATGCGAATTTTGGATTCGCAAGGTACAATTCCTAACTTATGTGGTAAATGAGGATGGAATTCACGTCGACCCCGCTAAGATCGAAGCAATCGAGGACTGGGAAGCCCTAAAGACACCAACTGCGATACGACAATTTCTAGGGATAGCAGGCTATTACAGAGGACTCATAGAGAACTTTTCAAAGATTGCTCAACCGCTAACAATCCTAACCTAGATGGTACCTATCTTATTTTTACCCGACGGTACCGATGATTTGCGGTTATTGTGACGCGTCTCGACGAGGTCTCGATTGCGTGTTGATGCAATGAGACAAAGTCATCGCATACACGTATGTCGATCGAAGGATCATGAGAAGAACTACACCACGCACGACCTTAAACTAGGTGTAGTGAGTTGCGCATCGAAGTTTTGGCGTCATTACTTGTATGGAAAACATTGCATACTGATCACAAGAGTTTGCAGCACATCTTTAATCAGAAGGATTTGAATATGGGACAACGAAGATGGGATGAACTGTTGAATGATTACGATTGTGAGATTAAGTATCACCTGGACAAGGCAAGCGTTGTGGCATACGCCTTGAGCCGCAAGGAACGCGCAAAGCTTCCAAGGGTGCGAGCCTTAGAGGTGACCATACAGACGAATCCCGCTACTCGGATTCGTGAAGCTGAGCTAGAGACGCTCAAACCGGAGAACCTTCAAGCTGAAGCATTACGTGGAATGGGAGTGCATTTATTTCCAAAGGAAGACAGAACCTTAAACTCCATGGGACGACTTTGGGTTCCGTTTCACGACAATTTACGTACACGCTTACTCGATCCATCCTGGATCCGACAAGATGTACCAAGACTTGAAGGGTTAGTACGGGTGTGTAACACCTGTGCCTCCACGGCCATCAAACAAATACCAAACCAATGAAATATTATATTTCATACTTGGGATTTGTAAAAAAATATGTGTATCATTTGCACATATCAATTTTTGTTCAATTCCAAACTCTAAATCGCTTTCTGGAAGGTTATACGCGCACCGATGCGTAAATATAACCAGTTTAATGCAAAAAACACTCCGGAATAGTGACATAGGCTTAACACACCTTAAATAACCTTTACATAACTTAGAAATAAGTTTTGAAGGCTTTAGTATGGCAAAAAAACAAGTTAATTCGCTTACAGGGACTAAACTTGACAAACTGCGAAAGTATGCCAATTTGAACTGTAACAGACATTCCGGAACATGACCATAACTTAAACACACCTTAAATATCCTTTATATAGCTTAGAAATAGGCTTTGAGGGGTTCGGTGTGCTAAAATAAACTTTTGGCTCATTCAGGGACTAAAAGTGTCAAAAAGTGCACAAGTTTGCATTTTCGCGCATAACTTACGTTCTGAATACATCCGGACATCCAAAAATTTATGTAAGCACTAAAATATTTTATTTTAGTGTTCAGCATAAGAAAAATCCATTCGTCACGTCATTTGGATCGTTTTTCGCGCTTGTGCGCATTCCGTCGTAATTAAGCGAACATCGCGTTCGTACGACCAAACGAACCAACATCCGACATATTTCTGAGCATGTTTCATGTCCAAAATGTTTAGGCAACATTTTAGGGCCTTAAAGTTGGCTTTACGGGCCTTAGAAGTGTCGGGAATGGCCTTAAACACATGCAGGGACTGAAACTGTAATTTCTAAAACTTATTGCTGATTTGCAACTCCCAGGCGGCCCGCCTGAGTTTATATACATCCTGAAGCGGGCAGCGTCTGACTTCCTGACCAGATTAACTGCATTTAACAGCAGTTTGCAGCTGTTTAATCCTCCACCACACATTCACACATGCTTAGTCAACTGATAAGGATCAATTTTAGCCACCATAAGGTTCCGACACTTGTACGGATGCGATTAAAGCACGGTTTCCATGAAACGATCTTAACGGTGGACCGAACACTATAAATACCCCATGCCCCCCATTGCTTAAACCACTAGAATTTTGATTTGAGAAACTCTAAGTTGAAACCATTGTTTCATACCTGAGATTCTTGAATCGAGATTAGCATTCGGGGACCCTTCGTAAGAATTCTTTCGTTCTTTTATTGCTTTTCGAGTCATTCGAGTCTGAAAGTCAAACTTTGTTTGACTTTCTGCATTGACCAGTTTATGGTCAATGCGAAGTTCGTTTGAACTTCGCAACGTGAGTGTAATCACGTTGGTTATAGTCCCTTGGGACTATGCCTACTGATTACCACGTTGTCTAGGGTCGTAGGGTAAGCGATCTAATAAATCGCTTATACCTCGAACCCGACCCATTTGGTCGATCTTTAGGATCCGACCAAACACATTAGGTGACCATAGTAGGTAGGGAATAACCTTCCGAGGTTATACCCTATGGTCACATCGTTTGAGTAGTTGTATGATAGGTAGTTTATATGCCTTAGGTAAATTACCAGAATACCCTTTTCATGTATAATTGGTAATTAAGCATATGTAACCTAAACTTTTGTCACATAACTGATTATGTAACATGTTTAGGCATATAACACTTGTCATAGGACTAGTTAGACGGTCCGAACGCGTTTCACGACGCGTTAAAGTAGCATAAGCTACCTTAATGGGTCGCGATGGGTCGAAAGCACTTAGGTTAGTCTCAATGTAGTATGTAGGCCTTGTTAAACCATATCATATGAGTTCCAATACTCATTTGGTTTACCAAGCCTCATCCTATCCGATCTCCCGATTTAAGTCCGGTTTATTTATATAGTTTTAGATTGCCGACTGATTCCGTGCTCCCTCAAGCTTTGTTTGGTTGTTGTTCAAGACCTCTAAGCATTCTCAGGCGAGTACATTATTCCCCTCTTTTACTGTTTTCCAAACTGTTTTGGGGTGACTCATATGTGCTAAATATCTTAACAATGATTTCAAGAACGATTACAATGGTTTCAAAAACAATTACAATGTGGTTTCAAGAACGATAACAATGGTTTCAAGAACGATTACAATGGTTTCAAAAACAATAACAATGGTTTCAAGAACGATTACAATGGTTTCAAAAACAATTACAATGGTTTCAAGAACGATTTCAATAAAGTGAACAAACTTGTTGGTTGTAGTTACATAACCAATGACATTCATTAGCAATGATCAAGCCGACCAGTATTAGGTTATGGTACCATAGGATCTGACAAATCCCGTTATTCTCTATACCCATGGTTATGTGTGGGTATTTTGGGTAATGACTGAATCTGTAATTATTAATTTACCCTTTGGTAAGGGTTTGTTAAGAACGAGAACGAGTTGGAACGATGAACGAGTCAAGAAGGTTTGAATGTTATTAGAAAATCGACCATAAAGTAGTTTCACAATTAAAACAAGAACGATTTGAACGATTAGAACAACAAGAACGATTTGAACGATTTCACAAAATGTTTTAACGATTGGGTAAACATTTGGACATGATTTACAATTGATCATGCATTTCCACGAAACATAGTATTGATTTAACCAAGTTTTACTTCAATACTTTGTTTTGTGCGTTTCACCTATGGTTTAGTTGATGCATTTCACTAGCCATACATATCATTTTGGTTACACATTACATGGTTTACATTTGACACAAACACTTTTGACATTGGTTATACATAACATGATTTACATCTTGACATGAACGTTTTGACATATTATTACAATACGTTTGACAATTTGTTTAAACATAGACATCTTACATTGGTGGTTTGTTTGGGTAAGTGATTTGAGTAACGGTGCGTGTGTAATATGATACAAGCATGGTGGATACGCCGCTGGTACTTCCTATATATAAATGTTTGTATGGTATTACATATCGTAGCGTTATTTGAATCATTTCAATTTAAGATATATAACATTTTATACAAATAACATACTTTTCACAAGACATCCTTTTACAAACAACTTATCTTATACAAACTCATTTTACATGGTTATTCATTTAATCATGCATTATTCTCTTATTTATACATATCATCTGAACTTATTATTTTTCAAATGATTTACAAAGACAAAGCAAATTACAAGGTTCATGACTAAACATTTTCTTAAACAGAAGTCATGAATCTTATTTTCACAAAACCTATGTACTCGCCAGCATTTCTTTGCTGACCTCGTTTTCACATGTGTTTCAGGTATTGTTGAAAGATATCAATTGATAGGATGCATGCTCACATAGGACTGGACAAGGCCTTAGTGACTCAATAACAATGATAGACTATGTTTAAATTGTGTATTTAGATTTCCAGACGATGTAATTATTCAATGTTTAATAAAACGAAACACTTTTTGGTATCCATGGTTATGAAACATGAATTCTGTTACAACACTCCCCGACGTTTCCGCCACGTTTTGTATGTTACACGTGGTCGGGGTGTGACAGGGTGGCCCAAGATGAAAGCTGATATAGCTATATATGTGAGTAACTGTCTTACTTGTGCCAAAGTTAAGACAGAATACCAGAAACCATCAAGGCTGCAGCAACAGCCTGAGGTTCCCATGTGGAAATGGGAACAGATCTCAATGGATTTCATTACAAAGTTACCAAGAACCCAAGGAGGACACGATGTGATTTGGGTGATTATTAATCGACTCACAAAGTCTGCACATTTCTTACCGATTAGCGAGTGAGACAGCACAAAGATGTTAGCAGAGATTTATCTTAGAGAGATTATGGCACGTTATAGTGTGCCCGTGTCCATCATAACCGACCGAGATAGTCGCTTTGTGTCAAGGATTTGATAAACATTTCAACAGGCATTGGATCTCAGCTGAACCTTAGTACTGCCACTCACCCTCAGACGGACGGTCAAAGTGATCGGGTGGTACAGACTTTGGAAAACATGCTACGTGCTTGTGTGATGAACGTTGATGAAAAGTTGGAATACTCACTTGCCCTTAGTGGAGTTTTCCTACGATAATATTTCTCACATCGCCATTTAGGCCGCCTCGTGTGAAGCCTTATATGTACGTAAGAGTCGGTTCCCGCTGTGTTTGGCGGAGACCGGAGATAACGCTTTATTGGCCCCGAGTTGGGTCAGGGAACCACAGACAAGACCATTCAGATATGTGATCGTACCAAGCCAGCACGTGATATACAGAAAAGCTACGCCGGCAAGCGGCGGAAACCGTTGGAAACTGTGGTTGAAGATATGGTGTTATTGAAAGCCTAGCCTTGGAAAGGCGTGGTACGATTTGGAAAAACATGGGAAGATGAACCCACGGTATATTGGACCCTTTGAGATTCTGGAGAGAATCGGAATCGTTGTATACAAGCTAAAACTCCCAAAAGAACTTAGCAGTGTTCACGACGCGTTTCACGTGTCTAATCTCAGGAAGAGTCCTACTCAAGAAACAGTCGTATTTCCCGCAAACAAGATTCACGTTGAACGACAAACTCAAATTTACTAAAGAACCTGTTAAGGTTATGAACTGGAAGTCCACAAAACACGGAAGAAGTCGTATTAAATTTGTTAAACTTCGCTGGAATTCACATCATGGCCCAGAATTTACTTGGGAACATGAAGGCCAAATCAAGTCTAAGTATTCATATCTGTTTCACAACTCCCCTGCAACCGTTAACACCGCTTGAATTTCGAGACGAAATTTTTTTAACGGGGGGAGAATGTGACAACTGACACTTTTCCATGTATTTCGTACAATAATAAACAGTAATCTTTGCTTTAATGTATGTGCATGATTGAATTAACAAGACGAATGAATTTCTGATTACTGTCATATGCACACAAAGGTATTTCATGTTGCAAGATTGTTCATCATTATTACATGCAACACAATATGGTTCAATAAGTGCACAGAACAAAGATAGCACAGTTATCAGATAAACTAGAAGTACTGACGGGAGTTCAGTACTCAGACAGACATGATGTTAAGACACAGAATAAGCCCCGGAACCAAGTGTTACACTAGAATAGTGTGTAGGAAAGTAGGAATTACAAAACTGCCTTCCTAGTGATGATTTAGGTGCCGGAAAGTGCCAGAAACACGCTAAAACTGCAGAATTCTGCAGAAAACACCAAAATTCAGCAATTTTTAGCTTTTTAACAACAAAATATAATGCAGAATTATGGTTTAATGGTCCAGAATACCTTCCTAAGTGTCGGGAATCAAAACTGTTATAAAAGCCTACATAAAGCACACTAAACTGCGTAATTTAGCACCTTAACGAACCGGTAACCAACCGAACAACCGGACACTACCCGAAACACCAAATTTTCACTAGAAGCATTGTTTTAGTGTTTCGGAGCTAGTTATGGTCACCGAACATCATAACACGCCCTAAAAACCCTAAACACATAAAACACTAACTAATACTATTACTTTCCAACCAAACTACCTAACTAATATTTGAAACCAAACTCATACCCCCCCCCCCCTCTAATTACGGTCCAACATAGGGACCCACTTGATGATTTCTTTTAAATACTTTAGTAGATATGTTGGATGGATTAAGGACATAGTGACCAATTTTTAATCTTTTTGTTGGAAGAAACTTTATTAAACACTACAAGACTAAACTCACTTCATTTATCACCAACTTCACCACACTATCTTCTCTCCTTCCCCCCTTTGTTCTCGGCTCCAACACACCACACATCAACCACCATTTTCATTCCATTAACAACCAATCCAAGGCGATTCAAGGGTGCTAGGAGCTAAGTTAAGAAGCTTGAAGGCATTGGAACTTGAAGGACCACCTCCTAGAGCTTTTATCCACCTTGTTCATCATCTTCTTCACCTTTGATTCTTCCCTAGCCCTTGTGCTAGTAGTAAGCTCTTCATAACTTGATTTTACTTCTCATTTTGATGGATAAAAGATTATGTAAGTGGTTAATCATAAGAATAAAAAAGAAACAAGAAGATGATCTTCAACATAAAGCTAAATAACATAAAAATCTATGTTGATTTAGTGTATGTATGATACTTGGTTGTTGATTACTTGTGTTTATGATGTTGATCATCATAAGAAGCTTGCTAGATTGTGATTAAACACATGATCTAGCAAGTGAGAGGATGAATCTTGTGAAAAATCAAAATGATTATCCTCTATGTTCATCATGAACTTGAAAATGAAGTTGTTTTAGAGTATGATGATGATGGATACATGTTATAAGTCTTGTAAATAGATGATTTCAAAAATAGTTTTCTCAAGAAACCAAAGTTATTTACAAGATTTACAAGATCATGATTTTTAAAGAAACTAACCACGTTTTAAGTGGTAAATCAAAGCTAGAAACATGTTGTTAACAAGAAGAATACAAGAAAAATCATTTTTAGAAAATCATCTTACAAGTTGTAAAAGACTAAATTTGTCAAGAATGAGATTTATAAACAAATAACCATATTTTCAAGGGTAACTAAACTTACTTAAGAACATATTAAGTTACTACAAATTTTTACAAAGTTTCAAGTTCATGATGTAGTGTAAATTGCATGATTTTGGCTCATGGTAAGTCTTAAATGAATTGTTGATGATTGATGATGATTTTAAAAGAAAATGATATGCTTTTAAAGCATGGAAACCTCCATTTTTAAGGGGAAACTATGACAAATTTTTTGTAGAAATTAAACACTTAGAAAAATATTTTTAAACAAGTGTTTACAAGTAAATTTTAATCAAGGTTTTCATATAAAAAATTGCCATAATTTTTGTTACAAAATTTACAAATATTGGAGGTTGATTTTTGATAAATAAAAGTGACTAAGTATATATTTAGGGAAATGTAAATTTAGATATTACACTTGTGTGCTACTTGTATACTATGTGTATTAGTTATATTATTTAAGGACTTAAAAATAATATAACTCCCCAAAATACCAAAATTGTAATACAAAATATTACCAAGATTTCCAAGAAAACAAATATATAATTTATACCCGAATATTGGACAAACCGAACAAGGACTATGGACTATATAAATATATTCCGGAATTAAACTCATATATATTTTGACAAATGAGTTAAACTGTATTTTGGAAACCCAAGAAACGGAAAATATGATTTTTACAAGAATTACAAGATAGATCATATCAAGTAGGAAATATATTATTTTTGAGTGAAGAAAAAATATATATTTTCTTGAACAATTAAAAGATATATTATCTTTGAAAACAATATATATGTTCTTAAAC
The DNA here is from genome assembly GCA_030545235.1 of Helianthus tuberosus. Classification (NCBI taxonomy): domain Eukaryota; kingdom Viridiplantae; phylum Streptophyta; class Magnoliopsida; order Asterales; family Asteraceae; genus Helianthus; species Helianthus tuberosus. The sequence continues at coordinate 119,601,436 of CM060409.1, forward strand.
AAAATAAGAATATATTATTTTGGGTGAAAATGGAATTATAAATATTTTCTAAGTTAATCTTGATTAATATAGTATTTTTGAGGTTATATGAAAATATTTTATTTTTACCAAGCAAGTTATAGTTATTTTTCTATAAAAATTTTCTTAAAATACATATATTTTAAGAATACAAATTGGTAATTTTTAGTTGATAAAAAAATAATATTCCGGAAAGTTTAATACAAGATTAAGCATAAAATACCATATACAGATACACAAGTACAAGCATACCCATACTTGGGAAAAATATTTATGAAAGGAATACATAATGAACTAAGTTAAAAATATATTATTTTTCACAATATTCCAAATAATTGGAATAAATATCATTTAAGTTAAAATATTCATATTTTAACTAATACTTATATAATTTGGAATTATATAATGTACGTCCAACTTATAACTCAAAATACGCCAAGAATTCCAAAATAAGTCTTAATGAACAACCAAGACAAAGAGTCGTTACACGAACTAAACGTCTAATAAAAAATGGCACGTGTGTAGGTAGTTGTACGACTATTAGGAGGACCTTTGAGTATACGAGACAGCAGGACGCAAACTTGTGAGTTCATGTCCCCCTATTCTCTTAACTGTTTTCGGATTTATAACTTTCGGGGGTGAAATACATGTTACATATGTTTCAATGGTATGATTTGGCTATGATATGAACTATTAGATCATGTGAGCATAGGCTGAAACTGAGATGCCAATACCTCTCATAAGAATCATGGACAAGGGTTAGATCTAACGGGTACGACCGAGCCCCACTCATGGTCCCTACGTGACCACTTAGAATGTTGTTGTGTCACAGTCGAGGTGATTCGGCAACGGTCAAGGGGATTTGACACAGTCAAGGTGATTTGATACAGTCAAGGTGATTCGACACAGTCGAGGGGATTCGACACAGTCGAGGGGATTCGACACAGACAATAGTCTAGTCAGATTGAGTACTCCCTATGTTGTCACATTCATTAATGTCCTTGTAAAACATTAATTGATCTGTTCATAGACGCTTTTCATACCTGTTTTCAAAGGAGTCTCTCAAATGTATACAAGTTTATCAGTACTCATACAAAACGCATGAACTCGCTTAACTTTTGTTGATGTTTTCAAAATTACATGTATTTCAGGAAGTAAGTTGGATCCTGGGCGCTGGTGTTGTTTCGGGATGTAAATCTCAAGTTTAGATGTTATCCACTTTTGTTGGTTTGTAACCTAACCATAGGCTGTGTTGTTGTTTAAACCTTAAATGACTGGTGTTTGTAATGTTTTGAAACTTTATGAATGGATGAACATCATGTTTTAATCATATAGTTGTTTATTATAATTGAATGCAATGATATTGAACAAGTCACACATCATACGCTTCCGCAAAAGTCAGGGTGTGACAGTATTGGTGGCCGGGAATGAAGAAGGATATCGCTCTCTACGTTTCGAAATGCTTAACTTGCTCAAAAGTTAAAGCCGAACACCAACGACCCTCTAGCTTACTCGAACAACCCGAAATTCCGATGTGGAAATGGGAGAGTATTGCCATGGACTTCATTATGAAACTCCCTCGCACTCCATCAGGTCACGATAGCATTTGGGTTATCGTTGATCGTCTTACAAAATCCGCTCACTTGTTACCAATACGAGAAGACTTCAAGGTAGAACGATTAGCACGAATCTATACCGATGAAGTCATTTATCGACATGGGACACCTCGTGACATCATCTCTGACCGCGATGGTCGATTTACCACACGTCTTTAGGAGACATTCCAAGCCACTATCGGTACAACTCTTAATCTCAGTACCGCATTCCATCCCCAGACCGACGGTCAGACTAAGTGCACGATTCGCAACCTTGAAGACATGCTTTGTTCGTGTGTTATAGATTTTGTTGGTAATTGGGCTTCACATTTACCTTTAGTAGAATTATCGTACAATACCAGTTATCACACTAGTATTTAAATGGCACCCTTTGAGGCATTATATGGTAGAAAATGTCGATCGCCTATTGTATGCCACGAGATCAGAGATACTCAAATCACTGGTCTAGAGTTATTACAAGAAACGACTGACAAGATCCAACAAATAAGAGCCAATCTCTTGAAAGCTTGGAGTCGTTAGAAGAGCTACGCTGATAAACGCCGCAAGCCCCTTGAGTTCGAAGTTGGTGATCACGTACTCCTAAAGGTTTCACCTTGGAAGGGGGTGATCCGATTCGGCAAGAAAGGGAAGCTAGCGCCACGATACGTGGGTCCCTTTAAGATTCTGGAAAGAATTGGCAAAGTGGCCTACCGACTCGAATTACCAGAGGAACTCAGCAACGTACATCCGACTTTCCACGTCTCAAACCTTAAAAAGTGCCTAGTTGAGGAAAATCTTCACGTACCTCTTAAAGATTTGCAAATAAACGAGACTCTACACTTTGTGGAAAAGCCAGTAGAAATCATGGATTGAGAGACCAAGAAGCTTCGTCGCTCTCGCATTCCTATAGTGAAGGTTCACTAGGAAGGCAAACGCGGCGCCGAGTTCACTTGGGAACTCGAAAGTGATATGAAAGCTAAATATCCACAACTCTTTGTTACGCCTGCTCCTTAATTTCGGGACGAAATTTCCTAAAGTAGGGGAGGCTGTAACAACCCGACTTTTCGGATCGTTACCTATCGCTGTTATTTCTTCGTAAACGCTTGTACTCTCGAGATTTGATTAACGCTAAGGGTTAAACTATATTTTTAACGCATTTTAAACGCTTATTACAACGCTTATTCAAATTGCAGTCATCACATTACAACGCTTATCACTTAAACGCTATCGCAACGCAAACTCAACGCAAACTCGAAACACGGAGTTAATTATATTATGTGTGTTATTTGTGTGATTATTTGTTGAATGTTATGTGGTTATCAACGCAATGCTTATACGCTCACTCGCAACTCGATTAAACGCAACGCAATGCTTAACTAACGAACCAAAGTTGGAAAACTAACTCGCGCAAACATGGCCGTCCGAATGGCCTTCCGTCCAAATGGACATCCGCTCGGATGACCATCCGTCCGGATGACCATCCGACCGGATGGAGCCATCCGAATGCTGCCACTCGCAACCGACTTAACCCTTTGCCCTACCTCTATAAATACCGCCGTACACCTCCATTCAATGACTTTGACACTTCTATCCGCTCCCAAGCTCTCAGACGCGATTCAAGGCTAATTTGTAAGCTTTTTCCCTCAAATCTTCGTCAATCTTCATCTCTAATCACTTCTACACCATCTTCTTCATTAAAATCACACACACACTTAAACTTTTTCTCGAAATCAACTGATTTGGACCTCTTGAAGGTGGTTTCCACTCGTTTTGCTTAGGAAAACTGTGGTGGAGCCCCCTTTAATCAAGATTGGTTCCAGGTATGAAGGATTTCCACACTTTTCAACTAAGTTATGAAAGATTTCAACACTTATTCAACTATTTTGAACTTTTCTTCGATTTCTACACAATATTGATGGAATATGGACTCAATCAGACTCTCGACTCGTTCCTTTGTCGAAAGTCGGCTTGAAAACTGATTTCCACCAAAGAGATGGACCGATTAACGGGTCAATCATGAAATTTCACCAAGGACAGCTGTTTGCCAGAATGGGCAGCGCCCATCCGGACGAATGAACTAGATCTGGTACTTTTCCGTTGCTTGACACGTCGTCACACCATCTCCGTTAACCAAACCATTGTTTAAAGAAAAGTTTTACAAAACTTCAACTACAGATCATACGCCCGAATGGCCATCCGTCCGGATGACCATCCATTCGGATGACCTGACCTTGATAATTTTCCATTGTTTAAACGCTTCTAACTAAACTTCAAATTTTTAACGTTTCGCAAACAAACACAGACTGTTCGCCCATCCGAACAGATGGTCATGTCACACCCCGAAAATATCAGAGCTGGCGTGACTGGACTGGTATCTTCATTGCACAGCGGAAGTAATTAAAGCTAAGACTTCAAGAAAACGAACGCCCACTAAGTACTCGAATCTCCAATGGTTCTCCTATTCCAACCGTGCCATAATTTGAGAAAGTAACCTGAGAAAGAAACATGTGAATAATCAACATAAAGTTGAGCTAGTTCATAGTTTGTTTTGAAAAGATTTAAAACAAATCTTTTTGATAACCGGTTTTAAAGTTGTCATGTAAATACAGAAAAATCATTTTTCTTGGCCTGATATATATACACTGTGAGCTCCAAATAAACTTGAAAACATTTGTTATCATTGTAAGTATATAAGTAAGTTTATAAATCCCGGTATGAAAGCAACAAGGAAAAACAGATCACCAATGGTTTGCAAGGCCATTGATATGTGTGACGTGATGCAGGTAGCTCAAACCTAGCAAATTTTACACCGGGCTTCCGGCTGTAAGACATAGTCTACCCATGGGCCAATCCTGGTCCAACATGGGCGGGGCTCGCTACACCCAAATAGATCTATCACTCATGTCCCTCGGTCCTACAACGAGGATTGATGGCCTTAAGCGTTATGCCCACCACTCACATGATCTAAGTGTACCCTTCCTTAGCTAACCATACCAAATAATAACGTTCGTAAACAATTGTAACATGTACTTCACCCCCGAAGTTATAAAACTGAAAACAATTAAAGAAAAGGGGGAACACGAAACTCACTGGGTGTCCCGTTCCTCAAACACAGACCAACCTAGTCCCAATATTATAACTAGACGATCCCATCCCTAGTCATGAAAATCATTCACATTTTGATAATACACATTTGTTTTGTAAAACCGGTATATTTAGTATGATTCATTCGTAAACCATTTAAGTTCCTTGAAATCCATTCGTAACATGATTTAGAAATATGAGTTTTCGTTCAATCAAAAACCTTGTATGTTCTTGCAAAACGTGCTTTGTCTAAAATATGCAATCATTGTTCATCGAAAACTTTATATGTTTCTACAAAACGTGCATGTCTTTCCACCTCGAAAACAATTATAAAAATGTAAAACCGTAAAAAGGTGGGGTTATGAACTCACCTGTATTTCCATGTGCAAAGCTAGCTAAATACGACTTCGTGATGTCGTTTCCAAGATGAGACTCGCTAGCGTGCATTCTACAATATTCCTAACACGGAATATCTTATAAGTTTCTAAATAAATGCGGTAACTAAACTACGTGTCACCGAGCTCTACCGAATCGTTAACCGAACGATTCAACGGTAAGTTGTTAACTTAAACGAAACGAAGAAGTTATACTCGTTAGTTCGTTTAACGTCGTTAAGTACTAACAATTTAATAAGTCTTTGAAAGACTTGGTTTTTGAGAAATTTCAAATATATAAATATTTATACAAAAATATAAATATCTCGTTAGAATAGTGTTAGTCGTTCCGAGAAGTCGTATGTGTATGTACAAAGGTTTATATGAAAATAACATATGACAAATTCGCATCATATATTGCGTCTTGTATATATTCGTCAGAGTATATGTAGATGTCGTTTAGGCGTTTAAAATAAATATAAAAAGTTATATCTATTTAGTAAAGGAATCGTCGAGTTATTTGAAGTCTGAAATAAATAGATAAACCATATCTATTTTATAAAGGAACTCGTGATGTACGATATTTAAAATAAATATATAAGCCATATTTATTTTTATAAAACGAATTCGTGTCGTTTAATATTTCAAATAAATATATAAACTATATTTATTTTTATAAAAGGAGTCGTGTTGTTTGTTAACGGAAATAAATATATAACTATATTTATTATTATAAAACGAATCCGTATTTGGATATTTGAAATAAATACATAACTTATATTTATTTTTATAAAAAATTGACGAGATTACAAAGTTTTAGAATAAATATAAGAACTATATTTATTGTCGCAAAAATTGTTCCGAATCGTCGCTTTCGAAGGTTGCAAAGTGTCGTTGAAAGTAATATTCTTTTGTGTTTGCTTTCATAAAAGTTGTTTGACTTAGATGGTTCTCGTTTTACAATAAAAACACATTTTGTTTTCGGGTTTTCTCGAAAAACGGGCAGAGTTTCCTCTGTTTTTGGACGGCCCTGACAACGCAAGTTGTCTTTATTTTATCAAGATTCAACAATTTACTCAACAATATTTGCGTATAATCACTTATATAAACAAAATAATTAGTAATTCTAACTAATAATTCGTCGTTTATTCGGTTCGAGCTCGTTCACGAAATCATAAAACTATTTTTAAAATATCATAACGAAATCACTTCTTTAAATCGTTGCCATAGGAATGACGAAATAAACGCGCCGTTTACCAAATCCTCATGTCGAACGCTAACTCAGTTGACCGAGTTGACCAGGTCGACCGTGTTGACCAGGTCAACTGAGTTGACCCGCTGAGTTTGACCGAGTTGACTCAGCGAGTTGACCAGGTTTGACCGGACTCGGTTTGGCCGAGTTGACTCGAACACCAAATCTGAGCCAACCGAACCCGAAATTCTACCGATTTAACCCTCCTTGACCGTTGACCAGCTGACCCGAACCCAACTGACCCGTTGACCATCGTTGACCGAACCGAAACCTGTTGAATCTGACCCAGAACTCCCAAAGTGAACGTAGTTAAATCCTGTTGAACCGAAAGACTTGAACCAAAAACCACATCAGAATCAAACCTCGAACCATGACCCGAAACGAGAGTCACATTCCTGAACTCGAGCCGGATCTAAACGAGAATGAGAAGAAGGGAACCATGACTTACCGGAAACTTATCGGACAGAATAGCTCCACCACCGTCACCACGGCTCCGCCGCCGCTGTAAGTCTTCATCGATAATCTGTCGGCGTCGCACCGAGATGCCGCCGCCCTGAGACCTGTACCGTCGTCGCTCCACTGCGCCGCCGTAAGCGGAGGCGCCGCTCCGTCTCCGACTCTCTCCCTCTTCTTGACGTCTTTCTCTCTCCATCCTCTAATGTTGCTTGGTCTAACCGTCGCTCACCACCATCCGACGGTGGTGGTGGTTCGTTTGCTGATCATAAAGGGGGGGGTGGGTGTTATCGAAGGAGGAGGGGATGTCTCGCCTGAAAAGCCACCGGCAACGGCGGCGGTTCCGGCTCTGGTCCTCGTACCATGTAGATCGAGAGAGAGTGAGGTGGGTAGTGAAGGGTATTGAGTGTGTGTGTGTGTTGTAGTATGTAGATCGAGAGAGTGTTTGGGATTTGAAAGTTTTGTATGAAAATAGAGTGGGGAGGTGAAAATAAGACATAGATCTTTTAGATTGTAGATGTTTCAACTTTTGAGACTAGATCTTGTAGAGATCTTGTAGAGATTTTGAAAAGATTTTCAAGGAAAATCTTGTATGGATCTTCAAGCAAACCAAAATATACAGCTTGGTTGTGTGTATGTATAGTATAAACGAGAGAGAGTGAGGAAAAATAAAAGAATTGTTTGCTTTCTCTTTATCACTTCATATGTAGTAGTTTTTTTTATCCTCATACTTTAGATATACCTATATTATATATTTAAATAAAGGTATATAGAGTTTCAAATGGGTTGATGGTATTACTTAATGTGTATATATATTTTTTTTAAATACACACTGGTAATATAATGTCATAATGCTCTGTTTTGTTTAAGCAAGTGCAATATGTGTATACGGACTTTGCTAAACAGGTAGCGTGACCTAAGAAAATTATGTCTACTACGTATATGTACAATGTAATAATGTATAATGATTGTACGGATATTGGCCTAATATGACGGTTATCATATTCTCCCCTGTTAATAAAATTCCGTCCTCGAAATTTAGTATACGTTAACTCTTTAGAGTTACGTTATGCATTGGTAAATACGAATATTGCCAAAATGAATGAACATGAAATCGAATCAAGGCTTATTCGAATGATGTGAATTCAAGGACGTATCTCAACAATAAGACCCCAATGATTATGAGGAATATGCTTCAGAATTTGATGTCAAGGGAAAATAAGACGTAATGATGTAGTCACCAGCGTGACTAAGTTAACAGGGGTCCAACAAAGGACAGGAACTTCAACCAACCGAATTCCAAATGAATGTTCACAATATGAAATTGGATTCTAGAAGCGAAAATATCCACTAATCGAAACTTAGAATCAACAAGCTCAAAAGTAATCTTTTGCATGAAACGCTCGATCGTGATCAGCACAAGCTGCAAGTTATACCGACGCCACGAGGTGTCGCAGTGAATGAAACAATTCAAATATAGCTGTGATCGAACAAGTATCACCTGTGTTTTGCATAAAACGCTCGATCTTGATTAGCCCAAGCTACAAGTTTACACCGACACCACAAGGTGTCGTATTGATTTAAATAATTCAATGATAGCGGTGATCTAACAATTTCACCGTGTTTGAAGTCAAATGAAAGCGCAATGAAGTAAATATGAAAATTTGTTTCTAACAACATCATAGGATTTTTCATTTGAAAATGGAACATCAAAGAAATAATGTTTTCGATCGAAGATGAAGAAGCAATGAATATCACAAAACATTCGATCGATAATGAAAGAACCGTTAGGAGGTACACAGGAATATAAAAGTGAATTTGTGTACCATTGTCTTAACACACGATTGTGCTAAGACTGCTGTAATATAATAAATCAAAGCGGATTTAAAGCAAATTAATAAATAATTAATTAAATCCGTGCATGAGATGCGTAAACGAGTTTAGTGCAAGCTTCAAATTAGTGAAAACACCACCACAAGGTGTCGAAATCAACAAACAACTTAATGGAGTCGTAGACCAAACAAGTCTACTACGACTCGGAATAACTGAAAAGCTTGTTAAAACGAACTTGAATATGATGTTTTCAATACATCATATGGTATCTTGAATTGAATATGTGTAATGATCAAGTTCAAACAATTAAACTTGGTTTTGGCGCAAGTCGACAATAAATACATGTATCGACAAGAAAACTTTCGGCATGGTCACAACGAAAAACCATGTATGTAACTTGAAAAGAAAAGAAATTTCAAGAAAATGTGTTGACTTGATAACAAATAAGCCAACAATTACAATAATGCGAGTCATTCGAATCACAGATCAATAATTAGGTTTAGCGAAACAATATTTGAACTTTGATGAAACGCTTATTCGAAACGAAACCACATGCGTAACAAACGATGCATGCGTAACATATAAATTTTCAAGAAATGAAGCAATGAGTGTTCGCTATAATGAAAGAAATGATCGTGATGCAATGACCATTAAGAGGAGTAGAGATGTGAAAATCTACTCATTAGATGCAAAAGTCGGAATTTCTATAAAAGAAATTTAAGGACTTTACCTGGGGTTTCATGTGATGACCGGTTATTAGGTGACATTACCATGGAATGTCGAACATAGCATATTCGTCGTTAATGAGAAAAGGGTAATACGGAGTCATGCGTCTTCTCCTTGACGTGTTTCGTGTCATTGCAGGACCGCGTGCCAAACCGCCGCTTCCTGATCGATAGTTTCCGTGCTGACAGGATTAGCATCATCGTTGAAATGCTCCATAGTGTCTTCTTGGTGACTTCAACTCGAAAGTCGTATGTGACGTACTTCAACCTCCGTTGATGTATAGCTTAAGTTTCACGTATACCTGTGCACTAGCGTTTCGTTCCGCGTAGAATGTGATGTACTCCGACATCCGTTGACGTAAAATTTGAGTTCCATGTATTCTCGTGCACTAGCGTTTTGTTATGCGTAGGCTGCCTGCTCGGGAAGTCAAAATATCATAGACAATATGGATAATAGTGTGTACCCGAGTTAATATTCGCGGTTCCTACGTGATGACCTTTAATGAACATCAACATAAGTTTTCCAAAGGTCCTAATTGCATGTTATTAAAACTCTAAAGGTTTTGCTTAATGTATGTAATCGTTTCGTGTATCGCGTATCAAATGCAACTCTTGTGCTTGTTTAAATCAAAAACAGTTGACTCATTGTTCTTGGCAACGGCTGGAACCCATATTCGAGTCTTAGGCGTTCTGTATGTATTCACGTTTTAATAATCTAAGTCCCCAGAGGAAAGTGAGGTTAGAGCCTATGTATCTCTACAGAAACCTAATTCGCTGTAACCTATAGCTCTGATACCAATCTGTCACACCCCGAAAATATCAGAGCTGGCGTGACTGGACTGGTATCTTCATTGCACAGCGGAATCAATTAAAGCTAAGACTTCAAGAAAACGAACGCCCACTAAGTACTCGAATCTCCAATGGTTCTCCTATTCCAACCGTGCCATATTTTGAGAAAGTAACCTGAGAAAGAAACATGCAAAAAATCAACATAAAGTAGAGCGAGTTCATAGTTTGTTTTGAAAAGATTTAAAACAAATCCTTTTGATAACCCGTTTTAAAGTTGTCGCGTAAATACAGAAAAATCATTTTTCTTGGCCTGATATATATACACTGTGAGCTCCAAATAAACTTGAAAACATTTGTAATCATTGTAAGTATGTAAATAAGTTTATAAATCCCGGTATAAAAGCAACAAGGAAAAACAGATCACCAATGGTTTGCAAGGCCATTGATATGTGTGACGTGGTGCAGGTAGCTCAAACCTAGCAAATTTTGCACCGGGCTTCCGGCTGTAAGACATAGTCTACCCATGGGCCAATCCTGGTCCAATATGGGTGGGGCTCGCTACACCCAAATAGATCTATCACTCATGTCCCTCGGTCCTACAACGAGGATTGATGGCCTTAAGCGTTATGCCCACCACTCACATGATCTAAGTGTACCCTTCCTTAGCTAACCATACCAAATAATAACGTTCGTAAACAATTGTAACATGTACTTCACCCCCGAAGTTATAAAACTGAAAACAGTTAAAGAAAAGGAGGAACACGAAACTCACTGGGTGTCCCGTTCCTCAAACACAGACCAACCCAGTCCCAATATTATAACTAGACGATCCCATCCCTAGTCATGAAAATCATTCACATTTTGAAAATACGCATTTGTTTTGTAAAACCGGTATATTTAGTATGATTCATTCGTAAACCATTTGAGTTCCTTGAAATTCATTCGTAACATGATTTAGAAATTTGAGTTTTCGTTCAATCAAAAACCTTGTATGTTCTTGCAAAACGTGCTTTGTCTAAAATATGCAATCTTTGTTCATCGAAAACTTTATATGTTTCTACAAAACGTGCATGTCTTTCCACCCCGAAAACATTTATAAAAATGTAAAACCGTAAAAAGGTGGGGTTATGAACTCACATGTATTTCCATGTGCAAAGCTTGCTAAATAGGACTTCGTGATGTCGTTTCCAAGATGAGACTCGCTAGCGTGCATTCTACAATATTCCTAACACGGAATATCTTATAAGTTTCTAAATAAATGCGGTAACTAAACTACGTGTCACCGAGCTCTACCGAATCGTTAACCGAACGATTCAACGGTAAGTTGTTAACTTAAACGAAACGAAGAAGTTATACTCGTTAGTTCGTTTAACGTCGTTAAGTACTAACAATTTAATAAGTCTTTGAAAGACTTGGTTTTTGAGAAATTTCAAATATATAAATATTTATACAAAAATATAAATATCTCGTTAGAATAGTGTTAGTCGTTCCGAGAAGTCGTATGTGTATGTACAAAGGTTTATATGAAAATAACATATGACAAATTCGCATCATATATTGCGTCTTGTATATATTCGTCAGAGTATATGTAGATGTCGTTTAGGCGTTTAAAATAAATATAAAAAGTTATATCTATTTAGTAAAAGAATCGTCGAGTTATTTGAAGTCTGAAATAAATAGATAAACCATATCTATTTTATAAAGGAACTCGTGATGTACGATATTTAAAATAAATATATAAGCCATATTTATTTTTATAAAACGAATTCGTGTCGTTTAATATTTCAAATAAATATATAAACTATATTTATTTTTATAAAAGGAGTCGTGTTGTTTGTTAACGGAAATAAATATATAACTATATTTATTATTATAAAACGAATCCGTATTTGGATATTTGAAATAAATACATAACTTATATTTATTTTTATAAAAAATTGACGAGATTACAAAGTTTTAGAATAAATATAAGAACTATATTTATTGTCGCAAAAATTGTTCCGAATCGTCGCTTTCGAAGGTTGCAAAGTGTCGTTGAAAGTAATATTCTTTTGTGTTTGCTTTCATAAAAGTTGTTTGACTTAGATGGTTCTCGTTTTACAATAAAAACACATTTTGTTTTCGGGTTTTCTCGAAAAACGGGCAGAGTTTCCTCTGTTTTTGGACGGCCCTGACAACGCAAGTTGTCTTTATTTTATCAAGATTCAACAATTTACTCAACAATATTTGCGTATAATCACTTATATAAACAAAATAATTAGTAATTCTAACTAATAATTCGTCGTTTATTCGGTTCGAGCTCGTTCACGAAATCATAAAACTATTTTTAAAATATCATAACGAAATCACTTCTTTAAATCGTTGCCATAGGAATGACGAAATAAACGCGCCGTTTACCAAATCCTCATGTCGAACGCTAACTCAGTTGACCGAGTTGACCAGGTCGACCGTGTTGACCAGGTCAACTGAGTTGACCCGCTGAGTTTGACCGAGTTGACTCAGCGAGTTGACCATGTTTGACCGAGTTGACTCGAACACCAAATCTGAGCCAACCGAACCCGAAATTCTGCCGATTTGACCCTCCTTGACCGTTGACCAGCTCACCCGAACCCAACTGACCCGTTGACCATTGTTGACCGAACCGAAACCTGTTGAATCTGACCCGGAACTCCCAAAGTGAACGTAGTTAAATCCTGTTGAACCGAAAGACTTGAACCAAAAACCACATCAGAATCAAACCTCGAACCATGACCCGAAACGAGAGTCACATTCCTGAACTCGAGCCGGATCTAAACGAGAATGAGAAGAAGGGAACCATGACTTACCAGAAACTTGTCGGACAGAATAGCTCCACCACCGTCACCACGGCTCCGCCGCCGCTGTAAGTCTTCGTTGATAATCTGTCAGCGTTGCACCGAGATGCCGCCGCCATGAGACCTTGATGTGTGCAAAATGCAACATATAAATTACATCAATTGAGGCATAAAACTAATCCTTTTTTAGTACTAATGTTGGAAAAAGTGAGCTTTTGTCTTCCTTTTGTATTTTCAGGGTTAAAAGAGCTTAAATGAACAAAAGAAGCAAAAATGCAGCCAAATCCAGCAATAATACAAGAAACGAAATAAACATGGCATGCCCGGCCCCTCGACAGCATCTCCCAGGGAAAAACAAGAGAACAGAAGATTGAACACGCCCCGTGCTCACTGAGCACGGGGGCATGCCCAAGTGTCTGCAGAAAAGACAAAGTTGAAGAAGCTTCTATCACCTACCACGGGGGCGTGTCCAGCGGACGGGGTCGTGATCAACTCTAAGATTCGCATAATCTAGGAAAATCTTGATAGTACAGATACGCTTCTGCACACGGGGTCGTGCCCAGCGGGCACGGGGGCGTGGTCAACTAATGCAGACAAACTGCATTTAATGAAGAAAGAGAAGATGGGTGGACACGGGGTCGTGCCCAATGGACACGGGGCCGTGTCCGGGCTTCTGTACAGGCTATAAATAGGGGTGCTTGGCTCACTTGCAAACCATCCCTTGGCAAACCACCTCTCTCACACTTCACCCACCACCACCATCACAACCCACATCCACCACCATCATCCATCATAGAGTGTGTGAGTAGTCTCGGAATCCAAGATTGATCGTAAGAGTTCTTGACAATCAAAGGCCATGTTTGCCTAAGTCTCTTACATCACTTGGTGAAGACAAGTGTTTAGTGTAATACTTTTTATTTTTAATCTTTTCGCACTTTTTATTTGGTTCTGTATTAATGACTTTAATAACTAGTCTCTTATGTTGAAGGTGAGTCTTCCTTATCGTTTGTCCGTGGTGTCTTGGCATTATTTTATTGTCTATATAAAATAAAAGATTTTCACCATTCATATCTCTACGGTCTATATGGAGGTATGCTGGCTACCTGGTCGGGGGTTAAGGGAACGGTTTGGTAAGAGTCTTGCCTTGTTCAGTGTATAGATCCTGCAAGGACCTGGGTCAACGTTAGTAGGACCTCCTTCAATACCCACTGGTATTGGATGGCGGGGGTCTGAACTCCTTGATCCCCTCATATGTAAACTACTATTAATACTTTAACCCGGCTACTTAGGACTGTATCCTTGCTGAATCGGACTACTTAGCCGAGGGTAACGTCACCTTCAGAAGAGGGGCCTACCATAATATGCATTAATAACTTAATTAATTATCTTTCAATAATCCAACCATTTAGGATTGTATCCTTGCTGACTCAAACTACTGGGTTGCGGGTAATGTCACCTTCAGAAGAGTGGCCTACTACAATAACTAAGATAATCTCTTAAAAAGTGCAAAAGTGCGGAAATAATCAAAGGTTACACTAAATACGAGTCGGATCCAAGTGATTCATCTTGTCTATCTGTTTTATTTTATTTTTATTTTTCAGCATTTTAGTTAGTTTTATTTTTCTTATTTAAAAACCTGTTTCTAAACTTTTGATTTGATTAGACGTTGAGGATAAACCGGTACTAAAAGCTCTGGTGTCTTTGGACGACCTCGGTATCTTACCAACACTATACTACGCTCACGATGGGTGCACTTGCCCATATGTGTGTTTAGTGTTAGTAAATATTGTGTTTTATAAATTTAAAACTTGGCTAAAAAGTGTCAAAGGGCTTAAAATATACAAAAAAATCTATAACACCACACGCACATCAAGTTTTTGGCGCCGTTGCCGGGGACACAAGGATTTTAAGAAAGTTAGGAATCAACGGCCTAATCATTTTTTTTTTTTTTAGGATTTTTCTTAATTTTTCAGCTTCTGCAGAACTCAGCACGGGCCGTGCCCGCTGAACACGCCCCCGTGCCCAATCTTTGGTACTGGCAATCCTGTTTTAAGTCAGACAGTAAGCTGAACACGGGGCCGTGCCCAACTCAACACGCCCCGTGCCCAAGTTTCAGTTACTGAAAACAGAACCGTAAGATTCCGACGGTTGGTAATTTCTGACACAAACATGAGTGATACTGATATTTTTTACTTTCGGCACTCTTATGGTACGTGGTGTCAAATATGTGGTGGCCCTCATAAAGATTTAGAATGTTATTTTCTAAATTATAAGCCCCATTATATAGACCCATTGTTTTCCTGTAGCCTTAAGAGGGGCGAAAGTAAAAATAATCCCTATCTCTCCCTCGAATGCTCTCAATCAACCCTTCTAGGAGAAATGCTTCTCGATGAATTATTTCAAATGGAAGATCTAATTCTTACTTGGGTGAAAGAACGTGAGATGGATATCATTAATTCACCTTAAGACGAAGCCCAAGAAGAATTATTGAGATAGCATTCGAATAAAAACAACTTCGTTGTTCCCGAAATCACCTCTAACTCTAGCGAAGACTTGAGCGATAGTCGTCCCTGTGTCGATTGTGCCGTTAAGGACTCCCCATCGACTTCGTTCGGTGCATACATAGACCTAAGCGATTCGGCATACACCTTCTTTAACGAGAGCCCGGGAAAGGGTTGGACTTGTCCACCTACATATAACATAGGAATCACCCTCACCGACAACCTCTTGCGTTCTCGTCTTAATCTAGAGCAACTAAGGTATCTCAGGCACTTTGGGGTTGTTCCATCCAGTAAGGAACCGCCCGATCCGGATAACTTCCTTAAAAATAGATGAAACTTCATAAACAGCCTCTAGACACGGGGCCGTGTCCAGGTCAGCACGCCCCCGTGTCCACCGAAAGATTCCTTTCTGACTTTTTTTCAGAATACGGACAAAATGTGTCAGGATCTTGTCTGCACACGGGGTCGTGTCCAGCCAACACGGGGACGTGTGCAACGTGCTGTCGTTTTCTATAAATACAGCAAGATTCCTGCACATTTGGACCACTCCAAAGACAAAGATCTGGTGGATCTTCACACATACCATCCTAGGTATATTCTAAAGAAGGTTCCCAACAACCATCTTGTCTTTTCCACTTTTATCCATTACCTTCTTCTTCAATTTTTTTAACACCTCCATAATTCCAAGCTTTATTGAGGTGTTTGTTAGATTTTTATTCAAGAAATCTTGTTAAAAATAAGTTCTACAACAATGTTTTAAGTTGTTTCTGCTTAAAAATGTTTTAAAAATCACGAAAACAATTTAAAACTCCAAGATTCCTTGTTCCAAAAATCTGCAGACATCTGAACACGGGGTCGTGCTCATCGAGCACGGGGCAGTGTCCGAGGTACTGTTTCCATAAAAATTGAACTCTTTTCGGTATGTTTTCTCAGAATGGCGAGCAGAACTAGTGGTACATCTTCATCGCACTCCAGAAACAACCGACAAGGGAGAAGGTCATCAACGATTGAAGATTCTCTTGTAAACTACGTTTACGCTTTAAGAGAAGCTATTGATGAAATGACGGGAGTGGAAGAAGCATTGGTCGACCGTATCAATCATTTGACGGTGGGACTAGAGGGATGTCTTCGAGAGGTCAACCTTTTGCACCAAAGGTTGAACATTCTCGCTTCTCCTCCTTTGGTACCAATTATCACCCAAAGGGCATGTAATGTGGTACCGGAAGTCATCATACTGGCCGAATGGTACACCATACACCCGGAGCCCCCTCGAGACATACTACAAGGGGTTCCGGTTGGTGTCACTCCCCCTACGCAAGATGTTGAGGAAACCGAGCCCGGCTTCTTCCTCCCAAGAGAGATAGAAGAATGGCTTTAACCACATCTAGGGAATACCCCTCGGTCTAAAAGTTCTACGAGGCTTTTAAATACCGAAAAGCTATTTCCGGAATTTTGATTCTTATTAAAGTAGAACTCCTTAGGATGATTTTATGTACCATTTGACCCATCTATCTTAGGACCTCTAGTTTTTATTTTTCTACCTTGTCTTTAAATTCTCTAGGACCTAATGTAATGTGCTAGTTTTAATAAATGATGGTTTTACAAATAATTTGGTGTTTGGATGATGATGTAATGGGTAAAACACACCCGGGATGGTGAAGGATACCAAGGGGAAACTTGCACCAGCACCCCATGCACAAAAACAGGGCCACCTGCAGATTTTTCTTCGTTACAGGAAGTTCAGCACGGGGCCGTGCTCATCCAACACGCCCCGTGCTCAACCATCTGCAGAAAAATGCCCAGTTCAGGTACCTGGACACGGGGCGTGCTCACTGAACACGCCCCCGTGTCCAACCTTCTGTTACTTTGTTTTATTTTCTGTTACTGGCAATCTGAACACGGGGCCGTGTCCAGACGCCCAGTAACATAAAATTTCGCTATTTCACATCTTTTTACACATTCAATCAACCTAAAAACTTATTTTTGGGACACATTGAAGACAATGTGTAATTTAAGTGTGGGGGGGGGTGCTAAACTTTGAATTTTGCAAGTCCTAATTACAAGTCTTACACAAAACTCTATTGGAACCGCTAAACACCCCAAATTTTTTTCAAAAAAAATTTCATTTTTTTACTTGTGTAGGTTTAATTTGGGAATTTCAAGTTCTAAAAAGGTTATATTTTTACAAATTTACAACTGATAGCGTCGTGATAAAAAGAACCAACATAAGAAAATTATGAAACGGCATGACAAATCTAGTTAAAATTTGATTATATATACTTGATCACATAAAAACCCATTCCCACAAAAAGTGAGTTTTGGGCCTTTATTGAGCATACAAATACACATCTTTAAACTAAATGCTCATTTTTCGTTTCTTGTGTGAATAGCCGCTTGGTTCTTTCAACTATAGAACTTGCCACGACGATACATTCCTGATCCTTACCAACTTAAACCCGAGTAAGTAAATGATGGAGGCATTAGGACTAACCCTTTTTATTTTTACACCATTATTTTTTTTACCACCTACCCAAAATCCCCCTAGTTAACCCCTTTGAGCCTAAACCTTTTTCATTTCTTAACCCAAAACAAACACCCTTTTACCCACCAAAACCCTTTTTCATTTTAAACCCTTTATTTTAGTAACAAAGCTCGGTTTTTCTTATGACTTCTTGAAAAAAAAAATTGACGATGAAGCCAAAAGAAATAAACAAACAAGTTTATCAAAAAGAACTTTGTTTGAAGAATTGCTTCATCAAAATAAAAAGTTACAAAAATAAAAAGTCTTACGAAAACCAACGCTTTTTACGCCTTTCGCCATTTTCTACTAACCACTAACCCAACCACCTACCTTTAACCCAAGCCTAGCCCTTCCCCCAAAAGTCCTCTTGATATTTACAAAGGTTTTTAGTTAAAAAGGAGGAGGATTGATTACTTGGCAAGCTTATGGTAGGAGTAAGTTCCATGCCGCTCTCGAGTGTTTCACAAAAATACATCTTCGGCCGAGTGTTGAGTGATCCCCCGTGAGTTATGTGAACTTGTATATAAATGGAATTTTAAAGAGGCATGTTATGCCCTAATAAATAATTTCTCTTATGAAAAGTTTTAAATAAATCATAAGAATAGGATTGTAAATAAATAAAAATAAAACCTAAAAAAAAAGATTCTTGGAAATCCCGACACTCTATGACAAGCCCAAAACCTTCTCTTCTACCCATTCCATTTGGGTGTGTAAGCCACAAAATAAAGAGTTTTGCTTGAGGACAAGCAAAGATTCAAGTGTGGGGGTATTTGATGTGTGCAAAATGCAACATATAAATTACATCAATTGAGGCATAAAACTAACAATTTTTTAGTACTAATGTTGGAAAAAGTGTCTTTTTGTCTTCCTTTTGTATTTTCAGGGTTAAAAGAGCTTAAATGAACAAAAGAAGCAAAAATGCAGCCAAATCCAGCAATAATACAAGAAAAGGAATAAACTTGGCATGCCCGACCCCTCGACAGCATCTCCCAGGCAAAAACAAGAGAACAGAAGACTGAACACGCCCCGTGCTCACTGAGCACGGGGGCATGCCCAAGTGTCTGCAGAAAAGACAAAGTTGTAGAAGCTTCTATCACCCACCACGGGGGCATGTCCAGCGGACACGGGGCCGTGGTCAACTCTAAGATTCGCAGAATCTAGGAAAATCTTGATAGTACATATACGCTTCTGCACACGGGGTCGTGCCCAGCGGACACGGGGGCTTGGTCAACTAATGCAGACAAACTGCATTTAATGAAGAAAGTGTTGGTACACTTTATGTGGACGCGACTCGACTCGGTTCGATTCGGTTCGGGTCGACTCGGTTAGGTCCGGCTCAAGCCCGAAGACACGACATTCCTTCGTCGTGCGCCCCAGAGTTCGACACGCGAAGCACGGAGCGCCGCAAGCAAAGTCCCGTTTACACCTCACCATGACATCATCATTGTGATGTCATGGTGATGTCACTTAGTTTGTCCTATGTTGAAACTAAATGAAACAAATAACAGAAATAGTCTGGATCGTAAATTCAACATTGGGCCAATAATCTTGAAGTGGGCTTTGACTATTTGGGCTTCAACACAACTCGACGAAATAGACGAATTAGACTTATTATGTTTGTCGACGAAACAGATTGTGTTTCGCCGACTTTAGTGTTTCGTCGTGTCCTTTATGCGTTTCGTCATGTCTGTGTCTGTGTCTAGTATAAATACCCCTCTCAGTTTCACTTTGAAACAGAGATGAGAGCATACCCTTAAAGAAACTCTGTCAAAATTCTGTCTAAACTGTGTTTGTATCAGTTTGTTATCGGTTCTCATCCCGTTTAATCAATTGAGTGTGTTTCATTGATTAATACTGTGTCGTTACTGTTTTATATGTTTGATTTGGCATAGTTACGTGGATTCCGCACTTTATTGCTTTCCGTCTTTACATTTGAAAAATAAAAAAATTCAAAAAGATTTTAGGTGTGTTTTAATATAAACTTTATAAAATCCAAAAAGATTTTGCTTCTAGTTTATTTTTGATTGACCGATGTTGGAACTCGAGTCTATCCTACCCAAAATCCTGATTGTAAGCCTGAAAACAATTGCATCTTCATAAACTGTCGAAGTTAACAAGTTTTGAAAGTTAAAGGTTTAAAATTGATCATTTTCTAAACTTTCAAACTGTTGTCGGTCGGTGTTTGATTGAGATTTGATCTCATATGTGTCGTTTGTTTATGTTAACTATATTCTAAGCGGTTGTTCTCATTATGCGTTTAGCTTTCTTGCCTGTGCAGATGCTAAAGGCGAGGAGAACATGTTCGATGACAAGCTTTGGAATGAAGACACGAAGTGGAGGCACTCAAAGGATAAAATGATCGAGTTGCCGCTGACCCTTCATCAACACCACAAGGATCTAAAGAATTGACAAGTCAAAAGATTCACGAGCATAACTCAATGGAGAGTTCATTCTAAGGGGGAGTTTGTTAACACACTACCTAAATGAAAAGGGAGTTTGCTGATACACTTTCTACTTATGACGCGTGAAGACTTTGAAGATCCTCCGACATGAAAGACACGGAAGACGAACCTCACGAGTTCAAGGGGGAGCTGTTAGTTTGGAAAATCATCAACAGATCGAGATCACTATTCGTGATGCTCAGGGACGACCCAAGACCACTATGGCTTGGGTCCCCATCCTTAACTAATCATTGGATGATATGTGCAGGGTGTTCCAGGAGGAACTATCAGTAGTCATTGGATTGTTGATAGTGGGGCATCCAGGCACATGACAGGCGACTTACGGCTTCTGTACGATGTGAGAAATATTAAAGGAGGCTATGTCGCGTTCGCAGGAGACAAAGGCGGATATATCACCGGAGAAGGAATGATCTCAAACGGTGTGGTATGTTTTGAAAAGATCAATTATGTTCGTCAACCTGATCATAATCTTCTCAGTGTGTCGCAAATCTGCGATAAGAAGTTCACCGTGCATTTTGATGATGCCGGTTGTTATGTGCTTAAACCTGGATTCAAGATTCCTGATGAATGGATTCTCTTATCGGCTCCAAGAATTAATGATCTTTATATTCTTGATATGAGTCAAGCTATTACGTCATCTGCGCAAGTAACATGTTTTGTCCCAAAAGCCACAGAGAAGGAGTCTATTTCTTGGCACAGAAGAATGGGACACATTCACTTGAGGAAAATGAACCATTTGGTGAAAAATAACCTTGTGAATGGTGTGCCTGTGAGAAGCTTTCATCTACAAGATATCTGTGTTTCGTGCCAAAAAGGGAAACAAACAAAGAAATCTCACCCTCTGAAGAAAATCAACACTGTTAGCATGCCTCTCGAACGTCTTCATATGGACCTTTTTGGACCTATGAAACACAAGACAACATTCGGAGATGCTTACTGTCTGGTTGTTACTGATGATTATTCTAGATTTTCTTGGGTAGCTTTTATGGCACACAAGAGTGATACTCCTGGAATCCTCAAGGATCTTCTTACAATGTTGGAAAATTTATACACGTTGAAAGTGAAGAGGATCCGAAGCGACAATGGAACTGAATTCAAGAACCGTGTGATGGATGAGTTCTGTACTTCTAAAGGCATTCTTCATGAATACAGTTCTCGCTATACTCCACAACAAAACGGTGTCGCTGAGAGGAAGATTCGCACGATTATTGAGACTGCAAGAACGATGTTGGTAGAGTCGGAGCTTCCTGTTCAATTCTGGGCAGAAGCTGTGTCGACTGCTTGCTACACTTTGAACAAAGTTCTTACAGTTAAGAGGCATGGCAAAACTTGTTTCGAACTTCTACAGAAAAGGAAACCGGATCTTTCTTTCCTTGAACCTTTTGGCGGTCCATGTACCATGATTGACCCAGATGGAAAGTTTGGCGCAAAAGCTATCGAAGGTTTCTTCCTCGGATATGCAACTCCAAATTTTCGTGTATGGAATCTGACCACCAAAAAGATTGAGCTTTGGAATGAAGTAAGGGTTCAAAGGTACACAAATCCTGTTAGATCTCCGGGTGATCCTTGGATGTTCGATTACGATGGGATATTCGACTCCTTTAATCTGCCCACCTTTGATGAAGAATCTGCAGCTGTTCAAATGTTATTTGATAGTGACAACGCTGCCGGCTCGTCTTTGGTAAGACCAATTATTGTTAACCCACAAGGTTCTAATTCAGTTAACAATACTGTTCAAAATGAGGTATTTGAAGATGCTACTGACTACAATGAGTCATCGGAAGATGATGAACATCTTGATGCGACTGAAGGCACTTCTGCCCCGGTTGTTCCTGTTCATGGCACTTCTTTAGAAACTCCTCAAGTGCAGAATGATGATACTGCTGAAGGAAATGCATCCACTTCCACTCATATTCCCGGTGCGGAGTTGGTTGCTGATCTTAATCTTAACAATTTGGGTATTAATGCTAGTGTTTCTGAAAATCCTGAATTGAGGATTCACAATACCCATCCACAGCAGAACATTATAGGAGATGTCCAAAGCGGTGTGCAGACGCGTAATCAGCTGAGAAATAACCAGAATGCTGGTTTATATTGTCACACCCCTTTCTAAGGCGGAAGCACGAGGTGTGATCATGAAAGGTTCTCATTGCATACGAAGAGTAAACATGCTACATGCTCGTAAAAAATAACATTCAAATACCATAGTTTGAAAACATTCGTTAGCGTTTACATCGCTAGACAGCATAAAGACATTGTCTCAAAAGTTTACAACTTTATTTAAAGTTAAACACAAGCGACATCCACGAGCATAAGCAAGACCACGCGCACATCCATCCTAGTTACCTGAAATACATGTGAGTTTTTGGAAAAACGTCAACATAAAGTTGGTGTGAATTCATGCAGTTTTGTGTTGAACACGTTTGTATACTTTGTATGAAAACATAACGAGTATCTTGTGAAAATAAAGTATTCTTGTAGTGTAAACCGAATAAAGTATTCTTGTGGTATAAACCAAATAAAGTATTCTTGTGGTATAAACCAATTAATGTATTCTTGCGTAAATAAAGTATTCTTGTGGTGTAAACCAAATAAAGTATTCTTGTTTAGTTAATGGGTTGCAAGGCCATTAACGTGTGGCACAACATAGGAAGTCACCAAACCATAGGCATTTTTCTAGTTGTCGATTCACGACGGAGACACAAAAACACTCCTCGGTACTAGTGGTCACCAAGAGTGGGGCTGCCCGAGTACCCGTTAGATCTAACCTTTTGTTCTGCGGTCTAAGTATGTACACGATTAATGGTGCTTATGGTACCCTATTCGTGGCACTATTTCTCGTTTATGATACCAAGTATCAATTCTCGTTTATTACATCAAGTATCAATTCTTGTTTATTATATCAAGTATCAATTCTCGTTTATTATATCACGTAACATGTATTTCACCCCCGAAGTTATAAAACTGAAAACAGTTAAGAGAAAAGGGGGAGCATGAACTCACAACTTTGCATTCCTAGCGTCGTAAACTCCACCGGATTTGCTTAATTAACGTCGTAACCTATACGCGTTTTCTTAACGTTAGTCACTAGACTTGTGTCGCACAAGTACAGTCACTCTCTTTTGTGTATATATTCTTGTGTTAAAAATATTCCATATTTTTAACTACGTAACTTACTTATATTATTTTCTTCAAAAATAAATATAAGTCTTTCGTGTTTTGCACTTTGCACCCGAATTATGTTTCTTGTGTTTTGTATGTGTATTTCTATATTTCTACTCCTCATGAGTATTTAGTGTATTTTTAAGTCTTAATACACTAGCACGTATAACACATACTATATACACTTAACACAAAATTTGGTGATAAAATAATATATATTTTTCTCTCAAAAATATATACTTATTATCCATTTTTATTCTTCAAGAAATCACCATTTCTTATCATCAAAAGTTAGGGAAACCTTAGTAATATTTTTAAACACATTTTTAGGGAATAAGTTTCTCAAAAACTTATATTTTTCTAAGTGTCAAAATTTATAAAAATTTTGACAGAGTTTCCCCTAAAAATGGAGGTTTCCCACGTTTTCAAAACGTGTGTTTATTTTCTTTTAAATCATCATCAATCATCAACAATCAGCAACAACAATTATCAACAATAATCACTAATTTCATGAACTTGAATATTTACAAAAATGTGTAGTAACTTACTAGCACATTTAGTAAGTCTTGTTATCTTTAAAAATAAGTTTAACTTCTTAAAAACTTTATTTTTAAAGAGTATGAAGTTTTACAACTTCTAGTCGGTTTTTACGAAAATTATTTCTTTGTTAAAACCCTTGTTACACAAGTATCCATACACTTGTTTGTTCACAAAAACCACTTTTGTTTGTGCAAGACCCGGTTTAGAACATGTGATTTCTTTAAAGCGTGGTTCTTCAAAAATACCACTTGCAGATACGTAGATCTGCTAGTTTTAAACTCCATTGTACAAGTTAAATTACTTTTACACAAGTAAAATATTTCTACACAAGTTCATGTCTCTAGTGTGGTAGAGTTTCGCCTTTTAACCCTTGTAGTAACCAAAAACGAGCTTATGTGAAGATCCATGATCTTACAAAGTTGGGTTAAACGGAGATCCGAGCTACCACATCATAGATCGGGTCTAGATAAACACAAATCTCAAATACTACAACTTTTACACAAGTTATATGTCTTTAACCACCACTTTTATGGTTTTTACTAGACTTTTGTTCATCATTTTGTATTTTAACGAGATTTCACCAACAATATTCCTTTTACCCACTTTAGATAAGTGTAAAAACAAGTTTTAAGTGATATACCTCTAGCTCAAGGCTAGGGAAGATCTTTGACGAAAAAGAGGTGGATAAAAGCTAACGGTAGAGGTCCTTCGTGTTCCGCTTGCTTCAAGACTCCTTATACGTGACCCCTAACACTTGTATGATGATGGAAATGCAAGATCAAAACTTGAAAGTATGATGGGTGTGTGTGTGTAGTTCGGCCGAAGGTGGGGGAGGGCAAGAGAGAAGAGTTGAGTTGGTGTTTGGTGATGGTAATTGTCTCATGTGTTTAGTGGTATTTATAGGAAAAAATTAAAGAGTTATTATCCATGGGTTCTTATGTTATGTTGATACTAGACAATTCTAGATCATGGAAATCCAACTTGTACAAACATGTCCCCCACACAAGGGGACGGTTAGGGAGTGGGGTGGGGGTTGGTTCGATTGTAAGTAGATAGTTAGGTTAATGGTTATGCTAAATAGGTTAGTTAAGTATTAAACTCCGTTAGTAATGTATAGCGTGTTTTGGCGGGTGTTAGGGTATACGAGGACCCTAACTGGCTCAGAAAAATATAGATAATGAAAATAATAGTATTTTCATGTTCCGGGTATAGCCTGGTTGTTCGGTTACATACTGACTCGTTAAAGTGCTAAATTACACTTTTTAGTGTCGTTTAAGTACCTTTCTTGTACTCTTTCAATTCCCAACACTTAGGGAAATATTTTGGATAATAAAACGACATTTCTGCATAATATTTATATGCTTAAATGCTGATTATTGCTGAATTTTTTATAAATTCTGCACTAAGAGTGCGTTTCGGGTGCTTTTTAGTGCTTATTTTCGCTTTCGTATTGCATATACATTAACCCTTGTATGTACTCTTGGGTTTTAATGCATTCTTGTCGTTGGACCTACACCTAGGCCTCAATTTTACGTCTGACTGCTTTCTGCAGTTCAGTCGACACAGTGTGTCTTACCGGTGAGTTTACTATTATTCTGACGCAACGCTCTCGTTTATGCATAAAGCAATATTTTGTAGTATACAACATGCATGAATTCACTTGTGTAATCACGTGTTCAGACATTGCTGACAATTAAACTCATAATTGCAGTCATTAAGCAATAATTATAGTGTACGGAAATTACCGGTTTGTGCCAGTTGTCACAGTCTCCCCCCGTTAAAAGAATTTCGTCCCGAAATTCAGACTGAACTAACTCTCGCCGGAGTCTTCTTGAATAGGTGGGGATACTTTTTCTTGAACTGGTCTTCACGTTCCCATGTGTATTCGGGTCCGTGCTTAGAGCTCCAACGTACTTTGACAAGTTTCACACTGCTCCTCCTGGTCTTGTTGACTTTCCAGTCAGTAACCTCAATGGGTTGTTCTGTAAATCGGAGGGCTTCATCAATATGCACTTCATCCAACGGGATGGTCACGTTTTCTTGCGTTGGACTCTTCTTCAGGTTGGATACATGAAACGTATCATGTACTCCATTAAGTTCTGCCGGTAACTCCAACTTGTATGCCACGGTACCAATTCTTCTCAATATTCTGAATGGTCCGATGTATCGTGGATTCAACTTTCCACGTTTTCCAAATCTGACTACGCCCTTCCATGGTGAGACTTTTAACAACACTTTGTCTCCTACCTCGAAATCTACCGATTTTCTATTTGGATCCGCGTAGCTCTTTTGTCGCTCTCGAGCCGCCCTAATGCGTTCTCGGATCTGCGCAATCTTGTCGGTTGTCTCTTGTACAAGTTCAGGACCAACCATACGTTTATCTCCGGCATCTGCCCAACATAAGGGCGATCGGCATTTGCGGCCATACAGAGCCTCGAACGGCGCGGCTTTTATGCTCGTATGATAACTGTTATTGTAGGAAAACTCAACTAGAGGTAGATGAGTATCCCAGCTGCCGCCTAGGTCCATGACACATGCGCGAAGCATATCTTCTAACGTTTGTATTGTCCGTTCGCTCTGGCCGTCTGTTTGCGGATGGAATGGCGTGCTCAGATCTAACTGAGACCCAAAGGCTTCCTGAAATGATTGCCAGATTCTTGAGACAAAGCGTCCATCTCTGTCTGAAATGATTGAGATTGGCACTCCATGACGTGCCACAATTTCTCTTAAGTATATCTCTGCTAGCTTTCCAGTGCTATCCTTCTCTCGGATTGGTAGGAAATGCGCAGACTTTGTTAATCGATCAACTATTACCCATATCATATCGTGCCCTCTCGGGGTCCTGGGTAATTTCGTTATGAAGTCCATCGAGATTTGTTCCCACTTCCATACGGGAATCTCTGGTTGTTGTAGTAGGCCGGACGGTTTCTGATATTCGGCCTTAACCTTCGCACAGGTTAGGCATTTTCCAACATAGACAGCAACGTCGCTTTTGAGTCTCGGCCACCAATAGTACTCTTTCAAGTCTTGGTACATCTTGTCCGATCCTGGATGGATCGAATATCTCGATTTGTGGGCTTCATTAAGGATGACTCCTCGTATGCCACCATAGAGTGGAACCCAAATACGCTTCTTGAAGTATAAGGCTCCCTCTTCATTTGGCACCATGTATTTCAATGCACCCCGGAGGTATTCAGCTTTACGGTTCTCTTCTTTAAGAGCTTCTTGTTGTGCATCCCGAATGCGTGCAGTGAGGTTCGTTCGAATCGTCATTTCCAATGCTCGAACCCTTAGGGTCTTAACCCTCTCTTTTCGGCTCAACGCGTCTGCCACAACGTTCGCCTTTCCAGGATGGTACTTAATCTCACAGTCATAATCATTCAGCAGCTCGACCCAACGTCGCTGGCGCATATTCAATTCCTTCTGATCAAATATGTGTTGTAAGCTTTTGTGATCTGTGAAGATTGTACATCGAGTACCATATAGATAATGTCGCCAAATCTTCAAGGCGAATACCACTGCACCCAGCTCCAGGTCGTGAGTGGTATAATTTTTCTCGTGAACCTTCAGTTGTCTTGAAGCATAAGCGATGACTTTTTGGCGTTGCATGAGCACGCAACCCAAGCCTTGTCGTGAGGCGTCGCAGTATACCACGAAGTCTTCAGTGCCTTTGGGCAATGATAGTATCGGTGCATCGCAGAGCTTGTTCTTAAGTAGCTGAAAGGCTTCTTCTTGTTTGTGACCCCAGTCGTATTTCTTGTCTTTCTGTGTAAGGGTCGTTAGCGGTTGAGCTATCTTCGAGAAATTCTCAATGAATCGCCGATAGTAGCCTGCTAAACCCAAAAATTGTCGGACTTCGGTTGGGGTCTTGGGAGCTTCCCAATTCTTTATTGCTTCAATCTTGGACGGGTCTACATGAATGCCTTTCTCATTCACCACGTGACCAAGAAATTGTACTTCGCGAATCCAGAATTCGCATTTCGAGAACTTTGCATAGAGTTTCTCTTTCTTCAGTAGCTCCAAGATGGTTCTGAGATGTTGCTCGTGCTCCTCTTTCGTTCGCGAGTAAATCAGGATATCATCGATAAATACAATCACGAATTTATCGAGATATGGTTTGCACACGCGGTTCGTTAGGTCCATAAAGACCGCTGGCGCGTTCGTTAATCCAAACGGCATCACAAGAAATTCGTAGTGCCCATATCGCGTTCTGAATGCAGTCTTTGGCACGCTTTCATCTTGGATTTTCAGCTGATGATATCCAGATCGAAGGTCGATCTTGGAATAGTAGCTTGATCCTTGCAGTTGATCGAATAAGTCATCAATCCTCGGTAGTGGATACCGATTCTTGATAGTGAGCTTGTTTAGTTCCCTGTAATCGATACACATCCGCAGTGTTCCATCCTTCTTCTTCACGAACAATACTGGAGCTCCCCAGGGTGAGAAGCTTGGCCTTATGAATCCTTTATCCAACAACTCCTGAAGCTGTGTAGATAATTCTTGCATTTCGGATGGCGCAAGTCGATAGGGTGCCTTGGCTACAGGAGCAGCTCCCGGAACCAAGTCTATATGGAATTCGACTTGTCGTTGTGGAGGTAGTCCTGGCAGATCTTCAGGGAACACATCAGGAAATTCCTTCACCACAGGAATGTCTTCGAGTTTTGGCTCCACAGCCTTCTTGTCTATAACGTGTGCTAGGAAAGCGACACATCCTTTCCTCAAGCACTTCTGTGCCTTCATACAGCTGATGATTCGAAGAGGCGCGTCTCGTTTTTCTCCATGCACGATGAGAGTTTCACCATTCGCTAAAGGGATGCGAATGATTTTCTCATGACAAATAACTTCAGCTTTATTCTTGGACAACCAGTCCATTCCGACCACTACATCGAAGCTACCCAATTGAATAGGTAAGAGGTCGATGCTAAAATTTCGTTCACCAAGTTCTAGTGTGCAGCCTCTGACAACTTCGCCCGATTCAACAAGTTTACCATTGGCTAGTTCTATGGAATAAGGAATTTCTAATCTACTGGATTCTATTCCGAGTATGCGTTTAAATTCCACAGACATGAAGCTATAATCGGCGCCAGTGTCGAATAATATGGATGCAAAGTGGTTGTTAATGAGAAACGTACCGGTGACCACGTTTGGGTCCTCGCGTGCGTTCTTTGCTCCAATCACAAATGCTCGAGCCTGAGCAGTGTTTCCTTTTGGACAATCTTTCATGAAATGTTCGTTGCTTCCACAACTGAAGCATCCTTGATTTCGCCCAGCTCCATTCCCAGTTCGGTTACCATTGCCATTCCTTCCTTTACTCCAACAATCCTCAGCATAGTGACCCAACTTTCCACACTTATCGCATTTTGGAACGCGACAAACCCCTTCGTGGTGACGCTTGCAATTGTTGCAAAGGGGCCGAGTGCCCAGGTACCTCTTGGCAGGAGCGTCATTCATGGCTGCAAGAGATTTCGCCCCCTGCGGTGGGTTAGTGTCACGCTTCTTGTTGGAACCCCTGTTGTTACGAGTTGCTTGACTCAGGTTTGCATGTTTTCTTTTCTTGTCACCGGACAACTCAGCATGTGTCTCGGTATTTTCTGTTGGGTTCAGTGAGAGCTTCTTCATACGAACACAATCTTCAGTCAGGCTGACAGCCAGAGTTACAGCCTCGGTGATTGTTTGTGGTTTGGCCGCCGTTACCATGCCACGAAATTCTGAGGCCAGTCCCCAAATGTAGCGTTCCACACGCTTAAATTCAGGAGTCACCATGTAAGGAAGCACTCTAGACAGATCGTGGAACCTTCGAGTGTAACCATTGATGTCAGCACCTTCCATAGTCAAGTGCCAGAACTCTGTCTCCAGCCTTTGGAGTTCGGCACGAGAGCAGTATTTCTCTCTCATTCTTTCCTTCAGTGCATCCCAAGTTAGGCCATAAGCGGCATCATCACCCAAAGTTTGGGCTTGCAGGTTCCACCAAGTCAGAGCTTCATCGACAAACAACCCAGTAGCAAAGGTGACTTGTTGATCCGCAGTACACTTGCTCATGCGGAAAGTAGCTTCAGTCTTCTCCGTCCAGCGCACAAATGCTACTACACCTCCTGTGCCGTCATAGTTCATCGGCTTGCAGTCGAGGAACTGCTTGAATGTGCAGCCTTGAGCTGCATTGCCTCCAGACGAATCTCCATCCCCATTACGCCTAGCGTTGCTTGGTCCTCCACTGTCTTGGGTTCGGTTTGCCTCGTACTGGGCGATAGCAGCGGAGATCCTTTCCTCCAGCAAGGCGTTCAGCTCTTCAGCAGTTCTTGGCAGTGGGGGAGGTGGAGGTTGATCATCATTGCGAGCATTCACAGTTTTCCTGGGTGCCATGTTCTGACAGAACATAACACAGCAGGGTTAGACATTGGTTTGATATCGTCACACTAGACAGTAGTATCATATATTCACAGGTATATATACCACATAAGTGACATCAAACAATTATTACTCTAGCAGAGTACTTAGTAGGCTTGTACTGAGGGAATTTATACGTGACAAGACTTGCTGTGGTTTCTGTGCACTGAATTCCATAATTATGTATGCATCCATAATTACGTAACTCCTTGCACAGTCCGCACAGTTCGTTTCATCCTCGTATTTCTTCCTTCAGATAGGCCATCGCTTTCGGATAAAGTCACGTATACTTGTGACATTCTACTTCTAGTACATGCTAATTATCACACATAATTGCAAGTAATTTCTAGTCAACGACAAGTGCTACTCAAGTGCACTCTAAGTCTCGTAGTGTCTTTTCTAGACTCATGTAGACAGTTTCAGGCAGTGGATGTCGCGGGACGTTTTATGCAATGAAAACTCTTTGAAAATTGTTTTCGTGAATGGATCCTAGAGATTGTAGACTAGACTCGAGAAGGAATCCTGGTTCACTACAATCGCAGCTCTGATACCAATCTGTCACACCCCTTTCTAAGGCGGAAGCACGAGGTGTGATCATGAAAGGTTCTCATTGCATACGAAGAGTAAACATGCTACATGCTCGTAAAAAATAACATTCAAATACCATAGTTTGAAAACATTCGTTAGCGTTTACATCGCTAGACAGCATAAAGACATTGTCTCAAAAGTTTACAACTTTATTTAAAGTTAAACACAAGCGACATCCACGAGCATAAGCAAGACCACGCGCACATCCATCCTAGTTACCTGAAATACATGTGAGTTTTTGGAAAAACGTCAACATAAAGTTGGTGTGAATTCATGCAGTTTTGTGTTGAACACGTTTGTATACTTTGTATGAAAACATAACGAGTATCTTGTGAAAATAAAGTATTCTTGTAGTGTAAACCGAATAAAGTATTCTTGTGGTATAAACCAAATAAAGTATTCTTGTGGTATAAACCAATTAATGTATTCTTGCGTAAATAAAGTATTCTTGTGGTGTAAACCAAATAAAGTATTCTTGTTTAGTTAATGGGTTGCAAGGCCATTAACGTGTGGCACAACATAGGAAGTCACCAAACCATAGGCATTTTTCTAGTTGTCGATTCACGACGGAGACACAAAAACACTCCTCGGTACTAGTGGTCACCAAGAGTGGGGCTGCCCGAGTACCCGTTAGATCTAACCTTTTGTTCTGCGGTCTAAGTATGTACACGATTAATGGTGCTTATGGTACCCTATTCGTGGCACTATTTCTCGTTTATGATACCAAGTATCAATTCTCGTTTATTACATCAAGTATCAATTCTTGTTTATTATATCAAGTATCAATTCTCGTTTATTATATCACGTAACATGTATTTCACCCCCGAAGTTATAAAACTGAAAACAGTTAAGAGAAAAGGGGGAGCATGAACTCACAACTTTGCGTTCCTAGCGTCGTAAACTCCACCGGATTTGCTTAATTAACGTCGTAACCTATACGCGTTTTCTTAACGTTAGTCACTAGACTTGTGTCGCACAAGTACAGTCACTCTCTTTTGTGTATATATTCTTGTGTTAAAAATATTCCATATTTTTAACTACGTAACTTACTTATATTATTTTCTTCAAAAATAAATATAAGTCTTTCGTGTTTTGCACTTTGCACCCGAATTATGTTTCTTGTGTTTTGTATGTGTATTTCTATATTTCTACTCCTCATGAGTATTTAGTGTATTTTTAAGTCTTAATACACTAGCACGTATAACACATACTATATACACTTAACACAAAATTTGGTGATAAAATAATATATATTTTTCTCTCAAAAATATATACTTATTATCCATTTTTATTCTTCAAGAAATCACCATTTCTTATCATCAAAAGTTAGGGAAACCTTAGTAATATTTTTAAACACATTTTTAGGGAATAAGTTTCTCAAAAACTTATATTTTTCTAAGTGTCAAAATTTATAAAAATTTTGACAGAGTTTCCCCTAAAAATGGAGGTTTCCCACGTTTTCAAAACGTGTGTTTATTTTCTTTTAAATCATCATCAATCATCAACAATCAGCAACAACAATTATCAACAATAATCACTAATTTCATGAACTTGAATATTTACAAAAATGTGTAGTAACTTACTAGCACATTTAGTAAGTCTTGTTATCTTTAAAAATAAGTTTAACTTCTTAAAAACTTTATTTTTAAAGAGTATGAAGTTTTACAACTTCTAGTCGGTTTTTACGAAAATTATTTCTTTGTTAAAACCCTTGTTACACAAGTATCCATACACTTGTTTGTTCACAAAAACCACTTTTGTTTGTGCAAGACCCGGTTTAGAACATGTGATTTCTTTAAAGCGTGGTTCTTCAAAAATACCACTTGCAGATACGTAGATCTGCTAGTTTTAAACTCCATTGTACAAGTTAAATTACTTTTACACAAGTAAAATATTTCTACACAAGTTCATGTCTCTAGTGTGGTAGAGTTTCGCCTTTTAACCCTTGTAGTAACCAAAAACGAGCTTATGTGAAGATCCATGATCTTACAAAGTTGGGTTAAACGGAGATCCGAGCTACCACATCATAGATCGGGTCTAGATAAACACAAATCTCAAATACTACAACTTTTACACAAGTTATATGTCTTTAACCACCACTTTTATGGTTTTTACTAGACTTTTGTTCATCATTTTGTATTTTAACGAGATTTCACCAACAATATTCCTTTTACCCACTTTAGATAAGTGTAAAAACAAGTTTTAAGTGATATACCTCTAGCTCAAGGCTAGGGAAGATCTTTGACGAAAAAGAGGTGGATAAAAGCTAACGGTAGAGGTCCTTCGTGTTCCGCTTGCTT
The DNA here is from genome assembly GCA_030545235.1 of Helianthus tuberosus. Classification (NCBI taxonomy): domain Eukaryota; kingdom Viridiplantae; phylum Streptophyta; class Magnoliopsida; order Asterales; family Asteraceae; genus Helianthus; species Helianthus tuberosus. The sequence goes on from CM060409.1 coordinate 119,634,830, forward strand.
CAAGACTCCTTATACGTGACCCCTAACACTTGTATGATGATGGAAATGCAAGATCAAAACTTGAAAGTATGATGGGTGTGTGTGTGTAGTTCGGCCGAAGGTGGGGGAGGGCAAGAGAGAAGAGTTGAGTTGGTGTTTGGTGATGGTAATTGTCTCATGTGTTTAGTGGTATTTATAGGAAAAAATTAAAGAGTTATTATCCATGGGTTCTTATGTTATGTTGATACTAGACAATTCTAGATCATGGAAATCCAACTTGTACAAACATGTCCCCCACACAAGGGGACGGTTAGGGAGTGGGGTGGGGGTTGGTTCGATTGTAAGTAGATAGTTAGGTTAATGGTTATGCTAAATAGGTTAGTTAAGTATTAAACTCCGTTAGTAATGTATAGCGTGTTTTGGCGGGTGTTAGGGTATACGAGGACCCTAACTGGCTCAGAAAAATATAGATAATGAAAATAATAGTATTTTCATGTTCCGGGTATAGTCTGGTTGTTCGGTTACATACTGACTCGTTAAAGTGCTAAATTACACTTTTTAGTGTCGTTTAAGTACCTTTCTTGTACTCTTTCAATTCCCAACACTTAGGGAAATATTTTGGATAATAAAACGACATTTCTGCATAATATTTATATGCTTAAATGCTGATTATTGCTGAATTTTTTATAAATTCTGCACTAAGAGTGCGTTTCGGGTGCTTTTTAGTGCTTATTTTCGCTTTCGTATTGCATATACATTAACCCTTGTATGTACTCTTGGGTTTTAATGCATTCTTGTCGTCGGACCTACACCTAGGCCTCAATTTTACGTCTGACTGCTTTCTGCAGTTCAGTCGACACAGTGTGTCTTACCGGTGAGTTTACTATTATTCTGACGCAACGCTCTCGTTTATGCATAAAGCAATATTTTGTAGTATACAACATGCATGAATTCACTTGTGTAATCATGTGTTCAGACATTGCTGACAATTAAACTCATAATTGCAGTCATTAAGCAATAATTATAGTGTACGGAAATTACCGGTTTGTGCCAGTTGTCACATATATTCAGCCATTAGAGAATCTGGTCTTCAAAATGATTGGTCCTTTGCGTGTTACGTTTCACAAGAAGAACCGAAGTCTTGGAAGGATGCTTTAAAAGATAATTCTTGGGTTGAAGCCATGCAGGACGAATTGCAACAATTTCAAAAGCTTGGTGTTTGGAAGCTTGTTGAAAAGCCGGATAACTACAAGAAAATTGGCACACGATGGGTTTATAAATGCAAGAAGGATGACCGTGGTGTGGTTATTCGCAACAAGGCGAGATTGGTTGTTCAGGGTTTTCGCCAGATAGAAGGCATTGACTACAATGAAGTTTATGCACCCGTTGCACGTCTGGAAGCTATACGGATCTTCTTAGCTTATGCTTCTTTCAAAGGATTCAAAGTTTACCAGATGGATGTCAAAAGTGCTTTTCTTCATGGTATAGTTCAAGAAGAGGTGCACGTCGAACAACCTCCAGGTTTTGAAGATCCTATTCACCCCGATCGGGTTTGGTTGCTCAACAAAGCTCTTTATGGTTTACATCAAGCACCTAGGGCTTGGTACGTAACCTTATCCAACTATCTTCTGGAGAATGGATTTCGACGAGGTCTTATTGACTGCACACTCTTTATCAAGGAACAAGATGGAGATCTTCTGCTGGTGCAGGTATATGTTGATGATATAATATTTGGTTCCACTAATGACTCTTTGTGCAGGCAATTCGAACGTGTTATGCAAGAAAAATTCGGAATGAGCGCAATGGGGGAGATGAATTTCTTCTTGGGTCTACAAGTTCAACAAACAGAGTCTGGGATATTCATCCATCAGACTAAATATGTTGGTGACATTTTGAGCCGATTCCAAATGTCAGATTCAACGCCCATTGGTACTCCACTTCCGCAGAATCACGGGATTACTCCGGATTTGAAGGGAGAAAGTGTCAACTTTTCTTATTATCGCGCCATGATCGGATCTCTCATGTATCTCACCGCTTCGAGGCCTGACATAATGTATCCAACATGCCTGCTTGCAAGATATCAAGCAAACCCGAAGGCCTCTCATCTGTTAGCTGTCAAAAGGATTTTTCGCTATTTGAAGGGATGCCCGGACCTTGGTCTTTGGTACCCTAGGGATGATAGTTTTAAATTAATTGCATACAGTGATTCTGATTTTGGTGGTTGCAAAATCGATGGCAAATCAACAACAGCAGGATGTCAGTTCTTAGGAAATCGCCTGGTCACGTGGCAGCGCAAGAAGCAAACGTGTGTTGCTACATCAACATGTGAAGCAGAATACATTGCTGCCTCGAGTTGTTGCTCCCAAGTTCTTTGGATACAACAACAAATGCGCGACTACGGTTTTGAATTCCTATCTACTCATATTTTTGTTGATAATAATGCTGCCTTACAGATCACTAGAAATCCTGTGCAGCATTCCAAGACTAAAAACATCGACATTAAATATCACTTCATACGTGATTGTTTTGACAAGAGATTAATCGATGTTGTTCATGTCCCCACCGATCACCAACGTGCCGACCTGTTTACAAAAGCTTTTGATAAATCACGTTTTGATTATCTACTTTTGGTCAATGGCATTAAGGTGATACCCGAGTAAACTTCTTTGGCTGATCGTTTTTGTAATTATTTTCTTTAAAAACATTAAAAATTCAAAAAGATTTCCGTTTTCGTACTCTTTTAGCATTTTAGGGGGAGTAATCTAATCAAGAAAATACAAAAACATTGCAATATTTCAAAACCCAAAAATATGTCGTTTACTTTCTGTCTTTACGTTTGAAAAAAAAAACCAAAAATGAGTTTCTTGGATAAAGGAAAATGATGAAGTTCACTGGTGTGGTCGGTCAACGTGCTCAAAATGTAAAACAAAAACTGAGAAATGATAAGTATCTCTACTAACGATGTATCGGTAGGCTCAAAATCAGACTAAAATGTGCAGGATGATACAAACCTAATAGACTTTAAGTCAGGTGGGAACCATTCATTGGCATATGGTCTTAGTACCGAAATTTCGTTTGAGAGATTGCCGAGATCTGAAATATTCAGTCTTTATGCTGTCTTATCATCTGGGTATCATGGTTGTATCAAACCGTAAAAATAACGGAGATGAAGTCTAAGATCTTCCATGATACTATACATACGTGTACATATTGCATTCGACCTCAATAAGTGATCAACAATCACATGTCCAAACAAATAAGTGAGAATATATCACAGATTCTTTGCGGGAGTCAAGTTCGTCTCTCTGCTGTACGAAAGTACTGACCTGTTCACGGACTTGCTCCTGTGCCCTCATGCATCGAAAATCAAGTTCCTCATCAATAAGTGATTCTATCACATAGGGCTTGTTTTCAATCAAAATAAGTGAGTTTCTCACATTTTTATACGGTCAAACGGATGATAATCGGTATACTCACCGGTAAGATGAACACTCGTGCATACCTTGATACGGGAATGTGTCATGAGTGGATTCACATCGACAAGTAAGTATAATCCTTACCGTTAATCGTATCTCTTAAATTATGATTACGTCTGATCAGTTTGAGCTTATGTGGACCACAATACCGATAATCGAGGTAGTATACTTATCCAGAGCTTTAAACAGAAATCAAAATCATGTTGACTAAGACCGTAAGCTGGTATGATTCCTTATCCTTGAGATTCGCAAAAAGATTGCACTTGTACAGTTGCTTACTGTTTTTCACAGTTTATTCCTTTTTCGTTTAGTTTACCGCGCTTTAAATTCATTTTTAGTGTTATTTGTAAAGTTCGTTTTTGATTAAGCCGAAGTTGTTGCTTGGTGTTTTCTGCCGGAAGCCTGAAACCTACTTCATAAAACGTTCTTGCATTTGGAAACTAAAACAAAATGGAAATGTGTTCATTTTAATCAAAATCTGTTCAGTCTGCAAAATCTTTTATGCCTCTGTGTTTTTGAAAAATTGTTGACGAGGCTTGAGCTTGTTAATCGTTCAAACTTCGACGGCGCTACTTTATTTGAGCGACTGATAAAAATAAACAAGAAGTCGGGCTGGAAGGATGAATCATACAAGCCACAGTTCCCCATCTATCAACAGATCAAGTTTACTCTTGATCCGGAAACGAACACAGGGCGCTACAAGCTTGTATATCAACCACCGCGAGTCGTAGATAAAATCCCATTTATGCCGATGCAGCAGGATTTTCTTGAAGATATGGCATTATGGTGCTACGACTCCGACACTCATGAAGCCGTGATTGTGTTTAGAGATAATCGTGCAAATTACCGGATATTGGATCCGATGTGGATCGTCAACATGTCCAAGGATGACATTAACAGATTATATCGTCACGACACTTTTTATGAAGATCAGGATGCACGTCAAGCTTTGAAGTTTCAGCGCGTAGCGTGTTTTTGCTACTACCGGGGAATACATTCGGGCAGTTCATGGTCCGAACAACACTGAGGTGGAAGATTAGAAGACCGAAGACGAGTAACAGACAAGGGGGAGTTTGTTGATGCATTTTTAGTGTCTGTAACTAGTCTTGTACTTAACGATGTATTTTGTACGGTCTTTATGAATTATCGAGTATGTATTTGACGTCGACCAAGTCGGATATCCTCCTATCCGCTTGTGTCTGACTTATCTGTCTTCGTTTGGTATGTAATGTATAACGAACAATGCATGTTGCATGTTAAGGGTATCATGGTCATTATGTAATGTTTATAATGTTCTGTTTGTTGCTATCTGTTTGCAGCAAACATCACAGCTGATGCAGCCTTCGACGAAACAGATCTGTTTCGTCGAACACCTCATGACGAAACAGAACAACAACCAAGTGAATCTGTTACGTCGACATAAACAACGAAACACATCTGTTTCGTCGTGTAATGGGCTGCTTCAGGCCCAATCACTGGCCCATATGCTGTTTCGCCGTATCACCTTGTGTTTCGCCGAGACTTGGGCCCAGGGAGTATATAAACACATCCTGCTTTCACTGTGAAAGTAGATGAGAGCATACCCTTAAAGAAACTCTGTCAAAATTCTGTCTAAACTGTGTTTGTATCAGTTTGTTATCGGTTCTCATCCCGTTTAATCAATCGAGTGTGTTTCATTGATTAATACTGTGTCGTTACTGTTTTATATGTTTGATTTGGCATAGTTACGTGGATTCCGCACATGTGACCGTGTTTACTATAAACAAGTGATTCGGTTCGTTATCGATCCTCAGATTTCAGGACCTACAATTGGTATCAGAGCGTTTGGCTCTTATCCTTGTTTAAAATCAAACATAGTTCGGTTTTTATCAAGTATTTGTGATTGTTTTTCTGAAAATTGTTCTTGAAAAATCATAATTTCTGAAAAATATTCATAAAATCTGTTGGTTTCTTGTTGTTTTGCTAAAGAGTTTTATCAAAAACCTAGTCAGATTGTTTGTTCATGCTTTAAACCGGGTTTTTAGTGAAAGTCTTGTGCATTTTCGTGTTTCGGAAAATTATTAGTGACCGGAAAACTCATTGTTCTTGAGTGTGTTCTTCATATCTTCAAAGTGTTCCTATCATATTTGTGCATTTGATTTTCAAATTGTAGGAATCAAAGTGTTTGTTACATATAATACATTAAGTGGACTTTGGTGTACAATTGTGATAATTAGTTTCTGAGAAAAAGCATGTTGTGTTGAAAAACAGTGTTACCAACTTACCCTGTGTCAGAAAAATATCTAACCAGCTGTCTGAGACTAATCCTCGGCGAAACAAGCAGGCGACGAAACAAAAGCGTTTCGTCAAAAATATCTTCGACGAAATAAAATCCGTTTCGTCATAATATCTTTAACTAAACAAGTCTGTTTCGTCATCATCCATATCAACGAAACAAGTTTGTTTCGTGGAAAGTGTTTCGTCGTGTGTTGTCAATTTTACACAGAGGACTTACAAAAGTGTTCTAACTTTGTGTTTTCAAGTGTGTTAATAGGTATTATCATTCATATATCAAACATGAGTAACAAAAGTCTGTGGGATTGGAGTTCGGAACCACAACCAGCTCAAAATCAGCCTTCGCTTGCCGAATTGTTAATGAATTCATTGCCTCAACAACAACAATCAATAAATGCAGGTCAATGGGCAATGGTTTCTAATCAAAATCAAAACATTCAAAATCTATTGCTCAGTGAGAGTGAGACGGGAAGCAACAATCGCCGGCCAAAGCTAAATCACATGAACGACTATCCATCTTGGAAGGGTCGTTTTCACACATACATTCTAGGGCAAAACGTTGAACTTTGGACGTGTTTCACTACTGCATGTAACCCGGAACTCGAAGCAGCAGCATCAACTGCCACTGGTATTTCTAATATGCTTGAAGAAGACAAGAAAGCCTATGATTTAGAGAATAAGGCGTTTGCTTTGCTAACACAAGCTCTTCATAAAGACATCTATCATCAATTCTCTTATAGTCAGAACACGAAAGCTTTATGGGATGCATTGGAAACAAGAGGAGAAGGAAATGCAGCTTCTAGAAAAATACGCCATGATCTTTTGAAGAAAGAATTTGAATCATTTCAATCTTTGAAAAATGAAACCCTAAATGATATGACTTCTCGTTTCTATCATTTGATAAGTGAAATGAGTTCTTATAAGGTTGTTACAACTCATGTGGAAATGATTGCACATTTAGCTGATGCTTTACCTCCTAAGTGGAGTCCATTCATTGAACTTCTAAAGCATACGGGTGCTCTGGATGGGGAAAATGTCACTATCTATGGATTCGTTCAGAAGTTGGAGCACAAGAACGAAGAGGAAACTCGGAAAGCTAAAAGGATTGGAGCTCCTCAAAACACAGAAATATATTTTCCTGGTTTTGCTGCTTCAGCTAGTTCTAGTTCTGTTCAGTAACCGAAGCTTCAAACGGCGTTTGTGTCCAACACAACTCAAAGTACTCAACCACAGTTCGATCTAGGTGCTTATCTTTCACAATCCATACCTCGACCTCAAGCTACCACTACTCAACCACAGTTCGATTTAGGTACTTATCTTTCACAATCAATACCGCAATCTCAAGCCCAACCATCACCACAACAAGCACATTATACCAACAATCATCCACCCCAAAACACGAACACTGTTAAAGTTGATACTTCGAACCTCTCAAAAGTTAGCATTGAAGTAGCAAAGGAGCACATGGAACTCATTAATACAATGGTCAGTGCATACTGCGGTTTGGTCGCAGGTCAAATTGGGAACATCAGTATGACTAACGAAGATTATCAACAAATCGATCGTGATGAAATGGAGTTGATGGATATAAAGTGGGCGTTTGCAAGTGCAGTTAGAAGGGCAAGGGATTTCATGAGTCGAACAGGAAGAAGTTCTTTGGAAAGTAAGCAGGATACGAAGTATGGGTTTGATAAAGAAGCGGTTACATGTTTTAATTGTGGCGAAAAGGGACACTTCAAACGTGAGTGCACCCGACCACCCAAGCAAGGCAATCAGAACCCTTTCAGAAATCAGACAAGTACTTCAAATGCCACTCAAGGCACTCAAGACAATCGTGGAAAAGGGATAGTAGCTGTGAACAATACCACCAACCAGAACCAATCTGGACCACCAAACAACACTCGTGCATTGACTGTTCAAACAGATGAAAGGTGTAATTGGTCTTTACAATTAGGGGGAGGTGATAATGAAGGAGGAGGAACAGCGTGCTATGCAAAGATCATCAATCACATCAAGCACGTTCATAAAGAAGAATTTTCTGAAAGTGACGACAGTTCGGGTTATACCGGGAGTTCAGATGAAGAAAGTTCTATTTCGGGAGATGTGAAAGAAGAAGCGACTTCTATTGATGACTTGTTGAATGAAGCAGAGGAGTTGAAGTCTCAGAAATCTGTTCTTATCAAGAAGGCTGGGATAGCATCTAAGGAAATGGAGAAGTTCTTCTCTGAAGACGGATCTTTTTCTTTTCAAACTGCATTTATGGCAAATGTTTCAGCCTCTTCGAGTCAGGTAACATCTGAAACTCCTAGAATATGTACTGATTGTGCTTATATGAAACAGGAATGTGATAGAGTGAAACTTGATTGTGACACAATTCATGGTCACAATCAAAGTTTGGTTGTTGAGATGTCAAAGTGCAAAGAGGCAAATATGGCTTTAACAAGAAACGAAAAGGACTTTAAATCTTTAATTGAAAATTTAAAGAAAAGTGTTTCCGAAACTACCAAAGTTGTTTATCATAAACAAATTAGTATTAACAATTACATTAATATTGTTGAGGAAACCAAAAAGGAATTAGCCATTGCCAAGTGCGAGCATGATGCTATCAAGCAAAAATTGGAGAGTTATTCTAACTCCCGATTTGTGCTCGATCACATAATTGATGTTCAACAACTGAAGAAAAACAAGAGTGGTGTTGGGTATAAGAAATGTCCGCCCCCTTTGAGACACAATTATGCTCCACCACCTGATGAAGAGGATATGCCTCGTTTTGAACCCAGTGTGCCTCTTAATTATGAGGAATTTACTACTAGATTAGGGTTCAAACCGAACAATTCCTCGGGAACCTCATCTGTTGAAACAGAAACTTCAACAACAGTGAGTCAAAGTCCTCCAACTGTTGAGGATTATGATTCATCTGATGATGAAATAGATGCTAATGACCAGGATGAATCACTTGACAAGAAAAAGGGAATAGAAATTCCAATTGAGAATCATATTCTTTGTGATCCTCCTATTCCTGATGTGCAACAAGTTGCCAAACAAGTGATTAATCCTGTCAAGGACGACAAGAAACCTGTGTCTACCATTAAGAGTAACAATGTGTTGTATACTTTGGTTGGTGATTCTAAAATTTATTCGGATAATGATTTTCCAATTAAAAACGTCAATCCATCATCGATTGATAAAGTTTTTGAAGATAACACAAGCAAGTTTTTGGGAAAGACGATCCCGGGAGTTATTGTGACTCAATGTGATCCAATTCCTAAAGCTGAAATCAAAAAGCAATTTGGAAATCAAAACTCCCCAACAAAGCAACAACCTTTTGCTCCTAAGGGTAAACAACCATTTCAACGAGCTCAAAGGCCAAATGTTTCTAAATCAAAATTTGAAACAAATGGAGCTCGTTATCAAAAGAAAAACAATGATGTCAGATTTGTGGCATCTGAGGGTACTGATAAAATTGAGATTTTTGCTAACAAATCAAACACTGATTTTGTACAACAAGTCAAGATTTTAAAGCGTAACAGTCAAAATAATTACACTCAACATTCAAACGGGTGTGATGAAAAGGCAAGTACCTCAGGCTCTACAGGTTTGACATATGAGCGTCGATCCGTTTCTCCTAAGTTTGTTGAGAGGAGAACGTGTTTTAAATGTGGAGAGTTTGGGCACATCATCAAAGATTGTGTAAACACTCCAAGAGATAAATTTGTTGAGAAAGCACCACCTGAAAAGATTCACACTCAATGTCGTCCCGTTTCCCAAAAACATGATAACAAAACTGTTAAAGAACAGGAAACGAAACAACGACGTCAGAATGTCAAGAAAATAGAAAAGGCCTTAAAAACTGAGGTCAAATCTGTTCCAAGGGAACCAAGTTCACAACAACCGTTAAAACCAGAAATTGTAATTAATACACAATCTGGTAAATGGAAACAAGCTTGGAAACCGAAAACAGGTGAAGGTTCAGGGGGAGGCATGAAATTTCCAAATCATCGGGAAATTGAAATTACATTTCTTGATTCTCAGGGGCAACCTAAGTCTATGAAGGCTTGGGTCCCCCTCTCCAACTAATCTCTGAGTGAGTGTGCAGGATGTTCCAGGAGGAACTATCGATAGTCATTGGATTGTTGATAGTGGAGTGTCCATGCACAAGATAGGCGACTCAAAGCTCCAAGATAGTGTTATTTCTAGGAGTGGTTGCCTTTGATGGAGAGAAGAAAAAGGAAAGAAAACAAAGTTGTCTGTTGAAAGAAATTGGCAACTTCGACAAAATGAAAATCATTCCAAAAATGTGATTGTTCAAGGCTTTGATCGGGTCCCAAGGATAGATTCATATCAAAATGTACGCACCTGCAGCACGTCTGAAGATTCATAATCCACAAGATGAACGTGCAGTGTACATTTCTTCGCGGTGTAACTAAAGAAAATGTATTTGTTAAACAAACCAACCGGGTGTGCGGATGCCTTGGCATGGATTGAACAACCGCACACTATTCTTCTCAAGAGAAAGACAAAGACCTTCGCTGGTGCAATGTGGAAAACCAGCCGGACCCAAAGGTTTCTGATCTTGTTGCTGTGAAGAGATTTCTCAGTAGCTACAAAGAATCGACTTTGAAATCCACACCGGGTGGATATCCAGTTTGGGAGAGCACTCAGATTCCTGACAATGCATGAAGCAGTTGCAGGATACGGTTTTAAATTTCTAATCTCTCCTATACTTGTCGATATTTAAGCTGCTTTATAAATTGTTATCCTCTCATACAACACTCTTTGGCCTGACACGTTGAACTCAAATATCACCTCACACGTGATTGTTTCACTATGAAACTCGTCAATGTTGTCATGATCCGCACCGCTTACCGACATGCCAACTGATTTTTCCAAAATTCGATAAATCATTTCTGATTCAAAATTAATTTTGGTAAACGGCATTGAGGTAAAACATGAGTTAACCAGCATCGGGAAATCCTTTTTGTAAATACCTTTGTGTTTTTAAATTTATCATAGTTTGTTGATTTTAGGGGGAGTAAATCCAAAATTTGAAAAATTCAAAAACAGTGAAAAATTTCAAAACTCAAAAATATTAGAAAAACAAAAATGAGTTTCCTGGCGAGAAAAAGAGAAAATGATAGTACATCAGTGGTCTGTCTAAACCTCTTTAAACTAAAATGCAAAATGAAAAACGATAAGCAGCTCTATATAAGATGTATCGGTAGGCTCACAATCATTTTAAAGTGTGCAGGGTGATATAAATCTTAAATAGACTGAAGACCAGGTGGGAACCGCACATTGGCATATGGTCTTAGTACCGAAATTTCGTTTGAGAGATTGCCGAGATCTGAGATATTCGGTCTTTATGCTGTCTTATCATCTGGGTATCATGGTTGTATCAAACCGTAAAAATAACGGAGACGAAGTCTAAGATCTTCCATGATACTATACATACGTGTACATATTGCATACGACCTCAATAAGTGATCAACAATCACATGTCCAAACAAAATTAGTGATAATTTATCACAAATTCTTTGCGGGAGTCAAGTTCGTCTCTCTGCTGTACGAAAGTACTGACCTGTTTACGGACTTGCTCCTGTGCCCTCATGCATCTGAAAATCAAGTTCCTCATCAATAAGTGATTCTATCACATAGGGCTTGTTTTCAATCAAAATAAGTGAGTTTCTCACATTTTTATACGGTCAAACAGATGATAATCGGTATAGTCACCGGTAAGATGAATTCTCGTGCATACCTTGATACGGGAATGTGTCGTGTGTGGATGAACACCGGTCGGTAAGTATAAATCATACCTTAACGTATCCCCTCGCCATTATTACATCTGATAAGTTGAGCTTATGTGGACAACAATACCGATAATTGTTATAGGATGCTTATCTAAATGTGAACTAATTGAACAACAAGAGCGTTTTGGCATGACCGTACACTGATATGATTCTCTTACCCTCGAAACTCGCAAAAAGAATGTCTGTAAATATTTATTTACTGCTTTCGTTTCTGCATCTTTGTATATATTTATTTATTGCTTTCCGTCTTTACATTTGAAAAATGAAAAATTCCAAAAAGATTTTAGGTGTGTTTTAATATAAATTTTATAAAAGCCAAAAAGATTTTGCTTCTAGTTTATTTTTGATTGACCGATGTTGGAACTCGAGTCTATCCTATCCAAAATCCTGATCGTAAGCCGGAAAACAATTGCACCTTCATAAACTGTCGAAGTTAACAAGTTTTGAAAGTTAAGAACTAAATTTGAACAAATTTGTTTAAACATTCAAACTGTTGTCGGTCGGTGTTTGATTGAGATTTGATCTCATATGTGTCATTTGGTTAAATGTTAACTATATTCCAAGCGGTTGTTCTCATTTTGCGTTTAGCTTTCTTGCATGTGCAGATGCTAAAGGCGAGGAGAACATGTTCGATGACAAGCTTTGGAATGAAGACACGAAGTGGAGGCACTCAAAGGATAAAAATGATCGAGTTGCCGCTGACCCTTCATCAACACCACAAGGATCTGAAGAATTAACGATCGAAAGATTCACGAGCATAACTCAATGGAGAGTTTATTCTAAGGGGGAGTTTGTTAACACACTACCTAAATGAAAAGGGAGTTTGTTGATACACTTTCTTCTTACGACGCGTGAAGACTTTGAAGATCCTCCGACACAAAAGACACAGAAGACGAACCTCATGAGTAGCGTCCAAGGGGGAGTTTGTTGGTACACTTTATGTGGACGCGACTCGGTTTGATTCGGTTTGGGTCGACTCGGTTAGGTCCGGCTCAAGCCCGAAGACACGACATTCCTTCGTCGTGCGCCCCAGAGTTCGACACGTGAAGCACGGAGCACCGCAAGCAAAGTCCCGTTTACACCTCACCATGACATCATCATTGTGATGTCATGGTGATGTCACTTAATTTGTCCTATGTTGAAACTAAATGAAACAAATAACAGAAATAGTCTGGATCGTAAATTCAACATTGGGCCAATAATCTTGAAGTGGGCTTTGACTATTTGGGCTTCAACACAACTCGACGAAACAGATGAATTAGACTTAATATGTTTGTCGACGAAACAGATTGTGTTTCACCGACTTTAGTGTTTCGTCATGTCCTTTATGCGTTTCATCATGTCTGTGTCTGTGTCTAGTATAAATACCCCTCTCAGTTTCACTTTGAAACAGAGATGAGAGCATACCCTTAAAGAAACTCTGTCAAAATTCTGTCTAAACTGTGTTTGTATCAGTTTGTTATCGGTTCTCATCCCGTTTAATCAATTGAGTGTGTTTCATTGATTAATACCGTGTCGTTACTGTTTTATATGTTTGATTTGGCATAGTTACGTGGATTCCGCACACGTGACCGTGTTTGCTATAAACAAGGGATTCGGTTCGTTATCGATCCTCAGATTTCGGGACCTACAGAAAGAGAAGATGGGTGGACACGGGGTCGTGTCCGGGCTTCTGTACAGGCTATAAATAGGGGTGCTTGGCTCACTTGTAAACCATCCCTTGGCAAACCACCTCTCTCACACTTCACCCACCTACCACCACCATCACAACCCACATCCACCACCATCATCCATCATCCATCATAAAGTTTGTGAGTAGTCTCGGGATCCAAGATTGATCGTAAGAGTTCTTGACAATCAAAGGCCATGTTTGCCTAAGTCTCTTACATCACTTGGTGAAGACAAGTGTTTAGTGTAATACTTTTTATTTTTAATCTTTTCGCACTTTTTATTTGGTTCTGTATTAATGACTTTAATAACTAGTTTCTTATGTTGAAGGTGAGTCTTCCTTATCGTTTGTCCGTGGTGTCTTGGCATTATTTTACTGTCTATATAAAATAAAAGATTTTCACCATTCATATCTCCACGGTCTATATGGAGGTATGTTGGCTACCTGGTCGGGGGTTAAGGGAACGGTTTGGTAAGAGTCTTGCCTTGTTCAGTGTATAGATCCTGCAAGGACCTGGGTCAACTTTAGTAGGACCTCCTTCAATACCCACTGGTATTGGATGGCGGGGGTCTGAACTCCTTGATCCCCTCATATGTAAACTACTATTAATACTTTAACCCGGCTACTTAGGACTGTATCCTTGCTGACTCGGACTACTTAGCCGAGGGTAACGTCACCTTCAGAAGAGGGGCCTACTTATATGCATTAATAACTTAATTAATTATCTTTCAATAATCCAACCCTTTAGGATTGTATCCTTGCCGACTCAAACTACTGGGTTGAGGGTAACGTCATCTTCAGAATAGGGGCCTACTACAATAACTAAGATAATCTCTTAAAAAGTGTAAAAGTGCGGAAATAATCAAAGGTTACACTAAATACGAGTTGGATCCAAGTGATTCATCTTGTCTATCTGTTTTATTTTTAGTTTTATTTTTCAGCATTTTAGTTAGTTTTATTTTTCTTGTTTAAAAACCTTTTTTCTAAACTTTTGATTTGATTAGACGTTGAGCATAAACCGGTACTAAAAGCTCTTGTGTCCTTGGACGACCTCGGTATCTTACCGACACTATACTACGCTCACGATGGGTGCACTTGCCCATATGTGTGTTTAGTGTTAGTAAATATCGTGTTTTATAAATTTAAAACTTGGCTAAAAAGTGTTAAAGGGCTTAAAATATACAAAAAAATCTATAACACCACACGCACATCAGACCTGTACTGCCGTAGCCTCCACTGCGCCGCCGTGAGCGGAGGTGCCGCTCCGTCTCCGACTCTCTCCCTCTTCTCGACGTCTTTCTCTCTCTGTCGTTTAACCCTTTCTCTCTCCATCCTCTAATGTTGCTCGGTCTAACCATCGCTCACCACCATCCGACGGTTGTGGTGGTCTGTTTGCTGATCATAAAGGGGGGGTGTGGATGTTATCAGAGGAGGAGGGGGTGTCTCTGTCACACCCCCAAAATCCACACGCGGAGTATCACCGCTTGGAGGCGTGACATGACCAGGATCGAGCCACCAATCATATTAAACAACTCAATTAAGTAAGTAAATAAAACCAAACATAATACGATTGGTGACCAAAGCTAGTTAACCTTGTTTGGTTTAAACAGCGGAAGCATAAACGAGAGTTCAAAAGCATAAGTCCATAGTTTATAAGTTAAAGTTCAAACATAAGTTCCGTAGGTTTATAAAGTTCAGTTATTAAGTATGGGATATAACAACCCATATTCCACAACAACCTTCTCCTCGTGCAAGCTCCCAAAAGCATCTAGCGACCTGTAAGGCATGTAACAACTAGTCAACAACAAAGTTGAGTGAGTTCACGTTTGGTCGTTTAGTTTTAAGTTGTTTCTGAAAGACGTGGTTTGACTTTCGTTGGCTTATTTGCCGTGGGGGTTACCCCGTAGTTGAAAGTATGTTTAACCATTTCCTTTTTCTTTACCCAATTCATAACCATGATCAGTGGGGGTTTTCCCCGTTTGAACTACTAGACGGTATGATATCGACTGCTACGCAAATAAGTTGTGCCCTATATCAGTGTCTATCATCACTGACAATCTGCCATAGTCCATTAGTACACGCCCGTCCGACTGGCACGGTGTGAGGTTTGTTAAACCTAATAGCGCTATTAACTAATGACCCGCTCGCCATTGGCCTCGGCGATTAAGTCGATATAAATTGAGGGACTTCATGATAGAGTTTTGTCTAGCTAGTTTTAAGGTTGTTGTCCTGCACCAGGAGGACGAACGTACGTATTCTGCACCAGGAGAATTCGTAGGATTAATAATGGCATCCGCTCTATGGAGGATGGCCGTACATATCCTACCCAAGGAGGATATGTAGATTTAGTTTTAATTCTTTAACCCATTCCCAAACCACCGGGAATCCCATGCCTTAGAAAGTGTGTGAACTCACCTCGGTTTGCTCGGTTAGATTCTCAATATAGTTAACAGTCAAGGTCGGTCAATCGCGTCCTAATAAGGTACGGATAACAATCAGTTTCTCATGCATAACACGTATCCTACGTACGGTTTATTTGCACATTACTTCTACCACATAACAGGCACACACTTTAACAATTTACGCCCATATATACTTCCCATTCATTCCCCACTCATAAGCAAACATACAATAATGCATATAACACATATAACATGTTAGATCATTCACAGATAGCATACTCGACATTTAGACACGCAAATCACTACTTATGTCGTTTCAGCTTTTATACTCGAAACTGGGCTGTTTTCGGGGATTTTAATAAAATAGTTAACATGTTCCAAAAATTCCCAAATTTTTACAGAATGTCTTAAACGTTCCATATTTTATTGTGTAAAAATATCGGGGTCCGGTTCATCACCAATATTTTATAAAAATTCATATTCGGGACTGAACTCAGATTTATGTATTTCTGACCACAGTCCACGAAACAATTTATTAAAAATTCATCGTAAGTCCGATTTGCGAAATTCCAGTGGGGTAATTACAAATACTTCAGTTATCATCTACAGTAAAATTTTCATGGTCCGATTTATCACAAAACTCAGGTTATGACTGAAAGTACGACACCCATTTATTGCTGTCAAAATTCAGCTTAAGTAGCTGTTACAAATTAACACTTTAAAAATAGTAAACGGAGTCCAAAAATTACGATTCCGGTGCCATTAGAACCGTATTTCATAATAACATATTTTAGATTCAAAATATCGATTTTTCGTTGAGGTTAAGACCTGTTTACAGCCAACAGAAGTGGGCTGTAAAAGTTAGACAGATTCTGATTCTTTTGTGTTTAACCTTCTAAATCGTGTTCGATCGATTCCGTTAACAAGTTTAGTGACCACAACAATATCACATACTAATATTATTCAGCACAACATCAGATAATCAGCCAATCATCATAATGACACAAGATCTACATGTTTTACACACATATTCATCCATTAACCAACATGTTCAAGACTTTAGTGCAAGTTCTTTAGTGTTTCATAACTTTAATCATCAAATCACTTATTAACCACTTAAATAACATGAAGAATGAATGGATCTAAGTTCTTACCACTAGCACAAGGCTAGGAGAGTTTGAGTGTAGAAAAGTGGTGGATAAAAGGAGATGCGAGTGGTCCTTCAACTTCCGAACGCACCGGGCTTCGTTGAACGCCTTGTAGCCCCTAGAAGTACACTTGGAATGGATGGAGCTTGCAAGAAAATGGTGGTGTTTGTAGGGGAGTTCAGCCGAAGCTTGTATGAGGGAGAGAGAGGTGCTTGTGTTGATGATGAAGATGATAGAATGATAGGTGTTTATAGAATCCCTAAATCCTTTTGTCCAAAGGTTAAGATGTCTCAACAAGTACAAGCATGATCTTACAATTTCCTAGAAAAGATTAGAGAAAGATTTAAGGTTTAAACCTTGTGGGAGGTGGGGCCCCTACATGGGGACGGTTTACAATGGGGGGGGGGTATGGTTGGGGTGTAATGGTATGGTTACACATTTAGTTAGGATCTAAGGTTATTTAGTTAGGATGATAGTGTGTTATATGGTATAAGGTGTGTTAGGGTGTTCGGGGACCCTAACTAGCTCAGAAAAGTAAAAACAATGTATTTGGCAATATTTTTGTGTTCCGGGTAAAGTCCGGTTGTTCGGTTCAGTGTTGTTCCGTTAAACTGCTTCATTAATCCGCAAAGCGTCCTATATGTATATTTTTGTAACGTTTTTAATTTCTAACACTTAGGAAATTACACAGGACTGTTTAGTAACTTTTCTGTACACTATTAGTATATTAACAAATACGTGTAAGCATAACACAGATATCAGAAAGCAGTTAAGTAATTCCACACAGTCGTCAAGCACATTAATTATTATTAGTAAACTGTACGGTTACATGTAAATTCGAGGGTTGTCACATTCTCCCCCTGTTAAGAGAATTTCGTCCCGAAATTTAGCACCTGGTTACTGAGGAAGCTAGTTAAGTTGCGTTGTTTTCCTGATTTTCCTGGGGTGTCACATCATCCCCCCGTTGATTTGGAATTTCATCCCGAAATTCTGCGGTAGCTTCAGCCTCAGTAGTGGTTGCGTTTTTCTTAAACAGTTGGGGATACTTGAGTTTCATTTGGTCTTCTCGTTCCCAGGTATACTCTGGGCCACGACGAGCATTCCAACGAACTCGAACGAGAGGTATTCTTGTGTGCTTGAGAATCTTAACATCTCGATCAGTAATCTCTACTGGTTCCTCGACGAACCGCAGCTGGTCGTCGATTGTGAGTTCCTTGAGAGGAACTATGAAGGGCTCATCTGACAGACACTTCTTCAGATTTGATACGTGGAATACGTTGTGAACTCCGCTGAGTTCTTCAGGTAGATCCAACCTGTAGGCGACTTGGCCAATTTTCTCAATGACTTTGAACGGTCCGACATAACGCGGATTGAGTTTGCCTCGTTTGCCAAAGCGGACTACACCTTTCCAAGGTGAGACTTTGAGTAGCACTCGATCCCCAACCTGGAGCTCGAGTGGTTTTCTTCCCTCATCAGCATAGCGTTTCTGACGGTCACGAGCTGCCGCCATTCGCTGTCGTATCTGAGCAATTTTCTCGGTGGTATCTACCACATGTTCTGGGCCAGTGATTTGGCTGTCACCAACTTCTGCCCAACATAGAGGCGATCGGCATTTGCGTCCGTACAATGCCTCAAACGGAGCGGCTTGGATGCTGGTGTGGTAGCTGTTGTTATATGAGAACTCCACTAGCGGGAGGTGCTTTTCCCAGCCGTTACCAAAATCGATTACACATGCCCTAAGCATGTCTTCAAGGGTTTGGATGGTGCGTTCAGATTGCCCATCCGTCTGCGGGTGATAAGCGGTGCTCATATCTAAACGTGAGCCAAAGGACTTGTGCATTGCTTGCCACAGTTCAGAAGTAAAATGTGCGTCACGATCAGATATAATAGAGATTGGCACTCCGTGCCTTGATACCACTTCCTTTAGGTAAATGTCTGCAAGAGTAGAGAACTTATCCGTTTCTTTGATGGCCAGAAAATGTGCAGACTTGGTCAGTCGATCTACGATCACCCAAATGGTATCGTTTCCGCGTTGAGATCTGGGCAGGCCGGTAACGAAATCCATGGAAATTTGCTCCCATTTCCATTTTGGGATCTCCGGTTGTTGAAGTAGGCCTGATGGTTTCTGATATTCAGACTTGACTCTCGCACAAGTCAAGCACTTACTGACGTAGGTTGCTATGTGGGCTTTCATGCCAGGCCACCAGTACGTAGTCTTGAGATCGTGGTACATTTTATCCGAACCAGGATGTACCGAATAACGAGACTTATGTGCTTCATCCATCACAAGCTCGCGTAAGTTGCCATAAAATGGAACCCAGATGCGTCCGTTTACATAGTAAGCGCCGTCTTCCTTTTGTTCTAGCCGCTGCCTCGATCCTCGTAGGGACTCAGCCCTGATGTTTTCTGCTTTCAATGCTTCGACCTGGGCATCTCGAATCTGAGCCGGAAGGTTAGACTGGATGGTAAGCTGTAATGCTCGTACACGCTTAGGTAAAGTATCCTTTCGACTGAGGGCGTCAGCCACAACATTGGCTTTGCCCGGATGATACTTGATAGCGCATTCGTAATCATTCAAGAGTTCGACCCATCGGCGTTGTCGCATGTTTAACTCTTTTTGCTTGAAGATATGCTCGAGACTCCTGTGGTCGGTGTAAATGGTGCACTTTGTACCGTACAGGTAATGTCTCCATATCTTAAGTGCGAATACAACTGCTCCCAGCTCCAGATCGTGAGTTGTGTAGTTTCTTTCGTGAACTTTAAGTTGGCGCGATGCGTAGGCAATGACCTTGTCACGTTGCATCAATACGCAACCAAGTCCTTGGATGGAAGCGTCGCAATAAACCACGAAATCATCGGTGCCTTCTGGCAATGAGAGGATAGGCGCGCTACAAAGTCTATCCTTTAGATGTTGAAACGCGGACTCCTGTGCATCACCCCAACGATAGATGACGCCCTTCTGAGTCAGTGAAGTGAGAGGTTGCGCAATCTTGGAGAAATCTTTTATAAACCTTCTGTAATATCCGGCCAAACCCAAGAATTGGCGGATTTCTGTTGGTGTGCGGGGTGCAGGCCAGTTCTTGATTGATTCAACCTTAGATGGATCCACGTGAATTCCATCCTTGTTTACCACGTGGCCTAGAAAGTGGACTTCGCGAAGCCAGAAATCACATTTCGAAAACTTGGCATACAACCGTTCTTTTCGAAAAAGTTCCAGCATAAGTCGTAGATGCTGCTCGTGTTCCTCCTGACTCTTAGAATAGATCAGGATATCATCGATGAACACAATAACGAACTTATCCAGGTAAGGCTTGCACACTCGGTTCATGAGATCCATGAAGACTGCCGGTGCATTCGTCAGCCCGAACGGCATAACCAGAAACTCGTAATGGCCGTAACGAGTTCTGAATGCTGTTTTGGAGACGTCCTCATCTCGGACTCTCAGCTGATGGTATCCCGATCTCAAATCAATCTTGGAGTAATAGCTCGACCCTTGCAACTGGTCAAACAAGTCGTCAATACGTGGAAGAGGATAACGATTCTTCACAGTCACCTTGTTAAGTTCGCGATAGTCAATACACATCCTGAAGGTACCGTCTTTCTTCTTCACGAACAAGACTGGAGCTCCCCAGGGTGAAGAGCTAGGACGTATAAAACCCTTTTCCAAGAGTTCTTGTAGTTGTGTGGACAGTTCTTCGAGTTCTGATAGGGCTAGACGATATGGTGGTCGAGCTACTGGCGCTGCTCCAGGAGCTAGCTCGATTTGAAACTCAACTTGGCGATGAGGAGGAAGACCAGGTAATTCCTCAGGAAATACCTCGGGAAATTCGCGCACAATAGGGATGTCTTCAATTCTCTTCTCTTCCGTGGATGTGTCAGTAACGAGTGCTAAAATGGCAGTGTGGCCCTTTCGCAAACACTTCTGGGCCTTAAGGAAAGAGATGATGCCTTCGACAGCACCACTCTTGTCGCCATGAATCACGAGGGGTTCTTTATCAGAACGAGGAATGCGGATGATTTTCTCCTTGCAAACAATCTCGGCTTGATGATGAGATAGCCAATCCATCCCAATAACGACGTCGAAACTACCAAGTGTGATAGGAACAAGATCGATAGGGAAAGTCTGACCAGCTAAGACGAGGTTACAACCTTTAACTACGTGTGTGGCTTCAAGACTTTTACCGTTAGCTAGTTCTACCGTGTGTTTGGTGTTCAGGAGTGTTGGGGTGCGCTTAAGAATTTGGCTAACTTTCACGGACACATAACTAGTATCGGCACCCGAATCGAATAAAACAGTAACGAAGAAGTCGTCAAGAAGAAACTTACCCATCACAACGTTGGGATCGTTCCTTGCTTCTCCCTGACCAATCACGAACACACGACCCCTTGCCCCGTTGCCATTGTTGTCTCCCCCATTTCCGCCTCCATTGTTGTTCCCATTGTGGTTCCCATTTCCTTGGTTATTGTTCTGGTTTTGGTTTAGCTGGGGGCAGTTCCTCTTAAAGTGGCCTTCAGCGCCACACTGAAAGCATCCTTTATTTCCCTGCTGATGCTGTTGCTGGTGGTTCTGTGGGGCTTGTTGTTGTTGTTGGCGATTCTGATTCGCAGGACGTGGGCTCCTGCAATCTTTGGCTTCATGGCCCAGCCTGTGACATCTCTGACATCGACCTTTGTTGCACTGCCCGCTGTGATGCTTGTTGCACCGGTTGCACTTGGGGTGGTTTCCTCGGTATCCACCCTGTCCTTGATTACCAGAAGATTGCTGACCGGGACTCTGGTAGTCATCACTCTTTCGCTGTTGGGACTGAACTGAAGTAGACCCCCTTCCGGAGTTCCCATCCCATTTTCGCTTGTTGTCGGTAGGTGCATCAGAAGTAGCTGTGGCACTGATACGTTTGGGTAGCCTGTTTTGCTCCACCGCCTGGTCGGTGAGACGATGAGCCAACTTGATAATTTGCTGAATGGTACCCAGGTTGGCTGAAGTTACGTGACTTTGAATCGCTGGTGCAAGGCCCTTGAGGTAAAGCTCAATACGTTTGATGGGAGGGTCCACCATAGTTGGGCACAGGATGGCCAGTTCATTCGACCTCTTGGTATACGCCTCAATCTCAGATCCTGTCATCTTCAGATTGTAAAATTCCACTTCTAGCTTGTGGATGTCATCCCGACTACAGTACTCCTCTTTGATCAGTTCTTTGAAACCATTCCAGGGCGTGGCATTAGCAACTGCCAGCCCTAGTAGTTGAACCTGTGCCTTCCACCAGGTTAACGCAGCTCCTTCAAGTGTTCCGGTAGCATATTTCACCCTACGGTCTTCAGGGCATTCGCACATCTCGAAAACTGTCTCAAGCTTTTCAAACCAGTGAAGAAGGCCCACTGCTCCTTCGGTGCCACTGAAAGTGGTAGGTCGACAGTCCATGAACGTCTTGAACGTGCACACAGGAGGTTGAGCATGTTGACCTGTTGCGCGAGAATAAAAGACAAGATTAAGCACGAGGGTTGGTTTGCGAAGGTAGGATCTAAATGTCCTAAGGTGAGTTGGTATGGCAGGTTATACCTCCTGCAGGGTTAGCTGCGAGTGCCTCCGCAACTCGTTCGTTGATCAAAGCCGTCAACTGGGCTTGAGTGAGGTTGATACGTCCTTCGCGTCCGCTCATGATCTTCATAATGAAGCAACGTAAGTGAGGAAAGTGTCGCGAAAGTGTGTAAGTGTGGGACGACATTAGAGAGTATGCACACAAGGTTCAAATAGCAATTACCACATTATCTAATGCACAGTGAGAACTATCTAACCGACAATATAACATAAATCATACCACTTATGGTGTCGAGTCTTGCACGTGGAGCGAAGCGTCGTTGTGGATCGTTGAGCACTGTACAGGTTATAGTCTGGTTTTAATGAAAACTTTTCCCTTATTAAAACCAAGTTCTCTATAACCAATGGCTCTGATACCAATCTGTCACACCCCCAAAATCCACACGCGGAGTATCACCGCTTGGAGGCGTGACTTGACCAGGATCGAGCCACCAATCATATTAAACAACTCAATTAAGTAAGTAAATAAAACCAAACATAATACGATTGGTGACCAAAGCTAGTTAACCTTGTTTGGTTTAAACAGCGGAAGCATAAACGAGAGTTCAAAAGCATAAGTCCATAGTTTATAAGTTAAAGTTCAAACATAAGTTCCGTAGGTTTATAAAGTTCAGTTATTAAGTATGGGATATAACAACCCATATTCCACAACAACCTTCTCCTCGTGCAAGCTCCCAAAAGCATCTAGCGACCTGTAAGGCATGTAACAACTAGTCAACAACAAAGTTGAGTGAGTTCACGTTTGGTCGTTTAGTTTTAAGTTGTTTCTGAAAGACGTGGTTTGACTTTCGTTGGCTTATTTGCCGTGGGGGTTACCCCGTAGTTGAAAGTATGTTTAACCATTTCCTTTTTCTTTACCCAATTCATAACCATGATCAGTGGGGGTTTTCCCCGTTTGAACTACTAGACGGTATGATATCGACTGCTACGCAAATAAGTTGTGCCCTATATCAGTGTCTATCATCACTGACAATCTGCCATAGTCCATTAGTACACGCCCGTCCGACTGGCACGGTGTGAGGTTTGTTAAACCTAATAGCGCTATTAACTAATGACCCGCTCGCCATTGGCCTCGGCGATTAAGTCGATATAAATTGAGGGACTTCATGATAGAGTTTTGTCTAGCTAGTTTTAAGGTTGTTGTCCTGCACCAGGAGGACGAACGTACGTATTCTGCACCAGGAGAATTCGTAGGATTAATAATGGCATCCGCTCTATGGAGGATGGCCGTACATATCCTACCCAAGGAGGATATGTAGATTTAGTTTTAATTCTTTAACCCATTCCCAAACCACCGGGAATCCCATGCCTTAGAAAGTGTGTGAACTCACCTCGGTTTGCTCGGTTAGATTCTCAATATAGTTAACAGTCAAGGTCGGTCAATCGCGTCCTAATAAGGTACGGATAACAATCAGTTTCTCATGCATAACACGTATCCTACGTACGGTTTATTTGCACATTACTTCTACCACATAACAGGCACACACTTTAACAATTTACGCCCATATATACTTCCCATTCATTCCCCACTCATAAGCAAACATACAATAATGCATATAACACATATAACATGTTAGATCATTCACAGATAGCATACTCGACATTTAGACACGCAAATCACTACTTATGTCGTTTCAGCTTTTATACTCGAAACTGGGCTGTTTTCGGGGATTTTAATAAAATAGTTAACATGTTCCAAAAATTCCCAAATTTTTACAGAATGTCTTAAACGTTCCATATTTTATTGTGTAAAAATATCGGGGTCCGGTTCATCACCAATATTTTATAAAAATTCATATTCGGGACTGAACTCAGATTTATGTATTTCTGACCACAGTCCACGAAACAATTTATTAAAAATTCATCGTAAGTCCGATTTGCGAAATTCCAGTGGGGTAATTACAAATACTTCAGTTATCATCTACAGTAAAATTTTCATGGTCCGATTTATCACAAAACTCAGGTTATGACTGAAAGTACGACACCCATTTATTGCTGTCAAAATTCAGCTTAAGTAGCTGTTACAAATTAACACTTTAAAAATAGTAAACGGAGTCCAAAAATTACGATTCCGGTGCCATTAGAACCGTATTTCATAATAACATATTTTAGATTCAAAATATCGATTTTTCGTTGAGGTTAAGACCTGTTTACAGCCAACAGAAGTGGGCTGTAAAAGTTAGACAGATTCTGATTCTTTTGTGTTTAACCTTCTAAATCGTGTTCGATCGATTCCGTTAACAAGTTTAGTGACCACAACAATATCACATACTAATATTATTCAGCACAACATCAGATAATCAGCCAATCATCATAATGACACAAGATCTACATGTTTTACACACATATTCATCCATTAACCAACATGTTCAAGACTTTAGTGCAAGTTCTTTAGTGTTTCATAACTTTAATCATCAAATCACTTATTAACCACTTAAATAACATGAAGAATGAATGGATCTAAGTTCTTACCACTAGCACAAGGCTATGAGAGTTTGAGTGTAGAAAAGTGGTGGATAAAAGGAGATGCGAGTGGTCCTTCAACTTCCGAACGCACCGGGCTTCGTTGAACGCCTTGTAGCACCTAGAAGTACACTTGGAATGGATGGAGCTTGCAAGAAAATGGTGGTGTTTGTAGGGGAGTTCAGCCGAAGCTTGTATGAGGGAGAGAGAGGTGCTTGTGTTGATGATGAAGATGATAGAATGATAGGTGTTTATAGAATCCCTAAATCCTTTTGTCCAAAGGTTAAGATGTCTCAACAAGTACAAGCATGATCTTACAATTTCCTAGAAAAGATTAGAGAAAGATTTAAGGTTTAAACCTTGTGGGAGGTGGGGCCCCTACATGGGGACGGTTTACAATGGGGGGGGGGGGGTATGGTTGGGGTGTAATGGTATGGTTACACATTTAGTTAGGATCTAAGGTTATTTAGTTAGGATGATAGTGTGTTATATGGTATAAGGTGTGTTAGGGTGTTCGGGGACCCTAACTAGCTCAGAAAAGTAAAAACAATGTATTTGGCAATATTTTTGTGTTCCGGGTAAAGTCCGGTTGTTCGGTTCAGTGTTGTTCCGTTAAACTGCTTCATTAATCCGCAAAGCGTCCTATATGTATATTTTTGTAACGTTTTTAATTTCTAACACTTAGGAAATTACACAGGACTGTTTAGTAACTTTTCTGTACACTATTAGTATATTAACAAATACGTGTAAGCATAACACAGATATCAGAAAGCAGTTAAGTAATTCCACACAGTCGTCAAGCACATTAATTATTATTAGTAAACTGTACGGTTACATGTAAATTCGAGGGTTGTCACAGTCTCGCCTGAAAAGCCACCGGCATCGGCGCCGGTTCCGACTCTGGTCCTCGTACCCTGTAGATCGAGAGAGAGAGTGAGGTGGGTAGTGAAGGGTATTAAGTGTGTGTGTGTTGCAGTATATAGATCGAGAGCGTGTTTAGGATTTGAAAGTTTTGTATGAAAATAGAGTGGGGAGGTGAAAATCAGGCATGGATCTTATAGATTGTAGATGTTTCAACTTTTGAGACAAGATCTTGTAGAGATTTTGAAAAGATTTTCAAGGAAAATCTTGTAGAAGATATCTTGTATGGATCTTCAAGCAAACCAAAATATACAGTTTGGTTGTGTGTATGTATAGTATAAACGAGAGAGAGTGAGGAAAAATAAAAAGAATTGTTTGCTTTCTCTTTATCACTTCATATGTAGTAGTTTTTTTTATCCTCATACTTTAGATATACCTATATTATATATTTAAATAAAGGTATATAGAGTTTCAAATGGGTGGATGGTATTACTTAATGTGTATATTTTTTTTTTAAATACACACTGGTAATATAATGTCATAATGCTCTGTTTTGTTTAAGCAAGTGCAATATGTATATACGGACTTTGCTAAACAGGTAGCGTGACCTAATAAAATTATGTCTACTACGTATATGTGCAATATAATAATGTATAATGATTGTACGAATATTGGCCTAATATGACGGTTGTCACAGGTCATCCGAACGGGTGGCCATCCGTTCGAATGGCCATCCGCCCGGCTGGCCATCCGTTCGAATGACCATCCGTTCGGCTGACCATCCGTTCGGCTGACCATCCGTTCGGATGGGACCTATCCGTTCGGATAGACTGTTGAACACTTAACTCACTTTTATCCCTTCGACATTCTGTTTACAACCATTCAACCCTGAGGAAGACTTATGCTTCTGTTTCCGTGCATAGGCTGACTCGACGCGCTCCCTTCAATCCAATCCAGCTTGTGTTTACTTGTTAAACACACACTGTGAGTATACTCGAACCCATTTTCTTTAACGCACTTTTGGGTGTTACATACGTTCTATATTAAAACACAACACACAATGCAAACACTTTATAAACGCTAACCGCTCCCGCATGCTATACGTGATTTGTTGAATGCTTGTTACTATGCCTATACAGTGTTACGCTAGACCGCCTCTAGCAACGATAGTACTATAGTTTGGACTCAGCACCTGTTGTGACAAGTGTTGCTAGGGATCACATTACTTTACTTCACGTGTTCGCTTTGGCGAACATGTGTCACGCATACTCTACAACGCAGTCTTGTGGTTAGGTTGTATCATTGTTGATAGTTACATGCTTCACCCGTTACGTGTTACATGCTGGTTATGCGTAAAGCGCTTTTATACTATATCTATGCAAACTTGTGTACTCACCTTTACTTTATGTATTGACTTTTATTTTAACGTATGTGGCAGGTTGATGGAATGTTATGCAGAAACCAAGATAGGCAGTCTAGAAACTCATCTAATAGAAATCTAGGTTGTCGGACTTGTTTTGTTTAAGAGATGTGACTCTGTGATAACTGTTTGTGGAATGTTTGTTTATTGGTATGGGACAATGAACCTTTTAAATATTGCCATTTAATAGTTATTATGGATTCTCTTGAGCAATCTGGTTCGCCTAGTGCCGCGCCCCGATGTTTCCGCCATCGGTTGGGGTGTGACAACCTGGATGATCAAGGTCACAAGGTTAAGTTCGGTAGTGGACAGTGGAAGGTAATTAAGGAAAATCTAGTGGTTGCACATGGCAAGAAGAGGGGCTCATTGTATATGGTCAGTGTACCGTCTGAGGGAGAGGTTATCCCAGTTCAGAAGAAGACCAAAATCCAGTTCACAGAATCTCGAGGGCAGAAGAAGGTTTGTTTTGTAGGAGATAAACCCAGAGTCACATGTTAGATTCAGGTTCAACGTGCTAGGAAAGGTTCAGAGAAGCCAATCAAGGGTTTTCGTAGCAGTGGGAGCACATGTAGTGCTTCAGTCAGAGTTCCCAGACGACAGTGGGTTAAGAGAACTTGTATTCCAGCGATGAAAGTCTCTCCAGTGAATTACCTGCTTATGATGGAGAGTGTTAGTTCTCAGGTTTTCTCAGGGTCCGACAGTTCATTTAAGTGGGAGCCGGTAGAGACAGAGAACGAGTCACGAGTAGTGACTGATGAGTTGAAGCTCAGTGGGAGCTTCAATGAGCCTCCAGGTTAATTGATGAGAAGGCCGGTGGCAACTAGAGACGGAGCATAGAGTTTCCGTTGACAGATTACAGAAGTATAATGGAGCGAAGTTGATCGTGTCTTTGAAGCCTCCAAGTGGGAGATTGTTGGGTTGTAGACTTCTCGACACGAGTAAGGGCAGTCGGCCCAAGTCGCGGCCCATTGGGCTTCAACCCTAATTGTGTAGTCTATATATTGATCTCTTGTACTTGTAATGTTTAACACCCTCAATAAAAATATCCTAGTTGCCACCCGTGGACGTAGGTCAGTTTAGACCGAACCACGTAAATCCTTGTGTTCGTTATTGCTTTTGGTGTCGTGTTCGTGTTCGTGTGTGCGCTCGGTCCTAACAGTCTTTCCCCAATCACTCCATCACTACCTCATTGGCAAGTTATTTATATCCATTACATGTTCTAGTTTGTTATCATTGACCATTGCCAGTCCCACCCTTGAATATTCCCCATGACAGTCCCACATTTCACCTATTTTTCCTCCACCTGCCCTCAGTTAAAAAAACTTAACGGAGTTAAGATTTTTTTCCTAAGTTACAAACTGACATATTAGGGCTTTGGATCAGAACGAGGATACGAGTCTATTGATGTAAAACTTACCTCGAAATGGTGCTCCAAATGACTTAATTTTTGTTAATTGGAAGTTTAAACACCCGAATTGAAGCACCATTTTCATCGTTTGGAGCACAATTTCAAGGTAAGTTTTACATCATTCGACTCGTATCCTCGTTCTGATAAAAAACCCTAAAACGTCAGCTTGTAATTCAAAAAAAAAAAAAAAACCTAACTCCGTTAAGGTTTTTTTAACTGAGGACTGGTGGATGAAAAATAAGTGAAAGGTGGGACTGACATGGGGAATATTCAAAGGTGAGTCTGACAATGGCCAATAAAGTCTAGTTAAGATTATTACATGCCAATTCCCCTTTCAAAATCTCTTAGCATGTCGTTACGATTTGCTTACTTTAATTTACGTTTTGATATAAAAAAATTTCTTTTGAAACTAAGTCATGAGTAGTAATGTACAAGTAACAAAAGCACAAGCATACATATTATCAAAGCTAACTCACATTTAGTTTTTTTATTTATAAGTTGGCACTATTTTTCCTTTTTGTTATTATAATAAAATAATGTAATGTTATATAAAATTACGAATATACCGTTGCAATATACTTATTTTTATCTACGTTTCGATAAGAGTTTTGTTTAAATGGAACGTAACTGATTTTTTTGTTCTTACCGCGACGAACCTAATCGATACCGTCCGAACAACTTTGGTAGCGGTACCAATATTCGTTTTTATGGTTTCCGGTATAAATTTCCTTGAAAACTAGGTCATATTTGCTATAGAGTATCTTTTTTTATATCGTAAGCTACATCGAGTGTCAAGACCATACCGGTACAAATGACGAACTGAACTATTATCGTCCAACAATACTGATATCACCTTCCGATTGAACAAAATCGGTACTAGTGTATGTACTACCCAAAGTGTTACTAATTTTCGTTTTAATGGTTTTTGATCGATTAAAAACACGTGTAGATATCCTTTTGAACATATCACTAACTTTACTATTTGAGTTATATCTTTCGATTGCTAATCACGCTGCCAAGTGTCTGTACAATACCAATAGTATAATGAATCAAACCGATAACGACTGAATGACCGCCGAAACACGCGAGACAATTCCACTCGTTAATAGGGATGGCAAATATATCCAAACCCGCTTGGTATACCCGAAACCTGAAACATTTTAGACGGATATACCCGATACCAATGGGTATTGGGCCGGGTATGAGATTAGATGATACCCAACCCGATTACCCGAAGTTTACCCAAAATGTATACAAGGAAACTTTGAAGTTTTTACAACAAAGTATATTGGGTATGAAATTAGGTATACCCTACCCTGCCATCCAGTTAAACAAACCCCTGTATGTATGTATGATCGATCAACTCCATACATACACGTTTGCTTGCAGATAACCTACCTACCTGCGTCTGCATAATCAAGGCAAGGTCTTTCTGCTGCACTGCACCCTTTTCACCCCAAACCAAACAATTTGATTTAATTAACTCACCGCCTTTCAAACCCAACCCATGTTAATTTTAGGGTTTCGAAATTTCATTATCCACAAAAGGTGTCACATTTACATTTGCATTTGCATTTGTAATGGAACATTTATTATTTATTGTTGATAAGATTTGGTTTTGGTTTATAGGAGGATTCTGAGAATAGGAGGTTTGGTTTGTGGGAACACTAGGCTGCTTTCTTCAAGTTTGAAGATGAATCATCATAATAATAATTCATCAACTACACAACCAGAGGTAACTTTAACTCCCGTTTTAGATTCAACTCAACCAATAGCAAAATACTTTTAACTGATGAAAATTCCTAGGTGAACCTCCGATTAGCGATTAATCGGCCTGTGTAATTGGGTCAAAGTTGAGTATTTTGGATGGTTTTCGTGCAATGCTGCTATATGTGGTTATATTGGTTTTACAAGTTTATTGTAACATTTTTCAATGGGAAGGTGGAGAGAGTATTACTCAAGTAGCAGCGGTAGGACCCCACACGCAAGAACACTATAAAACTTGTGAATTCTGCTGTATTCTACCCCTAATAGTGTAGTAATTCCTCATGTTATTTATATAAGTTGCTTGTTACATCCCTTTTACTATATCTACGCTTGTCTTTAATATTACATATATTGTACATATGGATGTGTCACTGTTATTTTCATCGCTTTTTTTTTCAATTTTAGGAAAGTATAACAAAAAATAGAATTTCTAAAAGTGCCAGCAACAATCCGGATGCCTTTGAGAAAATGACAGTTCAAGAGCTAAGAACAAAATTGAGGTAACTTCTTTATTGGTAATCCATTGAATTGGTGAAATTTCAACATTAAGTATCCTTAATGAGGTTGTTGAATTGTAGGAGCATCGGTGGCTCAACGAAAGGTCTTAAACGTGATCTCATAAGCGCGCTCAAAAAGTTCTTTGACGAAGAAGTTGATGGTACCCAGCCTTGTAGTTATACATTACTAAATATGGTCGGCAATCGACATAAGTTAAAGCTATAAATGCTGGGGTGTTATTGCATCATCAATATATTATAAGTTTTTTACACCTTCCACTATTGATAGAGTATAATATATTTAAAACTTTCATCCGCTTGTTAAGAATTTTATTTTTTATTTGTATACCAAGGTTCTCGAGAGATGCTTGAAGATGGAGAATCCCATGAAAAAGGTTCCAAAAGGAAGACAGATAGTTTAT
This sequence comes from Helianthus tuberosus, assembly GCA_030545235.1. NCBI lineage: Eukaryota > Viridiplantae > Streptophyta > Magnoliopsida > Asterales > Asteraceae > Helianthus > Helianthus tuberosus. The sequence goes on from CM060409.1 coordinate 119,666,019, forward strand.
GCATTGAACAACATACCGAGGTTACAACCACCGTTTCTGTAGATAAAAGGATCAAGAAACGAGCAAAACAAACCACAAAAGATCTGAACATCACTTTGGAAAGTTCTAAGGATACTGAAAATTGTCAAAAGAACGGTATTTCAGAACATGAAGCTGAACCATGGACTGTTCTTGCTCACAAGAAACCGCAGAAAGAATGGGTAGCTTATAACCCTAAAACCATGAGGCCTCCTGCTCTTAATGGTGACATAAAACATGTGAAGATTATGTCGTGGAATGTTAACGGTTTAAGGGCTTTACTAAAGTTAGAAAGCTTTTCAGCATTGGAACTTGCACAAAGAGAAGATTTTGATGTGCTTTGCTTGCAAGAAACCAAATTACAGGCAAATTTCTTTCTTGATATCCGTAACATAATATGCAAATTAGAGGTGGCAATTTCAGATCATTCACTTATGAGCGGGTCAGTTTGGGTTGTGTTTTATCTCAAATGGGCATGGTTAACTATCTGTTTATAGTAAAATGTAGGGTAAATACAATAAAATAACAATATACTTTTTTATTTATCACGAGAAAGTTTCTCAACCTAATTTTGGTATATTAAAGTCTCTAAACTTGTCTATAAGGCATGTGGTTTTGAAGTTCTTTTTGAAATATTGACTTGTTAACTCTTGGTAAAAAATAGATGGGAGCGATTTTTTTTTTGGCAAAAATTTTTTCAATATCACTTTATCGTTTTGACCGAATTAAGAGTTAACAAGTTATCATTTTTTTGAAAAAGATTCTAAAGTACGTGCATTTTAGATATAAGGAGAGGATCATGAGAAAACTTTTTCTTCATGAGAAAACTCTATCAAATGGTTGATATTTGTGTTAAATTTTTTTATGGGGTTTAGTTTTTAGGGTTTAGGGTTTGAATTATAGAGGTTAGGGTTTAGCTTTTAGGGTTTAACTTAAGCATTTAGTTTTTTTAGCTTTTAGGCCTTAGCCTTTAGGGTTTAGTTTTTTGGGGTTTTGGGTTTATTTCTTAGGGTTTAGGGATTAGGGTTTAGTAATAATTAGATATAGTTTTCTCATGATCCCTCCCCTTTAGACATTCAATCAATCGTACCTAGTAAATCCCACAAATAGCAAAGCTACTGGTAGGGTCTGGGGAGGGCGAGATGTAGGCACACCTTACCTCTATCCCTAGGGATAGAGAGGCTGCTTCCAGAGAGACCCCCGATACCAAAGGCATATGGTAGAAAAGCGGGAAACCAAACAAATCTATAAACAGAGCACTACTAAATAGCAAAGAAGTGATGGCTAGGTAACATAGTGAAATAGAACAAATATTTCAAATTACAAGATCCCACTTAAGCATTTATGAAAAAAAAAGAAAAAGAAAACAATCAATGCAAAATCCGCCTAGACCGTAAAGAAAGAAACGCTAAGCAACTACCCCAATGCTCAGACCTAATGAATCTACTCCTAAAAGTCCTTAACCTTAATCCTACGTCTCCATAAACCCCTATCTTGGAAGATGTCCTCAGAGAGGTGTAATCTAGCAAATCTTTCCTAATATGCTCATCCCAAGTCAACTTGGGCCTACCTCGACTCCTCCTCCCTTCCAAAGTTAGGCCTTCTACTGCTCTAACTGGTGTCAATTGCCTCCTTTTCACATGCCCAAACCATGTCAATCTTCCCTCCTTTATCTTATCCAAAATAGTAGCTAGTCCTAACCTTTCCCTAAAATCCTTATTTCTTTTCCGGTCTAGCCTTGTGTGCCCACACATCCACCTTAACATTCTCATTTCTGCTACCTCCATCTTGCGCTCTTGCACTTTCTTAATGGACCAACACTCTGTGCCATATATCATAGCATGTCTAATCGCAACCCTATAAAATTTCCCCTTTAATTTAGTTGGGAACCTTTTATCGCACAAACCCCAGTGGCTGCTCTCCACCTACACTAGCCTGGATGCGATGTGCTACATCGCTATCTATCTCCCCATCCCTTTGTACAAATGATCCTAAATACTTGAACTTAGTAACCTGCGGAACGTGTTGACCGTCAATAGTAATTTGAGTGTCATCGCCATCGTCCGCACCACTGAAATTACAATAAAGGTACTCAGTCTTGGAGCAACTAATTTTTAAACCTTTGCCCTCTTAAACTGCTCGCCACTCCTCTAACCTCGCATGCATGCTATGTTTAGTCTCCGCCACTAACACAATATCATCTGTGAAAAGCATGCACCATGGAATTGTCTCTTGAATCGACCTAGACAACTCATCCAATACTATCGTGAAGAGAAACGGACTCAACGCAGACCCTTGGTGAAGTCCTATCTCAACAGGGAAGAAATCGGTATCCCCTACAGGCCCACAGACACTAGTGACTTTTTCGTGTATCTTTTACTAGTTGAGACTCTAAAATACATAGTCACAGGAAATGCTAAAAGACCTGTGAATCGCGTACCGGATCGTTCGTACCGAATCGTGGTACAGAAACGTCCCATCGCCTCTGGTACGCGTACCGAATCGCTAAATTGAACCGTTCCCGATTGTGTTCTACAATAGTGTTCCATTCGCAAAATTCACGTTTTTTATCAATCCGAAACGTGTTTCCGATTGTAGTGGCCCACGTTTCGGTACGGCCAGATTCATGTACCGGAAGTTGAAAAGCCAATTGACATTTATTGGAAAGATGTATAATAGTTCTGTTTCCCCCTATTTTTAATTGCCGCCATTTAACTTTTCACACTACAATTGCCGCTATATTGTAGTGTATAACAGAGATAACTGGACAGTTTTTTCCCACTTTTTATAACTAGGTTATTTCTCCGCGCTTTGCGACGGTACGTTATTGCAGGCATTTAATGGGTATCGGTTTCGGTTCGTTTCAGTACTGGTACGATAATTCACTCGGTATAGAAATCAACATTTATTTATGTCGACCAGAAATGAAAAAAAAACGATCATTGCTACCAACACCGATATTGTTTGTAAAATATCGATCAATTCAGATTGACACTGTCTCGGTAGCGATGATATGCATTTATCGTCGCTGCCATAGTTGTATAATAAAAAAAATATCAGAAATAGAAACCATAAAAATGAATACATGTACCATTACCAATGTTGTTTGGTACGATACGATAGCTACCGTGTCATATTATAGAAAACAAAACAATAAAAATAAATATCGGTACCGATACAAATGTTGTTCGGTCGGTCTTGGTTCGGTTTGGTACGACAATGGCAAAGTATCTGTTTTTAATAAAATTTATATCGCAATGTTACAAAAAAAATCATAGTTAAGAAGGTAGATTTTTAAAAAAGTTGATGTACATAAGTTATTAAAAAGCAATTATATGATGAATAAAATATTATTATAAAAATTTAAACATATACTCAAAAGTATTGAATTACTATGGCAACTTTCAAATAATATATATAAAAATCAATTTATGTGATAGAATAAAATATTATTATAAAATTAAAAGAAATAATCTAAAACACTATTAAAACATACTATTCATGTCCACTTTCCAATTATATATATAGTAGTAATAGTAATTGGCGCTGTTAACTTTTCACACTACAATTAACACACTGTAATTATTACCCATCCCATGTTATTACCCATTCTGTTTTGATTATGTTTTTGAATTGAAATTTAATGAAAGATCTATTTTATATTTATATATATATATATATATATGATACGTGTACCAGACTACAGTGGTACGCCATAGGATACACCGTACCACGTACCGAATTAGCGTGCCCAAATGAACCTACCCCCAACGTACCGATTTTTAGAAAGGCACGAACTGCGTACCGGTTTTCGTACCGTTTTCCATGTGACTATGCTCTAATATGCCAATTCAGGTTGATGGACTCTTTTTGTGGAAAAAAGAAAGTATATTGGTTTTTATGGTATTAAGTTATTAACCCTAAAATATAACCATAAAGTTGTTAAACATAGCCACAAGGGATATGGCTATCATTTCCATAATTTGTAAAATATTATAATTGTTGGAATTTTTTTTCATTTAATCATGAAACAGGAGAAAGATGTAGAGGCAATAAAGCAACGTCTTCTAGAAGGATATGACAATAGCTTCTGGACTTGTAGTGTCTCTAAGCTTGGCTACTCTGGTACCACAATCATCTCTAGGGTACGCTCATTCCTCTTTGCAACATTATTATTTTATAACATAAGGTTATCGTTTATTATTAAACTAGACTTTGTTTATTATCTTGATAGATACCACCACTTTCTGTTAAATATGGACTCGGCATACCCGACCACGATAGCGAAGGAAGGCTCGTGACAACAGAATTTGATTCATTTTATTTAATAAGCGGATATGTTCCCAATTCTGGTGATGGTCTTAAAAGGCTGGTAATATATCAAATTTGTAAAAATCGATTTTTTATCATTAATGTATAGATTTTTATGCGTTTTTGTAATCTAGTCATACAGGATAACAGAGTGGGATCCTAGTCTTAGCAATTACATCAAGGTATGCCTCCACAAATCATCAAAATATTTTCAGTAATGTAATGTTATGAAGGCTAGTCTTCTTTTCGTTTATATGATTTTATTTTTTCGGTGTTGGAAATTAGTAATGAATTTGAAAAAAAAAAGGGTAATGCACGGTACCCCTGACCGCGGAGGGGATAACCCCTCCCAGGCCGCCACCCGACAAGCCTGAGCCTGGCAGTAAATACCCTTGCCGAGCCGACCCTTTGAGGGTACTTTGTTCGCCCCAAGGTTCGAACCCGGTACCTCTTGGTAAGAGGTGGGTGTCGGTGGCCAACTGGGCTACCCCAGCTGGTTATTAGTAATGAATTTGTTTCTACAGGAGCTGGAAAAGTCAAAACCGGTTATCTTAACTGGTGATCTGAATTGCGCATATGAAGAAATTGACATCTACAATCCTGCGGTAATCGATCTGTACTATAATCCCATTGGATTCCGACGATCCTAATGGATAATTTCTTTCTGTATTTTTCACCACAAGATCATTCCTTGTAGGGAAATGAACGTTTCTTAACTAATTTGGGAACGGTATTTAAGAATTGATCCACAACTAACTCATCTTGTTATTGATTGAATAGGGAAACAAACGAAGTGCTGGTTTTACAATTGAAGAAAGAAGGTCATTCGAGGAAAATTTCCTTAAAAAGGGTTTCGTTGATACCTTCCGGAAACAGCATCCTAATGTTGTTGGCTATACTTACTGGGGATTCCGACATGGTGGACGTAAAACAAATAAAGGTACTTTCTTGTATCATCTTATGTTTGAAGTTAATTTGATTTGATGTATGATCATTATCGTTAGTATATGTTGTTGTGTTTGGTGTTGATAAACAGGATGGAGGCTGGACTATTTCCTTGTATCGGAATCAATTGCAGAAAATGTCCATGATTCCTACATTCTCCCAGATGTTGCAGGAAGCGATCACTGTCCTATTGGCCTTGTTCTTAAGTTGTAATCTCCCAGATGATGAAATTGCAGTTTTGATGATGCGGGAAAAACTAGCACTTTGTTGATTTTGGTGTTTATCTTCATTTTCTTTACAGTTTAATTTTTATATAATATCTTCTCTCGATAATTATCGTATTTTTTTCGAATGTATGTATGCTTGTGACCAGAAAAAGGCCTCAGGGTGGCGATGTTTCAAACGCATGTAGGTCAGAGTTGGTCGAATTTAGGGTATATGCAAAAACCGTTTGATACACATGTAGGCCAAAGTTGGTCAAAGATAGCTGATATATTTTTACAACAGTTTCTTTAAAACCACGTAAGAAATGTGCCTCATCCTTTGAATATATCCAAAAAGTCACAAGTAGGGTTGTGTTTGCTCCTTGGTAGGTCATGGAAATTTTAAACGAACCAAAACACGAAAACCGCCGATTGACATGAACGCATACCATTTAAACCGAAAAATAATGTCTTTTTTTACATTCACGGATTGACATCCCGTTTAAGAAATTATGTTTAAACTATGCCAGTTTATTTTTGAAATATCAGCATGAAAATTACCAAAATAGTTTTAACTTATTTAATTAATAGGAGTAAACTGCCATTTTGGTCCCTGAGGTTTGGCCAGTTTTGCCACTTTAGTCCAAATCGTATCTGGGTCCCTGTAGTTTTAGTTTTGTTGCCATTTTTGTCCAAAAGTGAAATCAGATCAGATTCCCCAATTTAAACCCCCCTGTTTTGTCCTTTTCCTTAGGGGTAATTTTGTCATTTTTGTTTTATTATAACTGGTAGAGGGAGGGGATCTTGCTCTTGCTCACTACATCTTCCCCATACAAACCCTAGTTTTTACAGAGCAGATCCCCTTATACACAACCTATACATACAAATCCTCCAATAATACTTTGGCTCAGGAACCCTCATCTTCCTCCTCATCCTCATCTCAAACCCTAGAATCACCTATCTCTACTTCAATTTCAACTGATAGCACCAACAATCAACCTCTCACATGTAACGTTTCATTCAGCCGATTGAACGCCAAAGCGCCGGAGTTCGTCCCTCGCACCACCACCACCGCCGCCTCCTCCTCCGCCGTTTCCGCCGCCGTGACGTCATCTACCTCCGATCTAACTCAGCCGCGACTCGTGATATCGCCTCCGCCGACGTCGCTGGGGATAATTCATGTATTTCCGTCTCCGTTTCATGCTCCGATCCCGACGCATGTGCCGGTGCAGGTTCCGGTGCCGGTGCAGAGTCATCACAGTCATCATCATCATCATCAGCATCACCAGCAACATAATCATGGTCATCAGCGGCAGTTTAACGGTGGTGGCACAGGGTATCTGGATCAATTTAGTTTTATAGGGTCAAGGTTGATTAATTTAGTTTTATTATTTTTAATTAATAACCAGTTATAATAAAACAAAAATGACAAAATTACCCCTGAGGAAAAGGACAAAACAGAGGGGTTTAATTTGGAGAATCTGACCTGATTTCACTTTTGGATCAAAATGGCAACAAAACTGAAACCACGGAGACCCAGATACAAAAGGTTTGAGATTTGGACTAAAGTGACAAAACTGGCCAAACCTCAGGGACCAAAATGGCAGTTTACTCTAATAGAAGACATTAAAAATTTTGTGCATTTTCCTAAGTCTTTTTATGAGGAAATATCCCACTACAGCCAGAATAACAAGAACATAGCTACTAAAAAAGAACTAGTTACCAAAAGGTGATCTACTATAACCAACACATGCAAAACTACTATTCAAACTCTCCCACATTCATCTATCATTACCAGAACCAACCTCAAAAAGATTCCAAAAACACAGACTAGCAAAAATATTAAAAAAAAAAAACTGGGATTCCCCTATGAAAAATCATCTGCAACTCATCCTGGTGAAACTAGGACTCACTGGTGCACACGAACGCGTTGACTTCCACGCGCATGAAAAGTTGACCCATGATGACCATGTTGACTCTCATGACGTTGACCGGTTGACCTCCAATTCCTGTTGTTCCTTCTGTGATTATTATTCCCATGAGACCTCCATGTTTTGTGACTCGACATGTACCTGTTGTCATTCACATTGCTATACGCATAATAATTATTATTACCATCATAACCGTTTGTATTCCATCCTTGATCTCCTGCTTTATTATCATCATAACCGCTTGTATTCCAACCTTGATCGCCCGCTTTGTTACCATCATAACGGTTTGTATTCCAACCTTGATCGCCCGCTTCATAACCGTTTGTATTCCAACCTTGATCGCCTGCTTTATTATCATTTTCATTCCAACCCCACCAATTGTTACCGCCTCCAACATCACCGGTATCCCAAATAATCTTCCCATCATCTATATAATCATCCCAATTAATCGCGTTTTGATCTTTGTTCATGTCCTCACTAATGCCCCAAGATTTATCGATCTTGTGATCACTATCGCCCCAGCCATAAGGCGAGTAATCTTTATACGGGTCCGGGAGTACATCCTCAAAGATAACAACAGGTTCATGGTGGCTAGCGTCAGCAGGAGCCACACGTTCAGACTCAAGATCTTGTATTAGATTATGATCCACTTGAGCATTCCAATCGATTTTGTCGATGTACATGTCTGGATCATGAAATTGTTCGTCACAGGGAAGACCATGAAATTTTGCGAAGAATGTTTCTTTTGCTGTGCGGAATGCTACTTCTCCTGCATGATCGTCCCACTTCATTACGTTGTCGTAGAGATATGTGAATTCCTTTGCTTCCAAGAACTTTCTCCATGAAAAGGATCCAACTAACGAGACGAATCTTTTCTCCCAGAAGGGAACATTGGGATGCCAGTTTGAATTCCCACCTGAAACACATGATAAGATGTTCTTCGGTTTCAGTAAATGCTCTTACTTTTGAAACCTAATGATATATAGTTTTCACAATCGCAAGTACATTCTACGTAAAGTGTACAGTTTATCGTGGTATTGAATATGGAACATATATGTTAAATTTGATGGTAGATAACAACGCAAATTCATATGATCTAGGAAGGATCTTGGAGCAATAATATGGGGCAAAAAAGAAGTATTCATAGATGACCCGTTACGTAATAATTAAACATGCAACATTCGGTCCAAAAGAAAAACAGATACACGTGTGTTTATAAGAACCACATGAGCACATCTAAATTTTGCCCACTTCTAACATAATGTTATATAAAATATCAACGTTATGTCGAACTACTTACTACTTTGTCACCTAAGATCATCGAAGAATCCAGTATTACTATACGTGATTCATAAATAGTTTACACAGCCAGTTCCAAAAAAGACATGTCATAACAAAACGTAGTTACCCTAATCCGCTTCAAAACAAAACAAAACATGTCATAACGATATATAGTTAACCTAATCCGCTCCAATCGAACCGACAGTACTTGCTGTAAAATTCGTTTCAACAAAATTATCTAAGAAATCTTGCGGTTTTCAATAGGTTTTCGAACGAAGTTTCATTTTCAGAAATTTTAAAAGATATCATAACAAGTCTTTTCCCTTAATTGTAAATGAACCGTAATACAACTTTCATATATAAGCAACAGCCGTAAACATATCAAAACACACTATATTACCGAAATTGACAAAAAAAAAAAAAAAAAAAAAAGACAAAAACAGATTACGGCATAAGCAAGCTAGTAGTGATTTACAGAACACTTCAACACATATTTATGTTCAACAAAATAAGCATCACATGAAAAGGGAAAACAAACAAGTGATTTTGACCCAAAAGACAACACAAAGGAATACACAAGATGCGCGGACGCGAAACTAGTCTTTTAGCCATCATTCAACACAGAATTTATGCATTTTTCAAAGACATTCCTGATAAATTTCAGAAGTTCTTATAAACTCTCTTCACAAATTTAAAGGTAATGCTAAAATTACAAAAACTCTGATCTGAACATGCATAGGGTTAAGTAAAATTTAAAAAGACAAAAGTAACAAATATAACAAAATTTAATAAAAATAACCATGAACAAAAAATATACACAATTAATCATCATCACCCTCTGCAGAAACAATTTACCCCCAATCTTGAACACCCAAATGCATGCAAACAAAATCACAAACAGCATAAATATATATATAATAAAATATTTCAAAAATCAAAATCATACCAACAGGCGGTTTTCTGTTATGATAATTAAACTTTGTTCTAGCAACTTCTTGATTACATTTATCACCCTTTCTTCTCCACCTTTCCATGATCACTGCAACACAAAACACCAAACACTCATCCAAACATCAAATCAAACCAAAAACATTCTTGAATAAAAAACTGTAAAAAATTCACCAAATTCAAGATGGGTACCTGCAATTTGGGTTGAAATCAGAAGGAAGAAGGCGATTTGGGGCAAATCTTGATGTGGGTATTGTGAAATTTATGATTTTTTGATGATCAGAAGAAGAAGAGTGATAGGAAATACGTCTTTAAGGTTCTTTTGTTTTTGGTTTTGTGTGGCGTTTTGTGTGTGTTATATAAAGGAAGCAAAAGAATTCGGAATTGAAGGCTTTGGGCAAACACTTTTTTTGAGTTTATGAGTGAGTACAGGTGGCGTACACATGATACATGTTTTATATATAAGGATTTAATTTTCAAGACAATTATATTATGTTATACTATATTATATTATATTACGACGATACAAATATATTGGAAGTTATAAGACGAAAGCTTAAAATTTAATACGCGAGTACAAAGACATGATATATTAAGACGGTATGATATATCGGTTATAAATTGAAAGTTTACTAAAGACTGATCACATCTTCCTTTCAATGTAACGGTTGTTTAACCTCCTAACGACTGACCCTTTTATCTTAATTTCTTTTTCATTTTTTAACATTGTGTGAAAGTGACGAGCTAGATTGCCCAGGTTCCCTTTTAGTATTTTTTTATGTGCATTTAGGATCATGCGGTATTGGAAAGTTGGTAATTGGTATAAAATCAGATTTGATTAATTGTTTCAAGTACATAAAATAAATGGGCGACTAAAATTAATTTGTGAATCATAAGCATTGATTTATAACGTATCTAATATTGATGATTTGATATATCTTCCTTAAATCAGTTGATACATACTGATTGTGATTGCAAAATAACGATTTTACCTAATAGTTATTGAACTATTTGATAACTTTTTGATTTTATTTTTTGAAGATACATAACTAATTAACTAAAAAGAAGATACCTTTTTATGTCTAATTCTATGGGATGGAGACAAAAGGGAGGAGTGTTCATGAAATTTTGGAAAAAAAACATGAGTTGAAAAAAAAAACATGAGATGTGAGCGGTGGGAGGAGAGAGAAGGTGACTTATGGTCTACCGATACAAAAGTGTATTGAAAAAGTGTGAGAAGCGTTTCTCAAAAGTAGTTGAGTGTTCAAGTTCCGTGATAGGCACAAATGTGTAGATTTATGAGCAAAATATGAGGATGTGTGAGTTAAGTAGTAAAAAAGTACTTCTAACTTTAATTTTTTTATGGGAACATAAAATATGTTTGTGTGCACACACGTATTAAGAGCCACACGTGTATTTTATGGCGATAGTAGATGCCTCATTTAATATATAAGCGCTTTTAGATGCACCGTTGGATACGCCGGTAATCACACTATTCATTCATTAATCAGACCCCAACATCTCGAATCTACAATAGTAATGTTAAATGCATCGTTGCAAACGAGTTGTACACTATTATATTAGAGTCGGATGGATTGTTTGTCGAACAATGCATCAAACTTTTTCTTCAACAAATGTCGATGTTTTAAATATAGGTGTGTTAAACTCATATTTAAAAAAATGTGTAAAAGATATTTGAGTTCAAAAAGTAACAGAACTAGGTTTTTTTAGATCGACACTTGGGTCAAATTCCTTTTTCCCCTTTCAACTCATTTTAACATCCTATTCTTTACAAAATTTTATCAACACTTAAATCTAAACCATTAAAAAATTTATCATCAACAATTCAAATTCCTTAATGTAATTGCCATAAAAGTTTCACACTGTATATTAAATTTAAATATAATAATATATACACACATATAATAAGGATCAAACACAAAGTATTTTTAACCTACAAACTACAAAGTGATCTAGACCATCGTTGTAAATGCAGATGGCCGCCTAGTGTCACATAGCTTTTAACTTCAACAAAATAGTGTGAGTTTTGAGTCCTATAAAACGAGTGGTGGATTATAAAAATAGATTTTGATTAGGATTGTGTGCTCCAGTTAAAAAAAAAAAAAACTAATTCCATTAAATGCTACATTAAATATTTTTTACAAATATCTACTTATTAAAAAATCAAATTAAATACAGTTAAATTTAGGTTCTTCTAGAATGTGCACTAATTTTCTAAGTATCTGTTTTATCTGGATTAACTTGGTTGTCGTTGATAAAAAGAATTAAATTGCTTGTACATTTTGACGAATCAAGTCTTTTCCTATTTTAATCAAGGGAATGATGTACCTGCCTAAAATAATTTAATATTTAAAATAAATATTGACTTAAAACAAAGGCACTAGTCTTTCTTTATATATAGGTATTTAGTACTTTAAATATTATTCAAAGTACTTTATATATTCTTCAAATGCAATGACGTAATCTTCATTATTTAATGCCATATCAACTAATAATAGGATTGATTAGTGGAAACTGAAATATAAAATTTATTTTATTTCATTGAAACATGTTTCGTTGACAACATAAAGAAATTCTAGAATTTAAGCTCATATTCTACAATGTGTTAGGTTGATTCATTGAAACATGTTTCGTTGACAACATAAAGAAATTCTAGAATTTAAGCTCATATTCTACAATGTGTTAGGTTGAAAAAATGGAAAGGAGATAAAAAACAAACACACTAGAATTGTGTTTGGTTAAAATGTTTGATTGGCTAAAAGATTGTTTAACATGATGGCTAGCAAAAATAATGTACTTGAAAATTTAAAACCTTGGAATTTCAACATTTCATAAAAAATAAAAGATTAAAGGTAGTTAGTGTGTGTGTGAAAATTAAAAATAAAATTGAACCTAAGTTTTACATTTAGACGTGTTTACTTAACCTTGCGACTTGCTTAATTATTTCACTTTTGAAACGTGCCGGGTGAATACTAATGTACAAGTGGTTGAAAACGAGCCTTACATATTTCTCGTTGCATCTACACGTCCGGTGCTACGCACGAGGTACACTGTGTTCACGATACAACTCTATATTAATGCAAATTTTCATTTTGTTTTAAAAATGTTGGAATCGGTTTTACTTATATATTCAGCCAAAGATTTTTGGATAAATCATATAGATCGTATGAATTTTAAATATCTATGAAAAAAATAAGAGATTTATCAGCGGAATCACCCGATCATATCCATCCCCACTAGGCATAATGCCTATACACCAATTCAGAAGGAAACTCAATAAATATGAGAACAACCCCCTTGTGGGAATCGAACCCAGGACCTATTGATCCCAAACTCTTATCCCACCTGAAGATGCCACTAGGCTATAAAACCATGGACATTGATAAAATATAGTCTTTGCTTTTTTAACATAAAATTACCAACATAAATTATTATTATTATTATTATTATTATTATTATTATTAATAATAATATCATTATTGTTATTATTGTATTTTTATTTTAAATGCTAAAATACAATACTATCGTATTACAAGTCATTACATCATATTATATAAGAACTTAAAAGACAAAGACCGACCAATTTCTCCAATTTTGTCTAACTAGTAATATGCCCCCGCGCGTTGCGCGGGCTTTCGGTCAGTATTGGATCAGTTCGATACGATAACACCACTTGGTATAGCGAAAGAGATATGTCCAAAAGGATATCGACTTACGACACGTTAAACCGCAAGTGGTTAGACGATTTGTACATAAAGATAAATAAATGAACAAAATACTTGTGACTAATTAAATAATGTGAAACAGATTAAGAACAATAGTTGGGTAGTATTGTAGCCACCTTGTGATCATGTCATCCTGATCACCTTTCATGTTGTTGAATCCTTCAACCTTGCAAACGTGTGGAATCATTGATCTTCAAACGACGAAGCAAAGTCACGAATCTCCTAATCACAGAATGTAAATCAAAACAGTAAATCAAGTAATGAAACAAACATTACCTCGCAAATAATAGCTGATCGGCCAAAGCTCAAAAGGATGGCAGAAGAATGATGAACGGGGTTTGAGAGAGAAGAAAGAAGAAAAGGGGGAAGCGGTGGACATGGTGGAGTAAAGACGCACCAACACGTATCGCAGAAGGCTTTTGTTAGTCACTGCCATGAAGTATTAACAAATAAAGTAAGGTATGCGTTCCGTGAGTCTAAGTTTAAGAACCTGTAGTCTTATAATAGATTTATTATTTTAAACATTATTGATTATATATAGTTGTCGTTTTAGTAATCTAAAGATCCAACTGCACAATAACATTTAAATGAACTCCCTTATAACTAAAACATCTAATTTCCTGTAGTCTTATAATATAATATTTATTTTCAATTAAGGTTCATCAAAAACAAAATGAGAGATTTATTATATGATGTATAATAGATGTAAAATGGATTTATTATTTTCACTAAAGATTCATTATTGAACCTTTATATGTATTTCAAACTCTGCCCATCTAAACTGTACAATAAAGATGAACCTTTAGATGATATATCATTAATTTGTCTTATAATAAATCGTTCATCTAATTTCCTTATGTCAGATAAGTTTATGAACTACGAATTTCGTGTCACATACTACAAAAACTATGTGTTGCTGCTAAACCAGATTCTTCGATCATACGATCTAGATCCATTGACAAATCCATCAATGGGAAATAAGGCACACATGACATAATCTGAATACATAGCAAAACAATATGTTGTACAAAGTAAAAGCAAAAGGGCAGCAACATAATCTATTAGATGTTATTAACTTAATTAAACGAAAATAAATTACCAAAACAATGTTAACAACAACCGAAACCACCTGCCAAAAATACAAATTAGAATGCATAACAAATTTTTCACGACCTAAATCACTATCAACATATCCGTATATGGTTAAGCCTAGTTTATTATTCCTACGACTCTTTTTTATTCTAAATTCATGTTAAAGCTAATATGTTTAGATTACCAACGATGATGTTATGCCTATTTATATTGAAGCATGTTTAATCGACCAAAATCAGAAGAGAGTACCTTATCAGAGTGGGTCTTCAGTTTCAGGCAATGCGTCTTCGATTGAAAGTGATCCGACGCCCTAGTGTTTGGTGCGAACCTAAAGATGGATTTGCGCAAGGTTAGGGTTTTGCAGGTGGGAGCGACGGTGATTTTGGTGACGATGGTGGTTAGCCGATGGGTTCCAATGTTCAAACGATGGGGATTGTGGTGACCACAGTAGTTAGCCGTCGGAAAACCTCCCTTACAGCCATAGATTCCATCGATGGTGCTTGCCATCCACCTCAGGTACTGTTTTGATGCCGACCAGTGAGCCATTACACCGTCGAATGCCGTAACCGCCGCTCGGATGTACGATGGTGTTGCCTCCGTGGCACCGCCGCGGAACAACCGGGGTCGAACCCTCCCTTTTCACTTTCTCATCTCCAACTCTTTCTCTCTGAATCTCTCTATTTCTATCTTCCCGTTTTCACTCTCTCTTCTTTTTAATTTGGAGGTCATTACCACGGTTGTGAGACTTTGATGGAGGAGGGAAGCAGGCGGTGCCAGGCTGGTCTTGGTGGTACTGGTAAATAAAGGCCAATGGCATTAACGTAAATAACATTCAAAATTTGTCTTGT
This sequence comes from Helianthus tuberosus, assembly GCA_030545235.1. Classification (NCBI taxonomy): domain Eukaryota; kingdom Viridiplantae; phylum Streptophyta; class Magnoliopsida; order Asterales; family Asteraceae; genus Helianthus; species Helianthus tuberosus. The sequence continues at coordinate 119,681,342 of CM060409.1, forward strand.
TATGGTACTGTTCATAATAGGCTACCGTAAAAGTTATTATAGATAATTCCATTTTCAAAGTACCTCAAAGCCTGTCACTTTAGTCTTTTCTAGATTGGCATGGGCCGGTCTTCTTCAAGTGGGCTTCTTTTCTCTTCTATTTATTTTTCATTTTTTATTTTCATTGTTTAGGGTGAGATATCACTTCATACATGATAGCACAAAGTTTTGTTTGTTTTATCCTGTTTTTAACCTTGACTTGGATTGACTGGATTAGATATATAGACATTAAGGTTCTATTTATGCAAACAATTTTCTGTAATCAAAAGGCTGATATGGTGTTCTGTATATGTCAAAATCACATTTTATCCCTTGACATTTTCTTTTACCCCAAATGTTTTCTTTTTTAAAACCTATCTAAAATGCTACTTTGAGTTTAGAAATGTGATTTCAATGGAAATATATTTAACTGATTACGTACAATTTTAACGTGATTTCAACTTTTTTCTTAATACCTACATAAGCCCCTTTATACGTTTTTTACGTATGAGTCGGGTCACATATAATACGTTTGAATTGTACGGTATATATTCGTACAATACGTTTCCTAGGTATGAGCCGGGTCGCCTATAATACGTTTTGACTTAACGGTAAAAATTCGAGTTAGTGGGTCGCATATAATATGTTATGATCATACGGTATATATTTGATTTACTTTATGTTTTGATCAAATCGCAATGCTTATATAGGTTACATTGAGTCCATTCGGTTACGTCTCGAAATGCACGTTTTCATATAGTTAACGCAACACGTAACACTTGGACTAATCTATTCCACGATTACGATTTACCCGCGCCGCAACGCGCGCGGGTCTCTTTACTAGTTACAGTATATTACGATACATTACAAGATATTATGTTATGTCATGTGACAAAAAAACCCCTCAAATAAACGAACATAAGGATGTAAAAAGTCAAGTTGTTCATGAGCTACTAGAGATCAGCTTACTAAAATCTCAAACCACACTGAGTTTAAAAAGGCTTGAGCCTAAAATTAAGTTGTTTAAAATACGAGCCCGAGCTTGAGCTCAAGCTTCACTTATTGAGCTCGAACTGGCTCACGAGCTTAAACGAAACTACTATTTAAATAATTTCTACTTAATATAAATTTATATAATAATAATTGTTAGAGTAAATTACAAAAATCGTCCTTTATTTATGTCACTTATTGCAAACTGTGTCCTTTGTCTTCAATAATTACAGAAAACGTACTCGATATTTGCAAACCCTTGCAAGTTATGTCCTTTAGCCCTAACTCAGTTAATTTTTGTGGTTAAATCTGAACAAATAGACCCCACATGAGGGTATTTTTGTGGTTAAATCTGACCAAATGGACCCCACATGAAAGTAAAATGACCAAAATACCATCATGCGGGGTCCATTTGGTAAGATTTAACCACAAAAAAATAACTGAGTTATGGCTAAAGGACATAACTTGCAAGGGTTTGCAAACATCGAGTACGTTTTCTGTAATTATTGAAGATAAAAGACACAGTTTGCAATAAGTGACATACATAAAGGACGATTTTTGTAATATACTCTTCTTTTTATAAAATAAATATAGCTATTATATTTATTTCAAACATAAAAAACACGGAATTTCTTTCTAAAAGTAATTCTTTTATGTTTATAATTTTTAAACATTCACAATTTGAAAACTTTATAAAATAGATATAACTCTTTATATTTATTTCATACGCCTAAATGGCATACGCCTATATTTTGACAAACATCTACGAGATGCGATATATTATACGAGATTACAATATATTAATATTCGTTATATACACGTACGACTTCTCGGGACGACTAACACAATTCTATCGATATATTTATATATTTTAAATCTCTTGAAAACTAAGTATTTCTAAAACTTAGTAATCTTCACCGACACTAAACGAAACTTAACAAGTATAACTTAATTGTTTCCATTAAGCTAACAACTTACCATCGAATTGTTAGGTTAACGATTCGGTAGAGCTCGGTAACACGTAGTATAGGTACATCATTTAGTAGAAACTTATCAGTTATTCCGTTTTAGGAATGTCTTAGATTTCACGCTAGCGAGTCACGTTTCGAAACGACACTATGGATGCACATTTAGCTAGCTTTACACAAGGATATCAATGTGAGTTCATAACCCCACCTTTACGGTTTTACATTTTTATAAATGTTTTTGGGGTGGAAAGACATGCACATTTTGAAAAAACATACAAGGTTTTCGATGAACAACAATTTCATATTTCTAAACCATGCTACAAACAGGTTTTAACTCACATAAATGATTTGTGATTTTCAATAAACTCAAATGGTTTACGAAAGGTTTATACTAAAAATACCGGTTTTTCAAACAAACGTATTTTCAAAACGTGCATACAAACGTTTTCCATATTTCTTAACTTGGGTGAAAATACACGAACAAACGGTATGTTAAACTAAGGAATGGTACATAGATCATGTTACGAATAGGGTGAAACTTAAGCACCATTAATCACGTATACATTTAGACCGGGGAGCGAAAGGTTATATCTAATGGGTTTCAGGCAGCCTCACTCTTGGCCCCTAAATTTGCCTAAGAGTGCTTTTGGGTCTCAGTCGTGAATCGACAGAAAAATGCCTAGGTTTGGATGCTTCCTATGTCGTCACACATGTTAATGTCGTAGCTAAACCTTAGCGATCTCAAATTCCTTACATTTGCAACTCACAACTTACATTTTACAGGTCACATTGTATAATTACATGCCATGTCTATACAAATACAACTCAAAGGTTCATGTATACATGTTGTCATTGTCAGGTGTGGACATTGACGGTTACACAAGTTTTACAAACACAAAAGTTTACAAATACAAAGTTTTATGAACATAACGCGTTACACATACGAAGTTTCACAAATACAATGTTTTCATATATAACATGACAAGAAAATGATTTCTATTTCGGTTTCTTATCAATATCTTAAAAACGGGTTATTAAAAAAGATTTATTTCAAATCTTTTTACAAACAAATTATGAACTCGCTCAACTTTATGTTGATTTTTCGCATGTTTCTTTCTCATGTTGCATTTCAAAATTATGGTACGGTTGGAATAGGATAACCATGTGGATTTGAGTACTTAGTGGGCGTTCGCTTTCTAGAAGTCTTAGCATTATTTGCTTCCGCTGTGCAATGAAGATACCAGTCAGATCACGCCCAACTCTGATTTAGGCAGGGTGTGAACAGGCCAGTGCCTATAAATAGGGTACTTGTTCATTCATTTGCAAGTTTTGGAGTTCCTAGAGGGGTAATGCTGGCGAATTTTCTCCAGAATTTCGTCAGCTTGTAAAAGATGTAAAATCTTTCGGTATGAATGAAGCATTCAACTTATGGATGATTATTCTGCTTCGACTCCATTCTTAGTAATAATATTCTACCGAATTAGTCCTATCGGAGCCAAACTTTCGTCTAATCCCGCTAGATCCTGGACTATCAATTGGTATCAGAGCTACGGTACCGATTCAATCGATCTAACAGTTGATTGAATCACCTATGCTCATGAATTATGGATTTTTAGGGGGTTTTATGTCACGGCCCCCGTCCCGGTTTTACCTGGTCTAGAAGCCGCGGGACAGAAACTCGTGGTATTGGTGTTAAATTTGGCAGCGGAAATATTAACAGGATCGTTTAACTAAAAATGCCCAATTATTTTATTTCACATTTTTGGGACAAACCCTATAATTTACAATAAAGGAATTTCACGGGGGTAATTCCCTGTTTACAAGAAAACATGTTTATTTATTTACTAGCCACTTTGTCCAAGCTGGTAGTGCTATGCGGCACTTTTCCTGGTTCACAGTAAATCACCTAAAACATGTTTAAAAAGATTTTTATCAGCGGAGAAATACTGGCGAGTCATTCAATTTGCACAAAACGACACATTGTTATAAATCACAGTATTAAGAGCGATTACAATGTTTATATCAACCAATTACCCCAAATCGGTATTTGTCACTCGAACGGATCTGCGACTATGGTCATATCACCCATTGGCTAACCCGTTGTCCAATGGTGAAGATTATCAAGTAATGTATACAAAACCCCACATACCGGTAGCAATTGAAGATTTACAAAGACTTAATCCCTGTAATTATAACTTTGAAAACAAGTAGGGTTCTGAAAGCATTTAATAAAAATAGAATGACTCACATTGCAAGTTTAGTCGGACAGAACTTTGCCTACTGATTTAGCCTCGTAACCTAGTTAAATAACAATGCACACGAAACTAGGTTAGTAACTTAATACAACATTTACGATAAGCTCACGAAATCAAAACCCTCACGACAAATGACAAAGTATAGCCCGGATTCGGGCAGCACTTAAACATCCATCAGATCGGTTTCAATCGATCGGACATTGTATCGTAGCAGTGATCGGGTTAATACCCCGTAATCGTAGCAGCGTTTCCCTACTTCGAACGTAAATTTTAAGCAGAAAGATAGTGATTTTGATGATTTTCTCGAGCACAGACGAAATGCCCATGCACGTCCCATTTATAGCCAAAATTTGAGTTTGTCGCTGCCCGCGTAAACTCTAATAGCATCTTACGCAGCCCGCGAGGGCCACCCTAGCTACGGCTAGGGTTGCCATGTCATGCCATAGGTCTGCCACGTGTTAGACACGTGGCCTAAAGGTTATCCGGAACATTTCCCAGCTGCCGTGCCCCGCGTAAGCTTCCCTTAAGGCTTATGCGGCCCGCGAGCGATCAATAAAATTGAATTTCTTGGTTTTTCATGAGAATTAGGGTTTTAGGGGTCCGGGTTTCCACTTACGGAGTGTTTTAGGACAATTTCGTGCAGGTCCTTATATCCCCCCCCACCTTATTTAAAATCTCGTCTTCGAGATTTACTGAAACAGGTATGGATACTTCCTTTTCATTTCCTATTCTAGTTCCCAGGTATACTCAGGTCCTCTTTTTGAATTCCACTTTACTTTGACTAGCACCAGTCTCTTGTGCTTAAGGAATTTGACCTTTCTGTCCTCTATTTGGAGTGGTTTCTCAACAAATTTCAACTTTTCATTTACCTCGATGTCTTGAAGAGGTATTACCAGGGATTCGTCAGATAGACATTTCTTGAGATTGGATACATGAAACACGTCATGTACCCCAGCTAGCTCTTTTGGTAGTTGTAAGCGATAGGTAACTGGTCCTATCCGCTGGATCACTGGGAATGGTCCTATGTACCTTGGACTTAGCTTTCCTTTCTTACCGAATCGAACGATTCCTTTCCAAGAAGAAACTTTCAAGAGTACCTTGTCTCCAACCTGGAATTCTAACGACTTATATCGATTGTCTGCATAACTCTTTTGGCGATCTCGAGCTGTTTTTAGTCTTTCTTTGATCTGAGTTATCTTGTCGGTGGTTTCTTGCACAATTTCGGGACCTGATAATTGGGCTTCTCCTATTTCTGCCCAACATACGGGAATTCGACATTTTCGTCCATACAATGCTTCAAACGGAGCAACCTCGATGCTGGCATAATAACTATTGTTATAGGAGAATTCGATTAAGGGTAGATGGTCATCCCAGTTTCCACCAAAATCTATGACACATGCCCTGAGCATGTCTTCCAGGGTTTGGATCGTCCTTTCACTTTGTCCGTCTGTTTGGGGATGGTATGCAGTACTTAAATTCAGTCGGGTCCCCATTGCTTCTTGGAAACTTGTCCAGAAATGCGAAGTGAAATGACTATCCCTATCCGATACTATGGAGATTGGGACTCCATGTAAGGATACTACCTCGTCTACGTATAACTTTGCTAATCTTTCCATGCTAAAGGTTTCCTTCATTGGTAGGAAATGAGCTGATTTGGTTAATCGGTCCACAATTACCCAAATCGCGTCGTTACCTTTCCTGGTTTTGGGTAATTTAGTAACAAAGTCCATTGTTATTAGTTCCCATTTCCATACAGGCATTTCTAATTGTTGGAGTAACCCTGAAGGTTTCTGGTGCTCTGTTTTAACTTGTGAACAAGTTAGACATTTAGAGACATATCTAGCTATGTCCTTTTTCATTCCTATCCACCAGAAGTTATTTCTTAAATCTTGGTACATCTTATTTCCTCTAAAATTTTATCTCTTAAATTTCCTTGCTTAAGTACCCAAATCCTTTTCTTATGGAATTTCCAAATTCCATCAGTCCCTTGTTCTAGTTCCTTTATTCGTCCTTTCATTCCTTCAGCATCATCCTTGATTGTTGTTTCCTGAACATTCTTTAGTTGTTCCATTAAATCTAACTGTAGATTTAATCTAAGAGCACGAACTCTCCCTTTATTTCTCATGGTACTTACGACTTAGGGCATCTGCTACTATATTCGCCTTTCCTTCGTGATATTGAATATCACAGATGTAGTCACTTAGAATTTCCATCCATTTCTTTTGCCTCATATTTAATTCTTTTTGCCCAAATATGTATCTTAAGCTCTTATGATCTGTATAGACGGTAAACTTACTTCCATACAGATAATGTCTCCAAATCTTAAGGGCAAAAATGATTGCTCCTAATTCTAAGTCATGAGTTGTATAATTCTCCTCGTGCCTTTTCAATTGCCTTGAGGCATATGCAATTACCTTTTTGCGTTGCATCAGCACACATCCTAATCCTAGCTTAGAAGCGTCACAGTAGACTTCAAAATCTTCTGTCCCTTCGGGTAAGGCAAGAATTGGGGCGTTTGTTAAACTTTGCTTTAAAATTTTAAAGGCCTCTTCTTGCTTGGGTCCCCATTCAAACTTAACTGTTTTACATGTTAACTTAGTTAATGGAACAACTATTTTAGAAAAGTCTCTTATGAAGCGCCTGTAATACCCAGCTAATACTAGAAAACTTCTAACTTCGATAGCTGATTGCGGGACCTTCCACCTGGTGATCGCTTCTATTTTGGAGGGATCTACGTGAATACCTTCGTGATTCACCATATGTCCTAAAAATTGCACCTCCTGTAGCCAAAATTCACACTTCGAGAATTTGGCGTAAAGCTTTTCCTTTCTTAACAGAGTTAAGAGTGCATGTAGGTGCTCACAGTGTTCATCCTGACTTTTGGAATAAATAAGTATATCCTCAATAAAGACAATTACAAATTTATGCAAATACGGCTTACAGATTCTATTCATCATGTCCATAAATGCCGCAGGAGCATTTGTTAATCCAAAAGGCATAACTATAAACTCGTAGTGACCATACCTAGTTCTGAAAGCAATTTTAGGTATATCTTCTTCCTGTACCTTCAGCTGATGGTATCCGGAGCGCAAGTCTATCTTAGAAAAATATCTAGCTCCCTGAAGTTGATCAAAAAGATCATCAATCCTAGGTAATAGGTATCGATTCTTAATTGTAACATTATTCAATTCTCTATAATCGATACACATTCGCATCGATCCATCCTTCTTTTTCACAAACAACACTGGTGATCCCCAAGGGGATGAACTAGGTTGTATGAATCCTTTGCTTAATAATTCATCTAATTGCTTTTTCAATTCTAGCATTTTAGTGGGTGCTAACCGATAGGGTGCCTTGGCTATCGGTGTAGTTCCAGGAATTAGATGAATTCTAAACTCCACTTCCCTATTGGGTGGTAATCCTGGTAACTCTTCGGGGAAAACATCGAGGTATTCTGACACTACTGGGATTTCCTTAAATTCCTTACCTTTAGTGTTAATGATTACCGAAATCATATACACTATTCCTTGTTTTCATTCATAACTAGCAACTTTCATTACTGAAATGAACTTCATTGGTTTACGTGGCTTATCTCCTGAAATCAAAATTACTTCTCCTGCGGGTGTATGAATTTCTATGGAATTTTTATCACAGAGGATTCGAGCATGGTTGGCTACTAACCAATCCATTCCTAGCACGACATCAAATCCAGCTAAATTCATAGGTAATAGGTTTGCAGAAAATTTATGGCCTGGGAGTTCTATCTTTCCTTCTTGTAAAACCTTATCTATTTTAACAGAATTGCCATCTGCCGTTTCTACTGTAAAAACTTGCCTAATTTTAGTTAAGGGTTGCTTAAGAGCTTGGCAGAAGGAAGTATTTATAAAACTTTGGTTTGCACCAGAGTCAAATAATACTTTTGCATAAACACCGTGTACCAGAAACGTACCAGCTATCACATCGGGGATCAGATCTGCTTCTTGCGTGGTCTGCTGAAAGGCTCTTGCGTTCTTCTTGTTAGTTCCTTCAGCAGGTTTGGCCTTGTTATCAGCTGGTTTGACCAGTTTAGGTCAGTCGGGCTTGAAGTGCCCTGTTTCGCCGCAGTTGTAGCAGATTACGGATGTCACACCCCCAAAATCCACACGCGGAATATCACCGCTTGGAGGCGTGACTGACCAGGATCAAGCCACCAATCATATTGAACAAGTATGTAAGTAACCATAATTCAACCAATCAATATGAAAGGTGTTCAAAAACCAAAGCATAGTTAAGTGATTAGCGGAAGCATAATTTGTAAAACCCATAGCAAGCATTTAATATGAAATAAAGTAATGTTTAAAGCATGGCACACATCGCCATGTCCCACAACGACCGTTCCTCCCTGTGCAAGCTCCATGGGTACCTAATGACCTGCAAGGCATGTAGCAACGAATCAACAACAAAGTTGAGCGAGTTCACAGTTGGTTGTTTGGTTAAAGTATTCATTTCATAAACCGTATATATTCGTTTTGTAAACCATGTATCGCGTTAATCCTTGCTGCCAGTCCAGGCATGCGTGCGATGATTAGTGGGGGCTTCCCATGTGTTACAAGACCACGCGTATCGACTGCTATGAAAATATAAGAGGTGCCCTAAGTCAATGTCTATCAGCATTGACCCTTTGCCCATAGTCCATTAGTACACGCCCGTCCGACTGGCACGGTGTGAGGTTTGTTAAACCTAATAGCGCTATTAACTAATGACCCGCTCGCCCTAGGCCTCGGCGATTAAGTCGATAATTGAGGGACTTCCTTTGATAGAGGTGATGGTCTTAAGATAGTGTACGTAGGCTTTACGTACGTGCCCTTTAACCCGAGGACAGTAGTAAGTATAACTGTACGTAGGTTTTACGTACGTGCCCTTCAACCGAGGACAGTAATAATTTGTTTAACAGTATTAGTTGTACGAGTAGTTATTCAATCCCATTCCCAACCCCTGGGAATCCCATGCCTTGGCTAGTGTGAACTCACCTTGGTTTGCTCGGTATGCTAAATTATGTGTTTGCAAATAATCAGTCACGACCTATTGAATGCACGTATACCAAATCAGTTTATGTTTTTAAGGTTTCATGTACAATCAATACCACAGAGTGTGTCTGGCAGTTAACATCATGCATCTACAACCGTTAATCACATGTGCACAAATCGTGTTTCACATAACAGTCTTTCACAGTTTATTCTAGCATATTATCCAATAACATACTTAATACAGTTACTGACTTAGCATAGATAACGAGCCATAACATGGTTGGATCAGAACTAACAGAGTTAACATATGTAATAAGGTTAACATACTTAACATGTTTAATAACGTAACAGAGGACACACGATGGAATCACATACACCGAAATTACATACATGGCGAAATCCCCTTTTTGTTGAACGAAATCACCCTTTGAACCGAAGCCCCTTGGGCCGAAATCACTTTGGGCCGAAATCCCCAAAGTGATTTCGTTGACATGGGGATTTCGTTGGGTCAGCCATCAACAACAACAGTTACATTATCTAACCTTAATGATGTCTACTGTTACATCGGTTTCATCATAACATCATCATTCAATCATTAGTATCAGTTGCAAACTACAACCCTAATATTCACTATCAACCACATGCCCATTCATCACAAGATCATTCATTAATAAATAACTCAACAATGGCCGACAAGTATTAGTTGTTTTTCCCTGCTGCTAATTGATTATTATATTACATCACTGATCAAAACTTATCAACATACACACACTCCCATAAGCACATGTGATGGCAGACTAGTCAGATCACAAACAATAGAGAAATCATATATCATTTGCAAGTTAACATGAGTCATGTAGCACATAAGCAGATTTTAATTTTTCATCAGACCCCATGCTTTTGTTTGTTCTAAATTGTCGGCCACTATGTCATATATTATCTAATCACCATTGATATTCAACATCTAGCATGCACCCTATTTTGTATATTCATCAAATCGTTTCAAAAACATAAGACATATTCAAACAGTTGGCATCATCAACGCAAATTCTAAACAATACCACATGTATCGATCAGCCCAGAACTCTCATACGATTAACAATAATACAAACTAACCGAGATGTGATAAGGGTTCGAGCAGTGAGTTGGAACGTTTCGGGGAATGGAGATGATGTCGCTGGTTGCCGTCGCACAGAAGATTAGCAATAGAGTCCTTAGGGTTTTCTGATCAGAGTTACGTAGCCTAATATATATATACAAGTTGGGCTCATACTGGGCTAAAGCCCACATGTTTTCGACAGTGGCAGGAGTGGACGAAAACACTTAAAAGTGTTTTCATCACTTGTGTTTTCAGCTGGTATTGATTTCGTGTGGGGGTGATTTCGGCCTAAACTCCATTTCATTGCTATCAAATATATATAACCATAATTAACACCGAGCATATTATTTACACATTAACATATATACACACACTATGATGCACAGCAAAATAAATAAGGCACACTTAATAACACACTATATACACCGGACATAATATTTCGGTTACAATACGATTTAGCATCATACATACGTGTACAGCTGCGGAACAAACCAGTCGTGCAAACAAAACACTTAAACAAATAACGTGCAATAATGTGAAGGTGGAATCTTGAAAACTCAAGTTGTCACATTATCCCAAACTTGAAAGAAATTTCGTCCCGAAATTTAGTACATGGTTACTGAGGAAGCTAGTTATGTTGTGTAGGTTACTGGTTTTCCTGGGGTGTCACAACGGACTTCTTCCTGCATTCCTCTTCTCGGTGGCCTGGTCTCTTGCAGAAATTACAATTTTCATTACATTTTCCAAAATGTTTCCTTTTACAATTCCTGCAGAATGGCGGGGTGGAAGATTGTCCAGTTCCCTTTTTCTTGAAATTATTACTGTTATTACCCACACGAAATCCTTGGGTAATCTTTTGGGCTAATTCTTTTTTCTTATTCTCTTCTCTTGAACGAACCAACCCGTCGGTTAAAGTATTTGCCAATTCAACCGCATCGTCAATTGTGCGGGGTCTCGCAGCTTTGACGATATCATGAATCTCGCTAATTAAACCCCAAATATAGCGAGAAATAAGTACCGGTTCGGGCGAGGCAAGAGTTGGTACAATTCTTGCATACTCGAAGAATTTTGAAGTATACCCTCGACAGTCTACATCCACCATCCGGTGGTTCAGGAACTTATTTGTCATTTGTTCCTTTTCATAGTCGGGACAAAACTTTCTTTCCACCAATTCCTTAAATTCCTCCCAGCTCATGGCGTAAGCCACGTCACTTCCTTTTGCCCGCAGCACCGTGTTCCACCATTCTAACGCCTCTTCCTTGAAAAGATGGGATGCATACATAACCTTGTCTTCCTCTGCGCATTTACTGATTTTAATTACTGCTTCGGTTTTCTCTAACCAACGCAGTGCGGAAGTTGCCCCTTCATTGCCTGCAAATTCGACCGGTTTACAGGCAAGAAATTCTTTGTAAGTGCAACCAGGTGTTGCAGCTTTTATTTTCTTAAGAAATGGGGCTTGAACCACATAATTATTATTATTGCCGCCTCCATTTACACTGTTACTAAAATTGTCGTCGCGAGTACGTTTGCTGCGGTTGGCTTGTGAAGGTTCAACGGGGTTCTTAACAGCAGCGACGATTGTGGGGATAGCGTTGGCTATTCCCCGAGCAACGATATTTTCTATGTCTTGCCTATTAAGGAAGTGATCCTCATTGTTTTGTTCAGATTGATTAACTTCATTGACCGGTTGGTTTTCCATGTTTTCCATCTGAATAATTAACAATATATACAAATTATTGTCACAAAATAGATAACAACCAAACACAATAAAGCAATCACACATAATCACGTCAACACGTATAGCCAAAATTGTCGATTTTGCGACTTTCATATTTTTATATATTAGTATGCATCGATACACACCTTTATTTTACAAAAGTTTTATTTTAATTATTATTATACAATATTATACTATTACTATTATTATTTTATATTTTTTATATTATTATTATTATTATACAAGCACCACCACCACAGTCAGCTGGCCGTTCAGAAACGACGCTCACGCTCGTCGTATTTCCATGAGATTTTCTCCCCCACATCCCGAATTCTATTTCCCGCATCTACCAGTTCCTCGCCATAGTGGCGGAGTTCAGCTAAGTTTTCTGTGCTCATAGGTGGGTATGGTGCAGGTTCAGGATCAAACTGGGGAAAATAGACGTTGGGGTTATTCATGAAGTTCTGAAATTGCCAGTCACTCCTCCACCATTCCATCAATTCTCCGGGTAGAAGTCGGTGGTTGAAAATAGGATCTGGGATAGCAAGCTCCAAATTATCTGGAAGTTGTGATTGGGCAGGGAAATTGAAAAGGGTCTCGTCGGCTGGTCCGATGAGGTCACAGTTTGCAAGTTTGCGATCAAGCTCCTCCCACGGTGGCATTTCCTGGGCTTGCCCGGAACTTTCCCCGATCTCCTTTCCTTTCCCTTTGTCTTTCGGATCCTCAGTCTTTTTAACCTTTTGGGCAGCTGGTTTCTTCCTACGTCCTCGTTTCCAGTCCAGGATTCTTCTCCTCGTTTTCGGCTTTGGTTTCTCCTGCTGCTGAGCCTGGAATACTATTGGTTCTTCAGTATCTGCTTGATAGCCGGATAGGGTCCCGGTTGTATCCATATCGGTGGTATGGATAGTAAAGTTTCGGAGTGCCTCCGACAGTTCATTCATGCTGTTAGCACACATGAAGAAATACATACAATTTTAAGTTAAAATTTTATTTATTAAATTAAATTTTCACAAAATCACAGAATGCCAAAATGGAAAATTAAGTATTTCTAAATACTTAATTGGATTAGATCAGCGGCTCTGATACCACCTTTTTCTGTCACGGCCCCCGTCCCGGTTTTACCCGGTCTAGAAGCCGCGGGACAGAAACCCGTGGTATTGGTGTTAAATTTGGCTGCGGAAATATTAACAGGATCGTTTAACTAAAAATGCCCAATTATTTTATTTCACATTTTTGGGACAAACCCCATAATTTACAATAAAGGAATTGCATGGGGGAAATTCCATGTTTACAAGAAAACATGTTTATTTATTTACTGCCCACGTTATCCAAGCTGGTAGTGCTATGCGGCACTTTTCCTGGTTCACAGTAAATCACCTGAAACATGTTTAAAAAGATTTTTATCAGTGGGGAAATACCGGCGAGTCATTCAATTTGCACAAAACGACACATTGTTATAAATCACAGTATTAAGAGCGATTACAATGTTTATATCAACCAATTACCCTAAATCGGTATTTGTCACTTGACCGGATCTGTGACTATGGTTATATCACCCATTGCCTAACCCGTTGTCCAATGGTGAAGATTATCAAGTAATGTATACAAAACCCCACATACTGGCAGTAATTGAAGATTTACAAAGACTTAATCCCTGTAATTATAACTTTGAAAACAAGTAGGGTTTTGAAAGCATTTAATAAAAATAGAATGACTCACATTGCAAGTTTAGTCGGACAGAACTTTTCCTACTGATTTTAGGGGTGTTCAAAAAACTCGTGGCTCGCAGCTCGCTCGAAGAAAGCTCGGCTCGAAATTGGCTCCGTTGTAAACGAGCCAGCATGGCTTGGCTCGGTTTATAAACGAGCCGAGATCGAGCTTGGCCTGGCTCGGCTCGTGAGCTCATGAGCTGGCTCGATAAGGTTTACATCTTTCATTTTTTTTGTCCCACATCGCTTAGAATACAAAAAACTAAGGGAGTATCTCCCCTATAAATGACGGTAAAGACAATATACAAAGTGAATTAACTATTTATACTTGCATATTTAGCCATATGGTTAAATTAAATGGCAATTATGGCTCTTAGTCTATGAAGAAATTCATTTTTAAGGGCTTTTTAAGTAGTAAATTTTGCGGTTCTTTGTTAGTTCGAGTTAGATCGAGCCGAGTCGAGCTAGCTCGAATTCTAATCGAGTCGAGCTCGAGCCTCAAATCTCAGCTCGATTTGAAATTCAAGCTCGAGCCGAGCCAGCTCGAATCGAGTTCGAGCCGAGCTCGAGCTGGGTCTAGCTCGGCTCGACTCGGCTCGTTTACAGCCCTAACTGATTTAGCCTCGTAACCTAGTTAAATAACAATGCACACGAAACTAGGTTAGTAACTTAATACAACATTTAAGATAAGCTCACGAAATCAAAACCCTCACAACGAATGACAAAGTATAGCCCTGATTCGGGCATCACTTAAACATCCATCGGATCGGTTTCAATCGATCGGACATTGTATCGTAGCAGTGATTGAGTTAATACCCCGTAATCGTAGCAGTGTTTCCCTACTTCGAACGTAAATTTTAAGCAGAAAGATAGTGATTTTGATGATTTTCTCGAGCACAGACGAAATGCCCATGCACGTCCCATTTATTGCCAAAATTTGAGTTTGTCGCGGCCCGTGTAAACTCTAATAGCATCTTACGCGGCCCGCGAGGGCCACCCTAGCTACGGCTAGGGCTGCCGTGTCATGCCGTAGGTCTGCCACGTGTTAGACACGTGGCCCAAAGGTTATCCGGAACATTTCCCAGCTGTCACGCCCCGTGTAAGCTTCCCTTAAGGCTTACGCGGCCGCGAGCGATCAATAAAATTGAATTTCTTGGTTTTTCATGAGAATTAGGGTTTTAGGGGTACGGGTTTCCACTTACGGAGTGTTTTAGGACAATTTCGTGCAGGTCCTTACATTTTAGACGTAAAACATCAAATTGAAGGTCAATTCATGGATGGATTTTGAAATTGAAGACATCATTAGATTCGGAATTGATTTTTGCACGTATCTATGAAGCATCATCGTGAAATTCACAGAAATAGAATTTTGGATCGAAAAATGTGATTTGGATCGTTCGAACAAACCTTTTGCATGAAAGGATCAACCTTTCGCATGAAAGGATCAGCCTTTCGCACGAAAGGTCCCTCGTTCCAAAATCAGCCCATTCGCACGAAGGGACCTACTTCATTCGCACGAATGAGCCAAATGCCTAAAAAAATTGGTAATTGAAATTTTTTTTGATCGAAATGACGAGATGAGTGTCCATAAAAGATTTGGTGATTGAATTTTTTTTCGAGATTTTAACGACCAATACGGGTTGTTCGGGGACACCGTCGGGGGCTTTAGAAAATAGATATGAAGATGCGATCACGAAGTAGTGAAGATAGTGGGGTAGTCATGATAACTATGTTGTATGTTTATCATATGGGTTATCAATACTATTAATGGGCCTAATTGAAAAATCCGCAATGATGAAAAACTGACTTTTGTGGGTCAAAAAATGACACATTTTCGGCATAGTTGAGTTTTTCAGTGAAAATAGTGGACTCAATTTTCCAAGTTTGAGGGGGAAATTCAGTCATAAAGATTAGAGAAGTCAGAATTTGAAAAAAATGAGGGGGAATAAAAATTTTATAGAATATATTGAAATTCCGAGATTTTTGAAATTCGTGACATGCAATAGCATTCGGGTGGTTTCTGACTTCAGATTTTCTGGGGATACATAGGATATGGATTTGTTAGTTGGTGATCATAGGAAGTTCAGATTCTACAGATCAGGGTCAGATTGATGTCTTAGGGTTTGAGTCTCGGGTCTTCGTCAAGCCTGTTAGCAGGATTAGCGTCAGGAGATGCAACTGTATTGTCGACACTTAAAAGATATCATAGCTTTGTGATAATCTAAAGTGTTAGAATGCTTAATCTTCGAGCAGAGTAATTGTTTTTTGGACTAACCGCCGGGGAATGATGATGTTTGTTGATTAAGTTGTTGCTAGAACTAACGGAGAAGACTATACATCTGTTATCGTGACCGAAGAGGAAGACTGTGAATCTGATCGTGGAAGAATGTTTCTGAGATCTGAATGTTTTACCAGACGATTTGTTATCTGAGGAAGATTTCGTGTTTGTGGAGATTACCGTTTACACTGATCAATCATTCAGGAGTGTGCTTAAAGATGATTACGAAAAACGGGATTTCAGATTTTCGTGGGTATTAATAGACTTGAAGTTTACCGATGTGGTGATTCGAAGTTTCTATCAATTGTTGGTTAGGTTTTTGAAGATCAGAGGATGAAGCAGGCGTAATGCGCTAAAATCGAACGCGGAGGTGGTTAATGCGTAAACAGAGAAGCTGCATTGATTAGTTTCAAGTTGATGATTATTCGTGAAGATTGCAGTACAACAAATCAGAGGGGGTCGGGAATCGTGCGAACGAAAACCTGAAGATTCATTTCAGGGGGAATTTGTGCATCATGAAGATAATGCAAGCCCGAATCATCAATCAAGGGGAATCAATTGAAGATTTCAAGATGCCTGCTTGAAGTTGTAGAATATTCAAAACACGACTCTCATTTTCAAAGATCAGGATTCGATAGTGACGGCCAAGGGGGAATTTGTTGGTGCATATTTTATATGTGTGTCACTGTGTGAATAGGCTAAATAGAGCATGTGTTGAATATTGTATAGATTAGTGTGAAAAATGGAACGGGATTGTATGTTTGCAGGCCTTTCGCACGAAAGAGTCTTTCGTGAGAAAGGACCCCAATCCCTTCTGTGCGAGAGTGTCCCTGTCGTCCCTGGTGCTTTCGTGCGACAAGCCAGTGCTTATAAATAGGGGACTTGGGTTCACTCATTTGCAAGTTTTAAAGTTCCCAGAGGGGAAATGCTGGCGAAATTTCTCAAGAATTTCGTTAGCTTGTAAAAGATGTAAACTATTTTGGTATGAATGAAGCATTCAACTTATGGACGATTATTCTGCTTCCACTCCATTCTTAGTAATAATATTCGACCGAATTAGTCCTATTGGAGCCAAACTTTCGTCTAATCCCGTCGGATCCTGGACTATCAGCTACTTAAACTATAGACTAGGTCAAACATGGCAATTCTACCTAATTCCCTATAGTTATGGCTCTGATACCAATCTGTCACACCCCAACCGATGGTGGAAACATCAGGGCGGGACGAGGATGAGATTGCTCGAGACTTCATAAAACTATTTGCGACAATATTTAATCAAAACCGATTTCCTTTCATTGATAGTAATTGTCAAGTACAACATACAAAATCAAAGTACAGCATGTTCGAAACAATATAATAAGTTAAAGAAACAAAATACAACAATAATTCTACTAGTCTAAGAGTGTATCTAAAAATCCCTACTAGATTCCATGATCATCATTGTCATCAACCTGCAACATGTTTTAAAGTATAGTTCAAAACGGGACACATGGCTATATCGTGCCCGGAGAAAGTGACGGTTTGTTACAATTGTTATCGAACGGGTCACAAGAAGTCGGAATGCCCGAAATTGGTTGGAAAGAAGGATGGGCAGGAACCGAAAGGTGAAGCCCCAAAAGCAAAGGCAAGATCTTTTCAACTAACCGCTGCAGAAGCAAAGGTTGAACCTGACGTGGTCTCAGGTATATTTGCTGTAAATTCAATTCCTGCACACGTGTTATTTGATACGGGTGCGAATAAATCCTTTGTTTCATATGGATTTATTCGACATCCTTCGTTTGTTCTAACAAAATTACCTGTGCCTTTAGAAGTAGAGATAGGTAATAACAAGAGCTTTGTTGTTTGTGATGTATGTAAAAATTGTAAACTGAGCATTGATGATGAAGAATACTTGATAAACCTAATCCCGATGTCAATGGGAGAATTTCAAGTAGTCGTTGGGATGGATTGGCTATCTCAACACCATGCAAAGATCGTGTGTTTTCGTAAAGAGATAAAACTAACATCTCCGAGCGGGAAACACGTCACCATTTATGGCGAAAAGGGAGGCAACCCTATAGTATGCTCAATGTTGAAAGCTCACAAGCTTATGAAGCGAGGATGCAAGGCATTCATAATATACGCTAATGAGCCCGAAAAAGAATCACGAAAGATTGGAGAAGTACCGGTTGTACGAGATTATGAAGATGTGTTTCCGGAGGATTTACCGGGGATACCGCCTGAACGGGAAGTAGAGTTCGGGATCGAATTGATTCCGGGCGCGAAACCCGTAGCAAAAACCCCGTACCGACTTGCACCGTCGGAATTACAAGAGTTGATGTCTCAAATCCAAGACCTGCTTGATAAGGGATTCATAAGGCCGAGTGTGTCTCCTTGGGGCGCACCGGTGTTGTTCGTGAGAAAGAAAGACGGGAGCATGCGCATGTGCATCGATTACCGGGAGTTAAACAAACTCACGGTAAAGAACCGATACCCGCTCCCGAGAATAGATGACTTATTCGACCAACTACAAGGCGCGAACTGGTTTTCAAAAATTGACCTTAGGTCGGGGTATCACCAACTAAAGGTCAAAGAAGAAGATGTGCCGAAGACGGCTTTCCGCACGAGATACGGACATTAAGAATTTCTCGTGATGTTATTTGGGCTAATAAACGCGCCCGCGGCTTTCATGGACCTCATGAACCGGGTTTCCAAGCCAATG
This sequence comes from Helianthus tuberosus, assembly GCA_030545235.1. Taxonomy (NCBI): domain Eukaryota; kingdom Viridiplantae; phylum Streptophyta; class Magnoliopsida; order Asterales; family Asteraceae; genus Helianthus; species Helianthus tuberosus. Next base: position 119,700,083 of record CM060409.1, read on the forward strand.
TTGGATAAGTCGGTCATCGTGTTTATCGATGATATTTTGGTATATTCGAAAAGTGAAGCTGAACACGCACACCACCTACAAGAAGTGTTAGAGACACTTAGACGAGAGAAGTTGTATGCAAAATTCTCTAAATGTGCCTTTTGGTTACGAGAGGTACAATTTCTCGGCTACGTCATAAGTGCCGACGGAGTTTTGGTGGATCCGTCAAAGATAGAGGCTGTGTCAAAATGGAATATTCCGAAGAACCCTTCGGAAATTAGAAGCTTTTTGGGGCTTGCGGGATATTATAGGAGATTCATTCAAGATTTCTCCAAGATTGCGTCACCACTAACAAAGCTAACACGGAAGAAAGAAAAGTTCATTTGGAGTACTGATCAAGAGAAAGCGTTTCAAACGCTAAAAGAAAAGTTAACTCAAGCTCCGGTATTGACATTGCCGGACGGAGTCAAAGACATGGTGTATTCGGATGCTTCATTATTGGGGCTCGGTTGCGTGTTGATGCAACGGGGCAAGGTAATAGCCTATGCCTCGAGACAATTGAAGATACACGAAAAGAAATATCCCACGCACGATCTCGAGTTGGCTGCGGTGGTATTTGCCTTACAAATATGGAGGCATTACTTGTATGGGGTAAAGTGCACCATATTCACCGACCACAAGAGCTTGAAATACTTCTTCGATCAGAAGGAGCTAAATATGCGACAAAGGCGATGGCTGGAAACGGTGAAGGACTACGATTGTGAAATACATTATCACCCCGGAAAGGCTAATGTGGTGGCGGATGCGCTAAGCAGAAAAGCGGACTATGTCCCAATACGAGTAAGATCGATGCAACTCGTGGTGACCTCAGGTATACTTGAACGTATTCGAGAGGCGCAATTAGAAGCAATGAAAGAAGAGAATTGGAAGAAAGAAAGAATAATCGGGCAAGTGAAAGATTTGTCGGATGGAAATAACGGGTTGAAGACTCGATCCGGAAGAATATGGGTCCCATATACTTGTGGAGTAAAGGCACTTCTACTTAATGAAGCTCATAAATCTCGTTATTCGATTCATCCGGGTGCAACCAAGATGTACAATGATTTGAAACAAAATTATTGGTGGCCCGGAATGAAGAGGGATGTGGCGAAGTATGTGGAAAAATGCTTGACATGTTTACAAGTCAAGGCAGAGCATCAGAAACCATACGGCAAACTCCAACCGTTAGATATTCCAGTTTGGAAATGGGAACATATCACAATGGACCTACTGACCAAGTTGCCTAAAACGAATCGTGGTTTCGATGCCATATGGGTAGTGGTGGATAGATTGACGAAAAGTGCTCACTTCATTCCGATTCGTGAGACTTATACGTCAGAAAAGATGTCAGAAGTTTACACCAATGAAATAATAGCACGTCATGGGGTGCCGGTGTCTATCGTGTCTGATAGAGATACCCGGTTTACTTCGAATTTCTGGCGAGATTTCCAAGAGCAAATGGGGACCAAATTGTTCATTAGCACTGCGTACCATCCTCAAACGGATGGACAAAGTGAAAGAACGATACAAACATTGGGGGACATGCTACGGGCGTGTATAATCGACTTTGGAGGCAGTTGGGATGTTCACTTACCGTTAGTCGAGTTTTCGTATAACAACAGTTACCAATCTAGTATTAAGATGGCACCATACGAAATGCTTTACGGTAGGAAGTGTCGAACCCCGGTATGTTGGGGTGAAGTGGGTCCACGTGAACTCGCCCACCAAGATATAGTACGAGCCACGAATGAAAAGATCGATAAAGTTCGGGCACACTTGAAAGCGGCTCAAGACAGGCAAAAGGTGTATGCTGATAAAAGGAAAAGGCCGATTGAATTCCAAGTTGGTGACATGGTCATGCTAAAAGTCTCCCCATGGAAGGGTGTTATTAGATTCAGAAAAAGGGGGAAGCTAAGCCCAAGGTTTATTGGACCATTTAAAATTATCGGGAGAGTTGGCAAGGTAGCTTACCGCCTTGAATTACCGGAGGAGTTAAGTGGAATCCATGGCACGTTCCACGTGTCACAATTAAGAAAGTGCCTAGCAGACGAAACGGCCTATATCCATTACGATGATATCGAAGTGGATAATAGTCTGAATTATGCGGTAAGACCGGTGGAGATTTTAGACAGAAAGGTCAAACATTTACAAAATAAACAAATTGACCAAGTCAAAGTCAAATGGGAGCATAGGAAAGGTTCGGACACTACATGGGAGTCCGAAGAGGAGATGCGACGTCTTCACCCTACATTATTTGGTACGTACTTCGGTTTCGGGGACGAAACCCTTTTAAGGGGGGTGGACTTGTAACACCCCGAAAATATAAAACTTTATATTGTAACTATAAAGTATAAATATACGAGAATTTATTAACTAGGAACTTTTAACCTAGTTAGTTACTAGACTAGAAATAGCCTATAATAGGGTTAAAGGCTACTAAACAATAAGTAGGACAAAGTTGAGGGGCCTAAGTTGACAAAATTGAAACTTAAATTGTTAAAACAAATTAAAATAAACCAAACACCCCCAAAAGAGGTGTTGGTCGATCAGGGGAAAGACCAGGTCGACACCCCCTTAGCTCCAAACCCTAAAATCACTAAAACTCTCAAATTTGATGTGCAAATCTGGTCCAAAACGAAATCCGAGCCGAGAATCGTGATCCTCATCGCAAGAGGATCATAAGGTATGTAAAATCTGATGAAATCTCTAAACTTGAAAATCTCATGATTTTGGAAAATCTGAAATTTGATGTTGCATGTGAGTTATGTGATTAGATTAGGGATGATATAGTGTCTAGGAGTGAAACCTAGACAACTACATGTGAGATCATGCTCAAATTCAGGAAAACTCCATGAATACCTTGAAGGTGGGTTGTGGGTTTTACATGATGATGATGAACACTAGGGTTAGATGATTATCCTAGTGTAAATTGATTGTAGAAAAGTGATTTCAGAAAGGTATGATGATTAAAATGCTATATGAGGGTTTTATTGATGTTAAGTTAACTAGCTAGCAAACTATGAACTTAAATGCAAATGATGTAGAAATTCTGCCCTCATAGTGTTTGTAGAAATGCCTCAAAGAAGGCTTAAGAAATAGAAATTTAAAGCTTTAACGCATAATTATGATGTTTCGGTATAATATGCGAAGTGAGGTCTAAAGAGAGTTCTAAACATGTCTTGAATTGAACTCTATAGGACAAGATACCGGAACGTCGAGTGGACAAGCTGGTGGTGATTCGCGGTTGAAGGGCGTGCGCTAAGGTATGTAACTTGACCCGTTACATTTATTAGATTTGATGATTTTAATGTGTAATTGAATTTTTGAATAAGAGTTGTTTTGAATTAAGCGACGAAGTCGTTATATTGATTGATTAAATTCGGTTGGTACTCGTTGGTAGTCGTCATATAGGAGGATTCCTTAGACGAGCCAAACGGGTCAAATAATCAAGTAAAACATGATTAATGCTCCGGATTGTGATGGATTGTTCTTTGATATCGTTTAATTTATAACATGTTTGAAATACTAGAAATTGATGTAGTGGTTTGTTAGAAAAGTGAATTCCATGAGTTGGGTTTGAGTGAAATGAACAAAACAAACAAGACATGGATTTCCAGGTACTACCGTAAATTACGGTAGTACCGTAATTTACGGTGAAGAGCAGATATGTTACGGCGTGGATCTCCTGGTTTACGGTGACCAAAAATTTCCAGATCTCACCGTAAATTACGGTGATACCGTAATTTACGGTGGATCCAGAATAGCTTTTATATTTTTATTTTTTCCAATGTGATGTTAAACCTTGTGATTATATTATATAACAACGTTAAAACTAATGTTTTAACGGTTTTGATCATAGGTAAATTGGTGGATCTTACGGGAGGCGATCAAGTGATAAATGAAGAACCGAACACTACATTTTGAAGCTTCCGCTATGTTTTGAATCTTTAAAACTTTTGTGTATGGGATGTAAACATATTTTAAACATAATTTTAAATGATTCAACTTAGTTTATTAGTTGACTAAGTTTGATGTAACTAATGAACTTTGTTATGAATGTTAGCTTATTTAAACAATATTTTGCTAGAAATGGTACAAACTATTACTAAAATCAAGGGTAAAATTAAGGGTGTTACATCTATATTGAAAATGGGGACCTGAGTTACATTCAACACTTAGAGATTTGCCAGAACGGAACGAAACATACCCTTCATGTGAAAGGACAAGGCCAGTCGCATGAACTGACTAGTCAGTTCGCGCGAGTGGGACCTGACGTTGGAGCGAATGGGCTTTTGGGAGAATGGGCTTTGGGCGACTGGGCTGGGCCATTCGCATGAAGTTTCCAGTTTTCCGTTTTCACATATTTTTGTTGCTTTTAAGCGTACAAGTGCAATGTACAAGTAAAATGTATAAATAAATGCAATAAACCAATTTTGCATGTATAACAAGTATGGGTTTGCGTATAAGTATGTATCAAGTTTGCACGTATAACGAGTATTATAATGAATGTATAGCAAGTATGTACAAAATATGTATAACACAATGTATAAAAACATCGAGTTTCATTGTGATTCAAGTATTGGATTACAATGCTTGGAAAGGAAAGACGAATACAAAGAGAATAGAAGTTTCCATAAATAGAAATACAAACAAACATTCTAAATAAGTTCCAAAATACGAAGTGTTACACTGTTTTACATACATAACTCATATTTGACATTTCTAGCCCTATTACATCAAGACGTAGGCGACAGACATATTCACTAACAGTCTCCCCCTTGGTTGTTGCCGCAGTCTTCATCTGCATTCTTGAATAACATCTTCAAGTGAAAACACAATCTCCCCCTTGAATAATGTTCCACACACAAACATTATCTAAATAATCTTGTTTGTTCGGTTTACATTCAACATTATTTAGTTATAATGGAAGATTTTGAAATAAAATCTTTTTGGGTTTTGTATTATATGCAAAAAAAAAGTAAACAAACTTAAATGTACTATTAACAAATAATTGTTTTTGTGCGAAAAGGTGTCAGAAGATCATATCAGTTTTAATGAGTCATATCAGCTGCACCGTTGATCTTTATGAAACAGTTAGTTTAAACAAATTCATGTGGATTATCGGTATTGTTGTCCAGTTAAACTCAATCTAAAAACTTTCATAATTCTTACCGATACGTTAAGGTACATTAATTTGCACTAAGTTCTTACGAAAACAATAACCTTATGTTTTAACCAAACGACGAATTTTTATGAATGTGAATGCGAGACTATCATTTTTTTAGTGGAATACATCTCTTTTCCTTTTTTTCATATCTTCAAACTCTGCACGAACAACCACTACTTCTGAATAGATGTTTGTTTGAAGCTTGGATGTCCTGCACATACAAATGAACTTAATTAGTTTTGAATTAGAACCCAATCCATAATGGATTTAGGTTGACCAAATTCATCAATTTTAGTAATAGCAGTCCATTCACAATCTCTTTTGTCATTGAACAGTTTTGAAATTTCCACTGGGGTAGAAACTTCATCTGAAACTTTAGTTCTCCAAATTTGCTTTGGTTTCACTATTTGATGAATCACTTTCATCTCCACTGTTCTCTCTTCTATCCTTAGATTTGTATCTGATGAATTCGTTTTACTTGATTGATCACTCTTTGGAGAACAAAACGATTCATCAGAACATTCATCTAAATAAACTGTTGTATCCGAGGACAAAATTTTATCTAAATACTCTCTCACTTCTCGTTTTAGTTAACTGATCACTCTTTGGAGAACAAAACGATTCATCAGAACATTCATCTGAATCAACTGCTGTATCCGAGGACAAAATTTTATCTAAAGACTCTCTCACTTTCTTTCTTTTCTTTCTCAATTTATCTTTCCGCCCTTGTGATAATATTCTTTTCCATTCTTTGGGCTTTTCTCCAGCTTTATCAACTTTCTTCTTCTTTTTCTTGTGAGGTTTATCCAACGATTCTCTCTTTGATCTCATTAGACAATCTCTAGAAACATGACCTTTGATTTGACAATTATAGCATCTTCTTGAAACAAATTTCCTTTTTAGACAATTTACAACAATGTGTCCAATTTCTTCACAGCTGTAACACACCCTGTTGTCGTACCATTCTTCTCGTTCAGACCAAACACTCAAATCATAACACTGATTTGATGTGTAATAGTCATCACTTCAGCTTCTTCTATAAACTTGATTCGACTTTTGAGCACTGTGGCCAAACCGCACCATTTATTCAATTATGACGTTGTCATAATTGAAGATTGTGATGATGACATTCTCACTTACTGGAATTTCAACTGAGGGAGTTTTATTTTTGGTATCATTAGATACAACCGTTTTTTATTTACCTTTTCCCGATGGTTTATACTCAATACCACGGATACAAAATTCATACCCGTCCTCCCCAGTTCTTCATTTTTCTTGATCGGTTTTGGAACCATATGATCTAGCATTAAGGACGAGGCTACAAAAACTTTCAATTTATTTTCTAAATTCTCAACTTTATTTTTAGCAATCTCAAATTCATTTTCAAGTTGCGTTATTTTCTCAAGATGAAAATTTATTATAATTTGATTTTCAAAAACAATATTATTTAAAAACAATTTTTGATTTTCTAGAAATTTTATTTGATTTTTCAAATCTTTTTCATTTTGTTTTAAATCTTTGTTTTCTATTGTCAAACTTTCCGCATCTTTTAGAAGTTTGGCATTGTCTGGTTTAGATTTATCACATTTTAAGCATACTGGTTCAGAATATGAAGCCTTTGTTGTAGATTCTTTGACTTCATTCTTCATCTTTTCAACTTCTAGTTCATGTGCTTCCAATTTATCTATCAATTTCTCCAAAGTTAATCTTGAATATTCTTTTCGATTAGATTGAAGATTCCACACAAATGTTTCACATTCACTTGGTAACTCTTCCAACAATTTTTCCGTATACCAATCTTCTTCATATTCAAACTTTGAACTCTTCATCTCGGCTACAAGAATGTGAAATCTGTTAACAAACTATTGCAGAGTTTCACCTTCAATCATGGTAAACGTATTGAATTCTTGCTTTAATAAATTTCTCTTCTTTATCATCGACATTATTTTTCTATTTCTGATTACCGATTAAAATCCTTTCGTGCGAATGTAATCTTTTCAAACAGACAATCTCCTATCGTGCGGATCAAATTCTTTCGTGCGAATGAAGTTGATTCATACGAACGTAGTCTCTTTCGTGCGAAGGAAATAGATTTGTACAAATGAAATCACTTTCGTTCGGATGAAGCAATTCAAACGGATGAAACCACTTTCGTGCGAAAGTATGTACATTCGTGCTGTAACACCCCAAATTTCGTAAGTCATATTATGAAAATTATAATCGCAATATTTGATGGAAAAGAAATGGTAAATATAAATTTTTACTATTTATAAAGTGTTATAAGTTTTAGTAAGTCTAGATTTTATATATACCTAAAAGTTAACTAAGTAAGTATGTAAATGTGAGGGAAGTGGCATGTTCTAAAAGAATGAGGGGTGGAAATGAAAATTGTGGAGTTAAAACACTTAACAAAAAAAGGTCAGTGTTTGGGTTCTGGGGACGTGCGATCGAGAGAGGGAAAGAGCCAGAAGAATCAAAACCCTAACAACCCAAAATCCATCAAACTGAAAGGGAAATTGAAGGTTAATCGTATGCATGAACTAGGAATGTTAATCACTTGAGGATCTCCAACATCAAGTAAGTCGAAATTTATGATTTGGTGATGTTTGATTTGGTGGGTTTTGTGTAATCCGTGAATGTATGTAAGAATATTGATGATAGAAGGTTATAATCAGTCCATAAGACTTGAATGAAGTATGAAATTCGAATTATATTGATGTTTTCATGTACACCCATTTATGTATGAAACCCACATGAAAATTTATGAAGGTTTTGAAGTAATGATAGATGTAGTATGATATATGAACTTGAATTATGCTTATTGATGTTAAAGAAATCTGAATATTCGATGAATTTATGTGTTTATGATGTATTGCCATGATTTTAGAAAGACTTGGTAGGAATGTGCTTAATATGCTTATACATTGTGCTAGTTGAGTAGTACGCACATAAGGTGTTCGATGAAATGTTTGAGTTGAATTGGTTATGTATGAACATGAGGAATTGAAGTATTGATGATCTAATGATGGTATAAAAATATAAAAATAAATGTGAATAATGAACGTTATGGTAAATGATGTAAATGTGCGTAAGTGATGTATAACGCGAAAGCTAAACGCGTATGTAATGCACCTTATAGGGTCGAAGAAAGGAGGGGAATCAAACCAAGCAAAGGCAATAGGAGCGCACGACTCTGGTAAGTTCATATGAACTTCGCTCATGTAGAAAGTAGATTTTTATGTTAGTTCTCATGTAAATAATTGTTCTATGTTTTATGCGGAAATTTATAGTAAAATGTCTTAATCCAAATTGTTAGTAGAAAAAGGGAAACGTTTATTGACGACCCGTACAAATGGGTCTAAAGTATGAGAATGAGGTGTTCTTGGTGATGTATTGACCCGTAGTTAAACGGGTCAAGTAAGATGAAATTGTTATGAAATTAAGATAGATAGTGATGACTTTTATAAGCCAAACTAGTGAAGTATGGAAAATTGGAAAAGTAAGAATAAGTATGATCCGTGAGAACGGGTCGGATAAATTAGGATGATTGATGATGACGGAGACTAAGATGGTGCTATAACCGTTAAACGGAATTGTCATATGAGAAGTTTGAATGAAAATATGTAAAGATATAATGACCCGGTAACGTGTTAAATAATGATGAAAAGCAAAATGTATTAGTAATATGTTTTAACCGAACTAACTTGTAAGTTTGTGTTATGGATGTAGGTGAATCTCACTCTTGATAATGGCGAGCTTGGATCGAACACACCACATCTCCCTTTCATGCGCTTCCAGTTTAAGTCAAGTCGTCTTTGTAAATGGGTCAAAACACTTTCATAATGTAAATGTTAAGTTTATGTCTAGGATGTTTCGTAAGTAAGTTAGGATTTTAAATCTTGTTTTGGTAGTTCGGACAAAAACATTTTTGATGGAGTCTTGTATGGTTACAACTTTCATGTCTTTTGAAACGTGTCGTAGATTTTAGTTTGAATGGTGATTGTTAAAAGCAGGGAATTGCTTATAGTACGAACGGGTCAGGCCCAATTTTCGTTAAAAATAGTATGTCATTATTTGTATTTTCGAATGTGAAAAAGTGGGCGTTACACGTGCGAATGACAATTTTTCAAAAACAAATAAAAAAAACACTTTCGTGCGAACATGTTTAGTTCGTGCGGATGAAGTTACATTCGTGCGAACTAGTACCTCCGTACGAATGATAAAAATCTGGTTTTCTCGTTTTTGAAAATTTCGGCATGAAAACGTTTGAATTTTATGTTGATTTTTCAATATGTTGTTTAAAACTGAGTTTTTCACAATCCTTGGAAAAATCAATCCAGTTTAACCATGAAAACAAGAAAATGTGTAGAAAGAATGTTCTATATGTCCAAGTCTTGTAGTTTTTGTAGATACCAGCCTCCTGCTCTGATACCATTTGTAGGTCTGGTTTCCAGATTGACGTTTTCGTTTACAGAGATATCTAATCCTAAGTCAGATGTGCGGAATCCATCAGATATTGCTAGAAACACAAGATTTCACAATTTTCTATGTTTTATAATCAATTCACAGTCAAGGTATAAATTTAACAGCGCTTCGCCTCACAGTCCGTCACACGCGTTACCGAACATTTAGTCCGCACGTCTATTTATAGACGTTTACATCCGTGCGGACTAGAGAATTACGTTCGTACGAACTAACGAACATCACATTCGCATGGACCTTACACCTTCATGCGAACGTACGAATCTGCTCATCCATGAGGATGTAGGTCCGTTTGTAACACCCTTATTTCACATTCGAATATAAAAATAATAACATACAAATTTTAACAAAAATCGGTGTAGGATCGTTTTTAGACCCGAATGAGTCAATCAGAAGAGTTTTTCTCAATACGAAAGGCGGAAACAGACGTATCGAGTTCAATTCAGCAAGAATATCACTTTAAACTGTCTTTAGATTGATTTGACAAAGAAATACAGCGAGTAGACACTTCGGCAGCACTTCGACTCAGTGACTAGAAAGTTACAAATGAAATCAAGACACCACTATTTATAGGCTGCTAATTCCGCTTGAAATGGTTCAAACGGAATCACATTTCAAGCGAAATTACTAATTTCGTTTGAAATGACTTGATGTGATTTCAAGCGGAATTACGAAATCTAATTCCGTTTGAAACTGTCTCTCACCCTATATTTGACATTTTTCTCGAATAACGTGCCCTGATCTATTTACAAACATACAAGACTCGATACAAGACGAAGTCGACAGACGCATGCACCAACAGACTCCCCCTCGAATGTTGACGAGTCTTAAGTGTCGAGTCTTCGCATCTTCAGTCTCTATCAGTCCTCTCGACCTCTTCCGAAGTATCTAACAATGTAAGTAATCTCCATCTCTCTCTTCTCTTTATCAACTTATCTCCTCCTCGGATGTTGATCTAATCTTCAATTCCAGAATCACACTCTGGCTCTTATCTCTTTATCATCCCAAGATCTGTAACTGGCTCTTACAATCTATTGATCAGATCTCTTGATTCCTTAAGTTCATCAGCATTATCAGTTCCAGGATAGCAACCTGGCCTACCTGCACAAACTCTACCTCACAATAAATTTCATAATTTTAACATTTAAAATATTTTCTGATGACCACTTGTGGATAAGATATTTAAAAAATGATTTTACAATGTTAATTACTGATGAACCACTTGAAGAAATATCATTTTTCTATTCAAAAACTTTTTCATCTTTCAAACTGACTCCCCCTCACTGAATGTCATCATGTTTAGCACTTGTAATTTTGAAAATCAGCTCTCCAACATCAGTTGTCGAAAATCTTTTTGAATTATACAAAATTTATGCTAAAACACACTAAAAATCTTTTTGGATTTTTGAATAACAAGCAATGCAATAAAGAAATATTTACAGACAATATTTTTTGTGAGTTTATGTAAGAGAATCATATCAGTTTATGAGACAAATCACCAACACCGTTAAGCTTTAAACATTTTAAGTTCTAAATGATTCACTTAGATTGTCAGTATACTGATCCACTTAAATTTTCACACAAAGTTCAACTGTTTCGAGATACGAGATTAATGTTTTAAGCACTTAAACTTATTCGCGTGTCCCACCTCAGAATATACTCCCGTATCCAGATCCCAATATTCAGTCTTAAAGGTGAGTATACCACATATGATATCTGTAAAGGGTCAAATTACGAGGGCCGTGAGAGCTCAGGTCAGAACTTCCGTTCAGCAGAGAGATGACGGCTTCGACTTTAGGTGTGTTCCCTTTAGAGAATCTTTTCTTCAACAGCACATGATTAGCATTTTGCAATGATTCATCATTTTTTGTAGTGAGGGCGGTGCTATATTTCAAGCAAGCAGAAAGTATTATACGGGGACTAGGCCATTGCTTCCGCAAAATCAGAAGTCCCGGGATAATACCCCAGATATCACTGAGTATAAAGACCTAGTATCTCAGAAAGAAGGACCTTTCAAACAAGATTTTGGGGGTTACCCATATATCCGAGAGATGTTCCCCACGATATAAGTAAGTTTGAAATTTAGGTTTATATCTCGTCACAATCTACTAAAAGTGTAAAAACCTACTGGCACATCATCAGTGAGACCGTTTATCACATTTTGACTTTCCATTTCTTTAGCATGCCGTGATTGTCCACTGATGTACTATCATTTCCTCTTTTCTCAACAAAACTCATTTTTTTTAATCATGTTTTTGGTTTTTTTCAAATTTTCTAATGTTTTTGAATTTTCTGAAATTTCTTACTCCCCCTAAAATGCAAAATCATTTAAAGAAATTTGAAAACAAACTGTATAAGTAAAGTGACAACCGATATCGAATCGCTTCAAATCGTCATCCACTTGGCATAAACAATCAGAACTCCCCCTGTAACAACCCTCGGTAAAACCAACACTTTCATAATATTTCCGACACCCTATTATATCCTAAAATACCCTTATATGTCTTATAATACACCCCATATGTGAAAACCGAGCCCGAAATATGTTATAACATATAAACTAAATTAAAAACAATAAAAATTAAGTTGAGGCGGGCCGCGTAGGATCCCACCCCAACTTTACACGGGCTGTATGAAGGTGTAGACTGGACTTCACTGATTTCTTTAGTTCAGACGGGCCGCGTAAGCTTACCTTAAACCTTACGCGGGCCGCTAGAGATCATCAAACGCGGAGACATCCTAGGCCGACACGTGTCGACATTGTGGCGGACCTACATATCGAATCAGCTAAGCTACGCGTTGACCCAGCTTTGACGCGGGCCGCGTAAGCCTTAGCTTACCTTTACGCGGGCCGCGTGAGAGTCAGGTTTTGCAACTATATAAGCAGGCCATCGGGTTTCACTTTCCGTCGTTCATTTCTTTCTTTCAATCTCGAATTTCTGAAGTTATAAGCATTATAGTCGGGTATTATACCCCTAATTAGAGGTTCTGCTCCGTTATAAGTATTATAACCCCAGTTTCGTAATAGTTACGCTGCCTGATTGATTTAGGGTTCCGTAACAACTGTCGTGGTTCTGCCCGACGTAGTTGTTGGAATGCCGTCTCGGGGAGGGTATCATTAATATTTTCAAAGGGTTATGGTACTAACCTATGTACATTTGTATAAATTATAGATTATATCCAGGAAACCCTTACAAGAAGTCTAGGATAGCAATGTGAGTTTATCCTCTTTTGTTAACCTTTCTGGAATGTTTTACAAAACCTTAATTGTTTTACAATGCGATTAAGCGGTGATTGAGTCTTTGTAGTTCTTCAATTACTGCCGGTATTATGGGGTTTTGTATACAAAATTTATTACTTGCGAGTAGTAAGTCGGAATGACAGTACGTTACCATTGGACAACGAGTTAGCCAATGTGTAATATGACCCACAAGTCAAGGATTGACAGTACTGAATGAGTAATTGTGTAGAAATAAACAATGTGATCGCTCTCAATACTGTGTTAATTGATAAAATGTTTCTTGATTAAACTGGGATTCACTCACCAGTATTTCCCACTGAAAAAATATTTTTTAAAACATGTTTCAGGTAACACAATGTGAAAGCCAACTGGGAAAAGCCAGCTCGAGAGCACTGATGGCTTGGAAAATAAGTGGCTATAAAAGTTATCTAAGAAACGATGTTTTAAATTAAATAAAATAGGGGTTGTCCCTATAAATGTATTGTAATAAGAAACTTGGGTTTTGCCCATGAGTTGATTAATATCAAATATGGTGGTTTTACTCTGATAAACATTTCCTAACTACGGTCCTGATGTAAATTCCGGTGCAAGATTAAATAGCTGATACCACCACTACTGAGTTCCCGTCCGCCCGTTCCCGGGACGGATAAGGGATCGGGGGTTGCGACAGAAGGTGGTATCAGAGCCTAGCCACTGGTCTGAGCCAAAGAAGTGTTCTGCTGACACTTAAATTCTAAATTTTGTGTTAGGAAATAAATTATGAAAATATGTGCATAACTGTATTTATTTGTTATGTGTTATTTGACTATTTGTTGGTTTACAGTATGAGTGATCAAGGACCCTCAGTCATGAGTCGTCAGTTATCTGATTCACCTAGGAGTGAAGGTACCTCATCACAGCCTACCCTTTCTGGGTATTCTGCTGATCAGGAAGAAGGAGTGTTTGCTTTTAAAGCTCAGTCAGAAGAGCCATTCCCTCATAAGAAACGAGGATGGTTCAGTAAGGAAGCCTTTGCTCGAAGGAAGAGCATGCGAAAGTTGCAACAGCAAAGAGTTCTAGCAGCTGCTAAGCGTAAAACAGATGCCCATACACAGGATATGCTTAATAGAAGCCTAGCTAATTTCCATATCCTAGCTACAACTGCTGCTGACCCAAGTCTGGAACAACTAGTAGCCCCACAACCACAAAACCCAGAACAACCCATGGAGATAGAAAATCCTGACAACCAAGTAGAGATGCATGACTTTAACCCAGAAGAAATACCTAGGATACCTGCACCAAACCCCCTAGACCCAAATTACGAACCCTGGTGGGACGATAATAGGGACTTTGTGCAACGTTACCCTATCCGTGAAGACACAACCATAGGAGCCTATCCAGGTATGGACCCTTTAGATCCCTATTACCATGATAACTACATTAGGGAGATCTTAGAGGATCCTTACCAATTTCAGGAACTTTCACCCCCATATCAGGAACCAGCACCCCAGATTCCGAACCTAGTCCGAGAACCTGCAGCCCCAATGAGTGCAGAAAACGTGCAAGAACTTAGGACTTTCGGGGAGGAAATTTTAGAAAGCAGTGAGAGAATGCGTCAGGTGGGAGAGTGTCTCGTATGGAAATACGATGAACGTAATATGGATTTTTGGATAAATCCATATCCGTGAATGTGAGAATGGAGGAAATGGTAGTAATAATAATAATATAACAAAATAAAATAAAATATGTGTGTATGGATGCATATTACTTTTAGTATGATTCTATTTCTGTTGGTATTGTAATTTTATTTCAGTACTAGTGTGTAATAGACGCATAGTATATGAAAATAGAGTAAAAGTCACAATGATCAACGCTTTTGGTTAAATAGCGTGTCATGTGATTAACTATGTTACTTATTATCTTGTGATATTAATAACAAGGTAAATGTTTAAAATTCAGATGGCCGACGAAGGAAATCAAGGAAATCTGAATAATGATAACCAGAGTAACATTAACGTGGTTAATGAGAATCCAAGCATCAATAACAATAACAATCAAGTGGATAATAGTGCTATCCAACACATAGTGGCACAAGGAATTATAGATGCAATGCCATTTATTCTTCAAACGGTTCAAGAAGCGAATAATAAAAGTAAACATAGTAGTAAGCGACCAATTGAACCGGAACACAGCGTGAACAATGGACCAGTACTTCAAATGCCTATTCCCAAAAGAAAAAGAACCGTGTCTTACGGTTGTTCTTATAAAGAATTCTTGTCTTGTAAACCAATGGAATTCTCGGGCAACGAAGGGGCCATTGCAACCTTACGCTGGATAGAGAAGACTGAGGCAGTCTTAAGGATAAGTAAGTGTGCTGAAGAAGATAAGATATTGTTTGCTTCTAATCTATTTAAGAATGCAGCACTAGAATGGTGGAACACTATTCTCCAATCAAGAAGAAGTAATAGAACTTATAATATGGAATGGGAAGAATTTAAGAACAAGGTAGAAAGGAAATTCTGCCCACCCAATGAGAAGGAACAAATAGCAAACAAATTCCTAAACCTTAGAATGACTGGTGTAGATAGTAAGGGATATACTAAAATATTCTTCGAACATGCTAGAATAGTGCCAACCCTTGCTTCACCAGAACCAGTGTTAATCTCCCGTTATATTTGGGGATTAATTGGAGAGATAAGACACGTAGTCAAGGCAGCTAGACCTCAAACTATAGAAGAAGCTGTAGAACTAGCCAATACCTTGACTGATGAATTAGTCCGTACCTGAGAAGAGGATCAAAGGAGGAACCTAACCCAGAAGTTGACTCAAGAATTTCGTTCTGGAAATTCTAACCGTGGAAGAAATGTAGGTTCTACTTCTACACCTTACTGTAGGAATTGCAAAAGAAAGCATTCAGGAAGATGCTCTATATACTGTAATTTTTGCAAAATATCGGGACACAAGGAAGAAGACTGCAGGAAGAAAAACAGCAAGATATGCTACAATTGCGGAGAACAAGGTCACATCAAGCTTAATTGCCCAAAATTAGCTCCAGCTACGAACAACAAGAACACTAAAAATGCTAGAGCATTTGTTCTGACTGCAGATGAAGCCAAGATGATTCCAGATGTCATAGCTGGTACGTTTTTAGTTAATGATATCTTTGCTAAAGTATTATTTGACTCTGGTGCAAACCAAAGTTTTATTAATACATCATTTTGCAAATTTCTAAATTAGTCATTAACTAAACTACCACAAGAATGCTTAGTAGAGACAGCCAATGGAGAAACCGTTAGGATTTCTGAAATCTTGCAGGGAGCAAGTATAGAAATTTTAAATCAGAAATTTATTGCAAATCTGTATCCCATGACTCTGGCAGGATTTGATGTTGTATTAGGAATGGATTGGTTAATAGCCAATAAAGCCAGTATTTTATGTGATAAAAAGTTAATACAAGTAAATTCACCAAAAGGTAAAACGATCACAATTAAAGGAGATAGACCCTCTAGATCCACTAAGTTCATCTCTGTGATGAAAACTGCAAGTTATATAAGAAAAGGTTCCATAGTGTATTTGATTTCTATAATCACTAACACTAAAGGAAAAGATTTAAAAGATATTCCAGTAGTATCTCAGTTTTCAGATGTATTTCCAGAAGACTTGCCAGGGCAACCTCCAGATAGAGAAGTTGAATTCAGAATCCATTTAATACCAGGAACATCACCGATTGCCAAAGCACCTTACCGTTTGGCACCTGCATAAATGCAAGAATTAAAGAAACAATTAGATGAATTGTTAGAGAAATGATTCATACAACCAAGTTCGTCACCATGGGGAGCGCCGATATTGTTTGTTAAAAAGAAGGACGGATCAATGCATATGTGCATTGACTACCGTGAATTAAACAAGGTTACGATTAAGAATCGGTATCCATTACCGAGAATCGATGATCTGTTTGATCAGTTACAAGGAGCTCGATTTTTCTCTAAAATCGATTTAAGGTCAAGATATCATCAATTAAAGGTACAGGAAGAGGACATTCCTAAGACCGCATTTAGAACAAGGTATGGTCATTATGAATTTACTGTCATGCCATTTGGTTTAACCAATGCCCCAGCTGCATTTATGGACATGATGAACCGAATATGTAAGCCATATTTGGATAAATTCATAATTGTCTTCATAGATGATATTCTAATTTACTCTAAGAGTAAAGAGGATCATACAAAGCATTTGCACGTACTTTTAAGTTTGTTAAGAAAGGAAAAGCTTTATGCTAAATTTTCTAAGTGCGAATTTTGGTTAGAACAGGTACAGTTTCTCGGACATTTAGTCAATCATGAAGGAATTCATGTAGATCCAACAAAGATTGAGGCGATTACTAAATGGAAAACCCCTGAGTCACCAACTGAGGTTAGAAGTTCTTAGGATTGGCCGGTCATTATAGAAGATTTATTAAAGATTTTTCTAGAATAGCCATTCCTTTAACTAAGTTAACCTGTAAATCTGTTAAGTTTGAATGGGGATTTAAACAAGAAGAAGATTTTAGAATTCTTAAGCAAAGATTAACCCATACACCTATACTAGCATTACCAAAAGGAACTGAAGACTTTGTAGTCTACTGTGATGCTTCTAAATTAGGTTATGGATGTGTGTTGATGCAACGTCAAAAGGTTATAGCTTACGCATCTAGACAACTTAACAATCATGAAGAGAATTATTCAACCCATGATTTAGAGTTAGGAGCTATAATTTTTCTCTTAAAATTTGGAGACATTACCTTTATGGTGGTAAGTTTACCATATTCACTGATCATAAGAGTTTAAGGTATATTTTCAAACAAAAGGAATTGAATACGAGACAAAGACACTGGATGGAGATGCTTAGTGACTATGATTGTTATATCCAGTATCATGAAGGAAAAGCAAATGTAGTGGCAGATACTTTAAGCCGAAAGTATCATGAAAAGCCAAAAAGGGTACGTTCTCTTAAATTAAATCTGCAAGTAGATTTAAATGATCAAATAAGAGAAGCACAAGAATCAGTAATCAAGGATGATTCTGAAAAATTAAAAGGTATGCTAAAAGAATTGGAACAAGGAATAGATGGAATTTGGAGATTCCATAAAAAGAGAACGTGGATACCTAAATTAGGAAACATACGTCATCGTATACTAGAAGAGGCCCATAAATCTAAATATACGATGCATCCAGGGAGTGATAAGATGTACCAGGATTTAAGGAAAAATTTCTGGTGGATAGGAATGAAAAAGGACATAGCAACCTATGTTTCTAAATGTTTAACTTGTTCACAAGTTAAGGCTGAACACCAGAAACCCTCAGGTTTGTTACAGCAATTAGAAATGCCGGTGTGGAAATGGGAATTGATAACAATGGATTTTGTTACTAAATTACCTAAAACTAAGAAAGGAAATGATACAATCTGGGTGATTGTAGACAGACTAACCAAGTCAGCTCATTTCCTACCAATGAAGGAAACAATTAGTATGGAACAATTATCTAAATTATATGTAAATGAAATTGTTTCTTTACATGGCATCCCTTTATCAATTGTTTCTGATAGAGATAGTCGCTTTACCTCTCATTTTTGGTCAAGTTTCCAAAAGGCAATGGGAACTAAGTTAAAACTAAGCACAGCTTATCATCCTCAAACGGACGGACAAAGCGAAAGAATAATTCAAACAATGGAGGACATGCTTAGAGCTTGTGTAATTGATTTTGGAGGTAATTGGGACGATCACTTACCTTTAATAGAATTTTCTTACAATAATAGTTATCACTCAAGTATCAATGCTGCACCATTCGAAGCACTTTATGGACGAAAGTGTCGAACCCCAGTCTGTTGGGCAGAAATTGGGGAAAAGCAACTATCTGGACCTGAGATAGTACAAGAAATAACTGTCAAAATCATTCAAGTCAAGGAACGACTGAAAGCAGCACGTGATCGACAGAAGAGCTATGCCGATAACCGACGCAAGCCATTGGAATTTCAAGTAGGGGATAAAGTATTATTGAAAGTCTCTCCTTGGAAAGGAGTAGTAAGATTCATCAAAAGAGGAAAGCTAAGTCCCAGGTATATTGGACCTTTTAAGATTATTAGAAGAATAGGATCTGTAGCCTATCAGCTACAACTGCCAGAGGAAATGGCAGGAATACATAACGTGTTTCATGTATCTAATCTCAAGAAGTGTTTAGCTGATGAATCACTGATAGTGCCTCTTAAGGATATAGAGATAAATGAAAAACTCAAGTTTGTAGAAAGGCCTCTACAAATTGAAGACAGGAAAATCAAGAATCTCAAGCATAAGAGATTAGTTCTGGTCAAAGTGAAGTGGGACTCCAAAAGAGGACCTGAGTACACATGGGAGCTTGAATCAGAAATGCAAAAGAAATATCCACATTTGTTTCAATAGATCTCGAGGACGAGCTCTAAAACAAGGTGCCCTCGGTAAAACCAACACTTTCATAATATTTCCGACACCCTATTATATCCTAAAATACCCTTATATGTCTTATAATACACCCCGTATGTGAAAACCAAGCCCGAAATATGTTATAACATATAAAATAAATTAAAAACAATAAAAATTAAGTTGAGGTGGGCCGCGTAGGATCCCACCCCAACTTTACGCGGGTTGTATGAAGGTGTAGACTGGACTTCACTGATTTCTTTAGTTCAGGCGGGCCGCGTAAGCTTACCTTAAACCTTACGCGGGCCGCTAGAGATCATCAAACGCGGAGACATCCTAGGCCGACACTTGTCGACATCGTGGCGGACCTACATATCGAATTAGCTAAGCTACGCGTTGACCCAGCTTTGACGCGGGCCGCGTAAGCCTTAGCTTACCTTTACACGGGCCGCGTAAGAGTCAGGTTTTGCAACTATATAAGCAGGCCATCGGGTTTCACTTTCCGTCGTTCATTTCTTTCTTTCAATCTCAAATTTCTGAAGTTATAAGCATTATAGTCGGGTATTATACCCCTAATTAGCGAGGTTCTGCTCCGTTATAAGTATTATAACCCCAGTTTCGTAATAGTTACGCTGCCCGATTGATTTAGGGTTCCGTAACAACTGTCGTGGTTCTGCCCGATGTAGTTGTTGGAATGCCGTCTCGGGGAGGGTATCATTAATATTTTCAAAGGGTTATGGTACTAACCTATGTACATTTGTATAAATTATAGATTATATCCAGGAAACCCTTACAAGAAGTCTAAGATAGCAATGTGAGTTTATCCTCTTTTTGTTAACCTTTCTGGAATGTTTTACAAAACCTTAATTGTTTTACAATGCGATTAAGCGGTGATTGAGTCTTTGTAGTTCTTCAATTACTGCCGGTATTATGGGGTTTTGTATACAAAATTTATTACTTGCGAGTAGTAAGTCGGAATGACAGTACGTTACCATTGGACAACGAGTTAGCCAATGTGTAATATGACCCACAAGTCAAGGATTGACAGTACTGAATGAGTAATTGTGTAGAAATAAACAATGTGATTGCTCTCAATACTGTGTTAATTGATAAAATGGTTCTTGATTAAACTGGGATTCACTCACCAGTATTTCCCACTGACAAAATATTTTTAAAACATGTTTCAGGTAACACAATGTGAAAGCCAACTGGGAAAAAGCCAGCTCGAGAGCGCTGACGGCTTGGAAAATAAGTGGCTATAAAAGTTATCTAAGAAACGATGTTTTAAATTAAATAAAATAGGGTTTGTCCCTATAAATGTATTGTAATAAGAAACTTGGGTTTTGCCCATGAGCTGATTAATATCAAATATGGTGGTTTTACTCTGATAAACATTTCCTAACTATGGTCCTGATGTAAATTCCGCTGCAAGATTAAATAGCTGATACCACCACTACTGAGTTCGCGTCCGCCCGTTCCCGGGACAGATAAGGGATCGGGGGTTGCAACACCCCCTTACAACAAACTATTTTCCCATTATGATTTCAAAACACTTAAGTTTGTTTTAATCAAATGGTTTTTTTTGGAAAATAAGTTTTGTTGATTCATAAAACCACTTGTAGGTTAGGGGTTTCATCGTATTGTTTTCACAAACTCTTGAAAAAATTTAACAGTTTAAAGATCAATTAACATCACCACTTGTAGAAAATCAGATACAACTTAATGTCCCTGATTTACCACTTGTAAGTAACAAACCAATAACCACTTGTAAGACGAAATCACTTTCGTGAATTTCTCAAGAAAGATGCCGATTCCTGCTCCACACTTACCAACCTGGAAGCTCCGGCAAGTCATACTTTTTACTCATCATAATATGTTCCATCCCAATCACAAATCTGGGATGTCACAGTTTTACCTAGTTTCTTCAATTTCTTCTCATAAAATTCTTTCACCCCTTTGACTTTACCATCAACCATTTTTCCAAAAATATGTTTCACTTTGGGGTTAAAAGCTTTTTCAATATCAAATTCTTTCTTTTCTGAGAAAAATTGATTTGAAATTTAAACTTGGCCAATTTTTTGTTTAAAATTCTCAGCCCTCAATGGTGGAAAATTGACATCATCCATTGGAGGTACTGATGTTTCCAATTTCAACTCATCATGTGGCTCCTCTGACTTGTGGAATCAGATTCATTGCCTGAAGATAGCTCCTCTGATTTTGACGAATCAGAATCATTGCTAGAACTACCATCAGATTTCTTAACAACCCACTTGTGGTTGTCAAGATTTGCTTTTCTCTTGTAAAACCTGCTTGAACATTCACCAACCTCAAACTTTGAATTTTTGAACACTGTAAAAGATTTGGTTGGTGGTTCATTCTCAACCATCTTATTTTTCAGTTTTTCAGAGACTCCCTGTTTTGTTTGGATTGCCTTTGGACAATTCCTGGCAATATGGCCAAACGTTTTGCATTGAAAACAGGTTCTCGTTTCTTTCCTTTGAGCAATTTCCTTCTTCATTTCCTCTTGCTTCTTAGCAAGGAATTCTTTGTACGATTGATTTCTGAACAACTGCTCCTTTTTCTCTTCAGTAGATGTTCCTGAAACAAACACAGTTTTTGGTTTATAAGTTTTCTCATTTTTATATTTTTTTGGTGGAATAAAACCAAGTCCTTTTCTTTTGAAATTACCGTTATGGTTTGGTTTCTTTTGAACACCAGAACCAGAACTGTAACCCTTTTTCTTGTTTAAACATTGTTGAACTCTTGAGGTGTAAGGTTTAGGTTTTTCAGAAAGATTTACATCTTTTATTTCAGAAATATTAATTTATGTTAATTTGAAAACCTTTTTGATCATGTCAGGTTTAACACCTCTTATTGGAAATTCTTCATCAGAATATAATTTGTCAGAATCCTTCAAAGTATATACCACTTTGATTGATTCGTCATTCAAATTAGATTTTGATAACAAAAATTCTTTATCATAAACCCGTTTGTCCTGTTTGACTTTTGATTTTGACTGGTTGGAATCAGACTTTGATTCTGATTTGGACTCCTCCGTTTCATCGTTATCCAATACCTGATCGACCACTTTCTTTATTAATTCGGACTCATGATCAGTGTCAGACGATGTAAAAGTAACATCAATGTTGTCTGGCAAATTTTCTGAAGACTCAGACTCCCACTGTAAATTGGTTGCCTTTTTTACTCTTTCTGAATTTGGATTTAGTGGAGAATATCCATTTTCAAGCGGGGGTGGACACTTGTTGTAACTGGCACTTTGTTTCTTACCAGAAATCTTAACTTCAGTATCCTTCTTTTTGTCAGAGCTCTTGTCTTCAGATACTTCCTCTTCATCAAATGCCTTCATGCCTTCTACTGTTGGATAAAGCCTGTCAATAACATAAGAAGTACATGAGTAACTTTTTAACAATCGATTAATTCTTTCAGTTTCAATTCTTTGTGTTTCCAGTTTCTGTTCAAGCACAACACATTTTTCAATGTAACTGTTAACATTTTTCTGCGTTGTCATGAAGGCTCCTTGAAGTGTCTTCATTGCTGTTGCTTGTTCACTGCTTGACAGATTGTACTGATTCATTGCTTTATTCAAAACATCATAAGATTCTTTCAATCTGTTCAAGTTATGAATCAATGTACTGTTTTGCTTCTTCACTGCTTCACAGTTTTCACATTTCACCGGAATCTTTTGTGCATCGGCTTCAGCATTAACTTTGAAAACTGGAATATTTTTTACTGTTTTCCTTATTACTGGAACTTCCTCATCATCACTGCTGACAGGTGTTTTAACTTTATTCTTTTTCTTTTTAACTTTATCGTCATCACTATCACTTTCTTCCATCATTTTCAAGTGTTTCTGCATTCGTTTTGCATAATAATCATTATCATCATCACTATCTTCTTCAATTCGAGCAACAAAAGCTTTTGCTTTTAAAATATCTTTATCCGGACAGTAATCATCCCAACAAAAACCTTCCCAGCTAAATCCTTCAGGTAACTTTTCATCATCTTGGTTTATCAAACATGCTTTACTGTCAGCTGAAACATATTTATCCCAACTGAAACCACTTGTAGATTTTTTACCATCTTGATTCACCATGCATGCTCTCTTTGATGATTCCTCAAGTACCTTCCTGGCATGTGCAGTTTGTGGCTCTTGTTGATGTGATTGTTGAGCAACATGATGATAAATTGCTTTCCGATAGTAATCATTGTTGTTGAATGGATTTTAAGCTCCACTTGCTTCGCGATTTGTGCACTCCCTCTTGAAGTGTCCTTTTTCCCTGCAACGAAAACAGGTAACTTTAGATTTATCAAATCCTAAAGTAGAAACATTTGCATCACGGAAATCATCTATTCCCGTAATTTGTTTAAACTTTTCTGCTCTCCTCAACACACTCGCCAAACACCACTTTATATCCATCAATTCCATCTCCTCAGCATCAATCTGATCGTAATCCTCTTTTGTCAACATTGGATTCTCGATCTTTCCTGCTACTAGACTTCCATATGATTCCAGCACAGTTCCCAACAAAGACATATGACTTTTTGCCACCTCTTCTGAGAAATTCTCATCATTCTCAAGGTTTAAAACAATGTTGCATTGTAACCTCTTGCCATTCTTTATTGTAGACAAATTTGGATCAAATGATGGATATGAAGAAAAACTTGTTTTGCTATTTGATCCTTTAGAAGATCCTCCAGATGAACTCTTAACATTGAATGCAGTTTCAACTTTCGGTGACATGTTGGTCTTCTCACTGATACCTCCTTTGTAAAACAGACCGATATCTTGTTTACCATCAAAATCTTTCATTCTTGAAATCTTTCTTTGCTCCATCTCTTGAGCTTCAAGCTTTTTTAATGAATTTGTTCAGTGTCAAGTTGCTAAAATCTTTCTTATTTCTCAACATCATCAAATACGTGCCCCAAGTTTCATGTGGCAACGCATCAGCCAACTTTTCTACCAACTCTTCATTATCTTTGTTAATGCTCACTCTCTTCATTTGGACTAACAGATTGCAATATCTTTCGATGATCTGCTTGGTGCTCTCAGTTCTTAAACCACGAAATAGATCAAACTCTTTCTTCAAAAGTGATTTTTTGTTCTTGATCATTTCTTTACTACCAACAAACTTTGATTTTAAAGGTCTCCAAATAGAATATGCACTTCCAGTGTGTTGCAGTAACACCAAGATATCTTCCTTCACAGCTTGATGCAATAGACTAATCATCATCTTTTCATTTTTGTATTTCTTTCTATCATCAACACTTAAATCTTTAATAGCAATCTCCTCTTCCTCATCATTCGTCGGTCTAACATATTTTGTTTCAACACACTCCCAAGCATCCAAATAATTTGCTTGTTCCCAATTTTCAAACCGTTCTTCCCATCCTTTATACTCCTCAATGTTCATGAGCTTTGGCGGTTTTTGCATAGTGCCGGTTTCATTTTCCATGGTCAAGTTCTGAGTAACACTAGCCGGAGTAGTCGGGGTAGTAGCAAAGGCGTTATAAAATTCCTCTTCCATGTTTCGGTTTTCAAGAAATCACAAACAGACTGTTTCAAACGGAATATCTCTTCACACGGAATTACCTGATTTCGTTTGAACTAACAACCCTTTCAAACGGAATCAACAACAAGACAACTTTAAGCGAAATACCACTTTGAAACGAAATCACCTAATCTCGTTTGAAATTTTCAAACGGAATTGCCAACTGAAGCGAAATCACTCAAACGGAATTACTGGTTTTAAGCGAAATTAACAACAATTTCAAGCGAAATTATGCTGATATCATCATATTCGAGCTGTTTTTCAAACGAAATTACAAATTTTACCAGTTTTAGATCGAATTAAGGTCCAATTTTTTCAAGGATTTGTTAAAACACTGTTGCGCACATAATGTGAGAAATTTAGCCGATTTTAACTGTGAAAAGTTGTTAATTTTGAAAAAGAAGGTGTAGAAATCAGAAATTGCAGCTGAATTGGTAAGAACTCTTCCTCCTGAGCTCTGATACCACTTGTAGGATCGTTTTCAGACCTGAATGAGTCAAACAGAAAAGTTTTTCTCAATACGAAAGGCGGAAACAGACGTATCGAGTTCAATTCAGCAAGAATATCACTTTAAACTATCTTTAGATTGATTTGACAAAGAAATACAGCGAGTAGACACTTCGGCAGCACTTCGACTCAGTGACCGGAAAGTTACAAATGAAATCAAGACACCACTATTTATAGGCTGCTAATTCCGCTTGAATTGGTTCAAACGGAATCACATTTCAAGCGAAATTACTAATTTCGTTTGAAATGACTTGATGTGATTTCAAGCGGAATTACGAAATCTAATTCTGTTTGAAACTGTCTCTCACCCTATATTTGACATTTTTCTCGAATAACGTTCCCTGATCTATTTACAAACATACAAGACTCGATACAAGACGAAGTCGACAGACGCATGCACCAACAATCAGCGATTCCCTCCTTCATATACATAGCATTCCAACATACATTCCATTACCACGACCCGTTCATAACAAGTCTTTACTTAAACCATTACGACATCATAATTTCCAAATATTTTGACCCACTTGAAGCGGGTCATTACACATTCATTACTATTGCATTTCTTATCCATTTTCCAATATTCAACATATCACAATTCTACCATGAACAATCATACAACGCTACACTAGGATTCATTTACCAAAACTAACGTTCGTAAATCTACATGAAGGGAGAATTAAGTTCATATGAACTTACCGTGATTTTGCGTTTCTAGCACTTTGGATTGACTTGTTCCTTCGTCTTTCTTTGTTCCTACATGTCACAACTTCATACACTTAGCTTTCTTACGACTTCATTACTTAGACATTCTTTGATGTACATTGTGATGTTAATTACTCGCATACATTTTGCCATCATCATATTACATTAACTTAGCAAGTATTCATGTAAAATCACAATAAATTCCAATTAAGGCATTTCATCGAACACGTGGTGTGCGTACTATCTACAAAGCATAATGTACCGATACCTTAAGCTCATCTTCCATATTTCATCCATTGATTAACATAACAAATCCCTAACTTCATAATTTGTCATTCTAACTATAAACATTTAGTTCTACATCAAATACTCATCAAGCTATCATCATCATATTTATTCAAACATCAACAACATATTAATTTTTGCTTATAAACACCACTAATCTTAATCATTCTACAACATAAAAATGGGTTCTTCCCCAAATCATCATTATAGACAAAATTAAACATATCTTAACAATCTACATATTCATAACAACTAACATTCATGCTTAATTTTACACTACATTCACGGATTACACAAAACCCATCAAATCGAACATCACTAAAACACCAAATTCGACTTACTTGATGTTAGAAACACTTAGGTAATCAACATTCCTGGTTCATGCATTCAATTAGCCTTCAATTCCCCTTTCAATTTGATGGATTTATGTTGTTAGGGTTTTGGTTCATCCCCTACTCTCTCTCTCTCTCGATCGTACGCCCACATCCCCACACACTGACCAAGTTTTTATTTTATGAAATTCTTATTTCATATTTTCATTTCCAGCCCCTTCTCTTTTTAAAACATGTCACATTCCTACTTCACATTCTAACTTGGTCATCTTTCCTTTGGTTAACTTAGGTTATAAATATACATTTTAAACTTACCATCATTTTCTTACGGTACAATTCTATATTTACCGTTTCTATTATTTAAGCATCATGAACATATTATTTTTTATAACATACGAAATGTGGGGTGTTACAAGTCTACCCCCCTTAAAGAAGGTTTCGTCCCCGAAACCTGAATACGTATCGAATAATGACGGGTAGTGTTCCCGCATATAATCTCTCGTTTCCCATGTGAGATCTGATTCTTTCGATGCCGCCATTGGACCAAAACTTGTCTAATGGCTTTGTTGCAAAGTTGTTTCACTTTGTAATCTTTTATTGTCACGGGCCTTTTATTATATTTCAATCTTTCATCCACTTCCATGTCATCCAAGGGCACAAATGCCGTTTCATCCGCGAGGCATTTTCGTAATTGCAACACATGGGAGGTGTTGTGAATTCCATCTAGTGCTGATGGTAATTCTACCCGACATGCTACCGTTCTGACTCGAGCTAGTATACATTCTAATAAGTCTACTTGTGTCCTTTCGTAAGTACATACCTCGAACTCTGACAACAAGTTTTTATCCGATCACCCGTCATGATGAATTGGTCACTACCACTTTACACTTGTCCAATGCACTTGGTAATTCAATAAGATCCTATTACATTATTTCATGATCATCGTTCAATTGTTCAAGCTGATTTCTTAAAACTTATCTGTCAGATTATTCATTCCCGCATACCTCTGACATCTACTTAGGGGAAATAATTATCATAATATTCATACTTGTTCATTCCTATTCGTTCATATAAAATCACAAACCAAACATCATTCAATAGTTTCTAACTATTTAGCTTCTACATACACCTCATCCTTCCAGGGCCAATATCAAGCGAAGTTTCTTTCATGTCACTAGCTTGATAGTTCTTTTCATACTTTTCTTGCAATACCTACGTATAATCTTTACCCAAGACCAATATTTCTTTCATTCATGATTTATCATATCAGCATGGTTAACCACAATTTAATGTATACGTTTATACAAATCGTGTACATACTATCTTACTCTAATCTCTTTACCGTCTATCCCTTGGTTACAAGGGCCAATATAAATCTTTAATCATGCTATCAATATGATCGATAATCAATACTTACATTTGAGTAACTCATATTACACTCGAGGTGTCATACTCAGCTATACTTGTTATCACATTCCATAGCTGTCATACATACGTCATTCCTTCTAGCAATTGTAATACTAAGACAATTACTTAACATTGTACCACAAAAGGTTAATTCTTATCTATATACTTACCTAGGTTCCGCTACATACGAGATTATAAGCTTATTACATATGCCATTCCATTCCACGTATTGTTGGGTTTTTCACATGTTTATCAAAGTATTTTATCCATATAAAATAAAAACGCAGCGAAAATAATTATTTAAAACATGTTACTTACAAGATATAAAACCCATTTTATATGAAAAACCCAATCCCCGGATCCATATACGAACATGCATGCTATCAAAAATAAAAACACAACCATAGGGTGTTTAGGATACTACCTTCCAAGGAGTAAAGGATACGAAGAAGATGATGCTTCTTGAACGGTTGCCTTCAAGTGTAGAAGACCTCAAGCTTGTATACCCCAAGCCTTCCAACAAACACCTTATGTTTAGCTAGGATTTCTACACTTATGAACTCACTTGAAAAACCCTTATGAAGACCAACTCTTGGCCTAAATCATCTAGGGAATTTTGAGAGTTCTTGCACTAGAAAATCACTTGAGAAAACCTCTAAGATGGCACCCATGTTGGCCGATTTTTTTAGAGAGCTTTTACAAGTCTTCCCATCTTTTTTTTTGTCATACAAAATGCTTATAACATTTGAGAGAATCTTGGCCACCCTACATGCCCAATCAAGATGCATCTAACCATGCAATTTGCATGCAATGTGATTGGCCAAAACATTTAGGGAAGACCACCCAATCAACACACATGCAAATGCATGAAATCTCATTGGACCAACAATTTTTTGGGAAGACCCCATGGGGGGGGGGTGGCGGTCCACTTTATTTTTTTTATAAAAAAAAATTCAATTTCTTTTATAAAATAATTTAAGTCTTGATTAATTTTATAACTTTTATAAAATTATAACATTTCATGTTATAAGACTTATATAACTTTTATTATGTTATTTAACCCATTAAATAACAAGATATAATATTCTCTCAAAATAAATTATCCATATAATTTATTGGTTTGTCAAGTGCAATTATTTAGAAAACCAATTTCTACATATTGTAAGTGTTAATATTTATTTGTTTGATCATATCACAAATAAATATTCTAAGTGTTTGTCTAGCTTGTATTTGGGTATGACTCGACTTGGATCATAACGTACTAGCCACATCAATTTAATATGTGTCTTGGGCATACAGAGTCTAACAATCTCCCACTTGCACAAGATACATAGAAGATTGATGCAAGCAGTAAATGACGCCTAACTATGGTTTACTACCCCCCAATACGTATGACTATATTTGCCATTCAATAACATCATCCCTTTCAAGTCCCTTACTTGAACATGATTTAGGTGAATCTATCATTTATCCTTTAGTTACAGATGTCATGTTAAATCCAGAGACACAGAGTGATCACTCTCTGTTGATTTAACTTTAGCAGGCATTAGACATCTTACTCTCAACGAATAAGAGTTACAAATCCCATCTTGACTACATACGTCTCTCACAATCACCTTGTACCACACCTGAGCTTAGCCTTATGTACTGTCATATTACTAACAGCGAAGAAAAAGTCAAGGTATAATATTTGGTGAATATCAAGACCCAATATGTATCTCAGGTCTGAGGATACTATGATATTCTCCTTTACTCAAATTTACTTATGATCAATCACAAATGATTCCATGCAGTAATATTTGAGAGCGAGTCAGTCCAATATTTGTATCCCACAAATATCTATGAACCTTGGCAGCAACACTTTGCTCTATATTCATACCTAATGAATATCCACCAATCCAAGTTCATAATAGTCTTTCATTCATATTTGTTCCCACAAGTATGATCGACTATGGACATTTAGAATAAGTAATTTATTCATGGATTTAAACATGCTAAAATGGAACATAACTCAACATACCATAAAGAGTTATAATAACAATTGTTCCAATATCCAAATACAAAATAGATCAAATCCAATCACTAGAATATCGAAGTTCTAAGGCACAAGTATGACCCTTTCATGCTTTGCCCGTTCAAGGAACTTCGTGAGTGGATCCGCAATATTTTGATCAGTGTGAACTTTGTGAACACATATCTTTCCTTTTTCAACTTCATCCCTTATGTAGTTGAAACTCCGCTCAATGTGCCTAGTCTTTTGATATGCACGTGTGTAGGATCGAATTCGGATCCGAACGAGTCGGTCAGAAGAGTTTTTCACCAAAACAAGAGGCGGAAACAAGTGTTTCGGTTCAATTCAGAAAGTATTCACTTTAATCTGTTGTTTCTATTAATCAGGAAGCTTTTTACATTCACGACAACACTTCGGCAGCACTTCGTGGCTCACCGAAAGACCACACACACCTAGAACTATGATTTCGCTCCAGACACACACCTATATATAGGCCTTACAATCTCGAGCGGAATCACATCAGATAAATTGGAGCGAAATCAGGATCTAAACACTTCGGGCGGAATCAGCTTGATATAGGGTTTCGCTCCAAATGACAAGATGTCATTTGGAGCGGAATCACTTCCTAAATACAATTTCTAGGATTCCGTGCCCTGTTCTATCTTATTCTACACAAGACTCGATACAAGGCATAGGCGACAGACGGATGCACCAACAAACTCCCCCTCGGATGTTGACGGAGTCTTCAGTGTCGAGTCTTCGGTTGTCAAACCTTCAGTCTTTATCAGTCTTTGTGCTTTTCTTCGAAGTATTTTCATTGTAAGCATCTGCCATCAATCTCTTTCTCTTTCTTCCAGAATCTCAACCTAGCTCTGAGCTCTCTCTTGATGTCCTCAGACTCCCCCTCTCACTAAGCTGGGATCGTAGTCTGGAAATCACCATCTGCTCAGATATCGGAATCTGGCTTTGGTCAATCTTCATATCTGCAATTCTCTACCACACACATAAGTTTCTCAAAGATTAAATCTTTAAAATTTAGAAACCATTTGTACGAAACATTAAAAAATGATTTATTCTCTGCAAACCACTTGTAAAAAAACTTCTTCATACACTCTCTCCCAAACCTGTTCATCAAGTTTAGCACTTGGAATTTTGAACGTCAGCCTTCCAACAACAGTTGTCGAAAATCTTTTTGTATTTTTCAAAAGTTTATGCTAAAACACACTTAAAATCTTTTTAGATTTTTTAAATGAGAATGCAGTAAAGAAATATATTTACAAACAATATTTTTGTGAGTTCGTGCAAGAGGATCATATCAATTTATGAGACAAATCACTAACACCGTTAAGCTTGATTTCATTTTAAGCTCTAAACGATTCACATAGATTGACGATATTGTTATCCACTTAAACTCAATCTAAAAACTTTCGAAATGCTTACCGATACGTTAAGGTATGTTAATTTTGCACTAAGCTCTTATGGATCCCACGATCTCAGCATATCCCCTCATCATGCAATACACTGACTCAAGTAATGCCTTTAAACTTTTATCAACTGTGATTTGTGCGAAAATAAAGCAGAATGTTTAAACATTAACAATCAGGTCGATACTTCCGTATACGCAGAGAAAGTCCAATGTTTAAACAAAATAAGAAAAATAAAACAAGTTGAAGTTGTTTAGGCTTTAACCACCAGGTCGATACTTCTGTATACGCAGAGGAAGTCCAAAGCTTAAACGACACACCAAAGAAAATAAAGCAGAATGTTTAGGCAACAACATCCAGGTCGATACTCACGTATACGCAGAGGATGTCCGATGCTTAAACAAAATAAAGAAATAAAACAAGTTTAAATCTTTGCAAAATGAAATGCACAATCACAGTGACTTTTCAGCAAAGTTGTGAAAGTTCACAAACTTAACCAGTTTTATGTCTTTCGACAATCAGCGATTACTGAGTAGGCACACAGTCAAGAAGGACAAAACTAAGTACTATGCTTTCGACCATGTTTCCCACTAGAACTAGGCTTTTTCATTTAAGTTTGTATCGTTATCGCAAATCTACTAGTCTAGCTGAGCCTACCGTCACATCTTTAGTAAGACCGTTTATCACATTTTAACTTTCCATTTCCTTAGCATGTCGTGACAGTCCACTGATGTACTATCATTTCCTCTTTTATGCAACAAAAACTCATTTTTCGTTTTATCGTGTTTTTGGCTTTTTCAAATTTTCTAATGTTTTTGGATTTTCTGAAAAATATACTCCCCCTAAAATACAAATACATCTAAAGAAAATTGAAAACAAACTGTACAAGAACATGACAACTGATATCGAATTTCCTCAATTCACCATCCACTTGTCATAAACAATCAGAACTCCCCCTCACAACAAACTATTTTCCCATTATGATCTCAAAACACTTAAGTTTGTTTTAATCAAAATGGTTTTTCCGGAAAATTAGTTTTGTTGATTTTACCATTTGTAAATTCGGGGAAAACTCATCACATTGTTTACCAACACTTTTAAAATAATAGTTAAATCAAGTTCAACTTAATGGCCTTGATTAACCACTTGTAAGATCAAAAAATCAAACATTTTCAACCAATCATCATCTGTTGGTTGAATTCTCAAGGTGCCGATTCCTACTCCACACTTACCAACCTGGGAGTTCCGCCAATTCACACTTCTCAATTTAAAATTTTCAAAAACTTTTTCAAGAATAATGCCGATTCATGCTCCGCGATTACCAACTTGGGAGCTCCGGCAAGTCAGGTTTTTACTGTTTGAAAAATATATCCACCCAAGCCTGACCTTTCTTGGGTGTAACAACCTCTTCTTCATCTTTACTTTCAACAGACTTGTGAACATTCATTTTGGAAGCATAGAATTCTTTAACTCCTTTGACCTTACCATCGACCATTTTTCCAAAAATGTGTTTCACATTTCTGTTGAAAGCCTTTTCAACATCAAATTTTTTCTTATCAGCATAAAATTGATTTGAAATTTCAACTTTTCCAACTTTCTTCTTGAAATTTTCAGCCAACAAAGGTGGAAAATTCACATCATCCACATTCGGAACTGATTTCTCAACCTTTTCTTTAACACTTGGCTCCTCTGATTTTGTGGAATCAGATTCATCACCAGAACTGTTTCCTGAACCCTTAACAACCCATTTTTGATTTTTCAGATTTTCTTTTCCTTTAACCACATTCTTTGAACATTCACCAATCTCAAAGGTTGAATTTTCAAAGCCTGTAAATTTTTTGGTTGTAAGTTCAGTTTTCTCAACAACTTTTTCTTTCATTTTACCAGAGACTTCCTGTTTTGGTTTGAATGTTTTCGGACAATTTCTAGCAATATGACCAGCAGTTTTGCACTGAAAACAGGTTCTTGTCTCAGTCTTCTTCTGAATAACACTTTTCTTCATCTCATCTTGCTTCTTTGCAAGGAATTCTTGGTTTGTCTGCTTTCTGAACGCTTGCTCTTTCTCAGCTTGTAAAGAGTTTCCTGAAACAAACACAGTTTTTGGTTTATAAACTTTTTCATTTTTATGATTTTTCGGTTGATTAAATCCTAATCCTTTCTTTTTGAAATTACAGTTATGGTTTGGTTTTTTATGAATACCAGAACCAGAACTGTAACCCTTTTTCTTGTTTAATCTTTGTTGCACTCTTGAGGTGTAAGGTCTTGGATTTTCAGAAAGATTAATATCTTTTATTTCAGAAATGTTGATTTCTGTTAGTTTGAAAACTTTTTTAATCATTTTAGTTTTAACACCTCTTATTGGAAAAATCTCATCAGAATATAATTTGTCAGAATCTTTCAAAGTATATGCTACTTTGACTGGTTCATCATTCAAATTAGATTTTGATAGCAAAAATTCCTTATCATAAACCCGTTTGTACTTTTTGATTGTTGACTTTGACTTATCGAACCCAGACTTTGACTCGGATTTGGACTCCGGTTTTGACTCCTCTATGTCATCTTTGTCTAACACCTGATCGACCACACTTTTTATCAACTTGGACTCATGATCAGTATCGGACGATGTGAACGTAACATCAATATTTTCTGGCAAATTATCCGACAACCCTGACTCCCACTGTAAGTTAATTGCCTTTTTTACTCTTTCGGAATTTGGATTTCGACACAAATATCCATTTTCGACCGGGGGCGGACATCTATTGTAGACAACACTTGGTTTCTTACCAGAAATTTCCACTTCTTCCTCTTCTTTTGTCTCTGACTTCTTTTCTTCCGAAGTCTTTTCTTCCTCAAAAGTCTTCAATTTTTCCACAATCGGATAAATCCTGTCAACAACAAAAGTAGAACATGAGTAACTTTTCAATAAATTGTTGACTCTTTCAGTTTCAATTCTTTGTGTTGCCAACTTCAATTTCAGTTCAGCACACTTCTCTGTGTAGTAGTTGACATCATCAAGCTGTCTCATGTAAGCTCCTTTGAGTGTATTCAATGCAACGGCTTGTTCACTGTTCGAATCAGTGTACTTGTTAATCTCTCTGTTCAAAGTATCATAAGATTCTTTCAATCTTTTTATGTTGTGTAACAACTCGTTGTTTTGCATGATTAAAGAATCACAATTCAAACACTTTTCAGGAACTTTGACTGCTTCAGTATTAACTTTGATTTCAAATTCCGGAACATCTTTGACTGTTCTTTTCGATTGGAAAAACTCAGCTCTTTTCTTTTTCTCGGCTTCAGCTTCAGCTTTTAACCTTTCTTCTTCTTCTTCCTCTTCTTCAATTTTTCTCCATTTTTCCTCTTCAGCTTCTCTGACTTTTCTGTATTTTGCAGCCCAATACTCATCATAAGCATTAGCAATAAAGGCTTTACCATTTGACATCTCTTTGGCCATGAATTCTTGGTCTGGACATAAATTATCCCAACTGAAACCTTCAGGCAATCTTTCATCATCTTGATCTGCGAAACACACTTTGCTGTCTGTTGGAATGTATTTATCCCAACTGAAACCACCATCCTTGCCCTGATTAACCATACATGCTCTCTTTGAATCTTCAATTTCTTTTCTACCATGTGCAGTTTGAGCCTGATGTGGTGCAAGTTGTTGTTGATATGGATGTTGTGTGACTTGATGATAAATCGCCTTTTTATAGTAATCGTTGTTTCCGAAAGGGTTTTGAGTTCCACTCGCTTCTCGATTTGTGCACTCCCTCTTGAAATGCCCATTTTCCCTGCAACGAAAACAAGTAACTTTAGACTTATCAAAACCTAAAGGTGAAACATGTACCTCACGAAAATCATCTCTGCCTGTGATTTGTTTAAACTTTTCAGCCCGTCTCAACACACTAGCCATGCACCATTTAATATCCATCAATTCCATTTCCTCGGCATTAATTTGATCGTAATCCTCTTTCGTGAGCATTGGATTTCCGATCCTTCCTGCAACTAAGCCTCCATAGGATTCAAGCACGGTCACCAACAAAGACATGTGACTTTTTGCAACTTCCTCAGTATAATTTTGATCATTCTCAAGCTTTAAGGCAATGTTGCATTGAAGAACTTTGCCACTCTTTGTCGTAGAAAACTGTGGATCATAAGTTGGAAATGAAGAGAATCCTGTTGTGCTGTTTGATCCCTGAGATGCATTTTCAGAAGAACCTTTTGCATTATAAGCAGTTTCAACCTTTGGAAAACATTTTGTCTTTTCACTAACACCACTCTTGAAATACAAGCCGATGTCTTGTTCTCCATCGTAGTTCTTCATCCTGGCAATCTTCCTCTGTTCCATCTCTTGAGCTTCCAGATGTTTGATGAACTCACCCAGTGTTAACTTTTTATATTCTTTCCGATTGTTTCTCAACATCATCAGGAATGTTCACCAAGTATCATGTGGTAACGCATCTGCAAGTTTCTCAATCAGCTCATCAGTATCCTTTTTGATGCCTAGCTTCGTCATATTTCTCACCAAGTTACAATATCTTTCAATAATCTGCTTGGTGTTTTCGGATTTCAAACCACAAAATAGATCAAATTCTTTCTTCATGAGAGACATCTTGTTTTTAAGCATATCATCACTTCCTATAGACTTTGCTTCCAATTCAGTGCAGATTGAATAAGCACTTCCATCATGTTGAAGCAAAATCAGAATGTCCTCTTTAATTGCTTGCTGAAGCAGACTCACCATCAATTTCTCATCTCTATACTTCTTTTTCTCCTCAGCACTCATATCTCTGATTGTTAACTGAATACCATTTCTTGTGGGCCTTTCATATGGGACTTTAGTGTGTTCCCAAGCATCCAAGTGATAAGCTTCAACCCAATTTCCAAAACGTTCGGACCAACCATTGTAATCATCAATATCCAAGAGTTTAGGTGGTTTCTGTGACGTCCCGGTTTCATTTTCAAGCAAAGCATTCTGAGTAATTGTAATAGGACTAGCAAAAGCATTGTAAAACTCGTTGTCCATAGTTTTAATCTTCAAAAGTTCACAATTTTTCAATTTCAAGTGATGTAGCAAATGTATTCTTTCAAGCGAAATCAATCAACTTCTGTTTAAGCGAAATATCCCGGATATATTTCAAATGAATTTTCAAGTGGAATCTCCAAATAACTTTGAAGCTGAATACTGGTTCTGAGCGGAATCACTAACAACAGTTCTGAGCGAAATTAGACTCAACTCAGTTTGAGCGGAATCAATCAGTAACTAAACTCTGATTTCGAGCGGAATCTGTTACTTAGTACACTGGAGCGGAATCAACCAACTAAAGCTGATCTGGAGCGGAATCTGTTTTGGAGCGGAATTAGACTTAAACTTTGGAGCGGAATTAGATTTTTAGGAATCTTTGGAGCGGAATCAGTAAAATCTGGTAACTTTGGAGCGGAATCAAGATCAATTCTCGAGCGAAATCAAGCTGATGTCATCATACCATCGATCAATTTTGAGCTGAATCACGATTTTGTCAAGATTTAGTTCGATTTTGGACTTGAAACTTCTAAGGTTTTGTCAATACAAGATTCCGAGCAATGTGTGCAAATCTGAACCTATTCTGACCGTGAAATGATGTTCAATTTGAAAAGAAGGTGTAGAAAAACAGAAATCGCAGCTGAATCGTATAGAACTCTTCTTCCTGAGCTCTGATACCACTTGTAGGATCGAATTCGGATCCGAACGAGTCGGTCAGAAGAGTTTTTCACCAAAACAAGAGGCGGAAACAAGTGTTTCGGTTCAATTCAGCAAGTATTCACTTTAATCTGTTGTTTCTATTAATCAGGAAGCTTTTTACATTCACGACAACACTTCGGCAGCACTTCGTGGCTCACCGGAAGACCACACACACCTAGAACTATGATTTCGTTCCAGACACACACACCTATATATAGGCCTTACAATCTCGAGCGGAATCACATCAGATAACTTGGAGCGAAATCAGGATCTAAACACTTCGGGCGGAATCAGCTTGATATAGGGTTTCGCTCCAAATGACAAGATGTCATTTGGAGCGGAATCACTTCCTAAATACAATTTCTAGGATTCCGTGCCCTGTTCTATCTTATTCTACACAAGACTCGATACAAGACATAGGCGACAGACGGATGCACCAACAACGTGGTTCCTTGATTTGAGCAATCGTACCATCGTTATCACAAAGATCTCTAGGGGTCCTGAATGGTAGGGACTACCCCTAGATCGGCAATAATTCAAGTGGTAGATCCATATGAATTATCTTGATCAATGAAGCGGCGATGTATTCTGATTCTATAGTGGACAGTGCTACCCTGATTGTGATCGAGAATCATCTCGATCGGTTTGGAAACTCGTATCCATGTAACCCTTTACAACGAATTCCGAAACTCGCATCCCTGTAACCCTTTACAACGAGTTCCTCCTCACCAGATACATATATCCTTAGTCCTTCTAAGGTGTTTCAATATATTTTTTAACAGTCACCCAACGACCGTTACTCGCTAGTATCTTCTTGTAATGCGCATGACATGTCCGGTCTAGTGCATACCATTACATACATAATGAATCCTATAGCTAATGCATATGGGATTCCTTTCATTCTTTCTTGCTCATCCTTTGAGCTTGGACATTGAAACGCTTTCAATATTGTCCTCTCTTGAATAGGTACCATACCTTTCATAGAGTTTTCTATCTTGAACCTTTTCAAGACTTTGTCAATGTATGCACTTTTGTTTAAACCTATCTAGCATCTTGACCTATCCTTATAGATCTTTATTCCTAAATATAGGCGACTTCACCAAAATCCTTAATGGAAAAACAACTTCCAAGCCAGGTTTTTACACCTTCCATGGCTGGAATGTCATTTCCAAATAGTAGAATGTCATCGACATGCAATACTAAGAAAGTAAAATGCTCCCACTAGCCTTTATACACACAAGTTTTATCGACGTTCTTGATGAATCCATATTCCCTAATCTCTTCATCAAAATGGTGATTCCAACTTCTAGATGCATGTTTCAATCCATAGATTGATATCTTTAACTTGCATACTTTGTTAGGATGTTTTGGATCGACAAAACTTTCAGGCTGAACCATATAGACATCTTCCTCAAGATATCTATTAAGGAAAGCCGTTTTGACATCCATTTTCTAAATCTCATAATCATATTATGCAGGTATGGCAAATAATATCCTAATTGACTTTAGCATCGCCATAGGCGAGAAGGTCTCATCATAATCAACCCCTTGATTTTGATTGAAACCTTTTGCTGCAAGTCTCGCTTTATAAGTATCCAAGTTACCATGCATAGCAGTTTTCTTCCTGAAAACCCACTTATTTCCAACTACTCTGGAGTTAAGAGGTGGCATAACCAATTCCCAAACTTGGTTGTCATACATGGATTGCATCTCTACGTTCATGGCTTCAAGCCATTTGTCACAATCAGATTTTGACATTGCATCATGGTATGTGGTAGGTTCACCCGAATCTTCCACGTAGCATCCATCCATGAAAAATCCATATCTTTCAGGTGGACTACTAATTCTACCAGATCTATGAACGTTTTATGTGTATTGATCAACCACTTGATCGTTTTCAACAACCTCTTGTTGAGTGCTAGTATCAACCAAACGTGTATCGGCTTGTGGTTCTTGATCCTCATCAAGTTCCACTGTTCTACTAATTCCTTCCACAAGGAACTTAGCTTCCAAGAACTCGGCCTTTTGAGCAACAATATCTTTTGCTCTGTGTGATCGTAGAATTAATATCCTAATTTATCTTTAGGATATCCTACAAAGATACACTTAGTGGATCGTACTTCCAATTTGTTTGGGGTGTATTGCTTCACATAAGCTTCACAACCCCATACCTTCAAATATGATAATGATGGAGCCATTCCATTCCATATTTCAAAAGGTGTCTTATCCACTTCCTTGGTTGGGGCCATATTTAATATACGGACCATGGAGAGTAAAGCGTAACCCCAAAATGATAGAGATAATGCGCTCCTAGCCATCATAGATCGAACCATATCCAAATAGAGTTTGATTCCTCCTCTATCGGAACGAATAACTTTGATTGAGTTGATTTTGTACTTCACCTTTTGAAGGCTTTGGACATTTCAAAACTTCAACTTTGTGTCTCAGCAAGTACACATAACCATAACTACTATAGTTGTCGGTAAAAGTAATGAAGTATCTTTCACCATTCCTAGTCATTGGCTTAAAAGGATCACATACATCCGAATGTATGATACCTAATAAATCTTTTGTCCTTTAGTTGGTACCACTAAAGGGTTTCTTAGTCATATTACTTCGTAAGCAAGATTCACATGTATCAAATGAACCAATTTCATTTGTTTCCAAAAGACCATTCTTTTGAAGTGCTTGCATGCAACTTTTGTTTATATGACCAAGGCGATAATGCCAAAGATAGGGCTTACTCAAATCCATTTTGAGTTGCTTGGTGATTGCTTGGTACATTTAACTATCAAATGGTATATTATCATGAACCAATTCATAAATACCATTTGAAGGCATAGTTTTAAAGTAGAACATGTCATTTATCGAAACATAAAAGTCATTGTTTACAAACTTTAAATTAAAACCATATTGTCTTAAAAGGGAAACTTGAATACTCAATATATATATTAAAACAATTTCCAAACTATTTGGAAGTTTCAAAACATAGTCTCCTTTCTTGTAATGCTTATTTCTTTTGAACTCTTGCAACAAATTGCAAACATGAGTTCCACATCCGGTATCAATACCCACGTGTTTGAAGAAATAACATTAAGATCAATATGTTTCATAAAGATTGTACCTGAGGTTTGCCCTGCATCCCTCTTAGTTTTCAACTCTTTGAGATAGGTTGGACAATTCCCATTTAAATGTCCTATCTCTCCATACTCAAAGTATGGATTGTTCGTGGCAACCTTTGCCTTCTTATATTTTGGTTTCGGTGGTTCCGCTTTAGCCTTTCTTTTCTTTTCCCTTTGATGTGCCCGTTTCCATTTGCAACATTTGCTTTGGTGTCGGGGTGATGCCCTTTCTTGTTGCCACCCTCATTGATCGTTAGAACGGATAAAACCCTTTTACCCATATTGAGCCTTTCGTGGTGATCAATGTGGATTTGTCATCTTAAAGACTTAAGATGAGACCGATTGGGTTTCCTCCATTCGACATGCATGAAACGCCCGAAGTGTTCAACCCTTGCATATTGTAGGAACATTTCCTTCAATTGGGTAATCATATCGTATGCTCATGGTATTCAAAAAATCCTTTTGAATCTTGGTTATCATAATTCCTAACATGAGGCAAGAGGCTTGCATAGTATCCTCGATATACTTAATCCAATCGTTATAGGCATCCTTATCTTCCATAAGATGTTCATCGGGATTAGGATCGTTCAACACATAGGATGTCTTTTCTTACTTGAGAACGATTCTTAAGTTTCGATATTAATCCATAAACTGTTTTGATTGATACGATCCTTTTCAAGGATTGTTTTTAGTGATAGGTTACGGACGGTTTGGGTAATATTGTTAGCGGCCATCTACAAAATTTAACAAGGTTCAATTTTAGTATGTTCGATATTATTATATTTTAATCATTAATACCCTTTGTGTCTCATAGACAATTAATAATTAAAATCTAGAATCCAACGTTACATTTAAATATTGGTTAGGTGACCTTTATCCCTCTATTTAAATTAACAAGGTAGTCAACGTTTGACGATTGCAACCCTTTGCAACTTCTAGCCATATGGGATCGGTTAAACATCTTTATGTTTAGTTGGCATGTTTAATCCCATCAACACCTTTGTTCCCCATGCTTCGGTGACCCTAAGTTCATGGTTTCCAAATCAAGTCGTCCAACTTACACACACGTGT
The DNA here is from genome assembly GCA_030545235.1 of Helianthus tuberosus. NCBI lineage: Eukaryota > Viridiplantae > Streptophyta > Magnoliopsida > Asterales > Asteraceae > Helianthus > Helianthus tuberosus. The sequence continues at coordinate 119,741,553 of CM060409.1, forward strand.
GAGTTTATACACATAAGTGGTTAGGTGACCTTTATCCCACAAACATGGTAAACCCACCTCGAACATACAAGTTCCCTCAAAAGTGGTTAGGTGACCTTTATCCCACAAAAGAGTTCCCAAGTGATTCGAGTGTTGTATAAAAGGATGGTGTTTGACTTGTTTTATAAAAGGGATTTTGAGTTTTCAAAATTCTAGTTTAGAAAACTTTATGTACCATACATTTGCATGCATTCAAATCCTTGGTACTTTTGTGAAAACAAATTTTCAAGGTTCTTTTTAATAAAACCCATTTTATTATAAAATCATTAATTTTTAATAACCTTTTATTAACCAACTTTAATGATTTTTAAGAACCAATTTTAAGCTTGTTGTTGATTATTAGTTTGTTAAGCATGCATATCAACATATCATCCAAACAACATAAATAAGCAACCACACAAGCACAACATACATAATAATAGGTGCATAACCATAGCCAACTATTTTGACCACACTTGTTAGCCGAAACAAGTGTGCCAAAAGGTCCTTCCTAAAGGGTGAATATTGACACAAGAAATGTGTCATTGAACTCCCACTTGATCCCACATCCAAATGCTTCAAGTCTTCTTCATGTGTTGTGATTTCTTCACTTTCTTTGGTCTTCCAAATGTCTTTAATATTCAGCTCCAAACTCCTTTGGACTTCAAAAATGTGTTTTAGTTATCGGGCTAAAATCCCGTTAAGAACTATTAAGTCCTTTAGGCCCGAAATTAGCCAAAACCAAAACCGCATTTTTGTGTGCATCTTCTTTTACAAAAAAATATCCTAATACATTTTTTTTCTAGTAAAATAAAATGCACCTAATCTATTTATTTACATACCAAATGAAAATAAATAAATTACATAACTTTACAAATGGAAGAACAAAAATAATTAATTATTACAACCTTTGAAATAATTAAATATAAATCATAACACAATCATTCAACATATTCACACAAGGTCATGGCTAGGTTATGAACACCAAAATATATATCCACATATATAAAAATTCAAGAAGCAAAAATGGTTCCCTTTTTACAACCTACATTTTTCGGCCAAGAATGAAAAAACTGAAAAAGTGGGGTTTTGTCCAAACAAAACAATCATCCAAATGACATAATTTTTCAAGATACTTTTATGCATGTATGAAAATAATCTTGAAAAACAAAAGGAGAACCATGAAGAAAAATTTCGGCCATAGGGTTTTAACCAAACCCGAAACCCGAAAATTTCATATCCTATGAAGCATGCACTCATATAAGCGGCTCTGGTACCATTGTTGGGTTTTTCACATGTTTATCAAAGTATTTTATCCATATAAAATAAAAATGCAGCGGAAATAATTATTTAAAACATGTTACTTACAAGATATAAAACCCATTTTATATGAAAAACTGTTGGGATTGAACCCTATCAGAGGAACAGATAATGCAAAGCCAAAACTGGATCAAAGCAGTGGATCCAGAATAAGCAGACGTTTACAGATTAGTTCATGCAAATCTCTCCCCTTGAAAGTGACTTTGTATCTGCTGATCTCCTATCTACTGATCTTACCAAGTGCTGATCCACAACTGCTGCCTTGTATCTACTGCCAAGTGTTAAAGACTGATAGAAGACCAAAGCTCTGCTGACTCAGTCTACTGCCTTGAGTCAAGTACTGCTGATCCGGACAAGCACTGCTGGGTTCACAGCAGTGGAAGGATGCAGCAGCTGTTTATGTGTCTTTTATATAATGTAATGTAATAGCAGTAGTTACTACATCAGTGTTTTGTATAGATCAGAGGTTAGAGTTTGTTAGGAGGTTAGATGTCACTTTCATGGTGACGTCAGCTAAGATGCTCAGTGGTTTGCAAGTGCCTATAAATAGTTCAGTACTTTGTACTGTTCTATTAGCTCTTTCATCACATCGTCTTCTTTGCACGAACAAACTACTGAGCTCTGGCTGAGGGGGAGTTTGCATTCTTACATCAATCATTGTAATCGTTGTTGAAACAAATTCAATCTTTCGATTCATTGTGTAAAGATGTTTGATAAAAGTATTACTCTCGTTTGATTGTATGCAAAGTTTGCTTTCATCTTATTTCCGCTGCACAACTCTTTCATTTCCATCTTAATTACAAACGAAAATACAATCAAAAAGAAACTCAGATCCAACAATTGGTATCAGAGCTTGGACAGTCAAATTTGATTTAACAATCATTTTGACGTAAATAGTTCAGCTCATAACTGTTGATACTGATCGTTTGTTCGTCCGTTGAAAAACAGAGCAAGGATTAATCACCATTAAAGTTGATTTCTCAGTGTCTGTAAAACAACAAGAATGACGTCACAATCTCAGGATGATAAAAACAACATCGGCTCACTTTTTAAACCACCTATGCTAAAAAGAAATGAGTACAACATCTGGCAGAGAAGGATGGGTCACATCCTTGCTCAACAAAGCACAGGTTGTTGGAGGTCTGTCACTTTTGGTCCTCATGTTCCTTCAGTGCCAAGCGCTGAAGATGCTAAAAAGTTCGTTCCAAAACCAGTTGAAAATTACACCGAAACCGATTTTCAAAAGATCGAACTAGATGCTAAAGCGTTTAGCATCATAGCATCAGCGCTTCCTAATGAAATATATGCTGGACTGTTACACTGTAACAGTGCCAAAGAATTGTGGGACGCACTTAAGGAACAGTTTGCAGGTACTGAAGAAGTCATAGAAAACAATAGGGAAATCCTGAACCAACAGTATGAAACATTTTGTCATGTTAGAGGTGAATCACTGACTCAACAATTTGAGCGGTTTAGTTGTCTCATCAGTGAACTGAGGCTTGTTAATACTACCTTTACAAACTCGACTCAAAACAGCAGGTTCCTCAGGTCACTGCCCGAAAAATGGGACACTATAGCCTTTGTCACCAGAAATTCACCTGAGTTCAAGGATCTGACCTTGACCCAACTCCATGGTCGACTCCTGACCTACGAAAGGGAGTTGAACCAGAAAAGGAAGTTACAAGAGTCAGGAAAAGCCGTTGATGATTACACATTCGGTAATACTGCTCTTCTGGGTCAAGAAGAATCTGGGAGCAGTGGTAAGGACCAGGGTTATGATCACTTCATTGACATAACTGCTGGTGCAAATTTTAACAACCCTGATCCTCACTCTGCAAGTTATGCATTCACTGCAAACGAAAACCAGATGTCAGATAATTTAAGCTTTGAACTAAATGATTTGCAACATTTTGATCCCACTGATTTAGAGGAAATGGACATCCTGCACCAACTGGCTTTGCTAAGTGTTAGAACTAGCAAGTTCTACAAAAGAACAGGGAGAAAATTCCCAGGTTTGCATGGGAATCTAAGGGTTGGGTTGGATAAATCGAAAATCAAGTGCTACAAGTGTAATAGGTTGGGACATTTCGCTAGGGAATGTAGGAGTCAAAATACTGGTCCCATAATTACTCATCCTAGCTCAAATCCTAGACCTCAAAACCAAAACACTGTGCACTATGCCCAATATGCCCCAGCAGCTCAAGTGAACACTGCTCACTATGCTGTTGCCCCTGTGCCAGTACATTATGTCCAAACTACTGTTCCACAAATCCAATATGTTCAAACCCCTGTTCCACAGGTACAAGTGCAACCTGTTGCACCTCAAACCACTGCTCCAGCAGCAGCACAACCAGATCAACAAAGTTTTTTCACTCAAGGGTTTGTTGACTGGAGCAGTATGCCTGAAGACCTTAATGATGAAAATTTTGCACTCTATGCTTCTAATGATTCTTCTCATGATGAGTTTTGTTTGATGGCATTAGAGTCAATACAGGAAGGGGTTGAAACTGAGGAGGAACAGCAGTGCTTTGAAACAGTGGAAGAGGTAACTGAAGCAGTGGTTACTGCTGTGGCTGGTGAACTACTGTTGGGAGAAAGTTCAGGTACCCTGATTGAACCAATGACAGATCCATGGTCCATAGAGGACAAAGAAGAAGAAAAAGAAGAAAAGGCTGGTGAAAAGAAGGTAAAAGCTGATGATGATGAAGATCATCAATGTGATTGTGCAATGATGGCAGCTGCCAAGGTATCTCCTCAAGTTCTTGAAAAACTGTGTTCAGACAATTGCATAATTGCTTTTGCTAACATCAAAGAGGTGAATGAAAACCTTCGGGATAAAATCTTAACTGATGAGGTCAAATTTGAAAGCTCTTTAAAAGAACTTAAAAACAAATTGACTGAAAAGAAAAAAGAAATCAGCTGTTTGAAAGAAGAGCAAAGTATAACCAAAACCCAACTTCAAACTATGGTAGAAAAATACCAAGTTTGCAAAAAGGAGTTGGAGTCTGCCCAGATTACTTGTGAAAGATGGGTGGAATCCTGCAAAGGATATGAGGTTATGCTTGAAAAACAGAGAAAAAGCAATGTGAAGTTTGGGGTTGGGTATAGAAAACATGATGATGAAAGCACTGCTTTTGAAAACTCTGTTCAAACCACTGATGTAACCACTGAGTTCATCCCCAAAAACAAGAATGGCCAAGAAGTGAAAATCACTGACAAACTTGGTAACAAAATCACACTTGACAGACCAATGGAATCCTCTACTTTTGTGGAGCTTGAAGAATACCAGTTTAAACCAAAATGGTCTGATGAGTGTGACATTCTTGAAAATTTCAAGCCAATGGACTTTACATCAATTGATGGTGTCAAGGCTCCAAAAGCTAAAGTCATTCCTCTCAAGGACATCCCAGCAGTGGTTAAAACCTCTGCTGCAAAGGAGTCTGAAAAGAGAAAGAAGAAAGAAAAAATTGATAACTTGTTTTGTGAATTCTGTGAAAAAAGGAATCATCTAACAAAAGATTGTTTCCATTTGAAAGCTTATGATTTAAACAAAACAAGTATCATTGTTTCAGCAGAAAGCTGCATTGTTTGTGGTAAAACAAACCACAAAACTCAAGCATGTGTGTATCTCAAAAACTTTGATGTGAAAAAGAATGAGTACATGGCGAAAACATCCTTGAGTTCATCATCATCATCCACCTCATCATCTGTCAAGTTCACCAAGAAACAACCACTGTTTGTGCCAGTTCAAACAGCTGTTACAAAACAGCTGAACCAAACATCTGTCAAAAGAGATGTTCAGGTTACTGATGCACCCCCTGCCAATCAGTTCAGAAAAAGCAGAGAAAAACAGTCTTACCAAAGGATTCCTCACGTTTATAAGGCCTACAAAAGGACCTCTAAACCCAAAGTGAACAAGCATCCTTTTGGTTACCAGCAGATGATTGGTCAGGACCCACAACAGTGGTTAGAGAAACACTGTCCTAAAACAGTTTAAACCCCTGACCTAACCACTGTCCATCATCTTGCATCCATCCCAGACACTGTTGAGACCCCATCCAAAGCCTTGTTGGCTTTGGAGACCTTAATGAACTAATCCTTTTACTTCATGTGCAGGGAGCTTCTGCATGCTTTGATAGTCTTTGGTATGTAGATAGTGGAGGCTCCAGGCACATGACAGGATGTAAAGCCCTCCTCAAAGACTTTAAAATTCATGGTGGGGTGATATATCCTTTGGGAATAATAGTAAAGGGAAGGTTCTGGGGTCTGGTACAGTGCAATCTGGAAATGTAAAATTTGAAAATGTCAATCTAATAGACAATCTAAAATTCAACCTTCTGAGTGTGTCCCAAATGAGTGACAAGGGATTTGGGTCATTCTTCACAAAAGACTGTTGTAGGATTGTTGGACCAGAAATGGTCAAAAAGATTGAAGCAATAATCAAAACTGGTCAAACTAAACTTGTTGCTCAAAGAAGTGGCAATGTTTATGTTGTTGACATGTCAAAAGAGTGTCCCAGAGCTGATGCCTGTCTGTTCTCAACTGCCTCTAACAAAGAGACAGAACTTTGGCATAGAAGGCTGGGACACACAAATCTTAAGACAATCACAGAAATTTCAAAAAATGGTTTGGTGAGAGGCCTACCACAAAAATTGTTTTCATGTCCTGAACATTGCATTTCCTGTTTAAAAGGAAAACAGCATAAAAGTTCTTATAAGTCCATTGAAGAGTCCAAAACAACCCAGTGTTTGCAAATGCTACACATGGATTTGTTTGGCCCAGTTCAAGTCATGAGCCTTAAAAAGAAAAGATATTGTTTGGTTATTGTTGATGACTTTTCTAGGTTCACATGGACTTTCTTTTTGCACTCAAAAGATGAAACTGCAGGCATTTTGCAAGACTTTGTAATACAGGTTGAAAAGCAATTTGACCTTCCAGTGAAAAGCTTCAGGAGTGACAATGGCACAGAATTCAAAAATAGGGAGTTGGATGCCTTCTGTGTGAAGAAAGGGATTGTAAGGCAGTACAGCATCCCAAGAACACCAGAGCAGAATGGGGTAGTGGAAAGGAAGAACAGAACTCTGATTGAGGCTGCCAGAACCATGCTTGCAGATTCAGGTTTGCGTTTAACTTTCTGGGCAGAGGCAGTAAACACTGCTTGCTATGTTCAGAACAGAGTTTTAATAAACCCCAGGCACAAAAAGACTGCCTATGAAATTCTGTATAAAATTAAACCACTGATCTCATATTTCAAAGTGTTTGGCTGCCCATGCTTTATTTTGAACTTAAAAGATTCCATTTCAAAATTTGCAGCCAAAATTGATTGTGGTTATCATCTGGGATACTCAACCACTGCCAAGGCCTACAAAGTGTTTAATACACGGACCAAGGCAGTGGAGGAGACTTTGAATGTTAAGTTCAATGAACTTTCATCAATGAAAATCCCAGCAAACCCTGCAGATCTGTTTGATCTTGAAAAATTCACTTTTGAAAATACTGCTGTCAAGACTAACAGTGCAGGTCCATCAGAGGATACAACACCAGACTATGGGTATGAAATCATCATCCCTCAAAGGTCTGCCACAAAGGGAAAAGCATCAGCTGTTCAAAACAGTTGTCAAAGCTCAACCACTGCTACCTCAACAGTTGTTGACCAAAGTAGCCCATCAACCACTGCTTCCACATCCTCAAACACTGCTGACAAAAGTCCTCAAACAGTGGATAAAAGTCAGCAGTTGTCCACCTCATTACCTCCTATACCACCACCTTTTGAAGCCACTGCTGGATCATCAAAGTCCCCAGCAGTGGTTAGCTCAGATGATACACATTTGCAGCCTTCACCAACCAATGCCATCATACCATACCAAGGAGATTTAATCTTCTTGAGATCTCATCCACCTGATCAAATCATTGGCAACATAAATGAAGGGGTGCTCACAAGAAGCCAAACCCAAAACATTTGTCTTTTTGCTGGTTTTCTATCACTCCATCAGCCAGTCAAGTACCAAGAGGCACTGAAAGACAACAGCTGGGTAGAAGCCATGCAAGAGGAGCTCCAACAGTTTAAAAGACAACAAGTATGGGAGCTTGTACCACTGCCAGAAGAGGTTAGTCCCATTGGCACAAAGTGGGTCTTCAAGAACAAAACTGATGAAAGGGGTATTGTTGTCAAGAATAAAGCCAGGCTTGTGGTTCAAGGTTACAGACAGGAAGAGGGGATTGATTATGATGAAACATTTGCCCCTGTTTCAAGATTAGAAGCAATTAGACTGTTCCTGGCCTTTGCTGTCAACCACAACATGAAGGTGTTTCAAATGGATATCAAAAGTGCTTTCCTCTATGGTACAATTCAAGAAGAGGTGTATGTTTGTCAACCTCCAGGTTTTGAGGATCCATTTTATCCAGATCATGTCTACAGGCTAAACAAAGCCTTGTATGGCTTGAAACAAGCACCAAGGGCCTGGTATGAAACTCTTTCCAACTTCCTACTCTCAAATGGTTTCAAAAGAGGTACCATTGATAAAACACTGTTTTTAAAATGGAGAGGGAAGGATTTAATGATTGTCCAGATTTATGTGGATGACATTATTTTTGGAAGCACATGTAACTCAATGTGTGAAGAGTTTAGAGAACTCATGACAGCTGAGTTTGAAATGAGTGCAATGGGTGAGCTGCAATGCTTTCTTGGTCTCCAAGTACAGCAAATGCAAAATGGAACTTTCATTCATCAAAGCAAATATGCTAAAGAACTTTTAACCAAATTTGATATGAATGATTGTAAACCATGCAGCACACCCATGGCAACAAATAAGCTGGTCATGTCTGATGAAAAAGATGAGCTGATTGACCAAACACTTTATAGAAGCATGATTGGGTCTTTATTGTACCTAACTGCATCTAGACCAGACATCATGTTTGCAACATGTGTCTGTGCAAGAAGTCAATCAGCTCCCAGAAAATCAAATCTCATTGCTGTAAAAAGGATCTTCAGATACATAAAAGGTGCTCCCACACTTGGTATCTGGTATCCAGCTAATGGGAACATCAAGCTTTCAGGTTTCTCAGACAGTGACTTTGCTGGCTGCCACACAACAAGGAAGTCCACATCAGGAGGGTGCCAGTTTCTAGGTGATTGCTTAGTCTCATGGCAAAGCAAAAAGCAAGCAGCTGTTTCAACATCCATTGCTGAAGCTGAATACATTGCTGCTGCAAGCTGTACAGCCCAACTCCTGTGGCTTCAAAATCAGTTGCTGGATTTTGGTATCACTGCCTTAAAGACACCACTCATGTTGGACAGTCAGGCAGCAGATAATATCATCAAAAATCCAGTTTCCCATTCAACCACCAAACACATCGACATCAGACATCACTTTGTGAGGGATTGCTATGAAAAAGGTTTGATTTCTCTGCATCATGTCCCAACTAAAGCTCAGCTAGCTGATGTGCTCACAAAAGCACTTGATACAGCCACTTTTGAAAGCTTGGTCTCTAGAATTGGGATGCTGAACATGGAATAACAAGCAACATCTTGCTTTTCCATGAATAAAAGCAACAAAATGTTTTCAGAAAATCAAAACTCCATCCTTAAAAATAGCCAAAAATGAAATTTTTCATTAAATCCTTAAAAGTCTGCCATTAACCACTGATTGTTCAAAAGTCTGCTCTAATTGAAAAGTCTGTCCACTGCTGAAAGTCAACCCCTGCTCTCTCATTCCTTTGATAAACTCTGTTGCTCAAAAACAGTGTCTTATCCACTAATATGCTATCCACTGATAGTGAAAATCATCCACTGCTTTCATACCACTGCCTTCATTTGTCCCTATCACACAAGTACTGTCCTTCACTTTCAACAGGGGTTGTCACGTGGGCAGTACATATTGGTCAGACCTTTTGTAACGGCTGCCACCTCAGCATTCACTTTCTTCCCTATAAAATCCCCCACTCACCATCAAAACAGGGTTTTACTGTCGAATTGAATTCTTAAAAATTCTCTTCTCAAAGCAGTTTTTCTTCACATTTCTTCACAAATTTCTTCGATCAATCATCCTCAAAATGACAAAATCAAAGAAATCTTCAAAACCCTCATCCAAATCCTCATCGAAAACAGCCTCTCAAGAGGCAATCTCCACTGAAATTCCACACAAACCATCTCACAATCTCCTGGGTCTTCTCACAAAACCAGGAACCACCAAAGTTTTCGATTCCATCATTGATCTCATGGCAAAATCAAAGTACAAAACCTTGATCACTGCCGATGCACCAATCTATTTGGCGACCCAAAGGGAGTTCTGGAAAAATGCAACCCTTGAAAAACAAGGAGACACTGCAACCACCATAAACTCTTCGATAAAGGGAAAAGCTGTCCAAATCACGCCACAATCCATTTCAGAGGTCTTTCAACTCGGTGATCAGGAAGGTAAAATTTCTTTCACTAAAACCGAGTTACAAACTGACTTCATTGAGAGAGGGTATGAAGCCACAATGATGAAGAAAATTACCTTAGAAAAAGGTTACTTTCCTTCTGCAACCAGATTTTTATTTCATACCCTCCTACTGTGTGTTTCAAACAAAACCACTTCTTTTAATGAAATCCCTTTAAAGATTCAAAATCTGGGATATGCTATTCTTCAAGGAGAAAATTTTAACTATTCTCGGGAAATTTTCAAAGATTTGGTTAATAATGTTGAAACAAAATCATTCTTACTGTTTCCAAGGTTTTTAAGTTACTATTTTTCAAAGAAATTCAGTAAGGATGATTTAGCTGTAATAAACCAGGGTGATCCTACTCAAATAAACAGTTTAACTACTGAAACTTTTTCAAGGATGTTAGCACCCTGCAAAACACAAGCAGAGGTGCCTGAGCAGATTTTAGCAGTTACAATTGCTCCTCAGGTATCTGCTGCTGAGCCCACTGCTCAAGGTGATCAAAGCAGCAGCACAACTGTTTTGAAACCCACACCTAAAATCACCAAAAAGCCCACAAAAAGAAAAACACAAAAACCCCCCCAAAACCATCAAAAAGGCATCTCTGGAGGATGAGATACCAGAGCTCCTGCCAGTGACAACACAAAAGTCACAAGAAACCACTGCTGCTACTTCCTCACAGCAGTTGGTACAAATATCTCAACCCATAGCTGAAACTCCTCCTATTTCTTCACAAAAAGAACAGGTTGTACAAATAGGGTCTCCACATCATGATGCTCTGGAAACACTTGTTTCTATCATCCACAGTCCAATGCCCGGGACACATCCTATTTCTACACCAACCATCACATCCACAATTCCCTCACCAATAAAACCACTGTTGGATGCAATTGATTTGAACCAGGCATTATCCAGTCCTTCTCAATCACCTATTAATGAGAATATACCTCAACAACTGACTGGGTCTGCTGCATCAATCTTTGCTAACCCACCAACACAACCTGAGGAGGTTACACCCCTTGAGTTACAAGTAACTTTTGGTGGTATTCCAAGCGAAGCAGCCACTACAACTGTTACACCCACTGGGTTACATTTGGACAGTGGTTACATTCATAAGACTTCCTTGGAGGCAATTCCTTTTATAGCACCTCTGCCAACCACCAGTGGATTTATTTATCCTACTGGCAACATCAAAAGGTTGTCAAGTGTTGAAGGAAGAAGACCCCAGTACCAAGAAAAAGGGGCATCAGTGGTTAATGTTTGGAGTATATTCCCTACATCTACCACTGATAAAACCACTGCTAGTGGGAAATCAGATGATCCCATTAACTTGGGTGATGGTTTAAAGTACCAGAAATTGACGGATCGTATTGCAAAGCTTGATAACTCTGTTGCAGAACTCAAAGATATGCTACAACAGGTGTTACAAGTTCAAAAGGTACAATCAACTGCTGTTCCACCTCAAGCATCTGCTTCACAAAGGGCACCTGCTACAAATGAGCTCTGGAATCTATTTCAATCTTTTCTCCAAAAACAAGCACAATTAGCAGATCAGCAATATGAAAAACATGTACAACAGCTGAGAAATGCAATGGAGTCAAGGTTCATGAACACTCAGGCTGATTTAAAGGCTCTCAAAACTCAGATCTTGCAAACCACTGGCACTGCTCCTCCAAAAGTCCGATACATTTATCAACTCCCAGAAGATAATGCCAAAAAGGGGGAGAAAATTAAGGAGTGGAAAAGGAAGGGTATAGAAGATGGTCTTTATCTTGAACCAGAGAATTCAAACATGACCAAAAAGATCCCTTTGCCAGATGGCAGCAAGAAGATTGATGTGACAACAAATGCACTAGCAGAAGCAGTTGCTAGTGTGAAAAGAGATAGAGAGGCCAAAAGAAAAGCCAGGGTGGACAGAATGGATCATCCAGATCAGGGTACTTCTGGGTCAAGGGATCATGAAAATCCTGTTGAGGAAAAGAAGAGGCCTACTAGAAAAGTAAGGCAACCCAAATCCATTCCAACCAGACGTTCAAAGTCTGCTCAAAAACCACCATACAAAACAGCTGATGCAACAGTAGTTACAAAAACTACTGCTTGCCAAACAGTTGTTCCATCAACACACACCACTTCAACACACACAACATCCACTGCTTTACCATCATCACCACCAAAAACAACACCTGCTGACATACAGCAGAAGACAGCAGATGTTATAACATCTGTTGTAATGACAACAGTGGTTGAAACACCAGTTGTTTCAACAGCTGTTAGTCGATCACAATCCACTGCCACTACATCTACCACCACTGTTCCATCCAAAGCATCATCAGTCCCTCCTACAAAAAGGATAAGACTAATTCTCAAAGATGATGACACATCACCACCACAAACATCTTCAAAATCTTTAGCTCTTGTCACAATACCAAAACCTGTTCCTCTCTCTTCAGTTCCAATGTACAAGCCCTTACCTCCTGCAGGTGTTCAATTTCCTCTTGAACTAGCAGCTGTTAGAGATGAAATAAAATCCTTCTACTATGAGGATGACCCTGCCAAAAGGAGTTTGCCATCAATAAAGGGATATCCTTGGCCTAAAAATGTTGATGAATACTTGGAAATCAAAGCCAAGCAAGCAGAGGATATCTCAAAAAGAAACACACAAGGGAAGTCTGACAAAGAAATTTCAAGAAATTATCAATATCTGCTCACACAAGTCAGATCCCTAGAGCAATTTGCAAAAAATGTTAGTCAACAAATTTCTGAACGAGCAGCTGAATCTCTGAAGAAAGACTACATTGAAAGCATCATGGCTCACAAAAAGTACAAAGGAGAAAGATATATGTACAAAGAGTGGATTGTTCCTGAGCTTGAAAATGAAGCTGCAAGAATTCAAGACATGATAAAAAGGAAGGTCACTCACACTCCTCCTAACTGGGCAAAGTTTAGAAAGAATGTACCTGACAAACAGGTAGAACTGCAGAGAATGAAAGAGGAACTGGTAGCTGCTGATTATGGAAACAAAAGACAAGTGGCTAGATGGAAAGAAGATGTGGTCAGAGCTACTTACAAACAGTTGGAACAATTAAGAAAGAAAGATCCCACAGTTCCACAAAAGCCTGACTATTCCAAAGCAGCGGTTTCAAAAAGACCACCAAAGCTGCAAGTCAAAAGAACCACTGCTCCAGCTGGTGCTGCCATCTACAAAAGAAGGAGCAAAAACCAGTTTAGCATGAAAACAATTCAAGATCTTTTAGCCGGAGATGCCATTGGAAAAGCTGGCATGGAAGTAATGATAAAAGAAGATCTTGAATTGGAACAATCTGCAATCGCTGCTCAGCCAGCTATGAACAGGCCAGCCTCACCAAATACTTCTGCAAATAAACATCTCCCAAGAAACCCACCAGGCTCAAAAATACAAAAGTGGGAAACTGACAAACAGACCTGCGTATTGACTTTGCTCAGGTCTGGTGGAGGAGTGGAGAAAATATCAAGGGAACAAGCTCTTGGCCTGAGTCTTGAAGATTTGCAGGATCTCCTTGATCTTCCACTCAGCAGGGATGATGAAGATACAGATGCCCTAGACTTTGAATTACAATTTAAAGGTCAGATAAGGGAGCTGTTGTTGAGGCAATAAAGATTTCCACAAATAATGAAGAGTTTTGGCATTATCTGTTCCAGGGGGAGATTGTTGGGATTGAACCCTATCAGAGGAACAGATAATGGAAAGCCAAAACTGGATCAAAGCAGTGGATCCAGAATAAGCAGACGTTTACAGATTAGTTCATGCAAATCTCTCCCCTTGAAAGTGACTTTGTATCTGCTGATCTCCTATCTACTGATCTTACCAAGTGCTGATCCACAACTGCTGCCTTGTATCTACTGCCAAGTGTTAAAGACTGATAGAAGACCAAAGCTCTGCTGACTCAATCTACTGCCTTGAGTCAAGTACTGCTGATCCGGACAAGCACTGCTGGGTTCACAGCAGTGGAAGGATGCAGCAGCTGTTTATGTGTCTTTTATATAATGTAATGTAATAGCAGTAGTTACTACATCAGTGTTTTGTATAGATCAGAGGTTAGAGTTTGTTAGGAGGTTAGATGTCACTTTCATGGTGACGTCAGCTAAGATGCTCAGTGGTTTGCAAGTGCCTATAAATAGTTCAGTACTTTGTACTGTTCTATTAGCTCTTTCATCACATCGTCTTCTTTGCACGAACAAACTACTGAGCTCTGGCTGAGGGGGAGTTTGCATTCTTACATCAATCATTGTAATCGTTGTTGAAACAAATTCAATCTTTCGATTCATTGTGTAAAGATGTTTGATAAAAGTATTACTCTCGTTTGATTGTATGCAAAGTTTGCTTTCATCTTATTTCCGCTACACAACTCTTTCATTTCCATCTTAATTACAAACGAAAATACAATCAAAAAGAAACTCAGATCCAACAAAAACCCAATCCCCGGATCCATATACGAACATGCATGCTATCAAAAATAAAAACACAACCATAGGGTGTTTAGAATACTACCTTCCAAGGAATAAAGGATATGAAGAAGATGATGCTTCTTGAACGGTTTCATTCAAGTGTAGAAGACCTCAAGCTTGTATACCCCAAGCCTTCCAACAAACACCTTATGTTTAGCTAGGATTTCTACACTTATGAACTCACTTGAAAAACCCTTATGAAGACCAACTCTTGGCCGAAATCATCTAGGGAATTTTGAGAGTTCTTGCACTAGAAAATCACTTGAGAAAACCTCTAAGATGGCACCCATGTTGGCCGATTTTTTTAGAGAGCTTTTACAAGTCTTCCCATCTTTTTTTTGTCATACAAAATGCTTATAACATTTGAGAGAATCTTGGCCACCCAACATGCCCAATCAAGATGCATCTAACCATGCAATTTGCATGCAATGTGATTGGCCAAAACATTTAGGGAAGACCACCCAATCAACACACATGCAAATGCATGAAATCTCATTGGACCAACAATTTTTTGGGAAGACCCCATGGGGGGGTGGCGGCCCACTTTATTTTTTTTATAAAAAAAAACTCAATTTCTTTTATAAAATAATTTAAGTCTTGATTAATTTTATAACTTTTATAAAATTATAACATTTCATGTTATAAGACTTATATAGCTTTTATTATGTTATTTAACCCATTAAATAACAAGATATAATATTCTCTCAAAATAAATTATCCATATAATTTATTGGTTTGTAAAGTACAATTATTTAGAAAACCAATTTCTAAATATTGTAAGTGTTAATATTTATTTGTTTGATCATATCACAAATAAATATTCTAAGTGTTTGTCTAGCTTGTATTTGGGTATGACTCGACTTGGATCATAACGTACTAGCCACATCAATTTAATATGTGTCTTGGGCATACAGAGTCCAACACGTATGAGTTAGATAAAACTTGGTACAACCATTCATTCGATAATTGAGATTACACTCTACCACGTAGGGTTATTTTATAATACGAACCAAGAATCATGTGTATAAAAACTTTAACTCTCGAACATTTCCTTAGAGGTTTACCTTCTAATAAATCCTCACATACGATAGGGAACACGACTGAGGGCAAGACTCATTCAAATATCCTTTCAAATGTTCATCATATTTTACATTCTACTCAACCCCTCTTTATGTAACATTCCACCTTTAATAGTTACGCATTCTTATATTTTCATTCTAACTTCCTTCAACGTTAACCTTTCACATCTTCCATATGGTTCTTTCTAATTATTCTAAATTTGGCATACTAAGCGAGTACCCCGCTTTCTTAACAGTTCCTACCTTTTCCTTCCTTTCTACTACCCATTTTCTTTTTCGATATGCGGGTCGACTCTTACCATCTTTCCATCATGACATTTCAAGACATCTAATAACTGTACTTTACAATAAACAAGAATTTAGAGCCGCCATAATTTTCTTGTATTGATATGAAGATTATAATTCATTTACTAGCATTATAAGTCATTTACTTCTGCCTTCCAAGTTACTAACCATACTTGTTCCTTCACTATGCCGTTAGACACAATAATGCTCATCATGAGCCTACTACTTAATTCCTCTATTATTAATATCATCATTCTTCCTAGTCACCTCCTCTAGTGACGTAAAAACTTTGACTACTAATGTATGTGTGTGTGTATATACATATACATATACTTGCCTCAAACATTTAGTAACTCTATTACTATTAGTTGCTTGTTAATCCATTCCTACAGTATGGACTAATTCGCACATTTCTACTTCCTTATTGATTTTAGACATACTTATGTAAACGTTGTTCTTGCCATCCCATTTCTTTTAAATCCTCTACTAGTAAGTGCATCACGTAATTATGTTTACATGTTGAGCCACCTCCTCCATTCTTGAAATTCATTCATATCTTTTAAACGTTCGAATTCAATCATACTTGTTATCATCTTACCATTTCTTACAAAAATCTCTATCCTCGTCGGTGCTTAAATCATCCATCTAGGTCTTTGCCCATTATTCATTCTACTAACATTTACTTTTATTTGACAAAATTTTCATCCTTAGGACCATACCACACTCGAAATTCTATCATCCTTTCATGTTCAATACTTTCTAAGCTTAATTGTAATTATCATTCCTACCTTTTATTACATTCTAAGACCATACCATCCTCTTCCGTAATCATTGCTTTTATTCCTTCCTATCGTGTCATTTGTTATCGTTTGTATTTCCTTCGTCCGTCATCTACATTAAGCATTCTCTACATTAATAATTTTCATTTCACTTGTACATCATCATCAACATCGGTCACGATAGGCCATATCATGCACGCCTTTCGTCCATAGGGGAATAGAATCCCTCATCCTCCTTTACTTTCTCGCACCATCCGCTACTCGGAACATATTTTGTTAATAATTTCTTCGTTTTCGTCAGCCATCTACTATATCATTCGAGATCACTATTAAAATTTATTCTTTGGTTATGTTCACTTCATTCTAGGATTTTAAAATTTTATACTTTCCTTTCTTTCATGCTAGGTGTTAACGGTCCTTTATGACCACACCACATACCTCTCATAATAGGGTTGATAAACCCAACTAGAACTTCTTCATTCACGACTTTCCTACCATATACGTTCTTACTTCGAAACATTTCGATATGACCCGGTTGACATTTAGAGGATCCTAATTATCATAGGTTGCATTTTTGGAAGCTTAACGAAACTATTGGATTTGCCTTAAGAAATATTCTACAACATAGTTTAGGAAATATGTTAATATGCTTAACATATTTCAATGACTTTCATTCTCTTACTTATTACACATTCGTTAATTTCATACACTTTTCACTTCGTTACATGTAACTTCATGCCATCATGCTTACGTCTTATTGGCCTTTGTCCTTTTAATTATGGTTATCATGCTTTTATTTCATAATTCTTGGTGTTAATAGCAACTTCGTCACCATACCGCATTCTTTTCATCATTCTCGGTGTTAAACTCATCATCGTCATCATCATTAGTGTCATCGTTTTCGTCATCATTTGTATCGTCATTATCATCATTATTGGTATCATCATTATTGGTATCATCATTATGGGAATTTAAAATTCCCTAAGGTTCCCTTTTACATTCATGTACCATACTTTTCATTGATTCGTAATCATGGACCAAACTTAGTTCAAATGATCCCTTTCTATCTTATACTACTTTCTAGAAGTTTATTGAGACCTTTAGACGCGTTTTATGGCATTCAGAAGCTCGGAATGCATCAATAAGACAAACAAAATAAATCAGAAAACTAAGTCCAGTGAGTGGCGTCGGGCCACAAGACGCGTAGACAGCATATTTGGGCGTCTGGGTCTTTCTGAATCATTCATGGGTCATCGGAGACGGGCCAACTGGGCGTCGGCGATGCTAAGCCATCAGCCAAAACGCTGTTGTGCTTGATTTTTACCCATTCCGACCCGTTCCCGAGTCCCGTAACATCCGAACTTGCCCCGGGGCATCCAAATTTACCATTTCCAGGCATTACCCCATACCAAAACTCCACATCCCTTCCCTTAACCTTTCCCGATAAAATGAAACTTAGAAAATATAATACTAAATTCGTACCTTAACCGCGTCTTGGAGCGAACACACACCACTTCTTGAGCTTTCGGTTTGAGTCCGAGCACCCTATCCCGTGCTCGAATCCCTCAAACCTGGGCTCTGATACCAACTTGTAACGCCCTTATTTCACATTCAAATATAAAAATAATAACATACAAATTTTAACAAAAATCGGCCATGACCCGTTCGTAACATAAGCGATTCCCTGCTTTTAACAATCATCATTCAAACTGAATTCTACGACACATTCCAAAAGACATAAAAGTTGTAACCATTACATCATAATAAAAAAACATCCATTAACCAAAAGACACTATCACCCTTTAAAGAACTTTGACGAGCGGAAGCAATTAAATGGCGCGATGTGTGTTCGTTCCTCCGGTTTAAGATTTGCTCCAAAAGACTATTTACCTACAACATTCTTAACAAGTCAACTAAATATGCAAAACAATAATCTAACATATTCATTCTTTTATTTCAACAGTTATCATTCTTTTGTTTTTAATCATACATACTTTTTCATCTAACGGGTCTTTATTATCAAACCAAGTCCACACACTAAGACTTGATCCAAGACCCGTCTAACTTTCTAACATCCTCCATTAATTCAACCCGTTCACACGGTTCGACTACATGACTTTCCAACATACATTCTATTAGTACGACCCGTTCATACGGTTCGACTACATAACATTCCAACATACATTCTATTAGTACGACCCGTTCATACGGTTCGACTACATATCATTCCAACATACATTCCATTAGTAAGACCCGTTCATACAGTTCGACTACATAGCATTCCAGCATACATTCCATTAGTACGACCCGTTCATACGGTTCGACTACATAGCATTCCAACATACATTCCATTACCACGACCCGTTCATAACAAGTCTTTACTTAAACCATTACGACATCATACTTTCCAAATATTTTGACCCACTTGAAGCGGGTCATTACACATTCATTACTATTGCATTTCTTATCCATTTTCCAATATTCAACATATCACAATTCTACCATGAACAATCATACAACGCTACACTAGGATTCATTTACCAAAACTAACGTTCGTAAATCTACATGAAGGGAGAATTAAGTTCATATGAACTTACCGTGATTTTGCGTTTCTAGCGCTTTGGATTGACTTGTTCCTTCATCTTTCTTTGTTCCTACATGTCACAACTTCATACACTTAGCTTTCTTACGACTTCATTACTTAGACATTCTTTGATGTACATTGTGATGTTAATTACTCGTATACATTTTTCCATCATCATATTACATTAACTTAGCAAGTGTTCATGTAAAATCACAATAAATTCCAATTAAGGCATTTCATCGAACACGTGGTGTGCGTACTATCTACAAAGCATAATGTATCGATACCTTAAGCTCATCTTCCATATTTCATCCATTGATTAACATAACAAATCTCTAACTTCATAATTTGTCATTCTAACAATAAACATTTAGTTCTACATCAAATACTCATCAAGCTATCATCATCATATTTATTCAAACATCAACAACATATTAATTTTTGCTTATAAACACCACTAATCTTAATCATTCTACAACATAAAAATGGGTTCTTCCCCAAATCATCATTATAGACAAAATTAAACATATCTTAACAATCTACATATTCATAACAACTAACATTCATGCTTAATTTTACACTACATTCACGGATTACACAAAACCCATCAAATCGAACATCACTAAAACACCAAATTCGACTTACTTGATGTTAGAAACACTTAGGTAATCAACATTCCTGGTTCATGCATTCAATTAGCCTCCAATTCCCCTTTCAATTTGATGGATTTATGTTGTTAGGGTTTTGGTTCATCCCCTACTCTCTCTCTCTCTCTCTCTCTCGATCATACGCCCACATCCCCACACACTGACCAAGTTTTTATTTTATGAAATTCTTATTTCATATTTTCATTTCCAGCCCCTTCTCTTTTTAAAACATGTCACATTCCTACTTCACATTCTAACTTGGTCATCTTTCCTTTGGTTAACTTAGGTTATAAATATACATTTTAAACTTACCATCATTTTCTTACGGTATGTCACACCCCGAATTTCCACGTGTCACCGGTGGGCCCGGTAGGGGAGTATCGTGACGTGGTTGGCAACATAATAGTCAAACAACACAATATTTAAATGCACAGCGGAAGCAAAGTATAGATTTAATTCAACCATCGATATTGTAATATTAAGTATTACAAATAGTCGAATATAAATCCACAGGTAGATCAAGTTTAAAAAGGAAACAAATGTTCAACAGTTATGACATCCAAGCTGGCGAGACTTAATGTGGATGCTAGGAGACAAGCCAGCCTATTTCGCGTAGTACCTGCACTTAACCTTTTAAGAAAATACGTCAGTTTACACTGGTAAATACAATCAACCGACTCATTTTGAAAAGAGTTTAAGAAAATGCATTTAAGGCACAAGGCACAAATAATATTTTATAACTTGGGATAATTATTTAAATATATAATACTTGTATGGATTTACATGTTCCTTATGCGTTCAGTAGCCCGGGTCGAGCCGGGTTAAAGATCAATTAACACACCACTTTATTTATGAGACACTAACAGGTGTACGCCTACACCTGAGTGCTGAGGTCGTGGCCATTTCGTAAAATGATGCCAGGGATATCCGGGACACGGTCATTAACCCCCCAAAGGCTTTAAGTAAAACAAAACAATATTAAACGAGACGTCTCAATACTTTCATTATCATTTATTCAATCAAAGATTCAACGTCCCGACCAAGCGGTATTTTATATACCGTACCCCAAGCCCGTATAGGGAAAATAAGTTAAAAGTATTTACCTGAGTAAGTATAGTTCAGAATTCAGCGAGTGCAAATATCTTTTACTGGTTCTCCTATTCTGGAACGAAGGTTTATAATAACCTATTAGAATCCTAACGGGTCTTTAGTTAAGCTTATGCTTAGACCGGTTAGTTTTAAAGATACGGTTCGTACGCACGATTAAGCGAAGACCGGATAGAATGTGATTTAGACCCGACAAGTTTGAAGACTTGCTTAATATGGGTATATGATACACATTCTGGATTTTGAGATAAAACCGATAAGGTTTGACCCGTTTCGGCTAATTTATGTAAACTAGTTACATAAACCGAACCGAATGCGCGTGAAGCGTAACGGGTATCCGTAAGAGTCCTAAACAGGTTCCCTAAGTTAATACACCTTAAATAAGTTGTGATATCAGTAGGATATCACCCATGATGCCCAAAACGAGTTTAATCTCTTAATAAGTCCCGTAGGGGTATTTTGGTCATTTTAAAGATTATAAAAGGATTAAATTAGGTTTCTATGAACCGGGTCTGATTACATCAGTAAAATAGCTTATATTAACAGGTTGTAACATTTGGTTATAAGTCTTATATGTTAAAATAGTTTTAAACCCAAACTATGCGTATAATACGCGTATAAAGCCGTTTTAAGCGACGTACGGTTTAAATACGATTCTGAGTTTCCTGATCAGTTAAACAGGTTCAAAACACTCTAATTAATATTTAAAATCAGTAGCAATTGGATTGGCGTTAAAAGGATTTGTAAAACTCATTTTATGGCTGAAAAGGGTATATTCGGTATTAACCGAATTAAGGCGCTAATCCAAGCTTATGATCAGTTTAAAAATAATTAAAAATCTTCAAAAATACCAAAATATTATATTACATCAGTGAGTAAAAGGTTTGGTGTCAAAAATTGGGTTTAGATAGGCTTTACGCTAATGACGTCATTTATGTATTAAGAATCGCCATAATTACGTCATTAAGCATAAGTCCTAATCTAGACCTCCGATTATCGTGAAATTTTCGGGACATGCATAATAATCAATAACTAAGATTATGGCATTTCCACTTTTCCCAAAATCTCGTTTTATGGTCATAAGGGCATTACGGTCATTATTTAGGCGATTAACGGAAACATCGGACGATTAGGGATTCGAGTGGTATAAACGCAGAGGTTTATACACACGTGTATCTAGGTCCTAAAGGAACCTTAAGGCATGTCTAAACCTATAAGAATCGGGTCAGAACTGAGGTCAACGCAAAAGTCAAACTTTTGCGTCTTTCGGCTCCGAATCGGTTCTAAATAGAGAGTTGTCGAATCAAACAAGCGTAGACAAGTTTTTATACTTATTTTCAGTTTATATGAGTGTTAAAACAGATTACACGCCCTCCGTATCATTAAATATGCGATTATCATTTCTGTTGACTTTTCGGGTAACCTTTGACTCGACAAACGACATAGTTAGGATTAAAATCAGTGAGAGCCCTTTTAGGGTTTTAATACTCATATAATTACCAACTCGTAACAACTTTCGTTTCGACAAATCTCTGGATCGTTTGTGTTTTATCGCCAAGTCAAACCGTAGTTACGACGGTTTGATTTCTAGGCTATAAACGATGTAAAACTGAATCGAGAAGGATTAAGAGCACTTACACAAGTCTAATGGATGATATGGAAGTCTTGTGAATGACCCGTAAGCTCCTTTGATGTCCAGAAGTTGATATGTGTTTGTATGTTGAACACGAGACTATCGACAAGGACTTTGATCTTTCTTCTTTGATTCCAAATGGGTGAATGATGATCAATGATGAATGTATATGGCTTTTATAAGTTGTATACTAATGTATACCAGCCCCTAGTATCGAAAACCATCAATATAAGTCGGTTATAAGGCACGAACAGACACCTGCCCATGCAGCAGGTCATTTTCTGCATCTGGGGTCCTAAAGCGGCCCGCTTTAGTTTTTGTAAATCCTCAGGCGGGCCGCCTGAGGCTTCTGATCAGGTTAACATGTTTTGTTTATTGCATTTTGGTCCCCGGGTCCCCCGAAAGGTCGTTTTCAAGCCCAATCTTGCATAAGAAGCTTTGATATTTAATATTTGGGGCTTTAAGACTTATACCCACTTTGTCAAGTCCTCGGGTAACTTTGTGATCACCCGAAAAGCCCTAAATTTCAATGTTGACGGCTCTAACCCTTGCACACGAATTTTATCACAACTTGCTCATACGATAACGAAACTTGGTGAAATTTTTATGGTACATTCTAGTGAGCATAATTAATTGTTACAAAGCTTCGGGTTTGTCAAAAGGTCACTCAGAGGTATATCTTTAACATGTTGACACAATTAACCCCTGTAGTTTGTAATCTCTCACTTTCTTTCACAATTCGCTTCGTATGATCCGTGATCTATTCGTTTTAGGTTATAAACATTATGTAGGGTTATTGCAAAGTATCTTTATTCGTTGTTGACACTTTGAACCCTTATACTTACACAGTTTCACTGTCTGTCAACTTTAGTCCTCCACGAACATTCTTTCACACGTTCAAACACTATGACACGTGTCAAGATATTATAGGACGTAAATTTTCGAGGTGTTACATCCTCACCCCCTTAAAATAAATCTCGACCCGAGATTTACTGAAACAAGTAAGGGTACTTTTCTTTCATCGTGGATTCAACTTCCCACGTGAATTCGGGACCTCTTCGGGCATCCCATTTGACCTTTACAAAAGGTATATGCTTCCTTCGAAGCTTCCTCACCTGTCGATCTTCGATCGACAAAGGTTTTTCCACAAATTTCAAGCTCTCATCGATATGCACATCTGTATAGGGTATGATCACTGATTCGTCAGCGGAGTCAGCGAAACACTTCTTCAGATTGCAGATGTGGAACACATTGTGTATACTACTGAGCTCTTCAGGTAAGTTTAACTTGTAGGCAACTGACCCGATACGTTCGATAACCTCGAAAGGTCCTATGTATCTCGGGCTTAGCTTACCTTTCTTACCAAATCGCATCACTCCCTTCCAGGGTGACACTTTAAGTAGGACTTTGTCACCTACTTCGAAGTGAAAATCCTTACGATTTGGATCAGCATAAATCTTTTGCCTATTCCGGGCAGCCTGGAGATTGTTACGAATCTGGACAATCTTGTCCGTCGTTTCGAACACGATCTCTGGTCCTGATAACTGGACTTCTCCAACTTCCGCCCAACAAACAGGCGATCTACACTTTCTACCGTATAATGCCTCAAAAGGCGCAGCCTTTATGCTGGTATGGTAGCTATTGTTGTAGGAGAATTCGATCAGTGGCAGGTTCTTATCCCAGCTACCTCCCAAGTCGATTGCACATGCACGTAGCATGTCTTCTAACGTTTGAATAGTACGCTCACTCTGACCGTCTGTCTGTGGATGGTAAGCCGTACTAAAGTTCAAACGTGTGCCCAAAGATTGTTGGAAGCTTTTCCAAAAGTGCGACGTGTACCTAGTATCTCGGTCAGAGATAATAGCTACAGGTATGCCATGTAAGGCTACAATCTTATCAACGTACAGTTGGGCTAACATATCGGAGCTGTAAGTCTCCTTGATGGGTAGGAAATGTGCTGATTTAGTCAGTCGGTCAACTATCACCCAGATGGTGTCATTTCCTTTCCTCGTCTTAGGTAACTTGGTGATAAAATCCATAGTTACCATTTCCCACTTCCAAGTAGGAAGTTCAGGTTGTTGTAGTAAACCTGACGGTTTTTGATGTTCTGCCTTGACTTGCGCACACGTCAAGCATTTAGCTACATAGGTAGCTACAGACTTCTTCAAGCCTATCCACCAATAATTTGCTCTAAGATCATGGTACATTTTATCGGCTCCAGGATGAACGGAATATTTGGAACTATGGGCTTCCTGGAGGATAACATCACGAAGTCCTCCATAAACTGGAACCCATATACGTCCATTCAATCTAAGTATTCCATCCTTACTAAGAGATAACTGCTCCTCAGTTACTCCGAGCTTTTCGTTAGGATAGTTAGCTTCCAACACAGCTTCCTTCTGTGCAGCTAACAACCTTTCCATCAAACTGTTCTTTATTTCCATGCTCTTGGCATTGATTCGGATGGGTTTCACCCTCTCCTTCCGACTCAAGGCATCGGCGACTACATTCGCCTTGCCGGGATGGTATCTTATTTCACAATCGTAATCATTAAGAGTTTCCATCCAACGGCGTTGCCTCATGTTCAAGTCCTTCTGGTTGAACAGATGTTGAAGGCTCTTGTGATCGGAATAGATCACACATTTGATTCCATATAAGTAGTGCCTCCACAGTTTTAGTGCGAATACAACGGCACCCAACTCCAAGTCGTGGGTGGTGTAATTCTTTTCGTGCACCTTTAACTGTCGTGAAGCATAGGCAATGACTTTGCCTTTCTGCATGAGCACACATCCCATCCCGGTGTGTGATGCATCACAATAAACTACAAACTCCTCTATTCCATCAGGCAATGTCAATACTGGAGCATTGCTCAACTTTTGTTTCAGAATATCAAAGGATTCCTGCTGCTTAGGACCCCAGTCAAACTTAATCTTCTTACGCGTCAGCGAAGTCAGGGGTGCAGCGATCCTTGAAAAGTTTTCTATGAATCGCCTATAGTATCCTGCCAAACCTAGGAAGCTACGAATTTCTGTAGGCGTCTTTGGCTCATGCCAATTCATGACAGATTCAACTTTAGCGGGATCTACTTGGATACCACGCTCACTAACAACATGTCCAAGAAATTGGACTACTCGAAGCCAGAATTCACACTTTGAGAACTTGGCATAGAGCTTCTCTTTATGAAGTAGTTCCAGTATGCAGCGAAGATGCTTCTCATGGTCAGCTTGGTTCTTTGAGTAGATGAGGATGTCGTCGATGAAGACGATGACGAATTTGTCTAAGTGCGGCTTGCAAACGCGATTCATGAGATCCATGAATGCGGCCGGTGCATTAGTGAGCCCAAAAGGCATCACTAGGAACTCGTAATGACCATAACGAGTCCTAAATGCTGTTTTGTGCACATCTTCATCTCTAACCTTCAACTGATGGTAGCCTGACCTCAAGTCAATCTTCGAGAAGAAACTTGCCCCTTGCAGTTGATCGAACAGATCGTCAATTCTGGGCAAAGGATACCTATTCTTGATGGTAACCTTATTAAGCTCACGGTAGTCGATGCACAGACGCATCGATCCATCCTTCTTCTTAACAAATAAAACCGGTGCTCCCCAAGGAGACGAACTAGGTTTGATGAAACCTTTGGCTAGCAAATCATCTAGCTGCGTCCTTAATTCCTTCATCTCCGTTGGTGCCAACCTATAAGGCGCCCTTGCAACTGGTGCTGATCCAGGAATAATGTCAATTCTGAATTCCACTTGCCTATCTGGTGGCAAACCAGGTAGTTCTTCAGGAAATACTTCGGGGTATTCAGAAATGACTGGGATCTCTCCAATCTTGGGTTTCGGTTCATCAGTAATCACCTGTGCCATGTAGATGACACAGCCCTTCTTCAAACACTTTGAGTCTTTGAGTATAGACATCTTCTCGGGCAGCCCATACTGGGTATCTCCCTGGATAGTAAGTGATTCACCAGACGAAGTCTTGATCCTCACTTGCTTCTTATTGCAAATAATCTGGGCCTGGTTATGAGATAACCAGTCCATACCCAAAACTATGTCGAAACCGGCTAGTTTTAAAGGAAGTAGGGACAAAGGAAAAGAGTGATTCTTAATGGATATGAAACATCCATCTAATAGGGTTGAAGCGGTTTCTAAAGTGCCATCTGCTAGTTCCACCTCATAATTCACACTTAAAGTTCTAACAGGTAGTTTCAACAGTTCACAGAACTTATTATCTACAAACGATTTATCAGCGCCTGAATCAAATAACACTCTCGCATAAACATCATTTACGAGAAAGGTACCTGTTATCACGTTGTCGTCCTTGACGGCTTCCTTAGCATCCATTCTGAAGACCCTCGCATTGGTCTTCTTCCCCTCTTCATTCTTCCTTGCAGATTTTGGGCAGTTGGACTTGATATGCCCCTTTTCATTGCAACCATAGCAGGTCGCATCCTTTATCTTCTTGCAATCCACGGTTTTGTGTTCCCTGGATTTGCATAACCCACATGCAAAAGGCTTCGATTGTGTTTGTGAGTTGGATTCAAACCTGCACTTCCCAAAGTGCTGCCTCTTGCAGGTTTTGCATCTGGGTTTTTCACCCGTCTGCTGACCTTCCTTCTTAAAACCTGACCCTTTCTTCTGGTCATTGCTACCCTTCTGCTTCTTATCTGAACGCCGTGAGTTATCATCCTCACGCTTCCTCTTTTCGGTATCATTTTTCCTTTGTGACCTCAGCCTGACAGCATCTGAGGTTAGGGATAACGATATGTCTGTTACTGACCGAAAAGTGGTTGGTCTGGACGCTTTTACACTTGCTTTAATCTCCGGTTCCAAACCCCCGATAAAGCGGGCTATACGCTTAGGCTCTGGAGTTACCAAGTAAGGGACCAACCTTGACAAAGTATTGAAAGTAGTAAGGTAGGCCTGACAGTCCAGGTTTTTCATGACCAGTGCCAGGAAATCAGATTCAATTCTCTCAACCTCGTGTTGAGGGCAGAAATTTTCCTTGATTAGTGCCATGAACTCTTCCCATGTCATGTTGTATAACGGGACTTTCCCTGTGGCTTGGATCAAAGATCTCCACCAGGCTAAGGCTTCTCCTTTGAAAGACTGCGAGACAAACTTCACTATGTCTCTATTATGACAACCACTAATATCCACCACAGTATCCATTTCATCCATCCACGTCATGCAATCAACAGCTCCTTTTTCCCCATTGAAGTCTCTGGGTTTGCACGACACGAAGTACTTATATGTGCAACCCCTATTACGAGGTTCTTGGTTCTGCACAACTCTTTGGGATGGATTACTCCTTTGATTCGAGGAGTGGTGAGTATTACTGTTGTGGGCAGTGTGGGTCCTGGAGGGTGTTCTAGTGTGTGATGCAGAATGGGTCCTCGTATGGGTACCACTTGATCCATGGTGCTGTCTACCCATAGCTATATTAACCGCATTATTTATCATAGCTTGCAACTCTGGACCTGCTACGTTAACTTGGGCATTTTCATTCACTATCCCTGGGTGACTGTTGACCTCGTTTGAGTCTACCATGTATCTAGAACTGTCACATATCGATAACAATTTATTGGTGAGTTTATTATAAAATTGTCTTTTATGGCAATTTGTTAACCGTGGTAAACTTAGACCAAATATGGTTAATTTATTACTCACATAAATTTAGGATTTCTAATATAATTTATCCTAATTATAAAATACTAACAGTATTTATTAGCACATAAGGCCTAGTCACATGGACAATATAGATTATAAGCTAGGATTTCAGAGAATCAAAGCATGAAGGTTTGAACAAAGTTCATTACCTTTATCAGACAGGGTCATAGACTATACTGTCTTTTGTCTCATATGAAAATGAGAAGGGCCCGTAGGCATTCCATTACCAATGGATGGTAAAAAGAACTTATCATATTTATTAATGATTTAACCCATGATTCAGAGATCATTTAGTTGGGTTTAGAATCTTTGAAAAGATCCATATATAATAATAATACGTATGTTTCTAACGAATCATGTCTGCTAGGAGTGTTAACATGTTTTCAGATGTTAACAGGGATTTGAATCTTTTTAACAAGTTTTACCATCTGGGCCAGGTCTTAAAATGACATGCAGGCTAGGTTTTACTTTTAAGATTCTTAATATAAATAACATAGGCAGATAGACTTTTAAAAGGAATGATTTTGATTTATTTATTTCATATATCTTTTAATTATGCATAACATAGCAAAGATGAAATTTATAAACTTACATTCCATTAAACTAAAAGTAGTACATTTTTTTTTTCCAAACGGGACTTTTTACAGAAACAGATGCCCACGCAGGGGCTATACAGATAATACATGTCCTCACAGGGACGGTCTACAAAAGTAAATGTCCACGCAGGGACTACTAGAGACAAGTCCACGTAGGGACTAAGTACAAAGATAGATGTCCACGCAGGGACTACATACACACATATATAAATGTCCACGTAGGGACTTGATTTAAACAAGGGAATACAACAATATATATATGGGGATTTAACGATCCCGTTTCTTCTTTCCCTTAAGCAAGTTTGCCAAACCACTCATAAATCCCTCATTCTTCTTACGTTCCTTCTGGAAGTCTCGCTCCATTTTGGCCAGTCTTCGACGGAGTTCCTCCTGCTCAGAAGGGGGAGGAGCCCGTGGTGGCTGGTACTGTGGTGGCGGCTGAACTGGTGCTTGATACCCCTGAGTTGGGTATCCCATTCCCCAAGGAGGTCCGTATGGTCCTTCCGGATTATTATGGGCTTGGTAGCTTGCTGCTACGTTGTAAGGGTCATCAGCATAGTTATAGCCATGGTATGCTGGTGGTCCATATGGGTTGTAAGTTGCCGGAGCAGTATAAGCAGGTATTGGGTGGCCAAAACCCGGTGATGGCGGTACAATAGGTGCTGAATTCACCTCCGAAACTGGGACAGAAGGTCCTTCCATCTGTGGGACTCCATGAGTAGGCGGGTAATGGCTACCGCTAGAGTGTTGAGGGGTGTTGATACGAAAGTCAACTTCTCGTGCTGAGATCCGTGCACCAGTCCTCCTACGTCTGGGTGGTGCTGGAGGCTCTAGCTGAACTGGTGGCGGAGGAGGCGGTGGCGTTACTGCCACAAACCCGTGTTCCCCAGAGGAATCTTGATGAGGCTGCTGCGGTGGCTGCTGGTGAGGTGATGGGTGGTAAGATGGAGTATTGTACCACTCACACCGTTCAAACCGTGCCATGTGACTATCCGGACCCTGGTATGGCGTCCCGTGATATGACGATCCGTCAGAGATCACGAAAGGATGGTTCATGGATCCGGTTGAAGCCTCGACGGGATCTGTGTCCTCGTCCATATCCTGATCACCAGAAAAGTGATCTTCCGGTCCAAGTGGGTTAAAGCCCACTTGCTCTGGCAGGTACTCTGCCGGGTTAAACTGACCCTGAAAAACAGGAGTAGGGTCGCCAAAGTAACGTTGCGGGTTGTGGGGTTCATTCTCTGACTGAGGCCCATAAGAGTCATGATATGGAGGTGTTGAGGAGTGCGAAAAAGATCGCCTGGCATCGTCTTCATAGGTCCTCCATAGTTCCCTTGTTTCGTCATTCCTTGTAGAAGAAGTTCGTCGAAATGAAGGCCCTGCCTCATGGTCGTTAGGGGCACTAGCTGGCTCCTTTCCTCGACCACCTCGTCTAAACCTTGGCGGCATTATTGTACCTGTTAAAACACACAAGATAATAACAAGGAAAAATATAGGGCAATTTAATTAAATAAAATAAAATTTTTGGATTATTCCTAAGTTCTTTGTCTAGACTCGAAGATTTAGGAATGTGCAATTGTGTAACTGAGATTAAACACAAAAGGCTAGTGTTTAATTCACTCAGAGTTGGCTCTGATACCAACCTGTCACACCCCGAATTTCCACGTGTCACCGGTGGGCCCGGTAGGGGAGTATCGTGACGTGGTTGGCAACATAATAGTCAAACAACACAATATTTAAATGCACAGCGGAAGCAAAGTATAGATTTAATTCAACCATCGATATTGTAATATTAAGTATTACAAATAGTCGAATATAAATCCACAGGTAGATCAAGTTTAAAAAGGAAACAAATGTTCAACAGTTATGACATCCAAGCTGGCGAGACTTAATGTGGATGCTAGGAGACAAGCCAGCCTATTTCGCGTAGTACCTGCACTTAACCTTTTAAGAAAATACGTCAGTTTACACTGGTAAATACAATCAACCGACTCATTTTGAAAAGAGTTTAAGAAAATGCATTTAAGGCACAAGGCACAAATAATATTTTATAACTTGGGATAATTATTTAAATATATAATACTTGTATGGATTTACATGTTCCTTATGCGTTCAGTAGCCCGGGTCGAGCCGGGTTAAAGATCAATTAACACACCACTTTATTTATGAGACACTAACAGGTGTACGCCTACACCTGAGTGCTGAGGTCGTGGCCATTTCGTAAAATGATGCCAGGGATATCCGGGACACGGTCATTAACCCCCCAAAGGCTTTAAGTAAAACAAAACAATATTAAACGAGACGTCTCAATACTTTCATTATCATTTATTCAATCAAAGATTCAACGTCCCGACCAAGCGGTATTTTATATACCGTACCCCAAGCCCGTATAGGGAAAATAAGTTAAAAGTATTTACCTGAGTAAGTATAGTTCAGAATTCAGCGAGTGCAAATATCTTTTACTGGTTCTCCTATTCTGGAACGAAGGTTTATAATAACCTATTAGAATCCTAACGGGTCTTTAGTTAAGCTTATGCTTAGACCGGTTAGTTTTAAAGATACGGTTCGTACGCACGATTAAGCGAAGACCGGATAGAATGTGATTTAGACCCGACAAGTTTGAAGACTTGCTTAATATGGGTATATGATACACATTCTGGATTTTGAGATAAAACCGATAAGGTTTGACCCGTTTCGGCTAATTTATGTAAACTAGTTACATAAACCGAACCGAATGCGCGTGAAGCGTAACGGGTATCCGTAAGAGTCCTAAACAGGTTCCCTAAGTTAATACACCTTAAATAAGTTGTGATATCAGTAGGATATCACCCATGATGCCCAAAACGAGTTTAATCTCTTAATAAGTCCCGTAGGGGTATTTTGGTCATTTTAAAGATTATAAAAGGATTAAATTAGGTTTCTATGAACCGGGTCTGATTACATCAGTAAAATAGCTTATATTAACAGGTTGTAACATTTGGTTATAAGTCTTATATGTTAAAATAGTTTTAAACCCAAACTATGCGTATAATACGCGTATAAAGCCGTTTTAAGCGACGTACGGTTTAAATACGATTCTGAGTTTCCTGATCAGTTAAACAGGTTCAAAACACTCTAATTAATATTTAAAATCAGTAGCAATTGGATTGGCGTTAAAAGGATTTGTAAAACTCATTTTATGGCTGAAAAGGGTATATTCGGTATTAACCGAATTAAGGCGCTAATCCAAGCTTATGATCAGTTTAAAAATAATTAAAAATCTTCAAAAATCCCAAAATATTATATTACATCAGTGAGTAAAAGGTTTGGTGTCAAAAATTGGGTTTAGATAGGCTTTACGCTAATGACGTCATTTATGTATTAAGAATCGCCATAATTACGTCATTAAGCATAAGTCCTAATCTAGACCTCCGATTATCGTGAAATTTTCGGGACATGCATAATAATCAATAACTAAGATTATGGCATTTCCACTTTTCCCAAAATCTCGTTTTATGGTCATAAGGGCATTACGGTCATTATTTAGGCGATTAACGGAAACATCGGACGATTAGGGATTCGAGTGGTATAAACGCAGAGGTTTATACACACGTGTATCTAGGTCCTAAAGGAACCTTAAGGCATGTCTAAACCTATAAGAATCGGGTCAGAACTGAGGTCAACGCAAAAGTCAAACTTTTGCGTCTTTCGGCTCCGAATCGGTTCTAAATAGAGAGTTGTCGAATCAAACAAGCGTAGACAAGTTTTTATACTTATTTTCAGTTTATATGAGTGTTAAAACAGATTACACGCCCTCCGTATCATTAAATATGCGATTATCATTTCTGTTGACTTTTCGGGTAACCTTTGACTCGACAAACGACATAGTTAGGATTAAAATCAGTGAGAGCCCTTTTAGGGTTTTAATACTCATATAATTACCAACTCGTAACAACTTTCGTTTCGACAAATCTCTGGATCGTTTGTGTTTTATCGCCAAGTCAAACCGTAGTTACGACGGTTTGATTTCTAGGCTATAAACGATGTAAAACTGAATCGAGAAGGATTAAGAGCACTTACACAAGTCTAATGGATGATATGGAAGTCTTGTGAATGACCCGTAAGCTCCTTTGATGTCCAGAAGTTGATATGTGTTTGTATGTTGAACACGAGACTATCGACAAGGACTTTGATCTTTCTTCTTTGATTCCAAATGGGTGAATGATGATCAATGATGAATGTATATGGCTTTTATAAGTTGTATACTAATGTATACCAGCCCCTAGTATCGAAAACCATCAATATAAGTCGGTTATAAGGCACGAACAGACACCTGCCCATGCAGCAGGTCATTTTCTGCATCTGGGGTCCTAAAGCGGCCCGCTTTAGTTTTTGTAAATCCTCAGGCGGGCCGCCTGAGGCTTCTGATCAGGTTAACATGTTTTGTTTATTGCATTTTGGTCCCCGGGTCCCCCGAAAGGTCGTTTTCAAGCCCAATCTTGCATAAGAAGCTTTGATATTTAATATTTGGGGCTTTAAGACTTATACCCACTTTGTCAAGTCCTCGGGTAACTTTGTGATCACCCGAAAAGCCCTAAATTTCAATGTTGACGGCTCTAACCCTTGCACACGAATTTTATCACAACTTGCTCATACGATAACGAAACTTGGTGAAATTTTTATGGTACATTCTAGTGAGCATAATTAATCGTTACAAAGCTTCGGGTTTGTCAAAAGGTCACTCAGAGGTATATCTTTAACATGTTGACACAATTAACCCCTGTAGTTTGTAATCTCTCACTTTCTTTCACAATTCGCTTCGTATGATCCGTGATCTATTCGTTTTAGGTTATAAACATTATGTAGGGTTATTGCAAAGTATCTTTATTCGTTGTTGACACTTTGAACCCTTATACTTACACAGTTTCACTGTCTGTCAACTTTAGTCCTCCACGAACATTCTTTCACACGTTCAAACACTATGACACGTGTCAAGATATTATAGGACGTAAATTTTCGAGGTGTTACACGGTACAATTCTATATTTACCGTTTCTATTATTTAAGCATCACGAACATATTATTTTTTATAACATACGAAATGTGGGGTGTTACACGGTTTGCGGATCGACGTTTACGTTTACAGAAACATCTAATCCTAAGTCAGATGTGCGGAGTCCATCAGAAATAGGTAGAAACACAAAGTTTCACAATTTTCTATGTTTTATAATCAATTCATAGTCAAGGTACAAATTTGACAATGCTTCGCCTCACAGTCCGTCACACGCGTTACCTAACACTCAGTCCGCACGTCTATTTATAGACGTTTATATCAGTGTGGACTAGAGAATTACGTTCGTACGGACTAACGAACATCACATTCGCACGGACCTGACACCTTCGTGCGAACCTACGAACCTGCTCATCCGTGCGGATGTACTACATTCGTACGGATGAGCCTGTTTTACATACATAACTCATATTTGACATTTCTAACCCTATTACATCAAGACGTAGGTGATAGACATATGCACTAACAATACCTTCTACTCTTGTATCATACACGTCCCTTAAAATGTTAAATTTTAACAAAAAAATATCTTAATTATGATCGGATGAGATCACGAAAACATTATTTGACAAATTATGTTATACCTTTAACGATTTTGAATGTACACATACCATTTTATATGTTTATTATTTTATTTTATTTTGAGTTATGTCATCCACACTCGTGAATTTTATTATATTGTTTTCCGAAAAATATTTAATGTTATCATTTTATTAAATTTAAAATGTAAAAGAAAAGAAAAGACAAACATTAAACATACTCTGGTTTACCATATATCCAATTTAAAATATTAATTCATCTAAATTCTTTTCTAACATGATATTAATAAATAAAAAATAATAATTCATAATTTTGTTCAAATTTATGAGATAAAAAGAAAAGTATGTTGGTTTTGAATGTGCAACAAAAAAGTGGAAGGACTTTTATGAGAAAAAACGAAAGTACGTTGGTTTTTTTATGGTATTTCCCCTAAGTTTTTACAACACCAATCATCCTTTCTTAACCCTCACAACCCATAAGGGCCACTGACAGATGACCATAAAATGGCAAACCACCACCGCCACCATTAAACTGTTGGTCAAAGTTAAACTGATTCACTTTTTTAACCTACCACAAACCGGCAGGCTAGAAACACTACAAGACTACATATTCACAAATTTACACCAATCGTCCCACGTAACATCCCTATGACTCGATCTATTAACGAACCAAAGAAAACTAACGGCTTTGACTTGACTAAAAATGTTTTCTACTCTAACCGCCAAGTTCGAGAACCTCTTTTCATTCCTAACCTTCCATAAACTCCAACAAGCTACGATGATAATACCTTTGATCGCCTCTTTAGCCCGACCCGACTTCCCCGAATGATTATGCCACTCCAGGAGGTCTCTAAATGAGAATACCAAAAAGATAGGAGTGTTACACCAGGTCCTAATTAACGACCATAATCTGACCGCGAACGAACAAGAAGTAAAAATGTGATCGACAGTCTCATCCCCATAGTGGCAAAGCGTACACGAAGAATCCTCAATCTGAATGTTCCTATTCCTGAGCGCCATCACAGTAGGAACTTTGCCCATCTCCGCTCTCCACGCAAAGATATTGCATTTTAATGGAACCCACTTACACCAATGCATAACAAATCTATTACTGACATCAATAGAAAAATTCAGCAACTTCCTAACATTCGACACCGAATACTCACCTTTCGGGTTAGTATTCCAGCACCATTTATCCTCCCCAACATGAAATACAGCCCCTTGTATCAAGATAACCAGCTGTTGAAGCTCAGATAATTCAGAATCGGAGGCAGGGGTCTAAACTGATTCACTTGACCACTTGTATTTGCACTATCAACAACCCGTTTCACTTCCCGAACTGATTCGAGTACCGGTTTCGGATAAAATTCGGTCAACACCTCGTCAAGCTAACCCGAATTATCAGGCTCCGATAGAAAAACTCTTCATGAGTAAACAGCGTCGTTTTGTTAGGTAAAACAGAACCACTAGAGTTCGAGTTGTAAGATGAGTTGGAGTTTGCGTTAAAGAAATTATGAAACAAATTGTTCCTCTGCAACGTCAGTACAGGGAAGTTATCATAGGGCGACGATAGCAACGATTGAGATTGAGTCTTATTATTAAAACTGAATGGAAAATGAGATTATTTGGGGATTAAGGTTTCGAACGTAAACCCTAAAGGAGGGTGAAATTGAGGACATACATAGTTGAGATTTGAGATCGATTGTGAAACATTTCAGGGGTTAAAAGAGGGATTTGAGCTAGCGTTTTGAGGGATTGAGTTGAAGAAAATGAAGGGGAGATGATATTGATTTGGGGGATGATGGATTAACGAGTAAGTTAGAGGAAATCATGTTAGGGTTTAGAGCGTTATTGTGTTTTGAAGAATCTGGTGAGTGTTCACATATAATATAATATAATAGGGTGGGTTTAAAGCTTTAATTAAAATAATAAGGGAAATGGCAAAATTGCACCTGACTAACCGAGGTCATTGGACTAGGTTAAGTCAGTTGGACTAAAATGACAATATTAAAAACTTTTTGGACCCATAGACGATAAATGAAACATATAGACTAAAATGACAAAAATTCCTAAACCTAAGGGTCTAAAATTCATTTTACTCCTATAATAACTATAGTTCTAATACAAGTTATTGCTGATAACATGCATCTAAGGCCAGTTGTGACTAAATTCAAATAAATAGTTGTCATTTAATGGATTCATTAAGGGTCGTAATATTAACACATGGGAAAAACTTATTTACACATGGTGTATACGGGCCGTATACTGTTATACTGCCCGTATAGAATTAAAAAAACAACAAAATCTGTGCCAGCAGACTTTGTCAGTTTTTTTTATTCCATACGGGCCGTATAATAGTAT
Organism: Helianthus tuberosus; assembly: GCA_030545235.1. NCBI lineage: Eukaryota > Viridiplantae > Streptophyta > Magnoliopsida > Asterales > Asteraceae > Helianthus > Helianthus tuberosus. Next base: position 119,778,128 of record CM060409.1, read on the forward strand.
ACGGCCCGTATACACCATGTGTAAATAAGTTTGCCTGGTCGTATACAATGTATACGAACGTGTATACGGGCAGTATACTCTTATACGACCCGTATGGAACGAAAATTTGATTTTTCTCAATGTATTTAAGGGATTTAAGGTGTAAATCACACTAGATATTTTTTATAGTCCTAAGTTGCTCAAACCTTTCTAAAAGTAGAAAAAATAAAACATTAACAAGTAACAAAGATTGAAGAACAAGAAAACGTGTCGTATGACTGTAATAAAACGGAAGCTATCAACGCGGGATTACGGGCTTGGTGTTATTCTTTATTTAATATTTATAGAATAAAAGGAAGGGTGAGGCATTTGATGAGAGTTGTAAGGAGTCTGAATCTTCGGTTTCATCAGCCTGTACCGAAGAAACCAAATTCGCAACAATGAGTGTGAGTCCATTGTTGTTCGTGAATGTTTCGAATCATCATGTTGGACCGTGTCGTGACCCTAAACGATCAGTCAAGGCAGTTCATCTTCACGTGTAAAGGCGGAATCAATGCACGTAAAGTAACAACAGCTTATCCTTTCAATTTCTTCTCTTTATTAGCTTTCTGAGATCAATTTGACAGAGTTTCGCTACCAAGCTAATGACCTAATTCCGCTCCAATGGTTACTATGAATGATCACATGAAGGGTATATATACTAAGTCTGATTTCGCTTATGTGTCAGTGACACTGAAGCGAAATCACCTCATGTCCATTGAAGCGAAATCACCTTATGTACATTGAAGCGAAATCAACTAACAACATGTACATTAAAGCGAAATTAACAATAAAAACCCTAATCTTGACTTTCTTGACTTTCTTGATTTAAGACTTGATGAAGATGCAGTCAACAGACATTCTTGTGCATCAACAGACTCCCCCTTGGATGTTGACGTAATCTTCAGCTCCTGAGTCTTCAGTCTTAGTCTATTATCTAACTCTATGTCTTCTCATCATAAGCACTCTATCTTCACAGGTTTCAGGATCTTGTCCTCCTGGCTCTAACTTCTTTCTTCCCTTTGAATGTTGATCCAGACTCCCCCTTTCACAGACTCCCCCTCTCGATATGCTAGAATCTGAGATATCTGGTTCAAGCTTTAACAATTAGCTTCCATTTAGGAATAATGAAGTTTACAACCTGTTATCCTGCACATTCTCTACCTCAACATAAGTTTCACAAATTTATAACAATTGAATTTAGTAAACTTACTGGTAGAAATCAATTATCACAAACAATCATACTAGTTACATCAAGTTCAAATGAATGACCTTGATAAACTAACCACACAGACTTTCAAAATATTTGTATATGACATTTACAGTTTTCAACATATTCTCCCAACCCAATTCATCATGTTTAGCACTTGGAATTTTGAATATCAGCTCTTCAACATCAGTTGTCGAAAATCTTTTTGAATTTTGATTTTAAAGAAAAATGCAGTAAACAAATATGTACAAATAATATTTTTGTGAGTTTGTGTAAGAGGATCATATCAGTTCATGAAACAAATCACTAGCACCGTTAAGCTTTAATCATTTTAAGCTCTAAACGATTCACCTCGATTATCGATATACTGATCCATCTTAAATTCTCACACAAATTTCAATTTATTCAGGATACGATTTAGATGAATTAAGAACTTAGATCATTCATGTGTCCCACCTCTTGAATATACTCCCGTATCCAGATCCCAATATTCAGTCTTACAGGCAATTATAACACAAATGATATCTGTAAGGGGTTAATAAATTATAAAGAATCATGAGAGCTCAGGTCAGAACTACCGTTCAGCAGAGAGATCATGATTCAACTTGGGTGTGTCCCCTTTAGAGGATCTTTTTTACAACAGCATTGCTAAGCAATTTTATTGTCTTATCATTTATGCTGAGGGTGATGCTATGTTTCAAGCATTTGCGGAAAGTATTATTCGAGGACTAGGTCAGAACCACCGTTCAGCAGAAGTCCCAGAATAATACCCCAGATATCATTGAGTATAAAAACCTAGTATATCAGAATACGAGACCTTTCAAACAAGATTTCGGGGGTTACCCATATATCCGAGAGATGTTACCCACGATATAAGCAAGTTTGAAATTTAGGTTTATATCTCGTCACAATTTACTAAATGTGCAAAAACCTACTGACACATCATCAGTGAGACCGTTTATCACATTTGACATTTCATATCTTTAGCATGCTGTGATCGTCCACTGATTTACTATCATTTCCTCTTTTATACACCAAAACTCATTTTCATTTTTTCAATGTTTTTGGCATTTTCAAATTTTCTAATTAATTAATTTTTTTTAAAATTTTTCTCCCCCTAAAATCAAAATATGTTTCAATTTTGATTTTCTAAGAAAATTTGAAAACAAACTATACAAGAAACGTGACAAACTGATATCAAATCACTTCAATTCGCCATCCACTTGGCATAAACAATCAGAACTCCCCCTGACAACAAACTATTTTCCCATTTAGATTTCAAAACACTTAAGTTTGTTTTAATCAAATGGTTTTTCCGGAAAATTAGTTTTGTTTGTCTTTTCACAAACTTGGGGATTTCATCACCTTGTTCTCCTTTAACCATTTTGAAAGATTTAACAATTAAGACCCTTGTCAATTACAAACATTAGTAGAAAATCAAGTACAACTTAATGTCCCTGATTTACCACTTGTAAATCGAAATATCACAGTTACCATCCTGTGAATTTCTCAAGAATGATGCCGATACCTGCTTCACGCTTACCAACCTGGAAGCTCCGGCAAGTCAGGTTTTTCTATTTGAAAAGATTCACCCAAGCCTGACCAGCCTTGGGTTTAGCAGTTTTTACCTCAACAAATGGCTCTTCTGGTTTTGACGAACCAGAATCATTGCCTGAATGTGGCTTGTCTGACTTTGTTGAGCCAGATTCATCGCCGACAACTTTCTTTTTCTCCTTTTTCTCTTTTGTCCTCAGATTTGCATCTGAAGAATTCAATTTACTTGACTTTGCAGTCAAGTTAGTTGATTCATCAGAACTCTTATTCAATCTGTCCGGTGAACCCGAAGACAAATTTTTTTCAAGATACTCTCTCGCCTTCTTCCTTTTCTTTCGCAGTCTGTCTTTCTGCCCCTTTGAAAGTTTAACTTTCTTTTCTTGAATTTTCTGATCCTGAACTTTAGGTTTTAGAACCTTCTGTTCATGAGGCTTGACGTTGACTGGCTTCTTTACTATTCTTTGAGATTCAACCCTCGATCTTCCCATTGATCTCATCGGGCAATCTCTGGCAATATGTCCTCTGATTTGACAATTATAGCATCTTCTTGTCTCATAACTCCAATTCTGGCAGTTAACAGCAATGTGTCCTCTCACACCACAAGTGTAGCACACTCTGTTATCGTACCATTCACCACTTTCACACCATATGCTTAGATCATAACATTGTCTGGCTTTGTGGTGATCATCACTCTTCTTGAAAATTTGTTTTGGCTTTGAAGCACTGTGGTCAAACCTGCACCACTTATTACCAACATTTTGTGAATTTTCAATTTTAGATTTTTGTGATTTTTGATAATGATTGGATGACTTATCTGATGAGCTTTTATTTTCAATTTTAAAATTTTTCAAATTTTTAACTTTTTGTTTCTGTTCTACATTCTTCTTAACAGGTTTTTGTTTAGAACATTCACCTGTTTCAGTAGATTGCAAAACAGTATTTTTAAATTTTTCTTGTAAATCTAAAAATATTTTTCTTTTCTTTTCTTTTTCATCATCAGATATTTCATCACAATCTTCAATTTTGACTTTGTCAAAATTTGTGACAATGTCACTTATTGGAACAGAATTGATCGGTTTTGGACAAACATATGAAGTAGAATTCACAAAACCTTTCAATTTATTCTCAAGCTCGTTAATTTTAATCCGAGCTTTTTCAGCTTCTTTTTCAAACTGAATGATTTTAGCAAGATGAGAATTGATTTCAATTTGTTTTTCAAGATTACCTTTACCAAAAATATCTCTCTCATCTTCTAAAATCTTGATTTGATTTTGAAAATCTTTTTCTTTTTCTTTAAAATTTTTGTTTTCTAATGACAAACTCTCAACATTATCCAAAAGTTTGTCATTTTCAGATTTTAGTTTTTCGCAGTTCAAGCGCAAATCCAAAATCTGTTCATCGTCAGCTTTCTTCTCGTCTTTCAAAGCTTTGTTTTCCAATGTCAAATTCTCCACATCTTTCAAGAGATTGACATTTTTTGCTTCAGATTTTTCGCATTTTGAACACACAACTTCACTTTTCGAAGTTTCATCCATCGTTGATTCTTCATTTTTCATCTGTTCTTCTTCATCAGTTTCCTCTGCCGTTTTCTTTACTTCCTCTATCAGCTTTTCCAGTTCTTGTTCTTTCATCTTTTTCATTTCTACCACCTTTGGTAGACTTGCTTCAAAAACTTCTTTTAACTTGTTCATCAAATTTGGCAAATAGCTTTTATCAGAAAGTCTTCTTGTGTTGAAAGTGCCCTCACTTGGAAACACATTGGTTACAGCATCAAAATCCACTTTTGATGGATCAACTACTGGATTACCCTGTGGATCCATGTAACACTCTAGTTCTTCATTCCATCTCTTGGCTCTTTGTGCTTCCTTAAATGGTTCATACAATTTGCCAATCTCCCATCTCGCACTGTCTTTTCTCCACCATCTATCATGAGCACTTTCTTCTGACATTTTAAATCTTCTTCTCGATATTCGCCCCTTGTAAATCTTTAATCACCTTCAAGCAAAACAAACAAATAATCAGTTTAATCGGACTAATGTGAAAGTGTTTTGATTAGACCACACTTTCTCTTAAATCGTCAAACTCTTAACACCACAAACTCTATGATTGGGCCGTAGAATCCACTAAACAACAAACAATAAATGTTCACTGATTGGGCCGATATTAATATGTGGGTTGGCAATTTACACACTTCAATTTTATTTGACCTATAAACCCACTAAACCGACAAGATATGCACAATCCACTAGTCTGACAAATTCTCGTGAGTTTTAATGACTGATAATCACAATTTCATTTATGAAACAATTCATATATCACATGTCTTGAAACAACTTCACATGCAGTGAACCTCAATGATTGGACCAATTTCAATTTTATATCACGTGAATTGATATTATCAACACAAATCCACTCAGAGTTCACGTGTATTCAAACTACCTAATAAACTCAATGTATAATTGGACCGTTCAAGATTGACATAAGAGCGAAATCAAGCACAATCTGTCAATGTCCGAATAAGCGAAATCACTTATGTCCGTAAAAGTGAAATTACCACTCGTCCCTTTGAGCGAAATCAGCAGTTAATGTTCGTTAAAGCGAAATCAGTTGATTAATTGTGACATAAAAGCGAAATTAACTGATGTACGTAAAAGCGGAATTACCTTTTAATCAAATTTCACCATGTTTTAACCCGTTTTACAACCTGAAACTTTCTAGGGTTTGTTATTAGTTGGTTTTACACATTATACTTGAATTTTAGATAATTTTAACCGTAGGAACTATCTCAAAACGAAAAAGTATCAAAGAAAGTGAGTAGAAATGAGAGATTTTTGTAGATTCAGCTGTAGTAGTATGAACTCCTCGTCCTGAAGCTCTGATACCACTTGTTGGACCGTGTCGTGACCCTAAACGATCAGTCAAGGCAGTTCATCTTCACGTGTAAAGGCGGAATCAATGCACGTAAAGTAACAACAGCTTATCCTTTCAATTTCTTCTCTTTATTAGCTTTCTGAGATCAATTTGACAGAGTTTCGCTACCAAGCTAATGACCTAATTCCGCTCCAACGGTTACTATGAATGATCACATGAAGGGTATATATACTAAGTCTGATTTCGCTTATGTGTCAGTGACACTGAAGCGAAATCACCTCATGTCCATTGAAGCGAAATCACCTTATGTACATTGAAGCGAAATCAACTAACAACATGTACATTAAAGCGAAATTAACAATAAAAACCCTAATCTTGACTTTCTTGACTTTCTTGATTTAAGACTTGATGAAGATGCAGTCAACAGACATTCTTGTGCATCAACACATCATAGAAGACGTGTCGGGTTCTTCTGCTAGTGGTCGGGCTTACAATGCTCACACAGGGTGATAAACAACGTTGGTTTATTCTTTTTAATCTATTAGAACGATCCTTGTTTTGTCACGTACATGTGTTTAATTCCCAACATGCTTGTTTTGTCACGTACATTTCGTAAGAAACTTTTCGTGCACTGAACCTTCACCTCCAATCATTTCCTGGTCAAATCACACACTATAAAGTTTAAACTTATCGTGTATTGCAGTTTGGAAAGATGACCGAATAGAGATCTGAATAACAAACTGTGGAGAACTTGTTTGTGTTATCCACCAACAATCCGTTCATTATCTCTTGTTGTCTAAAACAATATCAATTAACGTTCAGTTGTGTACACAATTTCATCACCGGTTTCTACAGCACAAGCACATACACAGGGAGAATGTTCTCGAAATTGAAGGAAAAGAAAAAATGGTTGCTGGTGTTTTTCACTATCAGGATTTTGTTGGTTTGTTTGAGAACCTGATTCCAATGTCCTACTACTACAATCCTTCCTACATTATTGAAAATTACTATATCACCAGCCATTCTCTTACACCTGTATACATTGATTGTGGATTTAACTTGCAAGAATTGTGGATTTCGGTTGGTTCAGATCTCGGAAGTACTGAACAACAGAAATACAGTTTCGGTTTCATCAACCGGCTTTGAAAACCCGACGGAATCTACGAAGAAACTGTTGGATTTGAAGGAAAAGAAAAAATGGTTGTATACTATTATACAATCTTTTTTTCTTGAGTCGTCGGGAAAATTTTTCCTCAGGGGAGGGTGAGTAGTATGAGTCTGAGTCCATTGTGGTTCGTGAATGTTTCGAATCATCATAGAAGACGTGTCGGGTTCTTCTAGAATACTATCAGGATTTTGTTGGTTTGTTTCAAGGTAGGGTTTAGAATGTTTGAAGTATTCTTGGTTCAATACCAACTCTTCTGAAAGACAAGAATACAACGTTCATGTATCACAAGGAATGACCGATCTAAGGCAGAGAACCTGATTTAGATACACAAATGAAGCGTTGGGATTCAAGGGTTTATGAGTAAAAGATGTTAGTTTCTTGACAATATGGTTTCTCGACAAATGAAGTATTATCTGTCCTTGTTGCCTCTTCGGTTGGTAAAAGACATAGGATGGTTTCTAATACAGGCTCTTTGTCAGTTGTGGTTGATTTATAGGAGGAGGTTATGAAACGAATATATGTTTATGCGAATTCCCAACATCCTTACTTTATTCTCTTTAATCTATTAGAACGATCCTTAACTTGAATTTGTGGATTTCGGTTGGGTCAGAAACTTAACAAGAGAAGCAACTAAAAAAATACAATTGATTACTCGGTCGAATAATGGGTCCGTTCAAGTTGAGCTTCCTGATGCAATTTTCACAATGGTACCAATGTCCTACTACTACAATCATTCCAACGCCTGATTCCGATACAACCCTTGATGTTGAAACCGGTTTTACCTCATGAAAAGGAAAGAAAGAAATTGTTTACCATTTTTTACTATATGTATACGGGTCGTATACGGTTTATACGGCCGTATACTCTTGGTAAAAAATATTTTAGCGATCGTATACAATGTATACGATCATTGTATACGGCCCGTATACTATGGGTAAAAATGGTAAAAAAGGGTTTATTCTCTTTAATCTATTAGAACGATCCTTGTCTTGAGAACCTGATTCTGATTTAAACAATGGAATTTGTGGATCAGCAGAAATTCAGGATTGTTTGAAGTATTTTTAGTTCAATACCAACTCTTCTGAATGACCGATCTAAGGGAGAGAACCTGATTTAGATACACAAATTCATCACCGGTTTCTACAGCACAAGCACATACGCAATGAAGTATTAAAAGATGTTAGTTTCTTGACAGTATGGTTTCTCGACAAATGAAGTATTATCTGTCATCATCTGTTCATCATTGTTCTTGAAGATGAAGATGAAGAAACGAGAGTTAACATTCTGATTCAGATTCAGGAAGCAAATGATTTTGTAGTGCTTGTTTGAGAAACTAACAAGGTAAACATGAATTTTTAGATTTTTAGACACTTACTTGAACAGTTAGTAATGCTAGATGTCATTTTGGCTAAACCACTACCTATTACAGCACTGTATGAACCTGTGTTTTGAAAATATGCTTTGTTCTTCGTTTATTGGATCGTTCTAATAGATTAAAGAGGTTTTTACCATTTTTTTACCATATGTATATGGGCCGTATACAGTTTATACGGCCGTATACTCTCGGTAAAAAACAAATTTACCGATCGTATACAATGTATACGCTCATTGTATACGGGCCGTATATTCTTATACGGCTCGTATACTATGGGTAAAAAATGGTTTATTCTCTTTAATCTATTAGAACGATCCTTGTCTTGAGAACCTGATTCTGATTTAAACAATGGAATTTGTGGATCAACATAAATAACTGAAAATAACTCGCCATTCTCTTGCACCTGTATACGTTGATTGTGGATTTAACTTGCAAGAATTGTGTCCATCGCATGATAGAAGATACATATCGTCCGTCGGTTCGAAACATTCCGAATAACTAGCAGAAGAACCCGACACGTCTTCTGTGTTGATTCGAAACATTCCGAATAACTAGCAGAAGAACCTGACACGTATTCTTCATAGCCATATTCCCAGTCACAAGTTGTTGATACATATCGTCCGTTCAAGTTGAGCTTCAGTTGTGTACCCTTCAATCTTCTTGAGTATTTTTCTAACTTTATGCTTGCATCCACCACAGTGAATATTAACTTTGAGTGAAAGAGTTTGGAATCTACGAAGAAACTTTTGGAATTTGTGGATTTCGGTTGGTTCAGAAACTTAACAAGAGAAGCAACTAAAAAAATACAATTGATTACTCGGTCGAATAATGGCCAATAATCCGTTCATAATCGTCGACGACGTCACTGGGGTTTTTTCTCTTCCAGTTACCAGGCCTATCATCTCCGTCTACGTTTGGTTTCCTCAACGAAGAACCATCAGCCATTATCAGCCCTTTTTCCTTTGGTTTCTGGTTGATTTTGAGGGTGAGGGTTTTGAATTGATTCATGCGCTCAAGTTTCAACTACTGGAGTGGAATATTTGTTGGAATTTGTGGATCAACAGAAATAATTTATCGTGTGTTGTAGTTTGGAAAGATGACCGAACAGAGATCTGAATCAAGATTTACGTCTGATGTCCAAGTTTGATCACATATAGGAGAGTTGATGCAATTTTCCAAGCATTTTATCGTGTGTTGTAATTTTAATGAAGCAATGAAGATTGAATATGCAAACCGCATCCGTCTTCTGTTATGATTCGAAACATGCCCACCTTGACCAGAATAGATAAGTGTATCACCCGATCCACTTACATTCGAATAACGCTGAGAATCCACAACGCTTATGGCCAGATTCTTTCCTTCAATCTTGGCAAAATCAATGCCTGCTTGTTTTATTATCACGAAAGTACTGAACAACCGAGATAACAGCTCCGGTATTTATCACCAACTCATCTTTTGTGACAACTGGCTCAAACCGGTAATTTCCGTACACTTTAATTAGTGCTTAATGACTGCAATTATGTGCTTAATTGTCAGCAATGTCTGAACACATGATTAAACAAGTGAATTCATGCACGTTGTATACTACAAAATATTGCTTTAAGCATAAACGAGAGCGTTGCGTCAAAAATAATAGTAAACTCACCGGTAAGACACACTGTGTCGACGGAACTGCAGAAAGCAGTCAGACAATAAAATTGAGGCCTAGGTGTAGGTCCGACAACAAGAACGCATTAAAACCCAAGAGTACATACAAGGGTTAATATATATGCAATACGAAAGCAAAAATAAGCACTAAAAAGCACCCGAAACGCACTTTAAGTGCAGAATTTATACAAATCAGCAATAATTCAGCATTTAGACATATAAATATTATGCAGAAATGTCGTTTTATTATCCAGAATATTTCCCTAAGCGTTGGGAATTGAAAGAGTACAAGAAAGGTACTTAAACGACACTAAAAAGTGTAATTTAGCACTTTAACGAATCGGTATGTAACCGAACAACCGGACTATACCCGGAACATAAAAATAATGTCAATGACATTGTTTATACTTTTCTGAGTTAGTTAGGGTCCCCGAATGCCCTAACACCCTTTATATTACACTACACACTAGTAACCGGGTTAATCCCTAAACTAACTAAATTAACCTAACTAATAACTAATGTTTAGTTGAAATGGAACCATAGACCCCCCCCCCCATTACAAACCGTCCCCATCTAGGGGAACATACATGGTACAATTGTGATTATAAAAATCACCCATGCATGATATCTAGAGGACACATGATCCAAAGGTTAATGGCCTTAACTTTGTCTATAAGATCCTCACTAAAACCACCATTCATTTAACACCTCAAAACCCACAAAAACTCCTCTCTCCCTCTCTCAAAGGCTACGGCCAAACACCCCTTGAGCATCCATCCATCTTTCGATTTTGTTCATCACATTCCAAGTATCTACAAGTGATAAGGATCACGTATTAGGAGCCTTGGAGCAAACGGAACGCGAAGGACCTCCTTCTCTAGCTTTTATCCACCTCTTTTGCGTATAGATTCTTCCCTAGCCTTGAGCTAGAGGTATAATGCTTAAAACTCATATTTGAACTAATCTAAAGTGGTTAAAAGGATTTGTGTTGGTTAAATCTCGTTAAAATGCGAAAAGATGCACAAAAGTCTACTAAAAGCATGAAAAATGGTGGTTAATAGCACATAAGTTGTGTAAAAGTTGTAGTATTTGAAATATATGGTTATCTAGACCCGATCTATGATGTGGTAGCTCGGATCATCGTTTAACCCGGTTTGGTAAGATCACGGATCTTAACATAAAGCTATTTTGGAAGTAACAAGGGTTAAAAGGTGAAACTCTACCACACACATCATGAACTTGTGTAAAAGCAATTTAACTTGTGAAATAGTGTTTAAAACTAGTAGATCTACGTATCTACAAGCGGTATTTTCAAAGGACCAAGTGTCCAAGAAATCACATGTTCTAAACCGGATCTTACACAAACAAAAGTGGTTTTTGTGAACAAACAAGTGTATGGATACTTGTGTAACAAAAGTTTTAACAAAGAAATAATTTTCGTAAAAACCGACTAGAAGTTGTAAAACTCCATATTCTTTAAAAATAAGATTTTTAAGAAATTAAACTTATTTTTAAAGATAACAAGACTTACTAAATGTGCTAGTAAGTTACTACACATTTTTGTAAATATTCAAGTTCATGAAATGGAGGAATTAGTGATTATTGTTGACGATTATTGTTGATAATTGTTGTTGATGATTGATGATGATTTAAAAGAAAATAAACACACGTTTTGAAAACGTGGGAAACCTCCATTTTTAGGGGAAACTCTGTCAAAATTTTTATAAATTTTGACACTTAGAAAAATATAAGTTTTGAGAAACTTATTCCCTAAAAATGTATTTAAGGGTATTACCAAGGTTTCCCTAATTTTTGGTGATAAGAAATGAGGATTTCTTCAAGAATAAAAATGGATATTAAGTATATATTATTGAAAGAAAAATATATATTATTTGATCACCAACTACTGTGCGAAGTGTATATAGTATGTGTTATACGTGCTAGTGTATTAAGACTTAAAAATACACTAATTACTCATGAGGAGTTGAAATATAAAAATACACATACAACATACAAGATACGTAATTCGGGTGCAAAGTGCAAAACACAAAAGACTTATATTTATTTTTGGAGAAAATAATATAAGTAAAATACGTAGTTAAAAATATAGAATATTTTTAACACAAGAATATATACAAAAGAGAGTGACTGTACTTGTGCGACGCAAGTCTAGTGACTAACGTTAAGAAAACGCGTATAGGTTACGACGTTAATTAAGCAAATCCGGTGGAGTTTACGACGCTAGGAACGCAAAGTTGTGAGTTCATGCTCCCCCTTTTCTCTTTAACTGTTTTCAGTTTTTATAACTTCGGGGGTGAAATACATGTACAAATGTACAAAAATTATAATTGGTATGATATAAATACAAGAAGTACACTTGGTGAGAACGAGAACCAAGTGTGACGAAATATAAGAATACAAGAAGTACACTTGGTGAGAACGAGAACCAAGTGTGACGAAATATAAGAATACAAGAAGTACACTTGGTGAGAACGAGAACCAAGTGTGACGAAATATAAGAATACAAGAAGTACACTTTGTGAGAACGAGAACCAAGTGTGATGAAATATAAGAATATGAAAAGCGCACTTGGTGAGAACGAGAACCAAGTATGAGGCGCTATGAGAAATGATAACAAGAAACGCGCTTGGTGAGAACGAGAACCAAGTAGGATGCGTTATGAGAAATAGTGTCACGAATAGGGTACAGAAGCACCATTAATCGTGTACATACTTAGACCGCAGAACAAAAGGTTAGATCTAACGGGTGCCTGGCAGCCACACTCCCGGTCGGGGCGAGAACCGAGGAGTGCTTTTGTGTCTCAGAATATACCAATTAAATGCCTTAGGTTTGGTGACTTCCTATGTCGTGCCACATGTTAATGGCCTTGCAACCCATTAACAATCCTGATATTTACAGGAGTATTTTAATTACATGAAATTCATACCATACTAAAAATTGATGAATACTTGAGTACGTGGGGTACTCAAGAAAATGAGAATTATACTTGAGTACGTGGGGTACTCAAGAAGAAATTGAATTATACATGTGTACGTGGTGTACACATGAAACTGGATTTATATATGAAAACTTGATTTTTACATGACGAAAACTATGTTTTCATACAAAGTATACAAACGTGAAAAACTAAAACTGCATGAATTCACACCAACTTTATGTTGACGTTTTTCCAAAACTCACATGTATTTCAGGTAATTAGAAGTGGATGTGTGCGCGGTCTTACCCATGCTCGTGGATGTCGCTTATGTTTATCTATAAATAAAGTTGTAAACTTTTAAGACAATGCTTTATGCGACTTAGCGATGTAAACGCTAACGTATGTTTTCAAATTATGGTATTTGAAGTTATTGTCTTGAGCATGTAGTATGTTTACTCTTCGTATGCAATGAGAACCTTTCATGATCACACCTCGTGCTTCCGCCGTACAAAGGGGTGTGACAGATTGGTATCAGAGCTGCGATTGTAGTGAACCAGGATTCCTTCTCGAGTCTAGTCTACAATCTCTAGGATCCATTCACGAAAACAATTTTCAAAGAGTTTTCATTGCATAAAACGTCCCGCGACATCCACTGCCTGAGACTGTCTACATGAGTCTAGAAAAGACACTACGAGACTTAGAGTGCACTTGAGTAGCACTTGTCGTTGACTAGAAATTACTTGCAATTATGTGTGATAATTAGCATGTACTAGAATTAGAATGTCACGAGTATACGTGACTTTACCTAAAAGCGATGGCCCATCTGAAGGAAGAGATACGAGGATGAAACGAACTGTGCGGACTGTGCAAGGAGTTACGTAATTATGGATGCATACATAATTATGGAATTCAGTGCACAAAAATCACAGCAAGTCTTATCACGTATAGATTCCCTCAGTGCAAGCCTACTAAGTACTCTGCTAGAGTAATAATTGTTTGATGTCACTTATGTGGTATGTATACCTGTGAATATATATGATACTACTGTCTAGTGTGACGATATCAAACAAATGCCTAGACCTATTGGGTTGCGTTCGTCAGAACATGGCACCCAGAAGAGCTGTGAACGCTCGTGACCAACCTCCTCCTCCCCCACTGCCAAGTATTGCCGAAGAGTTGGAAGCTCTACTGGAAGAAAGGATCTCCGCTGCTATCGCCCAGTAAGAGGCGAACCGTACTCAAGACGGTGGAGGACCAACCAACACTAGACGTAGCGGGCATGGAGATTCATCTGGAGGCGACGCAGTTCAAGGCTGCACTTTCAAGCAGTTCCTCGACTACAAGCCGATGAGCTATGATGGCACAGGAGGTGCAGTAGCATTTGTGCGCTGGACGGAGAAGACTGAAGCTACTATCCGTATGAGCAAGTGTACCGCGGATCAGCAAGTCACTTTTGCTACTGGGTTATTCGTCGATGAAGCTCTGACTTGGTGGAACCTGCAAGCCCAAACTTTGGGTGATGATGCCGCTTATGGCCTAACTTGGGAGGAACTGAAGGAAAGAATGAGAGAGAAGTACTGCTCTCGTGCGGAACTCCAAAGGCTGGAAACAGAGTTCTGGCACTTGACTATGGAAGGTGCTGACATCAATGGTTACACTCGAAGGTTCCACGATCTGTCAAGAGTGCTTCCCTACATGGTGACTCCCGAATTCAAGCGTGTTGAACGCTACATTTGGGGACTGGCCTCAGAATTTCGTGGCATGGTGACGTCGGCCAAACCTCAAACGATCACCGAGGCTGTAACTCTGGCTGTCAGCCTCACTGAAGATTGTGTTCGTATGAAGAAGTTATCACTAAACCCAACAGAAAAGACCGAGACACATGCTGAGTCTTCCGGTGACAAAAAGAGAAAGCATACAAGTTTGAACCAAGCTACTCGCAACAACAAGGGTTTCAACAGGAAGCGCGACACTAATCCGCCTCAGGAGACGAAAACCCATGCAACCAAAGCATACCAAGGCTCCATGCCTAGATGCCAAAAATGTAAGTATCATCATGATGGAGCTTGTCGCATTCCAAGGTGCGACAAATGTGGTAAATTGGGTCATCAAACAGAAGACTGTTGGGGAAAAGGAAAGAACCGAAATGGGAACGGTGCTGGTAACAAGAATGGCAACGGGAAAGGGCAAGGATGCTTCAAGTGTGGAAGCAATGATCATTTTATGAAGAACTGCCCAGAGAGAAACAACGCTCCGGCTCGAGCATTTGTGATTGGAGCAAGAGACGCACGCGAGGACCCTAACGTGGTCACCGGTACGTTTCTCATTAACAATCACTTTGCATCCATATTATTCGACACTGGCGCCGATTATAGCTTCATGTCGGTGGAATTTAAACGCATACTCGGAATAGAATCTAGTAGATTAGAAATTCCTTATTCCATAGAACTAGCCAATGGTAAACTTGTTGAATCGGGCGAAGTTGTTAGAGGCTGCACACTAGAACTTGGGGAACGAAGATTTAACATCGACCTCCTACCTATTCAATTGGGTAGCTTCGATGTAGTAGTCGGGATGGACTGGTTGTCCAAGAACAAAGCTGAAGTTATTTGCCACGAGAAAATCATTCGCATCCCTTTAGCGAATGGTGAAACTCTCATCGTGCATGGAGAAAGACGAAACGCGCCTCTACGAATCATCAGTTGTATGAAGGCACAGAAGTGCCTAAGGAAAGGATGTGTTGCTTTCCTAGCACACGTTATAGACAAGAAGGCTGAGGAGCCGAAACTCGAAGACATTCCTGTGGTGAAGGAATTTCCTGATGTGTTCCCTGAAGATCTGCCAGGACTACCTCCGCAACGACAAGTCGAATTCCGTATAGACTTGGTTCCAGGAGCTGCTCCTGTAGCCAAGGCACCCTATCGACTTGCACCATCCGAAATGCAAGAATTATCTACACAACTTCAGGAGTTGTTGGATAAAGGATTCATAAGGCCAAGCTTCTCACCCTGGGGAGCTCCAGTATTGTTCGTGAAGAAGAAGGATGGAACACTGCGGATGTGTATCGATTACAGGGAACTGAACAAGCTCACTATCAAGAATCGGTATCCACTACCGAGGATTGATGACTTATTTGATCAACTGCAAGGATCAAGCTACTATTCCAAGATCGACCTTCGATCTGGATACCATCAGCTGAGAATCCAAGAAGAGAGCGTGCCAAAGACTGCATTCAGAACGCGATATGGGCACTACGAATTTCTTGTGATGCCATTTGGGTTGACGAATGCACCAGCGGTCTTTATGGATCTAATGAACCGCGTATGCAAACCATATCTCGATAAATTCGTGATTGTATTTATCGATGATATCCTGATTTACTCGCGAACGAAAGAAGAGCACGAGCAACATCTCAGAACCATCTTGGAACTACTGAAGAAAGAGAAGCTTTATGCAAAATTCTCGAAATGCGAATTCTGGATTCGCGAAGTACAATTTCTTGGTCACGTGGTGAATGAGAAGGGCATTCATGTAGACCCGTCCAAGATTGAAGCAATAAAGAATTGGGAAGCTCCCAAGACCCCGACCGAAGTCCGTCAATTTTTGGGCTTAGCAGGCTACTATCGGCGATTCATTGAGAATTTCTCGAAGATAGCTCAACCGCTAACGACCCTTGCTCAGAAAGACAAGAAGTACGACTGGGGTCACAAACAAGAAGAAGCCTTTCAGCTACTTAAGAACAAACTCTGCGATGCACCGATACTATCGTTACCCGAAGGCACTGAAGACTTCGTGGTGTACTGCGACACCTCACGACAAGGCTTGGGTTGCGTGCTTATGCAACGCCAAAAAGTCATCGCTTACGCTTCAAGACAGCTGAAGGTTCACGAGAGAAATTATACCACTCACGACCTGGAGCTGGGCGCAGTGGTATTCGCCTTAAAGATTTGGCGACATTATTTATATGGTACTCGATGTACAATCTTCACAGATCATAAAAGCTTACAACACATATTTGATCAGAAGGAATTGAATATGCGCCAGCGACGTTGGGTCGAGCTGCTGAATGATTATGACTGTGAGATTAAGTACCATCCTGGAAAGGCGAACGTTGTAGCGGACGCGTTGAGCCGAAAAGAAAGGGTTAAGACCCTAAGGGTTCGAGCATTGGAAATGACCATTCGAACGAACCTCACTGCACGCATTCGAGATGCACAACAAGAAGCTCTTAAAGAAGAGAACCGTAAAGCTGAATACCTACGGGGTATGCTGAAATACATGGTGCCAAACGAAGAGGGAGCCTTATACTTCAAAAAGCGTATTTGGGTTCCACTCTATGGTGGCATACGAGAAGTCATCCTTAATGAAGCCCATAAATCGAGATATTCGATCCACCCAGGATCGGACAAAATGTATCAAGACTTGAAGGAGTACTATTGGTGGCCGAGACTCAAAAGCGACGTTGCTGTGTATGTTGGAAAATGCCTAACCTGTGCTAAGGTTAAGGCGGAATATCAGAAACCGTCCGGCCTACTACAACAACCAGAGATTCCCGTGTGGAAGTGGGAACAAATCTCGATGGACTTCATAACGAAATTACCCAGGACCCCGAGAGGGCACGATATGATATGGGTAATAGTTGATCGATTGACGAAGTCTGCGCATTTCCTACCAATCCGAGAGAAGGATAGCACTGGAAAACTGGCAGAGATATACTTAAGAGAAATTGTGGCACGTCATGGAGTGCCAATCTCAATCATTTCAGACAGAGATGGACGCTTTGTCTCAAGAATCTGGCAATCATTTCAGGAAGCCTTTGGATCTCAGTTAGATCTGAGCACGGCATTCCATCCGCAAACAGACGGCCAGAGCGAACGGACAATACAAACGTTAGAAGATATGCTTCGCGCATGTGTCATGGATCTAGGCGGCAGCTGGGATACTCATCTACCTTTAGTTGAGTTTTCCTACAATAACAGCTATCATACGAGCATAAAAGCCGCGCCGTTCGAAGCTCTGTATGGCCGCAAATGCCGATCGCCCTTATGTTGGGCAGATGCCGGAGATAAACGTATGGTTGGTCCTGAACTTGTACAAGAGACAACCGACAAGATTGCGCAGATCCGAGAGCGCATGAGGGCGGCTCGAGAGCGACAAAAGAGCTACGCTGATCCAAATAGAAAATCGGTAGATTTCAAGGTGGGAGACAAGGTGTTGTTAAAAGTCTCACCATGGAAGGGCGTAGTCAGGTTTGGAAAGCGTGGAAAGCTGAATCCACGATACATCGGACCATTCAGAATTTTGAGGAGAATTGGTACCGTGGCATACAAGTTGGAGTTACCGGAAGAACTTAATGGAGTACATGATACGTTTCATGTATCCAACCTGAAGAAGAGTCCAACACAAGAAAACGTGACCATCCCGATGGATGAAGTGCATATTGATGAAGCCCTCCGATTTACAGAGCAACCCGTTGAGGTTACGGACTGGAAAGTCAACAAGACCAGGAGGAGCAGTGTGAAACTTGTCAAAGTACGTTGGAGCTCTAAGCACGGACCCGAGTATACATGGGAACGTGAAGACCAGTTCAAGAAAAAGTATCCCCACCTATTCAAGAAGACTCCAGCGAGAGTTAGTTCAGTCTGAATTTCGGGACGAAATTCTTTTAACGGGGGGAGACTGTGACAACTGGCTCAAACCGGTAATTTCCGTACACTTTAATTAGTGCTTAATGACTGCAATTATGTGCTTAATTGTCAGCAATGTCTGAACACATGATTAAACAAGTGAATTCATGCACGTTGTATACTACAAAATATTGCTTTAAGCATAAACGAGAGCGTTGCGTCAAAAATAATAGTAAACTCACCGGTAAGACACACTGTGTCGACGGAACTGCAGAAAGCAGTCAGACAATAAAATTGAGGCCTAGGTGTAGGTCCGACAACAAGAACGCATTAAAACCCAAGAGTACATACAAGGGTTAATATATATGCAATACGAAAGCAAAAATAAGCACTAAAAAGCACCCGAAACGCACTTTAAGTGCAGAATTTATACAAATCAGCAATAATTCAGCATTTAGACATATAAATATTATGCAGAAATGTCGTTTTATTATCCAGAATATTTCCCTAAGCGTTGGGAATTGAAAGAGTACAAGAAAGGTACTTAAACGACACTAAAAAGTGTAATTTAGCACTTTAACGAATTGGTATGTAACCGAACAACCGGACTATACCCGGAACATAAAAATAATGTCAATGACATTGTTTATACTTTTCTGAGTTAGTTAGGGTCCCCGAATGCCCTAACACCCTTTATATTACACTACACACTAGTAACCGGGTTAATCCCTAAACTAACTAAATTAACCTAACTAATAACTAATGTTTAGTTGAAATGGAACCATAGACCCCCCCCCCCATTACAAACCGTCCCCATCTAGGGGAACATACATGGTACAATTGTGATTATAAAAATCACCCATGCATGATATCTAGAGGACACATGATCCAAAGGTTAATGGCCTTAACTTTGTCTATAAGATCCTCACTAAAACCACCATTCATTTAACACCTCAAAACCCACAAAAACTCCTCTCTCCCTCTCTCAAAGGCTACGGCCAAACACCCCTTGAGCATCCATCCATCTTTCGATTTTGTTCATCACATTCCAAGTATCTACAAGTGATAAGGATCACGTATTAGGAGCCTTGGAGCAAACGGAACGCGAAGGACCTCCTTCTCTAGCTTTTATCCACCTCTTTTGCGTATAGATTCTTCCCTAGCCTTGAGCTAGAGGTATAATGCTTAAAACTCATATTTGAACTAATCTAAAGTGGTTAAAAGGATTTGTGTTGGTTAAATCTCGTTAAAATGCGAAAAGATGCACAAAAGTCTACTAAAAGCATGAAAAATGGTGGTTAATAGCACATAAGTTGTGTAAAAGTTGTAGTATTTGAAATATATGGTTATCTAGACCCGATCTATGATGTGGTAGCTCGGATCATCGTTTAACCCGGTTTGGTAAGATCACGGATCTTAACATAAAGCTATTTTGGAAGTAACAAGGGTTAAAAGGTGAAACTCTACCACACACATCATGAACTTGTGTAAAAGCAATTTAACTTGTGAAATAGTGTTTAAAACTAGTAGATCTACGTATCTACAAGCGGTATTTTCAAAGGACCAAGTGTCCAAGAAATCACATGTTCTAAACCGGATCTTACACAAACAAAAGTGGTTTTTGTGAACAAACAAGTGTATGGATACTTGTGTAACAAAAGTTTTAACAAAGAAATAATTTTCGTAAAAACCGACTAGAAGTTGTAAAACTCCATATTCTTTAAAAATAAGATTTTTAAGAAATTAAACTTATTTTTAAAGATAACAAGACTTACTAAATGTGCTAGTAAGTTACTACACATTTTTGTAAATATTCAAGTTCATGAAATGGAGGAATTAGTGATTATTGTTGACGATTATTGTTGATAATTGTTGTTGATGATTGATGATGATTTAAAAGAAAATAAACACACGTTTTGAAAACGTGGGAAACCTCCATTTTTAGGGGAAACTCTGTCAAAATTTTTATAAATTTTGACACTTAGAAAAATATAAGTTTTGAGAAACTTATTCCCTAAAAATGTATTTAAGGGTATTACCAAGGTTTCCCTAATTTTTGGTGATAAGAAATGAGGATTTCTTCAAGAATAAAAATGGATATTAAGTATATATTATTGAAAGAAAAATATATATTATTTGATCACCAACTACTGTGCGAAGTGTATATAGTATGTGTTATACGTGCTAGTGTATTAAGACTTAAAAATACACTAATTACTCATGAGGAGTTGAAATATAAAAATACACATACAACATACAAGATACGTAATTCGGGTGCAAAGTGCAAAACACAAAAGACTTATATTTATTTTTGGAGAAAATAATATAAGTAAAATACGTAGTTAAAAATATAGAATATTTTTAACACAAGAATATATACAAAAGAGAGTGACTGTACTTGTGCGACGCAAGTCTAGTGACTAACGTTAAGAAAACGCGTATAGGTTACGACGTTAATTAAGCAAATCCGGTGGAGTTTACGACGCTAGGAACGCAAAGTTGTGAGTTCATGCTCCCCCTTTTCTCTTTAACTGTTTTCAGTTTTTATAACTTCGGGGGTGAAATACATGTACAAATGTACAAAAATTATAATTGGTATGATATAAATACAAGAAGTACACTTGGTGAGAACGAGAACCAAGTGTGACGAAATATAAGAATACAAGAAGTACACTTGGTGAGAACGAGAACCAAGTGTGACGAAATATAAGAATACAAGAAGTACACTTGGTGAGAACGAGAACCAAGTGTGACGAAATATAAGAATACAAGAAGTACACTTTGTGAGAACGAGAACCAAGTGTGATGAAATATAAGAATATGAAAAGCGCACTTGGTGAGAACGAGAACCAAGTATGAGGCGCTATGAGAAATGATAACAAGAAACGTGCTTGGTGAGAACGAGAACCAAGTAGGATGCGTTATGAGAAATAGTGTCACGAATAGGGTACAGAAGCACCATTAATCGTGTACATACTTAGACCGCAGAACAAAAGGTTAGATCTAACGGGTGCCTGGCAGCCACACTCCCGGTCGGGGCGAGAACCGAGGAGTGCTTTTGTGTCTCAGAATATACCAATTAAATGCCTTAGGTTTGGTGACTTCCTATGTCGTGCCACATGTTAATGGCCTTGCAACCCATTAACAATCCTGATATTTACAGGAGTATTTTAATTACATGAAATTCATACCATACTAAAAATTGATGAATACTTGAGTACGTGGGGTACTCAAGAAAATGAGAATTATACTTGAGTACGTGGGGTACTCAAGAAGAAATTGAATTATACATGTGTACGTGGTGTACACATGAAACTGGATTTATATATGAAAACTTGATTTTTACATGACGAAAACTATGTTTTCATACAAAGTATACAAACGTGAAAAACTAAAACTGCATGAATTCACACCAACTTTATGTTGACGTTTTTCCAAAACTCACATGTATTTCAGGTAATTAGAAGTGGATGTGCGCGCGGTCTTACCCATGCTCGTGGATGTCGCTTATGTTTATCTATAAATAAAGTTGTAAACTTTTAAGACAATGCTTTATGCGACTTAGCGATGTAAACGCTAACGTATGTTTTCAAATTATGGTATTTGAAGTTATTGTCTTGAGCATGTAGTATGTTTACTCTTCGTATGCAATGAGAACCTTTCATGATCACACCTCATGCTTCCGCCGTAGAAAGGGGTGTGACATCTTTAGTAGTCTTTGCTTCGTCCACTAGAACTATTTGTGTATGCATTCTTTTGGTAGTTAACAACGCTAATTAGAAAAAAATCTGTAAAATTAATCATATCGATTGCTATAACAGGATGGATGTGACACACATAGATAGATAAACTGTCACAATTGTCAAGACTGTTTGTCGGGTTTCCAATGCTCACACAGGGTGATAAACAACGCTGATACACGTAACATCTAGTTATATTCAGATTTAAACAATGCCCGCCTCAACTGAGATAACGGACATCCATCAAGCTCAAAAAGAAAACTTGTGTTTCCCATAGTCACAAAAGATTACGGTTTGTATTTCGCATAGCCACCGTTTCCGTAGTAAAAAACGGTTACGGTTTGTATTTCGCATAGCCACCGTTTCCGTAGTAAAAAACGGTTACGGTTTGTATTTCGCATAGCCACCATTTCCGTAGTAAAAAACGATTGGGTTTGCACATTCAATCTTCAATACTTCATTAAAATACCAGTAGAAAAACCCGACACGTCTTCATGTAACGGAGAATGTTCTAGAAATTGAAGGAAAAGGAAAAGATTTGTTGAAATCGAATTTGACAACTATGACAGCTTATTAAAAGTAGCAATCACCTCCAATCATTTCCTGGTCAAATCACACACTATAAAGTTTAAAGTTATCGTGTGTTGTAGTTTGGAAAGATGACCGAACAGAGATCTGAATAACAAACTGTGGAGAACTTGTTTGTGTCGGGTTCTTCTGCTAGTTACTCGATCAACGGACTGATCGGTAACGTTACTCTACTTGTGCTCCGATTTAAGCGGCGTGTTCCGATCAATGTTGTTAAAGATGATGAAGAGTTTAGAAACCCTAGAATGATGGTGTTTTTACTGGAAAAAACGTGATAAGTGAAAAAACATCCTTATATACGGGTCGTATACAGTTATACGGCCCGTATACATTTGGTAACATCAAAAAACCTACCAAAATAATTCCATTGATCCGTATACGTTTTACAAATCGTATAAAGGTGTATACGGCTCGTATAACTATATACGGGCCGTATATAGTAAAATAAAATAAAAACATTCTCTGCGCATTTTCCTATTCAAAAACATTCTATACGGCCCGTATACACTAGGGGATGTGAAAATAAGATATACGGGGTGTGGGAACAAGACACCCCTAAAATCCAAACCTTTGAATTTAATAATCTATTTTTAAGTGATGATGAGAAACCCACTCAACTTTCTTTTTTTATACTTCAACTTAATACATTATTGTCGTATGATCTCTAAAATTTTTGAAGAATAAGTCCCATGACTTTGATATGTCCTTTTGGTTTCGTTTTTACCTTTGATTTCTCTTTTTACTTGTATTTTAACAATAAAACATACATTTTGTACTTTTCAGAAACTTGTAAAGTCAAAGACCGGAAAGTGATGACAGGTGCCTAACTCCTATTTTTTTTAACAACAATTGCACTTGTTGAACCAACATCATTTTTTGGGAGGTAATCACCAACGGTTTTGGAGCAGGAGGGAGGGACATGCAACATATAGTTTTTGTCTCACTTGTGCGATATCTTGATGACGTGGCGTTGTTTAAGAAACTCCTATACCTTAGACTGGAAGGTATGGTGAGGGTCATCCCAAGGGGATGGACCGTCACGTAGACAACCACGTAAGCGGGTGTGAGGATGGGCCAAAAGGGGATGGACCTAGGGGGTGGGGGATGAGCCCCTTTATGTATATATATGTATGTATGTATGTATAGTTGTGTGTGTGTTGGAGAGGGACGGCGAGATCGTCTGGGATCCGCTGGTGAAGATGGGCCGGCCCACAGGGGGCGGTGTTCCGGGGCGGCGCCGGGGCTCGACGGCCCTTGGCCGTCCCCCATACCGTCTAGTCTTATTGAGGTCATCACTTACCAATTCATAGGAACCATTTTTATTTTGTAAATATCATTTAAGTGTTCATACCAAATTGTTGCATTAGATACAAAAACCATAATAATGAAAGCAAAGACAAATGTACTACTTATCAACTTGATTGAGTTTGCCTAAACCATTGCAATTCGCACAAACGATCTGTGCCTGGTCCTTCCTAGCTGCATTTGCATTCAACCTCCCACCCGATTTCCTCACGAACCCTGCACCATCGCACTCTGGGCACCTGCCACACGCATACAGAAAATCGTTAACATATATGCACCACTATCGACCCTAAACACTTCTGTTCAAACCTTTTTAATTGTTTACAAGTAGCCATCGCGTTCAGTATGATTACATAACGACGGCAATAATCAAAATAGAAGTTCATGTTAATAAAATACAATACACACATATTTGAATGACTTTTAACCCCAAGCATAACTAATATTAGGAGTGTTTATGGTTTGGTTCAAAACCATCCAAATCAGTCATCGGTTTTGTTCTGTGGATGGTTTTGTAAATGTTGTTCAGTATGTCAGTTTAGAAACCGTATCGATTACGTTTTATACTCGAAGCCTGTCAAAATAAAACTGAAGCGGGCAGTAGGACTTTTCTAGGGCTAAGTTGTACTATTCACATTACTACGCTTTGCTTTGCTTAGCAATACAATAACACAGAGTTGATACATTATGTTTTATTTGCTTCTTTAGCTTGATAGTTACATACGCATTTTTATTATAAAACCAAATAAGTCCAAATTTAATTTGGTTTGGTTAGGTTTCAATTATCAACGATTCAACGGCTTGGTTTTGGTTTATAGTGGCCAAAAACCGTTACTTACAATTGAACCTAAAAACCGTCAAAATCAGACAATTGATCTATTCCTAAGTAAATTGGAAAGAATACCACATTTGGTTTGGTGGATCAATAACAAACATACGTGTCTTTGCGGGAAAAGATAATCGGGAAGGCGGTCCCGAGAAGCGCAACGGCAGCTGCACCGGCAATGAGATACGCTGTGCCATCGGAGGACACATCGCCAATGGCATTAACCACGGTCAATGATCCTTGCTTTCGGGTCATGTTTAGAGACATGGGTCTAGGTGCAGCCAACGTGGGAACATGGACAGTTGGTTTGCTGGCACAGGAGGAGGAAGAGAGAGTTTGTAAAGGAGAAAAGGCAGCCATTTTTGTGTAGCTTCATTTGGTACCAGTTGGCAGTTTTGTAACATGGATCATAGTGTTATGTCCATTGATATTTTGGATAAGGCTAAACTCAAAGAAACAGGAAAATGGATATTATTAGGATAAGGAGGGACCAACATCATTCTGACTCACTTTTCATTATGTGTATACGTTTTTATTACAAGAGTTACAAAATCTAACGATTTATATAAAGTTTCATATGGTTTAGGGGTACTGACCGACCAAACGTATACAATATGGTATTCAGTTTTTAATTTAACTCAATTCGGTGTCGGTATTACGCAGTATGGTACCGGTTTGTGACTTATAACTTATGAATTAATTACATGAGACACTACTTTCTTCTCTAGGCTGGCTCATGTTACAGTTTTGATCTTAACTTTTTGAAAATTACAAGTTTAATCTCACTGTTGAACATTTACTTTACTTCACCACAATCTTCTTCTAAAAGCCCCAAAATGTTAGAAAGATGAAATCCGCAAGTTCGTTCCTAATGAGTATGGTGAAGGGTCTATTGTTTGTCAACAAGGGAAGCCACTTAACCCTAATCTATTCCAAAGAGCATCTATGTCATCCGTCGATGGACACTGTGGACTAAACTTGTACTTTCCAAAAATTGGAATGAAAACTTTAATATCACCTTACTACATGGACCATCAGTGTAATTACTTCTAAAACTTTCATGAAGGGGCGAAACTAGCATTCAACGAGCCGTAGCACGGGCTACGGCTCAACTTCGTACCAGTAGTGTATTTTTTATTTTTGTCGGTGTTATACAGAGGATGCCCCTAAACCACTACGAGGATACCCCTGACAAAAAAAAATGATACTTTAGCCCAAAAGAAACAATAAACCTTTGAATGTAAGCCTAATTGTTATGCAAGCCTAAGGCTATGGGGTGTGGGGGTCATGGATTGAAACATTATTTCCACATAGGACCATTAATTAAATGGTACACCATCCCCCTCCTTAATTGATGGTGGTTCCCATTGATTAAACCACGATTACCACGACCCTCCCATTTGATAATTTTAAGACAAAAATAAATTAAAAAAATAAAGGGGATAGAGGTTTGGGTCATGACCACACCCTTAGGGTAGTCGTTTTGAATGGTGGATTAAAGATAGATGACATAGTGCCTATGTGGAGGGTCATGGTGGTCATAAGGGTCATGACCACACCCTATAGCCTAACTCACAACCCAACTAATATTTTAGCCCAAAACAAATAATAACCCTTTGAATATGGGGCAGGGGCGTGACTAGAGATGGCCATAATAACCGGTTCCAAACCCGACCCGGTAGACTTGATCTAGAACCGGTTCCAGTTCCTACCCGCTGTATAGAAGAACCGGTTCTGGGTTCAAAAAACCCGTAGGTTCTTACCCGGTTCCACATTTTATAAAAAAAAATAGGTTTCTACCCGGAACCGGTTCATTCGTAAACAAAATAACCCGCTGTATTAAAATAAAACTGATTACATTAAAACCAAACATTACATTACATTACATTACATTACATTACATTACATTACATTAAAACATAACATTAACATAAAACCAAACATCATAACGAAACATCATAACTAAACATAATTAACATAAAACACACTCAAACCAACATCACATAAACACACTAAACCTTCGAAGAACCGGTTCCGGATGATTCACCGCCTTCACTTTTCTTCGTTGTAGCCTTTGTAACCGAACAATGACGATCGGTGTGTTTTTAAGGGTCGAGTTTGCCGTAGCCTTCATGAACTTGCCAACCTTTGCACCGTGCCATCTCATGGCTATCGGTCATTAAGCACAGGTCAGAGTGCTTCCAAACTTGGGGGTTTCTTTTGATTTCCAAAACCATGACCACTTCATCGTTGCACGCCATAACCGATTTTAGGTGTAACTTGAAAGTTAATATATAAATACTTGAAACTGATTTTAATGGCAATAAATCGATTTCTAACGGCATTATAGCTGTTGGAATCGATTCCGACAGGTTTTGCAACTTTTTCTGGAAGTTACCCGGAGGAACCGGTTACAATCTACCCTGATTCGGTTACTAACGGTTCCAGTAATTTTGGTTCAAAACCGGGTAGGAACCGGATCGGTTCCTACAAGAATCAGTTCCATTCAAACTCAGTCAAAAACCGGGTACGGTTAGGAACCGGTTACGGGTATAAAAAAAGGCAAATTGGATTTAAATAATCCCAACTCACTGTTATTGGCTAATAATAATCCCAACTTATTTAATCACCAATAATAATCCGAACTATTCACTCTTGTTTGTAAAATACTCCCACGTTAAAAAACACTAACTTGGTTAAAAAATTGTTGATGTGGCTTGACATGTGTGCACTGACGTGGCTGGTTAATTATAAAAGAAACCCAACATTAAAGCCATCTGTGTATAAAGGTTTTCACCCCCAAATTACAACTATCTATCCCCAAATAACAATCGCTGAGAATCACGATTCCTCTAAACCCTAATCAATCGAGAGAGCAAACGATCAAGTCATTGTATCAGGTTTGTTTTTAGTGCATTCTTCTTGTTTATCTGTGATTCAATCCTAATCCACTACTGAACACATTGCCGCCGGAAACGAGAACCCACTTCCTCTACCCACCATCTCCGGTCAACAAGCCCGTGACTAAAAAGAAGAAATCAAATTCGTCAACGAGTCTGAGTTATATCATGTTACCTGATCGGAAGAAAACCAAGATGTCTTAGCGGAGTTGAAGTCCAAACGGTTCAGTGATCGATCAGACCGAGATATACGGAGGTGGTTGCTGGCTCACGGCGGTTCAAGAGCTGATTGATGGAAATCATAGATCGGTGGGTTCTACAAACAACAATATGCCTTTTCTGAGATATTAGGTTGTTGTATGAGTGCAACGATTGGTAATAATGAGGAAAATTTGAGATATAGTGGTGATGGTGGAAGATGATGGTTCTGGAACTAGTACATGTAGGTAAAGAGAGATGGTAGAGAGAGAGATGGAGTAGAGAGGGAAAATGGGGCTTTTTAGAGAGAGAGAGAAGGAAAGTGGTGATGGTGGAAGATGATTGACTCTTAAATATATTACTTTATTTTAAGATACCAGCCACGTCAGTGCACACATGTCAAGCCATATCAGCAATTTTTTAACCAAGTTAGTGTTTTTTAACGTGGGAGTATTTTACAAACAAAAGTGAATAGTTCGGATTATTATTGGTGATTAAATGAGTTGGGATTATTATTGGCCAATAATAGTGAGTTGAGATTATTTAACTCTAATTTGCCAAAAAAAAACCCGATTTGCCCATCTTTAGGCGCGACAACAGATTTGTAGAAACCAAACGTCGTACAAGGCACAAGCATCTGAACTCCATAATATCAGCAGCGACAAAGTGCAGAAACTGGTCAAAATTCGACAAAGTGTAACCTGTGTGAGACTGATAAAAAATCGAACAAGCAGTCAAGCAGAACTGATAATAATTTCGATTTTCAAACAAGTAGAAGCTGCAGTGCAGTCGCAGAACTGATCAAAATTTGAACCAACATCGACTGATCAAAATTTGCAGATTGTTTGTGAGTATTCTTTTCTTCTTGTGCTTTGATAGTTTGATTTCTTGGTTAGTTTATGCTTCGATATTTTGAATTTTGTTAGGTTATTCAGAATTTTGGTGATGATGATACAATTCTGAATGAAACACCTCCGAATGTTGATAATGATAATATTGATGCAAGCCCAATCTAAAAAATAAAAATAAACCTAGCCCAATCTAAAACCTAAAGAACTTATTGCCAATATTAATTCATAAAGCCTAGCCCAAATGTGAAATGCTTAATATTGATTCGTTGGGTGAGATTCAGCTACAAAGTCCATTTTTCCTACAAAGTGTACAAAGTCATAAAACACCACAATTTCAGCCATAAAACACACTTAAAACTCACAAATAACATAGTGCATATCACTAAAACACAATATCCAAACCCTAACAGTCCATAAAAACTTCAAACACGCTATCATAGAACTATGAATATAAAACACAACATGATAATCAACATAAAACACACTAATGTTAGTCATTCAATAATCAAAGTCTTATCATCCAAAACACAACACAAACCCACATGTATGACGTTTTATTAATCTTCACTTTGTTATTTGTGGGTTTTGAGTGTGTTTTATGGTTTATTATGGTGTTTTATCACTTTTTATACTTTGTAGGAAAAATAGACTTTGTAGCCAACTCAAACTCTTGATTCGTTAACCTAAATACTAATAACATTAAAAAAACTAGTTATAAGATTTCATTCGGTAAAGCCTAAGGGCCTTTTTTTCGCTCGCCCGGAGCACCTGAATTTTCAGGATCGGCCCTGCCCCGTAATGTAGGTAACAAAAAAATTCCGTTCTATAAATGTACGGTAAAAAAATTGGGATACCCCTGGATATTTCTTCTAGTTCCGCCAGTGCTTTCATGCAAATTAAGTTTTAGAAACTGATTGTAGATTTATCATAAGAAAAAAAAACTGATTACAAAAATTTTCATACAAAATAAGACCCTGGAATAGATTGAGTCATACATACACATTAAGGAAACTAACTCTTCATGAACACTTACCGAACGAGATTTCTTGTTCGTGTTCGTTCAGTAAGGAATTGAACATGTTCACGAACACTTACCGAACGTAAACGAACACAAACGAACGTTCATGAATACAATTGGTCACATATTTTTAGAATAAAATATGCATTTTTCATGCCAGATATTACTCGGAATCCGCCAAAACTAAACAAGTACTTCACATAATTCCAAACATACTTGACATGATTACATAAACATAATCAACACAAAATTTAAGATGTTTGTCAAGGTGTAACACAAACTGAAATTGAAATGGTCAAATGGGGGATGTTGTCGGAGACATATAGTGTAAGTGTGTAACTAGGGTTTCATACTTTTAAAAATTAAAACCAATAAAATAAAAGTATGGGTTGGTTAACGTACAATATTCCTTATTGTACGATGTGTACGAGATGAAATTACGCACGTTATAAAACTCAAAAACCCTAATCACGCATGTTGAAAACCATAATCACACATGTTGAAACCCATAATCACGCATGAACATAATCACGCATGTACAAAATCAGAAATCACGCATGGGGTAAAAACCCTAATCACGCATGTTATAAAACTAATCACATGTTATATTTTCACAGCGTACGTTAAGCAAAATTGTACAATACACTTTCACAATAAAAGTATATAACATAATAATCTTCAAATGAACGAACACAAACGAACGAATATAACTGAACACATTACCGAAGGTTCACAAACATAAATGAACGAAGTCAACCTCTGTTCATGTTCGTTTGTTTAACTACATGAATGAGAATTCTTATCCGTGTTTGTTCATTTACTAAACGAACGAACATAAACAAACTCCAGCCAAATGGCTCACGAACTGTTCACTGAACGTTCGGTTCATTTACAGCCCTAATCAGTACCATCCCTACTAAGTTGCACTCATTATCTTATTTTGGTCAGTTTGATTATGATTTCATACATTATCACATAACTGCATTCTTGAGTCACATAACGATGACTGTTTTTTTTTATAACTTTTCCAAAGTACACTAATCAACTAATGTTTCCATGCACTATAACTGTTCAACAGATGCATTATTTTCAGAAATGTTAAAAAGGCTAGAAGGATACCAACCTCTTTGGTTAGGATCATGAATCAGAATCTTCATCAACACGAAACAACTGTCTTCTTAGAGATTTAACCAGCTTATCACAGATCCGTTCGTTTTGAATCAAATAAGTTTCTGCCTGTATTTTACTGTTCAAAACCTCTCCATCTATAAAGTAACAATTTCCTTCCTTTAGAACAACCCCGTGTTCACAAGCCAATTCTAGGATCTCGGATGCACGAGATATGCCTTTCCCAAATTCAATCTCCAATTCCGCCTTTCTCATTGCTGGTGCTAATTTGTTCTTCATCACCTCTACACATATTCCAAGACCCGTAACCTGAAAATAGATAGTTAAAAACTTACAAGTTATACCCGAAAGTAAGCTAAATACAATAGGTTTTGTAACTACTAACTGAAAATTGTTACCTTTTCCAGAGTAATATTCTAACCTGATTTATAATTATAATAAGAGTCTCTGACCGACATAATGAAAAATGAATCTTGCGGAGTGCTTGTGTCATTATTTTTGATTGCGTCTCAACAATATTGTCACTTATTAAGCCTGCGATTTCACTTTGGGGGATAAGTGCAGCAACCTACAAAACATAAAGTCAGTGGTTGTAAACTATGCAGTTAATGCGGTAAAATATCGGATATCGGTCAAGAGCCGATATTTGAGATATAGGTTATCTCGGTGAGATCTCGGTAATTTTAATATCATGCAGAATTTATATATATAGCAATTTAACACTAACTAGAACATTGACCCGCGCGCGTTGCGCCGCGGCCAACGAAATTGACACGCTGTTGATCAAATTCACATTTACAATGTGTTAAAGATGTTTTTGTCGGTTAAGTCTGTATAACTATCTTATACAAATAAGTAATTCACCAAATAAGTTCAATACAATTAATGGTATCATAATTACTATGTTACATGACTTGTATCAATATAAATAACCTATCGTGTTAAGACCCTGAGTTGCGGCGGGGGCATAAGACCGTGACAAATAGCACCAACGACACACTATAGCCAACGACCACCAACATTGAAGTTGTGGCTTTTTTACGTGGAGAAATTAGACCGACATATAAAACATAGAAAATAATAACTAACTCGATTTAGGACTTGCGCGTTGTGACGAACTTATTAAACGGGAAAAAATAGATGGCGTAAATACACTGAACCACACACGTACGTTACGCCATGTTCACTCGCAAAATTTAGAACGAACGTATAACAAAACGCAAAATCGTTGATCCACACACAAATTGTGCCGTATTAACTCACAAAATTTAGAACCAAAGGTAAAACGAAAAATTTTGCAAAATATGAAAAACATAGGGGATCAAAGTTGAAAGTAAAAAAGTTGAGAGGTTAAATTGGAAAAACAAAAAACTTTGGGTTAAACCTACAATATCCAATAGTTTTGGGTTTCAAGTGAAATATCAACAATTTTTTTTGAAAAACCCCCAAAACATAGTGTACAACATCTAATGCCTCATTTTGTTGGTAATTTATATGATGTAAATAATTCAGTAATATATCGGTTGGTCAAATATGATATATCAGTTATATCGGTCAAATATCGGTGATATATCGGTCAAACATAGGTCAATATCGCCGATGATATCGGTACCGATATTCTAGCAGATATATGACGCCGATATTTTAGTAGGGGATCAATATAGGGCTGTTCCTGAGCCAAGCCGAGCCAAGCTAGGGCAAGCACGGGCTCGGCTCGGTTATAAACCGAGCCGGCTCAGATTTAAAACCGAGCTGCAAATCTAAGTTCGGGCTCGGCTTGGTTTTAAACCGAGCTGGCTCGGCTCGGCTTGGTTTGGTTCGAATTCAAAAAGAAAAATTAATACATAGCTCTCAAAGTTCAATAGTCTAAAATATTATTGGATAGTTTAAAAGAGCATATCTAATACATTACAAGCGAAAATCAAGTTCAACAACACAAAATAAGTTTCAAATTTCAACGAAATACAATATAAGTTTATTAGTATGGCAATGCACCTTCAAATATGCCCTAGATATACAATTACACTCATAAATACATGTAAATAATAATAAGTTTTTGTAATATATTATAAAGTATATAAAAATAAAATACATTAAAAGTAAAATAATCCGAGCTAAGGCGAGCCGAGCTAAAAAGTGAGCCAAACCGAGCCAATATGGCTCGTTACGAGCCGAGCCGAGCTAGGCTCACTTTCTTACCGAGCCGAGCCGGTTTGGCTCAGTTTCAAACCGAGCCATATCGAGCAAGCTTTTTTCGAGCTAAATCCGAGCGAGCTCCGAGCCGCGAGCTTTTTGGACAGTCCTAGACCAATATCACCGATATTAACTGCATAGGTTGTAAATAAGGTTGGTTTGGTTGTACATAGATGTGCGCCTCAGCTTTCTTTTGGAATGTAAACGCCTTGGAGGGCCTCACGCTTAATCAAGGATAGAAGCACACAATTGCATGAGTTTCTACTAGAAACATTAGAAAATAATTAATAAGAAATAGAATGACTCACACTATCGACGACAATCACATCAACTGCTCCACTTTTTGTAAGAGTATCAACAATACTCAGCAGATTTTCAGCAGAATTTGGCTGTGAGATGAGAAGACTTTTGGTATTTACACCAATTATTTCAAGCAGCTTAGGGTCGAGGGCGTTCTCCACATCCAGATATGCACAATAACCTGCTCACTCACTCAAAAGCAATATTTCTATGACATTAATGTAATGTAATTTACAACTAGAAACAAAATGGCACAATAAAATGTGACAGAATAGCACACCTCCAAGCTTCTGAGCTTCCCTGATTACATTTAAAGCAAGTGTTGTCTTGCCTGATCCCTCATGCCCATAAATTTCAACAATTCTTCCCTGAATGATTACAATTTATAAATAAATAACATAACAGAAAGTTGAATTACAAAATGAGACCTTTGGTAATCCTCCAATTCCAAGAGCAAGATCTAGCTTTAAAGAACCGGTGGATATTACAGGTTTCACTCTTGCACCAAAAAAGCGCTGCAAGAACACCATAGACTCCCCATCAAAAGCTCCTGCAAGCTCTGATAGGGCTGAGTGAAGAGCTGTATGCTTTTCTGCAGCTTTCAAGTCATCATGAAGTCTATCATCTTCTACATCTAGGGCTGCAAACATACATATTATTATAGCAAATGACAAGATAAGTTAAACCACAAGTGAGATGCCAGAAAACAAATCTAGAAAGCATAGAAAATGAAAGCTTCTGATTACCTGCAGATGAGAAACAATAAGTGCTTGTATTATTAGTACAATGGTGGCTGAGACTGAGAACCTGTTGTTGTTTGCAGGAAGAAAGAAGAAGTGATCGGAAAACATTGGTGAATCGGAGTGCGAAGGGGAGTTTTGAGGACATTAGGGTAAATTGCAAAAGGAAATAGTTCACACGGCGGTGCAATTGACGGAGTTCACCAATCGCCGGACGGCTGCCTGCTGCTAGGTGGTGTTTCGTGTTTGGGAACTGGGATTCTTTGTCATTGGGTTGATCCCTTCTTTCTTCTTATAAAATTTTCGGATATTTTCTTAACCCCTAAATTTAGTTACATGTTTCTTTTTTTATATAAATTTTAATTAATAGGTTGAATAAATAAATTTTATATACTAAATAATAAAACAATATATCTTTAAAAACTTTACGGATTGAATAAATATAATTTTATATATTAAATAATAAAAAGTTATATCTACAAGAACCATATTGTACGGGTTGAATAAATATAATTTTATATACCAAATAAAAAAATTATATGTTTAAAACCACGTGTATTATACGGGTTGAATAAATGTAATATTGTTTACCAAATAATAAAATAATACATCTTTAAAAACCTCATTTATTACACAGGTTGAATAAATATAATTTTATATATCATGTAATAAAAAAATACATCTTTAAAAATATGCGTATTACACGGTTTGTGAAGGGATATGGTCCCAAAAACCCTGCGCAAGCACAGAGGACCATACCATAATTATACTCCAAGGTCATCTTAAAACAAACCTTGCGCGGCCGCGCAACGAGTTTAAGTAAGATGTGGAAAGATCAGTCCTCAATGACTATGCGCCAAAGAAAGGAAAGACAAATATTCAATTAACACCCTTGCAAGGACTTGAACACATCCGCGCGCATGAGATAAGGACTTGAACAAAAGGAATCTTTTCTGTTATGACAGAACGGACACGTGGCAAAATATCAAATGTTTACAGCTGTAGATCTTCTAGAAGGCATTAAATGATCATCGTGCATGGCCTAATTCGGTTATAACCGAGTGTGATGTGGCAATATCTAGAACCTTCATTTAAATCACGATGATGGAAACAATTTACATGCAGATCTAGATCAAGCTACTTTCCATGTGGCATCTCCCCAGCCGTCGATCAGAATCGCGATCCGTGTGCATGGATGGGGAGATAACTGTAGACGGAAAAGAAGATTCCGTTATTCTCCTCTGTTATATTTTTGGCGCCAAACTTCGGCTATAAATAAGAGAATTCAAGTACAAGTCATTCATTCACTTTCACTTACTTTCACTCTCGCTGCTTCATTTTCTTCTTGAGATCACTGTACTTATTCCCACGCCTGTCGCAACCCCCGTCCCCTAACAACCCGGGAATGGGCAGCCGCGGCCAGTTTCGGTGGTATCCAGGTTTTTATCATTTTGGCAGCGGAATCACATCATGATCATAGTTAGGAAATATTTTATCAGAGTAAAATACCACACTTTTATAATATTAAACACGTGGGAAAAATCCCAAGTTTTAAGTACACACATTTTCATAGGGATACACCCTATTTATATTTAATAAAAACATCTCTTTATTTTAAGTAACTTTATAGCCACTTTTTCCAAGCCTTCAGTGTTGTCCAGCTGGCTTCTACTTGGCTTTCACATTTTGTTACCTGAAACGCGTTTAAAACATTTTGTCAGTGGGAAATACTGGTGAGTGAATCCCAGTTTAATCAAGTTAAGTAAGACCATAGTACAGTATTGAGGGCGGTCTCGCAATTACATTTGTTTCCATCTACTTTAATTACCACCCATGGTACTGTCAACCCGACTTGTGGTCATGTTACTCCTCGCAAGGTAGTAACAAATTTTGTATACAAAACCCCAACATACCGACGATAATTGTAGAATACAAATACTCAATCACTGTTTAATATAATGTTAATCATATGAGGTTTTGTAAAAACAATTTGCAAAAAGGAGATTACTCACATTGCTGTCTTAGGGTTTTCTTTAAGGATTTTCTGGTGATTATCTATAAATTACACAAATGCACACGTGTTAGTATAATAACCCAATATTTACATTAGTAATACGCTCCCCGAGACGGCATTCCAACGACTACGTCGGGCAGAACCTCGACAGCCGTTACGGAACCCTGGATCGATCGAGCAACGTATCTAATACGTAACTGGGGTTTATGATACTTACAACGAGGTAGAACTTCGTTATTTAGGGGGTATTATACCCGAGAATAGCTTTAACTATGTGGAAATTCGAGAGAGAGAAAAGAAATGAGCGATCTGGACTGAAGGCCGATGGCCTCCATTTATAGGGCTGATTTCTCAGTCCCTCGCGACCCGCGGCCCGCGACATAGGGTCCGTAGGCCCTAGCTGATCCGGGTCACCGCTCTAGCTTCGACGTGTGGCTGCCACGTGGCAGCTCAGGGTCTTCCCTCGTTGATGGGCGCTCGCTGCCCGCGTAAGACCAAGCTTAGGTCTTCGCGGCCCGCCACAGAATATTAAAAATTGTTTTTAATTAATTTTAATAAAATAAAGGTATTCGTGGCCTGTTTGCATATATGGGGTGTATTTTAGGATGTATTGAGACATTCTAATTGTAGATCCCAATATCAATCCGGATCACAGTGGTTGATTGTTTTAGTATAAAACACCTATTGATTAGGTGTTTGCACCATGAAAAAGTTAAGAAGAATCATAGAATGAAGATGAAGCTAGTGGTATGATGAATACAACAAGTGTTGTATTGAATCCAAACAATGAAATGAACAATAAAGCACCTGGAGATCTGATTAAGCATAATGAATAGAGATCAAAATGTAAATAACACTAATATTCATCAAGTGTGGCCAAAAGCTTGGCTAGGGCAACAATACAAGGGTTTATATAGAATCTGACTTGCCAGCATAATTATAATTATGCTGGCATCTTAACTACACTAGGTCAGATTTGCTACTTTCATATAATTACAAAATTAGTCCCTAGACTTCAAATAAGCCACAAACTATAACAAAACTAATCCAGTGCAAGTATCAACGATCTCATAAGCTCCAACAATATCCCCCTAGATCGTTGCATACTTGTTTTTCATTCTTCAGTAGTTGCTTCTGGATTGTCTGCAGCTTTCTTTTCTGGCTCTGGAGGGACTTCTGCACTCACTGTTGCTTCTGGTGGTGGTTGAACATCGGTCGTTGTTGCGAGAGTTTCTTGAGTTAAAACAACTTCACTAGTTGATGGTGGTTCCTCCATAATGGCCTCATATGTGGATGAGGCCGGAGGTTGTGATGTTGCTTGAGGAGTTGGGGTGGACTCTTTCGTCGTTGAAGAAGACTTTTCTTTCTTTTTCTCGTGCTTTTTCTTCTTCCTTTCTTCCTTCTTCTTTGCATCTGCATCCTTTCTTTTCTCGATCTTGTCAATAATGTCGAGCATCTCTCGTTTTCTCTTCCAGGCTCTTTCCACTGCCCTCTGAAACAGCATTGCCTCTTCTAGATTGGCATTTCTGTCACGGCCCCCGTCCCGGTGTTACCCGGTCCAGGAGCCGCGGGACAGAAACCCGTGGTATTTATTAGTTGATTTGACAGCGGAAGTTTAACAGGATCTTTTAAAACTTGAAAATGCCCAATTATTTTATTTCATAATTTGGGACAAACCCCATAATTTACAATAAAGGGAATTTCACGAGGAAATCCTTTGTTTTACAAAATATGTTTATTTATTTTACTGAGCCACCACTTCAAGCTTGTTAGTGCTCCGTATCACTTTTTCCTTGATTCACAGTAAGTCACCTGAAACATGTTTAAAAATATTTTATCAGCGGGGAAATACTGGCGAGTCACTCAGGTTATATAAAACGACACATTAGTTATAAATTACAGCATAAGAGCGATTACAATGGCTACTATCTTATTTTTATCTGGCGCCGTGTCACACCCTGGTGACGATGGTCATACCACTATTGGGTCATTTCACCCAAGTAGTGATGATTATCACTGTTAGGTTTGGTGAACCTAACCGTGAGAAATTAGTAATGTGCACAATACCCCACTTGCCAGTGATTTAAGATAACCACGACTTAATCCCTGTAATTATAACTTTTGAAAATGATTTGAGATTTAGTAAAACAGTTGATAAAAGAGAATGACTCACATTGCAGGTTTAATTGGGCAAAGTTTAGCCTACTGATTTAGCCTTGTAACCTAGTTTAAATAACAATGCACACGAAACTAGGTCAGTAACTTAATACAACATTTACGATAAATTCACGAAATCAAAACCCTCACGACGAATGACAAAGTATAGCCCATATACGGGCAGCACTTAAACATCCATCGGATCGGTTTCAATCGATCGGACATTGTATCGTAGCAGTGATCGAGTTAATACCCTGTATTCGTAGCAGCGCCTTGACACCTTAATACTCGTTTTAAGCAGAATTTGGATGTTTTGAAACTAAACCTTAACATTACTTTTACGAGGCCCGCGAGGGCCCCTAGTCTACGTGTAGGGCTAGCGTGTCACGTGTAGGTTCGCCACATGGCTGCTACGTGGCCTGGAACGCATCTCCGGTCACCAGGTGTCCTGTCGCGGCCCGCGTAGCCTTACCTTATGGCTTACGCGGCCCGCGTGAAATCCCAATTTCTTGATTTCTTGGTTTTTCATGATCATTAGGGTTTCAGGGGTCCGGGTTTTCACTTACGGGTCGTTTATGGACATTTTTGCAGGTCCTTACATCCTCCCCACCTTATTTAAAATCTCGTCCTCGAGATTTATAGAAATAAGTGAGGATGCTTTCGCTTCATTTCCGATTCCAGCTCCCAGGTATACTCGGGTCCTCTTTTCGAATCCCACTTGACTTTGACAAGTACCAATCTTTTGTGTTTAAGGAATTTAATCTTTCTGTCTTCTATCTGAAGTGGCTTCTCTACGAATTTTAACTTTTCATTTACCTCTATATCTTGAAGAGGTACTACCAGGGATTCGTCAGATAAACATTTCTAGAGGTTGGATACATGAAATACGTCATGTACCCCGGCTAACTCTTCTGGTAGTTGTAAGCGATAGGTGGCCGGTCCTATTCGCTGTATTACTGGGAATCGTCCTACGTACCTTGGACTTAGCTTTCCTTTCTTTCCGAATCGGACTACCCCTTTCCAAGGAGAAACTTTCAAGAGTACCTTGTCTCCAATTTGAAATTCCAGCAGCTTGATAATTGGCTTTCTCCTATTTCTGCCTAGCAAACTGGAGTTCTACACTTTCGTCCATGCAGTGCTTCGAACGGGGTAGCTTCGATGCTTGAATGATAAGTATTGTTATAGGAGAATTCAATTAAAGGTAAATGGTTGTCCCAGTTTCCTCCAAAATCTATCACACATACCCTGAGCATGTCTTCCAGGGTTTGGATCGTCCTTTCACTTTGTCCGTCTGTTTGGGGATGATATGCAGTACTCAAATTCAGTCAGGTTCCCATTGCTTCCTGGAAACTGGTCCATAAATGTGAAGTGAAACGACTATCCCTATCCGATACAATGGAGAGTGGGACTCCATGTAAGGATACTACCTCATCTACGTATAACTTGGCTAATCTTTCCATGCTAAAGGTTTCCTTCATGGGTAGAAAATGAGCTGATTTGGTTAATCGATCCACAATTACCCAAATTGCGTCGTTACCTTTTCTGGTTTTGGGTAACTTAGTAACAAAATCCATGGTTATTAGTTCCCATTTCCAAACAGGCATTTCTAATTGTTGGAGTAACCCTGAAGGTTTCTGGTGTTCTGCTTTAACTTGGGAACAAGTTAGACACTTAGATACATATCTAGCTATGTCCTTTTTCATTCCTATCCACCAGAAATTATTTCTTAAATCTTGATACATCTTATTATTACCAGGATGCATGGTATACCTAGATTTATGGGTCTCCTCTAAAATTTTATTTCTTAAGTCTCTTTGCTTAGGTACCCAAATCCTTTTCTTGTGGAATTTCCAAAGTCCATCAGTTCCTTGTTCTAATTCTTTTATCCTTCCTTTCATTCCTTCAGCATCATCCTTGATTGCTGTTTCTTGAATGTTTTTCAGTTGTTCCATTAAATCTAACTGTAGATTTAATCTAAGAGCACGAACTCGCTTTTGCTTTTCATGATACTTACGACTTAGGGCATCTGCGACTACATTTGCTTTTCCTTCGTGATATTGAATATCACAGTCGTAGTCACTTAGAATTTCCATCCATCTCCTTTGCCTCATGTTCAATTCTTTTTGCCCAAATATGTACTTTAAGCTTTTATGGTCTGTATAAATGGTAAACTTACTTCCATACAGCTAGTGTCTCCAAATCTTAAGGGCAAAAATTATCGATCCTAATTCTAAGTCATGTGTCGTATAGTTTTCCTCGTGCTTCTTCAATGTCCTTGAGGCGTACGCAATTACCTTCGTGCGTTGCATTAGCACACATCCTAGCTTAGAAGCATCACAGTAAACTTCAAAATCTTCTGTCCCTTCTGGTAAGGCAAGAATTGGGGCATTTGTTAACCTTTGCTTTAAAATTTTAAAAGCCTCTTATTTCCTTGATCCCCATTCAAACTTTACTGCTTTACAGGTTAGCTTAGTTAATGGCACAGCTATTTTAGAAAAATCCTTAATGAATCGTCTATAGTATCCGGCTAACCCTAGAAAACTTCTAACTTCCATAGCTGATTGCGGAACCTTCCATTTGGTGATCGCTTCTATTTTGGAGGGATCTACGTGAATACCTTCGTGATTCACCATGTGTCCTAAAAATTGCACCTCTTGTAGCTAAAATTCACACTTCGAGAATTTGGCGTAAAGCTTCTCTTTTCTTAACAAAGTTAAGAGTGCACGTAGGTGCTCACAATGCTCGTCCTGACTTTTGGAATAAATGAGTATATCGTCGATAAAGACAATTACAAATTTATCCAAGTACGGTTTACAGATCCTATTCATCATGTCCATGAATGCTGCAGGAGCATTTGTTAATCCAAA
Source organism: Helianthus tuberosus (assembly GCA_030545235.1). Lineage (NCBI taxonomy): Eukaryota > Viridiplantae > Streptophyta > Magnoliopsida > Asterales > Asteraceae > Helianthus > Helianthus tuberosus. The sequence goes on from CM060409.1 coordinate 119,819,361, forward strand.
GGGCATGACTGTAAACTCGTAATGACCATATCTAGTTCTGAAAGCAGTTTTAGGTATGTCTTCTTCTTGTACTTTCAACTGATGGTATTCGGAGCGTAAATCTATCTTAGAAAAATATCTAGCTCCCTGAAGTTGATCGAAAAGATCATCAATCCTAGGTAATGGGTATCGATTCTTAATTGTAACCTTATTCAATTCCCTGTAATCGATGCACATTCGCATCGAACCATCTTTCTTTTTCACAAACAACACGGGTGCTCCCCAAGGGGATGAACTAGGTTGTATAAATCCTTTACTGAGCAATTCATCTAACTGCTTTTTCAATTCTAACATTTCGGTGGGTGCTAACCGATAAGGTGCCTTAGCTATTGGTGCAGTTCCAGGAATTAAATGAATTCTAAATTCTACTTCCCTATCTGGTGGCAATCCTGGTAGTTCTTCTGGGAATACATCTGAGTATTCTGATACTACAGGAATTTCCTTAAGTTCCTTGCCTTTGGTATTAATAACTACCGAAATCTTATATACTATTCCTTGTTTTCTTGAATAACTGGCCACTTTCATTACTGAAATGAACTTCATTGGTTTACGTGGTTTATCTCCTGTAATCACCACTATTTCTCCTGTGGGTGTATGAATTTCTATAGAATTCTTATCACAGAGGATTCGAGCATGGTTGGCTACTAACCAATCCATTCCTAACACAACATCGAATCCAGCTAAATTCATAGGTAACAGGTTTGCAGAAAATTTATGGCCTAAGAGTTCTATCTTTCCTTTTTGCAAAACCTTATCTATGTGAACATAATTACCATATGCGGTTTCTACCGTAAAAATCTGCCTAAGTTTGGTTAAAGGTAGATTAAGAGCTTGGCAGAATGAAGTATTTATAAAACTTTGGTTTGCACCAGAGTCAAATAATACTTTCACATAAACGTCGTTTACCAGAAACGTACCAGCTATTACGTCGGGAATCAGTTCTGCTTCTTGCGTAGTCAGCTGAAAGGCTCTTGCGTTCTTCTTATTAGTTCCTTCAGCTGGTTTGGCCTTGTTGTCAGCTGGTTTGACTAGTTTAGGGCAGTCTGGTCTAAAATGTCCAGCTTCTCCACAGTTGAAGCAAATTGTTGATTTCTTCCTTCTGCAATCTTCTTCTTGGTGCCCCGGAATTTTGCAGAAGTTACAGTATCCCTTACATTTTCCAAAGTGCTTTCTTTTATAGGTACTACAAAATGGAACAGTGGAGGATTGCCCAGTTCTTCTTTTCTTGAAGTTGCTACTAGCATTACCCCCTCGGAATCCTTGGGTAATCTTCTGAGCCAATTCCTTCTTTCTGTTTTCTTCTCGCGTACGCACCAGTCCATCAGTTAAGGTGTTGGCTAATTCCACTGCATCGTCAATTGTGCGGGGTCTCGCAGCTTTGACGATATCCCGAATCTCGCTAATTAAACCCCAAATATAGCGAGAAATAAGTACCGGTTCTGGCGAGGCCAGAGTTGGCACAATTCTGGCATATTCAAAGAATTTCGAAGTATACCCTCGACAGTCAACATCCACCATTCGGTGGCTCAGGAATTTGTTGGCCATTTGTTCCTTCTCATAATCGGTGCAGAATTTCCTTTCCACTAGACACTTAAATTCTTCCCAACTCATGGCATAAGCCATGTCACTTCCTTTGGTTTGCAACACCGTATTCCACCATTCTAATGCCTCTTCCTTGAAAAGGTGAGAAACATACATAACTTTATCTTCCTCGGTGCATTTACTTATTTTAATTACTGCTTCAGTTTTCTCTAACCAACGCAGTGCAGCAGTCGCCCCTTCATTGCCTGCAAATTCGGCTGGTTTACAGGCAAGAAATTCCTTGTAAGTGCAACCAGGTGTTGCAACTTTCATTTTCTTAAGTATTGGGCCTGAATTACGTTGTCGTTATTATTGCCGCCTCCGTTAACACTGTTACTGAAATTATCGTCGTGCGTGAGTTTACTGGGGTTAGCTTGTGAAGGCTCAACAGGGCTTTTGACAGCAGCGACGATTGCTGGGATAGCATTTGCTATTCCCTGGGCAACGATATTTTCTATATCTTTCCTATTAAGAAAGTGATCCTCATTGTTTTGCTCGGATTGGTTAACTTCGTTAACTGGTTCATTAACAGCGTGTTCCATCTGTTAATTAACAATATATATATAAGTTATTGGCACAAAATAATAACCAAACGCAATAAAGCAATCGCACATAATCATGTCAACAAGTATAGCCAAAATTGTCGACTTAGCGACGTTGATATTTTTATATATTAGTAGGCATCCGTACACACCAGTTATATTACAAAAGTTTTATTTTAAGTTATTTTATATGATTATATTTTTATTATTTATTATTATTTTATTATTATTAAACACACAACCACAGTCAGCTGGCATTTCAGAAACGACGCTCCCTCTCGTCGTATTTCCATGAGATATGTTCCCCCACTTCTCGAATTCGATTTTCTGCGTCCACCAGTTCCTCACCATAGTGGCGGAGTTCAGCCAAGTTTTATGTGCTCATAGGTGGGTTTGGTGCAGGCTCAGGGTCAAACTGGGGGAAATAGGTGTTAGGGTTATTCAAGAGATTCTGAAATTGCCAGTCAGTTGTCCACCATTCTTCCAGCTCTCCTTGTAGGGGTCGGGGGTTGACAATAGGATCTGGGATAGCAGGTTCCAAATTAACTGGAAGTTGTGATTCAACTGGGTAATTGAAGAGGTTTTCATCGGCAGGTCCGGTGAGGTCGCTATTTGCCAGTTTGCGATCCAGCTCCTCCCACGGTGGCATTTCCTGGGCTTGCCCTGAACTTTCCCCGATCTCCTTTCCTTTGCCTTTATCCTTTGGATCCTCAGTCTTTTTAACCTTCTGGGCAGCTGGCTTCTTCCTACGCCCACGTTTCCAATCCAAAATTCTCCTCCTCTTTTTCGGCTTTGGTTTCTCCTGGGCCTGGGCCTGGAATGTTATTGGCTCTTTAGTATCTGCTTGGTAGCCAGATGGGTTTCCTGTGGTGTCCATGTCGGTGGTATGGATAGTGAAGTTTCGGAGTGCCTCCGACAGTGCATTCATGCTGTTAGCACACATGAAGACACACACAAATTTAAGTTAATTTTTTATTTATTGCAAATTAACTTTTCACAAAATCACAGAATGGTAACCAGAAAATTAAGTATTTCTAAATACTTAATTGGCTTAAATCAGTGGCTCTGATACCACATTTTTCTGTCATGGCCCCCGTCCCGGTGTTACCCGGTCCAGGAGTCGCGGGACAGAAACCCGTGGTATTTATTAGTTGATTTGACAGCGGAAGTTTAACAGGATCTTTTAAAACTTGAAAATGGCAAATTATTTTATTTCACAATTTGGGACAAACCCCATAATTTACAGTAAAGGGAATTTCACAAGGAAATCCCTTATTTTACAAAATATGTTTATTTATTTTACTGAGCCACCACTTCAAGCTTGTTAGTGCTCCGTAGCACTTTTTCCTTGATTCACAGTAAGTCACCTGAAACACGTTTAAAAATATTTTATTAGCGGGGAAATACTGGCAAGTCACTCGGGTTATATAAAACGACACATTAGTTATAAATTACAACGTAAGAGCGATTACAATGGCTACTATCTTATTTTTATCTGGCGCCGTGTCACACCCTGGTGACGATGGTCATACCACTATTGGGTCATTTCACCCAAGTAGTGATGATTATCACTGTTAGGTTTGGTGAACCTAATCGTGAGAAATTAGTAATGTGCACAATACCCCACTTGCCAGTGATTTAAGATAACCACGACTTAATCCCTGTAATTATAACTTTTGAAAATGATTTGAGATTTAGTAAAACAGTTGATAAAAGAGAATGACTCACATTGCAGGTTTAATTGGGCAGAGTTTAGCCTACTGATTTAGCCTTGTAACCTAGTTTAAATAACAATGCACACGAAACTAGGTCAGTAACTTAATACAACATTTACGATAAATTCACGAAATCAAAACCCTCACGACGAATGACAAAGTATAGCCCAAATACGGGCAGCACTTAAACATCCATCAGATGGGTTTCAATCGATCTGAAATTGTATCGTAGCAGTGATCGAGTTAATACCCTGTATTCGTAGCAGCGCCTTGACACCTTAATACTCGTTTTAAGCAGAATTTGGACGTTTTGAAACTAAAATTTCGAACACAGAAGCAAGTCCCATGCACAGGCAATTTATAGCAAATTTTTAGGTTTTACGCGGCCCGCGTAAACCTTAACATTACTTTTACGCGGCCCGCGAGGGCCCCTAGTCTACGTGTAGGGCTAGCGTGTCACGTGTAGGTTCGCCACGTTGCTACCACGTGGCCTGGAACGCATCTCCGGTCACCAGGTGTCCTGTCGCGGCCCGCGTAGCCTTACCTTATGGCCTACGCGGCCCGCGTGAAATCCCAATTTCTTGGTTTTTCATGATCATTAGGGTTTCAGGGGTCCGGGTTTTCACTTACGGGTCGTTTATGGACATTTTTGCAGGTCCTTACAATTTCCAGCTCCAAAATTGATTTGATTTGCATTCAGCACCGTTAGATTAGAAAGTCCGAACATGAAGACATCCATCGGATCTAATATTTTAATGTCTTCATTTTCATTCGATCGAATCACCGCTTCACCTGTATGACTATCATAGAACCACTTCTTGAAGTTGTTCAGACAAACCGGAACTTCATCTGGGAGCTTAATTCTAGTGACAACTTTTGCAGGGTTGATAACCCACGTCACTTTTCCTTTGCCAGTAATAGGATCCTTTGTTGTCTTGGATACTCTCCTTCGGGGACGTTGTGGCTTGAATACCTCCAAGCCTCTGTTGCATTCTTTCGCGATTATACGATCAAAGTCCCCCCCCCCCCCCCCCCGAGACTGCTGTTATCTAGATTTAACATATCCAGTCAGCCAAGTTCCCGTACATCCCACCTGGGAAGAGAAAACAGATCATACCCGGTCCTGAAGTATTGAATCACACCACTTCTTCGTTTAACCACAAACATCCCTTTAAGATTACTATACATCCAACTAATGATTTTATCAGTAGCCTTTGCCTTTTCAACAGTGACTACCTGATAAAAATTAGGAAGTTTTTCTCTTTCCCTTCTAAACCATTCAGAGTGATGTGGGGTGAATGTTTCTCCATCTTCTTGTTCGTACGTAACTTCCTCTTCCAACCCCCGCTCAATAAATCTTGAAGGCATTTCATATCTGTCCATTTCTTCTTCGTCACTATCGTCTCCTTCAGTGACCTTTTCTGTGGACTCAAGATGTCTTTTCTTCGCTTCAGCTTCTTTCTTCTTTTTGTTTGTTTCTTCTTCTTTAAATGCCTCAAAGTCGAAGATTTTTGCAAATGAGAACATGGGCTCTATCTCAATTTTGGCACAAATTTTCTTCATCATTCTGTACAGCTTCTCTATTCCATGCTGCTGAAACCTTATGTACTTTGATTGTTCAGAGACGTAAGCATGCATTTCTTTGTTTTTCTTTCTTTGTTCCTTCAACTTTTCTCTCAGAATGTTTGTATCATTTACTTGGTTCTTGAGGATGCAGATTTCTTTAGCTGGAATTGCACCGATCTCTTTGACGAGTTTATCATACAGATCTTGAAATGGACGAATTCTTTGTGGTGGGACAGGAGGTTTTGAAATCCTTGTGGGTTTCACTTGAGGAAACTTAGACGATCCTTCATCGGTTTTCTTTTTCTTAAATGGAGATTATTTGCTTGCGGAAGGTTCTTCTGGATCGATTAGTAGTGTATCAACAAAATCTTCCAAACTTTGTTCTTCTTCCGTCACAACAACAGGTCTTTCAGACTGCGACATTTCTTGTCTGGCAAGCTTCTTTTCTCTCTTTTGTTTCTCTTCCATTGCATGAATTTCCCGCATATCTTGAATGTGCCAACGATGTTCTTCTGAATCTGTGGCTCTAAAGCTTGCCCCCATAAGCCTTTCGGGGTTTTCCGATGATTTCTTCTTCTTTGGAGGTTCTTCATCGGCCCTCTACTTTCCTTTTCTCTTTCTTTTCAGCTGTTCTTCTTCTTCCTCTTCAACTTCTTCCTCAGCTTGCACGTTTCTTTGTTGTTTTGCTTTAAGTGCTTCCCTGTACTTTTTATATGCTGCTTTAACCAATGGAAGTCTTTCTGCAGTATACATCCAATCGTGCAACATCACCCACTCATTTGTTTTAATTTATGTGAACTGTCGAACAGTGGGAACATGGAAAGTGTAGAGACCTCCATCATGCGGCAGTTTGGAATATTGATCATTGATTAACATCTGTATGAACCTGGGATACATTGCCCATGTATTCCCTCTTGAATTCTCGAGCATGTAGTTGAAGATTAGCCCAGAGAATTTGAACTTTTGGTTTAAACACAGATTCAACATTGCCCTGACCATTCCAGATTTAGACCGTCATAGCCACCTTTACGATGAGCCATACTCATAGCAATTACATGTACAATAAACCTCCAATCCCTCGTAAGGCCGTTCCTTTTGATTTCTTTCTTCTGACGGAAATCTCCTACGTATCCCATTCCACGAAAGCCATCCAGAATGTCATCCTTGTTTAAGCTAATTGGATCATTGTGTGCATCTCCAAGTTTCAACATTGTGCGAATTCTTTCTTCAGTAACGATCACTTTCTTATTTCGAACGGTAGCCGTAATGCACCTGACTTTTTCGATAACTTCAGGTTTTGCCGTTTTCCAAAACTCTTGAATGTGAATGCGGTAAATAGGGACTTCTGTTTGAACTGCGTAGCTTATCTTGCTTGATTGTATCCATCTAGCCACGTTTTCGAAATCCTTTGGTGATTGCTCAAGTTTGATAGGTTGATTATGCTTCAGAGTTTTATCCCACTCGATGTTTTTCACCATCTTGCTTCTGACATAACAAACGAGCCAAGTTTGAATTTTGATAAACGTATCGAACGTACGAAAGATATAATATTTACAAATATTTTACTATGTATATAATAGAGTTTTTAAAAGAAAGGAATATTTACTTACTATATAAGAAAAAAAGAGTTTGAAAAAAATATTTACAAATATAAAAGAGTTTTAAGAAAAATTTTGACAAGTTCGCTGATAAACCAGTAAGTTATCTTCGCTGTTGATTTTAATGAGAACTGGACAATTTCGCCGCCAACAATAATAGGTCTAAGACGTTTTCGCCGGCAACGAAGATATGGTCCAGATTAAATTCGCTGATGATCTCCGGTGAAGATAGAGTTTGGTCATGTAACAAGTTGATCAGCGAAGACATTCGTCTAGGCCGTCTTACCGGCGAAATAAATTATTTCGCTGGTTGCTCGAACTTGTGTTCGAGACTTTTGAAATTCCTTGATCCATGACAAATTCGCTATGTTCATCGCTGTGTTCATCCTTAACTTCTCTAGCATCAAGTTTTTCTTGAAAAACCCTTTTTAAAACTCAAACAGAAACTTCCGATCATGATCATTTTGTATTTTTTGCGATTAAAACAGTTCAATCAAACAAGAATCATGAACAATGCCGGTTATAAACATTCTTAAAACGTCCTAAAACTTCTGATTAATGATACTAGGTCATGAATTCAAAATCAACTCAAATAATCAATGAGAACCGTCAAACATAATGATCTGTAATCGATAAGTAGAGCGTGTATTACCTATGATCTTGACCAAATGTTAAGAACTAAATGTACGATGAATATGAATCTTGAAGGAGATGAAAGGAAGTTACAATCCGAGAGCAATGAAAGAGAAAAAGATGTTTTGAAAATTTTGAAATAAGGTCGGTTGAGAGGGTTTTATAGACAGTTTAAGTTATTCAGCGAAATTATCAATTTCGCTAGCCAATTAATTTTGCCGCCACTAAACCTATTTTCAAAATCAAATTTTAAATACGCTCGTGAATTTCAAACTTTCTCGAAAAACGTGCCCAATTTAGATTAAAATAATAAAAATTAGGAAATATTCACAAACTAGATGAAATTTTGGCAATTTTGACTCCGAACTTCATTATTCAAATTTGGGAGGTTCCATTTTTGCTGATTTTCTCGTTTCTTTTTACGCTTGTCGACTTACCTGCAGAAGATCACATTGTCAACACTTGTCAAATCCTTATTCATTATTATTAGCGAATCAAGGCACAAGAAAAACTGCCAGTATGTTTGTCCGCTTAAATCCATGCATCCTTCTTTCAACATGCCTACGGTGAGCTCGTTTATCATGTTTTTGGTAATATTGACAAGAATTCTATGGCTCCCACACAAGCTATTGAAAATAGAATCATTACGCCCATGAGTCCCACATCAGGACATGCCCCCACGATCAAGGTATGCACAAAGGTTCCTCATAACAGGTGAGTATATTGGATTCATTCGTTTTGCTTTTCAACGATAGAGTTGGTGAACAGGTCAGTACTTTCGTACAACAGAGATCCCAAAAACTACCGAGGGCGGAGACAGATACCAGATTTGGTACGATTTGTGCATTTTTGCGCATTTGAATGACTTTCTATGAAAGCTTCTTCAATTTAAGGATTTGGCCATTTTTGGCTCTTTTCTTGAAAAGATATCATAGCGTCTAGGTCAGCATGGATCTGGATGCAGCAGAAGAACAACTATGATATCCCCGAATGAAAAACAAATATAAAGACCCGAAATCTCAGACTTTGGCAATCTGTCAACGCAAGATTTAAGACCATTAAGCCATATGCCGCACCGTGTTACCCACAATGATGCGTAATGCCTGAGGAAAGCCAGAATCCTTGTGTAGATGTTATGTTTTGCCACTTAAAAGCAATTTACTCGTTGGTATTGCTGAATCTACCGACACGTCGTTGCTTGGTACCCCGATTCCTTTTGATTTCTTTCTGTTTTTAAGAAAATGACAAAGTGTTAGCAATTTTCTATCATTTCTTCTAATAGGAGTCAGACACAAGCATCTGATTTTGATTTTCTGGAATATCCCCCCTAAAATCTTTATTTTCGAAAGTCCATTGCCCGAAAATGAAATTTTAACGTTTAGAAAATCTTTTTGGTGGGCAACGTTTGACGATACTTGTTTTACTTTAAACAAACGGTTTTTTTTTAATGCACAAAAGATCGAGTATTTACGAACGATTTTAGACGACAAGGTTCATTTCCACTCAAGGAAATTAACCATTTCCAACCAGGTTACCAGCTGGTTGAATCGGGTTTTATCAAAGGCTTTTGTGAATATGTCGGCCCATTGCTGTGTTGTATCCACTGGCACCACTTGAATATATCCTTTCTCGTAAGCATCTCGAATTGCGTGAATACGAATCTCGATATGCTTTGTTCTTGAGTGGTGGATGGGATTCTTCACAATTCCTAGACATGCCTCATTGTCGATGAATATAGGAGTCTTCATGATGTTGATTCCATAATCCAGCAACTGATTTTGTATCCAGAGAACTTGTGAACAGCAACTGTAGGCCGCAGTGTACTCAGCTTGAGTAGTGGAGGTGGACACAGTCATCTGCTTCTTGCTTTGCCAAGAGATCAGACGATTTCCCAAGAATTGACATCCTCCTGATACAGACCTGCAATCAACTTTACAACCTGCATGATCACTGTCAGAGTAAGCAATAAGATCAAAATTACTATCTTTAGGATACCAAAGACGTAGTTTCGGAGTTCCTTTAAGATAGCGGAAGATGCGCTTCACAGCGATTTCATGTGATTCTTTGGGATTTGTCTGAAAACGAGTTCAGAGACAGACGGCCCACATAATATCAGGCCTGCTCGCAGTTAAGTAAATCAGAGAGCCGATCATGGAGCGATAAAAGGACTTATTCACTGGTTTTCCTTGAGGATCTAGAGTAAGCTCGGTCTGTGAGGCGAACGGGGTGCTTGCAACTTTGCAGTCGTTCATGTTGTACTTTGCGAGAATATCCCGAATGTACTTAGCCTGGTGAATAAGAATGCCGTCCTCCTTTTGCTTCACTTCTAACCCCAAGAAGAACGTGAGCTCTCCCATCATGCTCATTTTGAATTTTGCCTTCATTACATTCTCGAACTCCTTGCACAACTTTTCATCTGTTGATCCGAAGATGATGTCGTCCACATAAATCTGTACCATCATTACGTCTTCTCCGATTCATTTGGTGAAGAGTGTCATGTCGATTTTTCCTCTGGTGTACCCACATTCCAAAAGATAGGTTGACAAAGTCTCGTACCAAGCACGAGGAGCTTGGTGAAGGCCATACAAGGCTTTGTCCAACTTGTACTAACGACCTGGGAAATGAGGATCTTCAAAGCCTGGAGGTTGACAAACGTAGACTTCTTCCTTTACCTTGCCATACAGAAAAGCGCTCTTTACGTCCATTTGGAAGACTTTGAAGTTCTTGTAGGATGCGTATGCCAAGAATATTCTGATTGCCTCCAATCTTGCAACTGGAGCAAAGACTTCCTCATAATCAATTCCCTCCCCCTGACGAAAACCTTGCACCACCAATCTAGCCTTGTTTTTTATTACCACTCCCCGATCATCCATCTTGTTGCGAAATACCCATTTTATACCAATCGGAAACTTTCCATTGGGTAAATCAACCAGCTCCCAAACTTTGAGTTTGTGAAATTGAGATAGTTCTTCCTGCATCGCCTGTACCCAACAGGAGTCTTGAATAGCTTCTTCAAAATCCTAAGGCACAGACTGCGAGAGAAAAGCGGCATAGAGGCCTTTGTTGATGTTTGATGATTGACCACGAGTACGCACTCCTTCTTCTACTGCACCTATGACGTTCTCAAGAGGGTGATTATGATTTGTCTTGTATCCTGCATTTGTCTGGGTTTCAATTTGCTGAGGAAGATTGGTGAAATGCTCGTCAACGTAGATTACTGGAGGATCATCTTCCTGTGTCGGTTCATTCACATTTGCATGTGAAGAAGAAGCACCGTTTTGAGGGGTGTTCTCAGGCGAAGTGTCACCATTTGCTTCATCCACGGAGAGAAGTGGTTCGGCTGAGAATGGAGAAAAACGGGTCGTGCAAGGAGTTAAATCAATATCTAAAGAATCAAACAAAGGTTCAACTAGAGCAGCTTCTGCAGGTTCGGCTTCTGGAATATCTTCTTGAATTTCGAAGGTGTTAAAGATTACACCCACATCGTAAAACCAATCCGGAGTGCTTCCAGTGTTAGTGTAGTTTCCTTCTTGGAAGTCGACGTAATAAGATTCAATTACCATCTTTGTCCGTTTCTTGTAGACTCTGTAGGCTTTGTGAGTTGATGAATATCCCATGAAGTACCAGATATTACCCACTGCTTCGAATTTGATGAGATTCTCTTGAGTGTTCAGAAGAGTGCAAGAACATCCGAACGGTCTGAAGAAATCAATGAGAGGCTTCCTCTTGAAGAGAAGTTCATATGCAGTTTTTCCGTGAGGTTTTACAATGAGAACTCTGTTCAGAACATAACATGCTGTATTTACCGCTTCCGCCCAGAAGATGATTGGAAGCTTTGAATTCGCCAGCATAGTTCTCGCAGCTTCGATCAAGGTTCTGTTCTTTCGTTCTGCGACTCCATTTTGTTGAGGAGTTCTAGCCGCACTGTTTTGAAGATGAATTCCTTTTTCCGCACAGAAGGATATGAAGGTTTGATTTTTGAATTCCGAACTATTATCACTTCTGATCGACTTCACTTTCAATCTGGTCATGTTTTCAATCAAGGGTATGAATGACTTAAGGATATCAGCCGTCTCACTTTTGGCTTCAAGAAAATAAACCCATGAGAAACGAGAGAAGTCATCTGTAATCACCAAACAGTAAGAACTTTTAGCGAGACTTTTAACACTTATTGGACCAAAAAGGTCCATATGCATTAATTGCAGAGGCGCAGTAATCATATTCACTGCTTTGGGCTTGCGCGATTTCTTGTGTTGCTTTCCTTGGGCGCATGCTATACATTTTTCAGAAAAAGGAAATTCTTTTATCGGAAGACCTCTTACTAAGTTTAACTTAGAGAGTTTGTTCATATTTTTGAAATGCACATGCCCTAATCGCCTGTGCCAAAGCAGTGACTCCGATTCTGAAGCCTTTGAGATTAAACACGTCAAGTTATCATTTGTCTTGGCATTTTTCATGTTGAGCACTGTGACAACTCGAAATTTAGAACCTTCCGTGCATCTTAGTACAATCTACTTGTAATGTTATGTGACTAGTTAACGTGATTGGTTTAATAAAATAAGTGAACATCCTATGTGACTATGTGTTATATTTATGTGTCGTGCTTGTACGTATGCGTATAATTGTATGAACCGAGACAACAAGGACCCGACTCGAGACCATGAGGTCTCGAGTGAACAGTAACATATGGGCCGGTTGGCCACACACACACACCCTTAGCCCATTCAAAGACCCATTAGGGTGCACTACTTGGGACGGGTATATAACCTTAGTGACTATCCATGTTTACCACTTTGGACAACACACTCACTCTCACACACACTCTCCTACTCCCTCTCACTCAAACCCTAGACACCAAACACCGCATTTCTCCTCCTTCTTCTCGGATCGACCGGTGACACTAGGAGCTCTCGGATCGACACACACACACACCCGTTTGGAAGCTTCATACTCACCCTTGAAACCCATCAACCGGTTAGTGTCTTTATGATGCTTGTTGTTAAAATAATAGTATGAATGACATGATTAAACTAAGTATAGTTGTATGCTTGATGATGTTTTTGTGAACCGGATGTCTATGATGTTGATAATCGGCTAACATGTTTTGAATTCGGATATGTTGCATAATGAACTCGTGATGACTTGTGTCTAAATGTGATTTAAACCATGTTGTTGATGTGCATGAAATCGGCTTTCACGTGTATGTTAGATAATGTTCATATAAATCGGATTTGTATGCTCTTGTGTTAAGAACCGAAAGCTTACTATTAGGGTGATTTATTGTGTTGATATCATAGATGTTGATAAGTTGTTGTTCATGATTTCGTTGATGATATACTTGAATATTTGATGAACATGATTTGAAGATATGAAGAACAACTTGAATGTGATATGAACATGCTTGAATATTTGAAATCTGATATGTTTGATCCAATTTGGTAAATTGTTAGACAAATAAACATGTTTAAGTGGATAGTACAAACTGTTTCATGAAATCGATTTTCCATTGGGTAGTACACTGTGCAGAATCAGCTTATGTCCAGTCGAGACCTTCGGTTGCGACTCGAGACCACTGCATGACAAGTCGAGACCCCCGGTTGCGACACAGGTTGCGAGTCGCAAACACCTGGTTGCGGCTCGAAACCACACTTGATCAGCACAAACCTTATGACTCGAAATCTCGGTTGCGAGTCCAGTTGCGACTCGAGACCAGAACCATGATAACCCGAGACCGTGTTTGCGAGTCCGGTTGCGACTCGAGACCAAAACAGCATGAACCGAGACCATGATTGCGAGTCCGGTTGCGACTCGAGACCAGAACCTGCATCAGTTGCGACTCAAGACCATGTGCATGTACACACTGTTTGGACTCTCACCGTTACGGGCTTAATTGATTGGGCCGGACTCTTGGGCCTAATGCACAGACCTTATATGTTACTGTTGAACGTGAATGCTGATGAACTGCCATAGATGATACTTGAGTTCAATGTGCTAGAAACATCCGTGTGCTACTTGGTTACGAACCTGACTTGTATGATACGACTATGATAGGACGCGAGTGACCACAATATTGCTTGTTTGACTTTTCTGTGTATCTACCGAGCAAACCAAGGTGAGTTCACACCCTCTACAAAGCATGGGATTCCCTGGGTTGGGAATGGGGTTAAGGAATGTGGATTCCTCGTCCTCCTTGGGTAGGACAGCAATGGTTCAGGAATGTAATTCCTCGTCCTCACGGACAGATAACTCGTACTAGACCAAAACTCTATCACGAAGTCCCTCATTTTTTATATCGACTTAATCGCCGGGCCAATGGCGAGCGGGTCATTAGTTAGATAGCGCTATTTAGGTCTGACAAACCTCACACCGTGCCGCAGAGGACGGGCGTGAACTAATGGATCTGGGGCACGTCAATGATGATAGACATTGACAGTTTCAGGGCACATAAACATGACTACAGTCAGCAGTCGATATGGTAACGAGTCTAGTGTATACATGGGGTAGCCCCCACGGCCGAAATGCCAGATAACTAACACGGGGTAGCCCCCATGGCTGGATTGCCAGAATAACCGGGAATAAACAAGTCACGTTTTTAACTATGGGGGAACCCCCCACGGCAGGATGCCAGATAAAGGAAACTGTTTTCGAAACAACTTAAAACGAACACCCAACCGTGAACTCACTCAACTTGTTGTTGACTCGTTACTACATGCTTTGCAGGACAATAGGTACTTAGCTGGAGCTTGCAGGGAGGAGAGTCGTTGTGGGACATGGACGGCTGTGTGCCATGTTAAACTTTGAAACAATTAAACTATGTTTTGATTTATGACTTATGCTTCCGCTTGCAACTTAATTATGTTTTGTTTGAACACCAGTTGTATTGGTTGGATTTTATAACTACTTATATGCTTGTTCAATATGATTGGTGGCTGGATCCTGGTCAGTCACGCCTCCAAGCGGTGGTATTCCGCAGGTGGATTTTGGGGGTGTGACAGATTGGTATCAGAGCCATTGGTTATAGAGAACTTGGTTTTAATAAAGGGGAAAACGTTTTTGTTAAAACCAGACTATAACCTGTACAGTGCTCAACGGTCCACAACGACGCTTCACTCCACATGCAAGGCTCAACATTCTAGGTGATATGATCTGTGTATATATTGCCTACTTGTTAGTTACATAGTACATTGCTCATGGTATGATTGGTTAGTATAACTACTGTTGCTTGAACACGTGCGTGCTTACTCTATTTTATCGTCGTACGTTCGCGAAACCCCTCTCACTCGCGTTCTTCTTGATATGAAGATCATGTCTGGACGCGTTAACCTAACACAAGCCCAGTTGACGGCACTGATCAACGAACGAGTTGCCGCAGCACTTGCAGCTGCACACGCAGGAGGTCAGCATGTTCAGCCACCCGTGTGCACTTTTAAGACTTTCATGGACTGCCGGCCAACTACTTTTAGCGGCACTGAAGGAGCCGTAGGCCTCCTCCACTGGTTTGAGAAACTAGAATCTGTGTTCGAAATGTGCGAATGCCCTGAGGCGCGCAGGGTGAAGTATGCTACTGGTACTCTCGAGGGTTTAGCCCTCACATGGTGGAACGCTCAAGTTCAGATGCTAGGGTTGGTAGCTGCCAACGCCACCCCATGGGAAACTTTTAAGGAGATGATCAAAGAAGAATACTGCAGTCGTGATGAGATTCACAAACTCGAGGTGGAGTTCTTCAACCTCAAGATGACGGGGTCCGAAATTGAAGCTTATGTGAAGAGGTCGAACGAACTGGCAATTCTGTGCCCTACTATGGTGGATCCTCCCATCAAACGCATCGAACTATTTCTTCAGGGCTTAGTGCCGGAAATCCAAAGTCATGTGACTTCAGCGAACCTTGCCACCTACCAGCAAACTGTTCAGTTGGCTCACCGTCTCACGGACCAAGCGGTGGAGCAGAACAAGTTACCAAAACGCATAGGCGCCGCAACTACTTCTGGTACCTCTAGTGACAACAAACGGAAATGGGATGGAACTTCAAGTAAGGGTTCGACTTCTGTTCAGTCCCAGTCTCAGCAGAGGAAGACTGATGACTACAAGAGCCCTAATCAGCAATCGTCTGGTGGCCAAAGCCATGGTGGGTACAAAGGAAATCACCCCAAATGCAATCGCTGCAGCCTGCACCACAGCGGGCCATGCACCAGGGGCAACTGTCATCGGTGCAACAAGCCTGGTCACGCTGCAAAGGATTGCAGGAGCTTATACCCCGCCAATCAGAATCGTCATCAAGCTCAACAGAACCAGCGCCAGCAGCAGCAGCAAGGTGACAACAAAGGGTGCTTTCAGTGTGGAGCTGAGGGCCACTTCAAGAGAGACTGCCCCCAACTGAACAGGAACCAGAACAACAACAACAACAATAACAACAATCAAGGGAATGGTAACAATGGGAACAACAACAACAATGGCGCCAGGGGGCGGGTGTTTGTGATTGGCCAAGGTGAAGCAAGGAATGACCCCAATGTTGTGGCGGGTAAGTTCCTTCTCGACGACTTTTATGTTTCAGTTTTATTTGATTCGGGTGCCGATACTAGCTACATGTCACTAGAAGTTAGTCGAATGCTTAAGCGTATTCCAACACCTTTGAACAACAAGCACACCGTAGAGCTAGCAAATGGTAAGAGTTTAGAAGCCACACACCTAGTCAAGGGTTGTAAACTTATTCTCGCTGACCAGACCTTCTCTATCGACCTCATTCCTATTGTCTTGGGTAGTTTCGACGTTGTCATTGGGATGGATTGGTTATCCCAACACCGAGCAGAGATTCTTTGCAACGAGAAGGTTGTCCGTATTCCAGGTCCCGGTGGTGAACCTCTCATGATTCATGGCGACAAGAGGAGTGCTGTTGAGAACGTCATTTCTCTCCTTAAGGCCCAAAAGTGCTTGCGAAAGGGCCACACTGCCATTTTGGCTCTCGTTACCGACACCTCAGAAAAAGAGAAGAAGATAGAAGATTTTCCAGTTGTACGCGATTTTCCAGAGGTATTTCCTGAGGAATTACCTGGTCTTCCGCCCCATCGCCAAGTCGAGTTTCAGATCGAACTAGCTCCTGGAGCTGCGCCTATAGCCCGTGCACCTTATCGTTTAGCCCCATCAGAGTTGAAGGAACTCTCCACGCAACTACAAGAACTCTTGGATAAGGGTTTTATTCGTCCTAGCTCATCGCCCTGGGGGGCTCCAGTATTATTTGTGAAAAAGAAAGACGGTACTTTCAGAATGTGCATCGACTACCGGGAACTCAACAAGGTGACGGTGAAGAATCGTTATCCTCTACCGCGGATTGACGACTTGTTCGACCAGCTGCAGGGGTCGAGCTACTATTCAAAGATTGATTTGAGATCGGGATATCACCAGCTGAGAGTCCGAGAAGAGGACGTCTCCAAAACAGCTTTCAGAACTCGATACGGGCACTATGAGTTTTTGGTCATGCCTTTCGGGATGACAAACGCACCTGCGGTTTTCATGGACTTGATGAACCGAGTGTGCAAGCCTTACCTGGACAAGTTCGTTATAGTCTTCATCGACGACATCCTGATCTATTCCAAGAGTCGGGAGGAGCACGAGCAGCATCTTCGACTTATTCTGGAACTCCTTCGAACGGAACAACTTTATGCAAAGTTCTCGAAATGCGACTTCTGGCTTCGAGAAGTCCATTTCCTAGGCCACGTGGTAAACAAGGATGGGATTCACGTTGATCCATCTAAGATAGACTCGATTAAGAACTGGCGTGCACCTCGTACGCCAAAGGAAATTCGCCAATTCTTGGGTTTGGCGGGATACTACCGGAGGTTCATAAAGGATTTTTCTAAGATTGCACAACCTCTCACCTCACTAACGCAGAAGGGCGTTGTTTATCGCTGGGGAAACGCACAGGAGTCGGCATTTCAGCACTTGAAGGGTAGACTTTGCAGTGCACCTATCCTTTCATTGCCAGAGGGCACAGACGACTTCGTGGTCTACTGCGATGCATCAATTCAGGGCCTTGGTTGTGTATTGATGCAACGAGATAAAGTTATAGCCTACGCCTCACGCCAACTTAAGGTTCATGAAAAGAACTACACGACGCACGACTTAGAGCTGGGAGCTGTTGTTTTTGCACTTAAGTTATGGCGGCATTACCTGTACGGTACCAAGTGCGCCATCTACACTGACCACAGGAGCCTCGAGCATATCTTCAAGCAGAAGGAACTGAATATGCGGCAACGACGATGGGTTGAACTACTGAATGACTACGAGTGCTCGATCAGGTATCACCCGGGCAAAGCCAATGTTGTGGCTGACGCCCTTAGTCGAAAGGACACTGCGCCTAAGCGCGTACGAGCTTTACAACTCACGATCCATTCTAGTCTGCCTCCCCAAATACGAGCTGCTCAGATAGAAGCACTGAAACCAGAAAACGTCAGGGCTGAAGCCCTACGCGGATCAAGGCAACGATTAGAACAGAAGGAAGACGGTGCTTACTACGTAACGGGACGCGTTTGGGTCCCACTCTACGGCAACCTACGAGAGCTTGTGATGGATGAAGCACACAAGTCTCGCTACTCAGTACACCCTGGATCAGATAAGATGTATCATGATATCAAAACTACGTATTGGTGGCCTAGCATGAAGGCCCACATAGCGACCTACGTCAGCAAGTGTTTGACTTGTGCGAGAGTAAAGTCGGAATACCAGAAACCATCGGGCCTACTCCAACAACCAGAGATACCTTAATGGAAATGGGAGCAAATTTCCATGGATTTTGTCACTGGCCTGCCTAGATCCCAGTGCGGGAACGATACTATTTGGGTGATCGTGGATCGACTCACAAAATCTGCACACTTCTTGGCTATCAAGGAGACGGATAAGTTCTCCACCCTCGCAGAAATATACCTCAAAGAAGTTGTTTCAAGGCACGGGGTGCCCACCTCTATCATCTCGGATCGAGATGCGCGTTTTACTTCAGAACTGTGGCAAGCGATGCACAAATCCTTCGGCTCGCGACTAGACATGAGCACAGCGTATCACCCCCAGACGGACGGGCAGTCCGAGCGCACTATTCAAACCTTAGAAGACATGCTTCGTGCATGTGTAATCGACTTTGGCAACCGCTGGGAGAAGCATCTGCCACTTGTGGAATTCTCGTACAATAACAGCTACCACACCAGCATTAAAGTTGCTCCGTTTGAGGCATTGTACGGACGTAAATGCCGGTCTCCTCTTTGCTGGGCAGAGGTGGGAGATAGTCAGATCACTGGTCCAGAATATGTGGTAGACACGACAGAACAAATTGCTCAAATACGAAAACGCATGACGGCAGCCCGGGAACGTCAGAAAGTTTACGCCGACATGGGCAGGAAACCGCTTGAGCTCCAGGTTGGGGAGCGGGTACTACTCAAAGTTTCACCCTGGAAGGGTGTGGTTCGTTTTGGTAAACGCGGCAAACTTAACCCACGATATGTTGGACCTTTCGAAGTCATTGAGAAAATAGGCAGGGTGGCCTACAGACTAAACTTACCAGCAGAACTCGGTGCAGTTCACAACGTTTTTCACGTGTCGAATCTGAAGAAGTGTCCGTCAGATGAGACCCACGTAGTTCCTCTAAAGGAACTCACTATCGACGAACAGTTACGATTCGTCGAGGAACCAGTCGAAATCACGGACCGGGATGTTAAGGTCCTCAAGAGCACTAGAATACCTCTCGTTCGAGTTCGTTGGAACTCACGTCGCGGCCCAGAGTTTACCTGGGAGCGCGAAGATCAGATGAAACAAAAGTATCCCCAACTGTTCGTAAACAGTACACCCACTACTGAGGCCGAAGCTACGGAATTTCGGGACGAAATTCCAGATCAACGGGGGGTGGATGTGACACCCCAGGAAAACCAGGAAAACCATACAACTTAACTAGCTTCCTCAGTGAGTGCCTACCAAATTACGGGACGAAATTTCTTTCAACTTGGGGATGATGTGACAACTCGAAATTTAGAACCTTCCGTGCATCTTAGTACAATCTACTTGTAATGTTATGTGACTAGTTAACGTGATTGGTTTAATAAAATAAGTGAACATCCTATGTGACTATGTGTTATATTTATGTGTCGTGCTTGTACGTATGCGTATAATTGTATGAACCGAGACAACAAGGACCCGACTCGAGACCATGAGGTCTCGAGTGAACAGTAACATATGGGCCGGTTGGCCACACACACACACCCTTAGCCCATTCAAAGACCCATTAGGGTGCACTACTTGGGACGGGTATATAACCTTAGTGACTATCCATGTTTACCACTTTGGACAACACACTCACTCTCACACACACTCTCCTACTCCCTCTCACTCAAACCCTAGACACCAAACACCGCATTTCTCCTCCTTCTTCTCGGATCGACCGGTGACACTAGGAGCTCTCGGATCGACACACACACACACCCGTTTGGAAGCTTCATACTCACCCTTGAAACCCATCAACCGGTTAGTGTCTTTATGATGCTTGTTGTTAAAATAATAGTATGAATGACATGATTGAACTAAGTATAGTTGTATGCTTGATGATGTTTTTGTGAACCGGATGTCTATGATGTTGATAATCGGCTAACATGTTTTGAATTCGGATATGTTGCATAATGAACTCGTGATGACTTGTGTCTAAATGTGATTTAAACCATGTTGTTGATGTGCATGAAATCGGCTTTCACGTGTATGTTAGATAATGTTCATATAAATCGGATTTGTATGCTCTTGTGTTAAGAACCGAAAGCTTACTATTAGGGTGATTTATTGTGTTGATATCATAGATGTTGATAAGTTGTTGTTCATGATTTCGTTGATGATATACTTGAATATTTGATGAACATGATTTGAAGATATGAAGAACAACTTGAATGTGATATGAACATGCTTGAATATTTGAAATCTGATATGTTTGATCCAATTTGGTAAATTGTTAGACAAATAAACATGTTTAAGTGGATAGTACAAACTGTTTCATGAAATCGATTTTCCATTGGGTAGTACACTGTGCAGAATCAGCTTATGTCCAGTCGAGACCTTCGGTTGCGACTCGAGACCACTGCATGACAAGTCGAGACCCCCGGTTGCGACACAGGTTGCGAGTCGCAAACACCTGGTTGCGGCTCGAAACCACACTTTATCAGCACAAACCTTATGACTCGAAATCTCGGTTGCGAGTCCAGTTGCGACTCGAGACCAGAACCATGATAACCCGAGACCGTGTTTGCGAGTCCGGTTGCGACTCGAGACCAAAACAGCATGAACCGAGACCATGATTGCGAGTCCGGTTGCGACTCGAGACCAGAACCTGCATCAGTTGCGACTCAAGACCATGTGCATGTACACACTGTTTGGACTCTCACCGTTACGGGCTTAATTGATTGGGCCGGACTCTTGGGCCTAATGCACAGACCTTATATGTTACTGTTGAACGTGAATGCTGATGAACTGCCATAGATGATACTTGAGTGCAATGTGCTAGAAACATCCGTGTGCTACTTGGTTACGAACCTGACTTGTATGATACGACTATGATAGGACGCGAGTGACCACAATATTGCTTGTTTGACTTTTCTGTGTATCTACCGAGCAAACCAAGGTGAGTTCACACCCTCTACAAAGCATGGGATTCCCTGGGTTGGGAATGGGGTTAAGGAATGTGGATTCCTCGTCCTCCTTGGGTAGGACAACAATGGTTCAGGAATGTAATTCCTCGTCCTCACGGACAGATAACTCGTACTAGACCAAAACTCTATCACGAAGTCCCTCATTTTTTATATCGACTTAATCGTCGGGCCAATGGCGAGCGGGTCATTAGTTAGATAGCGCTATTTAGGTCTGACAAACCTCACACCGTGCCGCAGAGGACGGGCGTGAACTAATGGATCTGGGGCACGTCAATGATGATAGACATTGACAGTTTCAGGGCACATAAACATGACTACAGTCAGCAGTCGATATGGTAACGAGTCTAGTGTATACATGGGGTAGCCCCCACGGCCGAAATGCCAGATAACTAACACGGGGTAGCCCCCACGGCTGGATTGCCAGAATAACCGGGAATAAACAAGTCACGTTTTTAACTATGGGGGAACCCCCACGGCAGGATGCCAGATAAAGGAAACTGTTTTCGAAACAACTTAAAACGAACACCCAACCGTGAACTCACTCAACTTGTTGTTGACTCGTTACTACATGCTTTGCAGGACAATAGGTACTTAGCTGGAGCTTGCAGGGAGGAGAGTCGTTGTGGGACATGGACGGCTGTGTGCCATGTTAAACTTTGAAACAATTAAACTATGTTTTGATTTATGACTTATGCTTCCGCTTGCAACTTAATTATGTTTTGTTTGAACACCAGTTATATTGGTTGGATTTTATAACTACTTATATGCTTGTTCAATATGATTGGTGGCTGGATCCTGGTCAGTCACGCCTCCAAGCGGTGGTATTCCGCAGGTGGATTTTGGGGGTGTGACAAGCACATAAGTGTTGTTTTGTCGTGGTGCGGTGAGCATGATCATTTCTGCAGGAACGACATATTCAGGCTTGAGAAACAAACATTCCATGTCGTTGAAAAGCACCGATATTCCTTTATCACAGACTTGTGATACACTCATAAGATTGTAGCACAATTCTAGAACATAGTTGACATTTTCTAAAGTAAGTGCTTCAGACACAACATCTCCTACTCCAACGATCTTCCCTCCCTTCTCGTCTCCAGCGAATGACACGAAATCACCATCAATAAAACGAAAATTCTTCAGAAGTTCCTTTAAGCCTGTCATGTGCCTTGAGCATCCGCTGTCGACATGCCATATATACTCCATCAGCATCTGAAGCCATTTCTAGAGTTTATTCTGAAATACAAATATATACACAGATTAGTTTGATTTGGGAACCCAGATTTGCTTCACCCTGAATCTATCGTGGTTTTGTCCCACAATATCCTCTTTTTGTTTCAAAAAACAGGTTGTTGAATTAACCAGATTTTTGACAGATTTCTTAAGATAGTCAAGCTGATCTGTGAAATTTTTAACAAAATTATATTCTGGTTTAGAAAAATTCTTGTTTTTACAATGTTTCGCTGTATGTCCTAAATGACCACAGCGAAAACATCTTTTGCGTCTGGGTCGTTTGGTGTTAGAAGATGATGTATGTGATGACTGCCTTGAGCTCTGGGTCATTTTGGCTTTCTTTATTTTCTTGTCAATTCGGCTCTCATCTTCTGAGCAGTCTTCATCATTGTCGGAATCTGATGAACTTTCTGATGTTTGATATTCACTTGAATTTTCTGAATTTTGGTCTTCACTTGCTTCGTCACTTGAATCTTCGGAGCTCTGATCTTCTGTTGTCTGATTTTCATTTGAATTTTCTTAATTTTGATCTTCAATTGCCTCGTCACTTGAATTTTCGGAGCTCTGATCTTCCGTTGTTTGATCTTCTCTTGAATTTTCTGATTCTTGATCTTCATGAGAACTTGAAGTATTTTCTTCCTTTTCTGTGGCAGAAAAGCTTGAGTCTTCTTTGCTGCTATCTTCAGTGACTTCCTTTTCTAAATCTGTCATACCTGTTCGTGATGGAATAAATTCTGGAATTTCCTCGGTGAGGAATTTTCCAAAACTATTCTTTTTCAATTCTGGCACAAATATGGGAGATTCACACACATTTTTAACATCACAAAATGCAGAATTTAAATCATGACATTCAAACACAGTATGTTAATGATCACGGGTCTTAAATGTAGGCACATGGCCCTTACAGTCATCCAAAAGGTTAAATTTAGGCACATGGCCATTATTACATTCATCCGGAATATTGTTCTGCTTATCACAGTTCCAGGCGAACCAGTTAACAGTTGAATAACTGTCGCCTGAATAGCCTATTCCTATTTTTGAACCGCCGTAGTCTTCATCCCCATCGCACACATCTTTTTTACACACAAATGAATCTGCATTACTTTCAACAACATTAGCGGTGGTTTCATTTGTAAAAGAGTTGTTTTGAGCGATAGAGGACATTTCATCAATCAGATCATTGCCGGGATGAGGAGTCGGCATAGGCACATAGTTTTTGCTATGTGGTGGAAAGAAAAGCTTTCTTTCATTTCCTTGCCTGTCCTTATATCCGATCCCATCTTTTACATGCGTAGGTCGTTGGCAGTTTTTGATGTCAGTAAAGGCCTTTTGACTAACATTCCATTTGTCTATTATAATTTGCAATTTGTTGTTTTCATTCAAAGATTTTTCTAATGTTTCTGTTAAATCGTTGATGATAAAATCTTTTCTAAAGACAAATTCTTTTAGAGTTTGCATTTCAGCTAAAGTTGAATTCAACTTTCTCTGATATGCGGCCTCATTTTGTTTAAGTTCTTTATTAAATTTTAAAGCTTTGTCTTTTTCCTTCAAAAATTCAAGATTAAGGAACTTATAGTGTACCACGACGTCTACGCATGCCTGTGTGCATAACTTTACTTTAAAATCATGCGGAATGCTATTTACCAAGTCCTTATTTGCCTTTTCCTTAGATGATTCAGTTTTCATAGCTGCAGCTGAGGCTTTTTCCTTCTCTTTCTTCTCATCAGGTGATTCTTTCGGAACCTGCTCCTTGGGCTTCTCAGCTTCTTCAGGATTCTTGTTTTTCTCAGGCTCTGAGGAGGTGAGGATGCTTTTCAGGCCCTTGTCAGCAATGTTATCTCCTTTTGGAATTCCAGCAGCTTGTTTCTCAACCTATTTTGATGATGACCTGCTTGAGATCTTTGCCATGAGGGCTTTGTTGACTTGTTCCTTGGCTTCAGCGATTTCTTCACCCCAATCATAATCTTCAACAACCAGAGCTTTCGGTGTGTTAGGAGCAGTATTATTTTTGTTTTCTTCAATAGCGATTTGTTTTACAGCAGGAGTGGCTTCAGTGTTTCCCCCCTTCAACAAAGGACAGTCTCCCTTGAAATGACCCAGATTCTTGCAGTTGTAACATCTCAACTTGGATTTGTCAAAACCAGCTTTTCCAAGACCTAAACGATTCCCAGTCTTGTCCTGAAACTTCTTCAACCTTAGAGTGATCATAGCCATCTACCATTTCAAATCCATCTCCTCCATGCCATCTGGATCAACCTGATACATGTCTACAGCAGTGAACATCTCTTTTTTGAGCTCTCCTGACATTAAAGCTTCATAGCTACTCATAAACATGTTAAAGAGTGCCACGTTTTCAGTCGACATTTTCAAAGCTTGAGTATCCCCAACCACGACAGTCTTTTCACCAGATTGTGGAGCCTTTGATGCGCTTGCGGAAGTGTTAAAGTAGATCATGTTGGAAGCTTGTTGACTGACGCCTCCTGAAGCAAGAAATGCCACATTCTTCAGTCCAGCAGAAGTCTAAGCGGACTTTGGGGAGTAACCAGCCGTATTCATTTCCCGTTTGTTGACATCTATTTCAAAAGCCCTTAAAGTGTTGATTAAATCGGACAGAGTGACAGGATTTGGGTTGTTGAGGAAATCCTTCTTGATCATCATGCATTGCAAGCTCCATTCCTTTGGGAGCAAGTCCAACAGCTTCTTTATGGCAGCACGGTTAGTGACAGGATTTCCTGCCTTATTCATTTTGGTCATCATACTCAGAAAGCGACTGATATGATCGGAAAGGCTTTCTCCACGAACTCCACAAAACATGTCGTATTGCTTCTGCACCATGTCTCTTTTGCTTTCAATTAGCTCTTCGTTTCCCTCATAATACTCGATCAAAGCCAGCCGAGTGCATTAGCAGATTTGTATTCTTCAAACATGTTACAGTCATCAGTTGATAGGGCCATGGTTAAAGCAGCATGTGCACAACGGTCGCGTTGGATTAGGGCCTTTTCTTCACCAGTTAAGGTTGTGGAGTCGTTGTTAGCGACTATCACATCTCCTCGAACCACCGTTGGAATGTGGGGTCCAGCGGTGACCGAGAGCCACAGATTGTAGTCAGTGTATTCAAAGAATGATTGGATACGAATCTTCCAAGTACTGAAATCTTCTGCACACTTCAACTTTGGTGGTCTTGTGGTGGTTCCGGTCTCAAGTTCAGCTTGAGCAATTGGACTTAGTTGATTCAATGACATTTTGACTTGTTTTTTATTTGAGAAAGCTGATCAGAAGCTAAATTCGCTGACAGACTGACTTAGAACAATTTCACTGGTGATACAGTTAAATTCGCCAGAAAACTGACAGAGTTTTTGTGGAACAAGACAATTTCGCCGAATGTCTTCGCTGATCGAGTATCTTTGCCGGAACGAGGAGAGGTCCTACACTAGCGAAGAAAGCTAATTCCGCTGAGAAAATAGACAAACACGTTAGTTTGGCTTATTTCGCCAGACACCGTGATAAAAACGTTGTGGTTCTTTATCACTGTTCTCGAAGTCGCCTTCGATAAATTCGTTACAGGGACAATGACACTATTTCACCGGAA
The DNA here is from genome assembly GCA_030545235.1 of Helianthus tuberosus. Taxonomy (NCBI): domain Eukaryota; kingdom Viridiplantae; phylum Streptophyta; class Magnoliopsida; order Asterales; family Asteraceae; genus Helianthus; species Helianthus tuberosus. The sequence goes on from CM060409.1 coordinate 119,845,518, forward strand.
ATTAGCAATTTCGCTCGTGTTTTAATCGGCGAAATTGTTAATTATGCGATATTCAAATTAAGTTCGCTGTCTTCAAGATTATCTACGCTGACCAGAAGGTTTAACACGAACTAAAACCCTCTAATCACCCAAAAACGACTCAAGAACCATGTTTCTTTGCAAAAAAATGTCCAAAATGACTCCCTAATCACTGATTAACAACAACCTATCGATTAATCACACCAAATCAATCCTTTTTAAGTCCAAAAATTTGAAAAACTTGAAACTTTTGAAAAACCTTCAAAACTTTGAAAAATCTTAACAAAAACACAACAACCAAGAGCACTAAGGCTCTGATACCAAATTGTAGATCCCAATATCAATCCGGATCACAGTGGTTGATGATTTTAGTACAAAACACCTATTAATTAGGTGTTTGCACCATGAAAAAGTTAAGAAGAATCATAGAATGAAGATGAAGCTAGTGGTATGATGAATACAACAAGTGTTGTATTGAATCCAAACAATGAAATGAACAATAAAGCACCTGGAGATCTGATTAAGCACAATGAATAGAGATCAAAATGTAAACAACACTAATATTCATCAAGTGTGGCCAAAAGCTTTTCTAGGGCAACAATACAAGGGTTTATATAGAACCTAACTTGCCAGCATAATTATAATTATGCTGGCATCTTAACTACACTAGGTCAGATTTGCTACTTTCATATAATTACAAAATTAGTCCCTAGACTTCAAATAAGCCACAAACTATAACAAAACTAATCCAGTGCAAGTATCAACGATCTAATAAGCTCCAACAATAATTATTTTTAGGGTGTCGAAAAATTTAGGAGATGTGTTATATCCTCCCCACCTTGTTTTAGAGCTCGTCCTCGAGATCTACTGGAATAGGTGTGGGTATTTCCTTCGCATTTCTGATTCAAGCTCTCATGTGTACTCTGGTCCTCTCTTGGAGTCCCATCTTACCTTGACCAGAACTAATCTCTTATGCTTGAGGTTCTTAACTTTCCTGTCTTCGATTTGTAGAGGTCTTTCCACAAACTTTAATTGTTCATTTACCTCTATATCCTTAAGAGGCACTACCAGTGATTCATCAGCTAGACATTTCTTGAGATTACATACATGAAATACATCATGTATTCCTGCCATTTCCTCTGGCAGTTGTAGCTGATAGGCTACAGGTCCTATTCTTTTAATAATCTCAAAAGGTCCAACATACCTGGGGCTTGGCTTTCCCTTTTTGATGAATCTTACCACTCCTTTCCAAGGAGAGACTTTCAATAACACCTTGTCTCCTACCTGGAATTCCAGTGGCTTTCGTCTGTTATCTGCATAACTCTTTTGTCGATCACGTGCTGCTTTCAATCATTCCTTAACTTGAATGATTTTGTCGGTTGTTTCTTGCACTATCTCAGGTCCGGATAGTTGCTTTTCTCCAATTTCTGCCCAACAGACTGGCGTTCAGCACTTTCGTCCATAAAGTGCTTCGAATGGTGCAGCATTGATACTTGTGTGATAACTGTTATTATAATAAAATTCTATCAATGGTAAGTGATCGTCCCAATTACCTCCGAAATCAATTACGCAAGCTCTAAGCATGTCCCCCATTGTCTGAATTGTTCTTTCGCTTTGTCCGTCCGTTTGAGGATGATAAGCGGTGCTTAGATTCAACTTGGTTCCCATTGCTTTTTGGAAACTTGTCCAAAAATGAGAGGTAAAACGACTATCCCTATCAGAAACAATTGATAAAGGAATTCCATGTAATGAAACTATTTCATTTACATATAATTTAGCTAATTGTTCCATACTGAAGATTTCTTTCATTGATAGGAAATGAGCTGACTTGGTTAGCCTGTCTACAATCACCCAGATTGTATCATTACCTTTTCTTGTTTTGGGTAATTCGGTAACAAAATCCATTGTTATCAATTCCCATTTCCAAACTGGCATTTCTAACTGTTGTAACAAACCTGAGGGTTTCTGATGTTCAGCTTTAACTTGTGAACAGGTTAAACACTCTGTAACATAAGCTGCTATATCCTTTTTCATTCCTATCCACCAGAAATTCCTTCTTAAATCCTGATACATCATATCATTTCCAGGATGCATTGTATACTTAGACTTATGGGCTTCTTCTAATATACGATGGCTTAGGTTTCCTAATTTAGGTATCCACATTCTTTTCTTATGGAATATCCAAATTCCATCTGTTCCTTGCTCTAATTCCTTGATCATTCCTCTTAATTTTTCAGTATCATCCTTGATTACTGATTCTTGTGCCTTTCTAATTTGTTCATTTAAATCTACTTGCAGATTTAGTTTAAGTGAACGTACTCTTTTTGTTTTTTCGTGATACTTTCGACTTAAAGCATCAGCTACTACGTTTGCTTTTCCTGCATGGTACTGGATATTACAATCATAATCACTAAGTATTTCCATCCAGCGTCTTTGTCCATATTCAACTCATTTTGCCCGAAGACATATCTTAAACTCTTATGGTCGGTGAAAATGGTAAACTTACTGCCGTAAAGGTAATGTCTCCAAATTTTAAGGGCAAAAATTATGGCTCCTAACTCTAGATCATGGGTTGAATAATTTTCTTCATGATTCTTGAGTTGTCTAGATGCATAGGCTATAACCTTTTGACGTTGCATCAACACACATCCAGAACCTAACTTAGAAGCATCACAATAGACTACAAAGTCTTCAGTTCCTTTTGGTAACGCTAGTATGGGTGCATTGGTTAGTCTTTGCTTAAGAATTCTAAAAGCTTCTTCTTGTTTTGGTCCCCATTCAAACTTAACGGATTTACAAGTTAGCTTAGTTAAGGGAATGGCTATTCTAGAAAAATCTCGAATAAACCTTCTACAATAACCGGCCAATCCTAAGAAACTTCTAACCTCGGTTGGTGACTCAGGGGTTTCCCACTTGGTAATTGCCTCAATCTTGGTGGGATCTACATGAATTCCTTCATGATTGACTAGATGTCCAAGAAACTGTACCTGTTCTAACCAAAATTCACATTTCGAAAATTTTGCATAAAGCTTTTCTTTTCTCAGTAAACTTAAAAGTGTGTGCAGATGCGCTGCATGTTCCTCTTTATTCTTAGAGTAAATGAGAATATCATCTATAAAGACAATTATGAATTTATCCAAATATGGCTTACATATTCGGTCCATCATGTCTATAAATGCAGCTGGGGCATTGGTTAAACGAAATGGCATGACAGTAAATTCATAATGGCCATACCTTGTTCTGAAAGCGGCCTTAGGAATGTCCTCTTCCTGTACCTTTAGTTGATGATATCCTGATCGTAAATCGATTTTTGAGAAAAATCGAGCTCCTTGCAACTGATCGAACAGATCATCGATTCTCGGTAATGGATACCGATTCTTAATCATGACTTTGTTCAATTCACGGTAGTCAATGCACATACGCATTGATCCGTCCTTCTTCTTAACGAATAAAATCGGTGCTCCCCATGGCGATGAGCTTGGTTGTATGAATCCTTTTTCCAACAGTTCGTCTAGCTGTTTCTTCAATTCTTGCATTTCTGCGGGTGCCAAACGGTAAGGTGGTTTGGTAATTGGTGCTGTTCCTGGTAGCAGATGAATCCTGAATTCAACTTCTCTTTCTGGCGGTAGTCCGGGTAATTCTTTTGGAAACACATCTGGAAACTGAGATACTACGGGAATATCTTTTAATTCTTTTCCTTTAGTGTTAGTGATTATAGAAATCAAGTACACTAATGACCCTTTTCTTATATAACTTGTTGTTTTCATCACGGAGATGAATTTTGTGGATCTAGACGGCTTATCTCCTTTAATTGTGATCTTTTCACCTTTTGGTGAATTTACTTGGATCGACTTTTGATCACATAAAATACTGGCTTTATTGGCTATTAACCAATCCATTCCTAATACAACATCAAATCCTGCCAGATTCATTGGATAAAGGTTTGCAATGAACTTTTGATTTAAAAATTCTATTCTTGCTCCCTGCAAGATTTCAGAAATCTTAATGGTTTCCCCATTTGCTGTCTCTACTAGACATTCTTGTGGAAGTTTAGTTAATGGTTGATTGACAAGTTTGCAAAATGAAGTATTAATAAAACTTTGGTTCGCACCAGAGTCAAATAATACTTTAGCAAAAACATCATTAACTAAAAACGTACCGGCAATCACGTCCGGAATCATCTTTGCTTCTTCTGTGGTTAGCATAAATGCTCTAGCATTTTTAGTGGTCTTGTTGTTCATGGCTGGAGCTAGTTTCGGACAGTTTGGCTTGATATGACCTTTTTCTCCACAGTTGAAGCACATTCCATTATTTGGTTTCTTCCTACAATCTTCTTCCTCGTGTCCTGGTATCTTGCAGAAATTGCAGTAAGTGGAGCATCTTCCTGAATGTTTCTTCTTGCAAGCCTTGCAGTAAGGTGCAGAGGTAGAACCTACATTTTCCCACGGTTGGAATTTCCATAATGAAATTCTTGGGTAAGCCTTTGAGTTAGGTTCCTTCTTTGATCATCCTCTCGTGTACGCATTAACTCATCTGTCAAGGTGTTTGCTAGTTCTACAGCTTCTTCTATAGTTTGAGGTCTAGCTGCCTTGACTACATGCCTAATCTCACTGATTAATTCCCAGATGTAACGAGAGATTAATACTGGTTCAGTTAGTCGTTTACTGCCATTGTTACTTTTATTATCTGCTTCTCTAACTGTTTTGATAATATATGGCATTGCATATATTATCCCTTGTGCCACTATATGTTGGATGGCACTGTTATCCACTTGGTTTCCATTGTTATCATTGTTCGCGTTATCATTATTCGGGTTATTGTCATTCTAGTTTTCCTGGTTCACTTCGTTGTCCATCTGAATTTTAAACATTTGCCACATATTAATATCACAAGATAATATTTAATCAATCACACAACACGCATATTGATCAAAATCGTCGAACATTGCGACTTACTCTATTTTATATAATATGCATCTAATACAAACTGTGTCACACCCCCAAAATCCACAAGCAGAGTATCACCGCAGGAGGTGTGACATACCAGGATCTAGCCACCAATCACATTGAACTCATAAGTATAAACTTTCATTTATTAACATTAAGTGTTACAAATAGTCCACAGTTTACAGCGGAAGCATAATTCATTCGTTAAGTGTTTATAAACCATATGTAAGAACCATTAGTCTTGTTTTGCGATTCCATGTATCTCGACCCATGACCACTCCAGCATTCCAGACAGCAAGTTCCAGAGATATGCACCTAAAGGCCTGCAAGGCATGTAACAACAAATCAACAATGGTATCAGAGCCAGGGCCAGACCGGTGGTGCCAGGTCCTGCGAGGACGCTGGACCCCTTAAGGGGGGTGGATTGTGACATCCCATATCGGTTGTGAAGGGGAACAAAGGCTTCCTTATAAGGGGCTGGATACCTTCACCATCATGACGCGTTTTGAAAACCGTGAGGGGCGGACGCCGGGGGCGTGCTGACCGCCAAAGCGGACAATATCATGGTGCGGTTACGCTGGGCTGTTACAATCTGGAACTGGAAATTAAAATTATAATACTATTATGTATCCATGGGTATTGTCTAGATATATATATTATTACTACTTTCACCATCACTGATATGGGTTCATCCAGAACTCCATATTACGCTTGTCGTACTTCCAGACGAGTCGTTCTCCAACCTGCCTCATCCTCTCACTACTTTCTAAAATCTCCTCACCGAAGGTTCGGAGTTCTTTCACATTTTCTGCACTCATTGGGGGTGCAGGTGCTGGTACTGGATCTGGGTACTGTGGCAAGGGTTCTTCCTGGGATATGGATTCTCTAGGATTTCCCTAATGTATTCATCATTATCGTAATAGGGATCTAGAGGGTCCAGACCTGGGTAAGCTACTAGGTTTGGCATGGGTTCTTCTGATATGTGGTAGCGTTGCTGATAATCCCTATGATCATCAAACCACGGGTCGTAGTCTGGGTCAAAGGGATTGGGTGCTGGTACTCTAGGTATCTCAGTGGGATCAAAGGCTGGTGCTGGGATTTGGTTTTCTGGGTTGACTTCAATCTCCATTGGTTGCGTGGGAAACAAGGGTAATGGTTGGGGTGCTATGAGTTGCTCCAGGTTTGGGTCGGCAGCTGTGGTTGCTAAGATATGGAAATTTGCTAAACTCCTATTACGCATATCTTGGGTGTGAGCATCAGTTTCTCTTTTAGCGGGCTGCTAGAACTCACTGCTGTTGTAACTTTTTCATTCTCTTCCTACGCTCATGTGCTCCCCTACTGAACTATCCTCTATTTTTAGGAGGGAATGGCTCTTCAGACTGAGCCTTAAACACGAATATCCCATCTTCATTGTCATCTGAATACCCTGAGAGGGCAGGCTGTGAAGAGGTGTCTTCGCTCCTAGGTGAGCTGGACAACTGACGATAGGCGTCGGAGGGTCCTTGATCGCTCATACTGTAAACTAACAAATAGTAAAATAACACACAACAATAAAATACAGATATGCACGTATTTCCGTAATTAATTTCCTAACAATTTGAATAATATCTTGGTGTGAGCAGAACACTTCTGTGGCTGAATCAGTGGCTTAGCTCTGATACCACCTTCTGTCGCAACCCCCGTCCCCTAACAACCCGGGAATGGGCGGTCGCGGCCAGTTTCGGTGGTATCCAGGTTTTTATCATTTTGGCAGCGGAATCACATCAGGATCGTAGTTAGGAAATATTTTATCAGAGTAAAATACCACACTTTTATAATATTAAACACGTGGGAAAAATCCCAAGTTTTAAGTACACACATTTTCATAGGGATACACCCTATTTATTTAATAAAAACATCTCTTTATTTTAGGTAACTTTATAGCCACTTTTTCCAAGCCTTCAGTGCTGTCTAGCTGGTTTCTATTTGGCTTTCACATTTTGTTACCTGAAACGCGTTTAAAACATTTTGTCAGTGGGAAATACTCGTGAGTGAATCCCAGTTTAATCAAGTTAAGTAAGACCATTGTACAGTATTGAGGGCGGTCGCGTAATTACATATGTTTCCATCTACTTTAATTACCACCCACGGTACTGTCAACCCGACTTGTGGTCATGTTACTCCTCGCAAGGTAGTAACAAATTTTGTATACAAAGCCCCAACATACCGACGATAATTGTAGAATACAAATACTCAATCATTGTTTAATATAATGTTAATCATATGAGGTTTTGTAAAAACAATTTGCAAAAGGAGATTACTCACATTGCTGTCTTAGGGTTTTCTTTAAGGATTTCCTGGTGATTATCTATAAATTACACAAATGCACACGCGTTAGTATAATAACCCAATATTTACATTAGTAATACCCTCCCCGAGACGGCATTCCAACGACTATGTCGGGCAGAACCTCGACAGCCGTTACGGAACCCTGGATCGATCAGGCAGTGTATCTAATATGTAACCGGGGGTTATAATACTTACAACGAGGCAGAACTTCGTTATTTAGGGGGGTATTATACCCGAGAATAGTTTTAACTATGTGGAAATTCGAGAGAGAGAAAAGAAATGAGCGATCTGGACTGAAGGCTGATGGCCTCCATTTATAGGGCTGATTTCTCAGTCCTTCGCGGCCCGCGAAGGATGTAGCCAAAGGCTACGCGGCCCGCGACATAGGGTCCGTAGGCCCTAGCTGATCCGGGTCACCGCTCTAGCTTCGACGTGTGGCTGCCACGTGGCAACTCAGGGTCTTGCCTCGTTGATGGGCGCTCGCGGCCCGCGTAAGACCAAGCTTAGGTCTTCACGGCCTGCCACATAATATTAAAAATTGTTTTTAATTAATTTTAATAAAATAAAGGTATTCGGGGCCCGTTTGCGTATATGGGGTGTATTTTAGGATGTATTGAGACATTCTAATTATTTTTAGGGTGTCGAAAAATTTAGGAGAGTTGTTATAACGCTGGAGGGTGGTTGTTGGTCCCAGTTGAACTTAAAAACTTCTTTTCACGTAATATTGTAAGTGATTTCAACAAATATGAAAATAGTGTGCGGAAATAGAAATCAAACTTTCAAGAAACAAGACCTACAGAATTTTAAAGTTTATATCACTTTGAAACAAAATGGTTTACAAGGTGATTGTGAGGTTATTATCTATTACAAACGAATACTTGTATAATTCTGAGGTGAAAGGACAATGGAGTTTTTGTTGTATGTATTGAATCCTTGGTTTAACTCATTGTCCTTTGCTTGATGAGCCTTCTATTTATAGAGAGCCCGGATACATGAATAAACATTTGTTTATTCATGTATATGTCCTGCAAAAAGTAGCTTCTTAACATATTCATTGAATCCAATTATCAAGTTGCCTTTGTCATCATGAGATCCAATAATGTTAAGTTGCTTCGGTTATTGTGGCAGGGTAGAACTCATTTTAGACAAGTGGGGTTTTATTAGAATTTCTGATAACCACTTCATCAGAAATTCTGGTGAACAAATCATCAGAAAGTCTGATGATCAAATTTGCCAAAAACTAATGATATTTCATCAGAAATATCATCAGATCCATCAGAATGACCTTTTCTGATAATCTTCTTTAGTTCTTGATCAACTTCCGATTCTTTGAAGTAGATGTTATTCTTTTCAGTTGCCCTATCCGGTTTTCTTCTTGTTGTTTGATCTTTAGGACTTTATCTTCTTCATAGATCCAGCTGAATTGGATTTTCTTCAATACTTACAAATAAAGTTTCCTAATAGTTTCCCCCTAAGTATTGTAAGAAAAACAACTATCTATATCAAACATAAACAAACTTCAACCAATCCTTAAAAACAGAATTCAAACAACTAAATTCAGAAATAGGAAGCTAAATCAAACCAACCAAGTTCAAAACAAACAGAAATAAAATATTGTTTTCAAAACAAAATGTAAGTTCATGAAATCATTAATTGATCTTCAGCCCACTTTTGAACTTGTCTCCTGGCTTCAGCCTTTTCTTGTAATCAATCTTTTTGTTAGTTGTTTTGTAAAGATCTTTGTACCAACCTCTTGCTTCCTTCCACCTTTCAATGTTATCTTCAATTGCCATCCTTAGATGTTCATTATTCTTCCCTTTCTTATTGAGCTGCTCTTGTTTCTCATTCATGCAGTTCTTGATATAGTTCAGAGTCTGATTTGAATACCTGTTTATTTCACTGATTCTGAACAGAGCTTTCTCATCATGGGCATCTTTGAAAACCACTGACATTTCTGGTTTGTCAAAGATAGCTCCAGTTCTTACTTTGTTGAGTGAAATTTCAGCTGGAATGGTGTTGTCAGGAGGAGGTGTTAGTACTTTGCTACTATACTCAATGTTGATGCACAAGTCAAAGTCTGTCAGTGCAGCCCTTTAATATATATTCTCTCCTGCATCCTTGATGCTGTCAAGAGCTCTTCTGATTTGTACTATGTTGCCCTTTTCTTTATCAATGAGCTGCTTCAATTTTATTATGCCCAGTGGGTGAATATCATCAGCCAGATCTCCATCAGTAACAGTTGTTGGAGTTCCATCTTCCCTGACCAAAGGGTATTTGTTCTGTCCATAATTACCTATGACCCTTCCTTGAATACTCACATTGCTAATCCTCTCAATGGAAACTATTGGATTTGCAACAGGTTTGTGCAAGGGTTCCCAGTTTCCCTTATTTCTGAGTTCAATGTTTCTTTTGCTTACTGGAGAGAGAGGCCTTTCCTATTTATCTTCTTGATTATTCCAGTAGTAATGCTTCAAGAGTTCTTCAGGGTACATTATTCTATATAGATCACCTTTCAGGACTGTGAATTCTTTAGGTTTTCCATCTGGACCTTCTCCAATTACTGTCCTTGGTCTTTTTAAGGATGTCACTTCATCTTCTCTTCTTCTCTTCTCTTTTGCATTAAGTTGTTTGCAGAATTCTGTTTCATTTGTGAGAGTTATATAAGATGATTCAACTCGAACTGCTTCTTGTATTGGCACCTTTGATCTGTCTGGTTTGGTATATTTGTTGGAGGACCCATGAGTAATTTTGGCATATTTGGAGGAGGACCCATGGGTTGCTTCTGTTTTTGTGGTGCTGATGTTTTTTATTGCCTAGGTGGTTCTTGTTGAGTGACTTCTGGTTGCTTGAATTGTTGTTGAGAAATTTCTGGTTGTTTGGAATGTTGTTTAGAAATTTCTGGTCCTCTTTTTGGTTCATCTTGTGGAATTGGAGTTTTCAGTTTATGTAAATCAACATTTGCCAGTTTGGCAACGTTGTACTTCAACCTCTTTACTAATAATTGAACATTATCAAGAGTTTAAGCATTTGTTTCTTCTTGTTTCTTCATTTTCTGAAACTCCAGTTTGTCTTGATTCTTTTTTGTGGACCATTCCACCATCAGTTTTTCAAGAGCCTCAGCCATGCTGCTGCTGTTGGCTCTAAGGAACTGAATTTCTTCAAGGATTCTCCCAGCACTTGAGCTTTCCCTTACACTTGCAACCTCTGCCATCTTTGTCTTGATTTCTTAAAGTTCTTTAAGAGCTTTCTTAAATTCTGATGAATTTTCTCTGTTTTCTGATGACTCCTGTAGTTTGTTGAGGGTTGCAGTGTTATCTTCTGTTTGTTTCTTTACAGCTTTAACAGTTTCTGATAAAGCTTTAATGTCAGACTTTTGATTTCTAATCTCTTCTAATATCAGATCAAGCTTTTCTTCTGTTGTTGTCTTCCCAGTACAAACAGCTGTGATGTCATCAAGCTCCTTGTGTAGTTGTTCTGTTGACATAGTTTGATGTTCTTGGGTGACAGGAGGAACAACAGATGTTCCACCTCTAACACCAGCAGAAAACACACTTGCTGCTGTTTTAAGGTTAAGAGGTTGGGAATATTCCCAATTCTCTATACCCTTACCAGAAAATTGAAACTCATTCAAATCCTGGTTTTCCTCATATCCTTGAACCTCTTCAGGTTCTCCATGAGTTGTTGAGAAACTCTTGTTTTTCTCATCCAGGTTTCCTTGATCAGTAGACTGATCTCCACCTGTTTCCACCACATTCTCCTCCTTAGATTCTGATTCAGAGAATGGGTCTTTGGAATCACACACATCTTGTTTTTCAGAAACAGTACTTCTATGTTCAATAATATAATTTCCATGAATTGATTCATCAGAATCACTTTCAGAATCTTGAACAATATTAGGTTTAGAGTGTTGTGCACCTATTTCTCCCATGTGTGAGATTTATGCATGATGCTCTTCTGCCACAGGACTCATGTATACATCTTCATCAGCTTGATGAGGTTCTGATTGAGCCTCCTGCTCTATTTGAGGTGCACTTGATTCTTGTGCATCATGCTCCATAGGGGACACACTGTAAAAAACTTCTTTATTTTCTGGTTTCTTGCTCAACATCTTTAGATACTCTGCTCTGTAGCGTGAATCCTCTGGTATCAGATTCATCACACTTTCTGACAGAACAGGTACATCAAAATCTGATTTCCAGGACCCCACAGCAAACCATGGTCTCATGACCTCAGTACTCCACATATTTTCTGATGCAGGAATTTCCATATTCCTTTCAGAAAATGCATTAGAAATTATGATTGACAGAAATCTGGGAAAAGGTAGATGTGAATCTATCCTTCCAGTGTTGGTCAAAATTGATCTTCTGATCAGATTAAATATTTTTGTTCCAAAATCAATGTTCAATCCTGTGATAAGGCTGAACATGATTGTTAGAACATTCATATTTATCTGATCTGTTCCCCCAATGTTTGATGACAAGCACTTGTTCAGTATCTCCATTAGCACTTGCCAGAAGGCAGGCAACTGGTTTCTTTTGAATTCACTAATCTTTGAGATCTTTACCTTGTATCCCATCATAGCATCAAGCTGTGCAAATATATCTTCCTTTTCTAGTGCTTCATCATAGTTTTGGCTTAGGGGTAATTCCAGACATTCTATTATCTTCTCTGGTGTGATTGCAATGAAGATATCTCCCCATATATGTGCTATAAGCTCGTTTGGATTTGAGAGTTTGAGTGTCTTCACCACTTGTTGTATAAGTTTTTCTGGTACCTCTCTGGTCTTTGTAAGAGCTTGAGCTATAGGACATCTTGTCAGAAATTCGATCAAAATTTGGAACTTTGTGTCATATTCTTCTATGTTGTTGTACATGGCTTCATTTGTGACAACTGTCAAATTTGCATGCATCCGTACAATTATTAAATAATGATTAGTGCTTAATAACTGTGCAGAATTATAATTAATTACTTGAATTGCTTTTTGATTATTTCCTTATACATACATGTGCATCACATATTGCAAATGACATATCATTATTGCATGCAAACTTTGTTGATTCGAATGATGCACGAAACACCGGCAGCACAGTTATCAGACAAATCAGAAAAATGCTGACGAAGTTCAGTACATAGACAGATATGGTATTGAGATGCAGAATGGGCCAGAAACCAAAAGCTACACTAGTATAGTGTGTAGGAAAGTAAGAATCACAAAACTGCCTTCCTAGTGATAGTTTAAGTGCCGGAAAGTGCCTAAAACTTACATAAACTGCAGAATTCAGCAAAATTGAGCATTTAAACAACTTAATATTATGCAGAAATATGGTTAAATGGTCCTGAATGCTTTCCTAAGTGTCGGGAATCAAAACTGTCATAAAAAGTAACATAAAGCACACTAAACTGCATAGTTTAGCACCTTAACGAACCGGTAACCAACCGAACAACCGGACAATACCTGAAACACCAAATTTTCACTAGAAGCATTGTTTTAACATTACCAAGCGACTTATGGTCCCCGAACATCATAACACACTATATAAACACCTAATAACTAAATAACCTAACTAAACACTTGAAATCTAACCATAACCTAACTATAACATTACAATCCAACTCTACACCCCCCCCCCCCCCCCACCTATGACCCCAACAAGGGTGGCGCACCATAGATTTTATTTGTTTATAAAAATAGATCTCGTTCCCTCTTTTTTGAGCATAATACACAATAGATTAAGTTATTGATGAAAGTTTATAAGTAAACCCATTAGATCATCACTTCCATTCTTACACAACATCACCAACACACATACTCTTCCTCTCCATCTTTGGCTTCGGCCGTGAACAACCACACCCACATCCATCTTCATTAATCATCTTCCATCCAATCCATATATATACAAGGGTGCTAGAAGGTGTATAAGGAAGCTTGGAGCTTGTGGAAGTTGAAGGACCTTTCTCTTGTGCTTTTATCCACTCCATTTCATCTAGTGATCTTCCCTAGCCTTGAGCTAGTAGTAAGAACACCATACTCTTCATTTTACATCTTATTTTAGTGGTTAAAAGAAGATACAAGTTGATGATCATGATGAACACTAAGAATCTTGAACTTGAAACTTGAACATAAGCTTAAAATCATAAGAAATCATGATGTTTATGTGTTGTTATGCTTGTTGATTGTTGTTTACTCATGTTTTTGATGTTGATCATCATATGATCTTGCTAGATAATGATTAAAAACATAATCTAGCAAGATGAGAGGATGAAAATGTTAAGGAATCAATAGATCATCCTTGTGTAAATCATGAACTTGAAGTATAAATTGTTTTTCTTGTAAAGTGATGATCAAAGTTGATATAAAGTCTTGTAAATCTATGATTTCAAGAATGATTTTTCAAGAAATCAAGTTAAAAATACAAAGTTTACTTAAACTTGGTTATTAAAGAAATTAACCACATTTTTTTGTGGTTAATCAAGTGTAGGATCATATATTTAACAAGAAAAATCCAAGAAGAAACATTTTTAGAAAAATTAATTACAAGTTGTAAAGAACTAATTCTTTCAAGAATGAAGTTTTTAAATAAACAACCACACTTTAAAGGGAAACTAGACTTACTAAATACACTAGTAAGTTACTACACATTTTTATAAAATTTCAAGTTCATGTGGTGGTAGTTTATGCTTGTTTTTTGCAAAATGGTAAATGTAGATTGATTTGTTGTTGATTGTGTTGATTTACGAAAGAAAATGATATGCATTAAAGGCATGGAAACCTCCATTTTTAAGGGGAAACTATGGCAAAATTTTTCTAAAAATTAAACACTTAGAAAAAATATTTTTAAACAAATATTTACAAGTGTATTTTTAACCATGAATTTTCATATAAAGTTTGCCATAAATTTTGTTACAAAAATTATAAATATTGGAGGTTGGTTTTTATAAATAAAAGTGACTAAATATGTATTTAGGAAATATATATTTATAAGTCACCATGTGTGTGATTATGCGTATATTATGTGTATTAGTTATATATTATTTTAGGACTTGAAATAATATAACTCATCAAGATACCAAAAATTACAATCCAAAATATTACCAAAATTCCAAGAGAATGAACATATAAATTATACCCAAAATATTGGAGAAACCAAACAAAGGAATATAACTTACAAAATATTCCGGAAAGTTTATTCGTAAGTATGTTTTGGTAAATAATATTTTGGACACCAAGAGAACAAAAATATGATTTTTACAATTATTACAAAATATATCACATTTTTTACAAGGAGAAAATATATTATTTTTGGCAAGTAAAAATATATATATTTTTCTTGGAATTATTAGAAGATGTATTATTTTTTGGAAAAAAATATATATTTTCTCAAACAAACATAAAATACATTATTTTTAGGAGAAAATGTATTTTCTTAAATAAACTTGAAATATATTATTTTTGGATGAAAAATGGATTTATATATATCTTCTAAGTTAGACTTGTAAATATATTATTTTTGAGACTTGAATGAGATTTATAAATATTTTTGCCAAGGGAAAAAATTTGAATAATTTTTCTAAGTAATATTTCTTAAAATATATATTTTTTTAAATATATATTGATGTATTTTTATTAAAGATATTATTCTAGAAAAATTAATACAAAAATTAAGTATAAGGATACTTAATAAACGCAATAAAAATACGTATTCTCGTACGTATAAATACACACCGGAATACGGCACCGATACTTGGCAAAATATACAAGTATAAGAATAAGAATACAAATACACCCATCCGTGGGAAGGATATACATGTATAAATACATAAAAAGTAACAAGTTAAAATATTTATTATTTAAACAAATAATTATATAACTTGGAATAATATTGAAGACACAATGAAACGTAACACAAAGACACTAATTAATACTAAGTCAAGGCACGACTCACTCGTCTAATAGATCATAGTACGTTGTAGGTAGTCGTGTACACCAGAGGAAACTTTTAGTTACAGTAGGATTGAAGAACGCAAAACTGTGAGTTCATGTCCCCCTTTTCTTTTAACTGTTTTCGTTTTATAACTTCGGGGGTGAAGTACATGATACAAATGTTACAATGATTACAAATGGTATGGTTATTCAAGAAATGAACTGTTAGATCATGTGAATGGGTAGGCGTTAACTTGAGACCATTAATCCTATTATAAGGACCGAGGGGCATGAGTGATAGATCTATTTGGGTGTTGCGAGCCCCACCCATGGGTCCGCGAGTTGGCCGCATGTGGTGACTATGTCGTTCCAGCCGGGTGGCCCGGTACGAAATACGTAAAGGATTGAGCCTTCCTACACCGTTACACACTCATTAATGACCTTGCAAATCATTAATCGATCTGTTCACATTCTCTTTCATACAGGGTTTACGAATACATACTTACTTACAATGATTACAAAGTTTATTCGAGCACACACTAAACACATGAACTCGCTCAACTTTTGTTTATGTTATGTATTTCAGGAAACTAAGTATGGATCTGGCGGGCGTTGAAGTTTTCAAGTGTTGTTTGGAATAAAAGATGTCATCCGGTGTCGTATTGTTTGGGAGTCTGTACCCTATCCTGGATAGGATACATATTTAAAAGCCTAGTTATCATTAGTGTCTTTTGTGAAGTCCTTATGGAACTTAAAACTTGTTGGTGTTGTATTCTGAATTGCGAAGTCTGTGTTTTGGGATTTAAAACAATGTTGCATGTAATGTTTTTAAGACTCTCTATGGATGAACATCTTAGTTTTATCATATAGTTGTTTGTTATGGTTGAATGCAATGATACTAAGCAAGTCACACATAATCACGCTTTCGAAAAAGTCAGGGTTTGACAGTTTGGTATCAGAGCTTCGATTATAGCGAACTAGGATTCTTCTTGAGTCTAGACTACAATCCTTAGGGCTTTCATGAAAAACATTTTTCAACATGATTTCATTGCATACACGAAACGCCCAGATCCATGGGACAAACATTTTTTTTATAAACGGAAAGACAAGAAACACGATTGCAAGGTTTACATTTGTGGTTTAGTCTGGGAGACTAGGAAGGATAGAAAGGTTTCATAAGGACTAACAAGGATACATGATTTCATGATACATTGTCTTTGATTGCATACTAAATGATAGTGGTTAATATATGTGCATAAGTTATGATTGTTCTGTTACAGACACTATGTCTTCATCCGAGAGCGGATTGTCCGATACCGATGACCCTATGGCTGTAGTCTCAGATGACGAGATTGCACCAGAGCTGGAGATCTTTACATCAGGTACTGAGAGCGACCCAGATATGCTATCAGACAACGATGACGACTTTCAGCCGTTCGCGTTACCTGACTTTGGAGATGACTTACCGCTTGCTGATGGTATTCCAGACAAGGATCCTTTTGTTGTTCCCATTCCAGTCCATGATCATCCTATCATCAGGCATCCCGATGGTGAGCATATTATGGCACCGATCCTCGCTCCTGTTCCTTTAGTGGTCATCCCTCTTGAGGATTGGCCTTTTGATGATTTGTTTGATGATGATGTTGATCTGTTTATTGATGGTCCTCCTGATGATGCCCATGGTAATGGAGAGCTAGACGAGGACGTTGTTGCTAGTCCTCTTCCTGAGATTCCTGTTATTGAGTTATCCTCTGATTCTTGTTTGCACTCTGTCTCAGATTCCTTTGAGTCTGTGACGTCTTCAGCTTTACAGACGGTCGGATTACAGCGTTATGCTACTGATTCTGATGATGACACTGCTATGTCTGCTGCACCATCTCCTCCACATGACCCCGAGCTTGATCCTGAGCTAGATCTTGATCCTTTTGATCAGCCTGATGTTGCACCTGCTGACCCTGAGCCGATACCTGACCCTGACCCTGTACCTTTTGGTTTGCCAGACATTAAACCCCTTATTCCTAGCCCAGTTCCTGCACCCGTTGACCCTCCTGTTGTTGAGCCATTCATTCCTTCACCTGCACCCGCTGATGTTGCTCTTTTTCCTCCTGTAGAGTCCGACGTCTATCACACTGATTTGCCTATCGTTTTCCTTCAGGACATTCCTACACCCCGTCCAGGGGAAGGTACTTCTGGTCAACACCCGCGTGATGATCCTTTTGTTTCAGCAGCTTTTCCACAGAACCCTCAGTCTACACCTTTAGGTCCTTTCACTTCTTCACCACATGATGAGCCATTCCGATGGTCCCCAACGTATTCCATGCCGACCTCAGACCCCTACCATCCCTCGCATTTTTTTGGCTACACTCAGGATGAGTTACTTTATTCGCTTCAGCTTCGATTTGAAGTTATGAGTCGCAGAGTCCTGGAGCTTGAGTCGACATCGCGTCCTTTACCTTGCCCTTGTCAGCCTGCTTTCGTTCCCCCTCATCCATCACGTCTCCTTGTGCACGTCCACCTGATCCTCTTACTCCTTTACCAGAGTTTGATGCTCGATTTCTTACGGTCGAGCAACAGATCCGTTACGTGCTTCGTCATGTATACAAGCTCGAGGAGGAGCTCGCACATGTTCTCAGTTTGATTTTCCTCCCTCCTCCTCCCCCGCCATCAGTACAGTAGGTTTTTGGTCTTATGCAGATGCATTACCTTTGATGAGAGCACCACTATTGAGCCGAGATTGTGAAGACTTTTGAAGACCACCTTTTGACTAAGTGACTTTTGTACATTGATAGACTCATTGGACAAGGGTAGTGTGACCCTGTGTCCCTTTTGATGTAACTGTGGTCGATAATTAATGAAAGCTCAATCATCATGTTCTCACTAAACACATTGTTGGATTACTTGTTTATGTTATGATTGTGTTGTTGCATGATTGCTTGATAAGATGATTAATTATGCGTATGTACATACGACCTCTAGACAACTATATACATTTCCTGAACAAATAAGACTTGACCAATCCAATCTTCTTCTTAGAAGATGCCTCCTCGAAGGAACATTCAGCTGCCCATGACTGAGGCAGAATTACAAGCGCACATCACACAGGCCATCGCACGGCACGATGTTCTTCACACAGGCCTAAGTGTCGGGAATCAAAACTGTCATAAAAAGTAACATAAAGCACACAAAACTGCATAGTTTAGCACCTTAACGAACTGGTAACCAACCGAACAACCGGACACTACCCGAAACACCAAATTTTCACTAGAAGCATTGTTTTAACATTACCAAGCTAGTTATGGTCCCCGAACATCATAACACACTATATAAACACCTAATAACTAAATAACCTAACTAAACACTTGAAATCTAACCATAACCTAACTATAACATTACAATCCAACTCTACACCCCCCCACCTACGGCCCCAACAAGGGTGGCCCACCATAGATTTTATTTGTGTATAAAAATAGATCTCGTTCCCTCTTTTTTGAGCATAATACACAATAGATTAAGTTGTTGATGAAAGTTTATAAATAAACCCATTAGATCATCACTTCCATTCTTACACAACATCACCAACACACATACTCTTCCTCTTCCTCTCCCTCTTTGGCTTCGACCGTGAACAACCACACCCACATCCATCTTAATTAATCATCTTACATCCAATCCATATATATACAAGGGTTCTAGAAGGTGTATAAGGAAGCTTGGAGCTTGTGGAAGTTGAAGGACCTTTCTCTTGTGCTTTTATCCACTCCATTTCATCTAGTGATCATCCCTAGCCTTGAGCTAATAGTAAGAACACCATACTCTTCATTTTACATCTTATTTTAGTGGTTAAAAGAAGATACAAGTTGATGATCATGATGAACACTAAGAATCTTGAACTTGAAACTTGAACATAAGCTTAAAATCATAAGAAATCATGATGTTTATGTGTTGTTATGCTTGTTGATTGTTGTTTACTCATGTTTTTTATGTTAATCATCATATGATCTTGCTAGATAATGATTAAAAACATAATCTAGCAAGATGAGAGGATGAAAATGTTAAAGAATCAATAGATCATCCTTGTGTAAATCATGAACTTGAAGTATAAATTGTTTTTCTTGTAAAGTGATGATCAAAGTTGATATAAAGTCTTGTAAATCTTTGATTTCAAGAATGATTTTTCAAGAAATCAAGTTAAAAATACAAAGTTTACTTAAACTTGGTTATTAAAGAAATTAACCACATTTTTAGTGGTTAATCAAGTGTAGGATCATATATTTAACAAGAAAAATCCAAGAAGAAACATTTTTAGAAAAAATAATTACAAGTTGTAAAGAACTAATTCTTTCAAGAATGAAGTTTTTAAATAAACAACCACACTTTAAAGGGTAACTAGACTTACTAAATACACTAGTAAGTTACCACACATTTTTATAAATTTTCAAGTTCATGAGGTGGTAGTTTATGCTTGTTTTTTGCAAAATGGTAAGTGTAGATTGATTTGTTGTTGATTGTGTTGATTTACAAAAGAAAATGATATGCCTTAAAGGCATGGAAACCTCCATTTTTAGGGGAAACTATGGCAATTTTTTTCTAAAAATTAAACACTTAGAAAAATATTTTTAAACAAATATTTACAAGTGTATTTTTAACCATGAATTTTCATATAAAGTTTGCCACAAATTTTGTTACAAAAATTATAAATATTGGAGGTTGGTTTTATAAATAAAAGTGACTAAATATGTATTTATGAAATATATATTTAGAAGTCACCATGTGTGTGATTATTCGTATATTATGTATATTAGTTATATTATTTTAGGACTTGAAATAATATAACTCATCAAGATACCAAAAATTACAATCCAAAATATTACCAAAATTCCAAGAGAATGAACATATAAATTATACCCAAAATATTGGAGAAACCAAACAAAGGAATATAACTTACAAAATATTCCGGAAAGTTTATTCGTAAGTATGTTTTAGTAAATAATATTTTGGACACCAAGAGAACAAAAATATGATTTTTACAATTATTACAAAATATATCACATTTTTTACAAGAAGAAAATATATTATTTTTGCCAAGTAAAAATATATGTATTTTTCTTGGAATTATTAGAAGATGTATTATTTTTGGGAGAAAATGTATTTTCTTAAATAAACTTGTAATATATAATTTTTGGATGAAAAATGGATTTATATATATCTTCTAAGTTAGACTTGGAAATATATTATTTTTGAGACTTGTATGAGATTTATAAATATTTTTGCCAAGGGAAAAATTTTGAATAATTTTTCTAAGTAATTTTTCTTAAAATATATATTTTAGAAATATATATTGATGTATTTTTATTAAAGATATTATTCTGGAAAAATTAATACAAAAATTAAGTATAAGGATACTTAATAAACGCGATAAAAATACGTATTCTCGTACGTATAAATACACACCGGAATACGCCACCGATACTTGGCAAAATATACAAGTATAAGAATACGAATACAAATACACCCATCCTTGGGAAGGATATACATTTATAAATACATAAAAGTAACAAGTTAAAATGTATTATTTTAACTATTATTCCAAAATTTAATAAATATAATTTAAGTTAAAATATTTATTATTTAAACAAATAATTGTATAACTCGGAATAATATTGAAGACACAATGAAACGTAACTCAAAGACACTAATTAATACTAAGTCAAGGCACGACTCACTCGTCTAATAGATCATAGTACGTTGTAGGTAGTCGTGTACACCAGAGGAAACTTTTAGTTACAGTAGGATTGAAGAACGCAAAACTGTGAGTTCATGTCCCCCTTTTCTTTTAACTGTTTTCATTTTATAACTTCGGGGGTGAAGTACATGATACAAATGTTACAATGATTACAAATGGTATGGTTAGTCAAGAAATGAACTGTTAGATCATGTGAATGGGTAGGCGTTAACTTGAGACAATTAATCCTATTATAAGGACCGAGGGGCATGAGTGATAGATATATTTGGGTGTTGCGAGCCCCACCCATGGGTCCACGAGTTAGCCGCATGTGGTGACTATGTCGTTCCAGCCGGGTGGCCCGGTACGAAATACGCAAAGGATTGAGTCTTCCTACACCGTTACACACACATTAATGACCTTGCAAATCATTAATCGATATGTTCATATTCTCTTTCATACAAGGTTTACGAATACATACTTACTTACAATGATTACAAAGTTTATTCGAGCTCACACACAAAACACATGAACTCGCTCAACTTTTGTTTATGTTTTCAAACTACATGTATTTCAGGAAACTAAGTATGGATCTTGCGGGCGTTGAAGTTTTCAAGTGTTGTTTGGAATAAAAGATGTCATCCGGTGTCGTATGGTTTGGGAGTATGTACCCTATCCTGGATAGGATACATATTTCAAAGCCTAGTTTTCATTAGTGTCTTTTGTGAAGTCCTTATGGAACTTAAAACTTGTTGGTGTTGTATTCTGAATCGCGAAGTCTATGTTTTGGGATTTAAAACATTGTTGCATGTAATGTTTTTAAAACTATCTATGGATGAACATCTTGGTTTTATCATATAGTTGTTTGTTATGGTTGAATGCAATGATATTAACCAAGTCACACATAATCACGCTTCCGCAAAAGTCAGGGTGTGACATCATTGTTGCTCTTCAATGGTAGGAATTCAGCTTCAGTGATGAATTGAACAGAGTGTTCAACTGGTGTCATGTTGATGTTGATTGGAGCCATGGTGAATTGAGTTTTTTGCTTCGAAAAAGGGTTTTTAGGGTTTTGATTTTGAAGAAGAGGGATGCGGGTGGAATTCTCTGTCTCAGGAAGATGTATTTATAGTGTTTTAAGACAGATATTTTTGAGTGTTTTTTGTGGGCTGTTTGTATTTAAGGTGGTTTATGACACCTTAAAGATGCTTTAATCCTTTGAGGAAACATCCGTTTTTAAAACCCTTGGTATATCTCCTTAAATTTTAATATAAATCCTTTATTAAAAATCAGAGATTTTAAAAGATAAACACAAGCATCCAACTTTCACTTTTTCTTCCTCTGGGACCCCTTTATCAAAAAGGTCCAATAGAAAACCTTTTTGAAACTGACTTTGTTCCCAATGTTTCCTTTTGATGATGTGCATCAGAAAATCCTTGAATAAAACTTTTAAGTGTTGGATTTTCTCCATACTTTATCAGAATCCATTGGATTCAAATTTAGAGATTGAATCACCTTTTTTTTAGATGAGAGGGAATAAGTAAGGTTTTAAGGATATTACTTACATAGCATTTCTAAACTTCACATCTTTGTTCTGATCTTCAAGGCGTGTGTTGTGCAAAAGATTTTCTCATTTCTTTAACATCACATTTGTTTCATTCCTTTTTTTTGAAGATAGATTACCCAGAAATCTTTTAATTTTGACAGAAACTTTTTATAAATCTTTTTCTATGTTGTCACAAGTTTTCTTTAAATCTGGTTTAAAGCAATGTTACCTGATATTTCTTCTCATTTTTCTGTTGATATATCAGTTTTTCTGGTTACTCTAAAACTTTTCTGATACTTTATCAGTTTTTATGATGTTTTATCATATTTTCTGATGATTCATCAGATTTTCTGATGTTTCATCAGATCCATCAGATTTCTTTGAACTTCATCAGATTTTTCTTGATTTTATCAGATATGCCATTTTAATTTCCCCTAGATCTATTGTGATTTTTTTTTGAGAAAACATAAAGAAAATATATACTTTTCAAACAAAAAAATTACAACTAAACAAAAACTACTTATTATAAATACCCTTAACATACAACCAAAGGTAGGTTCTTTGTCCACTGTGATTAGGTGATGGAACTAGGGAGGGAACATTCATGTTTTCTTGTAAAGCCGCCTGGGCCCTTGGGTACCAGCTTCTTGCTCCTCTGAAGTCCAGCTGGCTAGTTATCACCTTGGTTACAAAGCGAGGGTAGATCAGAAAAGGTTGACGGGTGTGCATGTTTGATTCCAAGTCTTTCATGAGAAACTTGAAAAGTTGTACGGTTTTTCTTGTACAACTGCATGTACCACCTCCATCATCCTGTAAGACAGCTCGTTGAAGTGTCCTATCTTCTTTGAGATGCAGGCACTGAGTTGTGTCACCAAGTACTGGAATGGTTGAATAAAACCAGACTTGCTGATCTGCCTTGAAACATTGGGTGTTCGATAACCCATATCCTTCAGAGTTTCTTCCAGCATTTCCCTCTTGAAGAAGGTGGTGTCTGGATCATCAGCCAGCTGGAGGGCATCCCAGAGAGTTTCCTCCTTTAGAATGATTCTAAAACCCATCACCTTGCTTTCTATCCACATGTTGGTGCCACTGAAGATGGTTTCAGCATTCCACCAAAATTCTTGGAGGAGTGCAGGGAGATAGTGACATATGTAGATACAGCATAGCCCAAAGGACTTTGCTTTATCATGTTGTACACCGCTCGGCAGTCCTCCCATACAGGACCTTCCAGTTTCGACCTAAGTCTAAGGTTGTGATGTGTGTGAAGAGGGAGAGGAAAACACTCAGACTTCATTTCTTTTGCCATTTTTGTTTTTGAAAGTGAAATTTCTAAGAAAGTTTTGAAGTGAAGGTTGTTGTTGTGATGAAGAAAGTATTCAAGAGTTGTTAATGTTTATAGAAGAAAGTGATAGTTATGCCATAAATGGTATTAACAACTCAAGATTTTCTTTTTCCTTTTCTTTCTCTTCATTTAAGATGATATCTGGTGCAGTGGGTAAATGGCAGAGTTTGGAGCCCCTATCTGTGAGTAAGCATTGAATAAGTAGGCGGCTACTTTCATAGCCCCTAATCATTTTTATGCCCCGTGTCTCTCTATTCTCTTATGAAGTATGACGTTGCATGCATTGGAAGTTGAAGAAAAATTCAATTTTCTGCACAAAATTTACATGTGACGGTTGATTTTCCCTGTGGTGGCTTTGAATTTATCTTTATGCAAGCTTTGAATTTATCTTTATGCAAGTTACTTTCCCCCCTTTTGATTTTTTTTTTAATTTAAACAAAGAATGAGAGGGAAAAAATTCAAAAACAGATTATCTACAGTTATGAGTTTATAAAAATATGAGATATGAATAAAGATGGTAAATTCATGAAATTTTCTGATGATCAGTGGTGATTCTGATGTTTTAACAGATTTTCTGATGTTTTATCAGAATTTCTGATGATTCATCAGATTTTCTGATAAATTATCAGATTTATTGATAATTTATCAGATTTTCTGATATTCCATCAGATTGAAGAACTTTCTTTATAAGAAATCCGTTGTTTCATTCTTTGATTATCAGAATTTCCACCCTGATTGTCAGTTTGGTTTTCAGTTTGTGACTTATTGTTTTCTGAAGCATCTTCATCTTTTATGTTAACCAAGCAAAGTTTGCTAATTAGAAAATTGTGTCTCTTTTCATCAAGAGGTTTTGTAAAAATGTCAGCAATTTGGTTTTCTATTAGAACAAAGTACATTTCTATGTTACCTTTTTCAACATGATCCTTTATGAAGTGAAATCTGACATCTATGTGCTTGATTCTAGAGTGATGAACTGGATTTTCTGTAATTGCAATTGCACTCTTTGAGTCATATAGAATGGGTATCTTTGTCAGATTTACTCCATAATCCTTCAGCTGAGTTTGCATCCACAACACTTATGAACAGCAACTTGCTGCTGCTACATATTCAGATTCAGCTGTTGATGTTGCAACACAATTTTGTTTCTTACTTGCCCAACATACCAACTTTTCTCCCAAGATTTGACATGCACAAGATGTGCTCTTTCTGTCAATCTTGCACCTGGAATAATCTTCATCTGTGTATGTAATTAGTTCAAGATTTGTATCCTTAGGATACCAGAGACCAAGTTCTGATATGCCTTTTAGATATTTAAAAACCCTTTTGACTGCTTTTAGGTGAGATTTTTTAGGATTACATTGATATCTTGCCAAAAAACATGTAGCAAACACAATATCTGGTCTGCTTGTAGTTAAGTATAACAATGATCCTATCATCCCCATATAGGTTTTAATATCCACACTTATTCCTTCTTTATCAGAATCAAGTTTGTTCCCTGTTGCCATGGGAGTTTTTGAGACTGAGCAATTTTCCAGTGAGTATTTGTTCAAAATTGTTTTCACATACTTAGATTGACTCAAAAATATACCATCATTTCTTTGCTTGACTTGTAAACCTAAGAAAAAGGTTAGCTCACATATCATGCTCATCTCAAAGTGGCTGGTCATCAATTTTTGAAACTTTTTGCAAAACCTTTCATTTATAGATCCAAATACAATGTCATCAACATAAATTTGGACTAACAAAGTGTGACCTTTGTGTGTTTTAAGAAAAAGAGTTGTATCAATAGTACCTTTTGTAAAGCCAAAATTGAGTAAGAAGTTTGAAAGTGTTTCATACCATGCTCTAGGAGCTTGCTTCAAACCATACAAGGCTTTGTTTAATTTGTAAACATGGTTTTGAAATTTAGGATCAACAAAGCCTTCAGGTTGATGCACATAAACTTCTTCCTCAATCTTACCATTCAGGAATGCAGATTTCACATCCATTTGATATACTTTGAAGTCTTTGGATGCACCATAAGCAAGAAAGATTCTTACTGCTTCTAATCTGGCCACTGGTGCAAAGGTTTCATCATAGTTAATACCTTCTTGTTGACAGTAACCTTTGACAACTAACCTTGCCTTATTCCTGGTTATTATGCCATTTTCATCTGATTTGTTTCTAAATACCCACTTTGAGCCTATGACTGATTTATCATTTGGCTTAGGCACCAAATCCCATACCTTGCTCTTTTCAAACTGATCAAGCTCTTCTTGCATTGCTTGTATCCAGTCTGAATCATTAAGAGCTTCTTTGATAGACTTGGGTTCTATCTTGCTTAAGAACCCAACAAATGCACACTCATATGTTGTTGCAGATCTTGTTCTTACACCATCTTCTGGATTTCCAATGATGTCAAAATGAACATGTCCTTTTATCTATCTTAACTTGTTGTGAAAAGTTGTTAGTTCTAATGGATTTGAAGTTTCCCCCTGAACATTTGGCTTAGTTGTATGGAATGTATCAGAATTTTGATTGTCAGAAGTGTTTTCATTGTTCTAATTCAAGGTATCTGATACATTTTCCATTTGTTCTGAAGGGTTAGCACATGAATTATCTATAGATTTATTTGTTAGAGATTGATTATGTTCTAGGAAATCTTTTGTTATCATTTCAAAAAGATGTTCAAGTTTTTCTTGTTTATCAGAAAGGTTTGTTTCCTTCATATATTCATCAGAAACTTCTGTTTCTGATGAATCATCAAAAGATACACATAAACTTTCTCTGATTGTCCTTGTGTTTAGAATAAAAATTCTATAAGCTTTTGAGGACATTGAATAACCAAGAAAAATACCCTTTTCTGCTTTTCTGTCAAATTTCTCAAGACTTTCAAAATCATTGAAAACAAAACATCTACAACCAAATGTGTGTAAAAATTTTACACTTGGAATTCTTCCATTGATAATGTTGTAGGGTGTTTTATTGTGTCTTTTGTTGATTATGGACCTGTTTTGGGTAAAACAAGCATTTGCTATTGCCTCTGCCAAAAAATGAGTGGGCAGTTTTGCATGAGCAAGCATTGTTCTAGCTGCTTCCACTAAGGTTCTATTCCTCCTTTCTACCACTCCATTCTGTTGAGGTGATCTTGGAGCAGAAAAGTCATGAGAGATTCCTTTGCTTACAAGAAAGCTCTCAACTTTTGAATTCTTAAATTATGTTCCATTATCTGTTCTGATCTTCTGACTGTCAATTTTAAAAGATTTTCAATTTTTCTGATAAAATTTATGATCAGATCAGGAGTTTCACTTTTCTTTCTTAAAAACTCTACCCATGTGTATCTGGAAAAATCATCTACAATTACAAGTATATATTTCTTTCCAGAAAAGCTTTCAGTGCTTATGGGTCCACAAAGATCCATATGCAAAAGTTCTAAATTTTGTGTTATTGAAGATTCAGAAATTGTTTTGTGTGAGCTTCTTTTAGATTTACCCATCTCACAGGCTTCACAAATTTTATCCTTCTTTGAGGATATGAAAGGTAATCCTTTTACCAGTCCTTTGCTTGCCAATTTGCTCAAATTTTTAAAGTTTAAGTGGGCGAACCTTTTGTGCCACAACCAACAACTACCTTTGTTAATTTTTGAAAATAAACATAATTTTGGATGTTCATTTTCCTCTTTAAAAATCAAAATAGTAGATTGACTGTTTTATTCTTTTTCCACTTAAATATATTTTATTATCATCTATGCCAATTAACAAGCATTTTTCTGGTAAAAAGGTTACCTGAAAACCTTTATCATAGAATTGACCACAACTTAGCAGATTATACTTTAAGCTTTCTACATAGGCTACTTTTTCTATGGTCAAACATCCATACTTTATACATCCATACCCCAAAATCCTACCTTTTACCCCATTCCCAAAATTAACCATTTTACCCGGTTTTGAAACAAAATTACTAAGTAAGCTCCTGTCCCCAGTCATGTGCTTGGAGCTTCCAGAATCGCAGTATCAGATCTGCTGCACATGATGGTCCTGAAATGGAAAAATTAGAGGGTTTTTGGTACACAGACTTGCTTGGGTACTTTTTCTGATGAGATTTTAATCAGATTATCTTCTTATAATGAACTTTCATCAGAACATCTGTTGCATGCTGAGCCATGAACAGATTTTTCAGTTTTTATTTGGAGATGGTGTTCAACAAGCTTTAGAATGTCAAAACACATACAAGTTTCTTTATCAGAATTTTCTGATTTCTCTACTTGTGATGGAATTGTTGGATAATTTTGAAATCTTGAGTGAATCACTTCTGGAGTTTTTAAACATTTTTGTTTGGATTCACTCCTTTTTGCTTTTAAGTTGAGTTTTGAAAAGAGTTCTCAGAACTTGTTGATCTGCATGATTCAGAATAAGATTCTGATGTGAATTTATCAGAAATCCGATGTGTTGCTTTCACAAAGGTGGTGGGTTTAATTTCACTTGTTTTTACATACCCTAAACCCTCACCTCTGTTCTTTGGTCTTTTTTCAATAAAGTTAATGAATTCCTTTGCTTGTTGAAAACCCTTTACATTATTTCTTTATCATGAATTTTCTTGTATAAGTCTTTTCTTTCCTTTTCATAAAATTCAATTTTTGCTCTGTGATCTAAGCTTTCTTCTATCAGTAACTGGTTTTCAAGTATAACTTTATTCATGGTTCTTTGCAACTCATCAAATTTTTTACTATCTGATTTCTGTTTATCTTGCAGACTTAGAAAATCTGACATGAGTTTGTTTAATTTGTGTTCAAGGTCAAGATTATCTAGATTTACCTTGTGTTCTAATGTTTCAGGTAGTTCATCAGAAAGTGCCATGAGACAGAAATTAGCCATCTCTTCTTCTTCTTCATCAGAAGAGTCATATGACAACCATGTATCTGTCCCTGCTATCAAACTGACTTGTTGTTGCTTCTTTTCAGCTTCTTCTCATTGTATGCAACATCCTTCAGTTTTTTGGTTTTGCATTCTGATGCATAGTGACCCTTTTGTTTACATTTGTAACACACAACTTCAGCTTTTCCCTTATCCTTTGATTTTCCTTCATCCCTAGATCTTCCTTCCATCATCCCTGTATCACTTTTCTAGTATCTTTGGCCTCCTCCCCTTAACCTCTTCTCAAAATTTTTGGTGAGCAGTGCAATTGCTTCAGCAAAAGCTGAAAAATCTGATGATGTATCAGAATTTTCAATATTTTGACTGTTTGAGGTTTGTGGATCATTAGTAGGTGTTCTTTGTGAGTTTGAGATTAAAGCTAAAGATACCCCTCTCTGATTAGATTCTTCAAATATCTCATCTGCTCTGGGGACCAGAATGCTATATAAGTCATGAAGACTCATATTACCTAGTTCTAAGGTGGAGGACAAAGTCATGGTTAGACTTCTCCATTCTCTAGGCAAGGTATCTAGAAATTTTATATTCCTTTCATCATTTTATTTTATAATCCCAAATTTATTTAGCTCATTCAAAAGTTTTGCAAATCTGTGATATGTTTCATATAGTATTTCATTTGGTAAACTTTTGAATCTCTCATAGGAGAAAACATAGTTTGTTCTTTTGTTTCTTTTCATACTTTCCCCTCCTTCACAAAGATTTTCCAACTGATCCCATATCTCTTTAGCTGATGCACATGCATCAACTTGAGAGAATATGTCATTAGGAAGAGCCATTATTAAAAGTGATTTAGCCCTTTCATCTGCAGCCACCAGATCCTTGTCTTCTGGGCTCCAAAGATTTTCACTTTTGGGAGCCCGGGAGGCAGGGATTCCTGGTGATTGATCAGTTGCTGGAATAGCTGGTATTTCAGTCGTTGGTACATGTGGACCCCTTTCAATGGATTCAAACAGAGCTCGGTCATGTCCATTAAGGAAGTTGACCATCCTGATTTTCCATTGTGGGTATTCCTCTCTGACTAAGATCGGAGGTTTAGACATTGAACTAATGTTGAAAGCACTATTCCATGTTTGAAAGTTTGCCATATTTAGAGAAAAAGAAGATTAGCAATTGATCATTTGAAAATGATTTATTCAATCTGCTCTAATACCAATTGTTGGTCCCAGTTGGACTTAAAAACTTCTTTTCACGTAATATGGCAAGTGATTTCAACAAATATGAAAATAGTGTGCGGAAATAGAAATCAAACCTTCAAGAAACAAGACTTACAGAATTTTCAAGTTTTTATCACTTTGAAACAAAATAGTTTACAAGGTGATTGTGAGGTTATTATCTATTACAAACGAATACTTGTATAATTCTGAGGTGAAAGGACAATGGAGTTTTTGTTGTATGTATTAAATGCTTGGTTTAACTCATTGTCCTTTGCTTGATGAGCCTTCTATTTATAGAGAGCCCGGATACATGAATAAACATTTGTTTATTCATGTATATGTCCTGCAAAAAGTAGCTTCTTAACATATTCATTGAATCCAATTATCAAGTTGCCTTTGTCATCATGAGATCCAATAATGTCAAGTTGCTTCGGTTATTGTGGCAGGGTAGAACTCATTTTAGACAAGTGAGGTTTTATCAGAATTTCCGATAACCACTTCATCAGAAATTCTGGTGAACAAATCATCAGAAAGTCTGATGATCAGATTTGCCAGAAACTGATGATATTTCATCAGATCCATCAGAATGACCTTTTCTGATAATCTTCTCTAGTTCTTGATCAGCTTCTGATTCTTTAAAGTAGATGTTGTTCTTTTCAGTTGCCCTATCCAGTTTTCTTCTTGTTGTTTGATCTTCAGGACTTTATCTTCTTCATAGATCAAGCTGAATTGGAGTTTCTTCAATACTTACAAATAAAGTTTCCTAACAGTGGTCATGGAGAGAACCCCCATTCTCCCCGTGGTGAGGCTAACGACGTTTCTGTTTTGCAGTGATTTCCGGCAAAGTAGTGTTTAGCAATTATCGACGAGAGGATCAACCATTTTATGTAGAAACCCTACCCCTAGATCTGAACTGATTCCGGTCATTTAGATGTGGTGTTTCTTCATTGGCGCCCACCGATTACTTCTTTCATTTACATCTTCTCGTTCGATTTCTCTCTCTTTTGTTTCCATGGCAGAAGTTCCATCAAATCAACCACCAGGTCCTCGATCCGAGAATAGAGGCAATTTTTCTTATGCTTCTCGTGTCGACGGAATCGTGGAAGAAGCGTCCGATGATAATGATGTTCATCATGATGCGAATCATGTGAATGATCCTGTCACTCCAGGAGTTCAGCCTGAAATTCCGATCAGTTCAATTTTACCTCCTAGTGAAACTCCGATCTCCTGGTATGTTAAATCCCAAGGTGCTTTGAATGCCGTTTATGCACAACTTTGTGCACAAACCACTCAAACAGCACCACAGGCACGGAAGCCTGAAGCTCAGGTGCGAGCCCCAACCGCACCTCGAGTGTTACATTATGATTCACTATCATACATGTCGATCGAAGATACAGAAGTTTATTCTTAGTCTAGCACCAGATATGAGTCTACTCATTCTGGCACGAGACGTCGGGATTATCGTGAAGAGCAACACTCTCAGAAACGCCAATCTGTTCATGCAAGGCTGGGCTCGCGTTTGTCACAATAGTGGGACACCCAGACTGATGAATACGATAGAACATATAATGAGGATGATAACACAAGTGTTTTCAATCGGTTACAGAAGGATCATGCCAGTTATAAGCCAAAGGTATGTGCGGTGTATAATCCAGATGCTGAGCATGATTACAATTTGATCTATCGACTGGCTGAGGCAGCAGAGAATTCTAAGTTTGTTAAGGAAATTGCGTTAGCTCCGCTTGAGCGCGCAAAGTTACAATCCAACGTGGGGAAGTTTAATGGATTGACAGATCCTGGCGATCATTTGCGCTTGTTCACCAACGCAGGGCTAATTGGCGGATGGACGTTACCTATGTGGTGTTACATGTTTGTTCAAACCCTTACAGGTGTTGCGTGCCTCTGGTTTGACAATTTGCCAACAGGTAAACTGACTTCCTGGAATGATCTTAAGGAGAAATTCTTAGTTCATTTTAGTCAGCAACGACGTTCCATCAGAGACTCTGCAGATGTCATGAACATCTGGCGAAGAGATAATGAAAGTCTGGAGGATTTCATTACGCGATATAACAAGGAAGTACTGGAGATTGGTGACGTGCATGAACATTTGATTCGCGCACAGTTCAAGTATGTTGTACGGTGTGATGACATGATCAAGGTGTTATCAGGAACTGAGGGGTTACCAAAGAGCTGGGAGAAACTAATGGCAGCAGCCAAAGTTTACGCTCAAACTGAGTGCAACTTAAGCTCCAATCGACCTCCATTACCTTAGAATCGTCCGCATGATATGAGCAGAAACAGTGGTCGAAAATTCAAAAAGAGTTGGAAGGATTCGGGTTCAAGCACTCACTCTTCAGAAGACGCTCGTGCAACGATCAACAAAATTGCTGCTCAAAAAGCAATTAAGCAAGAAAATCAGGAGAGGCAGTGGACTCCTCTAACCAAAACTCCCCTGGAGGTTCTAAGTACGGAGAATTATCAGTTTAAGCAGTCACAGTGGATGAAAAACAAGAAGGGTCAGGACCCAAATCTCTATGTGATTATCACAAAGATACGGGCCACACAACTGACAATTGTATTAGCTTGCACACCGAGATAGATAAGGCACTTAAAAGCGGGAAACTCACTTACTTAGTGCAAAATGTGCGCAAGGAGGTTCGCCAAATCACCTACAGTGATGAAGGTCTAAGCAGTAAGAAGGCAAAGCAAACTTGCATGGTTCAAGGTGGTTCGTCGTGCAGGCGTAACTACAAAGGAAGTCACAATGAGCGATGGCGCGAACAACAAGTGATTTTTCCCGTTGTACCTGGAGGCCCGCAAGAAGAACGACCGGTCGTCATAACTGGTATTTTTGGTCGTTACCGTACTGATTATATGTTTATCGACCCAGGTAGTTCTATGGATATTATCTATGAACAATGTTTCAAGCAGTTGGACCCAGAGGACAAAGCGCGCTTAGAGCCAGTTGATTTCCCATTAACTGGTTTCTGCAATGAAGCCGTCTTTCCGCTGGGTCAGATTTCTTTGCCGGTTACGCTCTCAGATGGCAACCACACGCGCACGGTTCAAGCTAATTTCATGGTTATGCCAACTACAACTCTTCATGATGTTTTGTTGGGTAGACATTCACAAAGAGAATTTAGCATGATTACTTCTATTCCGCACGCTGCTTGCGGGTTTCCAACTAAAACTGGCATAGCAATTCTGTATTCTAGAAAGGAAATCATATCTGTTGACGAGGAACCCCCAGTGAAAGTTTCAAAGCCATCTTCTTCCAATGAACCGGAGAAATGGGTACTCGACAGCGAATATCCTGAGCAAACTGTTTTATTAGGACCTGCCGTGTCTCCAGCTATTAGCACAAGACCTGAACAACTTTTATTTGAGAATATGGATATTTTTGCATGGTCCCCAGCGGATATGACCGGCGTACCAAGAGATGTGGTGGAACACTGTTTGAATGTTCGTCCTTCAGTAGAACCAGTGGTACAAGGGAACCGTAGTCTAGGTCCAGAAAAGACTCGCGCAATGAATGAGCAAGTAGCTGAATTGCTTCAAGCAGGTATATTACGTGAGGTCCGATATCAAACATGGGTGGCTAACCCAGTGATGGTTCAAAAGCATAACGGTGGATGGCGTATGTGTGTTGATTTCAAGGGCCTCAACAAAGCTTGTCCAAAGGATTGTTATTCTCTTTCGGAGATTGACAAGAAGGTAGACTCTGGCTTCTTTCCACTAGAAATGTTTTCTGGACTGTTACAAAGGCTATCATAAAGTGCAAATTAAAGAAGAAGACGAGGATAAGACAACTTTTCGCACGGAGAAAGGTATTTT
Source organism: Helianthus tuberosus (assembly GCA_030545235.1). Lineage (NCBI taxonomy): Eukaryota > Viridiplantae > Streptophyta > Magnoliopsida > Asterales > Asteraceae > Helianthus > Helianthus tuberosus. Next base: position 119,879,239 of record CM060409.1, read on the forward strand.
CTGTTATACAAAGATGCCTTTTGGTCTCCGCAATGCGGGAGCTACGTATCAACGGTTGATGGATAAAGTCTTTGGGGAGGATATTGGCATTACAGTCGAAGTTTATATTGATGACCTCGTCATCATGAGCCCTGGTGAAGAATTAATGCTCAAGAATATTCAGCGCACCTTCGATTCCTTGCGCAAAGTTAATTTGAAGCTGAATCCAGTAAAATATTCGTTTGGCATGGAGGAGGGTAAATTCTTGGGATTCATCATAACTAAAGACGGTTTTAAAGTTAATCCAGAGAAAATGGAGGCTATTCAGCGCATGCTGTCACCAGCATCTATCAAAGAGATGCAGCGCTTAGCTGGTCGACTTGTTGCGCCTAATCGATTCTTTGCGAATCATGCTGCTAAGTCTTTCCCTTTCATAAGTACATTGCGCAACTGTGTCAAAAAAAGTCAGTTCCAATGGACTCCAAAGGCTGAGAAAGCTTTTCAAGAGATGAAATAGTGCTTAATTCAGTGTCCCACTTTGATGGCTCCGCAGAAAGAAGAACCGTTAATTTTGTATATTTCTGCATCTGATGTTGCGATAGGAGCAATGTTATTGGTGGAACGAGATGGAGTTCAAACGCCAATTTATCATATCAGCAAGATGTTGACTGGTCCTGAAACCCGTTATTCAATCATGGAGAAGCTTGTTCTGGCATTAGTTCATGCCTCGCTCAGACTACGCAGGATTTTTCTGGCCATGTCATTACTATTCTTACAAATTATCACCTGGGTCAGATTTTATCCAAACCGGATGTTTCGGGCCGATTGGCAAAGTGGGCCATTGAGTTGGGAGGACACACCATTTTGTATAAGCCACGCCCAGCCTTCAAGGGCCAAGTTTTGGCCGATTTTGTTACTGAAGTTCCGATCGATAAAATTCAAGAGTGTGAAGCTATACAGAACCCTGTCCCAGTCTACGACGAAAGTGTTTGGATCTTGCACACAGATGGTGCTTCTAAGGATGATGGCGCAGGGACTGGTCTTCGTTTAGTCAGTCCTAACAATCACGAGTTTACTTACGCCATTCGGTTGGATTTCAAAAGCACCAATAACGAAGCATAGTATGAAGCATTCCTTGCAGGTCTTCGCTTAGCAATTAAAATGGTGGCAATGAATTTGGAGGCGCACGTTGATTCTTTGTTAGTGGCTGGGCAAATCAACGGTCTCTATGACGCGAAGGGTGAAATAATGGCTCTATATCTTGAACAAGCGAAAGCCTTAACTGCTAAGTTTCATACTTTCAAGGCCATTCATATTAACCGAAGTGATAACAAGCACGCAGATGCAGTCAGCAAGTTAGCAGCCACTAGTTTCAAGCATCTGGCTAAAGAAGTGCGCATCGAAGTCCTCACAAACCCGTCAGTTCCTTTACGACATGTGAACATGGTGGAAATTGGGAATCCATCCTGGATGTCTCCGATTATTATGTTCTTATAGCACGGGATTCTTCCGGAAGGAAAGGCGAAGGCAAGAAAGATTCAAGCCAAGGCGTTGAATTATGAAATGTCAGATGGAATTCTGTACCGAAAGTCGTATATGGGTCCTCTTTTACGATGTGTTGATAAACATGACGCGCAATACTTGGTCCGAGAAATCCATGAGGGATTATGTGGAATACATGCCGGTCCTCGCATGGTGGTGGCGAAAATTATGAGCGCAGGATATTACTGGCCTGACATGACTTGGATGCCGTCGAAACTCTACGCAAATGTACTTCATGCCAGCGCCACGCTCTAAAGACTCTACGCCCAAAAAATCATTTTGTCCTAGTAACCACAGCATGGCCTTTCCAACAGTGGGCAATCGATCTGGTAGGTCCTTTTCTTGATGCGCCCGGCGCCGTGAAATTCATCATAGTTGCTGTGGATTACTTTACCAAGTGGGTCGAGGCGAAACCCCTTGCATTAACCATTGCAATGGTTATCCGGAAATTTATCTGGGAGCATATTATCTGTCGGTTTGGTTTACCATTGTGCATCATCATAGATAATGGTACCAATTTTGCTTCCGAGGATTTACAGAAATGGATGAAAGAGATGTGAATAGAGCACAGCTTCGCCTCCGTGGCACATCCGCAAGCAAATGGTCAAGTGGAGAGCGTCAATAAGCAGATTGTTGATGGAATCAAGGCATGATTGGGAACGACAAGAAGTGGTTGGGTGGATGAGTTGCCTAGTATTCTTTGGGCTCATCGCACCATGCCAAAAACCAGCACGGGTGAAACTCCGTTCAGCCTTGTCTATGGAACGGATGTCGTAACCTCAGCTGAAATCGGCCTTCCTTCACCATGTATGCTGGCCATGGAGAAACAGAACAATGAGCAAGAGTGAAGGCTTGACCCAAACCTCCTCGAAGAAAGACGAGAAAATGCAGCCATAAACGAGGCCAAGTATAAGTCAAAGTTGGAAAAATATTATAATGCGCATGTCCGCATATGCACCTTTCTACCTGGGGATTTTGTCTTGAGAGATAAAGAAACCTCGAATGCCGAACGTCCTGGAAAACTTGTGCCTAAATGGGAAGGGCCTTATGTGATCAACGAGGTCCTGGGAAAAGGAGCATACACCTTGCGCAAGATTGATGGCGCGGATGTTCCACGGATGTGGAACGCGCAGCAGTTGCGCAGATGCTACATGTAATCTTAGCATTCCTTATACTTGACAGGCTTTATGCGCCTTGTCAACGTATAGTACAAGGATTGCTACTTACATATGCATCAACATTAATTATCTTAATTATCCTAAATGTAATCTTAATAGCTTTGTACTTATCGGCCTCCGCGCCTTATCAATATTAATGCAAAGACTGTTACTTGCATTATGCCTTTTTTATGTTTTATTACAAATGCATGCAATTTCTTTTGGTAAGCACAAAAACACTATGGTAATCTTAATACAAGTCTCATGAACAGCCTGCAGTCACATGTTACTGCGCAAGGTCCAGTCCTATGTTCACACATGAGCTTTTACCATCTTTATTTGTCTCACCTAAACAAAGTAATTGTACTCATGCATATATTGTAACTAAAAAAATTCATTTTATAAAAAAAAGTTACATGTGCGCAAGCACATTAACAAGTCATTACAAAAGGGATTCGACATCCCAACAAGTTCAAAAACAAACACAAGTGGCAATGACCTAATCTAGGTCTTCATCATCCGAAGTTTCCACTCCATCCGGAAAGACTTCTTTCAACTGATCTACAAAGTTCTCATGCTGGAGCGCATCAGTTACCAGGTCCAACACTAGAAGGCAAAGGTTATTATACTCTTCCTTAGCAGCCGCGAAAGCATCATTAGTGTTAATCTCGCTAGTGGCAGACTGGTTGGTATCCCAGTCAACCTTCAATGTGTTTGTAACATGCTGGGAGCATTCTACATACCCCTACGCATAGCCGTCATGGCGCGCACTCACCATCAACTTAGCAACAGATTGATCCAACTCTATCGAGTTCAGAATTGAGTTGGCAACCTGCACAGGCAGAGTCATAAAATGAGTTACATACAAACTTATTCAAAATAGTACAAGGGGTTTGAGATACTTACATTTATGATCCCATGGTGTTGCATCCACAACATGTTATTCTTTAAAGGCTCAACCAAGCTTTCCGCCGTCACCCTGGCTGTTTCAGAATTTTCGAGCTTTTCCTCGGTCTCGAAATGGTGGCGTGTTGCTTCAGCTTTCTCAACGTTAGCAAGTTGCAAATCTTTCTTCACAGAATCAAGCTTTGGTTTGGTTTGTTCCTGATCAAGTAATAAAGAGGTAAGTTCTGCAATCTCCTTATTTCTAAGGGCAAGAGTTGCACAAGTTTCTACCTCTCTTTGCTCACTTCGTTCTCTGTGAGACCAAGCTTCATCGCGGGCAGCCTCCACATCCACCTTCTCCTTCTTCAGCTTCTCAATCTCTGCCTTAAGATTAACCGCTTCATTTCGAAGGGTTCTTTTCTCGTTGTTATCTCTTTTGCAAGCTTCCTTCCATCGCTTGCGTTCTTCCGCAAGAAGGGCGGCTTCAGCTTCAGCTTTCTTTTTCCACCCCATGGCAGACCAATCTTCAGTTTTCTGTTCATCTTCGAACTTGGCTTGATCAGCTTCAAGTTTAGTTCTCAAAGCAACAACTTTTGCTTTCTCTTCAGCAACCTCCTTAGAGGCTTCAACAGCATCCCATTCCTTATGCATATTGCGCCACTCGCGCACAATCCTATGAGTTGTAGAGGTGGAACTGGCAATTTCTTGAAGGTAAGCACGGTAGGTTTGCTATTCTTGAAACTTAATTTCAACTGCGGGAAAGGCACTTTGAAACCAGTCTCGACATACTTGCCAATCAGAAAAAGTATCTCCTTGGTTTAGCTTCCACACAGGCGCATGAAGCTCAACAGCCCTTTTTTCTGTGTAAGTTCTATAATAGTAATCCCTCAGAGTTTCATCCGGGCGGATAGGAGATTCTTCTTCTTCATCATGAACAACAAACGCCTGAGGTTCGACATTTTGTGGGGTGCTTTGAATGTTGTCTTTGGGAAGCTCTAAAGAAGGCGTAGAGGGAGAAGGGGCATCACCACTGGTGGCTCATTTTCAATAATGGTTTTATTCTTATCAGGCTCCTGCGCGGCTGCCACAACTTCAAGAGAAATTGGTTTAGTAACACCATCATCAGTTGTCTCCACCTCCGCTTCCACGGTCCTTTCACCCTCCAGATTTTCTTTAACAGACTCAGGGGGGCGATCATCATTGAAAACAGAAAATGTTTCAGTTTGAATAGATGAACCAGGTTTTTCTGCAAAGAAAAATTAACAAGGTTATTTTATATACAATAAGGGCAGAAACCTTAAGAAACGAAACTCACCTGGTGAAAGATTTGCAGTGAAGGCATCTAGATTGCCTTTCTTACCAATCTTTTTCCTTGCTATCTTTTTCGCGGGCTGCGCCGCAGCTCCGCCTTCAGGCTTTTTTCTCTTAGCCGCCTTCGTCCTCCCCAATGGCTCAGGGCTAGACTCCACATCAACTGGATCATCAGGGTTTGATTCTGAGATGTCCGCGGTATCTCGGGGCACTGCCTTTGGTTGTTTCACAGCTATAGGCGCAAGACCCTCTAACGAGTCAGACACCACTATGTAATCACACCAAGAGTCGGATACAAGGCACGTACCTTTTTTCTTCTCCGCCTTCGGAACATCCGCCTTCGGCATGTCTGTCTTCTTGGGTGCAGTAGTGGCAGCTGGTGCACGTTTCTTCTTCTTGGATTCAGGGCCTACGCCTAAATTTATCAACTCACCTAGCCAAAAGAAAATAAGTCATATTGCAATATTACCCAAAGCGAAGCATCAGCAAAGAGTAATATTGCAATATTACATGAAAGATGTAAAACAAGAACTTACCAACATCATCAGAAGGTTGCGCCTCCAAATCGGCATCTTTGGGAAGCACAAAGTTCCTCACAATCTGGTGATACCATGTCTTCTCACCGGCATCTAGCTGAACGGTTGTCATTTTCCCCTTCTCTCTCTGATATGCCACTACGTACAAGGTGACATCTGCAAGAGGACAACCGATAACAAACAGGTTCAAATAGTACAAGCAAATGTTTTTTTATGACTTACTGGTTTTGCCTTCAACATATACCGGCTTGTCACGACGGTCTGCCTTCCACAGCAAACTCATTTTTGCAGCAACTAAAGCCCTTTCAGGAAGTTGAATAACAGGAATTTCTTTGATATCCTGGTACCATATCTTGTTAACCGGAGCTTCCAGGTTTTCCAGAAGAATTTCTTCTGCACCCCTAAAGTTCATCTTCACCGGTATCACCCTTGATTTAATGAAAAAGAACTTTGACTTCCATTCGTGGTATGATTTAGGAGGGGTAAGAAGAATCTTTTTCGCCGCAGAAGGTTGCATAAAGGAGTAGAACCCCAGTGAACAGTGTAACTGGTAGAATACCCGGAATCAATCAACCAATGGTTCAATACCCATTGATTGACAAAGAAATTCGAAATGGCGTATTCGAACCATCCCCATAGGGTGCAACTACGTAAATGAAATTTATAGTAACCCAGAACTTCAAGTAAAAATTTGGTAACCGGCAGTCGGAAATTCCCATCGGCAAAATAATCCCAGAACAAGGTGATGTAACCGGCCGGAGATTGTGCCGCAGTTTGACCTTCTTTTGGGTAGATAACACCCCAACTGTCTGGAAATTTAAAACTTTTAACAAGATCGTTAAAGGTTTCTTCCGACCACTTCAATGGTGGCAAAGACGAAGACATATCTTCTGCTGAAGTTTCTTGTTTTTCACCGGTGGGCATGAGGGTTATAAAACTCAGTTGCAGACCTATTTAAAGAAAAAGAAGGTGGGGAAGATGAAAAGTTTTTTAAGACAATTTCTTGAAGAAGAAATAGGATTGGGGTATATATACGCATCGCCATTAATGGCCTGGGGAACCGTTGTAGCATCCGCCAAAAACGGATCTCCAAAATCCGACCCGTTTTGAATTCGGATCTTAACCTTTGAAACCTTAGAAAAATTTTTCGCGAATAAATCACCGTTGAAGGATTCATTCCTTAATTTAAATCACGTCTTTACGATAGTAGTTATTTGTCTAATAAAACGAAATCATTTAATATTTCAAAAACATATATTGTTATTTATAAAACCAGTTAGTTAATAATTAATATTTTGTAAATTTAAAATTATTAATATAAACTAATTAGAGTTTTATTAAATCTAGGTTATAAGCCGCAGTTAGTGTAATCAGAGGGACCCATTTGGAACTTTTTAAAAGTTTGAAATTAAAAAAAGAAAAACAAAACGGTATACATGAGACTCGAACTCAGGTCTGCCCGGTTCAACATAAACACCACATACCTCTCCACTATAGCCTCTTTTGAGACAAATCTATTAATAATTTCCTTATTAAATCGCGATAAAGTCGGCCTTTTAAACTTCTTTTGCCGCCCAGCCATTCACAGCGAAGAACCAGCCTCCCTTTCCTTTTGATTCATTTCCTTCTTTGCAGTCCTGACTGTTCGGGATTACGATTACGCGTTTCCTTTTTACAAATCAATTACGATTTCATTTCCAAATTTACGAGACATGTAGCATGCTATATAAACAACTAAGTTAGAACCCCGTGTAATACACGGGTTGAATAAATGTAATTTTATTTACTAAATAATAAAAAGAAATATCTTTAAAAACTCGTTTATTACACGGGTTGAATAAATTTAATTTTATATACCAAATAATAAAACAATATATCTTTAAAAATCTTGTTTATTACATGGGTTGAATAAATGTAATTTTATATATAAATTAATGAAAAAATTATATCTTTAAGAACATCGTGTATTGTATGGGTTGAGCACATGTAATTTTATATATTAAATAATGAAAAAAGTTACATTTTTAAGAACCTCATGTATTGTATGAGTTGAGCACATGTAATTTTATATACCAATCAATACAAATAAAATAATTAAAAAAGTTACATTTTTAAGAATCTCATGTATTGTATGGGTTGAGCACATGTAATTTTATATACAAATCAATAAAAAGTTATATCTTGTTATATCTTTATAAACCTTGTGTATTGTAAAACATTTGGACTAAACTGACAAAATAACCTAAACCACACGGACTAAAATGACATTTAACTCTTTATAGTATATTAATTTATATCTAGTGTACCTCTTTTGTTAATTTCAAGAGGGTTATTGGATTTTTTCACCGCAAACTATCAGCTATTGGCCGTTGCCACCGCCAACTATCACTTTGACGTCCGTCACCCCTAACTTAACACTTAGTGTGTTATGTCACCACGTCGTTAACTGATCACTCACTTTTGATTCTGTTACTATACTTTTAGGGGTGTCATAGGGATCTTAGGAAGGTTTTAGTGATCTTAGGACACTCTCAAAAGTGTAGTAATAGGATCAAAAGTTAGTGATCAGTTAACGGCGTGGTGACAAAACACACTAAGTGTCAAGTTAGGGGTGGCAGGCATTAAATTGATAGTTGGGGTGGCAACAGCCAATAGCCAATAGTTAGAGGTGATAAAATCCAATAACCCATTTCAAGATAAATAATTTTGAACTCTAATATATATTTCAAAATACTATATTATCTTCTATACGAATTGTTTAAATTATATTAAATTTTATTTTATAATTATCTTTTAATTAATATTAATTAAAATTATGTAGGAGATAGAGATGAGAAAACTAAAAAATAGATGGCTCCAATGAATAACATGTGTCCATACATTAGTTTCTTTTATTATATAACTAGGTTAGAACCTCGTGTATTACACGGGTTGAATAAATGTAATTTTATATACTAAATTAAAACAGTTATTCTTTAAAAATCTCGTTTATTACACGAGTTGAACAAATGTAATTTTATATATTAAAATTATATCTCTAAGAACCCCATGTATTGTACTGAATAAATGTAATTTTATATACCAAATAATAAAAATCCGTGTATTGTACGGGTTGAATAAATCTAATTATATATACTAAATAATAAAAAAATTATATCTTTAAAAACATTGTGTATTACACGGGTTAAATAAATGTAATTTTGTAAATAATATGCTATTGGATTCGTTTAAAAAATCATAAATTGGTTTCGGTTTAATTCGAATCAATTCACAAACTTGGTTAAGTTTAATTCGAATTGATTAGAACCCCAATTTGAAAAATCAAAAACAGAATTATATTATTAGCTTTTCTTCCTAATTAGTGTTTTTTTTAAGTTTGATCTAATGTCTAATAAGTTATTTTGTATATTTTGTTTGTACTTTAAATTTTTTATATGAGCGTATTATTGTTTTTTTAAGTTTAAGATTATTGTTTTGTGTTATTATTTAAAAAATATCTTTAATTTATAACTTAATTTTGAAGATAATATATTATTAGAAAAAATAGAATGATTCTATTTGACATTCAAAGTAAGATAAGATTTAATATTAATTGATTATTTATTATTTAATTAATTGATATAAGATAAGTATGAAAAGGCAGGAAATTACAAATGTAGACGTCTTCAATGAATGACACGTATCACTTATTGGTTTCTTTTATTATAGTAGATAGATATACATATGGATACACAACCTCAGCGTCACACATCATCTCGACACAACCACCTAATAGTCGATTTCAAACATCTTTATCATTCCTTGAAAGCCGCCGGAGAAACCGAAACACACCGGAGTTACGTCGGAACTCGTAACGCTCGTCGGAACTAGCCGTAGATTCCCTTTCGTTACGTTACGTTTTGTTCATCGAAGGAACCCGCAACTGTCGGAGAACTCAGACGTCGGAACCGAAACCCGACTCGACGTGTTTCTGTATAATTTCTTGTCCCTTTTTGTTTTTCGTTTAATCATCAGTTGTTACATATATCATTCTAACTCTATACAATGGTCAAACAACTAAAGTTTTATGAGTTTTATAATAAACAGTTTACATATGTGTTCTTGTTTTTTTTTGAAGAAGAAGACAACGATGTGATGACATTCAAATAAAATAAAACTAGCAAATCATCACATGTAGATCAGTTGGAAGGAGAGGACTATGATAATTAAAGGTGTTGAAAGTTTTGGATTTCTACAACTATGGCCCCTGAAGTTTGGATAGTTATTTAAAAGGTTTCTTTACAACAACTGTTTAAATTTTATCAAATATCAAAACAGTTTTTATTTTATTTTCTAAAATCATTAAACTTAATAATAATTTAAATAATAGTTAACAATTTATCATAATTCCTATACAATATTAACTAGCTTACATCTCCGTGTATTACACGGGTTGAATGACGAAAAATGTAAATAATAAACTTGTATATAATCCTTATTAATGAAATGACTTATTTAGATAAATTAGTAAAACAAAAGAACAATTATATTTTCGTTACTTGTACATGTGATTTTTGATACTTTATTATTAATTATTGTTTATATCCAAGTAATATATTTTATCTTAACAGATATATACGGTTAGGGTAAAATGAAAACTTCTACGAGTTGTTAGAACTTAGACTTACAAAAGGTTTTTTGATTTTTTTTACACAGGGTATGAATGAGCGATTAGAGACTCAGAACGTTAAACTTTTTTATTTTAGATTCAAGTGATTAAAACCACTAAAACATAGGGACTCAAAAATTAATTTACTATTAATTAAATTTGAAATTATACATTTGATCTCTAACTATATTAAATAATATTATACTTATTATATTATTTGATACATTTATATTTGTTATAGATAATTATGAATAAAATTTGAATTTATACGTTTATCTCTAACTATATTAATTAATATTATATTATATTTTGTGTATAAAAAATAATATGTAATACTATTATTAAAAGGGAGGAGACACCAGAGAGTGACACGTGTACAAAAAGATTTTCATTTATTAGTATAGGAAGATGGGTTATTATGATATTAGCTATAATATACAAATAATCAAATTGTGAACCCTAAATATTAGGAATTTTATTCTTTTTATATTAACTAGAATCGTTACGTGTTATCTTTCATATCTAGGATAGTCGCTTTGCTTGTTCTCTTGGATCCTTTTCCCAATCTTTTACCCGTGCGTTATTTACAAGAAATCGCAACGCAATCACTGTGAGTATACATGATCCCATTTTCATTTTAAACACTTTTGGGTGCAACTTGTATTCATATTCAAATTCACAAACACGTTAAACTTTATTTATTCACACTCTATCCAAATTACACATGAAATGTTTGCTGCTTGTTAATCTCATATGCTATGCAAGTTGATCGTATCTAACAAGTTGATCGTATCTAACAAGTTGATCGTATTGAACAAGTTGATCGTATCTAACAAGTTGATCGTATCTAACAAGTTGATCGTATTGAACGTGTTAACCTCCCGCTAGTCTATTGGGAAAAGCAAAGTAGTAACTTGGATCATGTTATTCATGTTGGATATAAGCACGTTAAACCATTTTATTCTACTATGCTATGTATCAAACTTGTATACATGTTTTGTTGATGTTATTTTAATACATGTTGCAGGTTGATAGACAAGATGATGAAGAAGCAAGTTAGGGTGGACTAGAAACTCACCTAGAAAATAAACTATGGTTGAAATTTGAATTATGTTTTGATCATGTTTGAACAATGTATGACATTTTAGCATTTATGAAATTGAATTTAAATTATATTGTCACAATAGTGTTATGATGCTTTTGAGCGATTTGTTCGTCTCATCCCGATGTTTCCGCCATCGGTTGGGGTGTGACAACCGTACAACCCCCTTTTTCAAGAAAACACGGTATCCAAGGCAGTAAGGGCGAGTGGTGAAACGACAAAGGCTTCACGCGCGCGTGGAAACCACGACTGACGACGCCCAATTAATGTTTTACGTCTGACACGGTTGACAGCCTGTCACATAACCGTCAGACGTCAACATCAGCACAATACCTTTTACCAACTTGCCTGCCACAAAAACAAGCTTTTTCAAAATACAAATCATGGAAACCTCACCTTGAAGAAACATAAATATCTTTGCAAGAAGTTTGTTCATACCCTGCGCCAAGAAACTTTGTTTACTTCTCAACAGCAAAAGCGCACACTCCATTTTTATAGTCCAGTGCTCCACCTACTTGCCATTTACGCATAGGAGCACCACTGGACTAGGGGGACTTGAAGGGGTATGGTCCCAAAAACCCTGCGCAAGCATAGAGGACCATACCATAATTATACTCCAAGGTCATCTTAAAACAAACCTTGCGCGGCCGCTCAACGAGTTTAAGTAAGATCTGGAAAGATCAGTCCTCAATGACTATGCGCCGGAGAAAGGAAAGACAAATATTCAATTAACACCCTTGTGCGGGCCCGCGCAAGGGTACTGTTAAGCTTGAAGATTTAATAACAAAAGACAAGTCTTGAACACATCCGCGCGCATGAGATAAGGACTTGAACAAAAGGAATCTTTTCTGTTATAACAGAACGGACACATGGCAAAAGATCGAAGGTTTACAGTAGATCTTCTAGAAGGCATTAAATGATCATCGTGCATGGCCTAATTCGGTTATAACCGAGTGTGACCTGGCAATATCTAGAATCTTCATTTAAATCACGATGATGGCAATAATTTACATACAGATCTAGATCAAGCTACTTTCCACGTGGCATCTCCCCAGTCGTCAATCAGAATCGCGATCCGTGTGCATGGATGGGGAGATAACTGTAGACGGAAAAAAAGATTCCGTTATTCTCCCCCGTTATATTTTTGGCACCAAACTTCGGCTATAAATAAGGGAATTCAGGTACAAGTCATTCATTCACTTTCACTTACTTTCACTCTTACTACTTCATCTTCTTCTTGAGATCACTGTACTTATTCTCACGCCGGAGGGTGGTCACGGGGAGAACCCCCATTCTCCCCATGGCGAGGCTAACGACGTTTCTGTTTTGCAGTGATTTCCGGCGAAGTAGTGTCCAGCAGTTATCGACGAGAGGATTAACCATTTTATGCAGACCCCTACCCCCAGATCTGAACTGATTCCGGTCATTTAGATCTGGTGTTTCTTCAGTATTTAGCACTTTAACGAACCGACAAACGAACGATTAACCGGACACTTCCCAAAACACCAAAAATAGACTAGAAACATAGTTTTGATTTTTAAAGCTAGTTATGGTGATAGAACACCTTAAAAATCATAAAAACACTTAAACACACTTAACTTCACATTAAACCCCCTAACTTAACTTTTAAACCCTAGACTTCCAAAAACTTGCACAATACCCCCCCCCCCCCCCCCCCCCCCCCCTCCCTCATCCTAACTGGCCCAAGAAGGCCCCAGACCTCACTGTTTGGTCAAAGATCCCAAACATAATTACCTTTGGATAAACCAATCAAGTTTGGATAATAAGGTGAAAAAGAGTTTTTTAAACATTGAAAAAGAAAAAATGAAAAAGTCACTTGGTTGTGACTTTTCCAAAAAGAAAAAAGAAGATAAGGAAATTAAAAAGTCAATGACGAGATATAGAAAAACTCATCCAAACATACCCTTGGTCCCACGGGTTTTTCCCATTGATTTTCTAATACGTATCGGTATAAATTTGAATACGTCTATTTTTTTACGTCACAGGGTTTTAAAAATTTGTGTTTTGTATTCTACTTTTTTTTCTCGGTTTTTGTCATGGTTGGGTTGCGACTTATCAGACACGGTTTTATACCTTCAACCCCGCAACGTTGGTAGCGCGGGTTTACGGCACAAGGGGCTTAAGACTAGTTTCAATAATTCCAACATCAGCAGCTCGAAAATCAACCAAAAATGTCATCAACTCTCTCCCAATTGTCATGTTTTTCTTCGATCCAGAACCGATTTCATCTCGCCAATCAATCACGCCCCAATCTTGTTCGTTTACAGGTCCCTACTTATATATGCTAATTTCATACCATACATCATGCATGTGTTGCTTATTTTAACGAATGTTATTGTATCTATAGTCAGAAAGAACGATAGAAATAGGTTTTGTTTGATTAGTTATAATTGAAAGTTTTTTTATGATGATTAGTTGAATCGTAAGAAACCCTATGTTTGGAGCATGAGTTTTGGTGGTGATGGCTTTAGGGTTTTTGTTGAAAAATATATAGTGTCTCTGTTTATAACTGTTTTTGATTGAGGTTGGTTGTTTTTTTTAATTGCTGCAATTGGTTGTTTGGCACACAATATGTGCCAGGTGTTGTGATTTAGGGGGTGTTTGGATTTGGGTTTTGGGTTTTGACAATAATGAATTGATAACCGGTTTCTAATGTTGTGATGATACAGTATTTGGGGTTTGAAACTATCAGTATTTTAAAATTCAAATTATACATAGGCCTTCAGGCGAAGTGGGGAGGTCTTGCTTTTAATGTTTGGATTTGAACTTTTTCGATTTTAATGTTCAAATCTTTGTTTCAAAAGCCCTTCGGGCGGGTGCCTAGGCCTTCATGCGAAGTGAGGTGCAAAACGCCTTGCCGCCATCCAGCGACCTTCTGGCGGGATTCCGGCTAAATCCTGACAGTTCTGGCAAAATTCTGTAAATTCCAGGCTAACAGGTCTGAAATATCCAAAAATGGCTTGTAACCAGACTTAACTAGCCCTAAACTTGCCTAAAATCCCAAAACTGGTACGTTATGCTATGAGCCTCGCTTATTAAGCGCCTTGCATTTAGGTCCAAGGTCCACCCTTTGTGCCCTGAGTGCGCCTTTGACAAAAATAAACAGGTTTTGGGGTGTTTGGATCTACGTTTTGAAACGAATGAGTTGATAATCGGTTTTTAATGTTCTGATAATACAATATGCGCGGGTATTTGGATGTTTTGAAACTAATGAACTGATTATAAGTTTTTAGTGTTCTTATGAACAGATTTCAGGGGTGTTTGGATTTGTATTTTGAAACTAATGAACTGTTTGTCAGTTTTATTGTTCTGATGAACGGATTTCAGGAGTGTTTGGATTTGCGTTTTGAAACTAATGAACTTTTTGTCAGTTTCTAATGTTTCATTAACAGTTTTTTCTTATAATTATCTACATAGCTGCTATTATCAGTACTAGATTGTCAGTTTCTAATGTTTCATTAACAGTTTTTTCTTATAATTATCTACATAGCTGCTATTATCAGTACTAGATAACAACTTTCATCACCTAATTAGCGTTTTATAACATCTCTTAAGAGACTTTTACTCCCATATCACAAAACAGTGTCTCATACTCATTGTTTATCTTAACACTAAGATAACTAATTATTTGATTATTACAATTCCAAACGACATAAGCACTTCAGACTCCTATAGCTCATTTCATTACAGCTGCTTGCTGATTATAATTATTCATGAACACATCCAAACACCCTGATAGAACCCAAAATCAAACAAAACTGACTGATAGATTTATTGTTGTAAACTGAAATACTACAAGATAGAAGACTTCGAGATGGGTTAATCTCCAAGAACAAAGGTATAGATACCCAATTAGATAATAATCATCGATATAATCTCCAAAAACTAGAACAAAGATATAAATAAGCAATAATAGCATTAATAGCTGGCCCTTCAGCTCCTGTAATAACTGGCCCTTCAGCTCCCATTTACCCATCAGTTTCCCTTTTCAATAACTGTTTTAACCCATTAATAAATCTGACCCTATTTCCCACCCGTATAGGAATCGGGTTTGTATCACACCCCCTTATCTTGTGTGTGGCTTGTATTATTGAGCTATTCCATTCGATGGATGGGTTTGGTTTAAAAACGCATGTCTGGATTTCAACTATCAATACGTGCAGTTATTGTGTAGTTGAAGTGTATAGCAGTTGTATAATGCTAAGAGGTTCATTGAAGTTTATACATTATAAAAGCTGGATAGTTATATATGTAACTATAAAGTCGGTTTTTGATGATTATCTGGCAGTTATTCATCATAGAGTTTTATTATATATTATATTTTCTTCCTAAGAACAATATTGACAGGCGACATTGCAAATGTTACTTTTGCAGTTACAAACTGCCATATACTGTTCAGGTAGCAAGTCCGCTTTAAAGTATACGACAAAAGCATCAAAATCAGATAATGATTTACTAGAGAAGCCCAGTTCAAATGTAGAAGAATATGACGCTGGTGAACCGACACAACATGTTGACAGTGAGCCAAAAAGAGCAGCAAAGATTCATGACTTCTGTTTCGGAATTCCTTATGGTAAGTTTCATTCCGAATTCTTCTGTCACATTCCTAAAATATTTTATTTTGAAAAATGTTGAGAAGAACATTTATTTTGGATTATAACTGCCTGTGTTCTCATATTTGTGTAATTCTTGTTTCAGGTGGGATTGTTTTAGGTGGGGGGCTTGTCGGTTTTTTGTTCACAAGGAATTTCAGTAGTTTGATGTCTGGTGGACTTTACGGTGGTGCTTTGCTGGCACTTAGCGTTTTCAGTTTGAAGGTCTGGGGACAAGGACATTCTAGTGTGCCGTTCATACTTGGGCAAGCAGGTAGGCGATAATTTTCAAACCGAATATATCGGCGACTTGTTTTATTGCTGCAATCTTTCATTGTTTTACACGTTTGCATCTCAATTTGCAGGAATTGCGGCTGCTCTCCTTTGGAAGAACATGCAGACCTACTCATTAGTAATGCTTCATTTACTATTCGTTTGATTATGAATAATGAATAAAAGTGGATTTTTATCCGATGTATTTCTTCTAATTTAATAATATTTTGTTATGCAGACTAAGAAACTACTACCAACTGGATTCAATATATTCATAAGGTACAAATTATCAACTTATTTTTGAAGAACTGTTAGTTATTTATCTAAAATTGAATTGAATTTGCTATCTGCTTTTGTGACAGTGGTGCAATGTTATGCTTCTATGCTTATGTGGTGCTCTCTGGTGGAAACCCACCTCCAAAGAAGCTGAAATCTGCTGCTGCAGCCCCATCTTAAGTGGTTATCATGAATCTAAATATAGTTGAACAATGAACATTTTTGTTTTTTTCGCCTTTATGAACTGTTGGATTAATGCAGTAAAGAGATAGATAGATGTTCAATCCTTTGTAATTTGTATGAATTTCACTTCTTTTCTTTTTTCTACGTATGCAGATTTGCTTGAAACCAAACGCACAATTAACTTATTTTGGTCAAATCACGTTTCATAGGCTAAAACCATGGGGTGTTCATAGTCATATTTAGAACCCACATGCTTGAAACCGGAATGGTTAATTACGCATCATGTGGTGGTGTCGATAGCCGAAAGACAAGGGGTATCTCTAATGCTTTGATTATGTTTAAACCAAGATCTAATGCTTATTTTTTCTATATAAATTAGGTCGTTTCAGTCATAACATGAAACATAACTATTAAAGTAACATGTTAAAAAGGGTCATGTGGATTTTTGTTAGAGTAAACTTCCGTTTTGCTCCATGTGGTTTGGTCATTTTAACGGTTTTGCCCCAATCCTTTAAAAATAGCCATTTTACTCATTTACTCCTTGATGTTTCGGTTTTATCACCAGTTTGCTCCCCGCCGCACAACTTTCTCTTTATTGAATGATTTAACTGAGTTAAGAGCCAGTGAGCAAACTGGTGACAAAACAGAAACATAAAATGGCTATTTTTAAAGGATTGGGGCAAAACTATTAAAACGACCAAACCACAAGAAGCAAAACGAAAGTTTACTCTTTTTGTTATGTTCATCCAAATGACATAAAACATTTTCTTTCATAGAATCAAAACATAAACACAAGAAAATGAGGATAAAGTGCAGTTGATGCACATCAACATACAATCATACATTCAAGTTTATAATAAAACACACACACACAGAAGAAGCTAATCTTGTTCCTTCTTCTTCTTCTTCTTCTTCACATCTTCCTTGTTCCATCCCAAGCCTGGTCTAGAAACATCCTTCTGAGGCTCTTCATACTGTCGAGCATCGCGTAAAGACGCTTCGAAATCGGTGGAGTCACTGGCAACCGGAAGAAAACTGCTTATATCATCTCTAGCACCAAACCCCCCTGCCCTCATTACATCATCATCATCAGAAGCTGCTTCCATATTCACATCACCAGAACCCTTGTCTTCAACTGTTTCTGGTTCCTTCTTTGTGCCGCTGACATCTAACATGATCAGATTGTTAATAAATAAATAATATTGATTGATTTTGTTAGCTACAAGAGTTTTATGTTTTAGCATGATTGTACCATCAGCCGAATTAAACTCCATTGAAGCAGAGCAGAGATTGTAACTGTAAATATACAAACAAAAACATAGAAGCTACATGATTAATTCAGCAGCATGTTGATAGATAGAAAAAGGGAAAGTGGAATTAGGGTTACCTGGATGCAGCAGCAGATCAAGTACAATTTTCTTTATTTTTGTTTTGTTTTGTTTTGGATATAACCTTAACCTAACCGCTCCTTATTGCCACGTGTAGAAAATGTTTGACACCTGTCCTGCTAACCATTTATCATTTTGGATAGTGCAATCGTAAAATAACATGATTACATATGCCGCTTTGTAGCGGATTTTCAATACTTGATACAAGAACCAAAGGTAATGTTTTATATTCGAGTTAAATACCTGTATGCTCCTATGGATTGCGAAAATTACAGACTTGCTCTCAAGAGTTCACTAGTTATACACTTACACTATGTTTTCAAGTCTCAATTAACAGGGGAGGGAAGGAAAATGAATTAAGAGAGAAAATGAGGGAAAATATGTGATTTTTTTTGTATTCCCGAGTTTAATGAAATGTAAAAGAAAAGAGAAGAAATCAAGCATTTTATGTGTTCCCGAATTAGGAGGAAAAGAAAAGAATAGAACAATTTTACCACTATACCCTTTAAACATAAAACATTTTAATTAACATTCTATTACTTTTTTTTGTTGGCATCATGTATCAAATTACCCCTTTTCCATGAAAAAACCAAGCTTTTCAAATACAGATGATGGTAATTAAAAAAGAAAATAAGTCAAAGTTCATAACTGAAGACAACTGAATGAATGCACTCGTATATGAAAGGCTTCAATAGTCAAGTTCACAACTTTATGTATTCAATAGTCAATAACAAACATATTCAACAAGATATTGTTGTGTATTCTTGTTTCTTGAGTATATACTAAACCAAGCCATTAAACAGAAGCATCAGGTGCAACAGGAGTCCTCTCACCGTCTCCGGGATGCAACCGCGGCTTCACTGATGCGGGCGTCCTCCCACCGTCTCCGGGATGCAACCGCGACTTTACTGATGCTGGCGTCCTCCCACCGTCTTCGGGATGCAACCACGGCTTCGCCGATGCGGGCGTCATCCCACCGTCTCCATGCTGCCGGCGACGACAATACTCTTACCTAGCTCCATTGACAGTGGTTATACCATCACCACTGCTCGCCTCAGGACTCCTCCACTCGTCTTCATCGCGATCGGCGACAACAATGGCGACTAACAGGCCCAGCCTACCTCCAGGGTGAGACATTAAGACAGCTAAAAGAACATGAACTAGTATGAACATGTAATATTGGTCAAACTTGAAAGATATAGCTAATGTAAAGTCAAATTTCGTTAAATTCCACTACTTTATTCCAAACCCATCTTTTTTTTTCTTGGTTTTTTAGATTCTGTTGGTGGTTCACACACTGATTGAGTAATTATCAAGTAAAATAGTTTGAACTGCTAATTGCTCTTAGAAAAATTGAGATAAAGCCACAAACTATAAGAAAGAGAAGTAAAAAAACAAAGTCATATAAACATCCAAAATGACTTTCTCGCTTTTAAAAACTAAGAGAAAAAGCAATGCCTCAAATAAAAAAAAAAAAAATCAAATCACCAAGATCATGTAATATCCTAGAACAAAAATGCCAAAAGTCATAAGCAAAATCAAGATTATTAAACAGAAAACATTAAATAGATCTTCAGCCAAACACACAACACTTTGCAATCAAACTTTCTCATTTAGGTCACTTCTAAGTTCCAATCAGTTCTAAATCCTAACTCACAGAAACAAGCTCAAACTCAAAAAATAACAAAAACCCACAAAAACTAAACACTAATCCAACAAAACACTGATAAAAAATCATCAAAACAAACCAAATAAAAAGGCCATAAACGTACTAAGTTATCAAACAAGAAAAACTTTACTAGATAAATGCGTCCTTGAGTCCTTAATTACCTAAACCCATCATACCTCTCAGCAAACTCAACCGTATATTAGGAGAACAACCAAATAATGATCTCGCTTTAGCTTGATTCTCCACCAAATAACTGAAAGCCAATGGTATTTCTTGAGGTTCCAAACCCATCGGTTCCAATTCTTTAATAATTTCATCACCTCTGTACTCGTGATGATGAACTCTTTCAAGTATTTTATTGCTTTCCTTAATAATTTTATTAACTTCAGCAATAGCATTAGCTATGCTGCCAACACCATTCATAATCATTGAGGTTAAACCATCATCTTCTTGTTCGACTTTTCTTTTTCTACTCTTATATTTCTTTGCACTAGAAGACTGCTCGGGTAGAGAAGACGTAAGATCAACCACATGAACATCATAATCAAGATTGTATTTGCTCTCTAGAGTTACATCATTGGAAACTAAGAATCCATCCAGTTCTGGAGGTGTTTTCGTGTTAATGCCATCATCCTTCTGCAATCAGTCATTTCTTTCTTTAGCAGTTTCAGCTTGTGCACCTGATGCCCTATCCTTTGCAATTAGTTCTAGCATTTCATGATAGTTTGTGACTTTCTTCGTCTTCAACGCTGCAGCTTTTGGCTTTGACTATTTAACAAAATCAAAATAATTAGTATTACAGACGATAATATGAATATTCTAGTAAATAATTAAAGCACTTACGTCTATTAATTTTTTCCAGACTCCATCCTCCGCTTCAATTAGTTGAGTTTCGGGATTCCATGAGAATCCACTTAATGACGTTCCCTGAAACATATCATACCAAGAAGAAAAAAGGTGTTTCAAAGTCTTTAAACGATTCTTCAAATGAGCTTTGGTAAAAGTCATTTGAAGAATTGTGCTAAGCTCTGCAACCATATTTTTTTATGCTTGTGGAGTAAAATTTCCACCAATCCTATAACCATTGATCTCTTGTGTTATCATGGATTGTATGAATGCATTATCCATAGTTTCCGTCCACATCATGTTTTCTTTTTCACTGACGTCATGTTTGGTCATCATGAATTGCGATCTGCAAATGTAATAATAGTTAATAATACAATTTCAACAAGAATATATTGTTAGAACAATTAAAAACTTGCAATTGGTAAATGTAATAATGTTTAATAATAAAAAAACGAGTAAAGTCCTTTTTGAGTCCCTGTGGTTTGTGCATTTTAACTATTTGAATCCAAAAACTAAACATGTCTTGATTTGAGTCCCTGTGGTTTGTATTTTTAACCTTTGAATCCAAAACACAAAACTCATCCAAATCATGGACTAAAAGGGTTGGATTCAAAGGGTTAAAAATACAAAAACACAGGGACTCAAAGGGTTGGATGAGGTTTCATTTTGGATTCAAAGGGTTAAAAATACAAACCACGGGGATTCAAATCAAGACAAGTTTGGTTTTTGGATTCAAATAGTTAAAATGCACAAACCACAGGGACTCAAAAAGGACTTTACTCTAAAAAAACCAAATAACATAGATAATTTCAAGCACCAATCATCAATACAATGTCAAAACGAACTACTATAATGGACTATTCTAAAACTAATTTTACATATCTATTTCATCATCTTGTAACATCAAATAGTTAGTCCACATTTTATTTGCAATTGAGTTCCTTAATTGATCTGCTTCAGTGCTACCCTCACGTATGCCTCTTGTACTATGACGTTCTTCCTCTACCGGTTCATTTAATACCTCATGTAAGACTTCATCTTCAAGATCTTTCAGGATCTTCCTCTAGTCAAAAGTTGTGTAAAATCAGCATGCCAAAAAGATGTCTGACTGTGTTTGACAAGAGTAAAATGGTTCTGACTGTTATATCTTTATGTGGCCGTCGGGTAAATCTACTAGCTTCCACACCCCTAGCTTCTCAAATTGACCAAGTTCTTCTTGCATCGCATTCACCTACGATTCCTCCGTCAGTGCTTCCTTGTATGTCTTAGGCTCTACCTGCGAGATACAACACTCGAGAGAAAAATCGTTTTGTAATGGAGCAATTTTAGAATAAAAGCACGAAAGGCCTTGATCAATTTGGCGTCTGGTTCGAACACCAGATTGAAGCTCTCCTATGATAAACTCCTCGGGGTGATAGGAAAGTGCCTATGGCATCACCTCATCGGAAACTATCACCTCGTTCTCTAAATTTGTAACATTCTGCTCTGCATCTTGAATGACTTCGTTTGTCTGAACATCAAGTTGGATCTGCTCCCCCTCAGAGTCAGTATCTCCCTGATCGAATGTGGGACTATCTGAATTTGAATAATTTGTGTTGTCGAACACTGTGGCATGAGCATTTTATGCTGGAGCAACTGTTTCTGTAGTCTGAGTTTGAGCCTCGTTCTGAGCGTGACTGGGGCCAGCTTCTGAATCATTAGCACCACCTTGTTGATTATTAGTAACCACCATAGGTCTTGGCACTTGTTCTTGTGAGGAAGACAAATGTTGCTGATGCAGTTTTACTAATTCATCATCTGACGGTTCCTCTGGAAGCTCGAATGAATTCTATAACCCCTCATAGTCGAACATCCACACATAATAAGGTTTTTGTGTAGGCATAGTATACCCCTGGTAGTCAACATGTTGATCTTCAATTATAAGTTTGAGACTTGGTATAAATACCCATCGGAGTGGACTGACATATCCAACGAAGTATCCTTCCAAACACTTTGCCCCGAATTTGGCATCTGGATCTATAACTGTGCATGGTCAACCAAAAGATTCAAGATACCCCAGATTTCGCTTCCGGTTCATCAGCAACTCAAAACATGTCTTGTTGTGCGGTTTGACTGTCAACACTCGGTTTAGGGTGTAGCATGCAGAGGCTACTGCTTCGCTCCAGAAGCTCACAGGGAGCTTTGACTCTGCCAACATAGTGCGAGCAGCCTCAATCAACGTCCGATTCTTTCGTTCTGCTACTCCATTCTGTTGTGGAGTATACGAAGCGCTGAATTCATGCAAAATACCCTTTGCTTCACAAAATTCTGCCATTCTGTTGTTTGGGAATTCCGTACCATTGTCGCTTCTGATTTGTCTAATCGGAAGTTTGTATAGATTTTCCAGCTTCCTGAACAGCTTCATCAAACTCATGAAAACCTCATCTTATGTCTCCAGAAACAGTACCTAAGAAAATATCGAGTAATCATCCGTTACCACGAGGCAATACAGATCTCCTGATATGCTTTTCACGTTTACAGGACCAAAGAGATCCATGTGTAGCCTCAGTGGCTTCTTGATCGAATTTAAAAGTTTCCTCAGGTGCGACTTCTTGGTTTATTTTCCCTTTTGTAGTTGCATCAGTTCCCTTAGATACAAAGCACTGCGGTTTGTTATCTGTCGTAGTCGCGATGCTCATGTCGAGAACATAAAGATCATTCTCCCGTGGTGCCCGCATTAAAACCCACTCTTCAGGGATAACAAATCCCGGTTTGAATATCAGACATTCTAGGTCATTAAAGTGTGCAGTAAACTTCTTGTCATAGATCTGCGAGATACTAAGCAAATTGTTCTCCAACTCAGCAATGTAGTTTACGTTCTCAAATGACACTTTTCCATTCGATAAAGTTCCTTCCACGTCTATCCTTCCACCCTGGTTTCCGGAGAATCCAACATAACCACCTCTTATCGCTCGAACATCGTATAATAGGGCGAGCATGCCTGTCATGTGCCTAGAAGCCCCGCTATCCATTATCCACTTTGAAATTGATTTTGGGAGCTCCTGCACATATCAAATTCGATTAGTTGAATGAAGCAACCCAAGCCTCCTTCAACTTGGGTAGCTTGATGCGGATCGTGGAAAGAATAGGAAAATTCATATCGCTGACCTCCAAAACATTTTCTTGTTTCAACCTCAACTGTGACACCCCAGGAAAACCACGAAATAACACAACACAACTAGCTTCCTCAGTAACCACGTGCTAAATTTCGGGACGAAATTTCTTTCAAGTTGGGGATAATGTGACAACCCGAGTTTTCAAGGTCTCTCCTCACAACTACGTTTTCTAAATTCGTTGTGTTCTTTTGTGTACACCGGTTATTCATCTTTAAATTATCTTTAAATTATTAAGCAGTGTTAATTGGTTGAATGTTAGTTATGTGTGATTTATGTAATGTGCTATCAATTTTATTATTAATACATTTTATTGTGAATGACGAAAACAACAAGGGTTTTCCCCACAAGCTGTTCGACGAAATTAGGTGATTTTGCCGGCCCAGTTCCGTCAAAAGCCCAGTAAGGGGCCCAACGTTTTATAACTTCCGTATAAACAAATTTAGGATACGTAAACGGTTATTAGAACACCCTAGGTCTCTCTCCATAGTTGTGCGACGGTAACAGGAGACCCCCTTCACACTCGAAGCCTTTCAATCGTGTCCTCTTAACTTCTGTCAGTTTTATTTATGAAAAGATATATATATATAATGTATGCAAATTGTTAACTGAACCGTGTGTATATGAATCTCCATGTGATGATTTTGAATATGTGTGATCTTGATTAACATAGGTGTCTATAGGATCCTAGGGATTGTTGCAAGCATATCGATTCTAGACATAATGATTGTAACACTGATTGCTTTCTGAGGTTACACATGCTTTCATAATGGCACATGATTGTGATATAAGGCTTGCATGTGACTAGTGGGATTCATTAGTCAAACCGTAGGTTAGTGGCACAATATGTGTATCAACCCATCAAACAATCGGTCCAATAACCTTTTGAGGTGATTAACAGTTGTCGGCCATGATTGATGATTTGAATGAATAGATATGATTGAATACATGATTGTTGCAGCCAATATAATTATTAGACAATCGTGTTTTGTAACTGCTGTTGATGGTGGAAGCCGACGAAAACACTTTCCCCAACGAAAACACCACCCAACGAAAACACTTTGGGATTTCGTAGCCCAAGTGTTTTCGCCAGAAGGTGTTTTCGCCACATACGTGTTTCGTTGTGTGTTGTGACGTTAAACCTGTAAACATAAACCCTGTTGGTTCAGTTAACTCTATTAGTTTATTAACTCCGTTATGTATGTTAAGAATGTAACCCAGCTAGGTCTGTTAACTCTGGTTAGTTCATTAACACTGTTAAACTCATTAACTATGTTAAGTCATAAACTCTGTTAGTTTACTAGTTCCGTTAGATGTTAACTTTGTTAAACATGTAACTCTGTTATACATGTTAATTCTATTAAGCCTGCTAAACTGTTAAGTATGTTAATTACTGTTAAATATGATTCTGCCAAGCATGTTAACTCCGTTAAACTTATTAACTTTGTTAGGATATGCATGTAACTCTATTAATCATGTAACATTGTTAGCGTGTAAATCCTGTTAAGTGTGTTAACCTTGTAAAGTATGTTAACTGCCTGTTAATCCTGTCAAGCATGAACTGCATGGTTTTGATTAACTGCTTATATGATACGTGATAATTGCTTAAACACACTTCGTGACATAGATGGCATGTGAATCTTTACGAACTTGAACTGATTGAATATACGTGCATACTATAGGACTTGACTGATTACTTGTGAGCACATAGTTTAGCATACCGAGCAAACCAAGGTGAGTTCACACTCTTTCCAAGGCATGGGATTCCCAAGGGTTGGGAATGGGATTGAATAACTACTTGTACTATCATTACTATTAAACTACTTTTTACTGTCCTCGGATTGAAGGGCACGTACGTAAAACCTACGTACACAACGGTAACTACAAACTTGCGTATTCCCCATACAACAGGATACGTACGACTATAAGACCATCACTCTATCACTTTAAGTCCCTCATTTATCGACTTAATCGCTGAGGCCTATGGCGAGTGGGTCATTAGTTAATAGCGCTATTAGGTTTAACAAACCTCACACCGTGCCAGTCGGACGGGCGTGTACTAATGGACTATGGGCAAAGGGTCAATGCTGATAGACATTGACTTAGGGCACCTCTTACATTTTCGTAGCAGTCGATACGCGTGGTCTAGTAACACATGGGAAGCCCCCACCAATCTTCGCAAACATGTCTGGGAGACCGCGATACGAATTAATACGATACATGGTTTACAAAACGAACATACGATTTACGAAACGAACACTATAACTAAACAACCAACTGTGAACTCGCTCAACTTTGTTGTTGACTCATTGTTACATGCCTTGCAGGTCGTTAGGTACTCATGGAGCTTGCACAGGGAGGCGTGGTCGTTGTGGGACATGGCAGTGTGTGCCATGTTAAAAACATTACTTTACTTCGTACTTAATACTTACAATGGGTTTTACAATTATGCTTCCGCTAAACACTTAACTACGTTTGTGATTTGAAACACCTTTCATATTGTGTGGTTGAATTTTACTTACTATATATGTTCAATATGATTGGTGGCTTGATCCTGGTCAGTCACGCCTCCAAGCGGTGATACTCCGCGTGTGGATTTTTGGGGGTGTGACATCAACCTTCTTGAACAACTCAGGTTTTGAAACATTCGGTTGAACAGATTTTGGAACATACTTCTTGATCTGTGGGGTCGAAGAAGTTTGTTTGTTCTTATCAACACCTGAAACTTTAGGAACATACTTTCCTACCGGTACGGTTGGAGAAGTTTGTCTCTTTCTAGTTTCAGTAACAGAAACCTTCGGATCATTCTTCCTGACTTGTGAATGATGGTGCATATGTCTGTCGACTTCGTCTTGTATCGAGTCTTGTAATAGTTTTGATAGATCAGGGCACGAATTACGAGAAAAACGAGAAACATATAGATTTAAGCCATTTCGCACGAAATGGAAAAGACCATTTCGTACGAAATGGGAATGCCATTTCGTACGAAATGACATTAGTCATTTCGTGTGAGTCTGTTCCGTGCGAAATGGGAAGTCTATAAATAGGTGCCTTGGTGATTTCATTTGTAACGTTTTCGATTCCGGTAGCGAAGCTCTGCCAAAGTGTCTCCAGCATTGTAAAACGATCTGATATCAATACAAGAGACAGTTTAAGTGAATCTAAGTGCAAACCAGCTGAAATAACTCCGATACGTCTGTTTCCGCCTTTTGTATTGGACGAGATCTCTTCTGAATGACTCGTTTGGGTCACACAAACGATCCTACATGTGGTATCAGAGCTCAGGAGGAAGAGTTCTTACCATTTAAGCTGTTTTTCAACAAAAATTCTGATTTCTACACCTTCTTTTACATATTTTTGAAAATTAAACAATATTTTACAGATAAAATGGCTTGATTTTCACATATAACGTGCGGAACACTGTTTTAACAAATCCTTGAAAGAATCAGACCTTAATTCGAAGTAAAACTTGATCAATTTTATCAAAAACTGTCCGAAAGTGTGATGTCAGCACCATTTCGCACGAATTGGATATCAGATCGTTTGAATTTGCATTCCATTTCGCACGAAATAGCCTCCATTTCGCACCAAGATTCATTTCGTTTAAAACAGTATTCCATTTCGCACGAAGTGGGTAAACAGGTTCATTTCGCTTGAAAGGTTCATTTCGTTTGAGTAGGGTTCATTTCGCTTGAAGGGTTCATTTCGCTTGAAAGGTTCATTTCGTTCGAAAAGGCCCATTTCATTTGAAGAGCATTTCGTTTGAAGAAATCCAATTCGTTTGAAAAGCCTGATTGTGTGAAACTTTAGATACCGAATCATGGAAAACGAATTCTACAACGCCTTTGCTACCCCGATAACTGTGACTCAGAATGCTATGCTAGAAAATGAAACGGGCACCACGCAAAAACCGCTTAAGCTTATGAGTATTGAGGAGTATAGTGGATGGGCGGAACGTTTTGAAAATTGGGTTCAAGCATATTACTTAGATGCATGGGAATATACTGAATTTAGATATATTAGACCAGTTAAGGACGACGGAAAGAAGGTTGATATTAAAGATCTAGATGTTGATGAGAAAAAGAAATACAAAAATGAAAAGATGATGGTTAGTCTCTTGCAGCAAGCTATTAAGGAAGAAATTTTGATTTTACTTCAACACAACGGAAGTGCACATTCGATATGGAAAGAATTAAAATCAAAGTTTGTTGGAAGTAAAGAGATGATCAAGAACAAAATGTCGCTTTTGAAGAAAGAATTTGATCTATTCCGTGGATTAAGAACTGAAAACACCAAGCAGATTATAGAAAGATATTGCAATTTGGTGATGAATATGAAAAGATTGAACATCAATAAAGATAAAGAAGAATTGATTGAAAAGTTGGCCGATGCGTTGCCACAAGATGTTTGGGGCACGTATCTTATGATGTTGAAAAATAAACCTGAATTTGACAATCTAACGCTGAGCGGATTTATTGAACAACTCGAAGCTCAAGAGATGGAACAACGAAAGATAGCGAGAATGAAGAACTATGATGGTGAACAAGACATTGGTCTGTATTACAAAGGAGGTGCTAGTGATAAGACCAACATTGCACCAAAGATTGAAACTGCTTTCAATGCAAAAAGCTCGTCTGGAAGTTCATCTCAGGGATCAAGTAGCAAAACTGGATTCTCTTCATATCCATCATTCGATCCAAATTTTTCAGCAACCAAGAGTGGCAAAATTCTACAATGCAACATTGCATTAAATCTTGAGAATGATCAAAATTACTCTGAAGAAGTAGCCAAAAGTCATATGTCTTTGTTGGTGACTGTGTTAGAGTCTTATGGGAGTTTAGTTGCAGGAAGGATCGGAAATCCAATGTTGACAAAAGAGGATTACGATCAGATTGATGCTGAGGAGATGGAGTTGATGGATATAAAGTTGTGTTTGGCTAGTGTGTTGAGAAGAGCTAAAAAGTTTAAGCAGATTACTAGAAGAGATGATTTTCGTGATGCAAATGTTTCTACTTTAGGATTTGATAAATCTAAAGTTACTTGTTTTCGTTGCAGGGAAAAAGGGCATTTCAAGCGAGAGTGCACAAACCGCGAAGCAAGTGGAGCTCAAAATCCATTCAACAACAATGATTATTATCGGAAAGCGATTTATCATCAAGTTGCTCAACAGCCGTATCAACAATCACCACAAACTTCACATGCAAGGAAGGAGATTGAAGAACCAAAGAAAGCTTATCTAGTTAATCAAGAGGATGAAAGATTGCCAGAAAATTTTAGCTGGGACAAATATTGTCCGGATGAAGAGATCTTAAAGGCTAAAGCTTTTGTTGCTCAAATCGTTAAAGATAGAGATGATGATAATTCGTATTGGGCAGACAGTATGAAAGAGCACTTAAAATATCTAGTCGAGAGAGATGCTGAAAGGGCTCGAATGGCAAAGAAGAAGGTGGAAAAACAAGATGATCGTGATGATGATAATTCGTATTATGCAGAAAGAATGAAAGAGCATTTAAAATTTCTAGATGAAAGAGATAAAGAAATAAGGAAAGATAAAAATGATGATGAAGAAGTTCGAGTGATAAAGGTCAAAGAAATTCCAGCTTTCGAGATTAAAAAAGAAGCTGATGCAGAAAAGATGTATGAGAATTGTGAAAACTGTGAGCCTCTGAAAAAGCACAACAACGAGTTGATTCATAACATGAATAGACTGAAAGAATCATATGATGTCTTAAACAAAGCCATGAATCAATATAACGAGTCAAGCAGTGAACAAGCTACAGCCATGAAGACACTCAATGGAGCATACATGATAAAGCAGGAAATGGTCAATTATTACATTGATATGTGTGCGTGCTGAGCTTGAACAGAAGTTGGAAACTCAGAGAATCGAAACTGAAAGAGTAAACAAATTATTGAAAAGTTACTCATGTTCTTCTTATATGATTGACAGGATTTATCCCACAGTTGAAGGCATGAAGGCGTTTGAAAAAGAGGATACTGAAGTGAAGAATTCTGGTAAGAAACAAAGTTTTGGCTATAACAAGTGTCCACCCCCGCTTGAAAATGGATATTCTCCACGAAATCCAAATTCAGAAAGAGTCAAAAAGGCAACCAACTTACAGTGGGAATCTGAGCCTTCAGATAAATTGCTAGACAACATTGATGTCACTTTCACATCATCCGACACTGATCATGAGTCCGAGTTAATAAAGAAAGTGGTCGATCAGGTGTTGGATAAAGATGAAACGGAGGAGTCAAAGTCATAGTCAAAGTCCGAGTCCGACACTTCAAGTCCATCAGTCAAAAAGGGCAAAAGGGTTTACAATAAATATTTTCTGTTATCACATAATAATTTGAATGACGAAACATTCAAAGTAGCATATACTTTGAATGATTCTGACAAATTATATTCTGATGAAGAATTTCCAATAAGAGGTGTTAAAACTGAAATGATCAAAAAGGTTTTCAAACTAACAGAAATTAATATTTCTGAAATAAAAGGCGTAAATCTTGCTGAAAAACCTAGACCTTACACCTCAAGAGTTCAACAAAGGTTAAACAAGAAAAAAAGTTACAGTTCTGGTTCAGGTTATCGAAAGAAACCAAACCATAACGGTAATTTTAAAAAGAAGGGATTGGGTTTTATTCCACCGAAAAATTATAAAATGAGAAAATTTATAAACCAAAAACTGTATTTGTTTCAGGAATTTCATCTGAAGAAGAAAAAGAGAATCTGTTCAGGAAGCAGATAAACAAAGAATTCCTTGCTAAGAAGCAAGAGGGAATGAAGAAGGATGTTGTTCAGAAGAAGGAGACAAGAACCTGTTTTCAATGCAAAACAGTTGGTCATATTGCCGGGAATTGTCCAAAGGCAATCCAAACAAAACAGGGGGTCTCTGAAAAACTGAAAGGAAAGATGGTTGAAAATGAACCACCAACCAAACAATTTAAGGTTTTCAAAAATTCAAAGTTTGAGGTTGGTGAGTGTTCAAAAAGTTTTTACAGAAGAAAAGTGAAGCTTAACAACCAAAAGTGGGTTGTTAAGAAATCTGATGATAGTTCTGGCGATGAATCTGACTCGTCAAAGTCAGAGGAGCCACAAGTTGAGATAAAAAGTGAAAATTCAGTTCCGCCATTGGATGATGCAAATTTTCCACCATTGCGGGCTGAAAATTTAAAATCAAAAATTGGAAAAGTTGAAATTTCAAATCAATTCTTTTCTGAAAAGAAAAAAATTGATGTTGAAAAAGCTTTTAACCCCACAGTTCAAAATATTTTTGGAAAAATGATTCACGGGAAGGTCAAAGGGGTAAAGGAATTTTATGAACTGAAAACGAAGAAACCAGATGAAGATGGTTCACCGCGGGTTAGTAACTGGGATAGAACCTATCATGACTAAAATCTGGACTTGCCGGAACTCCCAGGTTGGTAATTATGGAGTAGGAATCGGCATCTTTCTTGATATATTGATCTACAAGTGGTTGTATTCTTAAAAATTGTCATATTTCAATTTTTAAATAGTATGGTTGAACCTACAAGTGGTTGAAAAAGAGGTTTTCACCTACAAATGGTTAATCAAGGTCCTTAAGTTGAACTTGATTTAACTTTCATTCAAGTAGTTTTTGGAAAACAAAATGATGATCATAACCCCGATCTTACATGTGATATCAACAAAACTAATTTTCCGAAAAAAACATTTTGATTAAAACAAACTTAAGTGTTTTGAAATCATAATGGGAAAATAGTTTGTTGTCAGGGGGAGTTCTGATTGTTTATGCCAAGTGGATGGAGATTTGAAGCAATTCACAACAGTTGTCACTTTATGTGTACAGTTTGTTTTCAAATTTTCCCAGAAAATCAAAAATTGAAACATATTTTTGATTTTAGGGGGAGTAAAAATTTAGAAATTTCTAAAAATTTGAAAAAAAGCCAAAAACATGATAAAATCTATAAATCCAAAAACATTGAAAAATGAAAAAGAGTTTTGTTGTGAAAAAGAGGAAATGATAGTACATCAGTGGACAATCACAGCATGCTAAAGAATTGGAAAGTCTAATGTGATAAACGGTCTCACTGATGATATGCCAGTAGGTTTTTACACGCTTAGTAGATTGTATTCGAGATATAAACCTAAATATCAAACTTGCTTATTTCGTGGGGAACATCTCTCGGATATATAGGTAACCCCTGAAATCTTGTTTGAAGGGCTTTCTATTTCTGACATACTAGGTCTTTGTGCGTGATGATATCTGGGGTATTATACCTGGACTTCTGATTTTGCGGGAGCAATAGCCTAGTCCTCGTATAATGCTTTACATTGCTTTAATCTTAAAGCCCACCCTCAGCATAAAAAATGATGAAACATTGAAAAATGCTAATCATGTGCTGTTGAAGAAAAGATTCTCTAAAGGGAACACACCGAAAGTCGAACTATCATCTCTCTGATTTTGCGGAAGCAATAGCCTGAGCTCTCATGGTCTCGCATTTAACCCTTTACAGATATCATTAGTGTACATTCACCTGTAAGACTGAATATAGGAGTCTGGATACGGGAGTATATTCTGACGTGGTACACGCGAATAAGTTTAAGTGCATAAAACACTAATTCTCGTATCTCGAAACAGTTGAACTTTGTGTGAAAATTTAAGTGGATCAGTATACTGACAATCTAAGTGAATCGTTTAGAACTTAAAATGTTTAAAGCTTAACGGTGTTGGTGATTTGTCTCATAAGCTGATATGATCCTCTTACGCAAACTCACAAAAATATTTTATGTAAATATTTCTTTACTGCTTTCCATTAAATACAAAAACCCAAAAAGAGTTTAAGTGTGTTTTAGCTTAAAATTTTGAAAAATACAAAAAGATTTTCGACAACTGTTGTTGAAAAGCTGATTGTCAAAATTCCGAGTGCTAAACATGATGAACAACAGTGGGTTGGGAGAGTTGATTTTGAAATGAAAATTGTTATAGATAAATCTAGCTAAAAGCAAGTTGTTGATGATTAAACGATACCTGCAAGAGGAATACAAATTTGTCAAAGTGTTAAATTTGTGAAATTTATTGTGAGGTAGAGATTGTGCAGGTAGAAGCAGCCAGGTTTCGACTCCTGAAAGATATGCGAAAGCCAGATTCTGATTCCTGTGAACTTTCAGCATGAGGAGAGCCAGGAAACGTTCCTGAACCTGTGAAAGCTACAAAGCGTGAGCAGAATTTGAGCCAGGTCATGATCCTAGAACGAGAATTCCAGACTGCGATCCCAGCTTATCGAAAGGGGGAGTCTGAAGATGCAAGAGCCAGTTTCTGATCATGGAACAATATTCAAGGGGGAGTTTAAATGGTTGAGAGCCAGATTTGAATCCTGCTGTCCACGCAAGCTGCTGATGCTAAAGAACTTAAGGAATCAAGAGATCTGATCAAGAGAAGATAGAGACAGGTTGAGATTCTGGAAAATAGAGAAAGAGATTGATTGAGGATGCTTACAATGGAGAATATTTTGGAGAGAGCGAGAAGACTGATAGAGACTGAAGATGTGACATACCGAAGACTCGACACTGAAGACTTCGACAACATCCAAGGGGGAGTCTGTTGGTGCATATGTCTGTCGACTTCGTCTTGTATCGAGTCTTGTAATAGTTTAGATAGATCAGGGCACGAATTACGAGAAAAACGAGAAACATATAGATTTAAGCCATTTCGCACGAAATGGAAAAGACCATTTCGTACGAAATGGGAATGCCATTTCGTACGAAATGACATTAGTCATTTCGTGTGAGTCTGTTCCGTGCGAAATGGTAAGTCTATAAATAGGTGCCTTGGTGATTTCATTTGTAACGTTTTCGATTCTTGTAGCGAAGCTCTGCCGAAGTTTCTCCAGCATTGTAAAACGATCTGATATCAATACAAGAGACAGTTTAAGTGAATCTAAGTGCAAACCAGCTGAAATAACTCCGATACGTCTGTTTCCGCCTTTCGTATTGGATGAGATCTTTTCTGAACGACTCGTTTGGGTCACACAAACGATCCTACAGTGAAGTTGAAGAAGATTGTTTCGATTTTGGAGCAACAAATGTTTTAGCTTGAAATTTTGACTTCTATGTTTGTTGGTTTTGAACATTTTTCTGGATCGTTTCACCAATTTCTCTAGTTTTGAAAACTTGTTTTACTGGTTTTTCAACAAACATGTGAACCTTTCCTTTAACATCGTTAGGTTTCTGTTTGTTCTTAACAATAACAGTCCTAGGCTTGATGGGTACACTTTTGCGCAATGTGACCAACCTCATTACATTTGAAACAAGTTCGGTTATCGGGAACCTTACTTGTGCCCTAAGACTTTTTTGTGTTGCTTTCTTAGCAAAGAACTCCTCGTTCGATTTTATGAAAATTTCGGATTCTTGATCACCGAAAGAATTTGAACTTCTAACAAATTCAGTTCTCTTCACATAATTTGATTTCTGAAAACTTCTTTTCTGATTCGTCTTACCACCCCAATGACCATAACCACCAGTTTGATTTTTATTTTGAAATCGTGGTTTAGGTTTGTTGTAATAAGTTTTATCCTTCAGAAACCTCTTCGAACTTGACAATTTTTCAATTTCTGAAACATCAACTTCAACCAATTTGAAAACCTTCTCAATTTTATCCAAATTAACGTTTTGAATCGGAAAATCTTGATCCGAATACAACTTATTAGATCCATTCACCTGGTACATCACCAGAGTATGTCCGTCATCTAAGTTGTCTTTGGATTTAGGAATGTAATTATTCATGAAGCACTCGTCATCTTCAAAACATTCATTCGGACTATCACTATCACTTTTTAAGACATCATTTACCACATTTTTTACCAACTCTGAATCAAGTTTTTCTTCATCGAAAGATTTTTCAAAAGTGACATCAAGGTTTTCTGGTAACTTATAAATTTTAGTTTCAATTTTAATGTTTAAAGCTTTGTCCGCCCCCAAGTTACTTCTAGAAAAATCACCGTTTACGGGTGGTGGAACGCGATTATACCCGATCCCGCTTCCATTGCTATAAACATCTTCATGTCTTTGTTCTTTCTAATTGGTTTTGGAATCACATAATCAAGAACAAAGCTAGATGAATAATAGCTTTTCAGCTTCAAGTTGATACGCTCATTTTCGATTTTAGCTTCTTCAAGTTGAAGTTTTAATTTTGCAATTTCATCAAGAAACATGTTGATTGATTTTTCTTTTTCTTTAAGAGTTGTTTGCAGTTTATTGTTTAAATCACGTCTTTGATAATCACGCTCTTTTGCCTCAGAAACAACCCTTTTTAGTTCATCATATGCCTCTTTTATTGTTCTAAACTCGAAAGTGAGCGTTTCATTTGTCTTTTGAAATTTTGCAACTTCTGATTCACCCTTTCTCATATTTTCTTCTAAAATATCAATTTTATCTTTGGAACCTTTGATCAATTTGTCTTTTAGAACAAGTTCATCTTTTAACAAATCAATTTTCTGATTTGTTTCTTTTAAAAGATTTTTCGTTTGGGTGAAATCATCAATTTTGGATTTCAAAGCATTTTCCTTTTCAGTACAGATTTTGCACATTTTTATGCAATGTCTGCACTTTTCATCAATGGACTTACCATTCTGCACATTCTCATTTAAAGACCTAACCTGGTTCGATGACTTGGTAGACACGGTTGAAGATTCTACCTCGTTTTGTTTGGCCATTAAAGCATTATCCGCCATCTTCTTCAGGTTTTCTGCTGTCAGTTCCTGCTTCACGTCAATGATCTCTGGACCATTCTTAGCAGCATTCAACTTCGCCTCTTTATTGGCTTTCTCTTTCCTCATAGCAGCTAATACATCTTTGTATTCTTCCTTGACAGTCGGGATCGTTTTGACTAGTGCATCAAAGTCGATCATTGTTGGATCAGTTGCAATGTTACCCTCTAGATCCAAATAGCACTGTCGCTCCTCATCCCACTTGTTTGACTCTTTTGCTTCTCTATAAATCACTTCAATCTCACCAAGCTTCTTCTGAGAAATTTCAACTTCTCAGTTATAAACATATTTTGCAACCAATGCAGAACTCTCATCAGGAATATATTTGCTCCAATCAAACCCTTCATCTTCCTGTGTAACAATCAACGCCCTGGTTTTGTCTTTTGACGATGATCCCTCTTCGATTTGCGGACGGTTGATTTTCGGAGGTTGTTCCTTATTGCGGTAGTAGATAGCCTTCTTATAGTAATCCTCATTGAACGGGTTGACACTGTCATTCACACTTTGATTTTGGCATTCTCGTTTGAAATGCCCCTTCTGTTTGCATTTGAAGTAGGTGACCTTCGACTTGTTGAACCCCATCTTGATATTCGGACCACCCACACAATCTCTGCCCATGATCTCCATAAATCTCTGTGCTCGACGGATCACACTTGCCATGCACCAGCGGATATCTATCAGCTCCATTTCCTCCGGGTCTATATGATCATAGACCTCTTTCGTCATATTTTGGTTGCCAATAACCAGACTTTCATAGCTCTTGAGGATAGACACAAGGAACCCCATATACTGTTTTGCCACCTCTGCACTGAGACTTTGTGCATTGCTAAGATTTACGACAATGTTGCATTGAACTACATTGGTGTTGGAGTTGTTTTGACTCTGCTGTGTTTTCGGTGCAGACTGTGATTGTGTGTTTGAGTTTGACCCTTGGTAACCAAAACCGTTACTCCCTGAAGATTCTCCACTTGAACTGCTGTTCGGTGACTCGTTCGAAATTCCAACGCTGAAAGCTGTCCCTATCTTTGGTGACTGAACATTCGATGACAGTAGACTTCCTCGTTAGTAGAGATTCACATTCTGTTGATAGTTGGAGGTATTTGATTTGTTCTGTTTTCTGATATCTAATTCATGCCCTCTAACTTCTCAATCAGAGTATCCAGACTGACCGTGCTCAAATTCAGATTATGTTTCAGAATCAACACGTAGTACTGCCAATCATCCTCGTTCGGCATCGCATCGATCAACTTTTCGTTAACCTCTTCATCTGTCTTTTCAATACCGAATCTATCCAACTCAACTTTTATGTGACAAAAACGTTCAATCATCTGCTTAACCCCTTCACCTTTCATACAGCTGAAATAGTCAAATTCCTTTTTAAGTAACGGTTTTTTTGTTTTTAACTATTTCGTCCCCACCAGTACATTCCTTTTTCAAAGATTCCCAGAACCCTTTAGTTGTATTATCATATCTAAGAAACGATATGATGTCGTCTCGAACCGATTGGTGAATAAGAGCGATCCCTCTTTGTTCAGCAGAGACCTATTCTTGATCAGTCTTTCCCAAAGCTGTAAATGGGACTCTTTCTCCTTGTGGAGTTACTGGATGAGTGATGTATTGCAAAATACATCCTTTATTCGTGTATAGTTTGTATAGTTTTCGTTACTTTTAGTTCCGTTTTAGTTAGAATGTGTGTACTATTGATTAATTTGAGTTTTCCAGGTCTTGGTACTTAATATTGCTGAAAATGGAGTGAAAACGAGCCAAAATGCTGAAACACCAAGTCCCGGAACGAGTTGAAAAGAGTTAGAATTATTCTTGAAGTTTTTGGAGAGCTTAAGCTGGAAAAATTAAGCAACAGGCTGTGAAAAAGGAGCCGTGGCGTCGCGCCACAGCTAAACCGAAGTTCCGTCGCTAGCATTAAACAAATAAAATCTGAATTTTATTATTGTGGCGTCGCGCCACAGCAATGCAAGAGGCCCGTCGCACGACGTGACGGGGTGATTGAGCGAGTTTAATTCGTTATTCGTTAGGGTTAGGTATAAATAATCAAGAAACTTAACATGAAACCCTAATTACGAACGGAGACCAACCATAGGCGATTTTGGAGCATTCTTGGAGCTGAATCGGAGATCTTGAAGCATATGAATTAGTGGTACGAGTTTGGGACGAAGAATCGAAGAACTTCTCAGGTTTTCCAATCCCTTGTTTTGTCGATTTCTTTCTTGAAACTTGTTATCATGAATTCTTTGTTGAACATCTTTGATTTGTTTTAGTTTATTGACATGCTTGGATAAACATTTATGCCACCTAGACTTAGTTGAATGGTTTGAATAAAGTTTTTACCTTTTTCGTTATTTGCATGATTATTATGGATTGATTGTGTTTAGTAAAGAGTTTGTTTTATTGATTTGATGCACATGCGTACTTAAATTTGGTTTATTATTGTCGATTGCTTCGTATGATTCTTAGTGACGGTCTTTATCACAACATAGAGTCATACTAGGGTTTTAGATTTTGGTGAGTGTCTATATCACGTAAGAAATCTTAACAATTTAGGGTGGAATTGGCCAATAACCCCTAGAAGTAATTGTTAGTAATTTTCTAGGTTTTAGTGTTCTGCTAGTCCTTATAGCTGGAAGGTGCGGGGCTATTGATAGGTCTTACCCGACGAATTGCTTTAGACAGTCCTTGGAAAAGGTCGTTCCTTAGTTGCCCTATCGGTTTATTAGTCTATCAAGTCAAGTTAAATAATCCAAACTACCCTAGATCTATGATTGGAAAAGATTAGGTCAACATTAGGGTACGTACACAATAATTAGACAACTGGAAATACGTCTAATAACCGGTAAGATTAACGGCCTAGGTAATGCCATAAGTTTCACGTCGAGAAGGGTTGAGGGGCTTAGTTGGTGTTTAATAGGTTTAGCACTATAAGATCCCAGTTCCATAAATCATGCATTTAACTTAATCGGTAATTCTTAAAATCAATCCAGGATTCTAGTCTAGGTGGTCTCGTTCGTCATATAAGAAAAGCCTTTGTCTTCTTTCGTATCAGTCTAGTTTTAGCTTAATATTTAGTTTAAATAGATTTCTTTAGATTTTTCCGTAACCCCCCCCCCCCCAAAAAAAAACAATTAAACAAGTTTAAGTCGCGTCTGTCAGTGTCTGTTAGAGTCTAGTTTACGTGATACATAGAGTCTCGTGGTTCGATATCCGGACTTCCTAGGATTATACTACATTGATCGGTACACTTGCCGATTGTGTGGTTTTAGGTCGAGTCTAGAATTAAAGCTTCTTAGTGTCTAGCTTAGAGAGTCTAATTTAGTTAATTTTAATAGTCTGTTTAGCGCACACCAAGTTTTTGGCGCCGTTGCCGGGGACTCTTGGCAATTGCGTTCATTAGCTTTGATAGACTTCATTGATATATACGTGCTACATGTTTGTTTTGTTTTGAGTCTTTGTCTTTTATTTTGTTTTTATCTTTGTTTGAGTCTTAGTGACTAGTGTTTGCTTTTCTCGCATTCAGGTTTTTGCTTGTAGTGGATGCCACATCTGCGCTCGCACGGACCGTCGAAGCCGCCAGTCACCGAGTCATCGTCTCGATTGGGCCAAGGCCCACAGGTTAGTATTTCATCCACGTCTCAGTTTCCGAATTTCGATTCCACTCCATTACCCACCCCACCCCACCCCAGTCACCCAAAACATCACCTAAGGTTTCCCCACCCGATAGCCCTACTTCTAGCACCTCTAGCATCCTAGAAAACTTAGAACACATGGCCAACGCTAGGCAAACCGTCCATCAGCAAGCCACTCAGAATTTCACCGGTCTTGCTTCACCCATCACCGTTCCACCCATCGTTAGCGAAAACTCATGGCAGATTCCATCTTATGCCATGCAGGCCATTACCAATAGCATCCAGTTCCATGGCCGCGAGGACGAGGACGCCCCGGCCCACATAAACCATTTCTCCCATATCCTAGCTACTTTTAGCCTTCACGGAGCCCCGAATGATGCTACTTACTTGCAACTCTTCCCATTTTCATTAGCCGGCCGTGCGGCTACTTGGTTGGACTCTCAGCCAACCGGTACTTTTACCACATGGGTGGGACTCCGTCAAGCTTTTCTGAATAAGTACTTTCCACCCGCGAAGGCCTCACATCTTTGTGATCAAATTCACTCTTTCCGCATGGAGACCGACGAGCCTTATTACCTTGCTTGGGAGCGTTTCCAAAACCTTTGTGCTCGTTGCTCCCAACATGGTCTTTCCGATTGGGCTCTATGTGAGAAATTCTATAACGGTCTCACCCAAGAGACTCGTGTTAGGTTCGATACTAATGCGGGGGGGGGGCATATGATGGGTATTATTACTGTTGCTGAGTGTTTAGAGCGTTTTGAGGCATTTGCCTAGTCTCAATCTCAATCACGAGCCGATCGGTGGTATCAAAGTGGCAATTCGAATACCACTACTAGTGCACCCGCCCGAGGGGTGAACCATATCACAATGGATCCTAGTTTAGCCGCTGTTTTGGAAAACGTGACTAGGGAACTTAAGGGGATTAAGGCCAAGGTAGATAAGTGTGAGTTTTGCGGAGGGGGTCATGATACGAGTGCGTGTCCATTGCTAGTTGGTGAGGAACAAGTTGATTTCGTAGGAGGAGGTTTCGGTAGAGGTCAACCTAGTGGTTTTGGTAATAATAATTTTGGTTCGGGTTGGCGTAATAATAATAACTTTACTAATAATAATAACAATTTTCGCTCAAATAGACCCCCTGGTTTTCAAATAGCTCAAAATCCAAATAGGGGTCAAGGTTCACTTTTTGGTGGGGGTTCAAATGGGCAGTTCAACAAGGGGTTCAATGGGCAGGTCAAAGATGGGGGGTCAAATAATGAGGTTCAACCAGGTCATGGTCCAAGTTATGATCTAGGGGGTAGCCTAGAAAGAATGGAGGCTATGATGAGCTAACTAGTTGTTAGGGACCAAACCACCCAAAAGACACTTAGTGTACATGACCTTATGCTTAAGAACCATCAAGCTTCTTTCCAAGATCTCCAAAGAGTCGTAGGTGATATGTCTAGGAAGCTAGAAGAGAGATTACCCGGTCAGTTTGCGGGTAACACCCTACCAAACCCCAATTCCCATGCTAAAGCCATTACCACTCGTAGTGGTAAAACTGTAGGGAACCCTAGAGTTGAAGAGAGAGTAGTTGATGAGGATGTGGATATTGTAGACGAGGAGATAGAGATGGAGGCTCCCGGCAAAGTGCAAACGAGGCTAAGCCCAGCAAGTACCGCACAGCCCGGTGAGTCTCAAGTTGAGAAGGAAGTTGAGAAAATGCCCGTAGACCTTAGACCTTCACCCCTAGTGTCACACCCCGACCACGTATAACATACAAGACGTGGCGGAAAACGTCGGGGAGTGTTGTAACATAATTAATTGTTTCATAACCATGGCATTCAAAGTTGTATTTTATTTATAAACATAAGAGTTACATTGTCTTAAACAGGAAATAAAGAGTTTAGAACATAATCAAACTAAGTCTATCTTCATTTTTATGTCTCTAAGGCACAGGTCTGCCCTAGTGTCACGATCATCATCCTACGGAAAAGCTCCTGAAAACACATGTGAAAATAGGTACGTCAGCATAAAAATGCCTGTGAGATACATAGGTTTTGTGAAAATAGGATTCATGACTTATAAGATTAGGAAAAATTGTTTAATAACAGTCAGTCATGAACCTTGTAAGTTGTTTTGTTTTGTAAATCATTCAAAAGCCGTGATATGTATAAATAAGAGAATAATGTAATGTTAAATGAATAATCAAGAAAATGAGTTTGAATAAGATAAGTTGTTTTGTAAATCAATGTCTTGTGAAAATAAGTTGATTATGTAAAATTGTAATATGTCAAGCCTTGAGACAGTCGGATAGCCCTTTCAGTCAAGGTTATCAAAAGAAATGTTTTCGGATTCAGTCATTCCTTACATCCAAACAAACCCGGGATGTCAGGAATGGGATTTGTCAAGTCCTATGGTACCACTACTTACTACCGAGCGACGTAGCAAATGTTAATGAACGTAATAAAGACCCGTTTGTGCAAACCAAATGTCATAGCAGTTGTATACATGTCATATGAAAACAATGTACTAAGTATGCTAAGTTAACATACAAAGCAGAAAAGTCTTGTAAATCAATGTGCTAGCATGCTATCAGTCAACATACATAGCAGAAATGTAATGTAAAACAATGTACTAAGTATGCACACAATGGACATACATAGCATGAAATGTAATGAAATTATGTACTATAATGTACTAACAAACATAGCCGGTATATGATGTGTAAACAGGAAAGCATGAAAGTAACAAGTAGGCACATGTGTTTCACCCCAAAACAGTTTGGAAAACAGTAAAAGAGGGGTCTATGTACTCACTTGAGATTGCTCAGTAGTTCTTGAGTGACAACCAAACAATGCTAGAGATCTCGGAATCAAACGGCACCTAATATAGGTAACTATGTTAATAACCGGACCTAAATCGGAGGATTGGATAGGATGAGGGCTCGTAAACCAAATGAGTATGTGAACTCATGTAATATGGTTTAACAAAGCCTACATACTACAATGAAACTTAACCTAAGTGTTTACGACCCATTACGACCCGTTTAGGTAGCTTATGCTACTTTAACGCGTCGTTCGCGTAAAACGCGTTCGGACCGCCTAACTAGTCCTATGACAAGTGTTATATGCCTAAACATGTTACATAATCAGTTATGTGACAAAATTTTAGGTTATATATGCTTAATTACCAATTGTACATGAAAAGGGTATTCTGGTAATTTACCTAAGGCATATAAACTACCTATCATACAACTATTCAAACGAAGCGACCATAGGGTATAACCTCAGAAGGTTATTCCCTACCTACTATGGTCACCTAATGTATTTGGTCGGATCCTATGATCGACCAAATAGGTCGGGTTCGAAGGTATAAGCGATTTATTAGATCGCTTACCCTACGACCCTAGACAACGTGGTAATCAGTAGGCATAGTCCCAAGGGACTATAACCAACGTGATTACACTCACGTTGCGAAGTTCAAACGAACTTCGCATTGACCATAAACTGGTCAACGCAGAAAATCAAACAAATTTTGACTTTCAGACTCGAAAAGACTCGAAAAGCAATAAAAGAACGAAAGAATACTTACGAAGGGTCCCCGAATGCTAATTTCGATCCAAGAATCTCAGGTATGAAACAATGGTTTCAACTTAGAGTTTCTCAAATCAAAATTCTAGTGGGTTTAGAAATGGATGGGGTTGGGTATTTATAGTTTTTCCCGAACCGTTAGGATCGTTTCTTGGAAAAGGGGGCACGATCTAAACCGTACACTTGTTGGAAAGTTGTGGTGGCTCATTTGGCACTCACCATAGGGTTTTGACAAGTGGCCTTGCCCTTTGGGGAGTTGAGGGGCTGAATACAGCTGGTTAAACACTGAATCTGGTCCAGAAGGGGGCTCGCGTGACGCTAAGGCCCCTCGCGTCACGCTTAGCCCCTGTTTTGGCAGAATTTGCAGAAATGGTCCCTGCACATTGTTTCGTTGCGTAACGGCACTTCTAACACCCGTAAATCCCAATTTCAAGCTCCACAATGATGTTAAGACATAGGGAACATGAAATATGCTTGAAAATATCTCGGATGTCGGTTCGTTTGGCCGTACGATTGCGTTGTTCGGTTAATTACGACGGAATGCGCATAAGCGCGAAAAACGATCCAAATGACGCAACGAATGGATTTTTCTCATGCTAAACACTAAAATAAAATATTTTAGTGCTTACATAAATTTTTGGATGTCCGGATGTATTCAGAACGTGAGTTATGCACGAAAATGCAAACTTGTGCACTTTTTGACGCTTTTAGTCCCTGAATGACCCAAAAGTTTATTTTAGCATACCGAACCCCTCAAAGCCTATTTCTAAGCTATGTAAAGGATATTTATGGTATGTTTAACTTATGGTCATGTTCCGGAATGTTCGTTACAGTTCAAATTGGCATACTTTCGCAGTTTGTCAAGTTTAGTCCCTGTAAGCGAATTAACTTGTTTTTGCCATACCAAAGCCTTCAAAACTTATTTCTAAGTTATGTAAGGGTTATTTAAGGTATGTTAAGTATATGTTGATGTTCTGGAGTATTTTTCGCATTAAACTGGCTACGTTTACGCACCAGTTTGCGTATAACTCTCTAGAAAGTGATATAGAGTTTGAAATTGAATAAAAGTCAAAACATAAAAAATGTAAAACATAACCAAACAAACATTGGGATCAAATGACATTGTTTTATTGATAATAGAAATATTCACAATG
Organism: Helianthus tuberosus; assembly: GCA_030545235.1. Taxonomy (NCBI): domain Eukaryota; kingdom Viridiplantae; phylum Streptophyta; class Magnoliopsida; order Asterales; family Asteraceae; genus Helianthus; species Helianthus tuberosus. The sequence continues at coordinate 119,922,911 of CM060409.1, forward strand.
ATTACAAGCACAGATGTTACAGTCTCCCCTACTTGTGGAAATTTCGTCCCGAAATTTATTTAGAGGAAACTCGTGGGAAAAGATGCGGATATTTCGCCTTCATTTGATCTTCGCGTTCCCAAGTAAAATCGGGTCCACGTTTAGCTTCCCAGCGAACTTTGACCAAAGGAATGCGCTTGCGTTTGAGCCACTTGACTTCACGTTCCATGATTTCCACTGGCTTCTCAACAAATTTCAGTGTTTTGCCAACACGAATTTCGTCAAGCGGTATGTGGAGGTTCTCATCAGCTAAACACCTCTTGAGATTGGACACGTGAAAAGTTGGATGAACATTTCCAAGTTCAGGAGGTAACTCAAGTCTGTAGGCTACCTTACCGATTCTTTCGACGATCTTGAATGGTCCAACGTATCTAGGTGCAAGTTTTCCTTTCTTTCCAAATCTGATCACACCTTTCCAAGGTGAGACCTTAAGTAATACTCGATCACCGACTTGAAATTCCAAGGGTTTGCATTTTGGGTCCGCGTAACTCTTCTGACGGCTTCTAGCTGTTTGAAGGTTATCACGAACTTTCTTGATCTTGTCAGTTGTCTCTAAAATGAGAGTAGGTCCAGTTAGCTGAGCCTCGCCGATCTCATTCCAGCAGACTGGTGAACGACATTTTCGACCATAGAGAGCCTCAAAAGGAGCCATTTTGATGCTGGTGTGATAACTGTTATTGTAGGAGAATTCAATCAATTTAAGATGTGAATCCCAGCTACCACCAAAATCGATCACACAAGCTCTAAGCATATCCTCCAGAGTCTGGATTGTTCTTTCAGATTGACCATCCGTTTGTGGATGATAAGCTGTGCTCAGGTTAAGTTGGGTCCCCATAGCAGATTGCATGGTTCTCCAAAAATGAGAAGTGAAACGAGCATCTTTGTCAGAAATGATGTTCAAAGGAACACCATGTCGAGCTACAATTTCATCCACATAGATTTTTGCAAGTCTGTCAGCAGGAAAATCCTCATGGATTGGCAAGAAATGTGCTGACTTAGTAAGACGATCAACGACTACCCAGACGACATCATGACCTTTCTTGGTGCGTGGAAGTTTGGTAACAAGATCCATAGTAATGTTTTCCCATTTCCAAACTGGGATCTCTGGTTGCACCAACAAACCCGAAGGACGTTGATGTTCAGCCTTAACTTTAAGACAAGTAAGGCATTTTGATACGTATAAGGCAATGTCTTTCTTCATACCAGGCCACCAATAGTGAATACGAAGATCCTTATACATTTTATCCGAGCCAGGATGAACAGAATAACGCGACTTATGGGCTTCATCCATAAGCAAGGTGCGAAGGTTATCTTGGCTTGGGACCCACAAACGGTCCATGAAGTAATACGATCCATTGTCCTTCAGTTCCAGATCAGGTGTTATGTGATAGGGAAATTCCTTATCCATCAAACCTTGGGAAACACAAGATTGTTGAGCCTGAGAATTGCGGGCTTGGATATCGGATCGAGCTTGAATAACAGATTGAACACATACACAATGGAGCTTAGTACGTTCCTTACGACTCAATGCATCGGCTACGACATTCGCCTTACCAGGATGGTAGCGAATTTCGCAGTCGTAGTCGTTTAGAAGCTCCACACAACGTCGTTGTCTCATGTTGAGTTCTTTCTGATTGAAGATGTGCTGAAGACTTTTGTGGTCCGTGAAAACCACACATTTTGTACCGTACAAATAGTGTCTCCAGATCTTTAGAGCGAAAACAACTGCACCCAACTCAAGATCATGAGTGATGTAGTTCTTCTCATGTATCTTTAACTGTCTCGATGCATATGCTATGACTTTGTTCCTTTGCATCAGAACACAGCCAAGACCCAATTTAGATGCATCACAGTAAACAACGAAATCATCATTGCCCTCAGGCAAAGTCAGAACAGGCGCGTCGCAAAGCTTTTGCTTCAAGTGTTGAAAAGCTTCCTCTTGTTTGAATCCCCAGTCAAAAGGTTTGTTCTTCTGAGTTAGAGCAGTTAGAGGAACTGCAATCTTTGAGAAGTTCTCAATGAAGCGGCGGTAATAACCCGCTAGACCGAGAAAAGAACGAACCTCAGTGGGAGTAGTAGGCGTATCCCAATCCTTAATCGCACTGATCTTGGAGGGATCTACATGAATACCTTGTTTGTTGATGATATGTCCTAAGAATTGAACTTCTTTAAGCCAGAATTCACACTTGGAGAATTTGGCGAAAAGTTGCTCTTTCTTTAGGAGTTCCAGAGTGAGACGAAGATGTTGCTCGTGATCAGCTCGCGTCTTAGAATAAATCAAGATGTCGTCAATAAAAACAATGACGAACTGATCCAAATAAGGTTTGCATACCCTATTCATTAAGTCCATGAAAACAGCAGGAGCATTAGTCAAACCGAATGGCATGACTGTGAACTCGTAATGCCCATACCGAGTGCGGAACGCCGTTTTGGGAATATCTTCTTCATGCACACGAAGTTGATGATATCCGGAACGTAGATCAATCTTCGAAAAATAAGAAGCGCCCTGTAACTGATCAAAGAGATCATCTATGTGAGGTAGGGGATATCGATTCTTGATGGTAAGCTTGTTAAGCTCACGATAATCGATACACATCCTAAAAGATCCATCCTTCTTCTTGACAAAAAGAACGGGAGCACCCCAAGGTGAAAAGCTAGGACGGATAAAACCTTTGTCGGAGAGCTCCTGAAGCTGCTTAGACAACTCTTGCATCTCAGATGGAGCAAGACGATATGGAGCCCTGGAAATGGGATTTGCACCAGGTACGATATCAATGCGGAACTCGACTTGGCGTGCTGGGGGTAGACTAGGTAAATCTTCAGGGAAAACTTCAGAATAATCCCGAACAATAGGAATATCTGAAATAGACTTCCCCTTGCCTTTGTCTTCTGTAATATGTGCTAAGAAAGCCACATAGTTCTTCCGCAGATACTTTCGAGCTTTAAAACAAGACATGAGCTTGAGACCACCGGACGGCTTCTCACCTTGAACCTGTAGGATCTCGCCTGTCGAAAGCGGTACACGAACAATCTTCTCAGAACAAACTATCTCTGCGCGATGCTTAGATAACCAATCCATACCTACTATAACGTCAAAGCTTCCAAGTTGCATAGGTGTAAGATCGATAGGAAAAAGATGATCGTTAAGGTTCAACTGGCAGTTGCGAAGAACAGAATCAAGAACAATGGGTTCACCACTAGCAACTTCTACTGTCAAAGGTTTTCCTAGTTTCGTTCTAGACACGCGAAGCATTGGCTCAAAAGACAATGTCACAAAACTCTTATCGGCACCCGAATCAAAGAGAACAGATGCAGGCTGATTATTAATAAAGAACGTACCGTTCACCACATTATCGTCCGCCTGCGCCTCTTGGGCATTCAAGTTAAAAGCTCGACCTCGAGCCTGAGCCTGAGCCTGATTTTGGTTCTGATTCTGATTTTGGTTGGCTAGCCTTGGGCACCGGTTCTGGTAGTGGGTCAGATCCCCACAATTGTAGCACGAACCATGAGGAAAATGAGGTCGTGCAGCTTGACCTTGTTGCTGAGCAAGAGGCTGAGCAACTTGTTGAGCTTGGTTCTGAACTGCCTGGTTCTGGTTAACAGGAATGCGGCAGGTGGCAGCAAGATGACCAGGTCTTCCGCAGTTGGTGCACTGACGACACTGGAGGTGTGGTTGATGATGGCCGTTACACCTGTTGCACAAAGGTGCATTGCCAAGATAAGGTTTCTTGGCTAGTGGTTGCGCAGGCTGATTTGGTGCAGCTTGAGCCTGTGCAGTAACGACGTAGTTTTGGGAAGCCTTCCGCTTCCTATACCCTCCAGAATTCTTTCCCTTCTTGTTCTGACCTTTCTTGCTATCTTCTTTGTCAGATGTCTGTTTCTTGCCCTTGTCACCCTTTTTATGCAGCTTCCCCTTTCGAACCTGCGACTCAGTCAATGTCGCTGATAACTCGATAGCCTGACGGAGTGTGGCAGGGTTACTACCAGTAATGATGTCTTGCACCGAGTCAGGTAGGCCGTCGATGTACCTTTCGATAGCCTTGTCGAGTGGGGTAACCATAGTTGGGCAAAGCAGACTCAACTCCTTAAACCTGTCAGTATATGCTCTGTGCTCACCACTATCTTGTTTCAAGTTATCAAACTCTTTCTCCAACGCTCGTTGTTCATGGCGAGGACAGAATTCCCTCATCATAAGGGCCCTAAGTTCAGCCCAAGTTTGTGCTAGAGCAACTTCTGCACCACGGTCTCTCATCACCCCATTCCACCATGTGAGAGCCCTCTTCTGAAACACGCTCGAAGAAAACTCGACCTTGCGATTATCCGGACACTGCACGTGGCGGAAAGTATTCTCAATGCTCTCGAACCATTGAAGAAGCCCAGTCGCTTCTTCAGAACCACTAAACTTGAGTGGTTTAGCCGAGTTAAAATCCTTGTATTTGCATGGAGTATTGTTGTTGTTGTTGGCTTGGTGCCATTGAGCAAAGAGATTTGGAAATTGAGCAGCCATCTGCTGCGCAATAATTTCTGCCAGTTCGGCAGTCGCTATCAGATTGTCGCGTCGAGGAGGCATTCTAAAAGAGGAAACATGAAAGGAAACGAGTGAGATGATTGGGTGAAAAGAATGAGATGAAACAAAATCAACAAAAGCAAAGATGGTGGTCATTTGTCCGTATCACAAAGTAAACAAACGACACACAGTGACTAATCAAAGTAAATGGATCAAAAATAATGTATTGCGAAGACATGCTCGCCTATAAGTGAACACTCATCCCAAGAATTCCCAGGTAAGCACAACTGGTCTCGCGCCTGATGAGATATATACGAAGTGCTTGCCTAGCCAGAAAACCCAGAATACAGGCATTCACTCTTCCAGTTTGCACGTGTTCACATTATTTAAAACCCAAAACGTTGACGAGATTTTGAAAATTTGAAGGCACAAGGCCAAAAATTTAGTCAAACTGGAAGGGTTCAAAACCTTACAAAAGAGGGTTCAAAACCTTGTAATAAATCATCCAAAAACAGAAGATTGTTTTTCAAAAATCGTTTCGGAAAAAAATTTGGTTCTTGTTTTGATAATCACCTAAGGATAGGTGATGTACATGTTTTAAGATCTAAACACAAGATAACTTGTGTTAGGGTCCTAGAAAGGTTATAGTCTAGGTCAAAGCATTACTAATAACCTAATTCCCTATAACCATTGGCTCTGATACCAACTCTTCTGTCACACCCCGACCACGTATAACATACAAGACGTGGCGGAAAACGTCGGGGAGTGTTGTAACAGAATTAATTGTTTCATAACCATGGCATTCAAAGTTGTATTTTATTTATAAACATAAGAGTTACATTGTCTTAAACAGGAAATAAAGAGTTTAGAACATAATTAAACTAAGTCTATCTTCATTTTTATGTCTCTAAGGCACAGGTCCGCCCTAGTGTCACGATCATCATCCTACGGAAAAGCTCCTGAAAACACATGTGAAAATAGGTACGTCAGCATAAAAATGCCTGTGAGATACATAGGTTTTGTGAAAATAGGATTCATGACTTATAAGTTTAGGAAAAATTGTTTAATAACAGTCAGTCATGAACCTTGTAAGTTGTTTTGTTTTGTAAATCATTCAAAAGCCGTGATATGTATAAATAAGAGAATAATGTAATGTTAAATGAATAATCAAGAAAATGAGTTTGAATAAGATAAGTTGTTTTGTAAATCAATGTCTTGTGAAAATAAGTTGATTATGTAAAATTGTAATATGTCAAATATTGAAATGATTTAAATAACGCTATGATATGTAATATAATATAATACAAACATTTATATATAGGAAGTACCAGCGGCGTATCCACCATGCTTGTATCATATTACTCACATCTCGTTACTCAAGTCACTTAAACAAATCACCAATGTATAAAGTCTATGTTTAAACCAATAGTCAAAAGTCCTTGTATAAGCCATGTCAAATGTTTATAAGTCCAAAAGTAGTCAAGTAGTGTGAATCAAATGTTAGGTATTGTAAGTAAAGTATTGTCACATAATCCAAATGTAGAAATGTATAAAACAAAGTATTTTGAATATATCAAAAAGTTATGTTTTGCAAAGTAATGCATGTTACATTGATACAAACATTTATGTGGTAAGTTAACGCATACATTCAAGCCTTGAGACAGTCGGATAGCCCTTTCAGTCAAGGTTATCAAAAGAAATGTTTTCGGACTCAGTCATTCCTTACATCCAAACAAACCCGGGATGTCAGGAATGGGATTTGTCAAGTCCTATGGTACCACTACTTACTACCGAGCGGCGTAGCAAATGTTAATGAACGTAATAAAGACCCGTTTGTGCAAACCAAATGTCATAGCAGTTGTATACATGTCATATGAAAACAATGTACTAAGTATGCTAAGTTAACATACAAAGCAGAAAAGTCTTGTAAATCAATGTGCTAGCATGCTATCAGTCAACATACATAGCAGAAATGTAATGTAAAACAATGTACTAAGTATGCACACAATGGACATACATAGCATGAAATGTAATGAAATCATGTACTATAATGTACTAACAAACATAGCCGGTATATGATGTGTAAACAGGAAAGCATGAAAGTAACAAGTAGGCACATGTGTTTCACCCCAAAACAGTTTGGAAAACAGTAAAAGAGGGGTCTATGTACTCACTTGAGATTGCTCAGTAGTTCTTGAGTGACAACCAAACAATGCTAGAGATCTCGGAATCAAACGGCACCTAATATAGGTAACTATGTTAATAACCGGACCTAAATCGGAGGATTGGATAGGATGAGGGCTCGTAAACCAAATGAGTATGTGAACTCATGTAATATGGTTTAACAAAGCCTACATACTACAATGAAACTTAACCTAAGTGTTTACGACCCATTACGACCCGTTTAGGTAGCTTATGCTACTTTAACGCGTCGTTCGCGTAAAACGCGTTCGGACCGCCTAACTAGTCCTATGACAAGTGTTATATGCCTAAACATGTTACATAATCAGTTATGTGACAAAAGTTTAGGTTATATATGCTTAATTACCAATTGTACATGAAAAGGGTATTCTGGTAATTTACCTAAGGCATATAAACTACCTATCATACAACTATTCAAACGAAGCAACCATAGGGTATAACCTCAGAAGGTTATTCCCTACCTACTATGGTCACCTAATGTATTTGGTCGGATCCTATGATCGACCAAATAGGTCGGGTTCGAAGGTATAAGCGATTTATTAGATCGCTTACCCTACGACCCTAGACAACGTGGTAATCAGTAGGCATAGTCCCAAGGGACTATAACCAACGTGATTACACTCACGTTGCGAAGTTCAAACGAACTTCGAATTGACCATAAACTGGTCAATGCAGAAAGTCAAACAAAGTTTGACTTTCAGACTCGAAAAGACTCGAAAAGCAATAAAAGAACGAAAGAATACTTACGAAGGGTCCCCGAATGCTAATTTCGATCCAAGAATCTCAGGTATGAAACAATGGTTTCAACTTAGAGTTTCTCAAATCAAAATTCTAGTGGGTTTAGCAATGGATGGGGTTGGGTATTTATAGTTTTTCCCGAACCGTTAGGATCGTTTCTTGGAAAAGGGGGCACGATCTAAACCGTACACTTGTTGGAAAGTTGTGGTGGCTCATTTGGCACTCACCATAGGGTTTTGACAAGTGGCCTTGCCCTTTGGGGAGTTGAGGGGCTGAATACAGCTGGTTAAACACTGAATCTGGTCCAGAAGGGGGCTCGCGTGACGCTAAGGCCCCTCGCGTCACGCCTAGCCCCTGTTTTGGCAGAATTTGCAGAAATGGTCCCTGCACATTGTTTCGTTGCGTAACGGCACTTCTAACACCCGTAAATCCAAATTTCAAGCTCCACAATGATGTTAAGACATAGGGAACATGAAATATGCTTGAAAATATCTCGGATGTCGGTTCGTTTGGCCGTACGAGTGCGTTGTTCGGTTAATTACGACGGAATGCGCATAAGCGCGAAAAACGATCCAAATGACGCAACGAATGAATTTTTCTCATGCTAAACACTAAAATAAAATATTTTAGTGCTTACATAAATGTTTGGATGTCCGGATGTATTCAGAACGTGAGTTATGCGCGAAAATGCAAACTTGTGCACTTTTTGACGCTTTTAGTCCCTGAATGACCCAAAAGTTTATTTTAGCATACCGAACCCCTCAAAGCCTATTTCTAAGCTATGTAAAGGATATTTATGGTATGTTTAACTTATGGTCATGTTCCGGAATGTTCGTTACAGTTCAAATTGGCATACTTTCGCAGTTTGTCAAGTTTAGTCCCTGTAAGCGAATTAACTTGTTTTTGCCATACCAAAGCCTTCAACACTTATTTCTAAGTTATGTAAGGGTTATTTAAGGTATGTTAATTATATGTTGATGTTCCGGAGTATTTTTCGCATTAAACTGGCTACGTTTACGCACCAGTTTGCGTATAACTCTCTAGAAAGTGATATAGAGTTTGAAATTGAATAAAAGTCAAAACATAAAAAATGTAAAACATAACCAAACAAACATTGGGATCAAATGACATTGTTTTATTGATAATAGAACTGTTCACAATGATTACAAGCACAGATGTTACACCTAGTAGACCATTCGAGAGTCTCGTTCCCTTCACGTCTTAGGAACAAAAAATACTCAAGGGAATACGGGCAATTTTTAGACATCTTCAAGCAATTGAAGATTAATCTTCCTTTTATCTAGGCACTTCAGTCGATGCCTAAGTATGCAAAATTCTTGAAAGATCTTCTTAGGAACAAAGAGAAGTTAGGGGAGTTGTCTAATGTCCCGTTGAATGGAGGGTGTTCAGCTATTTTGTTATATAAGCTTCCCAAAAAGCTTACCGATCCCGGTATTTTCACTATTCCTTGTCTATTCGGTAGTAATACCAACACTAGAGCCTTAGCCGACTTAGGTGATAGCATCAATTTGATGCCCTTTTCTCTTTATGAGAAGCTAGACCTAGGAGAGCTTGCACCGACCCGAATGACATTATCCTTAGCCGATCGGTCCATTAAATACCCTAGGGGCATAGTTGAGAATTTGCTAGTTAAGGTAGACAAATTTGTGTTTCCCGCCGATTTCGTAATTCTTGATATGGAAGCGGATGAGAGAGTCCCCATTATACTTGGTTGTCCTTTCTTACATACCACTAAAGCACTCATAGACGTCCATGATGGTAAGATCACCCTTAGGGTCGGTGATGAGAGAGTCACCTTTGAGATAGAGCGTTCCATGAACCACCCGAGTGGTTCGGATGACTATAGTGGTCCTTGCCATTCCGTCTACTTCTTGAATTCGTTCATCTTGTGTGTCGACCATTGCTTAGAGTATATTAGTGGTGCGGACCTAGTGGTAGGAGAGAAGGTAGAAGAGGAGTTAAAGAGGGTAGATGAAGTAGAAGTTGAGGGGAGTCCTTTGATCCCCGAAGTCTTAGGGGTTAGTGATGACACCACCCAACCCCCACCCTTAGAGCTTAAGGTACTTCCATCGCATTTAGAGTATGCTTTCTTAGGGGAGGGTTCCGAGCTACCCGTCATTATCTCGTCAAAGTTGGGAGAGGATGAGAAGTTGAGATTGTTGGAGGTGTTGAGGGCCAACAAAGAGGCCATTGCATGGAGGTTGTCTGACATCAAGGGCATAAGCCGTTCTTATTGCACCCACCGGATACTCATGGAGAATGATTATAAACCGGTGGTGCAACCTCAAAGGCGGCTCAACCCCAACATGTAAGACGTTGTGAAGAAGGAGGTTCTTAAACTCCTAGATGCCAGGATGATATATCCCATTTCCGATTCTCCATGGGTTAGTCCCACTCAGGTTGTCCCTAAGAAGGGAGGGATGACCGTTGTCATGAACGAAAAGAATGAGCTTATCCCTTCATGTACGGTCACGGTGTAAGGACCTGCAAAAATGTCCAAAAACGACCCGTAAGTAGAAACCCGGACCCCTGAAACCCTAGTGCTCATGAAAAACCAAGAAATCAAAAAATTTGGATTTCTCGCGGGCCGCGTAAGCCATAAGGTAAGGCCTACGCGGGCCGCGACAGAACAACAATTTACCGGGACACGTTCCAGGCCACGTGTCAGCCACGTGGCGGGCCTATACGTGACACGGTAGCCCTAGTTGTAGACTAGGTGGCCCTCGCGAGCCGCGTAAGAGTCTTGTGAAGGTTTACGCGGGCCGTGTAAAACACAAAAAGTTGCTATAAATGGAACCTGCATGGGCTGATCGTCTGTGATCGAGAAAACTTTCAAAATCACACTCATTCTGTTCGAAAATCAAGTTTAAAGTAGGAAAACGCTGCTACGATAAAGGGTAAATACTCGATCACTGCTACGATACAATGTCCGATCGATTGAAACCTATCCGATGGATGTTTAAGTGCTGCCCGAATCCGGGCTATACTTTGTCATTCGTCGTGAGGGTTTTGATTTCGTGAGTTTATCGTAAATGTTGTATTAAGTTACTGACCTAGTTTTGTGTGCATTGTTATTTAACTAGGTTACCAGGCCAAAATCAGTAGGCAAAACTATGCCCATCTAAATTTGCAATGTGAGTCATTCTCTTTTTTTTATCAAATTATTTTGCCAAAACCCTACTTGTTTTCAAAGTTATAATTACAGGGATTAAGTGTTTGTAATCTTCAATTACTGCCGGTATGTGGGGTTTTGTATACATTACTTGATACCCATCACCATTGGACAACGGGTTAGCCAATGGGTGATCTGACCATAGTCACAGACACGGTCGAGTGACAAATACCGATTTGGGGTAATTGGTTGATAGAAACAATGTAATCACCCTTAATGCTGTAAATTATAACAATGTGTCGTTTTGTGCAATTTGAATGACTCTCCAGTATTTCCCCGCTGATAAAATCTTTTTAAACATGTTTCAGGTGACTTACTGTGAATCAAGGAAAAAGTGCTGTGTAGCACTACAAGCTTGAAGAGGTGGCTCAATAAAACAAATAAACATGTTTTGTAAAAACAGGGAATTTCCTCGGGAGATTCCTTTATTGTAAATTATGGGTGGTATCCCCAAAATGTGAAATAAAATAATTGGGTATTTTCAGTCAAATGATCCTTTTAATATTTCCGCTGCCAAATTAAATACAATTACCACGGGTTTCTATCCCGCGGCTTCAGGACCGGGTAAAACCGGGCCGGGGGCCGTGACAGAAAAAAGTGGTATCAGAGCCACTAATTTAAGCCAATTAAGTATTTAGAAATACTTAATTTTTCTAATTGCCATTTTGTGAGTCTGTGAAAATTTAATAAATAAAATTTTAACTTAAGTTTGTGTGTGTTTCTTCATGTGTGTTATCAGCATGAATGAACTGTCGGAGGCACTCCGAAACTTTACTATCCATAGCACCGATATGGATACCACAGGAAATCCATTTGGCTATCAGGCAGATACAGAGAAACCACTAACATTCCAGGCCCAGGCCCAGGAGAAACCAAAGCCAAAAAAGAGAAGGAGAATATTGGATTGGAAACGTGGGCATAGGAAGAAACCAGCAGCACAGAAGGTTAAAAAGACTGAGGATCCGAAGGATAAAGGGAAAGGAAAAGAGATCGGGGAAAGTTCCGGGCAAGCCCAGGAAATGCCACCATGGGAGGAGCTGGATCGCAAACTGGAAAATTGTGACCTCATCGGACCTGCCGATGAAAACCTGTTTAATTACCCAGTTGAATCACAACTTCCAGCTAATTTGGAACCTGCTATCCCAGATCCTATTGTCAACCCCCGACCTCTACCCGGAGAGCTGGAAGAATGGTGGACAAACGACTGGCAATTTCAGAATTTCATGAATAACCCTAATGTCTATTTCCCCCCAGTTTGACCCTGAGCCTGCACCAAACCCACATATGAGCACAGAAAACTTGGCTGAACTCCATCACTATGGTGATGAGCTGATGGAGGCAGGAAATAGAATTTGGGATGTGGGGGAGAAAATCACGTGGAAATACGATGAGAGGGGGCGTCGTTTCTGAGATACCAGCTGACTGTGGTTGAGTGGTTATGTGTTTAATAATAATAAAATAATAATAATAATAAATGAGAAACATATAATCATGTAAAATAACTTAAAATAAAACTTTTGTAATATATCTGGTGTGTATGGATGCATACTAATATATATATATATATATAAAATATGAAAGTCGCAAAGTCGACAATTTTGGCTATACGTGTTGACATGATTATGTGTGATTACTTTATTGCGTTTGGTTGTTATTTATTTTGTGCCAATAACTTATATATATTGTTAATTATCAGATGGAACACACTGTTAATGAACCAGTTAACGAAGTTAACCAATCCGAACAAAACAATTAGGATCACTTTCTTAATAGGCAAGATATAGAAAATATCGTTGCCCAGGGAATAACAAATGCTATCCCAGCAATCGTCGCTGCTGTTAAAAGTCCTGCTGAGCCTTCACAAGCTAACCCTAGTAAACGCACGGGTGACGATAATTTCAGTAACAGTGTTAACGGAGGCGGCAATAATGACAACGTGATCCAATCCCCAATACTTAAGAAAATGAAAGTTGCAACACCTGGTTGCACCTATAAAGAATTTCTTGCCTGTAAACCTGTCGAATTTGCAGGCAATGAAGGGGCAACTGCTGCACTGCGTTGGTTGGAAAAGACCGAGGCAGTAATTAAAATAAGTAAATGTGCCGAGGAGGAAAAGGTCATGTATGCTTCTCACCTTTTCAAGGAAGAGGCATTAGAATGGTGGAATACGGTATTACAGACCAAAGGAAGTGACATGGCTTACGCTATGAATTGGGAAGAATTTAAGCAATTGGTGGAAAGGAAATTCTGCCCCGAATATGAAAAAGAACAACTGGCCAATAAGTTCCTGAGCCACCGAATGGTGGATGTTGACTGTCGAGGGTATACTTCGAAGTTCTTCGAGTATGCTCGAATTGTACCAACTCTGGCTTCGCCAGAACCGGTACTTATGTCTCGCTATATTTGGGGTTTGATTAGCGAAATTCGTGATACCGTCAAAGCTGCGAGACCCCGCACAATTGACGATGCAGTAGAACTAGCCAAGACCTTAACCGACGGGCTGGTATGTACGAGAGAAGAAAACAGGAAAAAAGAATTCGCCGAAGAGATTACCCAAGGATTTTGTATGGGTAATAATTTCAAAAGAAAGGGAACCGGGCAATCTTCCACCCCTCCATTCTGCAGAAATTGTAAAAAGAAACATTTTGGAAGATGTAATGAAACCTGCAACTTCTGCAAAGCTCTAGGACATCGCGAAGAGGAGTGCAGAAAGAAAACAAGGATCTGCTACAACTGCGGCGAAGCTGGACATTTTAGACCAGAATGTCCAAAGCTGGTCAAACCAGCTTACAATAAGACCAAACCTGCTGAAGGGACTACTAAGAAAAATACAAGAGCCTTTCAGCTGACGACCCAAGAAGCAGATCTAATTCCTGTTGTGATAGCTGGTACGTTCCTAGTTTATGACGTTTACGCAAAAGTATTATTTGACTTTAGTGCAAACCAAAGTTTCATAAATACTTCATCCTGCCAAGCTCTTAAGCAACCTTTAACTAAACTTAGAAAATTTTTTATGGTAGAGACGGCAGATGGGAGTTCTGTTAACATAGATAAGGTTTTGCAAGAAGGAAAGATAGAACTCTTAGGCCATAAATTTTCTGCAAACCTGTTACCTATGAATTTAGCTGGATTCGATGTTGTGTTAGGAATGGATTGGTTAGTAGCCAACCATGCTCGAATCCTCTGTGATAAGAATTCCATAGAAATTCATAAACCCACAGGAGAAGTAATTATGAATACAGGAGATAAGCTGTGCAAACCATTAAAGTTCATTTCGGTAATGAAAGTGGCTAGTTATGAGCGAAAACAAGGAATAGTGTATATGATTTCAGTAATCATTAACACTAAAAGTAAGGAACTTAAGGAAATTCCTGTAGTATCAGAATACCCGAATGTATTCCCAGGAGAGCTACCAGGATTACCACCAGATAGGGAAGTAGAATTTAGAATTCATCTAATTCCTGGAACTACACCAATAGCCAAGGCACCCTATCGGTTAGCACCCATTGAAATGTTGGAACTGAAAAAGAAATTAGATGAATTGCTAGGTAAAGGATTCATACAACCTAGTTCATCCCCTTGGGGAGCACCAGTGTTGTTTATGAAAAAGAAGGATGGGTCGATGCGAATGTGTATCGATTATAGAGAATTGAATAAGGTTACAATTAAGAATCGATACCTATTACCTATGATTGACGATCTTTTTGATCAACTCCAGGGAGCTAGATATTTTTCTAAGATAGACTTACTCTCCAGATACCATCAGTTGAAGGTACAAGAAGAAGACATACCTAAAACTGCTTTTAGAACTAGGTATGGTCATTACGAGTTTACAGTCATGCCCTTTGGACTAACAAATGCTCCTGCAGCATTCATGGACATGATAAATAGAATATGTCAACCGTATTTGGATAAATTTGTAGTTGTCTTCTGTAACAACTGTGCTTGTAATCACTATGAACAGTTCTGTTATCAATAAAACAATGTTATTTGATCCCAATGTTTGTTTGATTGTGTTTTACATTTTTCCTGTCTTGACTTTTATGTAATTTCAAACTCTACATCGCTTTCTGGAGAGTTATACGCAAACTAGTGCGTAAACGTACTCAGTTTAATGCGAAAAATACTCCGGAACATCAACATATACTTAACATACCTTAAATAACCCTTACATAACTTAGAAATGAGTTTCGAAGGCTTTGGTATGTCAAAAACAAGTTAGTTCGCTTACAGGGACTAAACTTGACAAACTGCGAAAGTATGACGATTCGTACTAGAACAGACATTCCGGAACTTGATCATAAGTTAAACATACCCAAAATATCCTTTACATAGCTTAGAAATAGGCTTTGAGGGGTTTGGTGTGCTAAAATAAACTTTTGGGACATTCAGGGACTAAAAGTGTCAAAAAGTGCACAAGTTTGCATTTTCGCGCATATCTTACGTTCTGAATACATCCGGACATCCAAAAATTTATGTAAGCACTAAAATATTTTATTTTAGTGTTTGGCATAAGAAAAATCCATTCGTTTCGTCGTTTGGTTCGTTTTTCACGCTTATGCGCATACCGTCGTAATTAAGCGAACATCGCGATCGTACGACCAAACGAACCGACATCCGAGATATTTTTGAGCATGTTTCATGTTTCCTATACTTTAACATCCTTGTGAAGCTTAAAAATGGGCTTGACGGGTGTTAGAAGTGCCAAAACACGACGATACGCGCACAGGAACCAAAACTGCAAAACTGCTAAAATAATAAAAAAAAAATAGAAAAAAAAAAATGCATAAACTCATTTATTCAGCCCTTAACACCTCCCAAAGGCCAAATGACACTTGTTAAACTCCTATGGTGTCCATTTTTAGCCACCACAACTTTGTGACAAGTGTACGGGCTAGATCTTTTCCCCTTTTCCAAGAAACAATCTCAACGGTTACCCGAATTCTATAAATACCCATGCCATCCAACCTCATTACTTACTAGAATCTTATTTAGTTGTGTTCTAAGTTGAAACTTTGTTTCATACCTGAACTATACTGATTTAGATTAGCATTCGGGGACCCTTCGTAAGTATTCTTTCGTTCTTTTCCTTATTTTTACTGCTTTTCGAGTCAGAAAGTCAAACTTTGTTTGACTTTCAGCGTTGACCAGTAATGGTCAATGCGAAGTTCGTTAGAACTTCGCAACGTGATTGTAATCACGATGGTTATAGTCCCTTGGGACTATGCCTACTGATTACCACGTTGTCTAGGGTCGTAGGGTAGGCGATCTAATAAATCGCCTATACCTTCGAACCCGACCCAGTTTGGTCGATCATTAGGATCCGACCAAATACATTAGGTGACCATAGTGTAGGGAATAACCTTCCGAGGTTATACCCTATGGTCACATCGTTTAAGTAGTTGTATGATAGGTAGTTTATATGCCTTAGGTAAATTACCAGAATACCCTTTTCATACGTAATTGGTAATTTAGCATATGTAACCTAAACTTTTGTCACGTAACTGATTTTGTAACATGTTTAGGCATATAATACTTGTCATAGGACTAGTTAGGCGGTCCGAACGCGTTTCACGCGCACGACACGTTAAAGTAGCATAAGCTTCCTAAACGGGTCGTAATGGGTCGTAAACAATTATGTTAAGTTTCATTTAGCATGTAGGCTTTGTTAAACCATATCACGTGAGTTCCGACACTCATTTGGTTTACAAACCCTAATGCTACCCAGTCTTCCGAGATAGGTCCGGTTTATTAACATAGTTACCTATATTAGGTGCCGTTTGATTCCGAGATCTCTAGCATTGCTTGGTGGTTATCTTTATACAACTGAGCAATCTCAAGTGAGTACATAGACCCCTCTTTTACTGTTTTCCAAACTATTTTGGGGTGGAACACATGTGCCTACTTGTTACTTTCAAGCTTTCCTGTTTTAACATCATATACATGCTACGTTCGTTAGTACATTATAGTACATGATTTCATGACATTTCATGCTAGGTATGCCCATTGTGTGCATTACTTGGTACATTGTTTTACATGACATTTCATGCTAGGTATGCCCATTGTGTGCATTACTTGGTACATTGTTTTACATGACATTTCATGCTAGGTATGCCCATTAGTGCATTACTTAGTACATTGTTTTACATGACATTTCATGCTAGGTATGCCCATTGTGTGCATTACTTAGTACATCGTTTTACACGACATTTCACGCTATGTATGTTCATTTGATTACATACTTAGTGCATTGTTTTCACATGCTCACATTTTGTTATGACATTTGGTTTGTTTACATGGGACAATATATCCATTAACATTAGCTACGCCGTTCGTTAGTAGGTAGTGGTACCATAGGAATTGACAACTCCCGTTCCGGACATCCCAGGGTAAGGGGACAGAAAGGAATGACCGAATTCGTTGACATTAAGACAGATAGACCTTTAATTTGTTTAAAGGGTTATCACCACAGTCGCCAGGCTTGGATGTATGCATATTCACAATACCGCATAAATGTTCATATTAAATAGTTGCATGCATTTACACAAAACATAGCTTTGATTTAAACTAAGTTTTACTTCAATACTTTGTATTTGTGCATATGGTTTAGTTGAGACATTTCACTTGCCATACATGACATTTTGACATAGACATTTGACATGGATATTTTGACATAGACATTTGACATGGATATTTTGACATAGACATTGACATGGATATTTGACATAGACATTTGACATGATTTATATCTTGACATAAACACTTTGACATATTATTCAATACATTTGACAATTTGGTTAAACATAGACTTCTTACATTGGTTGGTTTGGTTTGATTAAGTGATTAAGTTAACGATGCGTGTGTAATATGATACAAGCATGGTGGATACGCCGCTGGTACTTCCTATATATAAGTGTTTGTATGGTATTACATGGCGTAACGTTATTTGAATCATTTCAGTTTGAGACATAGAACATTTTATACAAATAACATGCTTTTCACAAGACATTGATTTACAAACAACTTATCTTATACAAACACATCTTTTTACATGGATATTTATTCAACCTGACATTTACTTATACATATCATCTGATCTTATTGTTTTCAAATGATTTACAAGACAAAACAAATTACAAGGTTCATGACTAAACATTTTTCTTAAACATAAGTCATGAATCTTATTTTCACAAAACTATGTATCTCACAGGCATTTTTATGCTGACGTACCTATTTTCACATGTGTTTTCAGGTGCTTTTCCATAGGATGTTGATCATGATACTAGGGCGGACCTGTGCCTTAGAGACTTTAAAAGATGATAGACTATGTTTAATTATGTTCTGAACTCGTTAATTTCCTGTTTGAAACAATGTAACACTCTTGTTTAATAAATAAAATACACTTTGTGTGCCATGGTTATGAAACAATTAATTCTGTCGCGACACGCCCCGATGTTTCCGCCGCGATTTGTTGTTTTACGCGGTCGGGGTGTGACAGAAGAGTTGGTATCAGAGCCAATGGTTATAGGGAATTAGGTTATTAGTAATGCTTTGACCTAGACTATAACTTTTCTAGGAACCTAACACAAGCTATCTTGTGTTTAGATCTTAAAACATGTACATCACCTATCCTTAGGTGATTAACAAAACAAGGAACCAAAATTTTTCCGAAACGATTTTTGAAAAACAATCATCTGTTTTTGAATAAATTTTTACAAGGTTTTGAACCCTCAATTGTAAGGTTTTGAACCCTCTGTTATATGGTTTTGAACCCTTTTCAAGTTTGGTTTTTGGCCTTGTGCCTTCAAAATTTTCAAAATCCCGTCAAACGTTTTGGGTTTTAAATAATGTGAACATGTGCAAACTGGAAGGGTGAATGCCTGTATTCTGAGTTTTCTGTCTAGGCAAGCACTTCGTATACATCTCAAACAGACGCGAGACCAGTTGTGCTTACCTAGGAATTCTTGGGATGAGTGTTCACTTATAGGCGAGCATGTCTTCATTATACATTATTTTTGACCCATTTACTTTGATTAGTCACTGTGAGTCGTTTGTTTGCTTTGTGATACGGACGAATGACCACCATCTATGCTGTTTGCAATTCTTGTTTTTATCATCTCATTCTTTTCATCCAATCATCTCACTCGTTCCTTTTCATGTTTTTCCTCTTTTAGAATGCCTCCTCGACGCGAAAATCAGATAGAAACTGCCGAGCTGGCAGAAATTATTGCGCAACAGATGGCTGCTCAGTTTCCAAATCTCTTTGCTCAATGGAACCAGGCCAACAACAACAACAATGTTCCATGCAAATACAAGGATTTTAACCAGGCTAAACCACTCAAGTTTAGTGGTTCTGAGGGAGCGACCGGGCTTCTTCAGTGGTTCGAGAGCATAGAGAATACTTTTCGCCATGTGCAGTGTCCGGATAATCACAAGGTCGAGTTCTCCTCGAGCGTATTTCAGAAGAGGGCTTTAACATGGTGGAACGGGGTTATGAGAGACAGGGGTGCTGAAGTTGCTCTCGCACAGACATGGGCTGAACTTAGAGCCCTTATGATGAGGGAATTCTGTCCTCGTCATGAGCAACGAGCGTTGGAGAAAGAGTTTGATGTTTTGAAGCAAGATAGTGGCGAGCACAGGGCTTATACTGATCGGTTTGAAGAGTTGAGTTTACTTTGCCCAACAATGGTCACCCCACTCGACAAGGCTATCGAGAGATACATCGATGGCCTACCTGACTCGGTACAAGACATTCTTACTGGTAGTGAACCTGCCACACTTCGTCAGGCGATCGAGTTATCTGCGACATTGACTGAGTCACAGATCCGGAAGAACAAGTTACACCGGAAGGGTGACAAGGGCAAGGAACAATCGACTGACAAAGTGGATAGCAAGAAAGGTCAAAACGGGAATGGAAAGAACTCTGGTTCTTCAAAGAGGGCAAAGAAGCGTAAGGCTTCCCAAAATTTTGCTGTCACTGCCCAAGCTAATCAGGCAGCTCCCAACCAACCCGCACAGCCTCCAGCAAAGAAACCCTATACAGGGAATGCACCTTTGTGCAATAGATGCAACAGTCACCACCAGCCGCATTTTCCATGCCGTTTCTGTACTAACTGTGGGAAATCAGGCCATCTAGCCAATGTTTGTCGATCTGCTCAGAATCCCGCGGTTCAGAACCCGGCTCAACAAGTTGCTCAGTCTCCTGCTCAGCAACAGGGTCAAGCTGCACGACCACAATACCCACCGGGTGCCTGTTACAATTGTGGGGATCTGACCCACTATAGGAATCGGTGCCCAAGACTAGTCAACCAGAACCAGAACCAGAATCAGAATCAGGCTCCGGCTCGAGGCCGAGTTTTTAACATGAATGCCCAAGAGGCACAGGCTGACGATAATGTGGTGAACGGTACGTTCTTTATTAATAATCAGCCTGCATCTGTTCTTTTCGATTCTGGTGCCGATAAGAGTTTCGTGTCTTTGTCTTTTGAACCAATGCTTCGAGTGTCTAGAACGAAACTAGGCAAATCTTTGACAGTAGAAGTTGCTAATGGTGAACCCATTATTCTTGATTCTGTTCTTCGCAACTGCCAGTTGAATCTTAACGACCATCTTTTTCCTATTGACCTCGCGCCTATGCAACTTGGAAGCTTCGACGTTATTGTGGGAATGGATTGGTTATCCAAGCATCACGCAGAGATAGTTTGTTCTAAGAAGATTGTTCGTGTGCCGCTTTCGACAGGCAAGATCCTGCAAGTTCAAGGTGAGAAGCCTACCGGTGGTCTCAAACTCATGTCTTGTTTTAAAGCTCGGAAGTATCTGCAGAAGAACTATGTGGCTTTCTTAGCACATGTTACAGAAGATAAAGGCAAGGGTAAGTCTATTTCAGATATTCCTGTCGTTCGGGATTATTCTGAAGTGTTCCCTGAAGACTTACCTGGTCTACCTCCAGCACGCCAAGTCGAGTTCCGCATTGATCTCGTACCTGGTGCAAATCCCATTGCCAGAGCTCCATATCGTCTTGCACCGTCTGAGATGCAAGAGTTGTCTAAACAGCTTCAGGAGCTCTCTGACAAAGGTTTTATCCGTCCTAGCTTTTCACCTTGGGGTGCTCCCGTTCTTTTTGTTAAGAAGAAGGATGGATCCTTTAGGATGTGTATCGATTATCGTGAGCTTAACAAGCTTACCATCAAGAATCGATATCCTCTACCTCGCATCGACGACCTCTTTGATCAGTTACAAGGTGCTTCTTATTTTTCGAAGATTGATCTGCGATCTGGATATCATCAACTTCGGGTGCAAGAAGAAGACATTCCGAAGACAGCGTTCCGTACTCGTTATGGACATTACGAATTCACAGTTATGCCATTCGGTTTGACTAATGCTCCTGCTGTTTTCATGGACTTAATGAATAGGGTCTGCAAACCTTATTTAGATCAGTTCGTCATTGTTTTTATCGATGACATCTTGATTTACTCTAAGACGCGAGCTGATCACGAGCAGCATCTTCGTCTTACTCTTGAACTCCTGAAGAAAGAGCAACTTTTCGCCAAATTCTCCAAGTGCGAATTTTGGCTTAAAGAAGTTCAATTTTTGGGACACATTATCAACGAACGAGGTGTTCATGTAGATCCCTCCAAGATCAGTGCGATTAAGGATTGGGATACGCCTACTACTCCTACTGAAGTTCGTTCTTTTCTTGGTCTAGCGGGTTATTATCGCCGCTTCATTGAAAACTTCTCTAAGATTGCAGTTCCTCTAACTGCTCTAACTCAGAAGAAAATGCCCTTTTTCTGGGGATTCAAACAAGAGGAAGCTTTTCAACACCTGAAGCAGAAGCTTTGCGATGCGCCTGTTCTATCATTGCCTGAGGGTGATGATGATTTTGTCGTGTATTGTGATGCATCTAAATTAGGTCTTGGCTGTGTTCTAATGCAAAGGAACAAAGTCATAGCTTATGCATCGAGGCAGTTGAAAATTCATGAGAAGAACTACACCACTCATGATCTTGAGTTGGGTGCAGTTGTCTTCGCTCTCAAGATCTGGAGACACTATTTGTACGGTACAAAATGTGTGGTTTTCACTGACCACAAAAGTCTTCAGCATATCTTCAACCAGAAAGAACTCAACATGAGACAACGACGTTGGATTGAGCTTTTAAACGACTATGACTGCGAAATTCGCTACCATCCTGGTAAGGCGAATGTCGTGGCTGATGCATTGAGTCGTAAGGAACGTACTAAGCTTCATTGTGTACGTGTTCAGTCTGTTATTCAAGCTCGATCCGATATTCAAGCACGCATTGCTCAAGCTCAACAATCTTGTGTTTCACAAGGTTTGATGGATAAGGAATTTCCCTATCACATAACACCTGCTCTTGAACTGAAGGACAATGGGTCATATTACTTCATGGACCGTTTGTGGGTCCCAAGCCAGGATGATCTTCGTACCTTGCTTATGGATGAAGCCCATAAGTCTCGTTATTCTATTCATCCGGGCTCAGATAAAATGTATAAGGACCTTCGTACACACTATTGGTGGCCTGGTATGAAGAAAGACATTGCCTTATACGTATCCAAATGCCTTACTTGTCTTAAGGTTAAGGCTGAACACCAGCGTCCTTCTGGTTTATTGGAGCAACCAGAGATCCCAGTTTGGAAATGGGAAAACATTACTATGGATCTCGTTACCAAACTCCCGCGCACAAAGAAAGGTCATGATGCCATCTGGGTAGTCGTTGATCGTCTTACAAAGTCAGCGCATTTCTTGCCAATCCGCGAGGATTTTCCTACTGACAGACTTGCTCAAATCTATGTAGATGAAATTGTGGCTCGACATGGTGTTCCTTTGAACATCATTTCTGACAGAGATGCTCGTTTTACTTCTCACTTTTGGAGAACCATGCAATCTGCTATGGGGACCCAACTTAATCTGAGCACAGCTTATCATCCGCAAACGGATGGTCAATCTGAGAGAACAATCCAGACTCTGGAGGATATGCTAAGAGCTTGTGTGATCGATTTTGGTGGTAGCTGGGATTCACATCTTAAATTGGTTGAATTCTCCTACAACAACAGTTATCACACTAGCATCAAAATGGCTCCTTTCGAAGCTCTCTATGGTCGAAAATGTCGTTCACCAGTCTGCTGGAATGAGATTGGCGAGGCTCAACTTACTGGACCTGCCCTCATTTTAGAGACAACTGACAAGGTCAAGAAAGTTCGTGATAACCTTCAGGCAGCTAGAAGCCGTCAGAAGATTTACGCGGACCCAAAACGCAAAGCCTTGGAATTTCAAGTCGGTGATCGAGTATTACTTAAGGTCTCACCTTGGAAAGGTGTGATCAGATTTGGAAAGAAAGGAAAACTTGCACCTAGATACGTTGGACCATTCAAGATCGTCGAAAGAATCGGAAAGGTAGCCTACAGACTTGAGTTACCTCCTGAACTGGGAAATGTTCATCCAACTTTTCACATATCAAATCTCAAGAAGTGTACAGCTGATGAGAACTACTCCATACCGCTTGACGAAATTCGTGTTGGCAAAACACTGAAATTTGTTGAGAAACCAGTGGAAATCATGGAACGTGAAGTCAAGTGGCTTAAACGCAAGCGCATTCCTTTGGTCAAAGTTCGCTGGGAAGCTAAACGTGGACCCGAGTTTACTTGGGAACGCGAAGATCAAATGAAAGCGAAATATCCGCATCTTTTTCCACGAGTTTCCTCTAAATAAATTTCGGGACGAAATTTCCACAAGTAGGGGAGACTGTAACAACTGTGCTTGTAATCACTATGAACAGTTCTGTTATCAATAAAACAATGTTATTTGATCCCAATGTTTGTTTGATTGTGTTTTACATTTTTCATGTTTTGACTTTTATGTAATTTCAAACTCTACATCGCTTTCTGGAGAGTTATACGCAAACTAGTGCGTAAACGTACTCAGTTTAATGCGACAAATACTCCGGAACATCAACATATACTTAACATACCTTAAATAACCCTTACATAACTTAGAAATGAGTTTCGAAGGCTTTGGTATGTCAAAAACAAGTTAGTTCGCTTACAGGGACTAAACTTGACAAACTGCGAAAGTATGACGATTCGTACTAGAACAGACATTCCGGAACTTGATCATAAGTTAAACATACCCAAAATATCCTTTACATAGCTTAGAAATAGGCTTTGAGGGGTTTGGTGTGCTAAAATAAACTTTTGGGACATTCAGGGACTAAAAGTGTCAAAAAGTGCACAAGTTTGCATTTTCGCGCATATCTTACGTTCTGAATACATCCGGACATCCAAAAATTTATGTAAGCACTAAAATATTTTATTTTAGTGTTTGGCATAAGAAAAATCCATTCGTTTCGTCGTTTGGTTCGTTTTTCACGCTTATGCGCATACCGTCGTAATTAAGCGAACATCGCGATCGTACGACCAAACGAACCGACATCCGAGATATTTTTGAGCATGTTTCATGTTTCCTATACTTTAACATCCTTGTGAAGCTTAAAAATGGGCTTGACGGGTGTTAGAAGTGCCAAAACACGACGATACGCGCACAGGAACCAAAACTGCAAAACTGCTAAAATAATAAAAAAAAAAATAGAAAAAAAAAATGCATAAACTCATTTATTCAGCCCTTAACACCTCCCAAAGGCCAAATGACACTTGTTAAACTCCTATGGTGTCCATTTTTAGCCACCACAACTTTGTGACAAGTGTACGGGCTAGATCTTTTCCCCTTTTCCAAGAAACAATCTCAACGGTTACCCGAATTCTATAAATACCCATGCCATCCAACCTCATTACTTACTAGAATCTTATTTAGTTGTGTTCTAAGTTGAAACTTTGTTTCATACCTGAACTATACTGATTTAGATTAGCATTCGGGGACCCTTCGTAAGTATTCTTTCGTTCTTTTCCTTATTTTTACTGCTTTTCGAGTCAGAAAGTCAAACTTTGTTTGACTTTCAGCGTTGACCAGTAATGGTCAATGCGAAGTTCGTTAGAACTTCGCAACGTGATTGTAATCACGATGGTTATAGTCCCTTGGGACTATGCCTACTGATTACCACGTTGTCTAGGGTCGTAGGGTAGGCGATCTAATAAATCGCCTATACCTTCGAACCCGACCCAGTTTGGTCGATCATTAGGATCCGACCAAATACATTAGGTGACCATAGTGTAGGGAATAACCTTCCGAGGTTATACCCTATGGTCACATCGTTTAAGTAGTTGTATGATAGGTAGTTTATATGCCTTAGGTAAATTACCAGAATACCCTTTTCATACGTAATTGGTAATTTAGCATATGTAACCTAAACTTTTGTCACGTAACTGATTTTGTAACATGTTTAGGCATATAATACTTGTCATAGGACTAGTTAGGCGGTCCGAACGCGTTTCACGCGCACGACACGTTAAAGTAGCATAAGCTTCCTAAACGGGTCGTAATGGGTCGTAAACAATTATGTTAAGTTTCATTTAGCATGTAGGCTTTGTTAAACCATATCACGTGAGTTCCGACACTCATTTGGTTTACAAACCCTAATGCTACCCAGTCTTCCGAGATAGGTCCGGTTTATTAACATAGTTACCTATATTAGGTGCCGTTTGATTCCGAGATCTCTAGCATTGCTTGGTGGTTATCTTTATACAACTGAGCAATCTCAAGTGAGTACATAGACCCCTCTTTTACTGTTTTCCAAACTATTTTGGGGTGGAACACATGTGCCTACTTGTTACTTTCAAGCTTTCCTGTTTTAACATCATATACATGCTACGTTCGTTAGTACATTATAGTACATGATTTCATGACATTTCATGCTAGGTATGCCCATTGTGTGCATTACTTGGTACATTGTTTTACATGACATTTCATGCTAGGTATGCCCATTGTGTGCATTACTTGGTACATTGTTTTACATGACATTTCATGCTAGGTATGCCCATTAGTGCATTACTTAGTACATTGTTTTACATGACATTTCATGCTAGGTATGCCCATTGTGTGCATTACTTAGTACATCGTTTTACACGACATTTCACGCTATGTATGTTCATTTGATTACATACTTAGTGCATTGTTTTCACATGCTCACATTTTGTTATGACATTTGGTTTGTTTACATGGGACAATATATCCATTAACATTAGCTACGCCGTTCGTTAGTAGGTAGTGGTACCATAGGAATTGACAACTCCCGTTCCGGACATCCCAGGGTAAGGGGACAGAAAGGAATGACCGAATTCGTTGACATTAAGACAGATAGACCTTTAATTTGTTTAAAGGGTTATCACCACAGTCGCCAGGCTTGGATGTATGCATATTCACAATACCGCATAAATGTTCATATTAAATAGTTGCATGCATTTACACAAAACATAGCTTTGATTTAAACTAAGTTTTACTTCAATACTTTGTATTTGTGCATATGGTTTAGTTGAGACATTTCACTTGCCATACATGACATTTTGACATAGACATTTGACATGGATATTTTGACATAGACATTTGACATGGATATTTTGACATAGACATTGACATGGATATTTGACATAGACATTTGACATGATTTATATCTTGACATAAACACTTTGACATATTATTCAATACATTTGACAATTTGGTTAAACATAGACTTCTTACATTGGTTGGTTTGGTTTGATTAAGTGATTAAGTTAACGATGCGTGTGTAATATGATACAAGCATGGTGGATACGCCGCTGGTACTTCCTATATATAAGTGTTTGTATGGTATTACATGGCGTAACGTTATTTGAATCATTTCAGTTTGAGACATAGAACATTTTATACAAATAACATGCTTTTCACAAGACATTGATTTACAAACAACTTATCTTATACAAACACATCTTTTTACATGGATATTTATTCAACCTGACATTTACTTATACATATCATCTGATCTTATTGTTTTCAAATGATTTACAAGACAAAACAAATTACAAGGTTCATGACTAAACATTTTTCTTAAACATAAGTCATGAATCTTATTTTCACAAAACTATGTATCTCACAGGCATTTTTATGCTGACGTACCTATTTTCACATGTGTTTTCAGGTGCTTTTCCATAGGATGTTGATCATGATACTAGGGCGGACCTGTGCCTTAGAGACTTTAAAAGATGATAGACTATGTTTAATTATGTTCTGAACTCGTTAATTTCCTGTTTGAAACAATGTAACACTCTTGTTTAATAAATAAAATACACTTTGTGTGCCATGGTTATGAAACAATTAATTCTGTCGCGACACGCCCCGATGTTTCCGCCGCGATTTGTTGTTTTACGCGGTCGGGGTGTGACATCTTCATTGACGATATACTTATCTATTCTAAAAGTCAGGACGAGCATTGTGAGCATCTACGAGCACACTTAACTCTGTTAAGGAAAGAGAAGCTTTACGCCAAATTCTCGAAGTGTGAATTTTGGTTACAGGAAGTGCAATTCTTAGGTCATATGGTGAATCATGAAGGTATTCACGTAGATCCCTCCAAGATAGAAGCGATCACCAAATGGAAAGCCCTGCAATCAGCCACGGAAGTTAGAAGTTTTCTAGGATTAGCCGGGTACTATAGGCGCTTCATTAAGGATTCTCTAAGATAGCTGTGCCATTAACTAAGCTAACCTGTAAAACAGTTAAGTTTGAATGGGGACCTAGGCAAGAAGAGGCTTTTAAGATTTAAAAGCAACGGTTAACAAATACTCCAATTCTAGCCTTGCCAGAAGGAACAGAAGATTTTGAAGTTTACTGTGACGCTTCTAAGCTAGGATTAGGATGTGTGTTAATGCAACGCAAAAAGGTAATTGCATATGCATCAAGACAATTGAAGAAGCACGAAGAAAATTATACGACTCATGACTTAGAGTTAGGAGCAATAATTTTTGCCCTTAAGATTTAGAGACACTATCTGTATGGAAGTAAGTTTACAGTCTATACAGATCATAAGAGCTTAAAATACATATTTGGGCAAAGAGAATTAAATATGAGGCAAAGAAGATGGATGGAAATTCTAAGTGATTATGACTGTGATATTCACTATCATGAAGGAAAGGCAAATGTAGTAGCAGACGCCCTAAGTCGTAAGTATCATGAAAAGCAAAAGCAAGTTCGTGCCCTTAGATTAAATCTACAGTTAGATTTAATGGAACAACTGAAAAACATCCAAGAAACAGCAATCAAGGATGATGCTGAAGGAATGAAAGGAAGAATAAAAGAATTGGAGCAAGGGGCTGATGGAATTTGGAGATTCCACAAGAAAAAGATTTGGGTACCTAAGCAAGGAGAGTTAAGAAATAAGATTTTAGAGGAAGCCCATAAATCTAGATATACCATGCATCCTGGAAATAATAAGAAGTACCAAGATTTAAGAAATAATTTCTGGTGGATAGGAATGAAAAAGGACATAGCTAAATATGTATCTAAGTGTCTAACTTGTTCGCAAGTTAAGGCAGAACACCAGAAACCTTCAGGATTACTCCAACAACTAGAAATGCCTGTTTGGAAATGGGAACTAATAACAATGGATTTTGTTACTAAGTTGCCTAAAACTAGGAAAGGTAACTGATGTGTTCAAAATGTAACATATAAATTTCATCAATTGAGGCATAAAACTAACCCTTTTTTAGTACTAATGTTGGAAAAAGTGTGCTTTTGTCTTCCTTTTGTATTTTCAGGATTAAATGAGCTCAAATTAACAAAAGAAGCAAAAAGACATCAAAATCTAACATAAATACAAGAAAAGGGACAAGACATGACATGCCCGACCCCACAACAGCATCTTCCCAAGCAAAACAAGAGATCAGAAGCCTGAACACGCCCCGTGCTCAGCCAGCACGGGGGCGTGCCCAAGTGTCAGCAGAAAAGACAAAGTGGTAGAAGCTTCTATTGCCCACCACGGGGCCGTGCTCAGCGGACATGGGGCCGTGGTCAACTATAAGATTCGCACAATCCAGCAAATCTGCATAGTACAAAGATTCTTCTGCACCACGGGGTCGTGCTCAGCGGACACGGGGGCGTGGTCAACTAAAAAGACAAAACTGCATTTAATGAAGAAAGAGAAGAATGTGGACACGGGGCCGTGCCCACTGGACACGGGGCCGTGCCCGAGCTTCTGTTCAGCCTATAAATAGAAGTGCTTGGCTCAAGCTCAAACCATCCCTTGGCACACCACCTCTCTCACACTTCACCCACCACCCACCACCACCATAACACCATCATCCACCACCATCATCCATTGTCCATCATAGAGTGTGTGAGTCATCTCGGGATCCAAGATTGATCGTAAGAGTTCTTGACAATCAAGGCCATGTTTGCCTAAGTCTCTTACATCACTTGGTGAAGACAAAGTGTCTAGTGTAATACTTTTTATTTCTAATCTTTTCGCACTTTTTACTTGGTTTTGTATTAATGACTTTAATAACTAGTTGCTTATGTTGAAGGTGATCTTTCCTTATCGTTTGTCCGTGGTGTCTTGGCATTATTTTACTGTCTATATAAAATAAAAGATTTTCACCATTCATATCTCCATGGTCTATATGGAGGTATGTTGGCTACCTGGTCGAGGGTTAAGGGAACGGTTTGGTAAAGGTCTTGCCATTGTTCAGCGTTTAGAGGTCCTGTAATGGACCTGGGTCAAATTTATTAGGACGCCCTTCAATACTTCACGGTATTGGATGGCGGGGGTCCAAACTCTTTGATCCCCTCATAAGTTAACTACTATTAATACTATAACCCGGCTATTTAGGACTGTATCCCTGCTGACTCAGACTACTTAGTCGAGGGTAACGTCACCTCCAAAAGAGGGGCCTACCATAATTTGCATTAATAACTTAATTAATTATATTCCAATAATCCACCCTTTTAGGATTGTTGTGACACCCCAGGAAACCATGCAACCTAACTAGCTTCCCCAGTAACTACGTGCTAAATTTCGGGACGAAATTTCTTTCAAGTTGGGAATGATGTGACAACCCGAATTTCCAGGGTCAGTGTCTCTTAGCACGTGATCCTGTTTTCTTATTATTCCTCTTTCAGGTCCCTTGCGATGATGTAAATTGATAAAAACTTGTGACTGTAATGTAATTGTTACATGTATAACGTGTTTGAATATGTGTACGTGTGTTTGACTGATTAACTGCAAGGAATCGTTAAACGTTTCTCGGTGTCATTTAGTTAATTTAGGGGACTAACCTATTTGGGCCGCGAGCTACACGATGCGTATTGGGCCACACACACACCCTTCAAACCTTCACATTATCTTTCACAAATCCACATCGGCCCACTTGTGTTGTTTGACTCTCTTCGGCCCAACTTCTGTGAAGTCGAAATCAGTAATAAAATCAAAAGTGGGATCGGCCCACTTGTTTAGATTATTGGTCCACTTGTTTAAATTATACGTAAACTTCAAGTGTCTCTCCCAATCATAAAGGGATAACAAACCCCATTCTTTTGTATCACTTTTCCATCATTGACGGTAGCCCCCCCCCCCCCCCGACTCCAACATCTCTTGTACCTCATAAACAGGTTAGTGCATATTTTATTATTCATTAATATTAGTTGTGGGTCAATAGATTAATTACGTGATATAATTGGTTGCGAACATGTTTGTGGATCAAGGTGTTATTAGTATAATAATCCATCATAGTTATGAGAATATGAATATGTTGGGACTTGTTGAAAGTATGTGTGTTGTCAGATCCACTCAATATGGTTGCATGTGAATATTTTGTTACAAAGTATCGAGTGCAACAGTGTGTTTTAAATTGTTTGTTTTGTCATGTGAATATCTTGGCCCAAGAGTGTCAGATGTAATCACGTGGTCCATGTGTTTGTGTGAATTGGTATAATATAAAGTTTATCATTTAATTGATTGTTTGAAAAGGTCAATTCGGCCCAAGCCCATGTCGCATGTATATGTAGGTAGAATATGTATTATGTGTTATCTAAAACTTCAAAACAAAACCCTACTGGTTCCATACTTTACGTACAGCAGGAGAACCCCCCTCTCGATACATTCTCTTGTTCGATCAAGGCTAGTGGTTAGTAAACTCATATCCATGCTAATTATTAATTGATCATTGTGTTTTGTATGTGCTTGATTTAATAAAGTATTGGTATGTTTATATATGTTATTAATCATGTGCGGATGTGAACTTGGTTAATATTAGGGCCACGTATATTAGAAACTTTGATGAACATCTCTTAGACCATTAATAAATCTGCCATAATAGTTAGTTGATGTTGTGAATTGACCTAGCCATTGCGTGAAATATGAATGAGTATGATGTGTGAGCCAATTGAATATTGATTGCAAATATTAGAGTTTATTGATGTTTGTTATTATTGTATGATCTCGGTATGATGATAGATGGGTAAAGTCTATGAGACTCGGATGATACGTAATAAATCATTTATGATGTTTAGGGTGCTGATTTGTTAATAAAGAATAGAGTGGATTTATGGGCTAGGGTCCTTGCACACTTTAGGGTCTGATTCGGTTAAAAAGGGTGCATGTATGAACTATAAATTGATCTTAGGGGTGGCATGTTAATTGATTCTTACTGAATATTGATTTGATAATATGTGATAGTTGAAAAAAATGAGGAAAAGCATCTGATGTTAACATAAACACTTGATAGATTAATTGTAGGAATGGGCCGAGTGGTGTGGGAAACCACTTAATATTTGGGCTGGCATGATAGCGGGCCGCACCACAAGGGTAACGGATCTGATTAAGTATGGGCCGAACATGTTTAATGGTTGGACTGGCAGTAATTGTGAATAAGACTATGCATGTATGTGTGATGTAAGTTTGAACTATTATATGTTAAGCAATGATCCGAAGGCACTAGGTGAATGGATTAACGGTCACGACTCAAACTATATATGTGCGTTACCTGTTCAATCAATGTGTTTTATGTGAACAATGAATACGTGAATTAATCGTACGTGTAACATGTGGTTCATGTGCACATAGAACTGACTGTTATCGGTAACCCTTTTAGGGCGTGTTTGTTCAACTGATAAACAAGATACTTAATCTTACCGAGCAAACCAAGGTGAGTTCACACTTTCCACAAGGCATGGGATTCCCAGGGGTTGGGAATGGGTAAATGATTGAAACTGAAACTGCGTGATTCCCTGGTTTGGAACACGTACACACCCTCTTTATTGAAGGGTGACAACACGTGATAAGGATATAACTGGAACCTGCGTAATCTCCTGGTTTGGGGATTACGTACACACCCTCTTATTTGAAGGGTGACAACACAGATACTAGACCAAAACTCTCTATCATGAAGTCCCTCCTTTTATATCGACTTAATCGCCGGGCCAATGGCGAGCGGGTCATTAGTTAGATAGCGCTATTTAGGTTTGACAAGCCTCACACCGTGCCGCAGAGGACGGGCGTGAACTAATGGATCTGGGCACGTCAATGATGATAGACATTGACGCTAGGGCACCAACTTACTTTAGTCAGTGGTCGATATGGTAAACAGGTCTAGTGGTTCACATGGGGAAGCCCCCACCAACTATGGATATGTTTGGGAAACAGGGTAAACTGGTTAATCATATTTTCAACTATGGGGTAAACCCCACGGCAAGTAAGCCAGCTAAAGAAAAACTATGTTTTTGAAACAACTTAAAACGAACACCCAACCGTGAACTCGCTCAACTTTGTTGTTGATTTGTTGTTACATGCCTTGCAGGTCGTTAGATACTTTTGGAGCTTGCACGAGGAGGCGTGGACGTTGTGGGACATGGATAGTCTTATGCCATGTTAAACAGTTGATATATTTGAACTTACACTTTGTTTTAAACATTTTGCTTCCGCTTACAACTTAAATTACGTTTTGTTTGGACACCAATTATATTGTGTTGGGTTTTGTTTTTATTTACATACGATGTTCAATATGATTGGTGGCTTGATCTTGGTCAGTCACGCCTCCAAGCGGTGATACTCCGCAGGTGGATTTGGGGGTGTGACAATTGTATCCTTGCTGACTCAAACTACTGGGGTGAGGGTAACGTCACCTTCAAAAGAGGGGCTTACTACAATAACTAAGATAATCTCTTAATTATGTGCAAAAGTGCGGAAATAATCAAAGGTTACATTAGATACGAGTCGGAACCAAGTGATTCATCTTGTCTATCTGTTTTTCTTTTTATTTTTATTTTCAGCATTTTAGTTAGTTTTTATTTTTCTTAGTTAAAACATTTTTCTAAACTTTTTGATTTCATTAGACGTTGAGGATAAACCGGTACTAAAAGCTCTTGTGTCCTTGGACGACCTCGGTATCTTACCAACACTATACTACGCTCACGATGGGTGCACTTGCCCATATGTGTGTCTAGTGTTAGTAAATATCGTGTTTTATAAATTTAAAACTTGACTAAAAAGTGTTAAAGGGGCTTAAAATATACACCTAATAAATATAACACTAGAATACGCATCAGTAACAACGCGATTTGGGTAATTGTAGATCGATTATCGAAATCAGTTCATTTTCTACCCATAAAGGAAACCTTTAGCATGGAAAGATTAGCAAAGTTGTACATAGACGAGGTAGTATCCTTACATGGAGTCCCACTCTCCATTGTATCAGACAGGGATAGTCGTTTCACTTCACATTTTTGGACAAGTTTTCTAGAAGCAATGGGGACCCGGTGACGTGTGCGTATATATACATAATTTTGCAATGAAATTACACACGATTCGGTTTTAAATTTATAAAAGTGATTATTACTTTAACATCAAAACACACACGAAAGAGGCAAGTGTACCCCGTCATATATGTAGTAAAGTATCAGTAAGAACCAAGTATCGATCCAAGGAAATGGGCGGAGGAATAATACTAGACCTTTGTCACTAAACTACCGGCAAAAACATAAGTTGTTTGATTTTTAATAAACTAAAGTAAACATAAACAACTACTTATAAAAACATAATAGATTTCAAATATGAAAATAGATAAATAGCCTTGCTTAATACACAACCAAAGCATGTCAACTAAGTCGGTTTTGGCACTAGAAGCATTTGATCAATTCTCCAATTTTAAGACAATTAGTATCCCTTTCGGGAATCCTAACATGACAATCATTCGGAAAGTTAAAACGATAAACACACTTTAACCACCTAAAATTGTTCTTTAACGTGCAATTGATAAATGTCTATGAAAATCTCTTAAAAATAAGTTAGTCATTCGTTAGGAGTTTTCTAACCTCACTTAAACAAGGAAAGCGACACCGATAAACACAATGCAACCACCGAGACATGCATAAACTAGATTAAATCACAACCGAGTTCATTTTACAAATCTTGCACATAAATTCACCAAGATAGCAATTTTGGCCTAAACTACTAACTAAGCTAACAAATCATGGCAAGAATTTATAACGACACCATTTAACCCGTTAAGGTCCTTACGTGATGGCAAGCTTTCTTGATTAACAATAATTACATTTTATTAAACCACTAACCATTTCTAGTATCATGGTGCACACATTTTAACCAAGCTAAACTAGTTAACCAAGTTTAAAGTTTACTAATACAAGATTAATTAAGCTTCATTTTTCAACTATCTTAACTAACCAAATACCAATCATCCAACACAATTACTTATAATCAAGAAATCAATATCAATAACAAGGTTGCAAACTAATCATCAAAGATTAACATAGAAAATACTTCCAAATGTCATTACAAACAAAGATTAACATACTAATGGTTATAATCAAGCAAGGGATTGTTGTGTTTTTGCCCAAAGGCTACAATAATACATAAACATTAATCTAAATGCTTGAAAGATTAACAAAATCATGGAAAGATTAGAAAACCAAACCATAAACAAGCTTAAGATTAAGAATCTGGAAGATAACGAAGCTAATCGGCACAATGTGGCTTGAATCCGGGTGAAAGCAGAAGCCTCCGGAGCCTGAAAATCGCCAGAATCGCTTCCAAAAATGTCCAGTCTTCCGAGCAGAATGTTTCTGCAAGTTTTTATATAGTTTCGATTTCTCACGGTCGTACGTCCTGTTGCACGACCGTTCACTTTATGAATTATTGGAGGTATGGTGCACCATACTGCATGACGTTATCAGATCTTGACCAGTCGTAGGTCTCGCATGACCGTTCTTCAGATCGCACGATCGTGCGTTTTCGGGTTCTTGTTGCACGGACTGCTGCACTGGTGGTGCATTGCCGGGCTTTGGCTGATCATCGAATCCGCACGGGGTGCAATCAGACGCACGCCCGTGCATTACCGGGATATGCTTGCACGCTGAGTCGCACAGTCGTTCATTGCCGGGCTGGTCTTGTTATGTCGGATATGCACGGTTGTTCCTCAGACCGCACGACTGTTCCATTCGCCCAGGTCAGAATTCCAACAGAATGTTCGCAGCTTTGTCGTTTCATCCGGAAAGTCCTCGTTTTCACTATCATCTTGTCTGGTATGCTGTTTTAGGCCTGTAAACAAAAGTATACATGATTAAGTATCAGAATGACGATTTTACGGCCGAAAACGCATAAAATGGGGATAAAATGGGGGACTAAAATATGTGTAAATTAGCAAATATCAAATCTCCCCACACTTGAACCTTGCTTGTCCTCAAGCAAGCTAAACTAAAATGCAATAAAAGATAGAATCAAACAAGAACGATAATTTACACACTATTTTATTGAAAAAAAAAACTACAAACGGTTAGCCGGTTTTTCGAAAGACAACATCAAATGAATCAAACCCAAACAAGCATATGCAAATATATGGTGATAACCAAAAAGCCGTGACTTCACTTTCAATTGACTTAACATGCTAATCTTCACACAACTCACATTGTTCACACACACTCGGTTTTATTTGTGAAACATACATAAAATGTGTATGTGCAAACACTCAATGCCTCGTCAATGAAATGTGTAATATCATAAGCTTGTCATAAGATCTCGTCTCCACCAACTAACATGCGAAAAAGTATAAATCAAGAGGTCTTTACGGGTTTTAACGTTAGGCTTGGGCGAAGGGTATGGAAATGGATGTTTAAAGTGGCGAAATGGTTAAAACTCGGTAGTTACGTTTAACAAGCGCAATACAACAAAACAATACATACAAACGCCTTAAAAAGGCGACTTATGCGACAACGAGCTCATAAACAAGATTTCAACATTTTATCATTCAAAATTGCTCGAATTTTGTCTACTTCACCCTATTTTAGGGTGTTTTATTTTCTGTTTTTTTATAGCATAAAAACTTGTTGGTGCATTCATCTGTCGTCTTCGTCTTATGTCGAGTTTTGGTTGCATTTCGGATATGTTAGCTTGAAAGTCATGTTAGCTTGAGATGTCTGATAGCTTGAACATGTCTGGTAGCTTGAAGATGTCTATTAGCTTGAAAGTGTCTGATAGCTTGAACGTGTCTGATAGCTTGAATGTGTATGTGTCATTTCAAGCTATCAAGCTAGCACTATATATAGGATTGTCATTTGTCATTTGAAGGGAACAAGGTAGAGAGACTAGATTCCATACCGAGGTGCTACCGGTGTGAAGACTGATTGTAATCGATAGTAAATCAATATAATCAGTGTTTAAAGTGATAGGCAAGCTGTTTCAACGTTCGTTTCTTAGTTTCCGCCTCTGAAACGGATTAAATCTCTTCTGAACGACTCGTTTGGGTCACAAAACGATCCTACAAGTGGTATCAGAGCTCAGGAGGAAGAGATCTTGCCAAAACAGCTTGTTTTCATCACTTTTTCTGACTTCTACACCTTCTTTCTTCAATTGAACGAGATTTCACGGTCCGAATTGGTTCAAATTTTCACAGTGGACTCGGAATTGGAAATAGACAAACCCTTGAAAGTTTTATGGTCAAATTCGGACTAAAAATGACAAAAACTTACTTGTTAGCTTGAAATCGTCTGACAGCTTCAAACAGCCTGGTAGCTTGAAATCGTCTGACAGCTTCAAACAGCCTGGTAGCTTGAAATCGTCTGACAGCTTCAAACAGCCTGGTAGCTTGAAACCGTCTGACAGCTTGAAACCGTCTGACAGCTTGAAACAGTCTGATCGCTTGAAACTGTCTGACTGCTTGAAACTGGTTTTTGTTTGAAAGTGTCTAAAAGTTTGAAAGTGGTGATTCAAGGAGATATAATCACGGGTAAAATGATTGATGACTAGGAAAACAATGATCTTAAAAGGTTAAATGATTGGTATCGAGGATATTTCAGTAGTTCCTATCAGAAATTGCCCAAAGAGGTTTGGAGTAAACGTTTCGAATGTTTTCTGAGTAAGGAAGATGAGAAATTGGATGATTTGGAAAAACGTTTTGATCGTTTGATTGACTATTTGAAAGAAAATCAAATAGTAATATCAGAAGCTGAAATGGTATCAAAGTTTGCTAATGGATTACCTGCTGAATGGGATGTTTTTTTGAAAAATCTGAGAGAAAATTCAAGTTTTTCAAAATTATCTCTGAATAAATTCATCATTAAACTGAAAAATCACAATTATGAAATTTATCAAAAGAAGAGAGATGTAATGGATAAAATGAAAATGAATTTAGATGAGTTGAATTTAGACGTGATAAATGAAATAAACAAAAGAATCAATGTTTGTTGGGCAGCAAAAAGAAATTTGATATATAATATGAAAAGAGGTTGTTATATTGATGATAATGAAAATCCTCTTGATTTCGTTAAAATCTTTGGTGCAGGTACTTATAAGATAGAGAAATAGCAAGTTCCAAAGAATGAAGAATCTATGAAGCTTGGATCTTCAAGTTCAGAATCAGTGTGCTCTAAATGTGACAACTTTAAGGCTGATAATGACAAACTCTTGAAAGATGCAGAAAGTTTGACATTGGAAGTCAAAAAGTTGAGGGATGAGAAGCAAGCTGATATTAACCAGATTCTTATGTTGCAGGAAAATTGTGAAAAGCTTAAATTTGACAATGTTAAACTGTTAAATGACTTGAACAGTTTAACATCAGAAAACAAAACTTTTGAAGAAAAAATTAAAAGTTTTGAAAATGAAAAATCAAAGATTGAAAAAGTTTTTCAAAGTCAAATAAAAATTTTAGAAGATGAGAGAGATTTGTTTGGTAAAAACAATCTTGAAAAACAAATTGCAATCAATTCTCATCTTGAAAAGATTATTCGACTTGAAAAGGAAGCAGAATGTGCTCAAAAGAAAATCAAAGAGTTAGAAGGTAAAATAAGGGAATGGGAAGAAAAATTGAAGGTTTTTGTGAATACTTCAGCTATTCCCTGCCCAAAACCTGTTAATTCAGTTCCAATAAGTGACAATGTCACAAACTTTGACAATGTCAAAGTTGAAGAATGTGATGAGAAATCTGATGATGAAAAAGATAAAAGTGAAAAACAAAAAATATTTTTGAAATTAAAAGAAAAGTTTCAAGAAATTGTTCCACAATCAACTGAAAAAGGGAGAATGCTCTAAGCAAAAACCTTTGAAGAAGAAAGTGGAACAAAAACAAAAAGAGAAAATTTTGAAAAATGTTCAAAAAGATAATAAAAGCTCATCAGATCAATCATCCAATCGCAATGAAAAATTACAAAAATCGAAAAATGAAAACTCTAAAATTGTTGGTAATAAGTGGTGCAGGTTTGACCACAGTGGTCAAAAGCCAAATCCAGCAAACAAGAGGAGCAAGGATTATCACCAAGCCAAACAGTGTTATAATCTGAATGTTTGGACTGAAAATGGTGATTGGTATGATAACAGAGTGTGTTACAGATGCGGCTATCAAGGACACATTGCTGTTAACTGCCAAAGTTGGAATTATGAGACGAGAAGATGCTTTAACTGCAACATCAGAGGTCACATTGCTAGAGATTGCTCAATGAGATCAATGAGAAGATCGAGGGCTGAATCTCAGAAGCAGATGAAGAAACCAGTCAATGTCATGCCCAAGGAACGGAAAGTTCAAGAACCTAAAGTTCAAGAAACGAAAGTGAAGCTTTCTCAGGGGCAGAAAGACAGACCGAGGAAGAAGAGGAAGAAGGCTAGAGAGTATCTAGAGAAGATCTTGTCCTCGGGTTCATCTGTTGCTAAAAATAAGAGTTCTGATGAATCAACTCACTCGATTGCAAAATCAAGCAAGACGAATTCATCAGATACAAATCTGAGGACGAAAGAAGTAAAGAAGAAGAAGAAAATGGTCGGCGATGAATCTGACGTGTCGAAGTCAGATAAGCCACCTTCAGGCGATGAACCTGACAGATTAAAGTCAGACACGCCATGTGCCGACAATGATTCTGGTACAGTAAAGCCAGAAGAGCCGGTAGTTGAGGTAAAAACTGAGAATTCAGGTTTAACAATAGATGATGCAAATTTTCCATCATTGTTGAACAAGAATTCAAAATCACCCAAGGCTGGTCAGGCTTGGGTGAATCTTTTCAAATAGAAAAACCTGACTTGCCGGAGATCCCAAGTTGGTAATCGTGGATCATGAATCGGCATCATTCTTTATCATGATTAATGTGTTTTTGAAAAGCAGGACTTGCCGGAACTCCCAGGTTTGTAAGCGAGGAGTAGGAATCGGCACCTTGAGAATTCAACCAACAGATGGTAAATTGGTTGAAAAGCAGGTTTAAGTTGTATGTTTGTGATTTTTACAAGTGGTTCAGAAGTTGAATTGGAATGATCTTACAAGTGGTAAATCAGGGACATTAAGTTGTATCTGATTTCCTACATATGATTGGTAAAACAATGTGATGATTTGATCCCCAATTTTACAAGTGGTAAAATCAACAAAACTTATTTTCCGGAAAAACCATTTTGATTAAAACAAACTTAAGTGTTTTGAGATCACAATGGGAAAATAGTTTGTTGTGAGGGGGAGTTCTGATTGTTTATGCCAGGTGAATGGAGAATTGATGCAATTCTCATCATGTTGTCACATTTCTTGTACAACTTGTTTTCAAATTTTCCCAGAAAATCAAAATTGAGACATATTTTGATTTTAGGGGGAGTAAAAATTTTATAAAAATTAGAAAATTTGAAAATGTCAAAAACATTAAAAAATGCAAAAATGAGTTTTGTTGTCAAAAAGAGGAAATGATAGTAGATCAGTTGGACTGTCACAGCATGCTAAAGAAATGAAGAGACAAAATGTGATAAACGGTCTCACTAAAGATGTGATGATAGGCTCAGCTAGACTAGTAGATTTGCGATAACGATACAAACCTAAAGCAAAAAGCCTAGTTCTAGTGGGAAACACGGTTGAAAGCATAGTACTTAGTTTTGTCCTTCTTGACTGTGTGCCTACTCAGTAATCGCTGATTGTCGAAAGACATAAAACTGGTTAAGTTTGTGAACTTTCACAACTTTGCTAAAAAGTCGCTGTGATTGTGCATTTCATTTTGCA
Source organism: Helianthus tuberosus (assembly GCA_030545235.1). Classification (NCBI taxonomy): domain Eukaryota; kingdom Viridiplantae; phylum Streptophyta; class Magnoliopsida; order Asterales; family Asteraceae; genus Helianthus; species Helianthus tuberosus. The sequence continues at coordinate 119,962,995 of CM060409.1, forward strand.
AAGACTTAAACTTGTTTTATTTCTTTATTTTGTTTAAGCATCGGACATCCTCTGCGTATACGTGAGTATCGACCTGGATGTTGTTGCCTAAACGTTCTGCTTTATTTTCTTTGGTGTTTCGTTTAAGCTTTGGACCTCCTCTGCGTATACGGGAGTATCGACCTGGTGGTTAAAGCCTAAACAACTTCAACTTGTTTTATTTTTCTTATTTTGTTTAAACATTGGACTTTCTCTGCGTATACGGAAGTATCGACCTGATTGTTAATGTTTAAACATTCTGCTTTGTTTTCGCACAAATCACAGTTGATAAAGTTTAAAGGCATTACTTCAGTCAGTGTATTGCATGATGAGGGGATATGCTGAGATCGTGGGGTCCATAAGAACTTAGTGCTATCTTAATATACCTTAAAGTATCGGTAAGCAGATAGAAAGTTTTTTAGATTGAGCTTAAGAGGACAAATATATCGTCAATCTACGTGAATCGTTTAGAGCTTAAAATGAAATAAAGCTTAACGGTGTTGGTGATTTGTCTAAAAAACTGATATGATCCTCTTACGCAAACTCACAAAAATATTGTTTGTAAATATTTCTTTACTGCATTCCTTTGTTATTAAAAAATCCAAAAAGATTTTAGTGTGTTTTAGCATAAATTTTGAAAAATACAAAAAGATTTTCGACAACTGATGTTGGAAAGCTGATATTCAAAATTTCAAGTGCTGAACAAGATGAACTGGTTTGGGTTTGTGTGTATTGAATTGAGAAATTTGTTTTGAAAAAGAAAAGTTTGATTAGTTAATCAAGATCATTAATTTGAACTTGATGTAACTATTGCTAGTAAGTTTTTCTTATTGATTTAAGTGAAAACTTATGTGGTGGTGAGAAAATTTGTGCAGGAAATGAGCTTAAACAAAGATAAAGCCAGGGATTGATCTCAAGGTGATAGCTAATTCCAGACAGCGATCCCATCATGATGAGAGGGGGAGTCTGATGAGGTTAGAGCCAAAGAAAAGATCCTGGTATATGCCAAGAAAGAAAAGAGACTGATAAAGACTGAAGATGCGAAGACTCGACACTTAAGACTCGTCAACATCTGAGGGGGAGTCTGTTGGTGCATTCATCTGTCGTCTTCGTCTTATGTCGAGTTTTGGTTGCATTTCGGATATGTTAGCTTGAAAGTCATGTTAGCTTGAAAGTCATGTTAGCTTGAGATGTCTGATAGCTTGAACATGTCTGGTAGCTTGAAGATGTCTGTTAGCTTGAAAGTGTCTGATAGCTTGAACGTGTCTGATAGCTTGAATGTCTATGTGTCATTTAAAGCTATCAAGCTAGCACTATATATAGGATTGTCATTTGTCATTTGAAGGGAACAAGGTAGAGAGACTAGATTCCATACCGAGGTGCTGCCGGTGTGAAGACTGATTGTAATCGATAGTAAATCAATATAATCAGTGTTTAAAGTGATAGGCAAGCTGTTTCAACGTCCGTTTCTTAGTTTCCGCCTCTGAAACGGATTAAATCTCTTCTGAACGACTCGTTTGGGTCACAAAACGATCCTACAAAACTAATGTATTTATACAATGAATAATAAACTATAACAAGCGCTAGTTAAACGATTATTTTGACCGAGTTTCAACACTAAAAGGTTTAAAACAAAAAAGGCTAAATTTGGCTAAGTGGGCGATTAAGTTGGGTAAACAAAGGGGAACGGGAAGGCTCGACATGGTTAAACCTAAAGGTAATGTAAGGTACACGGGAAACACAACACAAAGAACAAGGCTAACAACAAAGGGGTAATCTAAGTGCCTCTATCACTTCTACACAATTCCGCAAGTTCATGGTCTTAACAAGCATACTAGTGACAAGTTCTAAATTACACATGACATCCGGCTCACTCCTACTCCGAAATGAAAAATATATAACAATATCAAGGTTCAAACATGCTCACGTAACGGAAGGAATGGGTAAAAGTGTGAAAACTATCATGCAAGTCTTTCTTTGTTTGTCACGCTTTCCGGTTTTCTTTTTCAAAATATGAACAAATATATAACAATATCAAGGTTCAAACATGCTCACGTAACGGAAGGAATGGGTAAAAGTGTGAAAACTATCATGCAAGTCTTTCTTTGTTTGTCACGCTTTCCGGTTTTCTTTTTCAAAATTTATTTTGCTTGTCGAGTTTTTATCAAGTCCGAAGTTTTCTAAAACACAACTAACCGGTTTATTTACTAAAATATATACAGAATACAAATATTTTTGAATGATTTTTCTGTTTTTTTTTAGAGAGGACAAACAAAGTTAACCCCCTCCCCACACTTGAACTTCGCATTGTCCCCAATGCGAAACCCGAAATATAGAGAAAAAGGATAATAGTACTCCCCTCAAGATGATTTCTGATGAAACGAGACTTCCAAGCTGTATCTGTCATTTATTTTGCTTGTCGAGTTTTTATCAAGTCCGAAGTTTTCTAAAACACAACTAACCGGTTTATTTACTAAAATATATACAGAATACAAATATTTTTGAATGATTTTTCTGTTTTTTTTAGAGAGGACAAACAAAGTTAACAAAGTTAACCCCCTCCCCACACTTGAACTTCGCATTGTCCCCAATGCGAAACCCGAAATATAGAGAAAAAGGATAATAGTACTCCCCTCAAGATGATTTCTGATGAAACGAGACTTCCAAGCTGTATCTGTCATGTGCTCCGGTCAAAGACTTGATAGCCAAAATCTGCATGTACGTCACAAGGTACAACAAAACAGAACAGAAATAAAATAAACACAAATAAACCATAATGTACATAAATAGACGTACTAAAAATCCAAACAAAGACAAGAGAAACAAAGTAAAGTGTCTGAAAATAAAGTACATAACCGAGGGTGTTTGACATAACAACCAAAATAAACACCCGAAATAAACAAAGTACGGAAATAATAAAACCACAAACGATCGACTCCACCGTCTCCTACTCGTCGTCACCAGCATCATCTCTCATGAAGGACGGGCCCGCATCTCCATAACCAGGTGGGTTCCAGGGTGGGAACTGTGGAGGATGCTGAAAGTAGTCGGGATAGGCATGATGCATCTCCCCGAACAGGTATGAGAACCCAGCACTCACCCCCTGGTACAAGCTGTCTTGGTTCGTCCTGATCTGATCCTGAGTAGCCCTGATCTGGTCCTGACTAGCCCTGATATGGTCCTGACTAGTCCTAATCTGGTCAATATAAATCCGATGCTGCTCCTGCGTAACTAACATATGTTGGAACTGCTGGTAAAACTCAGGCCAGTCCTGGAGCTGGTGGTATGCATGATGCTGCGGTAAATGTGGTGGTGTCTGTGGTATGTGCTGCTCGTGCTGATGCTCCTCATCATGCATCTCCTCATCCTTGTCTTCCTCCTCAGTTGGAGGCAACGGGTCCCAGACCTCGTTGTTTAGACCCTTCAATCTATCCCCGCGATCCAACTCAGCAATCAACCCCATGGCTTTCAATGACCGAATATCAACATATACCCCTTCAGTCACCAGAGTGAGACTCGCAAGTACCTCATCAGTCATCAAGCCTAAGTTGTAGGCAATTTCAGTCACATATTGACCGCCGTGAATTTGACAGTTGGGTGTCCTCCCTGAGCACTTCACAAAATATTCAGCCATCCCTGCGGCTAGGTTGATGTGTACTCCATCAACCAGCGCATACAGAAAAATCGGATCGGGTGTTGGACAGTTCCCTAAACTGTCCATGCGGCCGCAAATGGTGTGGCTGAATACATGATGCATCACTCGATGCAAAGGGTCTCTCAATCGTGAAGCTTTAGACACTGTCGGGTCGTAAGGGTCACCAATTGTATTTTCAGCCCAAAACGCGGCCCGTGCTGCATCAGTTGGAAAGGTAAACTGCTCCGTGAAGAATTTGGAATCCATGTCTTCTCTTGTGTAAATTCCAAGCCTCCTACCCAATCGACCCACTGACCAAGTGTGCCATTGTCCACCCAACCTGAAAGTTATCCGCTCCTTGTAGCGGAATTTTGGCCTTCTATGAGCAATTGGTTTTTCGTAGGCATATGTGGAGAAGAACTCTATCGTTAGTTCAAGATAGATGGGACGGTTGATATCGATAAGACGCGAAAGTGGGATAGTGAGCATATGTTTAAGTCGCTCATTCTGATTTAAATCCCTCATAACCTCCCAATCCAGCCTCCGGGGGACTCCGAATTGCCCTCGCCTTCTCCATAAGGCGTCACGTCTTGGGATACAAAGAGCTTCTCTTTCATCATTGGGGTTAAATTGCAAGAAAGGTTGATCTATCTGTAAGAGGAATAATGTTAGAATAGCGGGAACAGGAAAAATTTCATTCAAAAACAGCAGAACACGTACTTATGAAGATTCTGTTATACTGATCTGGGCCTGTCGCACGGACGTGCGACGAGACGCACGGTCGCGCGTCACCGAGAACGAGCAAAGGTGGCCAGAATTTGTCGCATTTGCACGGCGTGCAGTCAATCGCACCACCGTGCATCATCGGACCGACCTGAAATCCATCGTGAACAGCCGGCAAGGCACGACCGTTCCATACGAGGAACGTCCATGCAACTCGTTTATCTGCAGATTTCTAACCCCGACTCTGAACAGTCTGATTTTTCAAAAATCAACAAGTTTTTATGCAAAACAGGGGGCATAGAATCAACCGGGTGTTCACGAGATATGAGATTCTTGCAAGGGCTAGGGTTTCGCTTGTATTTATGAAGGAACGTACCGTGCGAAGAAGTGTGTGAAACCGTGCGAAGAAACCGTACGATATGAGGTGAAATTGCTTTGGAACGGCCGTCTGCAGTTAGGGTTCACGAATGAGGGGAATGGCAGCAGATGGGGGTTTTTATAATGTGCAAATGACAAAATTGCCCCTGCCTCTCGCACGGTCGTTCGACCTATGGCACGGTCGTGCGTGACCGACATCGCTCAGACCCAGCACGCTGTTCTCGGAGATGCACCGGGGGTGCGACTCATCGTGCCAGCCATCTCGCAAAAGTACGGTCGTGCGATGCGTGGCATGGTCGTGCAACAGCTGTAGATCAGTTTTTTCTGCAGAAGCTATTTCCAGCAACTGTTTTGGCCGTTTTTCGCCATTTTTTCGACACGCAAACTGTTTAATCAATATCGCAACATAGAACCTTCGCCCGGCACGTATAAAAATTGTACAAACTAACGTAAACTACCAAACATACCTAAATTACGCTAAAACTAGAAAAACACAAAAAAGACGATATTACCCCTAAAGCGTAAAATACGCTCTTGCTACATTTTTAATCTGCGAGTCAGTAGCGTAGACTCTCTCCTCCCCACACTTATGATGTGTGCGGGGTTTGGAGCTCGATGACCTCCACCGCCGACTCTATCGGCCCGGCAACGTACAACTTCAACCGGTGACCATTCACCTTGAATGTAACGCCATCTGCGTTCTCTATTGCAACAGTACCATACGGAAATACTTCCTTTACTGTGTATGGTCCTGTCCAACGTGAATGAAGCTTCCCTGAAAATAAGCGCAGTCGTGAATTGTAAAGAAGAACAAGATCACCCGCTTGGAATTCTTTGTGGTCCTTCAAGCGTTTGTCGTGAAATTTCTTCGTGCGCTCTTTGTAGAGGACGGAGCTCTCATAAGCTTGTTGTCGCAGTTCCTCCAATTCATGAATCTGGAGAAACCGGGCTTCACCTCCGGTTTTCAAGTCCAGATTCGCGGTCTTCAAAGCCCACATAGCTTTATGCTCCAACTCTACCGGTAAATGGCATGCTTTTCCGTATACCAACCTAAAGGGAGTGGTCCTAATAGGGGTCTTATAAGCTGTACAGAATGCCCACAATGCCTCATCAAGTTTGTCCGACCACTCCTTGCGGTTTGCACCAACAGACCGCTCAAGGATGCGCTTTAGCCCTCGGTTAGTAACTTCCACCTGCCCGCTCGTCTACGGATGATAGGGCGTGGACAAACGGTGATGCACACCGTAACGGGACAAAGCCTTTTCAAGCTGTGTATTACAGAAATGAGTCCCTCTGTCACTAATAAGCGCTTTCGGAGCGCCAAATTGGGCGAACAAACTTTTCAAGAATCTCACGACCACCCTGGCGTCATTTGTGGGTAAGGCCTGTGCCTCCGCCCACTTTGATACATAGTCAACTGCGACCAGGATGTACTTGTTACCTCGTGAGGGGGTAAACGGTCCCATGAAGTCTATCCCCCAAATGTCAAAGACTTCACAAACTTGTATCCAGTTCTGAGGCATTTCATCATGTGCCGAAATATTTGTCGCCCTTTGGCAGGCATCGCACGCTTTTACCCAACTCTGCGCATCACAAAAAATAGTCGGCCAATAAAACCCGGAATCCAACACCTTCTTGGCGGTGAAGTTGGCTCCATGGTGGCCTCCGGTCGGTCCCTCGTGACAATGGCGCAGAATATCGGTCGCCTCTTTCCCTGATACACATCTTCTGATCACCTGATCAGCACCCACTTTGAATAAGAAAGGATCGTCCCAAATGTAGTGCTTGATATCTGAAAAGAATTTCCTCTTTTGTTGGTGAGTCAACCCTTTAATCAGAATTCTGCAAGCAAGGTAGTTCGCAAAGTCGGATAACCAAGGCGACTCATCGCATATCTCAATACCCATCAAAGACTCCTGTGGGAAATTGTCATTGATTGAATCCCAACGCGCGTCTTTCAACTCCAAAGATGGCGGATCTTCAACCGACGGTTTTGCTTTCTCTTCTTCTACATGGACAATTTCAAGAAATCTCTCCGGACTCTGGGAACCATCGTCACCAATCTGATAGACTGGCTGCTCGAAATCGTGGCCCTCCTGCGTAATGCCAATAAGGTACCCACACGACAGACGTGTGTCTGAATCAATCTCGTCAACAGTACCTTGAAAACGAGAGCACACACATGCATCGACAATGTCGACATAATAAAGCATGTCATCGTGACTTTGCAGATGTTGCATCGATCTTTTGATATCGAATGTCACGTGCTCATCATTCACTCGGAGCGTGATTTGGCCAGCTGCCACATCAACAATCGTCCTCGTAGTATTGAGGAACGGGCGTCCAAGTATCAAAGGTACTCTTGAATCCTCGTCCATGTCAAGAATAACAAAATCCACGGGGAAAACAAATTTATCGATTTTTACAAGCATGTTTTCCACAAATCCACGCGGATACTTGATTGAACGGTCTGCCAACCGAATTCTCATTCTAGTAGGTGACGGCTCACCCAGATCCAGTTTAGTAAAAACCTTATATGGCATAAGGTTGATACGCGCTCCCAAGTCAGCCAATGCATGGCTAACAGACATGTTTCCAATCAAACACGGGAGCATAAAACTACCCGGATCTCCCATTTTCATGGGCAGACGGTTTTGTAGAATGACAGAACAAGTTTCATTCATCACCACACATGATATATCCTCGAGCTTCTGTTTATTCAAGAGGATATCCTTAAGGAATTTCGCATACTTTGGCATCTGGGCCAAGGCTTCAACAAACGGTATATTAATGTGTAGTTGCTTGAACAACTCAAGGAACTTACCATATTGTTCTTCGTTCTTCTGCTTCTTCAGCCTGCCTGGATAAGGTATTGGAGGAGTGTAATCTTTGACCGGCTCCTGGACTTGTGCTGTACTTGCTGGGCGTAGCCTGGCTTGCACCTCGTCCGGTGTGTCAGTCGGGACCGCTTCAGTGATCGGTGATGAGTCCGATATGACGGGTCCGCTAGTCTTTCCACTCCTGGTCATGACAGCATTCACATCCCTGTGCCCGCCCGGGTTTGGTTCTGTATTGCCCGGAAGACCACCTAGGGTCCTTTTAGACATCATCTGTGCCAGCTGACCAACCTGATTCTCGATATTTTGAATCGAGGCTTTGTGACTCCTCATTTCTCCCTTGTGGGAAAGAAAATGATCCTCGCTCTGTTGGTAGCGTTTTTCAGCCAACTGATTCGCACTCGAGGAGCTAGTAAGAAGCTGAGCCATCATATCCTCCAGCTTGGAACTAGACTGAGGGGCCTGCTGCTGGGAGCTACTCCCAGTGCCCTGATTCTGATACGAATATGGACGCTGCTGGTAAGGTTGGTTGTATTGCTGGAACTACTGACCCTGACCCTGTTGCGGTGCTAGAGCGCGCTGAGTGAACCCCAATGGGTTTTGATTACCTATATTCGCTCGCCACCCAAAATTTGGGTGATTTCTCCAACCGGGATTATAGGTGTTGCTGTAGGGATTGTTCTGCGGCCTCACCATATTACTCACAAAATCTACTTCTTCGTGGCCCTCATATACGACTCCCTGAAAGCACGCACCAGGCTCATGTGACACTCCACACTGGTCACATCCCGAACCAGCTTGTGCGATCATCTGGGACTTATCGAATTTTGCTGCAAGAGCCGAGATTTATGCAGTAATGGCCGTGTAGTCATCCACTGCGTGTACTCCTGCGCGAGATGCTGATGATAATGATGATGCTGCCCAGCCTCTATCTCCTTCCCGACGCGAGCTGGATTTCAACGCAGTTTTTTCTATGATATCATACGCTTCAGTCGGCGTCTTAGTTCCTAGATCGCCTCCTGAGTTCACGTCTAATCGCTCCTGCGTGTGGTAACTGAGCCCCTGATAAAACGTCAAGACCAGCTGTCTCTTGGAGAAGGCATGATGTGGCACATGTATCAACAGATCTTTAAATCTCTCCCAGGTTGCGTGCAACGACTCTCCCTCGTCCTGGCGAAAGGAAACAATCCGGTTCCGTAGCTTGTTTGTTTTCTCAGGTGGAAAATATTTCAGCATAAACTGCTCCACCAACTGATTCCAGGTCCTGATGGACCCGACTGGAAGTGACATAAGCCAAGCTCTAGCTTTGTCACGCAACGAGAAAGGAAACAATCTCAACCGAATTGCATCCTCCGAAACATCTCTGATCTTGAATGTGGAACAAACTTCGAGAAAAGCCGCTATATGTCGTCCGGGATCCTCATGCTCACGCCCGTCAAACTGCATTGAATTCTGCACCATATTAATAATACTATATTTAATTTCAAAAACAGGTGCATCTATAGTAGGTCGTATGATACTAGATTCCAGGCCTGCCCTTCCGGGCTGATTCGTCTCATTCAAAGGTCGCTCATCGTCCGCCATGGTTCTGTCTCCTGCTGCCCCTGAGCCCTCGGCTTCAGCGGGTACTACCGGCTTCGGCTCGCCACCTGCGAGCAGTAGCCCAACCGCACGACATCTCGCGCGAAGACGTCTCCTCAGATCGCGTTCAGGCTCGTCTGACGGTTCAACAACTTCTGGAGCGGGGGTCGAGAACATCAACCTGCAAACGAAAAATTGACACAATGAATATTTTTATTAATATAATAATGCTATTATAATTTGTTTTTTGGCTGCAAAGAAACAGAATATTATTTAAAATGGGCTGAAAATTTTATAAAAATCCGAAAATGGGCCCGAAATTTTATAAAAATTAAAGCAATAAATATAATCGAATCGGCTAGTGTAAAAATGACTTTTAGGAGCCGGAAACTAAAAGAATAAATGAATAAATAAATCCGGATTAAATAAATAAATGGAACAAAAATCTACAAGTGTACAAAATATTCCCCGAAAACGAATAAATCGAAATAAAAGCAAGAAATATTAACAAATAAAAAAACAAATAAATAATCAAGTAAGTATACTGTTAGTGAAGTATGTCTATCGCCTCCGTCATCTCAAGACCGTAGCTGAAACATTTTAAATCTAGCCTTATATTGTAATATCTAGAGTAAAAGGCAAAGTGGCAATATTGTAAATAATTCCTCGATGATGTAAATAATATCCAGAAGTGACATAGTTCACGATGATGTTCTTCTAGTAATTCCTCGATCCGGCGAATATTATTCAAATGTTGCAAAAGACAAAACATATGTAAAAAGGCTGGATAAAATCATTAGAGATGCTAAGACAACAAAGTTGAGGAAGAGGAATGAAGAACGAATGAAGAAGAATGTTGAAGAGATGGTAAACAATCTGAAGAAAGCTGCTGAAGAGGTTAAAGCAGAAGCAGTTAAAGAAGAAGTTGTGAAGATTGTTGAAGAAGTGAAAGAAGAAGTGGTGGTGAATGTGGAAGTTATGAAAGAAGCTGTTACTGAAGAACAGCAGGTTGGAGAAATTGAAAAGAAGATTGAAAGTTTGGATGAAGTGAAGGATGAGAATTTGAAGGTTGCTGGTGATGTTGGTGTTGATATTGAAGCTATTGATCAGAAGCAGACAAAAGTTGATGCAAACACCGAAGTGCCAATCACTGAGGTAAATTCTGATTCTGAAATTCAAATTAAAAACGTTGAACAGTGCAAGAAATGCATGGAACCATGAAGTGCTTGTACTAAAAAAGAAGAAAAGTTCAGAACAAGAGATCTTGAATTCACAAAAATTGAAACTGTTTTTAAAAGTAAATACAAAGAAATGTTTGAAAATGAAAAAGTTTTAAAAGAAAATAATGAAACACTTTCAGAAAAATGTAAAAAATTAGAAAATGAAAATGAAGTTTTGAAAGAAAATGTTTCGAAAATGAAAGAATAATGTTCTCAAAAAGAAAATGTTTGTCAGGAAATGAAGAAAGAATATGATTCAATAAAATTAGCTTATCACATTACAAAAGAATCATTTGAAAAAGTAAAAAGTGAAATGAAACTTGTTCAATCAAGATTGAAATACTGTTCTGAAACATCAAATGAACTAAAACGAATGTATGAAATAAAACAACAAGTTGTAAATTCTTATATTGAAGATGTTGCTAAACTTAAGCGTAAGATCGCTGATTTAGAACAGGATAACAATAAGTTAAAGAGTTATCACGTGTCGTCATATGTGCTTGAACGAATTTTCAATATAAAACCGGGAGATGGTGAGTCTGAGCAAAACAAGAAAGGAATTGGTTCAGAATTTCATCAAGTTCCACCACCTGGAAAATTTGCATTTTATGATGATGAAAAGGTCGAAAAAGCTTTCAACATGGTAGACCAATTGCCAGACAATATTGACATAACCTATTCCAAATATGATGATTCTCATGATTCAGAGGTGGTAGGTAAAGTCGTTGAAAGTGTGTTGAAAGAAGAGTCGGTTGATACAGGTAAATCTGAATCACAGGATGAAAATGAAGGTAATTTTCATGATGGATATTTGAAAAACTCAAAATCCGAGAAAAATTTGAATGAAGATTCAAAAGGATTGGTTTATACCATGATTGGATCGGACAAATTATTCTTAGATGTTGTTTTCCCGATTCAGAATGTGATATCAGAAAAGGTTGATAAAGTTTTCAAAATGGTTGAGATTGAAAAATCTGAAATTCAAAAGTTTGCTGGAAAAGGTCACAAAACTTTTTATAACAAACCTGGTTACAAGAAGAAAAACATGAAGGCTGGGTTGGGTTATAAGAAGAAACAAAGTTGGAAAAGAAATGAAAGTCCAAATTATCAGACAAAGATGAATTTTGTTCAAGGAAAAAGTTTTGAAGAAGAGGAAAAACTCAAATTTAAACAACAGTCTAATGAAGAGTTCTGTGGTCAAAAGAAAAGACAACAACAACAGGTCAAGGATGTGTCCAAGAGAACATGTTTCAAATATGATCAAACAGGACATCTTGCACGCAAGTGTCCAAATCTGAAACCTGTTGATGTTGAGACGAAAAAGAAGTCTGTTTATGTTGAAAAACAGAAATCTGAAGTTGTGACTCAGAAGTCAACCAAGTTTGATTCTAAGCAAACTTGGAAGCCGAAAATGTCAAAGGCTGACTCACAACAAACATGGAAACCAGTGACGTCCAGACTTAGAACAACACAAAGTTGGATAAACACGGTTGATGTGACAAAACCACAAGAGTTTTGGAAACCAAAAGTTGTTGTTCAAAATCAAAATGTTCAAAAAGATCCACATTTTTACAAAAGAGAGACTCCAAAAGGTCAAACTTTGAGTGTTAAGAAACAAGTGACTTCGGTGAAAGATGAGAAAGTTGAAGTCAAAGTTGAAAAAGTCTTTGTTCAGAATGACAAAGATTTTCTGAAGTTAAATGATACATATTGTGTTGAAATGCCTAAGGTCAAACAGACCTGGGCTAAATTGTTCAAGTAATCAAGTATTTTGAATGTGCAGGTGCTTCTGAAGAATTCTGAAAATCAACAAGAGGAGTGTCGAAGCAGCCTGGCACGAGATGAGAAGGCTGCTGAACCCTGGTTTGGTTGAACAGGGAGTTTATTTGTTTTCTGTACATAAATAAACAATATTTCAAAACCCTAAAAATTGAAAATTTAAAAACCAAAAATATGTTTTTATTTTGTTAAAATCTGAAAAATCAAAAATATGTTTGTTTTTAAATTTGTCAAAAAAAAAAAAAACCAAAAATTCAAAAATATGTTGAGTAAATACGCCGAAACCCTCACGGCTGAACAAACATGATTAATTTCACAAGATTGAAAAACGGTTTTCAAACTGTCGAAAATCAATGGGTTGTAAATCATGGGGGTACATTATATTTTCTGCAAAACAGGGCATGAAAAGCAGAAAATGGATGGCGAGACAAAGCTATCAGTATCAGGTTGTCAAATTTTTTAAATGATTTTGCATTTTAGGGGGAGTAATTTTGTCAGAAAATCCGAAAATCCAAAAACATTTGAAAATGACAAAAACATGATAAAAACCTATTGGCAAAAAGACAAAAACATTAAAAAATGAAAATGAGTTTTTGTGTAAAAAGAGGAAATGATAGTACATCAGTAGACAGTTACAGTACGCTAAAGAATTGGAAAGTCAAAATGTGTTAAACGATCTCACCGTGGATGTGTCGGTAGATTTTTATACATTTAGTAAACTTTTTCGGGATATAAACATAAATTCAAACTTGCTTATTTCGTGGGGAACACTACTTGGATATATAGGTAACCCCTGAAATCTCGTTTGAAGGACCCCTCTTTCTGAAATACTAGGTCTTTATACTCAGTGATATCTGGGGTATTATCCCGGGACTTCTGATTTTGCGGAAGCAATGGCCTAGTCCCCGGAGAATACTTTACCGCTTGCTTGAAATATAGCGCCGCCCTCAGCATAAAATGATGAGACAATAAAATTGCTAATCAATGCGGTTGTAAAAAAAGATCCTCTAAAGGGGACATACCTAAAGTCAAACCTGAGTTCTCTGCTAAACGGAAGTTCTGACCTGAGCTCGTATGGTTTCATAATTTATTCCCCTTACAGATATCATCTAGGTATACTCACCTGTAAGACTGAATATTGGGATCTGGATACGGGAGTATATTCAAGAGGTGGGACACATGAATAAGTTTAAGTTTTTAATATACCTAATTCGTATCCTGAATCAGTTGAAATTTGTGTGAAAATTTAAGTGGATCAGTATATCGACAATCTAAGTGAATTGTTTAATTCTTAATGTGTAACTAAGCTCAACGGTACTTGTGACTTGTTAGAAACTGATATGAGCCACTGACGCAAACTCAAACAAAAATATTCTCTGTAAATATGTTTGTAAATATTTCTTTATTGCTTTATGTTTCAGAAAATTCAAAAAGATTTTGATTCTGTTTTATTTTCGACAACCGATGTCTGGATGCTGAGTTTCAAAATCTAAATATGCTGATCGTGTTTCTGAAAATAAACAAGTTCATTAATTTGAAACTTGAAGTTTTTAAATTCAAAAATCAAAAACAGTTTGTGATATCTCCAAGGTCATTAATTTGGACTTGGATGATTAATTGTGAGGGATTTGGATGCTCATATTGTTAAAATCTATTGAAAAGAGCCAGTTTCCGATTTTGTTCGCTAAAACTGCCAAATCTTTAAAGTTTGTTGATAGGGGGAGAGATTCAAGTAATCCTGGATATATTCATATTATTATACCTTTAGAGCCAGGATCTTGATTTAGAAAGTTTAAAAGAGCCAGGTCACAATTTCTGGACAATTAAATGTTCAAAATGTTTGTACTTATAAATGTATGAGTGTTGCAGATGTTGTACCAGACTACGATCCCGACAGCCGAGTCTAAGGGGGAGTCTGAAGACGAGCTCAACGCAAGAGGAAGCGTGGATTCAATGAGCCAGGAAACTATCCTGAAGGAGCTTGTATACGAAAAGCCAGGTGTCGATCCCAAAAGCACGGAAGCTTGATGAAAGGGGGAGCCTGAAGAGTTTACCGAAAGGGGGAGCTGAAGCTGAAAACAGATCCACTGGGATTCTGTTCGAACAAGAGGGAGTCTTCGTTGCTGAAAATGTGTTAAAGCTTCAAGAAGACTCAGATAGAGAGAAAAAAGTCAAGATGCTACGAGTTTGACTCAATGATTGAGATTGACTGCGGCAATATCCAAGGGGGAGTCTGTTAGTGCAGTATGTCTATCGCCTCCGTCATCTCAAGACCGTAGCTGAAACATTTTAAATCTAGCCTTATATTGTAATATCTAGAGTAAAAGGCAAGGTGGCAATATTGATTGTAAATAAGAGGAAAGCTCTTATAAGCCTTGGCCTATAAATAGATGTGTTAGGGTTAGAGTTTAGAACTTTTTGCCATTTGCTACATTTGAGGAGATTGGAGCTAGAGAGAGAAAGTAGAGAGAGAAAGGCAAAAGGTGATTCATGTGACTTGTAACTTTTCAAATCTATCAATCGAATCACAGATTAGAGTACGTCTCGTGTGTTCGGTCACGCACGTTCACGGATTCCGCACGTCAAACGTGTCACACGCAATCGTTATGGAGTCAAAACCGGTCCTAACAAGTGGTATCAGAGCAGGAGCTCGATTGCACGGATCAAACACACAATTACGCATTTGAATTCAGCAGATTCAGATCGAAATTTCACTCAGATTTGTCAAAATTATTCACCTTTTCATTTCTTCACGTTTTTATCTGAAAAACGCAAAATTAAACAGGATTTTACGGATAAAAATTGCTAAAATTTGGATATGTTGTGCGAAAACAATTGATCTATAAGCCTATAAATTTTCAGAACTCAATTCGAAGCCGTTTAAGAGAAATTTAGAAATTTGTGGTTCGAAGTTTGTTGAAATATGTTGAACGTTGCTGCTGTTGTTCTTGATGTTCACCGGTCGGATAGCAATTCGACCGGATGACCATCCGACTCTAGTTCCATTTCATTAATTTGTTGACTTGTTGACTGGCTACCCGCACAGATAGCAATTCGACTCAAGATTCCTTCTTTGTAATTCATTTAAAGTTGTTTGACCAAGTTGACTGCGTCAGATAGCAATTCGTGTCATATCATATCATTAATAGTGTTGACCTGTTGACTACCACTCGGTCGGATAGCAATTCGAGACACCTGCAATTCATTTAAAAGACTTTGACTTCTGTTGACCTATCCAGTCGAATTACTATCCGGTCGAATTGCTATCCGGTCGGATAGCAATTCGTGTCAAAACACATCACTTGTTCATACCACTTAGTCAACATGTTCAGTCAAGATTTCAGTCAACATGTTCTTGTGATCTGATTTATCATATTGTCTGCCATTACTAAATTGAGGACAAATAAAAATAAATTGAATTTAGTATTGCACGTGATTTCTTTCAGTCTTGCATGTTCATTAATTGATTAACGGCAATTGATAATAATTCATGTGATGTACTAGAATTGATAAGAATTTTGCATGTGTAGTTGATAAGTTGTCGGCCATTACTATTGAATGTTGTTGATAAGAGTGAGCACATGCATGACATTTAATTGAGTATTTAGATAGCATCAAGATTGTCGGCCATTTAATTGTTAAAATCAGAATTTCACGTGAATAAATGATGTTATCAGTTTGCATGTGAAAGTGTTGAATTTAGTCAAGTTTCATTGTTGAGGTCAAAAAGTCAATACGCTATCCGGTCGGACAACACACTCACTTTCAACATAATAGTTTGTCGTCTTGTGCCATTGATTGAAGTACTACTCGGTCGAACAGCCATTCAAGCTAGTGCTTTGACAAGTCAATACGCTACGCGGTCGAACAGCCACCCGAACGGACAGCGTTGTCACGCGATTATTGTCACTGTTGACCTTTGTTGACTCACTCGTTCGAGTATTTGTACGATCAAGTTGTTTGATAGTAATTGAACTAATCTTGTTTGTTTATATTCAGGTGATTAAAAAGGTGCTTGTAAATCGAGAAGATCACATCATGGCTGAAGAATTTTTAACACTTTCTACAACGCGTTTACCTCGGATACAATGGATGCTTCAGAGGTTACACCTAAAGCGATAACTAAAACAATCAAAGACAACATCAAACATGACAACTTTTATGGAACCTATTCAAAACCTCCAAAGCTAGATAACATTGAAGATTATGTATGGTGGAAGGAGAGATTTGTCAATTGGACGAAGGCATATGCACATGAGAGTTGGTTTTGTTTGAAGTTTGGATATGCTAACCCAACAAATGACAAAGGAGAAGAAATTCTGATTAAAGATTTTTCAGAGGAAGACAAAAAGAATTTTTCATATGAACAGAAGATAATTGCTTTGATTCAGCAATCAGTTCGAGATGACATTTTTTCATTGTTAATACATGATGGGTCATCGCAGTCTGTGTGGAAAGCTTTAAAGGCAAAAGCTAAGGGGGGGTAAACAAATTCAGAAAAACAAAATCGCGTTATTGAAAACAGAATTTGATTTGTTTGACAGTTTAAAAGGAGAGACAGTGAGGCAAATGATTGAGAGATTTTGCCATCTAAAAATTGAACTTGAAAGGTTTAAAATTGTGAAAACTAGAGAAGAAATTGTTGATAAAGTAATCGAAGCGTTACCACGAGCTGATCAGTGGCAAACGTTTGTTTTTATCTTGAAAAATGATGATAAATTTGATACAATTTCTCTTGATGCATTGTTAGAAAAGATTGAGAGTCATGATCTGGAGCTACAAAAGCAAAACAAGATGAGTGGTTCATCGCATCATCAGAATGTTGGTCTATACTACAAAGGCAATGTACCTTCGGAGAAAGTTGCTAGTTCACCAAAGACAGCATTCAGTGGTGAAAAGATGAAAGAACCACAAACAACTTCATCAAGTTATCATTCTGGATATCATTCATCTTCAAAATCAAGTTCTAATGAAACTGAGGAAATACTGTGCAACATTGCTCTCAAACTGAAGAATTCTTCGTCGATGAGCATCAATGCAGCTAAACAACAAATGAGTTTTCTAGCATCTGTTCTGGAATCGTATGAAGGTCTTGTAGCCGGTAAAATTGGAAACTCAGAATTAACCAAAGAAGACTACGACCAGATTGATCCAGAAGAAATGGAGCTCATAGACATTCGTTGGTGTTTGGCAAGTTGCATTCGCAGAGTTCAAAGATATATGGAGATTACAGGGAAGCAATCATTGGGCGGTCCGTCAACGAAGCTTGGATTTGATAAGTCCAAGGTGACCTGCTTCAAATGTAAGCAGAAAGGTCATTTCAAGAGAGAATGCACTAATTCTGAAGCCGGAGGAAATGAACGTCCTTTCAATGATGATTATTATTGAAAGGCGATCTACCACCGAAGTAAAGAAGAGCCGAAAATGATCGAAGATAAACCCAGAGATAAGTCAAGAGCTTGTGCTGTCATCCATCATGATGAAGGGTTTGATTGGAGCCAGATTTGTCCAGAAGAAGATCGTTTGGAAAATATAGTTACAGCTCATGGCAGAAAACCATCGAAGAGTCAACATTATGTTTTTGTTGCTGAGATAAAAGAGAAAACTCGAGAAGAGATTTTGAAAGAAAAGACTGAAAGAGAAAGATTCATTGTGGGGTGCAGAATGGAGAAAATGCAAGAAGAATATGAGAATGTTGTTGCAAACGAAAGATGGGATAAACAGCAAGAATGTTTTGTCAACAAACAAGGTGAACCGGTTGTTCCCAGAAGTGACATAGTTCACGATGATGTTCTTCTAGTAATTCCTCAATCCGGCGAATATTATTCAAATGTTGCAAAAGACAAAACATATGTAAAAAGGCTGGATAAAATCATTAGAGATGCTATGACAACAAAGCTGAGGAAGAGGAATGAAGAACGAATGAAGAAGAATGTTGAAGAGATGGTAAACAATCTGAAGAAAGCTGCTGAAGAGGTTAAAGCAGAAGCAGTTAAAGAAGAAGTTGTGAAGATTGTTGAAGAAGTGAAAGAAGAAGTGGTGGTGAATGTGGAAGTTGTGAAAGAAGCTGTTACTGAAGAACAGCAGGTTGGAGAAATTGAAAAGAAGATTGAAAGTTTGGATGAAGTGAAGGATGAGAATTTGAAGGTTGCTGGTGATGTTGGTGTTGATATTGAAGCTGTTGATCAAAAGCAGACAAAAGTTGATGCAAACACCGAAGTGCCAATCACTGAGGTAAATTCTGATTCTGAAATTCAAATTAAAAACGTTGAACAGTGCAAGAAATGCATGGAACCATGCAGTGCTTGTACTAAAAAAGAAGAAAAGTTCAGAACAAGAGATCTTGAATTCACAAAAATTGAAACTGTTTTTAAAAGTAAATACAAAGAAATGTTTGAAAATGAAAAAGTTTTAAAAGAAAATAATGAAACACTTTCAGAAAAATGTAAAAAATTAGAAAAAGAAAATGAAGTTTTGAAAGAAAATGTTTCGAAAATGAAAGAATAATGTTCTCAAAAAGAAAATGTTTGTCAGGAAATGAAGAAAGAATATGATTCAATAAAATTAGCTTATCACATTACAAAAGAATCATTTGAAAAAGTAAAAAGTGAAATGAAACTTGTTCAATCAAGATTGAAATACTGTTCTGAAACATCAAATGAACTAAAACGAATGTATGAAATAAAACAACAAGTTGTAAATTCTTATATTGAAGATGTTGCTAAACTTAAGCGTAAGATCGCTGATTTAGAACAGGATAACAATAAGTTAAAGAGTTATCACGTGTCGTCATATGTGCTTGAACGAATTTTCAATATAAAACCGGGAGATGGTGAGTCTGAGCAAAACAAGAAAGGAATTGGTTCATAATTTCATCAAGTTCCACCACCTGGAAAATTTGCATTTTATGATGATGAAAAGGTCGAAAAAGCTTTCAACATGGTAGACCAATTGCCAGACAATATTGACATAACCTATTCCAAATATGATGATTCTCATGATTCAGAGGTGGTAGGTAAAGTCGTTGAAAGTGTGTTGAAAGAAGAGTCGGTTGATACAGGTAAATCTGAATCACAGGATGAAAATGAAGGTAATTTTCATGATGGATATTTGAAAAACTCAAAATCCGAGAAAAATTTGAATGAAGATTCAAAAGGATTGGTTTATACCATGATTGGATCGGACAAATTATTCTTAGATGTTGTTTTCCCGATTCAGAATGTGATATCAGAAAAGGTTGATAAAGTTTTCAAAATGGTTGAGATTGAAAAATCTGAAATTCAAAAGTTTGCTGGAAAAGGTCACAAAACTTTTTATAACAAACCTGGTTACAAGAAGAAAAACATGAAGGCTGGGTTGGGTTATAAGAAGAAACAAAGTTGGAAAAGAAATGAAAGTCCAAATTATCAGACAAAGATGAATTTTGTTCAAGGAAAAAGTTTTGAAGAAGAGGAAAAACTCAAATTTAAACAACAGTCTAATGAAGAGTTCTGTGGTCAAAAGAAAAGACAACAACAACAGGTCAAGGATGTGTCCAAGAGAACATGTTTCAAATATGATCAAACAGGACATCTTGCACGCAAGTGTCCAAATCTGAAACCTGTTGATGTTGAGACGAAAAAGAAGTCTGTTTATGTTGAAAAACAGAAATCTGAAGTTGTGACTCAGAAGTCAACCAAGTTTGATTCTAAGCAAACTTGGAAGCCGAAAATGTCAAAGGCTGACTCACAACAAACATGGAAACCAGTGACGTCCAGACTTAGAACAACACAAAGTTGGATAAACACGGTTGATGTGACAAAACCACAAGAGTTTTGGAAACCAAAAGTTGTTGTTCAAAATCAAAATGTTCAAAAAGATCCACATTTTTACAAAAGAGAGACTCCAAAAGGTCAAACTTTGAGTGTTAAGAAACAAGTGACTTCGGTGAAAGATGAGAAAGTTGAAGTCAAAGTTGAAAAAGTCTTTGTTCAGAATGACAAAGATTTTCTGAAGTTAAATGATACATATTGTGTTGAAATGCCTAAGGTCAAACAGACCTGGGCTAAATTGTTCAAGTAATCAAGTATTTTGAATGTGCAGGTGCTTCTGAAGAATTCTGAAAATCAACAAGAGGAGTGTCGAAGCAGCCTGGCACGAGATGAGAAGGCTGCTGAACCCTGGTTTGGTTGAACAGGGAGTTTATTTGTTTTCTGTACATAAATAAACAATATTTCAAAACCCTAAAAATTGAAAATTTAAAAACCAAAAATATGTTTTTATTTTGTTAAAATCTGAAAAATCAAAAATATGTTTGTTTTTAAATTTGTCAAAAAAAAAAAAAACCAAAAATTCAAAAATATGTTGAGTAAATACGCCGAAACCCTCACGGCTGAACAAACATGATTAATTTCACAAGATTGAAAAACGGTTTTCAAACTGTCGAAAATCAATGGGTTGTAAATCATGGGGGTACATTATATTTTCTGCAAAACAGGGCATGAAAAGCAGAAAATGGATGGCGAGACAAAGCTATCAGTATCAGGTTGTCAAATTTTTTAAATGATTTTGCATTTTAGGGGGAGTAATTTTGTCAGAAAATCCGAAAATCCAAAAACATTTGAAAATGACAAAAACATGATAAAAACCTATTGGCAAAAAGACAAAAACATTAAAAAATGAAAATGAGTTTTTGTGTAAAAAGAGGAAATGATAGTACATCAGTAGACAGTTACAGTACGCTAAAGAATTGGAAAGTCAAAATGTGTTAAACGATCTCACCGTGGATGTGTCGGTAGATTTTTATACATTTAGTAAACTTTTTCGGGATATAAACATAAATTCAAACTTGCTTATTTCGTGGGGAACACTACTTGGATATATAGGTAACCCCTGAAATCTCGTTTGAAGGACCCCTCTTTCTGAAATACTAGGTCTTTATACTCAGTGATATCTGGGGTATTATCCCGGGACTTCTGATTTTGCGGAAGCAATGGCCTAGTCCCCGGAGAATACTTTACCGCTTGCTTGAAATATAGCGCCGCCCTCAGCATAAAATGATGAGACAATAAAATTGCTAATCAATGCGGTTGTAAAAAAAGATCCTCTAAAGGGGACATACCTA
Source organism: Helianthus tuberosus (assembly GCA_030545235.1). NCBI lineage: Eukaryota > Viridiplantae > Streptophyta > Magnoliopsida > Asterales > Asteraceae > Helianthus > Helianthus tuberosus. The sequence goes on from CM060409.1 coordinate 119,984,268, forward strand.
AAGTCAAACCTGAGTTCTCTGCTAAACGGAAGTTCTGACCTGAGCTCGTATGGTTTCATAATTTATTCCCCTTACAGATATCATCTAGGTATACTCACCTGTAAGACTGAATATTGGGATCTGGATACGGGAGTATATTCAAGAGGTGGGACACATGAATAAGTTTAAGTTTTTAATATACCTAATTCGTATCCTGAATCAGTTGAAATTTGTGTGAAAATTTAAGTGGATCAGTATATCGACAATCTAAGTGAATTGTTTAATTCTTAATGTGTAACTAAGCTCAACGGTACTTGTGACTTGTTAGAAACTGATATGAGCCACTGACGCAAACTCAAACAAAAATATTCTCTGTAAATATGTTTGTAAATATTTCTTTATTGCTTTATGTTTCAGAAAATTCAAAAAGATTTTGATTCTGTTTTATTTTCGACAACCGATGTCTGGATGCTGAGTTTCAAAATCTAAATATGCTGATCGTGTTTCTGAAAATAAACAAGTTCATTAATTTGAAACTTGAAGTTTTTAAATTCAAAAATCAAAAACAGTTTGTGATATCTCCAAGGTCATTAATTTGGACTTGGATGATTAATTGTGAGGGATTTGGATGCTCATATTGTTAAAATCTATTGAAAAGAGCCAGTTTCCGATTTTGTTCGCTAAAACTGCCAAATCTTTAAAGTTTGTTGATAGGGGGAGAGATTCAAGTAATCCTGGATATATTCATATTATTATACCTTTAGAGCCAGGATCTTGATTTAGAAAGTTTAAAAGAGCCAGGTCACAATTTCTGGACAATTAAATGTTCAAAATGTTTGTACTTATAAATGTATGAGTGTTGCAGATGTTGTACCAGACTACGATCCCGACAGCCGAGTCTAAGGGGGAGTCTGAAGACGAGCTCAACGCAAGAGGAAGCGTGGATTCAATGAGCCAGGAAACTATCCTGAAGGAGCTTGTATACGGAAAGCCAGGTGTCGATCCCAAAAGCACGGAAGCTTGATGAAAGGGGGAGCCTGAAGAGTTTACCGAAAGGGGGAGCTGAAGCTGAAAACAGATCCACTGGGATTCTGTTCGAACAAGAGGGAGTCTTCGTTGCTGAAAATGTGTTAAAGCTTCAAGAAGACTCAGATAGAGAGAAAAAAGTCAAGATGCTACGAGTTTGACTCAATGATTGAGATTGACTGCGGCAATATCCAAGGGGGAGTCTGTTAGTGCAGTATGTCTATCGCCTCCGTCATCTCAAGACCGTAGCTGAAACATTTTAAATCTAGCCTTATATTGTAATATCTAGAGTAAAAGGCAAGGTGGCAATATTGATTGTAAATAAGAGGAAAGCTCTTATAAGCCTTGGCCTATAAATAGATGTGTTAGGGTTAGAGTTTAGAACTTTTTGCCATTTGCTACATTTGAGGAGATTGGAGCTAGAGAGAGAAAGTAGAGAGAGAAAGGCAAAAGGTGATTCATGTGACTTGTAACTTTTCAAATCTATCAATCGAATCACAGATTAGAGTACGTCTCGTGTGTTCGGTCACGCATGTTCACGGATTCCGCACGTCAAACTTGTCACACGCAATCCTTACGGAGTCAAAACCGGTCCTAACATATACACAAATATTAACAAGTATATACACCGATAACACAATGACTCGGTTCGTTCCTAAAACTCGCCACTTCCCCGGCAACAGCGCCAAAAACTTGACGTGTGCGTATATATACATAATTTTGCAATGAAATTACACACGATTCGGTTTTAAATTTATAAAAGTGATTATTACTTTAACATCAAAACACACACGAAAGAGGCAAGTGTACCCCGTCATATATGTAGTAAAGTATCGGTAAGAACCAAGTATCGATCCAAGGAAATGGGCGGAGGAATAATACTAGACCTTTGTCACTAAACTACCGGTAAAAACATAAGTTGTTTGATTTTTAATAAACTAAAGTAAACATAAACAACTACTTATAAAAACATAATAGATTTCAAATATGAAAATAGATAAATAGCCTTGCTTAATACACAACCAAAGCATGTCAACTAAGTCGGTTTTGGCACTAGAAGCATTTGATCAATTCTCCAATTTTAAGACAATTAGTATCCCTTTCGGGAATCCTAACATGACAATCATTCGGAAAGTTAAAACGATAAACACACTTTAACCACCTAAAATTGTTCTTTAACGTGCAATTGATAAATGTCTATGAAAATCTCTTAAAAATAAGTTAGTCATCCGTTAGGAGTTTTCTAACCTCACTTAAACAAGGAAAGCGACACCGATAAACACAATGCAACCACCGAGACAAGCATAAACTAGATTAAATCACAACCGAGTTCATTTTACAAATCTTGCACATAAATTCACCAAGATAGAAATTTTGGCCTAAACTACTAACTAAGCTAACAAATCATGGCAAGAATTTATAACGACACCATTTAACCCGTTAAGGTCCTTACGTGACGGCAAGCTTTCTTGATTAACAACAATTCCATTTTATTAAACCACTAACCATTTCTAGTATCATGGTGCACACATTTTAACCAAGCTAAACTAGTTAACCAAGTTTAAAGTTTACTAATACAAGATTAATTAAGCTTCATTTTTCAACTATCTTAACTAACCAAATACCAATCATCCAACACAATTACTTATAATCAAGAAATCAATATCAATAACAAGGTTGCAAACTAATAATCAAAGATTAACATAGAAAATACTTCCAAATGTCATTGCAAACAAAGATTAACATACTAATGGTTATAATCAAGCAAGGGATTGTTGTGTTTTTGCCCAAAGGCTACAATAATACATAAACATTAATCTACATGCTTGAAAGATTAACAAAATCATGGAAAGATTAGAAAACCAAACCATAAACTAGCTTAAGATTAAGAATCTGGAAGATAACGAAGCTAATCGGCACAATGTGGCTTGAATCCGGGTGAAAGCAAAAGCCTCCGGAGCCTGAAAATCGCCAGAATCGCTTCCAAAAATGTCCAGTCTTCCGAGCAGAATGTTTCTGTAAGTTTATATATAATTTCGATTTCGCACGGTCGTGCGTCCTGTTGCACGACCGTTCACTTTATGAATTATTGGAGGTATGGTGCACCATACTGCATGACGTCATCAGATCTTGACCAGTCGTAGGTCTCGCACGACCGTTCTTCAGATCGCACGCTCGTGCGTTTCCGGGTTCTTGTTGCACCGACTGCTGCACTGGTGGTGCATTGCCGGGCTTTGGCTGATCATCGAATCCGCACGGGGTGCAATCAGACGCACGCCCGTGCATTACCGGGATATGCTTGCATGCTGAGTCGCACAGTCGTTCATTACTGGGCTGGTCTTGTTATGTCGGATATGCACGGTCGTTCCTCAGACCGCACGACCGTTCCATTCGCCCCGGTCAGAATTCCAACAGAATGTTCGCAACTTTGTCGTTTCGTCCGAAAAGTCCTCGTTTTCACTATCATCTTGTCTGGTATGCTGTTTTAGGCCTGTAAACAAAAGTATACACGATTAAGTATCCGAATGACGGTTTTACGACCGAAAACGCATAAAATGGGGATAAAATGGGGGACTAAAATATGTGTAAATTAGCGAATATCAAATCTCCCCACACTTGAACCTTGCTTGTCCTCAAGCAAGCTAAACTAAAATGCAATAAAAGATAGAATCAAACAAGAACGATAATTTACACACAATTTTATTGAAAAAAAAACTACAAACGGTTAGCCAGTTTTTCGAAAGACAACATCAAATGAATCAAACCCAAACAAGCATATGCAAATATATGGTGATAACCAAAAAGCCGTGACTTCACTTTCAATTGACTTAACATGCTAATCTTCACATAACTCACAATGTTCACACACACTCAGTTTTATTTGTGAAACATACATAAAATGTGTATGTGCAAACACTCAATGCCTCGTCAATGAAATGTGTAATATCATAAGCTTGTCATAAGATCTTGTCTCCACCAACTAACATGCGAAAAAGTATAAATCAAGAGGTCTTTACGAGTTTTAACGTTAGGCTTGGGCGAAGGGTATGGAAATGGATGTTTAAAGTGGTGAAAGGGTTAAAACTCGGTAGTTACGTTTAACAAGCGCAATACAACAAAACAATACATACAAACGCCTTAAAAAGGCGACTTATGCGACAACGAGATCATAAACAAGATTTCAACATTTTATCATTCAAAATTGCTCGAATTTTGTCTACTTCACCCTATTTTAGGGTGTTTTATTTTCTGTTTTTTTTATAGCATAAAAACTAATGGATTTATACAATGAATAATAAACTATAACAAGCGCTAGTTAAACGATTATTTTGACCGAGTTTCAACACTAAAATGTTTAAAACATAAAAAGGCTAAATTTGGCTAAGTGGGCGATTAAGTTGGGTAAACAAAGGTGAACGGGAAGGCTCGACATGGTTAAACCTAAAGGTAATGTAAGGTACACGGGAAACACAACACAAAGAACAAGGATAACAACAAAGGGGTAATCTAAGTGCCTCTATCACTTCTACACAATTCCGCAAGTTCATGGTCTTAACAAGCATACTAGTGACAAGTTCTAAATTACACATGACATCCGGCTCACTCCTACTCCGAAATGAACAAATATATAACAATATCAAGGTTCAAACATGCTCACGTAACGGAAGGAATGGGTAAAAGTGTGAAAACTATCATGCAAGTCTTTCTTTGTTTGTCACGCTTTCCGGTTTTCTTTTTCAAAATTTATTTTGCTTGTCGAGTTTTTATCAAGTCCGAAGTTTTCTAAAACACAACTAACCGGTTTATTTACTAAAATATATACAGAATACAGATATTTTTGAATGATTTTTCTGATTTTTTTTAGAGAGGACAAACAAAGTTAACCCCCTCCCCACACTTGAACTTCGCATTGTCCCCAATGCGAAACCCGAAATATAGAGAAAAAGGATAATAGTACTCCCCCCAAGATGATTTCTGATGAAACGAGACTTCCAAGCTGTATCTGTCATGTGCTCCGGTCAAAGACTTGATAGCCAAAATCTGCATGTATGTCACAAGGTACAACAAAACAGAACAGAAATAAAATAAACACAAATAAACCATAATGTACATAAATAGACGTACTAAAAATGCAAACAAAGACATGACAAACAAAGTAAAGTATCTGAAAATAAAGTACATAACCGAGGGTGTTTGACATAACAACCAAAATAAACACCCGAAATAAACAAAGTACAGAAATCATAAAACCACAAACGATCGACTCCACCGTCTCCTACTCGTCGTCACCAGCATCATCTCTCGTGAAGGACGGGGCCGCATCTCCATAACCAGGTGGGTTCCAGGGTGGGAACTGCGGAGGATGCTGAAAGTAGTTGGGATAGGCATGATGCATCTCCCCGAACAGGTATGAGAACCCAGCACTCACCCCCTGGTACAAGCTGTCCTGGTTCGTCCTGATCTGATCATGAGTAGCCCTGATCTGGTCCTGACTAGCCCTGATCTGGTCCTGACTAGTCCTAATCTGGTCAATATAAATCCCATGCTGCTCCTGCGTAACTCGCATTTGTTGGAACTGCTGGTAAAACTCAGGCCAGTCCTGGTGTTGGTGGTATGCGTGATGTTGCGGTGAATGTGGTGGTGTCTGTCGTACGTGTTGCTCGTGCTGATGTTCCTCATCATGCATCTCCCCATCCTCGTCTTCCTCCTCAGCTGGGGGCAACGGGTCCCAGACCTCATTGTTTAGACCCTTCAATCTATCCACGTGATCCAACTCAGCAATCAACCCCATGGCTTTCAATGACCGAATATCAACATATACCCCTTCAGTCACCAGAGTGAGACTCGCAAGTACCTCATCAGTCATCAAGCCTAAGTTGTAGGCAGTTTCGGTCACATAATGACCGCCGTGAATTTGACTGTTGGGTGTCCTCCCTGAGCACTTCAAAAAATATTCAGCCATCCTTGCGGCTAGGTTGATGTGTACTCCATCAACCAGCGCATACAGAAAAATCAGATCGGGTGTTGGACAGTTCCCTAAACTGTCCATGCGGCCGCAAATGGTGTGGCTGAATACATGATGCATCACTCGATGCAAAGGGTCTCTCAATCGTGAAGCTTTAGACACTCTCGGGTCGTAAGGGTCACCAATTGCATTTTCAGCCCAAAACGCGGCCCGTGCTGCATCAGTTGGAAAGGTAAATTGCTCCGTGAAGAATTCGGAATCCATGTCTTCTCTTGTGTAAATTCCAAGCCTCCTACCCAATCGACCCACTGACCAAGTGTGCCATTGTCCACCCAACCTAAAAGTTATCCGCTCCTTATAGCGGAATTTTGGCCTTCTATGAGCAATTGGTTTTTCGTAGGCATATGTGGAGAAGAACTCTATCATTAGTTCAAGATAGATGGGACGGTTGATATCGATAAGACGCGAAAGTGGGATAGTGAGCATATGTTCAAGTCGCTCACGCTGATTTAAATCCCTCATAACCTCCCAATCCAGCCTCCGGGGGACTCCGAATTGCCCTCGCCTTCTCCATAAGGCTTCACGTCTTGGGATACAAAGAGCTTCTCTTTCATCATCGGGGTTAAATTGCAAGAAAGGATGATCCATCTGTAAGAGGAATAACGTTAGAATAGCGGGAACAGGAAAAATTTCATGCAAAAATAGCAGAACACGTAGTTATGAAGATTCTGTTATGCTGATCTGGGCCTGTCGCACGGACGTGCGACGAGACGCACGGTCGTGCGTCACCGAGAACGAGCAAAGGTGGCCGGAATTTGTCGCATCTGCACGGCGTGTAGTCAATCGCACCACCGTGCATCACCGGACCAACCTGAAATCCATCGTGAACAGCCGGCAAGGCACGACCGTTCCATACGAGGAACGTCCGTGCAACTCGTTTATCTGCAGATTTCTAACCCCGACTCTGAACAGTCTGATTTTTCAAAAATCAACAAGTTTTTATGCAAAACAGGGGGCAGAGAATCAACCGGGTGTTCACGAGATATGAGATTCTTGCAAGGGCTAGGGTTTCGCTTGTATTTATGAAGGGAACCCTAAAAACCTTGAAGAATCGGAAGAATCTAACCTAGAAAGCGAAGAAACAGAAAATCTACAAGAAGGAACGTACCGTGCGAAGAAGTGTGTGAAACCGTGCGAAGAAACCGTGCGATATGAGGTGAAATCGCTCTGGAACGGCCGTCTGCAGTTAGGGTTCGCGAATGAAGGGAATGGCAGCAGATGGGGGTTTTTATAATGTGCAAATGACAAAATTGCCCCTGCCTCTCGCACGGTCGTTCGACCTATGGCACGGTCGTGCGTGACCGACATCGCTCAGACCCAGCACGCTGTTCTCGGAGATGCACCAGGGGTGCGACTCATCGTGCCAGCCACCTCGCAAACACACGGTCGTGCGATGCGTGGCATGGTCGTGCAACAGCTGCAGATCAGTTTTTTCTGCAGAAGCTATTTCCAGCAACTGTTTCGCCGTTTTTCGCCATTTTTTCAACTCGCAAAATATTTAATCAATATCGCAACATAGAACCTTCGCCCGTCACGTATAAAAGTTGTACAAACTAACGTAAACTACCAAACATACCTAAATTACGCTAAAACTAGAAAAACACAAAAAAGACGATATTACCCCTAAAGCGTAAAATACGCTCTTGCTACATTTTTAATCCGCGAGTCAGTAGCGTAGACTCTCTCCTCCCCACACTTATGATGTGTGCGGGGTTTGGAGCTCGATGACCTCCACCGCCGACTCTATCGGCCCGGCAACGTACAACTTCAACCGGTGACCATTCACCTTGAATGTAACGCCATCTGCGTTCTCTATTGCAACAGTACCATACGGAAATACTTCCTTTACTGTGTACGGTCCTGTCCAACGTGAATGAAGCTTCCCTGAAAATAAGCGCAGTCGTGAATTGTAAAGAAGAACAAGATCACCCGCTTGGAATTCTTTGTGGTCCTTCAAGCGTTTGTCGTGAAATTTCTTCGTGCGCTCTTTGTAGAGGACGTAGCTCTCATAAGCTTATTGTCGCAGTTCCTCCAATTCATGAATCTGGAGAAACCGGGCTTCACCTCCGGTTTTCAAGTCCAGATTCGCAGTCTTCAAAGCCCACATAGCTTTATGCTCCAACTCTACCGGTAAATGGCATGCTTTTCCGTATACCAACCTAAAGGGAGTGGTCCCAATAGGGGTCTTATAAGCTGTACGGAATGCCCACAATGCCTCATCAAGTTTGTCCGACCACTCCTTGCGGTTTGCACCAACAGATCGCTCAAGGATGCGCTTTAGCCCTCGGTTAGTAACTTCCACCTGCCTGCTCGTCTGCGGATGATAGGGCGTGGACAAACGGTGATGCACACCGTAACGGGACAAAGCCTTTTCAAGCTGTGTATTACAGAAATGAGTCCCTCTGTCACTAATAAGCGCTTTCGGAGCGCCAAATCGGGCGAACAAACTTTTCAAGAATCTCACGACCACCCTGGCGTCATTTGTGGGTAAGGCCTGTGCCTCCGCCCACTTTGATACATAGTCAACTGCGACCAGGATGTACTTGTTACCTCGTGAGGGGGTAAACGGTCCCATGAAGTCTATCCCCCAAATGTCAAAGACTTCACAAACTTGTATCCAGTTCTGAGGCATTTCATCATGTGCCGAAATATTTGTCGCCCTTTGGCAGGCATCGCACGCTTTTACCCAACTCTGCGCATCACGAAAAATAGTCGGCCAATAAAACCCGGAATCCAACACCTTCTTGGCGGTGAAGTTGGCTCCATGGTGGCCTCCGGTCGGTCCCTCGTGACAATGGCGCAGAATATCGGTCGCCTCTTTCCCTGATACACATCTTCTGATCACCTGATCAGCACCCACTTTGAATAAGAAAGGATCGTCCCAAATGTAGTGCTTGATATCTGAAAAGAATTTCCTCTTTTGTTGGTGAGTCAACCCTTTAATCAGAATTCTGCAAGCAAGGTAGTTCGCAAAGTCGGATAACCAAGGCGACTCATCGCATATCTCAATACCCATCAAAGACTCCTGTGGGAAATTGTCATTGATTAAATCCCAACGCGCGTCCTCGATGTCTCCATGCTCTAACCGAGATAGATGGTCAGCCGCTACATTCAATGCACCCTTTTTATCTTGAATTTCAAAATCAAATTCTTGCAGCAACAAGATCCATCTGATGAGACGCGGTTTTGCGTCCTGTTTGCTGAAGAGGTATCTGATGGCTGCGTGATCAGTATACACAACGGTTTTCGAAAGCACCAAATACGATCTAAATTTATCAAATGCGAAAACAACTGCCAAGAGCTCTTTTTCAGTCGTGGTGTAGTGCTCCTGAGCGTCATGAAGAGTCTTGCTCGCATAATAGATCGGGTGAAAGTGCTTTTCTTTCTTCTGTCCTAAGACGGCCCCTATAGCGTAATCACTCGCGTCGCACATATTTTCAAACGGCAGACTCCAGTCCGGTGCAACTAAAATAGGGGCCTCAATCAACTTTTGCTTGAGAAGGTAAAAAACCCTCAAGCAATCATCTCCAAATATGAACAGAGCGTCTTTCTCCAACAAACGGGTCATGGGCCTAGCGATTTTTGAAAAGTCCTTTATGAATCGCCTGTAGAACCCTGCATGACCAAGAAAGCTCCGTATCGCTCTCACAGAGGTGGGAGGCGGAAGTCGTAAAATAACGTCAACTTTAGCTGGATCAACTTCCATACCCGCACGAGAAATCTTATGTCCCAGAACTATGCCCTCCTTCACCATGAAGTGGCATTTCTCCCAGTTTAGGACCAGATTCGTCTCCTCGCACCTCTTCAACATCTTTCTCAAATTTTCCAAACAATGATTGAAGGAATCCCCAAATACCGAAAAGTCATCCATGAAAACCTCCATAGAATCCTCGATTATATCATGGAAAATAGCAACCATACATATCTGGAAGGTCGATGGTGCATTACACAACCCAAAAGGCATCCGCCGGTAGGCGAATGTGCCAAAAGGGCAGGTAAAGGTAGTCTTCTCCTGATCCTCAGGAGCGATAGGAATTTGGAAGTACCCAGAGAACCCGTCCAAGAAACAGTAATACAACTTCCTCGACAGACGTTCCAACATCTGGTCGATGAATGGAAGCGGGAAGTGATCCTTACGAGTAGCATCGTTGAGTTTGCGGTAATCAATGCAAACTCACCACCCAGTGACGGTATGGGTAGGAATTAGCTCATTCCTATCATTTGAGACTACAGTCATACCACCTTTCTTAGGTACAACCTGCACTGGACTCACCCACACAGAGTCAGAAATAGGATAAATCATCCCGGCATCCAACAACTTAATCACTTCTTTCTTCACTGCGTCTTGCATATTTGGATTTAAACGCCTCTGATGCTGTGCACACGGCTTGTACTCGTCTTCCATCAGAATCTTGTGAGTATAAAAAGAAGGATTGATGCCCTTGATATCCATGATTTTTCACGCAATAGCTCTCTTATGAAGTCTCAGAACCTCGAGAAGCTGATTTTTCTCATCCTTTTCCAATGATGCCGAAATTATGACCGGCAAGCGACGCTCCTCGTCCAGAAATGCATACTCGAGATGTGGTGGGAGTTCTTTCAACTCCAAAGACGGCGGATCTTCAACCGACGGTTTTGCTTTCTCTTCTTCTATATGGACAATTTCAAGAAATCTCTCCGGACTCTGGGAACCATCGTCACCAATCTGATAGACTGGCTGCTCGAAATCGTGGCCCTCCTGCGTAATGCCAATCAGGTCCCCACACGACAGACGTGTGTCCGAATCAATCTCGTCAACAGTACCTTGAAAATGAGAGCACACACATGCATCGACAATGTCGACATAATAAAGCATGTCATCGTGACTTTGCGGATGTTGCATCGATCTTTTGATATCGAATGTCACGTGCTCATCATTCACTCGGAGCGTGATTTGGCCAGCTGCCACATCAACAATCGTCCTCGCAGTATTGAGGAACGGGCGTCCAAGTATCAAAGGTACTCTTGAATCCTCGTCCATGTCAAGAATAACAAAATCCACGGGGAAAACAAATTTATCGATTTTTACAAGCATGTTTTCCATAAATCCACGCGGATACTTGATTGAACGGTCTGCCAACCGAATGCTCATTCTAGTAGGTGACAGCTCACCCAGATCCAGTTTAGTAAAAACCTTATATGGCATAAGGTTGATACTCGGTCCCAAGTCAGTCAATGCATGGCTAACATACATGTTTCCAATCAAACACGGGAGCGTAAAACTACCCGGATCTCCCATTTTCATAGGAAGACAGTTTTGTAGAACGGCAGAACAAGTTTCATTCATCACTACACATGATATATCCTCGAGCTTCTGTTCATTCAAGAGGATATCCTTAAGGAATTTCTCATACTTTGGCATCTGGGCCAAGGCTTCAACAAACGGTATATTAATGTGTAGTTGCTTGAACAACTCAAGGAACTTACCGTATTGTTCTTCGTTCTTCTGCTTCTTCAGCCTGCCTAGATAAGGTATTGGAGGAGTGTAATCTTTGACCGGCTCCTGGACTTGTGCTGTAGTTGCTGGGCGTAGCCTGGCTTGCACCTCGTCCGGTGTGTCAGTCGGGACTGCTTCAGTGATCGGTGATGAGTCCGATAGGACGGGTCCGGTAGTCTTTCCACTCCTGGTCATGACAGCATTCACATCCCTGTGCCCGCCTGGGTTTGGTTCTGTATTGCCCGGAAGACCACCTGGGGTCCTTTTAGACATCATCTGTGCCAGCTGACCAACCTGATTCTCGATATTTTGAATCGAGGCTTTGTGACTCCTCATTTCTCCCTCGTGGGAAAGAAAATGATCTTCGCTCTGTTGGTAGCGTTTTTCAGCCAACTGATTCGCACTCGAGGAGCTAGTAAGAAGCTGGGCCATCATATCCTCCAGCTTGGAACTAGACTGAGGGGCCTGCTGCTGGGAGCTACTCCCAGTGCCCTGATTCTGATACGAATATGGACGCTGCTGGTAAGGTTGGTTGTATTGCTGGAACTGCTGACCCTGACCCTGTTGCGGTGCTAGAGCGCGCTGAGTGAACCCCAATGGGTTTTGATTTGTATTCGCTCGCCACCCAAAATTTGGGTGATTTCTCCAACCGGGATTATAGGTGTTGCTGTAGGGATTGTTCTGCGGCCTCACCTAATTACTCACAAAATCTACTTCTTCGTGGCCCTCATATACGACTCCCTGAAAGCACGCACCAGGGTCATGTGACACTCCACACTGGTCACATCCCGAACCAGCTTGTGCGATCATCTGGGACTTATCGAATTTTGCTGCAACAAGTATATACACCGATAACACAATGACTCGGGTCGTTCCTAAAATTCGCCACTTCCCCGGCAACGGCGCCAAAAACTTGACGTGTGCGTATATATACATAATTTTGCAATGAAATTACACACGATTCGGTTTTAAATTTATAAAAGTGATTATTACTTTAACATGAAAACACACACGAAAGAGGCAAGTGTACCCCGTCATATATGTAGTAAAGTATCGGTAAGAACCAAGTATCGATCCAAGGAAATGGGCGGAGGAATAATACTAGACCTTTGTCACTAAACTACCGGTAAAAACATAAGTTGTTTGATTTTTAATAAACTAAAGTAAACATAAACAACTACTTATAAAAACATAATAGATTTCAAATATGAAAATAGATAAATAGCCTTGCTTAATACACAACCAAAGCATGTCAACTAAGTCGGTTTTGGCACTAGAAGCATTTGATCAATTCTCCAATTTTAAGACAATTAGTATCCCTTTCGGGAATCCTAACATGACAATCATTCGGAAAGTTAAAACGATAAACACACTTTAACCACCTAAAATTGTTCTTTAACGTGCAATTGATAAATGTCTATGAAAATCTCTTAAAAATAAGTTAGTCATCCGTTAGGAGTTTTCTAACCTCACTTAAACAAGGAAAGCGACACCGATAAACACAATGCAACCACCGAGACAAGCATAAACTAGATTAAATCACAACCGAGTTCATTTTACAAATCTTGCACATAAATTCACCACGATAGAAATTTTGGCCTAAACTACTAACTAAGCTAACAAATCATGGCAAGAATTTATAACGACACCATTTAACCCGTTAAGGTCCTTACGTGACGGCAAGCTTTCTTGATTAACAACAATTCCATTTTATTAAACCACTAACCATTTCTAGTATCATGGTGCACACATTTTAACCAAGCTAAACTAGTTAACCAAGTTTAAAGTTTACTAATACAAGATTAATTAAGCTTCATTTTTCAACTATCTTAACTAACCAAATACCAATCATCCAACACAATTACTTATAATCAAGAAATCAATATCAATAACAAGGTTGCAAACTAATCATCAAAGATTAACATAGAAAATACTTCCAAATGTCATTACAAACAAAGATTAACATACTAATGGTTATAATCAAGCAAGGGATTGTTGTGTTTCTGCCCAAAGGCTACAATAATACATAAACATTAATCTAAATGCTTGAAAGATTAACAAAATCATGGAAAGATTAGAAAACCAAACCATAAACAAGCTTAAGATTAAGAATCTGGAAGATAACGAAGCTAATCGGCACAATGTGGCTTGAATCCGGGGGAAAGCAGAAGCCTCCGGAGCCTGAAAATCGCCAGAATCGCTTCCAAAAATTTTCCAGTCTTCCGAGCAGAATGTTTCTGCAAGTTTTTCTATAATTTCGATTTCGCACGGCCGTGCGTCCTGTTGCACGACCGTTCACTTTATGAATTATTGGAGGTATGGTGCACCATACTGCATGACGTCATCAGATCTTGACCAGTCGTAGGTCTCGCACGACCGTTCTTCAGATCGCACGATCGTGCGCTTCCGGGTTCTTGTTGCACGGACTGCTGCACTGGTGGTGCATTGCCGGGCTTTGGCTGATCATCGAATCTGAACGAGGTGCAATCAGACGCACGCCCATGCATTACCGGGATACGCTTGCACGCTGAGTCGCACAGTCGTTCATTGCCGGGCTGGTCTTGTTATGTCGGATATGCACGGTCGTTCCTCAGACCGCACGACCGTTCCATTCGCCCAGGTCAGAATTCCAACAGAATGTTCGCAGCTTTGTCGTTTCGTCTGGAAAGTCCTCGTTTTCACTATCATCTTGTCTGGTATGCTGTTTTAGGCCTGTAAACAAAAGTATACATGATTAAGTATCCGAATGACGGTTTTACGGCCGAAAACGCATAAAATGGGGATAAAATGGGGGACTAAAATATGTGTAAATTAGCGAATATCACCCGGTTAAACTTGAGTACTGCATACCATCCCCAAACAGACGGACAGAGTGAAAGGACGATCCAAACCCTGGAAGACATGCTCAGAGCATGCGTAATAGATTTTGGTGGAAACTGGGATAATATAACAATCCTCAATTAAACCGACACCCTCGATTATTTTTCCGACACCCTAGTATATTTTAAAATATCCCAATATGTCCTAAAATGTACCCGTATGTGAAAACCAAGCCCGAAATACAATATAGTATTAAAAATAATTAAAAACAAGAAAAAGTAAGTTAAGGCGGGCCGCGTAGACCCACCCCAACCCTTTACGCGGGCGGTATCAAGATCAGAACACGATTCCGTTTGATTTCTTAAGTTCAGACGGGCCGCGTGAACCCCATCTCAATCTTACGCGGGCCGCGTGAGATCTAAAATGTCGCGCAGCCCGGTGATGACACGTGTCATCATCGTGTCAATTCTAGATGGTGATCCGGATGAGCTACGCTTTGACCGGTGTTTGACGCGGGCCGCGTAGCCCTATGGCTACGCTTACGCGGGCCGCGTGGGAACCAGTTTCAGCAACTATATAAGCAGGCTATCGGGTTTCATTCAGAATCGTTCATTTCTTTCTTTCTTAAGCGAATTTCTGAATAGTAGAAATAATACTCGGGTATTATACCCCCCTAATTAGCGAAGTTCTGCTCCATTGTAAGTATTATAATCCCTAGATACGTATTAGATACGCTGCCCGATTGATCTAGGGTTCCGTAACGGCTGTCGTGGTTCTGCCCGACGTAGTCGTTGGAATGCCGTCTCGGGGAGGGTATTGCTAATGTTAAAATGGGTTATTAATACTAACGCGTGTACATTTGTGTAAATTATAGATTATCACCGGGAAACCCTT
The DNA here is from genome assembly GCA_030545235.1 of Helianthus tuberosus. Taxonomy (NCBI): domain Eukaryota; kingdom Viridiplantae; phylum Streptophyta; class Magnoliopsida; order Asterales; family Asteraceae; genus Helianthus; species Helianthus tuberosus. Next base: position 119,999,489 of record CM060409.1, read on the forward strand.
ACGGAAAATCTAAGACAACAATGTGAGTTGATCCGCTTTTTGTAAATCTTTTGTTAAATGTTTTTACAAAACCTTAAATACTTTTCCATGCGAATGACAGTTATTGAGTATTTGTAAGCATACAATTATGATGAGTATGTTGGGGTTTTGTATACAAAATTTGTTACCACCTGGTCAAGGAGTAACATGTCCACAAGTCGGGTTTGACAGTACTATGGATGTTAATTGTAATGTCTTGGAAACAAATATAATTGCGGGATCGCCCTGAATACTGTACACTGTGACTTTTTATTTAAACCTGATTAAACTGGGATTCACTCACCAATATTTCCCACTGAAAAATGTTTTTAAAACGCGTTTCAGGTAACAAAATGTGAAAGCCAAATAGAAGCCAGCTGGACAGCACTGAAGGCTTGGAAAAGTGGCAATAAAGTTACCTAAAAATAAAATAGATGTTTTTATTAAATAAATAGGATTTATTCCTATGAAAAAGAATGTACTATGAACTTGGGTTTTATCCCATTTGTTTAATGTTATGAAAATGTGGTATTTTACTCTGATAAACATTTCCTAACTACGGTCCTGATGAAAATTTCCGCTGCCAAATTAGACAACACATCGATACCACCGAAACTGGCTCGCGGCCGCCCGTTTCCCGGGGAACCTGGGATCGGGGGTTGCGACAGGAGGTGGTATCAGAGCTATGCCACTGATTCAGCCACAGAGGTGTTCTGCTGACATCAAAATGAAAAGTGTTAGGAAATAAATTACGGAAATACGTGTATAACTGTATTTATTGTTATGTGTTATTTGACTATCTGTTAGTTTACAGTGTGAGCGACCAAGGACCATCTGACGCGTACCGTCAATTGTCTGGTTCGCCTAGAAGCGAAGGCACATCCTCTTCTCAGCCTGCCCACTCAGGGTACTCTGCTGATACGGAAGATGGAATCTTTGTGTTTAAGGCTCAGTCAGAGGAGCCATTTCCTCAAAAAAAGAGGGGATGGTTTAGTCGAGGGGCACATGAGCGTTGGAAGCGTATGAAAAAGTTGCAAGACCAGAGAGCACTAGCAGCAGCCAAGAGAGAGACAGATGCCTATGCCCAGGATATGATAAATAGGGGTATAGCCAACATCCATATCTTAGCAACCACTGCAGCTGACCCAAATCTGGAGCAAATAATACAAATGGAAATAGAAAACCCTGAAAACCAAGTAGAAATGCATGACTTCAATCCAGAAGAAATTCCTAGGGTACCAACACCAAACCCCCTAGACCCAAATTACGATCCCTGGTGGGATGACGTTAGGGACTTTGTGCAACGTTACCCGATTCATGAAGACACACCCATGCAAAACATAGGAGCCTACCTAGGTATGGACCCTTTAGATCCCTATTACCATGACGATTATATTAGGGAGATCTTAGAAGATCCTTACCGATTTCAGGCACTTTCACCCCCATATCAGGAACCCGCACCCCAGATTCCGAACCCAGTCCTAGAACCTGCACCCCCAATGAGTGCAGAAAACGTGCAAGAACTTAGGACTTTTGGGGAGGAAATTTTAGAAAGCAGTGAGAGAATGAGACAGGTGGGAGAGCGACTCGTATGGAAATACGATGAGCGCAATATGGATTTTTGGATGAATCCATATCCATAAGATGTGATGGTAGGAATGGTAATAATAATAATATAATAATAAAATAAAATAAAATATGTGTGTACGGATGCCTATTACTATGAGTGTAATTATATTTCAGTTGGTATTGTAATTTTTATTTCAATACTAGTATGTAATAAATGCATAATAGTATATGAATAGAGTAAAGTCGCAATGATCGACGCTTTTGGCAAAAATGCGTGTCATGTGATTGACTATATTAATATTATTTTGTGATATTAATACGGGGTAAATGTTTAAAATTCAGATGGCCGATGAAGGAAATCAAGGAAATCTGAATAACGATAACCAGAGTAACATTAACATGGTTAATGAGAATCCGAGCATCAATAACAATGGAAACCAAATGGATAATAGTGACGTTCAACACATAGTGGCACAAGGGATTATAGATGCAATGCCATTTATTATTCAAACGGTTCAAGAAACGAATAATAAAAGTAAACATAGCAGTAAGCGACCAGTTGAACCAGAAAACAGCGTGAACAATGGACCCGTACTTCAGGTGCCCATTCCCAAAAGAAGAAGAACCATGCCTTATGGTTGTTCTTACAAGAAATTCTGGTCCTGCAAACCAATACAATTCTCGGGCAATGAAGGACCCATTGCAGCTCTACGCTGGATAGAGAAAACCGTTAGGATTTCTGAAATCTTGCAGGGAGCAAGAATAGAAATTTTAAATCATAAGTTTATGGCAAACCTTTATCCTATGAATTTGATGGGATTTGATGTTGTATTAGGAATGGATTGGTTAATAGCCAATAAAACCAATATTTTATGTGATCAAAAGTCAATCCAAGTAAATTCACCAAAAGGTAAAACGATCACAATTAAAGGAGATAAACCCTCTAGATCCACAAAATTCATCTCTGTGATGAAAACTGCAAGTTATATAAGAAAAGGTTCTATAGTGTATTTGATTTCCATAATCACTAACACTAAAGGAAAATAACTAAAAGACATTCCAGTAGTATCCCAGTTTTCAGATGTCTTTCCAGAAGAATTACCAGGACTACCACCGGATAGAGAAGTTGAATTCAGAATTCACCTGCTACCTGGAACAACACCAATTGCCAAAGCACCTTATCGTTTGGCACCAGCCAAAATGCAAGAACTAAAGAAACAATTAGATGAATTGCTGGAAAAAGGATTCATACAGCCAAGTTCGTCGCCATGGGGAGCGCCGATTTTATTCGTTAAAAAGAAGGACGGATCAATGCATATGTGCATTGATTACCGAGAACTGAACAAAGTCACAATTAAGAATCGGTATCCATTACCGAGAATCGATGATCTGTTCGATCAACTGCAAGGAGCTCGATTTTTCTCTAAAATCGATTTAAGGTCAGGATATCATCAATTAAAGGTACAGGAAGTGGACATTCCTAAAACCGCTTTTAGAACAAGGTATGGTCATTATGAATTTACTGTCATGCCATTTGGTCTAACCAATGACCCAGCTGCATTTATGGACATGATGAACCGAATATGTAAGCCATATTTGGATAAATTCATAATCGTCTTCATAGATGATATTCTAATTTACTCTAAGAATAAAGAGGATCATGCAAAACATTTGCACGTACTTTTAAGTCTATTAAGAAAGGAAAATCTTTACGCTAAATTTTCAAAGTGCGAGTTTTGGTTAGAACAGGTACAATTTCTTGGACATTTAGTGAATCATGAAGGAATTCATGTGGATCCAACAAAGATTGAGGCGATTACTAAATGGAAAACCCCTGAATCACCAACCGAGGTTAGAAGTTTCTTAGGTTTGGCCGGTTATTATAGAAGATTTATTCGAGATTTTTCTAGAATAGTCATTCCTTTAACTAAGTTAACCTGTAAATCCATTAAGTTTGAATGGGGACCAAAACAAGAAGAAGCTTTTAGAATTCTTAAGCAAAGATTAACTAATACACCCATACTAGCGTTACTAGAAGGAACTGAAGATTTTGTAGTTTATTGTGACGCCTCTAAGTTAGGTTATGGATGTGTACTAATGCAACGCCAAAAGGTTATAGCTTATCTATCTAGACAACTTAAGAATCATGAAGAGAATTATTCAACCCATGATCTAGAGTTAGGAGCTATAATTTTTGCCCTTAAGATTTGGAGACATTACCTTTATGGTAGTAAGTTTACCATATTCACTGATCATAAGAGTTTAAGGTATGTTTTCGGGCAAAAGGAGTTGAATATGAGACAAAGACGCTGGATGGAAATGCTTAGTGACTATGATTGTGATATCCAGTATCATGAAGGAAAAGCAAATGTAGTGGCAGATGCTTTAAGTCGAAAGTATCATGAAAAGACAAAAAGGGTACGTTCTCTTAAATTAAATCTGCAAGTAGATTTAAATGATCAAATAAGAGAAGCATAGGAATCAGTAATCAAGGATGATGCTGAGAAACTAAAAGGTATGATTAAAGAATTAGAACAAGGAACATATGGAATTTGGAGATTCCATAAAAAGAGAATGTGGATACCTAAGTTAGGAAACCTACGTCATCGTATATTAGAAGAATCCCATAAGTCTAAGTATACGATGCACCCAGGAAATGATAAAATGTACCAGGATTTAAGGAAAAATTTCTGGTGGATAGGAATGAAGAAAGACATAGCAGCCTATGTTTCTAAATGTTTAACTTGTTCACAAGTTAAAACTGAACACCAGAAACCCTCAGGTTTGTTACAGCAATTAGAAATGCCAGTGTGGAAATGGGAATTGATAACAATGGATTTTGTTACCAAATTACCCAAAACAAGGAAGGGAAATGATACAATCTGGGTGATTGTAGATAGACTAACCAAGTCAGCTCATTTCCTACCAATGAAGGAAACTTTCAGTATGGAACAGCTAGCTAAATTGTATGTAAATGAAATTGTTTCATTACATGGAATTCCTTTATCAATTGTTTCTGATAGGGATAGTCGATTTACCTCTCATTTTTGGTCAAGTTTCCAAAAAGCCATGGGAACTAAGTTAAATCTAAGCACAACTTATCATCCTCAAACGGACGGACAAAGCGAAAGAACAATTCAGACAATGGAAGACATGCTTAGAACTTGTGTAATCAATTTCGGAGGTAATTGGGATGATCACTTACCTTTAATAGAGTTTTCTTATAATAATAGTTATCACACAAGTATCAATGCTGCACCATTCGAAGCACTTTATGGACGAAAATGCCGAACCCCGGTCTGTTGGGCAGAAATTGGGGAAACGCAACTATCTGGACCTGAGATAGTACAAGAAACAACCGACAAGATTATTCAAGTCAAGGAACGACTAAAAGCAGCATGGGATCGACAGAAGAGCTATGCTGATAACCGACGCAAGCCATTGGAATTTCAAATAGGAGATAAAGTATTGTTGAAAGTCTCTCCTTGGAAAGGAGTGGTAAGATTCATCAAACGAGGGAAGCTAAGTCCCAGGTATATTGGACCTTTTGAGATTATTAGAAGAATAGGACCTGTAGCCTATCAGCTACAACTGCCAGAGGAAATGGCAGGAATACATGATGTGTTTCATGTATCTAATCTCAAGAAATGCCTAGCTGATGAATCGCTAGTAGTACCTCTTAAGGACATAGAGGTAAATGAACAACTCAAGTTTGTAGAGAGGCCTTAACAGATTGAAGACAGGAAAGTCAAGAATCTCAAGCATAAGAGATTAGTTCTGGTCAAAGTGAAGTGGGACTCCAAAAGAGGACCTGAGTACACATGGGAACTTGAATCTGAAATGCAAAGGAAATATCTGCACTTGTTCCAGTAGATCTCGAGGACGAGCTCTAAAACAAGGTGGGGATGATATAACAATCCTCAATTAAACCGACACCCTTGATTATTTTTCGGACACCTTAGTATATTTTAAAATATCCCAATATGTCCTAAAATGTACCCTTATGTGAAAACCGAGCCCGAAATACAATATAGTATTAAAAATAATTAAAAAACAAGAAAAAGTAAGTTAAGGCGGGCCGCGTAGACCCACCCCAACCCTTTACGCGGGCGGTATCAAGATCAGAACCCGATTCCGTTTGATTTCTTAAGTTCAGACGGGCCGCGTGAACCCCATCTCAATCTTACGCGGGCCGCGTGAGATCTAAAATGTGGCGCAGCCCGGTGATGACACGTGTCATCATCGTGTCAAGTCTAGATGGTGATCCGGATGAGCTACGCTTTGACCGGTGTTTGACGCGGGCCGCGTAGCCCTAAGGCTACGCTTACGCGGGCCGCGTGGGAACCAGTTTCAGCAACTATATAAGCAGGCTATCGGGTTTCATTCAGAATCGTTCATTTCTTTCTTTCTTAAGCGAATTTCTAAATAGTAGAAATAATACTCGGGTATTATACCCCCCTAATTAGCGAAGTTCTGCTCCGTTGTAAGTATTATAACCCCTGGATACGTATTAGATACGCTGCCCGATTGATCTAGGGTTCCGTAACGGTTGTCGTGGTTCTGCCCGACGTATTCGTTGGAATGTCGTCTCGGGGAGGGTATTGCTAATGTTAAAATGGGTTATTAATACTAACGCGTGTACATTTGTGTAAATTATAGATTATCACCCGGAAACCCTTACGGAAAATCTAAGACAACAATGTGAGTTGATCCGCTTTTTGTAAATCTTTTGTTAAATGTTTTTACAAAACCCTAAATACTTTTCCATGCGAATGACAGTTATTGAGTGTATGTAAGCATACAATTATGATGAGTATGTTGGGGTTTTGTATATAAAATTTGTTACCACCTGGTCAAGGAGTAACATGTCTACAAGTCGGGTTCGATAGTACCATGGATGTTAATTGTAATGTCTTGGAAACAAATATAATTGCGGGATCGCCCTCAATACTGTACACTGTGACTTTTTATTTAAACTTGATTAAACTGGGATTCACTCACCAGTATTTCCCACTGACAAATGTTTTTAAAACACGTTTCAGGTAACAAAATGTGAAAGCCAAATAGAAGCCAGCTGGACAGCACTGAAGGCTTGGAAAAGTGGCAATAAAGTTACCTATAAATAAAATAGATGTTTTTATTAAATAAATAGGATTTGTTCCTATGAAAAAGAATGTACTATGAACTTGGGTTTTATCCCATTTTTTTAATGTTATGAAAATGTGGTATTTTACTCTGATAAACATTTCCTAACTACGGTCCTGATGAAAAATTCCGCTGCCAAATTAGACAATACGGGATCCCACCGAAACTGGCTCGTGGCCACCCGTTTCCTGGGGAACCTGGGATCGGGGGTTGCGACAGATAACCACCTACCTTTAATTGAATTCTCCTATAACAATAGTTATCATGCAAGTATCGAAGCTGCCCCGTTCGAAGCACTGTATGGACGAAAGTGTAGAACTCCAGTCTGCTGGGCAGAAATAGTAGAAAGCCAATTATCAGGTCCCGAAATTGTGCAAGAAACCACCAACAAGATCACTCAAATCAAGGAAAGACTGAAAACGGCTCGAGATCGCCGGAAGAGTTATGCCGACAATCGACGCAAGCCGTTAGAATTTCAAGTCGGAGACAATGTACTCTTGAAAGTTTCTCCTTGGAAAGGAGTAGTTCGGTTCGGTAAGAAAGGAAAGCTAAGTCCAAGGTACATAGGACCATTCCCAGTAATCCAACGCATAGGACCAGTTGCCTATCGCTTACAACTACCAGAAGAACTAGCCGGAGTACATGACGTATTTCATGTATCTAACCTCAAGAAATGTCTATCTGACGAATCTCTGGTAGTACATCTTCAAGACATACCATTAAATCAAGTAACTAAATCAAGTAACTTACCATTAAAAGTTAAACTTTACCCCCCCCCCCCATTTGATGGCCGGTTAGGGGACATGGGTCCCACACTTGATTTCTTTGTTATATTTTATTAGATTTGTTTGGAATATGCTAAGCATAAGTTGCTTTATGCCATCCTAATGTGGAGGTCTTTTATAAAAACCACTAAACCATAACCCTTAACATTCTAACATCCATCAAGTTCACAAAACTCCTTCCTCTTCTCTCTCAAGGCTACGGCCCAATACCCCCTCACCATCATCAATTTTTCTAGTCCATTCACAAGTGATCCAAGGTGATTCTAAGGTGTCTCGGGTCTATCTAAGAAGGTTGCAAGCAACGGAATTGGAAGGACCTCTCTCTAGTGCTTTTATCCACCTCATTTCTTCTCTTGATCATCCCTAGCCTTGAGCTAGTAGTAAGAACACTAATCCTTTCATTTTACATCTTATTTAAAGGGTTAAAAGAAGATACATGATGTTAATCTTGAAGAACACTAAGAATCAAGAGAATGAAACATGAACATAAGCTTAAATCTTAAAGAAATCTTGATGTTCATGTGTTGTTATACTTGTTGATTGTTGTTTACTTATATAAATGATGTAGATCATCATATGATATTGCTAGATCATGATTAAAAACATAATCTAATAAGATGAGAGGATGAAAGTGTTAAAGATCCATAGATCATCCTTACATAAATCATGAACTTGAAAGAACATATTGTTTTCTTGTAAAATAATGATTAAAGTGAGTTGTAAGTCTTGTAAATCTAAGATTTCAAGAATAATTTTTCAAGAAACCAAGTTAGAAATACAAAGTTTACTTAATCTTGGTTCTTAAAGAAACCAACCATGTTTTTAGAGGATAAACAAGTGTAGAAACACTTATGTAACAAGAAAAATCCAAGAAGAAGCATTTTTAGAAAATGTGATTATAAGTTGTAAAGATCTAGATTCTTCAAAAATGATGTTTTTAAAGAATCAACCACACTTTAAAGGGTAACTAGGCTTACTAAACACACTAGTAAGTTACTACAAATTTTTACAAAGTTTCAAGATCATGACATAGTGTAAATTTCATATTTTTGGCACATGGTAAGTGTTGAATGATTTGTTGATGATTGATGATGATTTTAAAAGAAAATGATATGCTTTGAAAGCATGGAAGCCTCCATTTTTAAGGGGAAACTATGGCAAAATTTTTCTATAAATCAAACACTTAGAAAATTATTTTTAAACAAATATTTACAAGTATATTTTTAACCATGGATTTTCACATAAAGTTTGCCATAAATTTTGTTATAAAAATTATAAATATTGGAGGTTGGTTTTTATAAATAAAAGTGACTAAATATGTATTTAGGAAAACATATATTTAGATGTCACCATGTGTGTGATTATTTGTATAATATGTGTATTAGTTATATTATTTTAGGACTTGAAATAATATAATATAACTCATCAAAATACCAAAAATTGCAATCCAAAATATTACCAAAAATTCCAAGGAATAAATATACAAAGAATACCCAAAATATTGGTGAAACCAAACAAAGGAATATAACTTACGAAATATTCCAGAACTTTTATTCATAAGTATATTTTGGACGTTAAAAGAACAAAAATATGATTTTTACAATTATTACAAAACTATATCATATTTTTGACAAGGAGAAAATATATTATTTTTGGACAAATAAAAATATATATTTTCTTGAAACTATTAGAAGATGTATTATTTTTGAAAGAAATATATATTTTATCAAACAAACATGAAATATATTATTTTTGGAAGGAAAATGGATTTACATATATTTTCTAAGCTAGACTTGGAAATATATTATTTTTGAGATTTACAAATGTTTTTGCCGAGGGAAAAATTAGTAATAATTTTTCTAAGTAATATTTCTTGAAATATATATTTGGGAAATATATATTAATGTATTTTCACTAGATATATTATTCCCGAAAAATTAATACAAAATTAAGTATATGAATACTTAACAATTACAAGAAAATACGTATTCTCGTACGTATAAATACACTCCGGAATACGACCCCAATACATGGCAAAAATATACAAGTATGAGAATACGAATACAAATACACCCATCCTTGGGAAGGAAATACATGTATAAATACTTAAAAGGTATCAAGTTAAATTATATTGTTTCAACAATTATTCCAAAATTTGATAAATATAATTTAAGTTAAAATATTTATTATTTTAACAAATAATTATATAACTTGGAATAATAATAAGGACCCATAGAAAAGTAACCTAAAGACACTAATGAATACTAAGTCAAGGCACGACTCGCTCGTCTAATAGACATTAGTACGATGTAGGTAGTCGTGCACACTAGTAGCAGCTTGAGTTACGTCAGATTGAAGAACGCAAAACTGTGAGTTCATGTTCCCCCTTTCATTTTGACTGTTTTCGGTTTTATAACTCTCGGGGGTGGAATACATGTTACGAATGTTTAAACGGTATGAATTGACTAGATATGAACTATTAGATCATGTGAGCATAGATTGAATTTGAAATGCCATTAATTCTTAATTAGGGACGAAGGTTTGATCTAACGGGTACGGCCGAACCCCACTCATGGTACTTATGTGACCACTTGAGTGCTTCGGTGTCCCAATCGAGGTAAATCGACAACGGTCAAGGGTGAATTGACACTGTCAAGGTAAATTGACATAGTCAAGGTAAATTGACTCAGTTGAAGGGGAAAAATTCGACACAGTCGAGGGAATCGACGAGGGTATAAGCCTATTCCTTTTGAGTGCTCCCTATGTCTTCACATGCTTTAATGTCCTTGTAAAATATTAGTTTGATCTGTTCATAAATGCTTTTCATACTTGTTTTCAAAGAAGTCTCTCAAAAGTTTATAAGTTTATCAGTACTCATACAAAACGCATAAACTTTCTCAACTTTTGTTGATGTTTTCCAAAATTACATGTATTTCAGGTAACAAGTTGGATCTTGGGCGCGGGTGTTATTTCTAGAAGTAGATTCCAAGTTTAGATGTCATCCACTTTTGTTGGTTTGTAACTTAGTCGAAGGTTGTGTTTTAAAACTTAAATATCTGGTGTTTGTAATACTTAAAACTTTATGGATGGATGAACATCGTTTTGATCATGTAGTTGTTTATTATGATTGAATGCAATGGTATTGAACAAGTCACACATTATACGCTTTCGTAAAAGTCAGGGTGTGACAGTTTGGTTTCAGAGCTTCGATTGTAGTGAACTAGGATTCCTTTTCGAGTCTAGACTACAATCACTAGGACTCTCTCACAAAAACATTTTCACAAAATGGTTTTTCATTGCATTCACGTAAGCGTCAAGATCCATGAGTCAAACATTTTTTCAAAGAAAAGACAAGGCAAGGACGTTAGTAGGGAGGGGGATACCCCAAATTAAAGTGTCAATTAAGGCATAGTCTACGTGGGATAGACTTTCCAATGACAAAATGAACCCCCCCTCCCCCCCCCCCCGCTTTCGAAAGGATAAATGAGAGTTATATGTGATATGATGCATCTATTTGCCTTTTTATACTAAGTAACATATTTATTTATTGATATATATATACGTATAAGTGTACGAGATAATTATTGATGTGAATGAGATACCTATGACTCCGAATCCTATTATTGTTCTTGACTCGCACGATGAGACTATCGACCTCGCGTTTATTGCAAAGATTATGACTGGAGTGATTACCAAACAAGATCCTGAGCTTGTTTCCGTAAAAGATGGCTGTTCTTCCCTCTCGAATGCGAAGGTGCCTGACTACGGTGGTGACAGCGAGGCGGAGGAGGCAACCTTGGACAACACCCTCATCAGCAGGACGAGGTCCCTGTGGCTTTTGTGAAGCAAGATTGAAGACGCTCTTGTCCAAACAAGGAAGATGAAGTATTCATCTTGAAGATGCCCCTCCAACTACTAGGAATTCTCCTTATTCCTATTACGTTTAATCATCGCGCCTATTCGCACGTAACGATAACGGATGTTAGCGCATGGACCACCACAATGGTCCAATCCATGTCGGAGGTATAATTACAATAGTGTCCCCACTTTGGTGGATCATCTGCTTTGAACGAGGGAAAGTTGGGGTGACCGTGCAAGACAATTTATTATTACGGGGGCCCACGTAATAACAACTTGTAGTGCATGGAAATCCTAGTGGACTGTGCGGGTCAAGCTAATGATCCCCATTCATCCAAAAATTTCTAAGTGTTCACACTTTCATCTAGTAGAACAATACTTAGGCAATTGCTATAGCACTTTGCAAAGTAGGAAACCTGTCTTTACCTACTTCGTGTCTGACACTTCTACCCGTACGAGTTGTTTGGGAACCGATATCTAAGCAAGTGAAGATGGCTAACACCCAGGAAAGATTCAGTGACATTGCACTCTCTATCACCCCTATATGTACAACCCCCATCTCTTTGGGAGTATACCCACCTTTATGAAGCTAAAGACATAAGAAAACCAATGTAGAAGGAACATAACTACTACTTTCATATTATGAAACTTGTATGACCGAGGTGATGTAACCTCGAGTTCGTTTTGTTTTCCCTGATACAAACAATAAGTCAAGTTGTCAAACATATATGAAAGCTCAGTGGTTGTTTTCTTACTTATACATTGTTGATTATATATGCATGTGATATTGGGTGATTACATGTTTGCTTGTGGTAATATGTACCTCATAGGCAATTATGGAATGTTGACTAACCTACCCCATACCTTTTGACAGACGAAAATGCCGCCCAGACGTGACACGGACACCATTACGTTAACTATGGCCGAATACAATGAGCGCATTTCTCAAGTTATAGCGCGGCATGAAGCCCTCCGCTCTGGATACAGTGGTGGCACTCTCGGAAGTAACCCTCCAACTGGCTGCACCTATAAATAGTTCCTGGACTGCAAGCCATTGAATTTTGATGGCACAGGAGGTGCCGTTGCATTTGTTCGTTGGGCAGAAAAGACTGACTCTGTTATGAGAATGAGTAACTGTTCGCCCGAGCAGAGCGTTACCTATATCTCAGGGTTGTTTTTGGATGGCGTACTCTCCTGGTGGAACCTTCAGGTTCAGACCCTTGGTGAAGCTACTGCTTATGCACTGAGCTGGGACGAGCTCAAGGAATTGATGCGGAAGAAATACTGTTCTAGGGCCGAAATCCAGAAGCTTAAGATTGAGTTCTGGAATTTGAAAATGGACGGACCGAAGATTTCTGAGTACGTCCAACGATTTCACGACTTGTCTAGGGTTGTTCCCTACTTAGTCGAGCCAGAGTTCAAGAGGATTGAGCGATTCATTTGGGGACTTGCACCTCAAATTCTGAGCATGGTTACTGCCTCAAAGCCTCCAACCATCATAGAGGCTATCGATTTGAGTATCACACTTACTGAAGAAGCTCTGCGTATGGGAAAGTTTTCGGGATCAAAGGCAAACAAGAAAGAGACTCATGTGGAGTCTTCGGGCAATAAGAAAAGGAAGTCTTCGAACCTAAAGATAGGCACCCAAGTCAGTTATGGAAGCTCTAAAGCAAACAAAAGAAGGGAAGTGAACCCGCCTCGTGGCATGCAAGCTTATGGAGCCACTAACAAGGCCGGTGGTAAGGTTTACTTGCGGACTAAGCCGAGATGTGAGGAATGCAATTTTCACCATGAAGGTCGATGTCTGAGGCCTAAGTGTGGAAGGTGTGGAAAAGAAGGGCACAGCAAGGATGCTTGTTGGGCGAAGTATCCAGACGGAAGAGATAATGGTAAAGTTCCAGGTTGCTACAGATGTGGTGAAGTAGGGCACTTTAGGAAAGATTGCCCTAGGAAGAACCAAACAAGGAAGGGTCTTCACTATCGGAGCTCGTGAAGCATGCCAGGATCCAGATGCGGTTACGGGTACGTTCCCTATTAACCAATTCTATGCATCCATTTTTTATTAATACTGGCACCGACTTTAACCTTGTAACCTTAGAACTTAAGAAACTGCTTAGCCTAGTTTTGAGTAGAATAGATGTCTCATATTCTTTAGAATTGGCGGATGGAAGGTTAGTTAAGCGAAGGAGATGATTAAGGATTGTATTTTGGGAACTTAGAAGGCCGGAACCTTCTATTACCATTGACTTGGGAAGTCATGATATGGTAGTCAGCATGGATTGGATATCCAAGTATAGAGTTGATGTTGTTCGTTATAAGGAAAATCATTCGCATCCCTCTTGCGAATGATGAAACACTTATAGTACACAACCTTCTTGCAACAGATGCGATGGCACTAGGCCCCATAAGGCAGTGGATTTGCGACATCTCACATTGGTCGTAGAGACACAGGAGCGCCTCTGAATAGGCTGCATAGCCTTCCTTGCTCATGTTGTCAATAAAGAGACCAAGGAGCCAAAGCCAGAAGACATCCCCGTGGTGGAGGAATTTCCAGAAGCCTTTCCTGAAGACTTTCCAGGAATACCCCCATAGCGACAAGAGGAGTTTAGGATAAACCTCGTGCCAGGAGCGGCACCAGTGACAGATGACGCCTAACCGACTAGTTCCATCCGAGATACAGGAGCATCCGATGCAACTACAGGATCTGCTAGGCAGAGGAAATCTACCAGGCCGAGCCTCTCACCGTGGGAAGCCCCCGGTGTTATTCGTTAGGAAGTAGGAAGGCAGTTTTTACATGCGTACACAGCCTAATCTGAGGGGAACTCAGAAGAACTAATGTGGAAGAAGTATTACGCATAGGTTACAGGGAGGTAGACAACTGACCCTCAAGAATTGGTACCCCTTACCGAGAATTGATCACTTGTCGACCAACTACAAGGTCCCAGCTACTATTCCAAGGTGGAATTAAGGACATGATATCCTTAGTCAAGGACACGAGAAGAAGGTTGGCAGTTTCCATTTTGCATCAACTTCAGAGAATTGGATATCAAGGACCGATATCCTTTGCCAAGGATTGATGACTTGTTCAACCAATTGCAAGGTTCTAGTTACTTCTCGAAGATCGACTTGAGGTCAGGATGTCCTCAACTGCGAATACAAGAAGAGAGTATCCCTAAAACGACCCTTAGGACTCGCCTTGAACATTACGAGTTCCTTGTCATGTCGTTTGGCTTAACAAATTCACCGGCAGTATTCATGGACCTCATGAATCGGGTATGTAAGCCGTACCTGGATAAGATCGTGATTATATTTATTGACTACATTCTCATAAGCTCAAAGACCAAGGAAGGTCATGAGCAACATCTGCAATTTATCTTGGGACTCTTAGAGAAAGAACAGTTATGTGCTAGGATGTCGAAGTGCGAACTTTGGATTCGCGAGGTGAGATTTTTAGGATACGCGGTGGATAAGAATGAGATTCATGTCGACCCTGCAATCAAGAATTAAAGAGTCCCTAAGACACAACTAAGAATTTTTGGGGATTTTAGGCTGTATCAGACGACCCCTAGAAAACCTTTCAAGGACTGCTCAACCACTAACAACCCTAACCTAGTCGATACCTACCTTGTCTTCACTTGAAAGTACCAATAGAATTGCGGTTCTTGTGACGCTTCTCGACAAGGTCTCGATTGCGCGTTGATGCAACGAGACCAAGTCATCGCCTACGCGTCACGTTGATTAAGGGATCATGAGAAGAGACCTTGAACTAGGTGCAGTAATTGCACGTTGCAGATTTGATGTCATTACTGTATAGGCAAACGCTGCACGATCTTTACTGATCACAAGGGTTTGCAGCACACCGTTGATCAGAAGGACTTAAACATGAGATAACTAGGTGGAATGAGCTGCTGAATGACTCGACTGTGAGATTATCACCTGAACAAGGCTAGCGTTGTAGCAGACGCCTTGAGACGCAAGGAACACACAAAGCCTCTAAGGGTGCGAGCATTAGAGATGATCATAAAGACAAATCTCGTCACTTGGATTCGTGAAGCTGAGCAAGAGGCGCTCAAATCAGAGAACCTTCAAGCTGAAGTGTTACATGAATGGAAGTGCAATTATTGCCTAAGGAAGACGGAACCTTGTACTTCATGGAATGAATTTAGGTTCCGTTTCGCGACAATTTACGTACGCTTATTTTGGGACAAAGCTCATAGGTCAAGGTACTTGATCCATCCTGGATCCAACAAGATGTACCAAGACTTGAAGGATTAGTATGAGTGGCCCAAGATAGGAGCTGATATAGCTACATATGTGGGTGACTGTCTTACCTGTGCCGAGGTTAAGACATAATATAAGAAACCATCAGGGCTGCTGCAACAGCCTGAGATTCCCATATGGAAGTGGAAGCGAATCTCAATGGATTTCGCTACAAGCTACCAAGAACCCAAAAAGGCCAAGATATGAATTGGGTGATTATTGATCGACACACCAAGAGTGCACATTTCCTGCCAAACAGTGAGGAAGACAGCACAAGGGAATTAGCAGAGATTTAGCCTAAAAAGATTGTGGCACGTCATGGAGTGCCTGTTTCTATCTTGACCAACCGAGATGGTCGTTTTGTGCCAAGGTTATGGCAAATGATTCAGAAGGCGTTGGGTCACAGTTGAACCTTAGTACTGCCTCTCACCCTCAGACGGATGGTCCAAGTGATAGGATGATTCAGACTTTGGTAGGCCTGCTGTGTGCTTGTGTGATGAACTTTGATGAAAAGATGGATTACTCACTTGCCCATAGTGGAGTTTTCCTGTAATAATAATTATCACACCGCCGTTTAGGCCGCCTCGTGTGAAGCTTTATATAAACGTAAGTATCGGTCCCCTTCGTGTTCGGCGGAGACTGGAGATAAACGATTTATTGGCCCCAAGTTGATTCAGGAAATTATAGGCAAAATTGTTCAGATACGTGGGCATATCAAGTCAACTCGCGGTATACTGAAAGGCTACGCCGATGAGCGGTGGAAACTGTTGGAATTTGAGATAGGAGATATGGTTTTAATGAGAGTCTCGCCTTGGGAAGGCGTGGTACGATTTGGAAAGCGTGGGAGGTTGGACCCACGGTATATTAGACCTTTCGAGTTCATGGAAGGGTTCGGGACCATTGCTCACAAGCTGAAACTTCCAGAGAAATTCATCAGTGATCACGACACATTTCACGTGTCTAGTCTTTAGAGGAGTCTGACTCTAGGAACAGTCGTTATTTCCGCAAACAGGATTCACGTCAACGACAAACTCCAATTTATTAAAGAACCTGTTAAGGTTGCAGACCGGAAGTCCACAAAACACGGAGAAGGCGTAATTGTTTGTTAGAATTCGTTGGAATTCATATCATGGCCCAGAGTTTACTTGGGAACATGAAGACCAAATTAAGCCTAAGAGACCACATTTGATTCACAACTCCCCTACGACCGATGGTAATGCTTGAATTTCGGGACGAAATTCTTTTAACGGGGGGAGAATGTGACAACTGACACTTTTTCATGCATTCCGTACAATAATTAAACAGTAATTTGTGCCTTAATAATTGTTCATGATCTAGTTTACAAGACGAATGAAATTCTGATTTCTGTTATATACATACAATGGCATTTCTTGTTGCAAGACTTTTATCATTACTACCTGCAACCCAATATAGTTCTATTAATGCACCGAGCTGAGTTAGCACAGTTGTCAGAGAAATTAGGGGTACTGATGGGAGTTCAGTACTTAGACAGACATGAGGTTAAGACACAAAATAAGCCCCAGGACCAAGTGTTACACTAGTATAGTGTGTAGGAAAGTAGGGATCACAAAACTGCCTTCCTAGTGATGACATAGATACCGGAAAGTGCCAGAAACACACTAAAACTGAAAAATTCTGCAGAAAATAAATAAATAAGCACGCTACTTGCTATCACGCTATGCTACATTAAAAGATAGGTGAATATGTGCAAATGTGTAGGTGAATACGTGAAAAATATAGGTGAATACGTGCAAAATACGTGCTTACGTGGACTACGTGCTTACGTGCTTATGTGCCTATGTGGTTTATGTGGCTACGTAACTATGTGCCTATGTGTTTGACGTATTCCTGTGCTTTATGGAGTAATAATAATAGTACGATGGTTATACGCTAAACTACTATCTAAACCCGATATAATCGAATCTTGTCTGAATCCTATGACGATGTCTGCTTCAGACAATGTCGTCATTTGGATCCCATATTTCTCGCGCAACTCACCGTAACCATGCTGATAAGCGAATCGCTTCACTGGTCGCCAAGGAAATGGCTAAAGTCATACCTCAGATCGTGAGCGAGATCAACGAGGTGAAGAGCAGCTCCTCTGTTGAATCAAAGAGAGACTCTCCGAAAACGCCTTTCTGCTTTAAGCAATTCAAGGCATGCGGTCCTGCTAACTTCACGGGTGAAGATGGACCCATTGCCATGTTCCAGTGGTTTGACGCAATCGAAGTCACTTTCCGACAAAGTGGATGCCTAGAAAATTTGCGTACTGTTAACACTACTGGGGGTTTTCAGTCCAGGGCTCTTGACTGGTGGACCGCTAAGCGCAACAGGTGCGGTAATGATGCAGCTTACGGATAATCATGGGATGAGCTCAGGGAGCTTATGATGTGACAACTGGCAATTTTTCATGCATTCCGTACAATAATTAAACAGTAATATGTGCCTTAATAACTGTGCATGATTTAGTTTACAAGACGAATGAAATTCTGATTTCTGTTATATACATACAATGGCATTTCTTGTTGCAAGACTTTTATCATTACTACATGCAACCCAATATAGTTCTATTAATGCACAGAGCAGAGTTAGCACAGTTGTCAGAGAAACTAGGGGTACTGACGGGAGTTCAGTACTTAGACCGACATGAGGTTAAGACACAAAATAAGCCCCAGGACCAAGTGTTACACTAGTATAGTGTGTAGGAAAGTAGGGATCACAAAACTGCCTTCCTAGTGATGACATAGGTACCGGAAAGTGCCAGAAACACACTAAAACTGCAAAATTCTGCAGAAATAAATAAATTCAGCAACAATTCAGCTTTTAACAACTAAATATAATGCAGAATTATGATTTAATGGTCCTGAATGCTTTCCTAAGTGTCGGGAATCGAAACTGTCATAAAAGGTAACATAAAGCACACTAAACTGCGCAATTTAGCACTTTAACGAACATTAATGAAACGAACAACCTGACACTACCCGAAACATCAAATTTTTACTAGAAGCACTGTTTTTATGTTATGAAGCTAGTTATGGTCACCGAACATCATATTACATCTCATAAACATTTGATACATAAAATACGTAACTAGCACCATTGAATCCTAACTAAATCAAGTAACTTACCATTAAAAGTTACACTTTACCCCCCCCCCCCCCCATTTGATGGCCGGTTAGGGGACATGGGTCCCACACTTGATTTCTTTGTTATATTTTATTAGATTTGTTTGGAATATGCTAAGCATAAGTTGCTTTATGCCATCCTAATGTGGAGGTCTTTTATAAAAACCACTAAACCATAACCCTTAACATTCTAACATCCATCAAGTTCACAAAACTCCTTCCTCTTCTCTCTCAAGGCTACGGCCCAATACCCCCTCACCATCATCAATTTTTCTAGTCCATTCACAAGTGATCCAAGGTGATTCTAAGGTGTCTCGGGTCTATCTAAGAAGGTTGCAAGAAACGGAATTGGAAGGACCTCTCTCTAGTGCTTTTATCCACCTCATTTCTTCTCTTGATCATCCCTAGCCTTGAGCTAGTAGTAAGAACACTAATCCTTTCATTTTACATCTTATTTAAAGGGTTAAAAGAAGAAACATGATGTTAATCTTGAAGAACACTAAGAATCAAGAGAATGAAACATGAACATAAGCTTAAATCTTAAAGAAATCTTGATGTTCATGTGTTGTTATACTTGTTGATTGTTGTTTACTTATATAAATGATGTAGATCATCATATGATATTGCTAGATCATGATTAAAAACATAATCTAATAAGATGAGAGGATGAAAGTGTTAAAGATCCATAGATCATCCTTACATAAATCATGAACTTGAAAGAACATATTGTTTTCTTGTAAAATAATGATTAAAGTGAGTTGTAAGTCTTGTAAATCTAAGATTTCAAGAATAATTTTTCAAGAAACCAAGTTAGAAATACAAAGTTTACTTAATCTTGGTTCTTAAAGAAACCAACCATGTTTTTAGAGGATAAACAAGTGTAGAAACACTTATGTAACAAGAAAAATCCAAGAAGAAGAATTTTCAGAAAATGTGATTATAAGTTGTAAAGATCTAGATTCTTAAAAAATGATGTTTTTAAAGAATCAACCACACTTTAAAGGGTAACTAGGCTTACTAAACACACTAGTAAGTTACTACAAATTTTTACAAAGTTTCAAGTTCATGACATAGTGTAAATTTCATATTTTTGGCACATGGTAAGTGTTGAATGATTTGTTGATGATTGATGATGATTTAAAAAAAAATGATATGCTTTGAAAGCATGGAAACCTCCATTTTTAAGGGGAAACTATGGCAAAATTTTTCTAGAAATCAAACACTTAGAAAAATATTTTTAAACAAATATTTACAAGTATATTTTTAACCATGGATTTTCACATAAAGTTTGCCATAAATTTTGTTGTAAAAATTATAAATATTGGAGGTTGATTTTTATAAATAAAAGTGACTAAATATGTATTTAGGAAAACATATATTTAGATGTCACTATGTGTGTGATTATTTGTATAATATGTGTATTAGTTATATTATTTTAGTACTTGAAATAATATAATATAACTCATCGAAATACCGAAAATTGCAATCCAAAATATTACCAAAAATTCCAAGGAATAAATATACAAAGAATACCCAAAATATTGGTGAAACCAAACAAAGGAATATAACTTACGAAATATTCCAGAACTTTTATTCATAAGTATATTTTGGACACTAAAAGAACAAAAATATGATTTTTACAATTATTACAAAATTATATCATATTTTTGACAAGGAGAAAATATATTATTTTTGGACAAATAAAAATATATATTTTCTTGGAACTATTAGAAGATGTATTATTTTTTAAAGAAATATATATTTTCTCAAACAAACATGAAATATATTATTTTTGGAAGGAAAATGGATTTACATATATTTTCTAAGCTAGACTTAGAAATATATTATTTTTGAGATTTACAAATGTTTTTGCCGAGGGAAAAATTAGGAATAATTTTTCTAAGTAATATTTCTTGAAATATATATTTTGGAAATATATATTAATGTATTTTCACTAGAGATATTATTCCGGAAAAATTAATACAAAATTAAGTATATGAATACTTAACAATTACAAGAAAATACGTATTCTCGTACGTATAAATACACTCCGGAATACGACCCCGATACATGGCAAAAATATACAAGTATGAGAATACGAATACAAATACACCCATCCTTGGGTAGGAAATACATGTATAAATACTTAAAAGGTATCAAGTTAAATTATATTGTTTCAACAATTATTCCAAAATTTAATAAATTAAATTTAAGTTAAAATGTTTATTATTTTAACAAATAATTATATAACTTGGAATAATAATAATAAGGACCCAAAGAAAAGTAACCCAAAGACACTAATGAATACTAAGTCAAGGCACAACCCGCTCGTCTAATAGACCGTAGTACGTTGTAGGTAGTCGTGCACACTAGTAGCAGCTTGAGTTACGTCAGATTGAAGAACGCAAAACTGTGAGTTCATGTTCCCCCTTTTATTTTGACTGTTTTCGGTTTTATAACACTCGGGGGTGGAATACATGTTACGAATTTTTAAACGGTATGAATTGACTAGAAATGAACTATTAGATCATGTAAGCATATATTGAATTTGAAATGCCATTAATTCTTAATTAGGGACGAAGGTTTGATCTAACGGGTATGGCCGAACCCCACTCATGGTACTTATGTGACCACTTGAGTGCTTCGGTGTCCCAGTCGAGGTAAATCGACAACGGTCAAGGGTGAATTGACACTGTCAAGGTAAATTGACTCAGTCGAAGGCGAAAAATTCGACACAATCGAGGGAATCGACGAGGGTATAAGCCTATTCATTTTGAGTGCTCCCTATGTCTTCACATGCTTTAATGTCCTTGTAAAACATTAATTTGATCTGTTCATAAATGCTTTTCATACCTGTTTTCAAAGGAGTCTCTCAAAAGGTTATAAGTTTATCAGTACTCATACAAAACGCATGAACTCGCTCAACTTTTTTTGATGTTTTCCAAAATTACATGTATTTCAGGTAACCAGTTGGATCTTGGGCGCGGGTGTTATTTCTAGAAGTAGATTCCAAGTTTAGATGTCATCCACTTTTGTTGGTTTGTAACTTAGTCGAAGGTTGTGTTTTAAAACTTAAATAACTGGTGTTTGTAATACTTAAAACTTTATGAATGGATGAACATCGTTTTGATCATGTAGTTGTTTATTATGATTGAATGCAATGGTATTGAACAAGTCACACGTCATACGCTTCCGCAAAAAGTCAGGGTGTGACATATGATGAAGGAGTTATGTCCTCCTCATGAGGTCCAAAAGTTGGAGAATGAGTTCTAGCATATCAAACCAGAAGGAGGTGACAACGCTGGTCTCACCGCTCGCTTTAAGCAGCTTAGTATCATCTGTCGTGGTCAAGTGACAACTCCGGATATCACGATCAAGAAGTACATCCGCGCTCTACCAGATTGTGTAGCTGACTTTGTTCAAGCAGCTAAACCAGCTACCATTAAGGAGACCTACCAACTCGCCGCTGAGATCAATGATAAGCGAGTTTTGGCTGGTTATTTCAAAACCTCAACCAAGAGTCGGAATCAAGCAACTACTACTCCCGCTCCTGCTACCGAAACTGCAGCATCACAAATTTCAAAGTCTTCACGTCGGAATTGCAAGCGCAAGGGTAACAACAACAAGAACTACACTCTTACCGCCGTACCTCTCAACGTTGTTCTCGTCCAACCCAACAGCAACTAGAACCGTCAAGTCGCGGCACCTGTGACCAACGCACCGCCTGCCAAGCGTGCATACACCGGTCCTCATCCTATGTCCACTGCAACATCTACGGATAATTCACAGCGAACTGTCGCACCGGCCCACGTCAACAACCCCAAGCTGTTCAAGTTCCCGCACCACCAGCTCAACCTCTTGCTATCCAGGGTAACCAAGCACCTCCTGCACCCACTGCCCATGCGCGAGCCTGCTACGCTTGTGGTGACCCTAATCACTTCGCAAATGTTTGCCCAAATCGAGTGGTGAAACGAGAACCGCAGCAACAACCACCGCAGTAGCAGCAACAGCAACAACCACAACAAGCAGCCCATGGACGAACCTTCAACATCATTGTCCGCTAGGCTCAAACTGACAACAATGTTGTCAATGGTACGTTTCTCGTTAATGGTATTTATGCTTCGTGTTTATTTGATACTGGAGCCAATAACTGTTTTGTGTCGTTTGAATTCGAAAAGCTCCTAAACCGTAAATGCGCAAACCTCCCAACGACGTTCGACGTAGAAATCACCACCAGAAGAACCGTCACCGTTAGTTCTGTTCTCCATGATTGTACTCTTGAACTCAACAATCATGTTTTCCTGATCGATCTTATTCCGATGCAGCTTGGTAGTTTTGATATCATAGTAGGCATGGATTTTTTTCGTGAGAAACGTGCTAAAGTCGTTTGTTTCGAAAAGATGATCCATTTTTCTCTCTTTCAAATTGTGATCAACTCTGTGTCTATGGCGAATTATCTTCGAAGGAACGGAAACTCATGTCGTGCATTCAAGCAAGCAAGTATCTCCACAAGGAATACAAGGCTTTCTTGGCACACATCGTAGTAGCAGAGAAGGAAAATAAAGCAATGGGTAAGGTACTCATGGTTCGTGATTTTCCTAATGTCTTTCCTGACGATTTACCTGGTCTACCTCCGTCTCGCTATATTGATTTTCACATCGACCTTATTCCTGGAGCTAACCCTGTCGCTAAAGCCCCTTATCGCCTCGCTCCGTCCGAAATGCGTGAACTCTCTAGTCAACTCCAGGAATTACTTGATAAAGGCTTCATACGCTCTAGCACATCTCCATGGGGCGCACCTATCCTTTTCATTAAAAAGAAGGATTGATCGTTCCGGATGTGCATCGACTATAGGGAACTCAATAAGCTTACTATCAAGAATCGCTACCCTCTACCTTGAATCGACGACTTGTTTGATCAATTGCAAGGCGCTACGTGTTTTTCTAAGATCGATCTACGCTCTGGTTATCATCAATTGCGAATTCAGGAGGAAGATATCCCTAAAACCGCTTTTCGCACCCGCTACGGCCATTATGAATTTGTCGTTATGCCCTTTGGTCTTACCAACGCACCCGCAGTCTTTATGGATTTGATGAATCGCGTGTGTAAACCCTTTCTTAACCGCTTCGTCATCGTGTTTATCGATGATATCCTTATCTATTTGAAATCGAAAGCCGAACACGCGCAGCATCTTTGTTTGGTACTCGAACTTCTACAAGGATATCGCCTCTATGCCAAGTTCTCCAAGTATGAATTTTGGCTCGAGGAGGTTCAATTCCTCGGTCACATTTTCAATAGTCAAGGTATTCACATCGATCCCACGAAGATTGAAGCAGTTAAGAGTTGGATTACGCCGAAAACCCCGTCCGAAGTTCGTTCTTTCCTCGGATTGGTGGGTTATTACCGTCGATTTATCGCTGATTTCTCAAAAATCGCCGTTCCTCTCACCTCTCTCACGCATAAAGACAAGCCTTTTGTTTGAGGACCGAACAAGAGGAAGCCCTTCAAACCCTAAAGAGAATGCTTTGTAACGCTCCTATACTCGCGCTACCCGATGGAAACGACGACTTTGTAGTCTATTGCGATGCCTCTAATCTAGGTCTTGGTTATGTTCTTATGCAACGGGATAAGGTTATCGTGTACGCGTCTCGACAGCTCAAGGTTCATGAGAAGACGAAGCTATTTACATAGTGTTCGTAATATGCGCCAACGTAGATGGGTCGAACTTCTCAACGATTACGACTGTGAGATTCGCTACCACCCAGGCAAAGCAAATGTTGTAGGCGATGCTCTTAGCCGACGAAGCTATTTACATAGTGTTCGTAATATTCAAGCCCAACATGACCTTGAAGCTCTCATTTGTGACGCTCAACACGCCTGTTTTCTCGAGAACACTCTGAAGGAAGAAAGAATTCTTGTAACTGAAAACCAACTAGTGAATAAACCGAATGGTATTTTTCACTATCTTGACCGAATTTGGATTCCCAATCGCAATAATCTCTGAGAGGTTTTGCTGAATGAAGCCCACAAATCCCGATATTCCATTCATCCCGGTGCCGACAAAATGTACCAGGACCTCCGTGCCAAGTATTGGTGGCCATGAATGAAGATGGATATCGATCTCTATGTTTCGAAATGCCTAACCTGCTCCAAGTTCAAGGCTGAACACCAACGACCCTCTGTCTTACTCGAACAACCCGAGATCCCGATGTGGAAATGAGTGAGTATAGCTATGGATTTCATTACGAAACTCCCCCGCATGCCATCAGGTCACGATAGCATTTGGGTTATCGTTGATCGTCTTACTAAATCCGCCCACTTTCTGCCGATACGAGAAGACTACAAGGTTGAACGATTAGCACGAATCTATACCGATGAAGTCATTTGTCGACATGGGACACCTCATGACATCGTCTCTGACCGCGATGGTCGATTCACTTCACGCCTCTAGGAGACTTTTCAATCCGCTCTCGGTACTACTCTTAATCTCAGTAACGCTTTTCATCCCCAGAACGATGGTTAGACTGAGCGCACGATTCGCACCCTTGATGACATGCTTCGCTCGTGCGTTATAGATTTTGGTGGTAATTGGGATTCGCATTTACCTTTAGTCGAATTCTCATACAACAACAGTTATCACTCTAGCATTCAAATGGAACCATTTGAGGCATTATATGGAAGAAAATGTTGATCGCCTATTGTATGGCACAAGACCAGAGACGCGCAAATTACCAGTCCCGAGTTACTACAAGAAACGACTGACAAGATCCTCCAAATACGAGACAATCTCTTGAAAGCGCGGAGTCGTCAAAAGAGTTACGTCGATAAACGCCGCAAGCCCATTAAGTTCGAAGTTGGTGATCACGTACTCCTAAAGGTTTCACCATGGAAGGGGGTGTTCCGATTCGGCAATAAAGGAATGCTAGCGCCTCGATACGTTGGTCCCTTTAAGATTCTGGAAAGAATTGGCAAAGTGGCCTACCGACTCGAATTATCGGAGGAACTCAACAACGTACATCCTACTTTCCACGTCTCGAACCTCAAGAAATGCCCAGCCGAAGAAAATCTGCATGTCCTTCTCGAGGATTTGCAAGTTAACGAAACTCCACACTTCGTGGAAAAGCTAGTAGAAATCATGGACCGAGAAACCAAGAAACTTTGATGCTCTCGCATTCCTATAGTAAAGGTTCGCTGGGAAGGCAAACGCGGCACCGAGTTCACTTGGGAACTCAAAAGTGATATGAAAGCTAAATATCCACATCTCTTCGTTACGCATGCGCCTTAATTTCTGGGCGAAATTCCCTAAAGTAGGGGAGGCTGTAACAACCCGACTTTCCAGGTCAAGTCAAAGTCAAGTCATGTTATTATTCAGAT
The DNA here is from genome assembly GCA_030545235.1 of Helianthus tuberosus. NCBI lineage: Eukaryota > Viridiplantae > Streptophyta > Magnoliopsida > Asterales > Asteraceae > Helianthus > Helianthus tuberosus. Next base: position 120,025,644 of record CM060409.1, read on the forward strand.
CTGTCATTTATTGCTTAATTGACTTGTACTCTCGAGATCTCAATTATCACAAATGGGTTTGGACGATATTTTAAACTATGTTTTACAACGCATTCACAACGCTATTTCAAAACGAAATTATCGCATTTAACGCAGTTTACAACGCGTACTATTTAAACGCATCGCATATTACATCGCTTGTTTATACTAAACGCTATCACATCGCTATCACATCGCAATCTCATCGCAACTCAAAACGCAAATTTACTTTTATGCATTTATGTGCTATGTGTTTTATTTGTGTGGTTACTTGTTTAATGTTATGTGGTTATCTCATTGCAACGCTTGCTCGCAACTCGCTTAAACACAACGCAACGCTTATCGCATGATTTGAAAGTCGGAAAGCAACAAAACGCAACTCGGCTGGTCGAATGACCAACCGAATGGACATCCGTCCGGATGACCATCCGATCGGATGGCCATCCGATCGACTGGCTATCCGACCCACTTCAGCACTGCCTTAATCTCACCTCTCACCCTATAAATACCTGCCTGTCACATCACTGTTCACTGATGTGACAGCTCCATTCGACCATACGCTCTCAAGTCCCTTTCAAGCACTTTTCTCTTGATTCGAGGCTATTTCTTAAGTATTTCTTCTTAAATCTTGTACTTCCATCATCACTACACACATCTTAATCATCTTCTCCACTGAAATAAATGATTTTCACCATGAAATCACCTGATTTGGACTCCTTGAAGGTGACATCATCACGGCTGCTTATGCAATCGACTGTGTGACGTCATCTCATCAAGAATCGTTCAGATCTAAAGGATTTTCACATATTTTAACACAAATCTCAGCTATGTTACAACATTTTCAACTGATTTCAACTTTTCATCTCTTTTTCAAACTTTTCTTCAACATGTTGCACAAAACCGATGGAATCTAGACACATTCAGGCTCTCTACTCACTCTATAGTGGAGAACCGGCTTGAAGATGGATTTCCACTGGAGAGATGACTGATTCACGGGTTGAACATGAAACTTTATCAAGAACAGTTAAGTCTGATTTAATGGGGTGATTCCCATCCGATCGGCTGAGCTGAACTCGGTGAGGATTTCCGTTGTTTGACACGTCGTCACGCCGTCTCCGTTAAATTCCAAACTTTTAACTTAGAAAATTTCACAAGATTTCAAAACATCAGGTCCCCCAATCGAATAGCCATCCGATCGAATGACTATTCGACCAGGTGACTTGTCCTTTATAACTTTCAACACTTAAACATTTTACTCGAACTTCAAACTATCAAACTCTCAATCGAATAGCCATCCGATCGAATGGCCATCCGTCCGGATGACCATCCGACCGGATGACTTGGCATTTATACTACAACAAAAACTTCAAAAGTCTTCAAACACTTTGCAAACACCCACACACATTCGAATGGCTATCCGTTCGAATGGTCATCCGTCCGGATGAGCATCCGTTCAATGCTTACACTACTGTTCAATACTCAGGCTAATCTCCAACGCGCTCCCTTCAATCCAATTCAAGGCTGTGTTTATTTATTAAACACATTCTGTGAGTATACTCGAACCCTTTTTCACTTAACGCACTTTTGGGTGTTACATACGTTCAATATATCAAATCACAACAACACACAACGCAAACTCTTTTATAGACGCTAACCGCTCTCGCATGTTATACGTGTTTCGATGAATGCTTATATGTTATGTTTACACAGTGACTGTTTTGCCTGACACCTTAGCAACGATAGTACTATAGTTTGGACTCAGCACCTGTCATGGACAGGGGTTGTTAAGGGCTTTACTTCACATGGTCACAGTGGTGATAATGTGTTGCGCATTCTACAACTCGCAGTCATGTCGGTTGCATGAGTCATTGTCGATAGCTTACTTGATTCATATTTCTACGTGTTACATGCTGGTTATGCGTAAACGCTTTCGCTATACTATATACTATGCAAACTTGTGTACTCACCTTTACACTCTGTGTATTGACTTTATTTTAACGTATGTGACAGGTTGACTAGGATGCTTTGCTTGCTGTGCTAAGATGAACAAGCTAGGGAGTCTAGAAACAAACTAAATAAATCTGAGTTATCAGAACAACTTATTTGTTTTTGAGACTATATCTGTAATGACTAATTGCTTTATATGTTTGATGGTATGGGACGTTAAACGTTAAATAAAGTGACATTAATAGTTGGTATGGATTCTATTGAACAATCTGTTTCGCTCAGTGCCACGCCTTGATGTTTCCGCCATCAGTTGGGGTGTGACAACTGCCATATGCCATGGGTCAGTTATTCTGTTTTCTTTATTTATAATTATACATTCATTTTGCTAAGCACACCTGAGCAAAGATCTTCGATTCATATGCCATTCTATGCCCAATGATAAAAACTATACAATTATGAAGTAATTTTTGTTTGATTAAAAGCAAAAGCAGTATCTCCATAATTCACAACGCTATTTGTCGAAGTTTTGTTAATCATACAATTATTAAGAGGGATTTAATATGACTAGATGAGGCTTTAGAGGATTTGCTTTTCGTATCAACCAAGCAACAATTAGTATCATGTTCACTTTAACAATCTTCAATTTAATTACAGGATTTATATTATATATATGATCTGTATTATATATATACATGAGTTATGATTGGTGACAGACAACTAAAATGGAGATGAGTGGGTGGGTTTTCATGTTTTTTTCTTGCTTTTGGGTAGGGAATAATCAAAGAAGGAGAATTCGAGTCGCAAGCTGGAAATATGACATGGAATGAGAATGTAAAATCGAATATGTAGACTAATGTGGTAATCTACAAGCTCATGATAATATCTTCTCTTTTCCAAAGATAAAAGAGTCTAAACATGGAAAAAAGATAAGGTGAACCACATCCACCTTTAGTCACTAGTGGGAATGCCCGCACGTTGCGGCGGGTGTCCTAACTGATATAAGATTCAATTATGATGTCCATTACAAATGTTGACGTTACACAATCCGTATGACATTTTTCGCCTGTCACACAATCCGTACATGTGACTCATTTTTATTTGATGACCTGTGTGACCAGTTTTTGCCCATCATACGACCCATATGACCATAATTTTCACTCATACAACCATATGTAGAAAAACAAAAAAAAACTATAATTAATATTATTATTAACAAAACATAGAAATAAAAAATACTTGATTCTTCATTGGTCATGATGGCTTGATATGGTGTTGGAAGTGAAATAAAAAACAAGGTGTGCAGTATACTCTATTATTGAGACCCAAGCCAAACACATGAGATCCAAATAACAAGTTACGCGATAGGTTTCCTGAACAAGCCACCACCAATCATTTGAAGTAGATATAAAGCGAACTACAGAATTTATCCATTACACTATTTATTTGCAACTCTTGTAGTAAATTTATATATACAAAAAAAAAACAGCTCGACAAATTTGTTCGTCCCTTCGCTGAGCCTTCTTCATGAACAAGCCACGACCAATCATTTGAAGAAGATGCAAACTACAGAATGTATCAATTACACTATTTATTTGCAACTCTTGTAGTAAATTTATATATCCAAAAAAACCAGCTCGACAACTTTGTTCGTCCCTTCGCTGAGCCTTCTTCATGAACAAGCCACGACCAATCATTTCTGATCCACGTCTGCATTTAACTGAAGAAAAGAAACCATTAATAATCTAGATTAATAAAAACACTACATTTATATATAAACGTTAGCGGGTCAACCCAACTCAACCTGCACAAAAATCTACCCATTTTGACTTGTTATCCAACCCACCTAACAGGTCCGTTTTGCCGTCTCTAGTTTCAAAACTGAAAGATAACAGTAGTGCTAATCCATGCTTTAAGAGAACTGACCTGAACCATAACCATGTCATCACTGACACATGGTTGAAGGCATGGAAGAAACCTTTATGGCAAACGGGTCGGGTCGGGTCATGGGTCAAAATGGGTTCGGGTCGAAACGGGTTCGGGTCAAAATGGGTTAATTAAAAAAGGGTTATTTTGGTTCGGGTCGAAACGGGTTTGGGTCAGAACGGGTTTAGGATCGGGTCAAGTCGGGTTGGTTAAAAAATGTTTTTAACAAGAGCATTAATAAAGTTTTACCCTTTACAGCCAAAGACACTGTGAGAGATAACAAGAGCATTATTTATAGGCTTATAGCCAAATACACCATATGCTTCTAATATTCCCTTCATGCATAAGTTCCAGCCTTAATGAACACTGCAAAAATGAGTTAAACTTTAAAAACAAATTCAAAATTCAAGAATAACAAAAGTGTAAATTTGAAGTTTAAAGTTCAAACATACGTGGAGCAGTCGGTGCTAGGGCTGATCTTATAAGGGATGTTGACACCGCACTTCCCCGGGAGGCTGCTTGCAAAGCCGAGATTAATGCCCGAGTTGGACGCATACACACTCTTTAAGCATCCGCAGGCAGTCTGACGGTCAGGAGTCGACTTTGCAGCATTATTGAGTCCTTTAACTCCACCACAACAAGCCGGTGGCACAAAACCCCCTTTCATTAGGTACCCTAAGCATGGCGCCAAGGTGCTGACCACCTGGCGCCAAGGGTCGGGTCGGGTCATGGGTCAAAACGGGTTCGAGTCGAAACGGGTTCGGGTTAAAATGGGTTAATTAAAAAAAGGGTTATTTTGGTTCGGGTCGAAACGGGTTTGGGTCAGAATGGGTCGGGTTGGGTTGGTTAAAAAATGTTTTTTTAAGTTATTGAGAAAAATAGTGAGCATGAAGAAAAGATAAAAACTGTTAGCGAGAAGAATAACGAACTCGAGAGAACCTGCGAGTCGCTTCATGTTGAAAAATCGGCTCTTGTACAGTTGTACTTGAGAAAAGTGTTCTTTTGTCTCAGTTACGTGTTATAATGGTTAACATGCAGAAACTCGTGGATCAAAACACGCTTCTAGAGGATTCTCTTTCGACCGCAAACACCGAACTCAAAGATCTCCGAGAAAAATCAAAGGGTCGTTTGGAAGAGGTTTGTGAGTTGCTCTTGTACTTGAGAAAAGTGTTCTTTTCATCATTCTTTATATCCAATTTTCATCCACTTCACCAATCCCCTAACCTACATCTAACTATAACCTTTACTCTATTATAGACCCGATAGGTGGATTTGCCTATATGTATACAATTAGTGACCTTTTTTGGCTGAACCATTTCGGTAGCTAGCTTTGCAGCATTTTTGTTGTGACTTGTAAATATGCAATTGTTTCTCACTATAAAAATCCTTTGTTAAAGGCTATCTCGATGAAATGTCGTCGGGAAAGGCCGTCGTATCAGATGGGTTTTCATTATGTGTATATTGGTCACAAATATATATCGCCTTTGCTTTTTTTTATCAATGCAATTAAAGTCACATTTTCAGGGAAAAAACAAACAAATCCGTTATATGCTATCAAGGAATTACACTGAAAGAGTTCTAACCTAATAAGGCGACCATTTCTCTTGTGTTAGGTCCCTTATTAGCAAAGTTGCTGATAAGTTCACCTAAATTCATATTCCCTCTTGGAAGATCAGTTGCGGCTTCTGCCGCGTTTGAATCTGGAGAATCTCTTTTTCCAAGTCTTACGGTCCATGATGGCCTCCAACCTACATAGTGAAATAATTATAAATTTATGAACCTATGTTTTACATGTAATTAATTTAGTTTTATTATTTCCGCGACAGAAGCATCACGAGCTGCAACCGCGAGTATATCAGCACATGATACAACTCCAGGACATACGCTCTCGACTGCAGCTTTAGCATCATCTATAACATCATATCCCAACACACCATCATTGGCTGGTGACTCCTTCTCACTGCCAGCACCTCCTAGCAAAAGACATGCATCACAACCCTGTAAAATTATTTACCAGGTTCATAATTTAAAACTGCATGTTCTTATGTCTAATCACCAAAAACAAAAGCATAATGGAATGGAATAAAGATCATAACCTGAACGAAACAATCATGAAAATGAAGGCGAATAACCAAGGCTGCATTGCGACCATTACGTGATACGGCAACATTAATTGAAGTTTGAATGGTTGAAAGTGCATTAGGGTACGCCTACTCTGATCATCATATGCCATATAATAATAATCAATATAAATAAAAAAACATAAAAACAAAGGAAAGATGGTTATCCCCAAATCCCCTCACCTGAAACAACTTCCAATTCAATGTAGTTTGGTCCTGTAAATCCAATGCAAGCTTAAAGGTTTTGAGAGTAATCAAAATGTTGGTGCATACGTCTGTCGACTTCGTCTTGTATCGAGTCTTGTATTAAGAATGTTAGATCAGGGCACGTAGTTCGAGAAAGTAGGGTTTATATATAGGTGTGTAATTTCGCTTGAAATAGCCACTGGCTGTTTCAAACGAAATTAGGCAATGTAATTTCGCTTGAAATGGCCAGTGCCACTTTCAAGCGAAATCACCTCCACTATATATACTCCTCATGCGACGAGGAAGAGTACATTAATAATGCAAGAAAAAGTTTAGACTCATTTAGTTTTAATTTGTTTTTTGCAGATAAAATTGAAGTATTGAAAGAAAAACGAGCTGCTCGTCTGAAGAAAGAATTAGAGATAGAAAGAATTGCTGAAGAAAAAAAACTGGAAGCCGAGAAAGCTGGAGTTGAAGAAAGTTCAACAAAGAAAGTTGAAGAAGAAAGAAGTGAGGTAAAAGTAGAATTTGATGAAGAAACAGATGTGATTGAAAAGGTAGACGAAAAAATTGTTGAAGTAGAAAAGATAATTCAGAAAATTGTCGAAGTGGAGAAAATTGTTGAAGTTGAGAAGATTGTCGAGGTTGAAAAGATAGTAGAGGTTATTAAACCTTGTCAGAAATGCTTAGAATCTTGCAAACATTGTGAAGAAAAGGATAAAAAGATTGTTGAATTGGAAGAGTTGAAAGAGAATTTGTTGTCTGATGTGAAGTATGTGAAGGAATCTTATGACGTGATGAACAGAACAGTAGATGGTTTGAAAAAGACAAACACAGAAGTTGACGCTGCTATGACAATGATGAGTTCAACATTAATGACAAAGCAGAAAGTCATCAATGAGTATATTGAAGACTGTGCAAAGCTAAAGCAGGATTTGGAACTTGAAAAGATTGAGAGTGAAAGAATCAAACGTTTGTTGTTGAGTTATACAACGTGTGATTATTTGATTGATCGAGTTTATCCTACTGTTGCAGGTCTTGAAGCCTTCCAAGATAAGGAGAATGAAGAGGATACTGGTAAGAAACAAAGTGTCAAGTATAACAAGTGTCCGCCTCCGATTTGGAATAGTTATTCACCGAGAAAGCCAAATGAGGAACGTTTAAATAAGGCTCTCAACATAAAGTTAAAGTCTGAAACCATTGATGAGTTACCAGATAATATTGATGTCACATTCACAGCGTCTGACACTGATCATGAGTCTGAGTTGTTAAAGAAAGTGGTCGATCAGGTGTTGGATATGGATGAAGAGTCAAAGTCGGAGTCAAAATCTGAAAGTTCGAGTTCATCAGAAAATAGTCCGAGTTCACCGGTTAAATGGGTTTACAATAAAGAATTCCTGTTATCAAAATCTAATTTGAATGACGGACCAATCAAAGTGGCATATACTTTGAGTGATTCAGACAAATTATATTCTGATGAGGAGTTTCCTATAAGAAGTGCCAAAACTGAAATGATCAAACAGGTTTTCAAATTGACAGAAATTAATATTTCTGAAATAAGAGATTTAAATCTTTTCGAAAAACCTAAAAAGTACACTTCAAGAGTTCAACAAAGATTGAACAAGAAAAAGGGTTACTGTTCTGGTTCTGGTTATCGAAAGAAACCAAACCATAACGGTAATTTCAAAAAGAATGGTTTGGGTTTTAGTTCTTCAGAAAATTATAAAAATGAAAAAAATTATAAACCAAAAACAAAATTTGTTGCAGGAGGAAGTTCTGAAGAAGAACAAAAGAAACCATTTTGGAGACAGTCAAATCAAGATTTTCTTGCTGAGAAGAAAAAGAATATGATGATAAGAACTGAGCAAAGAGTTGAAAGAAGAACGTGTTTCAAATGTCAAGAAGTTGGGCATATCGCTTGGAACTGCCAACAGTCCAACAACACAAAACAGGGAGTTACTTCTAACTCAAAGTTGAAAAAGAAATGTTTTGATGAAAAGAAACAACCATCAGAAAACTTTATAAATTTCAAAGATTCAACTTTTGAAACTGGTGAAAGTTCAAAACGGTTTTATAAAAGACAAGTTGATCTGAACAAACATAGATGGGTTGTAAAATCTGAGAGTAGTTCTGAAAATGAATATGATTCCATAAAATCAGAGGAGTCATCTGTTGAGAAAAAGAATGAGAATTCCGTTCTGGATTTGAACGATGAAAATTTTCCAAAATTTTCAAAAGAAAATCTGAAATCAAAAGGTAGGTTTGAGATTTCAGATAAATTTTTCCATGGAAAAGGAGAATTTGATGCTGAAAAGGCTTTCAATGGGAAAGTCATACACATCTTTGAGAAGATGGTTGATGGGAAGGTTAAAGGTGCAAAAGAATTTTATCAATCGAAAAGATGGTAGGATAGATGTGTACCAAAATCACCCAAGGCTGATCAGGCTTGGGTGACATCTATTTCAAACTAAAATTCTGACTTGCCGGAGCTCCCAAGTTGGTAATCGTGGAGCAGGAATCGGCACATTTCTTGAGAAATTCACGTTTGTGATATTTCGACTTTCAAGTAGTAAATCAGGGACATTAAGTTGTACTTGATTTTCTACAAGTGGTGTTTGTTGATTGAACTTAAAATTGTTATATTTTTCAAAAGGTTGAAAATGAAAGAACAATGTGATGAGATCCCCTAACCTACAAATGGTTTATATTGAAAAAAAAAACTTATTTTCCGGAAAAACCATTTGATTAAAACAAACTTAAGTGTTTTGAAATCACAATGGGAAAATGTTTTGTTGTGAGGGGGGTTCTGATTGTTTATGCCAAGTGGATGGCGATTTGAAGTGATTCGATATCAGTTGTCACTTTACCGTGTATAGTTTGTTTTCAAATTTCCTTTAAATGATTTTGAATTTTAGGGGGAGTAAGAAATTTCAGAAAATCCAAAAACATTAGAAAATTTGAAAATTCAAAAACATGATAAAATCAAAAATGAGTTTTTGTTATAAAAAGAGGAAATGATAGTACATCAGTGGACTATCACAGCATGCTAAAGAATTGGAAAGAAAAATGTGATAAACGGTCTCATTGATGATATGCCAGTAGGTTTTTGCACATTTAGTAAATTGTGACGAGATATAAACCTAAATTTCAAACTTGCTTATATCGTGGGGAACATCTCTCGGATATATGGGTAACCCCCGAAATCTTGTTTGAAAGGTCCCTCTTTCTAAGATACTAGGTCTTTATGCTTAGTGATATCTGGGGTATTATCACGGGACTTCTGATTTTGCGGAAGCAATGGCCTAGTCCCCGGAGAATACTTTATGCTTGCTTGAAATATAGCCCACCCTCAGCATAAAAAATGATGAAACATTGAAAAATGCTAATCATGTGCTGTTGAAGAAAAGATTCTCTAAAGGGAACCCACCAAAAGTCGAAGCCGTCATCTCTCTGATTTTGCGGAAGCAATAGCCTGAGCTCTCACGGCCCTCTCATTTAACCCTTTTACAGATATCATCTAGGTATACTCACCTGTAAGACTGAATATTAGGATTTGGATACGGGAGTATATTCTGAGGTGGGACACGCAAATAAGTTTAAGTGTTTAAAACATTAATCTCGTATCTCGTATCTCGAAACAGTTGAACTTTGTGTGAAAATTTAAGTGGGTCAGTATACTGACAATCTAAGTGAATCATTTAGAACTTAAAATGTTTAAAGCTTAATGGTGTTAGTGATTTGTCTCATAAACTGATATGATCCTCTTACACAAACTCACAAAAATTATAGTTTGTAAATATTTCTTTACTGCATGTCTTTAATTTCAAAAATCCAAAAAGATTTTAGTGTGTTTTAGCATAAATTTTGAAAAGTTCAAAAAGATTTTAGACATCTGATGTTGAAAAGCTGATTTTCAAAATTCCGAGTGCTAAACATGATGAACAACAGGGTTGGGAAATATTGTTTGAAATAAAAATTGAATATTTTGTATACAAGTGGTTCATCAGAGTTTAAAATTGTAAAACTATTTCTTAGTTGGTGTTTCTTGAAAAAGTTTATAATTTGTCAAAATTTTAAAATTGTAAAATTTATTTTAAGGTAGAGAATGTGCAGGTTATGGCTATGAAAGAGTCAGATTACGATTCTAGAACCTGTGAAAGTTAGATTTCGATCCCAAGCATTCTTTAAGGGGGAGTCTGTAGATGAATAGAGCCAGCTTTAGATCCTGATTTGATATTCACACCAGTTGCTGATACTGATGAATTTAAGGAATCAAGAAATCTGATCAAGAGAACTAGAGTGAAATAAAAGCCAGGTGAAGATTCTGGAGTCGAAAAGAAGATAGGATGAAAGATGCATACAATGTCAGATATTTTGAAGAAGCCCAAAGACCGATAAAGACTGAAGATTGTGAAGACTCGACACTTAAAGACTCGTCAACATCCGAGGGGGAGTCTGTTGCTGCATACGTCTGTCGACTTCGTCTTGTATCGAGTCTTGTATTAAGAATGTTAGATCAGGGCACGTAGTTCGAGAAAGTAGGCTTTATATATAGGTGTGTAATTTCGCTTGAAATAGCCACTGGCTATTTCAAACGAAATTAGGCAATGTAATTTCGCTTGAAATGGCCAGTGCCACTTTCAAGCGAAATCACCTCCACTATATATACTCCTCATGCGAAATCATTTGTAACTTTTGTAATTCCGGTACCGAAGTGCTGCCGACGTGTCTACTGATCTGGAAACTTGTTATTTCAATAAAACAAGACAATTAAGTGAGAATTAAGCTGTTTTCAAGTCAATTCATTTGTTTCCGCCTCTTGAATTGATTAAGAACTCTTCTGATTGACTCGTTTGGGTCACAAAACGATCCTACACAAAACTCAAAGGCTGCTGCAGACAAAACGGCGCCTGTCACCAAAATCAACTAAAAATCCCAAAATAAGTCCACATAGAAGATAAATCACTAAATTGGCACTTGATAATCAGAATATACAAAAAACAAACAAAAAGAAATCATAAAAAACCAAAAAAAAAAAAAAACAAGGAGAACAGGGAATGACTCTAAGAATACGTATAAATGTTCAATTAAACCATGTCAAAACATACCTCTACTGATATATTAAACCACATTAGAAGTTACGTACAACACACACAACAAATTGGGAGCATTAATTCAATACAAAACTGATGCAATTAGGACCGGTTCGGGCCCTGGGCCAGTTAATTATGGAGCGTGGCCTGTTCGTGATGCAGGAAGCAGTAGCGGCCCAATTGAAGGCCCGGGTTGAGGCTGAACAGGGTGACTTGGGGTGCAAGCTGGAATCGTTGGTTTATCTTTTATTTTGTTGGTTTATCTTTTGTTTCTCCATGTTTATCTGGTTTTGAAGTTCGTATTTTATTAGGTTTCTTATTCCTAGTTTGGTGCCTATATTGTGGGTGGGTTAGTATAAATAGTTTTTATTTTCTAGTTGAAAAGACAGTTTTTTTATTCTGAATTTTATTGAAAGCCGATTCCAGTTCGTTCTTGTGTTTGTTTGATCCAACTTGGTTGTGAATTGCATCAGTTGGTATCAGAGCACAGAGATCAACTATGGCAGAACGTGGAAGACGTGCTCATCGACAAGATCGTAGAAATGCCGACCGAGGCAACGAAGACTATCGACGCGATCCACGAGACATCGAAGAGATTGCTCGACTGCAGCAACGGATCCGGGATCTGGAATTGCAGCAGGAGCCGTGTTTCGGTGAAGATACGGACACGGACCGGGACATCTGGGATGACGGGACCGGGTACCAAGACTACAACCCTTTTGCTCGACAAGGGCTGGGGAACCCCTTCGATCAGCGGGAACCACAGACCCTCTGCGAAGCTTAGGGATCAAGATTGGAATCCCTGAGTTCGATGGCAAGATGCAACCGGATGAATTCCTTGACTGGCTCCATATGGTCGAGCGGATTTTTTACCTCCGCGACATCCCCGACAGGTTCAAGGTAAAACTCGTAGCTATAAAACTTCGCAAGTATGCTTCATTATGGTGGGAACATGTCAAGAAAAAGAGGTCTCAAGAGGGGCGATCTCGGGTTACAACTTGGGAGAAGATGAGGAAGTTGTTACGTGAGAAATTTTTGCCACCCAACTATCGCCAAGAGGCTTTCTTGGATTATCATAACCATTCCCAACAGTCAACAACTGTTGAGGAATTAATTGCAGATTTTGACAGGTTAAGAATGCGATGCGATGCGGAGGAAGAAGAAGAACAGGTCATCGTCCGGTTCTTCGGAGCCCTGCGACCAGAGATAGCTGATATTGTCCAATTACAACCTTACTGGACCTATGCTGATGTTTGTCAATTGGCTTTAAATGTAGAAAAACAACTCAGATCCAAAGGGAAGATACCTGCGAAGACCAGCCCATTCAAACCCGAGGTGTCACGCGGCCCAATCAAAGTCGAGGTGCCCCGGCCTGCTACCAACACCCCCACAGGCCGACGGTCTGGTCCTGCCAAATCTGAAACAACAGCCAACAATCCCAAAGGACTCTCTCGAGCACCGCGATGTTTTAAATGTGGAGGGTTAGGACATTTTGCGCGTGAATGCGCCAACACCCAGTTAGTCACCCTCACAGAAGACTCACCACCAATATATGATACCGAGGATGATCAAGCCGGGAATGAACAACATGAAATTATGTATCCTGATAGGGGCGAAGCCTTAATTGCTCAGCGGATACTCAGCGTCACACCCGACAAGACCGTTAATGACACACTCTGGCTCCGTAATAACATCTTTAGAACTCGTTGCACCGCCAAGGGTAAAGTGTGTACGGTTATTATTGATGGGGGAGTTGTGAGAACATGGTAGCAACGACAATGGTGGAAAAATTAGGTCTACAAACTGAGCCTCACCCCGATCCGTATCAGTTAACTTGGTTTAAAAAAGGCAATGTTGTGAAGGTGACTCAGCGATGCTTAGTTTAGTTTAGCATTGGCTCTAAATATTCCGATGAGGTGTGGTGCGAAGTCATTCCTATGGACGCATGTCACCTCTTATTGGGACGGCTGTGGTAGTGTGATAGGTGGACCTGTCATGATGGTTTCCAAAATACTTACTCGTTCAAAAAAATAGCGTGAGCATACTGTTGACTCCTTTGGACACCCGTGAGAGTGGAACCGAGGCGTTAGTTCTTAACCGTTCGGCCTTTTTGGAGTTTATCCAGACTGCCAAGCCACCTTTCATGCTCACCCTAATAATAGCCGAATCTAATCCAGCAGCCTCCAAACCTCCAGCGGAACTACAACCTCTTTTAACTGAATTTGGAGATGTGTTTCCAGGAGAGATACATGCGGGTCTACCATTAGTTCGGGAAATTCAGCACTGTATTGACCTCATACCTGGTTCGGTCATTCCTAATAAACCCGCGTACCGCATGAACCCGAAAGAGTATGAGGAACTTCACCGCCAAGTTAGTGAATTACTTGAAAAGGGGCTGATTCGTGAAAGTATGAGCCCCTGCGCAGTGCCAGCGCTCCTCGTTCCCAAGGAAAATGGTACGTATCGAATGTGTATTAATAGTAGGGTTGTCAATAAAATAACTATTAAGTACAGGTTTCCAATACCCCGCTTTGAAGACCTCCTAGATCAGTTACACGGGTCTAGGGTGTTTTCTAAAATTGATTTGCGCAGTGGTTATCACCAAATAAGGATGCGACCTGGGGATGAGTGGAAGACAGCTTTTAAAATGAGGGATGGTTTGTACGAGTGGATGGTTATACCCTTCGGGCTTTCGAATGCACCAAGTACCTTCATGCGCCTCATGAATCATATATTTAAACCTTTAATTGGTCGGTGCGTAGTTGTTTACTTCAATGACATTTTGGTTTTTAGCCCTGATTTGCAGCAACTAGGGCTGTTCATAAAGCTCATGACTCATAGCTCGGCTCCTATGTTGCTCGAAAGAAGCTCGAGAAAAACTAGCTAAAAAAACTCAATTTGAGATGACGTGAACGAACTTGGCTCATTTTGTAACCAAGCCCAGCTCGACCTAGGCTCGGCTCGGCCCATGGCTCGGCTCGTTGGCTCGTTCTTAGGCTCGTTTAACTCCGACGTAAAGCTCAAGCCAAGTTTAAGCGCCTGAATTAATTTCGAGCTTGAGCTCGACCCCACCGTGGCTCGACTCGGCTCGACTCGTTTACAGCCCTAGCAGCAACACATGCTTCATCTCAGGCAGGTTTTCTTAATCTTACGAGACTAAAAGCTTTATGCTAACAGTGAAAAGTGTCATTTCTTGTCCTCCGAGGTATTATTTTTGGGATATCTTATTTCAGGAAACGGAATTTGCATGGACGATGGACGAATCGAAGATTGAGGCAATCCTTACATGGCCCGCTCCGACTACTTTATTTGAAGTCCGGAGTTTTCACGGGTTAGCATCGTTCTATCGGTGTGTTATTCGTAACTTTAGCGCGATCGTCGCTCCCATCACTGATTGCTTGAAAGGAAAGACATTTCAATGGACGCCCGCGGCTGCCAAAGCATTCGACTGCCTGAAAAAATGTGTGACGCAAGCTCCTGTTCTCGCATTACCTAATTTCCAAAAAACATTCCAGGTTGAGTGTGATGCGTCAGGTTTCGGGATTGGAGGTGTCCTGAGTCAAGACGGTCGACCCATCGCTTTCTTTAGTGAGAAGCTTAGTGAGGCCAAGCAAAAGTTTAGTACTTATGATAATGAATTTTACGCCATCGTTCGAAGTTTGGAATATTGGCGCCACTATCTCATCCATGCGGAATTCATTCTTTTTTCAGACCATCAGGCGCTTCGATACATTCAAGGTCAACTCAAGCTCAATTCACGACATGCTAAATGGGTCGAATTTTTACAAGAATTTTCTTTTGTGATCCTCCATAAATCGGGGGCTACTAATACCGTTGCGGATGCTTTAAGTAGGAGGCGCGCCCTTCTTACTTCACTCCAAGTTCGGGTGGAATGGTTCGATAATTTTTGTGCATTATACCCGGATGACCCAGATTTTGCGGAGCTGTGGAATACATGTCGTGTCGCTCCAACATTGGGACACTCTCTTCAAGATGGGTTTTTGTTTAAAGGGACACGGTTGTGCGTGCCTAAGTGTTCGTTACGGGATTCGATTATTCTTGAGGGACATCAGGGGGCTTTGGCCGGTCACTTTGGTCGGGATAAAACACTCAAGTTGATTATGGGGGCAGATGTGAACAGAATAGTTGATCGGTGCCATACTTGCCATATTGCAAAAACTCATAAGTCAAATGCTGGTTTATACACGCCGTTACAGGTACCCGAGGGACCATGGGAGGATGTCAGCCTTGATTTCGTTGTTGGTCTGCCCCGGACACAGCGACAGAAGGATTCCATAATGGTGGTAGTCGATCGTTTTTCCAAGATGGCTCATTTTATACCTTGTGCTAAAACTTATGATGCGAGCCAAATAGCACGGTTGTATTTTGAGGAGGTTGTCCATTTGCATGGTATTCCCAGGTCCTTGACTTCTGATCGGGATGTTAAATTTGTGGGTCATTTCTGGAGAACGTTATGGAAGAAGTTGGGATCCAGTCTTAATTTTAGCAGCGCTCACCATCCACAGAGTGACGGACAAACAGAAGTAACAAACAGGAGTCTGGGAAATTTATTGCGAAGTTTGGTGGGGCCTAATCCAAAACAGTGGGATCTCGTGTTGGCTCAGGCGGAATTTGCATACAATAGATCCTCTTATCGGTCTACGGGCATGAGTCCGTTCTTAGTTGTGTATGGCCGGAATCCATTTACGCCATTAGATTTAGCTTCGTCTCCAACTGTTGAACATTATAGTGTTGAGGGCGACGAGCGGGCCAACCAAATTAAATCTATTCATGAGCAGGTTCGGAACGCGATTGTCAATCATAACCTTGTGTATCAAAGGAGAGCTAATGAGAAGAGGAAGCAGGTGGTTTTTCAAGCGGGAGACTTAGTGTGGGTGCATCTTAGCAAGGAGCGATTTTTGGGAGGGAAGGCAAGTAAGTTAAATCCGCGGGCTGATGGGCCTTTTCGCGTGCTGGAACGTATCAACGATAATGCTTACAAGATCGAGTTACCTGGTCATTATAATGTTTCCGCCACATTTAATGTCGCTGACCTTTCTCCTTTTGTTGCTGAGCTGGATGATCCCTTTGACTTGAGGACGAGTCCTTCCGAAGAGGGGGGAATGATGCAATTAGGACTGGTTCGGGCCCTAGGCCAGTTTCTGGACCAGTTAATTATGGAGCGTGGCCTGTTCGTGATGCAGGAAGCAGTAGCGGCCCAAGTGAAGGCCCGGGTTGAGGCTGAACAGGGTGACTTGGGGTGCAAGCTGGAATCGTTGGTTTATCTTTTATTTTGTTGGTTTATCTTTTGTTTCTCCATGTTTATCTGGTTTTGAAGTTTGTATTTTATTAGGTTTCTTATTCCTAGTTTGGTGCCTATATTGTGGGTGGGTTAGTAAAAATAGTTTTTATTTTCTAGTTGAAAAGACAGTTTTTTTATTCTGAATTTTATTGAAAGCCGATTCCAGTTCGTTCTTGTGTTTGTTTGATCCAACTTGGTTGTGAATTGCATCAGTTGGTATCAGAGCACAGAGATCAACTATGGCAGAACGTGGAAGACGTGCTCGTCGACAAGATCGTAGAAACGCCGACCGAGGCAACGAAGACTATCGACGCGGTCCACGAGACATCAAAGATATTGCTCGACTGCAGCAACGGATCCGGGATCTGGAATTGCAGCAGGAGCCGCATTTCGGTGAAGATACGGACACGGACCGGGACATCTGGGATGACGGGACCGGGTACCAAGACTACAACCCTTTTGCTCGACAAGGGCTGGGGAACCCCTTCGATCAGCGGGAACCACAGTCCGACCCTCTGCAAAGCTTAGGGATCAAGATTGAAATCCCTGAGTTCGATGGCAAGATGCAATCGGATGAATTCCTTGACAGGCTCCATACGATCGAGCAGATTTTTGACCTTCGCGACATCCCCGACAGGTTCAAGGTAAAACTCGTAGCTATAAAACTTCGCAAGTATGCTTCATTATGGTGGGAACTTGTCAAGAAAAAGAGGTCTCAAGAGGGGCGATCTCGGGTTACAACTTGGGAGAAGATGAGGAAGTTGTTACGTGAGAAATTTTTGCCACCCAACTATTGCCAAGAGGCTTTCTTGGATTATCATAACCATTCCCAACAGTCAACAACTGTTGAGGAATTAATTGCTGATTTTGACAGGTTAAGAATGCGATGCGGTGCGGAGGAAGAAGAAGAACAGGTCATCGCCCGGTTCTTCGGAGCCCTGCGACCAGAGATAGCTGATATTGTCCAATTACAACCTTACTGGACCTATGCTGATGTTTGTCAATTGGCTTTAAAGGTAGAAAAACAACTCAAATCCAAAGGGAAGATACCTGCGAAGACCAGCCCATTCAAACCCGAGGTGTCGCGCGGCCCAATCAAAGCCGAGGCGCCCCGGGCTGCTACCAACACCCCCACAGGCAGCCGGTCTGGTCCTGCCAAATCTGAAACAACAGCCAACAATCCCACAGGCAGCCCTTGGCTGTTTTGCATGAAGATCAAGAAAGATAAAGGACTTTGGGTTGTGACTTTGAAGGCGATGCGCGACTAATCCACCACGATCATCCCTAGGTGTAGGGTTGTAAGCGTTCTAGATTTTGACATTTGTTTTATGATTTGATTTGTGACAAGTTGTTTAAGTATTTGAATCTTTTTATAATTGTCTTGCATTTGTATTGAATTCACGAATTGTAGAGTGAGTTATGAAATTTGACTTTGTGAAACGAGTATGAGCGATAGGATATACATATTCTTGGTAACGAAGTGCAGTGCGGTCTGTTGTCTATGACGTTGATAGCTCTTGGCACCTAAGTCACGTGGCACAAAATCCGTTAATAACTAAATTCAACTAAATTGAATCTAAAAAGTGTAGGAACCCTAGGTCTTGCAATTTCGAACTCGAGTGTGATTGTTATCCCATATTATTGTTTTCAACCAATTAAAAATAGTTACTTTAACCAAACATTTCAAAAGACAAAATTTAATCATAGCAAACTTCATAATTTCTTTGTATACTTGTTCTGTAAATAGTTTTGGTAATCAAACAACTCGTGCAATACTGACCACATGCTCTTCGTGGATACGATACCCGACTTACCCTAGCTACCTAGGGTAATTGGGTTTTTGACTAATCGGGCTGATAATGACTAGTTAGGTGTACCATTACCTAACCTAGGATTATGTAATTGTGTCAGGACCTTGAGACATAACCTGATCGTACTAGCGGCTATTAAGCAACTGTTAATCAGGTGAGTCATCATACTTATTTATTAAACTGTGATAGTATACTCGTCTGAACTTGTAATAATGTGAATGCTACAATATGCATGTGTCAGTAGGGGTATATGGGATCTTATTATGCTTAATGGGGGTGTGTCACTTTAGGAAGGGTAATAATGTGTTGTACCCTCAGGAACTTCGTGCTTATAAGGTCCAGTGACACACGCTCATACCTATGTAACTGTCGTAAGGGGGCATAGCTGGAAGACCGGTGTAACACCCCAATCGCGTAACACGCGGCGGAAATATCGGGGAGTCACGTTACAAATTGCTCACAACAACTGGTACCAAATTGTTTCATTAATGTTAACACTGTTTTACAAAACAAAGAATACATGTAATTGTCTTTTGATTAAAGAAGTCTAAGGCCCGGATGCAATCCTATGCGTTGCATGCTTGAATAATCGAAATCCTGAAACATATGTGAAAATGAGAGTCAACATAAAAGCTGGCGAGTACATAGGTTTTGTTAGCAAAATAAATGACAAAAGGTTTGGTATTGCAATACTTTGACAACAGTTGTCAATTGAAAATGAAATCTTTGAAACCAAGGAATGGCAAAAAGGTTTAGTACTGCAATACATTATCTTGATTGTGAAAAACTTGTGACAAATGAGTTTTGTATATGGAAATACGATTATTACTAGGTAATTTTTATGCCATTGAAAATTGTACTTTGATCTTTGTAATCACATTGAAATTGGTCATAAAACTTATGAGTATGTTATTAGAAATCCAATCAAGGATTAATAATAATATTGAAATCGGTCATAACTCGTGTGAGTATTATTAGAAATCAAATCAATGATTTATAATAATACTTTGGATATCCTTCTAAGAATCTATCATATGAAAACATGGAAGATTCTACAAGGGTTTGGATAATCGTACATTGAATCAACTTAACACATAAATCCTAAAGTGATTCGAATAACGTGTGACAACCTGAACTTTCGAGGTTAGTGTCTTTCAGTCTTGCGATTCCTATTCCTCATTATTTCTCTTTACACGTTCTTTGCTTTAATGAATCTATTTGTGATTTTAATAAACTTGTTAAACGAAAATGTTATTGGGTACGGTTGAATGTGTAATTGGGTTTTATTGTGTCAAGTAATTAGAATTGGGCCGCAATCATTCTTAAACCATCCGGCCCGGTCGCTAGTATTATTGGGCCGCCACCATCATCAAACTAACTTGGCCCACCTCCTCCTTTCTTATGTATACGTAAGTTTATGGATTGTGTTACATAACTAATTGAAAACCCTAACCCCCTCATCATTCTTGGAAGTCGACGGCAGGCCCCACTCTCTCTCGAAATTCTCCTCAGTTTCATCTTGTGTCGGTTAGTACATGAATGCCATTATTTGATTTAACACCGTATTGTACTTGGTGATATGTTGCTATAATGAGTTGTGTGATGAGGTGTTACTACCTGCTAGTTGATAAACATGATATGCATGATAGTTGAAGCTTGATGAACACCTTATGATAACTAACTGTTAGATCTAATCAAGAAGTATTATGATGATAAATTGCTAGTGAATAACTAGGGTTCATGGTAGTAAGTATGTTGTTTTGTGTTGATGTGTATACGAACTCGTACCCCGATTTGATATTGATAGACTCGGAAGAATGTTGTTAATTAACTAAGGTGATATAATGTCAATGATTGCATGAAATCGGAAGTGGTTATGATGAGTCGATAAATCGGGTTTGGAAGGTGATTTTGATCCACTGGAAGATTACTTATAATAATAATTATTTGATTTGGTTCATTCAACTAATTGATGTTGTGGTGTTGATAAGAAGACTAGCAGGTTAAGCAATTGTTACTTTTGTTAGTGCATTTATGTCTCTCGCCTTCGTCAATCCGAGCCGTAGCGAGAAACTGTTTAATTCTAGTTAGAAAGGCAAGGTGACATTATTGTAAATAAGGAAAACCTCCTTATATCCTTGGCCTATAAATAGAGGAGTTAGGGTTAGAGTTAAAGACTTTTTGGCATTTGGAGCTTTGGGGAGCTAGAGTTAGAGAGAGAAAGTCTAGAGAGAGAAAGTGACATCGTGATTCAGGTGCTTTGTACGATTTCATACGTTTCAATAGAATCACCGATTATATTACGTCTCGTGTGTTCGGTCACGTTCGTGTACGGATTCCGTAGGTCACACGTTCGGTTCGCAATCGTTACGGAGTCAAAACCGGTCCTAACAAGTGGTATCAAAGCAGGAGCTCGATTGCACGGATCAAACGCACTGAATCGCACAGGATTTCATCAAATTCAGATCTAAAATCGCATCAGAATTGATCAATTTCTTCATCTTTTCATCTTTTCACATTTTCAATTGAAAATCGCCAAATTAAACGACTTTTTACGGATAAAATGGACTGATTTTTACATATAACACGCGAAACACTATTTTAAACAATCCTTGAAAGAATCAGATCCTAATTCGACCTAAATCTTGATCAATTTTGTCAAAAATCGACCGAAAATCATCTCAGATCGTTCGAGTATTACCAGTTCGCTTGAAATTGTCTCAGATCGTGTGAAAGTTACCTCCACTTCGCATGAAACATAGTCCAGTTCACATGAAAAGGTCCTGTTCATTTGAAATTTACTTCCAGTTCGCTTGAAAGTGTCCAATTCGTTTGAAACTTCTTCAGTTCGCATGAAATGATCATCCGGTTCGCACGGATTGGACATTGTTATATCAGTTCGCATGGTTTGGACATATCAGGTCGTATGAAGTGGTTATAGGCTTTCCAGGTCGTTTGAGATAGTTATTCAGGTCGTGTGAAGTGGTTATAGACTTTCCAGGTCGTTTGAGATAGTCACTCAGGTCGTGTGAAGTGGTTATAGCCCTTCAGGTCATTTGAGAGTGAACTCAGTTCGCACGTAGTGGGTCAGGTCGTTTGAATTTGATCCGGGTAATAGCAATTCGCATGGTTTGACAACTTAAACCTCAGTTCGCACAGAATATTCACCAGTTTGAGTACCAGTCTGATTCAGTTAATTGATAAGTGTTTGAACTAATCTTGTGTATTTGTGATTCAGGTGATTAAAAGGTGCTGAGATTCAAGAAGATAACATCATGGCTGAAGAGTTCTACAACACTTTCTACAAAGCATTCACATCAGATTCATCGAAAACATCAACCGTTACACCAAAATCAATAACAAAAGCGATCAATGAAAATATTAAACATGATAACTTCTATGGAACCCATTCAAAACCACCAACGCTCGAAAGTATTGAAGACTATACTTGGTGGAAGGAGCGGTTCATTAACTGCGCAAAAGCTTACGCACATGAAAGTTGGTTTTGCTTGGAGTTTGGTTATGACAGACCAGTCAATGACAAAAACGAAGAAATCCCTCTAAAGAGCTTAAACGCTGAGGACAAGAGAAATTTCTCATCTGAACAGAGAATGATTGCTTTAATCCAATCATCGATTAGAGATGACATGTTTGCGTTACTTCAACATGACGGGTCATCAAAATCTGTTTGGGAAGCTTTACGGGTTAAAGCTGAGGGGGTAAACAAATAAAGAAAAATAAAATTGCTTTATTAAAGAAAGAATTTGATTTGTTTGATAGCTTGAAAGGTGAATCAGTTCGAAAAATGATAGAAAGATTTTGTCATTTGAAAATTGAAATTGATAGGTTTTGTTGGTGCACACATCTGTCGTCTTCGTCTTGTATCGAGTCTCGGGTACGGTGCGGATCTAAACAAGGCATGATGTCATGATGACATCATCTAGATGACATCATCAATGACATCATACTACATATTCACGTGAGAATGAAAGTTATGCATGGATTTCACAAGAAGACAAAATAGCATGAGGATTTCGCTTCAAGACAATTTGTCAATTTCGCTTGAGAGGTGTCGCTTGAAGTCATCATGTTAGGTTCGCTTGAGTGCTTCAAGCGAAATCTAGAGTTCTATATATAGGGTTATTGTC
Organism: Helianthus tuberosus; assembly: GCA_030545235.1. Taxonomy (NCBI): domain Eukaryota; kingdom Viridiplantae; phylum Streptophyta; class Magnoliopsida; order Asterales; family Asteraceae; genus Helianthus; species Helianthus tuberosus. The sequence goes on from CM060409.1 coordinate 120,048,192, forward strand.
TTGTCATTTGTAACAGTTTTCTCAGAGTTATACCGAAGTGCTGCCGGTTTTTCTTCTGAATGTAAAGGTTGTCAAATTAATATACAAGAAGATTAAAGTGTGAAACAAGCTGTTTACAGATCCGTTTCTTAGTTTCCGCCTCTGAAATGGACTAGAACTCTTCCAAACGACTCGTTTAGGTCGGAATCCGATCCTACAATTGGTATCAGAGCTCAGGACGAGGAGTTCTTGCCAAAAACAGCCGGTTTTCACCACGATTTCTGTTTCTACATCATTCTTTTTCGAAATTTCAAACTTTTTACGGATAAAATCGACTAAAATTTTCACATATCACGCATAATCATGTTTTAACAGTTCCTGGAAAGTTTCAGTATCAAAATCAGCTTAAAACTTGTAATTTTGTGTGTTTTCGCTTCAAGTGTTCGAACAAAATATGACATCAGCAACATTTTAGATCTGATTTCGCTTGAGAGTTTGAAGCGAAATTGAGGATTTCGCTTGAAGTAAGAATTTGTTTGATGATATCACTTGAAAGTATGATATGATTGATGATTTCGCTTGAATCAATACACGTAATCTAGCTTGAAGTGATTGTTTTCTGATTACATCAGAACTGTGTTCATGTGATTAATTCAGTTGTTCGATAACAAGTTGCATTGAAACAAGAGTTTGTTAGTCGCACATAAACAAACACGTGTGAATCACTGCAGTTTCATGTGATAGCATTTGATATATTTTAGGGTCACGTGTTATAACTGATAGTTCTATTTGTGTCAACCTTTAATAGATATAGATTCAATCACAAAATTGAAAATTATTTTTGTATGTGATCAGATCAAAGTTGTCAGTCACTCACATCGATAGAATACATTTTGTCATCGACTTATTACTTTAGCATGTGAAATATTACCTATGTTTGTTTGTCATTTTATTGCATAAAATTCTCGGTCACATAAAAAAAAATGATTTTAATATAGTGATTAAATAGTTCATGTGATATTGTTTCGATTTGATCAAATGTGTCAGGACCCATGTGATAGTTGCTTGGTCTAATCATATGATTTGGATAATTGATTTTGTTGACAATTGTTGATAAGTCTGCATGAATATCTTGATTTTAGTATGCATGTGATAGACATTTAAGTATGTCAGTTTGTTGGGAATATAATTCACGAGTTTGTGTCAGTTGGTCATGAGATTGCTTTATACAAGGTTTGCATATGATATTATCCAGATGTTTTGTTATGAATATATTAGATATTGATTGAAACTGTTGTTCGCCCACATCTAAATTCGACCCACTAGTTTTGTTAAAAGTCCAATTTCATTTTGATTGTTTTTGTTTGGTCGAAAGTGAAAGTCAAATTGATATTCGAAAGGTCACAAGGTTTGGAGTTCAGTCAGTTCGCACGGTTTGATCAATACGTTTGATCAGTCAAGTCACTTTGTGTGGTCAAGTTGCGTGATAGTTGTCCAGTTCATACAGTTTGAAGCTCAAAGATTTCAAAGGGTCAAGTCATTTAATTTCGATTCGGGTCCTAGAAGTCCGCACAGTTGGTCAACGTTCAGTCCGCACAAAAAAAAAATCGCCAGTCTGAGTACCAGTTTCTTTCAGATAATTGATAAACGTTTAAAACTGATTGTTTGTTTGTTTGTGAATGTAAAGGTACTTGTCCGGTATTATTGTGTTACGAGGAGAATCAGTTCGTGTGAAAGATTGTTTGAGAAATTCTTTGATTTCAAGTCATGGATACCGGGTTTATAATGCGTTTGCAACACCGTCATCACCAGCTGCGATTGCTCAAGCTATGAATCTTGAAAACGAGACAGGAACCACTCAGAAACCCCCGAAACTGATGAGTATTGAAGAATACTACGGGTGGAAAGATCGCTTTGAAAACTGGGTTCAGGCAAATCATCTCAGATCGTGGGAATGCATATTGAAGAAGTACACATTGCCTCGAACAGATTTGCAAGTCATCAAAGAAATATCCGAGTTCACTGATCAAGAACGAGCAATGTATAGAGCTGAGAAAATGATGATTAGTTTGTTGCAGCAGGCGATAAAAGAAGATATATTCATTCTGTTACAGCACGACAAAACTGCTAAGTCAATTTGGGATGCACTAAAGGTCAAGTTCGAGGGAAGCGAAAACATGATCAAAAGCAAGAAAGCGTTACTAAAGAAAGAATTTGATTTGTTTTGTAGTTTGCCGGGAGAGGATACTAAAAAGCTAATCGAGAGATACTGTCATTTGGTGCGATCTTTATCTATGTTGGGTGTTGAAAAAGGTCGTGAGGAGTGGGTGGATAAATTGGCGGACGCGTTACCTCAAAAGGAGTGGGGAACGTATTTGATGATCTTGAAGAATACTGGTGTGTATGATGGATTGACAATCTCACAGTTTATAGAGAAAATTGAAAGTCAAGATCTGGAGCAACAGAAAATAGCTAGGATGAACAGTCCGAGTGGTCAACAGGATATTAAAATGTACTACAAAGGTAGCATTCCGGTTTCAGAATCTGAGAGAAGTCCAAAAATTCAGACTGCATTCAGTGCTGGGGATTCTTCAGAAAAAGCTGATCAGTGTTCAGGCAAAAGCACCAGTGGATTCTCATCATTTCCGAGTGTTAATCCTAAAGAATCAAATTCGAGTTTTCAGTCTCAGAGTACAAAAACAGGAAATGGATACATGATTCAATGCAACATAGCTCTCAATCTTCCAGAAGGTCAAAGTTTTTCTGAAGACACTGCTAAAGACCATATGGCACTTCTGGGTTCAGTTTTGTTATCCTATGAAGGTCTTGTTGCTGGTAGGATCGGCAATCCTATGCTTACCAAAGAGGATTACGATCAGATAGACGCTGAAGAGATGGAACTTATGGATATAAAATGGTGTCTCGCAAGTGTTCTTCGACGAGCTGAGAAATTCAAAACAATTACCGGGAGAAATGACTTTCTTGATGCTTGTGTATCTACTTTAGGTTTTGATAAATCTAAAGTTACTTGTTTCAGATGCAGGGAAAAAGGCCATTTCAAGCGGGAGTGCAAGAACAGGGAAGCTAGTGGTGCTCAGAATCCGTTTGGAAAAGATGATTACTACCGGAAAGCCATTTATCAGCAAGTTGGTCAATCACAAGATTCACATACAGCTCATGGTAGAAAGATTGAGGATTCCAAGAGAGCGTGTGCGGTAGATTTCAACTGGAAAAATTACATATCTTCTGATAGGAAAGCATGCATAGTTGATCAAGATGATGAGAGATTACCTGAAGGCTTCAGCTGGGATATGTTTGTTGATGAAAAGGGTGATTTCAAAGCTTTCATTGCCAAGATCATCCGAGAGCCAGATTTGTTTGCTACTTGGATGAGATCTATTGGAGAGAATGTGAAAAGTGAAGATGAAAAGTCTATGTCAACAGATGAAGAGTCAGATAGTACTGATAAACTTTCAGAAAGATCTGGAGAAATTTCAGAAAATGCGGATGAAAGTCTACAAAGTTCTGATGAGAGTGTTCAAAATGTTACTAGTTCAGAAAAAGAAGTTGTATTTGATCAAACTTCGTCTGATTCTGGTGTATCAGATGCTGATTCTGGAAAATCTGTAGAGTTTGATCAAACATCAGTTGATAGCAGCAGTGATGATGAGGAAGAAAAATATGTTAATGTTGCCAAATCTCATCTTTCTCCTGAAAGTTTTCATTTCTATTTTGCAGATCGAGTAGAGAAACTAAAGGAGAAAAGAGCTGCTAAAGAACAACAAACTGAATCTGATGGTGATGTTCAGAATGTGGAAAGTGTTGTTAAGAAGATTACTGAGGTTGAAAAAGAAGTAGAAAAAGTGATTGAGGTAGTTAAAACAATCGAAGTTGAGAAGATTGTTGAAGTTGTAAAGCCTTGCGAAAAGTGTTTAGAAGCATGCAAGGAATGTGCAGCAAAAGATGACATAATCGCTGAGTATGAGAAGAAGAAAGAACAGTTACTGTTCAATCTTAACTATGTGAAAGAATCTTATGATGTCTTGAACAAAACAGTAACTGGTCTCCAAAAGACAAATTCAGAAAGAGAACAAGCTCTTACGATGATGAATGCTGTGATGATGACAAAGCAGAAAGCAATTAATTTTTACATCGAAGAAAGTGCTAAATGGAAGCAAGAGTTGGAGACAGAAAAAATTGAGAATGAGAGAATTAGACTTCTATTACAAAGTTATTCTAGTTCTGATTATCTCATTGATCGTATTTACCCAACTGTTGCAGGTATGGAAGCTTTTCAAGACGATAAGCCAAAGAAGGAAAAGAAAGATAGTGGCAAGAAACCGACTGTTAGATATAACAAGTGTCCACCTCCAATTTGGGAAGGGTATTCTCCTAGAAAACCGAACGAGGAGCAACTTGAAAAAGCAGTCAATATAAAGCTAAAAACCGATACAACTGACGTTTTACCAGATAACATTGATGTCACATTTACCTCATCCGATACTGATCATGAGTCTGAGTTAATCAAAAAGGTGGTCGATCAGGTGTTAGACACTGAGGAGGAGTCTGAGTCAAAGTCTGAGTCTGGGTGTTCAAGTTCGTCTGTCAAAAGTTCGAGTTCGTCGGTCAACAGTTCACAGTCGTCGGTTAAACGGTCTTATAGTAAAGAATTTTTGTTATCGAAAGCAAATTTGGATGATGAAACATTTGAAGTTGCATATACTTTAAATGATTCGGACAAATTATACTCTGACAAAGAGTTTCCAATAAGAAGTGTTCGTTTTGACATGATCAAAAAGGTTTTCAAAATGACAGAAATTAATATTTCTGAAATAAAAGATTTAAATATTACTGAAAAACCTAAAAAGTACACTTCAAGAGTTCAACAACGTCTAAACAAGAAAAAAAGGTTACAATTTGGGTTCTGGTTTTCAAAAGAAACCTAACCAAAATCGTAGCTACAAAAAGAAAGGATTAGGATTTATTCCACAAGAAAATCATAAAAATTTGAAAAATTCTAAAACAAAAACAGAATTTGTATCAGGTGGATTTGCAGAAGAAGAACAGAAGAAACCATTCTGGAGACAGTCAAATCAAGAATTTATTGCTGAAAAGAAGAAGAATGGAACTGAATTGTTTTATCAAAGAGAGACTCGTACCTGTTACAAGTGCAATGAAACTGGTCACATTGCATGGAACTGTCAGAAAAATGCCAAAACAAAACAGGGAGTTTATCAGAAATTGAAAGAGAAAGTTGTTGATGTTGAACCACCAATTGAAAAATTTAAAATTTTTGAAAACTCAACTTATGAGGTTGGTGAATGTTCTAAAAAGAATTTTTACAAAAAGAATGCAAAAGACAACCAAGTGTGGGTTGTTAAGAAAGATGATGAGAAAGTCGGTGATGAATCTGGTTCCACAAAGCCAGAAGAGCCACAGGGTGAGGTGAAAATTTCAGTGAATGATGATGAGTTTCCATCACTGAAATTTGAAGAAGTTAAACAGAAAGTTGGTAAGGTTGATATCTCGAATCAGTTTTACACAGAGAAAACTAAGTTTGATATCGAGAAAACATTCAATGGAAGTGTTAAGAAAATTTTTGGGAAAATGTTGAATGGGAAAGTTAAGGGGGTTAAAGAATTTTATGCAACTAAAAAGGCAACCTACAACCCTACTGTGCAAGAACTGAAAGCCATCAAGTCTGAGAAGACTTGGATGGAAGTATGTTTCCCATGATAGTCGAAGGACTATGCCGGAGATCCCAAGTTTATATCGTGGATCAGGAATCGGCATCTTTCAAATGTTTGAAGATTTTGGTTGAAAGATTTTGATAGTGTTTGAATGTTTACAGGTTGAAGGACTACGCCGGAGCTTCCAGGTTGGTAAGTGCGAAGCAGGAATCGGCATTATGATTGGTAAAATGGTGATGTAGACGTAACATTCCTACATGTAGTAATTTTTACAATTGGTATAGAAAATGCTTACATGAAAAAGGTTAATCAAGGTCATTAAGTTGAACTTGATTGGACCATACTTACAATTGGTATTTTGAAAGACAATGTGATGAACCACACCCCGAATTTATAAACGATTATATCATCAAAACTTATTTTCCGGAAAAATCATTTTGATTAAAACAAACTTAAGTGTTTTGAAATCTAAATGAGATAATAGTTTTGTGATAGGGGGAGTTCTGATTGTTTATGCCTAGTGAATGGCGATTTGATGCGATTCGATATCAGTTGTCACTTTATTGTACAGTTTATTTTCAAATTTCCTAAAATGTGTTTGCATTTTAGGGGGAGTAATTTTTTTTTTCAGAAAATCCAAAAACATTTGAAAATTTGAAAAAGCCAAAAACATGATAAAATTCAAAATGAGTTGTGTTGCGAATAAGAGGAAATGATAGTACATCAGTGGACTATCACGGCACGCTAAAGAATTGGAAAGTAAAAATGTGATAAACGGTCTCACTGATGATGTGCCAGTAGATTTTTGCACATTTAGTAGATTGTGACGAGATATAAACTTAAATTTCAAACTTGCTTGTTCTGTGGGTTAACACAAACTTGGATATATAGGTAACCCCTGAAATCTTGTTTGAAAGGTCCCTTATTCTGAGATACTAGGTCTTTATGCTCAGTGATATCTGGGGTATTATCCCGGGACTTCTGCTGAAAGAAATTTCTGACCTAGTCCCCGGATAATGCTTTCTGCAAATGCTTGAAACATAGCATCGCCCTCAGCAAGCTGATGAAACAATAAAATTGATAGTCGCTGCTGTTGTAATGCAAAAGATCCTCTAAAGGGGACACACCGAAAGTCGAAGCCGTCATCTCTCTGCGTATACGGGAGTATCGACCTGAGCTCTCACGGCCCTCGTACTATAATTTATTCCACTGACAGATATCATCTGTGGTATACTCACCTGTAAGATTGAATATTGGGATCTGGATACGGGAGTATATTCAAGTAGTGGGACACACGAATAAGTTCAAGTGTTTAAAACATTAATATCGTATCTCGGATCAGTTGAACTTTGTGTGAAAATTTAAGTGGACAAGTATACTGACAATCTAAGTGAATCGTTTAGAACTTAAAATGAAATGAAGCTTAACGGTGTTGGTGATTTGTCTCAGAAACTGATATGATCCTCTTGCACGAACTCACAAAAAATATTGTTTGTAAATATTTCTTCATTTCATTCTATAAAAAATCCAAAAAGATTTTTAGTGTGTTTTAGCATAAAATTTTGAAAAATACAAAAAGATTTTCGACAACTGGTATTGAAAAGCTGATTTTCAAAATTCTGAGTGCTAAACATGATGAGTATGATTTGAGGGGGAGTTTGTGTTTAAAACTGATTATTTTTGTCAAATCTTCAAGTGGTTCATCAGATTGAAAGATCATTTTGATTAGGTTTTTTAAAGAAGAGTCTGAGTTAGTGAAAGTTTATATGTTTGAAATGTGTAAATTGTAAAATTTATTGTGAGGTAGAGTTTATGCAGGTTTAAAGTTTGAGAAGTGATAATCTTGAAAAGCCAAAGTTGTGAAAGTCAGACAACGATCCTGAAGCAGATGACGCTGAAGAACTAAAGGAATGCCAGCACATTGCAAGGGGAGTCTGTTGATGCTGATTGAAAGAGTGAAGCACAAAGACTGATAAAGACTGAAGATTGAGAAGACTCGACACTTAAGACTCGTCAACATCTGAGGGGGAGTCTGTTGGTGCACACATCTGTCGTCTTCGTCTTGTATCGAGTCTCGGGTACGGTGCGGATCTAAACAAGGCATGATGTCATGATGACATCATCTAGATGACATCATCAATGACATCATACTACATATTCACGTGAGAATGAAAGTTATGCATGGATTTCACAAGAAGACAAAATAGCATGAGGATTTCGCTTCAAGACAATTTGTCAATTTCGCTTGAGAGGTGTCGCTTGAAGTCATCATGTTAGGTTCGCTTGAGTGCTTCAAGCGAAATCTAGAGTTCTATATATAGGGTTATTGTCTTGTCATTTGTAACAGTTTTCTCAGAGTTATACCGAAGTGCTGCCGGTTTTTCTTCTGAATGTAAAGGTTGTCAAATTAATATACAAGAAGATTAAAGTGTGAAACAAGCTGTTTACAGATCCGTTTCTTAGTTTCCGCCTCTGAAATGGACTAGAACTCTTCCAAACGACTCGTTTAGGTCGGAATCCGATCCTACAGGTTTGGTATTGTTAAAACACGAGAGGAAATAAATGATAAAATCATAGAAGCATTACCACGAGCTGATCAGTGGCAAACGTTTATTTTTATTTTGAAAAACGATGTGTTATATGATACAATCACTCTTGATGTTTTGATAGAAAAAATTGAAAGTCATGAACTGGAGCTACAAAAGCAAAGCAAGATGAGCAGTTCTTCACATCATCAGAATGTTGGTCTTTATTACAAAGGTAACATACCCTCGATGAAAGCTGGTGATTCACCAAAGACAGCATTTAGTGGTGAGAAGACAAAGGAACCACAGAAAAGCTCATCAAGCTACAATCCAGGATATCACTCATCTTCTGCAAAAGCTAATCCTAAAGAATCAGAGGAAATACTGTGCAACATTGCTCTTAAGCTAAAGAATTCTCCAGCTATGAACATCAACTCTGCTAAGCAGCAAATGAGCTTCCTTGCATCTGTTCTGGAATCATATGAAGGTTTAGTTGCAGGCAAAATTGGAAACTCTGAATTGACCAAAGAAGACTACGACCAGATAGACCCAGCAGAAATGGAACTTATTGACATTCGTTGGTGTCTAGCTAGTTGCATCCGAAGAGCTCAGAGGTATATGGAGATTACTGGGAAACAGTCAATTGGTGGTCCGTCAACTAAGATGGGATTTGATAAATCCAAAGTGACCTGTTTCAAATGCAAGCAAAAAGGTCATTTCAAGAGAGAATGCAATAATTTTGCAGTTGATGGAAATGAACATCCTTTCAATGATGATTATTACCGAAAGGCGATTTACCACCGTAGCAAAGAAGAGCCGAAAATGATTGAAAACAATACAAAAGAAAAGTCAAGAGCTTGTGCAGTGATCCATGACGACGAAGGGTTTGACTGGAGTGAAGTTCTTCCAGTAGACGATATTGTTGATGAACGGTTCAAAGCAAAAGCCAAATGGGAAGCATTGAACCAACATAATGCTTTTGTTGCTGAAATCAAAGAGAAAACCAGAGAAGAGATTCTGAATGAGAAAACCTATAGAGAAAGATGTATTGTGGGATACAGAATTGAAGATATGGAAAGAGAGTATGGAGAAGCGATAAGCGACAAAAGATGGGATAATAAAAAAGAGTGTTATGTGAACAAGGAAGGTGAACCGGTTGTTCATCCAAGTGAAATAGTTTTTGATGAAGTTCTTGCAGTAATTCCTCTATCCGGCGAGTATTACTCAAATGTTGAAAAAGACAAAACCTATAAGAAAAGGCTGGATAAAATCATCAGAGATGCTATGACATCAAGTCTGAGGAAGAGGGATGAAGCAAGAATGAAGAAAAATGTGAAGTGTATGGTGAATGAGTTGAAGAAGGTGGCTGATGTCACACCCCGAAATTATCAGAGCTGGCATGACTGGACTGGTATCTTCATTGCACAGCGGAAGCAAAATAAGCTAAGTCTTAGAAATTTGAACACCCACTAAGTACTCGAATCTCCAATGGTTCTCCTATTCCAACCGTGCCTTGTCTTAGAACTGTAACCTGAGAAAGAAACATGCGAAAAAGTCAACATAAAGTTGAGCGAGTTCATAGTTTGTATTGAAAAGATTTAAAAGAAATCTTTTTGATAACTGGTTTTTGAAGTATTGTTGAGGAAACGAATTTAAAATCATTTCCTTGTCAAGTTATATGGAAACTTTGTATGAAAACATGGTATGTAACTTGTAAAACGTATCTGTAATCTGAGTACTATGAATGTTTGAATGTAACTTGTAAAATGTATATGTAACTGAGTATTATGAATGTTTGTATGTGTCATGTAGAATGTATCTGTAACTGAGTACTATGAATGTTTGTATATATCATGTAGAATGTATCTGTAACTGAGTACTTATGAATGTTTGAGATCACTAGTGGTTTGCAAGGCCACTAACATGTGTCACGACATAGGAAGCCACCAAACCTAGGCATTTTTGTCGACTTTGACTGAGACACAGAAGCACTCATTGGTAGAAGTAGGCCAAGAGTGGGGTTGCCTGAAACCCATTAGATCTAACCTTTTGTTCCGCGGTCTGAATGTATACGTTGATTAATGGTGCTTATGGTACCCTATTCGAGACATGATCTAGAATGTTTCACTTGAATGTTTTTCCATAGTCATGTATCCATCATACCATAACTCATGTATTTGTATTTTCCCGTAGTCCAGAAAACTAGAATTCGTGTGTATGCACATTTCGAAAAAATACGCTTGTTTGCAAAAACCGGTATAAAACCTAAGCTTTTCGTAAACCATTTGTGTCCGTTAAAACTTGCTTGTAAAATGGTTTAGAAATATGTAATTCTTGTATGCTTTGCAAAAAGTGCATGTCTTTCCACCCCGAAAACATTTATAAAAATGTAAAACCATAAAAGGTGTGGTTATGAACTCACCTGAATATTCCTGTGCAAAGCTAGCAAATTACGACTTCGTGATGTCGTTTCCAAGACTTGACTTGCTAACGTGCGTTCTACAATATTCCTAACATGGAATATTTAAATAAGTTTCTAAATGAACACGGTAACTAAACCACGTGTCACCGAGCTCTACCGAGTAGTTAATCGAACGATTCCACGGTTAAGTTGTTACTTTAACGAAAATGACTGAACTAAGCTTTGTCGCCCCGAGCAGTCGTTTGTGTATATAGGAATGTTCGTATGAAAGTAATATATAATAAACTTGTATTATATATCGCGTTTCGTATGATCTTTGTCAAAATATTCGTTTATGCCGTTTAGGCGTATAAAATAAATATGAAAAGTTATATTTATTTTATAAAAGAATCGTCGAGTTGTCGTGTTTGAAAATAAATATGACTATATTTATTTTAGAAAGAATTCGACTTGTTTGTGTCGGAAATAAATATATAACTATATTTATTTATGAAAGGATTCGTTTTGTACGATATTTGAAAATAAATATATAAACTATATTTATTTTTATAAAACGAATGCGTGTTATCGGCTTTTGAAACAATCTAAGTAATTATATTGATTTTGTAAAAAGAATTTGTCGAGTTTTCGAAGTTTAAAATAACTAGATTGATTGTTGTAAACGATTCCCAAAATCGTTGTTCTCGTAAGTTGTAAAGTGCCGTTGTAAATAATTATTCCTTCGTGTTTATTAAAGTTTCTCGGATACAAAAAGTTGCTTCTTTAAATAATACGCGTTACTTTTAAAGGATTTTCTCGAAAAACGGGCAGAGTTTCCTCTATTTTTGGACGGCCCGGACAACCAAGTTGTCGTTATTTTAACAAAAATTCAATCAATTCAGCACATATTATATAGTTTACGTGAAATATATCAAAACACTAAATATTTAAAACCAAGTCACTAAGTGTAAATTCGTTAGTCGGGTCAAGCTCGTTCACGTAAAAATTAAATCTATATTAAAACACAAATATTTAAACGCGTCATTAATTTACCAAGTCTTCATGTCGAGACACCGAACGAGTTGACCGGGTCAACTGAGTTGACTCGGTTGACCGAGTTGACCGAACCGAATCTGACCCGAACCGACTGATCCGAACCGCACCGTCGACTGTCTTGACCACTCTGACCAACTTTGACTGGATGTGACTGAACCCAAACCGAGCCGTGAATCCGACCGAGACTCGAACTGAACCAAAGTTGAAGCAAAATCTGGCCCGTAACATGACCCGAAATAAAACCCGACACGTATCTGAATCATCAGGCTCGAAACCCACTTCAAGAACCTGCTGGATCTGACCGGGGTTTGCCGGAAATAACAACCACCGCCATGCCGCCACTGCTGCTGCTACCGCCGCCGCCTGCGGCGGCGCCGCTCCTTCTCCGCCTCATCTCTCTCCTCGGCCTCTCTCTCCCTCCTCGACCTCTCTCTCTCTCTCCGTTCCGTTATTACACCACCACCGTGACGGTGGTGGGGGTCGGCCGACACCCAGATCGAAAGAAGGGAGGAGGTGGGTGTTTGAGGTGTGTGAGTCTGTCAGAGCACGAACCACCGACGCCGGTGTGATTTGATCCGGTCGCCGGTCATTAATCAGAGGGAGGGAAGAGGGGTATCGAGCTGTGAGTTGTGGATGTTGTGTTGGCAGTAGATTTCGAGAGAGATGGAGAGGGATGATAGTGCAGGTATGTGTGTTTTGATTGTGGGTTTTCAAAATATGGAAGATGATGTTCCCTGTGTTTGCAACTTATAACCGAGAGGGATAAGAGATTTTAGAGATCTTGCACAAAATATTTTGTATAGATTTCCTAGATTTAGTGAGATCTTGTATAGATCTTCAAGTAATAGATCTAGTATAATATGCGCAGGTTTAGGCTTGTGGGTTTTGGGCTTGGGCCCAGGGCCCACAAGCCCATCTCGTGTGTAAGTGGCCCGTAGTTCCTACGAGACCCGTTGTCAAACCCTGAACCCCGTTTAACGTTAAAATTTAAAATACACAAAAATACGGTCGATTCTCATTGTTTGCATGCCCGTTCGTCGATTACGGTAATAATCGCGAAAAATTGTATCGTTGCCGTCTTTAATCCGTTTTTCAATCTGGTTTCGACTGTAGTCACTAGAATTTACTTACGAAGCTAAAATATATCGTAAAAATTTAATATTTGTCGGCGTTGTCAGTATCTTGTACGGTATCAGTTCGTCGTCGCGTAATATTCAGCAGGTTTCTCTGTAAACCACCGTTCGCGCACTGTAAAGTCGTATAAACGTTCATGGGCACTCCAAGGGTCTGATTAAGTTAATTTGCGCTGTAAACACTATTTATTATCGTGTTAATCATCTGTTAATCACGTAATTAGGTGCCATAAATCACCGGTTGTCACAGCTGAAGAAGTGAAAGAAAAAGAAGAAAAAGTTGAAGAAAAAGTTGTTGTGAAAGAAGAAGTTGTTAAAGAAGCTGTTACTGAAAAACAGCAGATTGAAAAAATGAAGAAAGAAGAAGAAGAAGTGAAGGTAGAAGTTGTGGTTGAAGACAGTAAAATTTTGGAAGTTGGTGATGATTCTGGTATTAATGTTGGTGATGAAACTGATGATGGTGATGAATCTGAAGGTAAAGAAAGAAAAGAGAATGATGCTGATCAGGCAGAAGTTGCAGCAAACACCGAGGTGCCAATCACTGAGGTAAATTCTAATTCTGAAATCTTAATCAAAATCGTTGAACAGTGCAAGAAATGCATGGAACCATGCAGTGCTTGTACTGAAAAAGACAAAAAATTCAGAACAAGAGATGTTGAATTTGCTAAAATTGAATAAGTTTTCAAGGAAAAATGCAAAGAGATGCTAGAAAATGAAAAGATTTTAAAAGAAAATGATGAAAAACTTTCAGAAAAATGTAAAAAGTTAGAAAAAGAAAATGAAGTTTTCAAAGAAAATGTTTCGAAAATGACTAAAGAATGTTCTCAAAAAGAAAATGAATATCAGGAAATGAAAAAGGAATATGATTCAATAAAATTGGCTTATCACATTACTAAAAAGTCATATGAAGATGTGAAAGGTCAAATGAAACTTGTTCAATCGAGATTGAAATACTGTTCTGAAACAACTGATACGCTAAAGCGACAGTATGAAATAAAGCAACAAGTTGTAAACTCTTACATTGAGGATGTTGCTAAACTAAAGCGTCAGATTGCTGATTTAGAACAGGATAACAACAAGTTAAAAAGTTATCATGCGTCATCATATGTGCTTGAAAGAATTTTCAACATAAAACCGGGTGATGATGATTCTGAGAAAAAAAGGGCATTGGTTCTGAGTATCATCAAGTTCCTCCACTGGAAAAGTTTGCATTTTATGATGATGAAAAGGTCGAAAAAGCTTTCAACATGGTAGATAAATTGCCAGATAACATTGATGCAACCTATTCCAAATCTGATGATTCTAGTGATTCAGAGGTGGTAGGTAAGGTCGTTGAAAGTGTATTGAAAGAAGAGTCGGTTGATACAGGTAAAGCTGAATCACATGATGAAAATGAAGGTAATTTTCATGATGACTATCTGAAAAACTCAAAATCCGAGAAAAATTTGAATGATGATTCAAAAGGATTGGTTTATACCATGATTGGATCGGACAAATTATTCTTAGATATTGTATTCCCGATTCAGAATGTGATTTCAGAAAAGATTGATAAAGTTTTCAAAATGGTTGAAATTGAAAAATCTGAAATTTCAAAGTTTGCTGGAAAAGGTCACAAAACTTTTTATAACAAACCTGGTTTCAAGAAGAAAAACATGAAGGCTGGGTTGGGTTATAAGAAGAAACAAAGTTGGAATAAAAATGAAAAGCCAAATTATCAGACAAAAATGAATTTTGTTCACGGAACAAGTTCTGAAAAAGAGAAAGAACTCCAATTTAGACGACAGTCTAATGAAGAGTTCCATGCTCAGAAAAAACAACAACAACAGGTCAAAGATGTGTCCAAGAGAACATGTTTCAAATGTGATCAAACTGGACATCTTGCTCGCAAGTGTCCAAATCTGAAACCTGTTGATGTTGAGTCGAAAAAGAAATCTGATGATGTTGAAAGACAGAAATCTGAGAATGTGAAACAAAGGTCAACCAGATTTGATTCAAAACAAACTTGGAGGTACAACACAAACAAGTTTGTTTCGAATCAAACTTGGAAATCAAACTCGAACAGGTTCGACCTGGAATTCTCACACACCCAGATTTAGAACAACACAAAGTTGGAAAACAAATGTCGATGCAACAAAACCAAACCAGTTTTGGAAACCAAAAGTTGTTGTTCAGAATCAAAATGTTCAAAAAGATTCACATTTTTACAAAAGAGGTGCTCCAAAAGGTCAAACATAGACAGTTAAGAAACAAGTGATTTCTGTCAATGACGAAAAAAATAATGTTAAAATTGAAAAAGTCTTTGTACAAAATGACAAAGATTTTCCGAAGTTGAATGAAGCATATTGTGTTGAAATGCCTAAGGACAAACAGACCTGGGCTAAATTGTTCAAGTAATTGAATTAAGTTGAATGTGCAGGTGCTTCCAAAGAAATATGAATGTCAACAAGAAAAGTGTCGGAGCAGCCTGGCACGGGATGTCACACCCTGGCTTTGCGGAAGCGTGGTTAATTTTGGTGTGACTTCTTAATACCATAGCTTAACCATAACAAGCTATATGAGTTAAAAATGTGCAAGATCATCCATTAAGTTTTGAAAACCAAACACAATACCATTGCTTAACATCCCCTGACAAACATAATCTTGTTCAACAACCATTACAAACTTGAAACATAACATAAACATGGTTTAAGGACTGTGTCTTGTCCAGGAAAGAGACACATCCCCTAAACCCCGGATGACCTTGGAAACTAGTGCAGCGGAAAACATGCCATACCGTGCCAGATCTCGTTAATTTCCTGAAATACATGTAAGTTGAAAAATCAACAATAATGTTGAGCGAGTTCATGTGCAAGTGAGTAAGTAAAACACTTGTAAGTATAAAAGTTTCCTGGTATGTAGCAGTGTAAGAGGACTTGTGATCACCAATGGTTTGCAAGGCCATTAGCATGTAGTGAAATGCAAGTAGGAAGATTCAAACCTAGCGTATTTGGCGTTGGGGCACCAAGTCACCACCTGGTCCATTATGCGGGCTCAGGGGTTGGGCTCGCTACACCCAGATAGATCTACCGCTTAAGTCCCTCGGTGTTCTAACTACCCATTCACTTGATCTAAAACCTCCTTACGTTAATCATACCGAGTATAATAGTACTTGTAAACAAAGTAACATGTATTTCACCCCCGCAGTTAAGAAAACTGAAAACAGTTAGAGAAAAGGGGGACATGAACTCACAGTGGATGCGTAACTCTACCAAGCGTCTCCTGATACTGTAAGCTGTGCAATGACCTACAAGTGCTAATTCTATTAGACGGACGGCCGTGCTTTAGCTTTACAGTTTCTGTTTGCGGGAAATAGTTAGACAACTATTTCGTGTTACATTTTGTATATGCTTGATAGTTATTTCTCCTTCCCAAGGATGGGGGATTTAATACATGTGCGTAATATTTTCCATCATTACGTCTCACTTAACCTTCATATATATTCAACTCCAAAATATAAGTATTTACCCAAAATACGTTGTTAAAGTACGCGTTCATAAATATTTTCCGTAATTGTGTAAGTTACGTTTTAACATACGGGTGGTAATATAATTACCGGTGTAACTTATATATTTATGGCGAAAGCGTTCGTAATAATTTGGAGTTGTTATCGTTCGTAAACATTATTTTTACGCTAAAAATAATATTTAGGTGTTTCACAAAATAATCATAAACAGTGTGTGAAAATATATTTATCACGTTAATATTTTGTGAAAATCCCACCTCCGAATATTTAGTAATTCAAGTCATGGCGAAATTTATGTTTTGAAATTATGTCAAAAATGATTCTAACACTTGTAATGTAAACAGGTTTAAGTGTTAGGTTTTTAAGAAAATTTCGCCAGAGTTTCCTCTGTAACTGGAGGTGGCCACGCTTTCAAGCGTATCATTTTCTTTTAACAATCAATACAACAATCTTCTTTATTCAATCAAACAACTTCCGACACATCAAACTAGTCAATAAATATGTAAATTTGCATAGTCGCATGAACTTGTAGTTTTTCCGAATCTATATTATAAATCCCATTTATATACGTAGATCTTTATATAAAGTACTTTCAATCTTGTAAAAACCTCGTTTTTTTTTAGAAGTCCGACTTTACAACTTCTAGTTATTTTTCCCAAAAATATCCATTTTGTCGAAATACGCGTCACACAAGTGTTTACACACTTGTGTGTTGTAAGATCCGTTTCTTTAAAATACATGGTTCTTAAATGTGTGGTCCTTTGAAGATACCACTTGCGGATACGTAGATCCGCTAGTTTTAAACACCCTTTTACCGGTTAAAACACTTTTACACAAGTAAAATATTTCTTTACAAGTTCATGTCTCTAAAATGTGGTAGTGTTTCACTTTTAACCCTTGTATCTTTCAAAAACAAGCTTATGTGGTGATACGTGATTTAACAAAGTCGGGTTAAACGAAAATCCGAGCTACCACATTATAGATCGGGTCTAGATAAACACAAATTTCAAGTCCTACGACTTTTACACAAGACATGTGTTATTAACCTTCATTTTTATAGTTTTACTAGACTTTAAAGATTCAAAACGCGTGTTTACGATATTTAACCGACGATAATCCTTTTAACCACTTTAGATATGTGTAAAAACAAGTTTTAAACAATATACCTCTAGCTCGGGGCTAGGGAAGAATCGCGACGAAAACGGGGTGGATAAAAGCTAATGGTTGAGGTCCTTCGTGTTCCGCTTGCACCAAAGCTTCTAATACGCGACCCTTGATATGTGTATGTTGTTGGAATGTAAAAATCAAAGTTTGAAATTATGATGGTGGGTATGAGGGAGTTCGGCCGAAGGTTTAGAGAACAAGAGAGTATGAAATGTGGTGTTGATGGAATGTGATTATCTCATGAGTTAGTGGGCCATTTATAAACAATATAAGTATTATTAACCAATGAGTAAAGTGTCTTAGGGATATTAGACAAACCTAGATTTAAATAATCAATTTGTACAATCATGTCCCCCCATGCAAAGGGGACGGTTAGGGATATGGGGGGGGGGGGTAGTTCGATTGTAAGTGGGTGTTTAGGGGTTTAGTTAGGGTAAACCACGTTAAGTTAAGTGTTAAACTCCGTTAGTTGTATGTTGCGTGTTATGACGGGTGTTAGGGTAATCAGGGACCCTAACTGGCTCAGAAAAATAATCATAGTGAAAATGTTAATATTTTCATGTTCCGGGTAAAGTCCGGGTGTCCGGTTTGATAGAAATCCGTTAAAGTGTTACAAAAGACTTTAAAGTGTCGTCATTACATTTTTAGTGACACCATTCGTTTTCCCGACACTTTAGAAAGTGTCTAGTAATATTTTCTCATTTTCTGGCACTTTACTAGTCAGCTAGAAGCCGGTTAAATTGTTAAAGTGCTGTGTTTGGTACTTAAAGTACGTTTTTGGCACATCCGAATCAGTGTATCTTATCCCTAGAGACGCGGTTCTACAATACTTGTATTCCTGCACTCCCCACTAGTGTAGTAACTTTCTCAGGCTCTTACAGGCCTTAGAGGCAGTGTCTGCCTGATGCTGGTTATATCAGCATGTCCACTGTGTATCCGTGTATTGTGCTACTGTGCGTTTAGTGCATCAAGTTTGTCACGAAGGTGCAATAAGCAAAATATAGTGTGACAGCAAGTAAAGTATGATGCAGTTATGTTCATGTATCAGTATAATAGTAGCAATTCATCAGCTAGTTCAATGTTGCACAGTAATCAAGCAGTAATTAATCGGTAATTAAGTTGTACGGATACCTGGTTTAGTGCGGGTTGTCACATACTCCCCCCGTTAAATAAATTTCGTCCCGAAATTTTAAGTTCTGCTTGTAGATGCAGGGTTCTTGGGAAATAAGTGGGGGTACTTTTCTTTCATTCGGTCCTCACGCTCCCAGGTGTATTCAGGACCATGTCTGGCATTCCAGCGAACCTTGACGAGTTTGACACTGCTCCGGCGGGTCCTGTTAATTTTCCAATCCGTGACCTCGACGGGTTCTTCTATGAAGTGGAGCGTGTCGTCAACATGAATCTCGTCGATAGGAATGGCAACGTCAATTTGAGTTGGACTTTTCTTTAAATTGGATACATGAAATGTATCGTGAACACCGTTAAGTTCGGCAGGTAGATCCAACTTGTATGCTAC
Organism: Helianthus tuberosus; assembly: GCA_030545235.1. Taxonomy (NCBI): domain Eukaryota; kingdom Viridiplantae; phylum Streptophyta; class Magnoliopsida; order Asterales; family Asteraceae; genus Helianthus; species Helianthus tuberosus. Next base: position 120,067,158 of record CM060409.1, read on the forward strand.
TGTCCCGATTCTCTCTAGAATTCTGAAAGGACCAATGTAGCGCGGATTTAGCTTTCCACGCTTCCCAAAGCGTGCTACCCCTTTCCAGGGTGAAACTTTCAACAACACCATTTCTCCAACTTGAAATTCCACATGTTTTCTGTTTGGATCCGCGTAGGCCTTTTGTCTGTGACGAGCGGCTTCGATGTTTTTAAGAATCTGTGCAATCTTGTCCGTCGTTTTTTTTTTTTTTTTTTTTTTTGGACGATTTCGGGACCGGCAAGCTGTCTATCACCTGCGTCAGCCCAACATAGTGGTGGTCGACACTTGCGTCCGTATAGGGCTTCAAAAGGCGCGACACCAATACTGGTGGGGTAGCTGTTGTTGTATGAGAATTCGACCAAAGGTAAGTGTTTATCCCAGCTACCGCCCAAATCCATAACACATGCTCTCAGCATGTCTTCCAATGTTTGTATCGTTCGCTCGCTCTGGCCATCAGTTTGCGGATGAAACGCAGTGCTCAGATTCGGTTGAGAGCCAGGAGCTTCTTGGAAGGATTGCCATATTCTTGACACAAACCTTCCGTCCCTATCAGATATGATTGAGTGGGGCACTCCATGACGTGCTACGATCTCTCTCATGTATATTTCAGCCAATTTGCTCGTGTTATCTTTCTCTCTGATAGGTAAGAAGTGTGCTGTCTTTGTTAATCGATCCACTATCACCCAGATAGTGTCATGGCCTCTTGGCGTTCTTGGCAATTTTGTAACAAAATCCATGGAGATTTGTTCCCACTTCCATTTGGGAATCTCCGGTTGTTGCAGAAGTCCCGAAGGCCTCTGGTATTCAGCTTTAACTTTAGCGCACGTTAAACATTTGCTCACGTAAACAGCAACGTCGCCTTTCATCCTAGGCCACCAATAGTAATCTTTGAGATCGTGGTACATCTTATCCGCCCCTGGATGGATAGAGTACCGTGATTTGTGCGCTTCGTCGAAAATAACATTCCTTAAACCTCCAAACAAAGGAACCCAAATCCTTTTCTCGAAACATAACGTTCCTTCACTGTTTGGTACCAGTAACTTCTCCATCCCACGGAGATATTCCTCCTCACGATTCCCTTCCTTAAAGGCTTCTTTTTGTGCAGCGCGAATGCGCAAGGAAAGATCGGTTCGTATAATCATTTCTAGAGCCCTAACCCTTATGGGCTTGATTCTTTCCTTTCGACTAAGGGCATCGGCGACCACATTCGCCTTCCCTGGATGATACTTGATCTCGCAGTCGTAATCGTTTAGTAATTCAACCCAACGTCTTTGCCTCATATTCAGTTCTTTCTGGTTGAATATATGCTGTAAGCTCTTGTGATCTGTGAAGATTGTGCATTTTGTACCGTACAGGTAGTGTCTCCAGATCTTCAAGGCAAATATCACGGTGCCAAGTTCTAAATCGTGCGTGGTATAGTTCTTTTCGTGCACTTTGGCGAGATGCGTAAGCAATAACTTTTTGGCGTTGCATCAACACGCAACCCAATCCCTGACGCGATGCGTCGCAGTATACCACAAACTCTTCAGTACCTTCCGGTAGTGCTAAGATTGGCGCATCACAAAGTTTGTTCTTCAATAACCGAAACGCTTCTTCCTGTTTGATTCCCCAATCAAACGTCCTATCCTTCTGTGTGAGCGCGGTAAGGGGTTGAGCGATCTTTGAAAAGCCCTCTATGAATCTTCTATAGTAACCAGCCAAACCCAAGAATTGCCGAATTTCGGTTGGCGTCCTTGGCGTTTCCCAATCCTTGATCGCCTCGATCTTTGTGGGATCAACATGAATTCCATCCCCATTAACCATATGTCCAAGAAACTGGACTTCGCGTAGCCAAAACTCACACTTGGAGAATTTGGCGTACAGCTGTTCCTTCTTTAGTAGCTCCAATATGGTTCTAAGATGTTGTTCGTGTTCAGCCTTCGTCCTCGAGTGAATCAGGATGTCGTCGATGAATACAATCACGAACTTGTCCAAGTATGGCTTGCAAGCTCTATTCATTAGATCCATGAATACCGCAGGTGCGTTTGTCAAACCAAATGGCATAACGAGGAACTCGTAGTGTCCATAACGAGTTCGGAAGGCCGTTTTCGGGATACTTTCCTCCTGTATCCTTAATTGATGGTATCCAGATCGAAGATCGATCTCTGAAAAATGTTTCGAGCCTTGCAGTTGATCAAACAGATCATCGCTTCTTGGCAGAGGATACCTGTTCATGATCGTCAGCTAGTTCTATTCTCTGTGGTTGTTGTTTATTTGAAAATCAACATCCTCCTTTTTGATGGGTAACAATAGGATTACCCCAAAAAGGAATTTTTGGTCTGTTATCTTCCTTCTCCATCCGTTACCAACACTTCTCTGTCAATCCTTGCACCCCCGAAAAAGTAAGTCGCTATGATGCATTGACTACGGGTGCAGTGCCTGGAATTGAATCGTCGTGAAACTCTACTTGCCTTAGAGGCGGTAATCCAGGCAAGTCTTCTGGGAAGACTTCTGGATACTCCCTTACGACAGGGATGTCTTCGATTCTTGGCTCAGCAGCCTTTTTATCCACGATGTGTGCTAGAAAAGAAACACATCTTTTCTGTAAACACTTCCTTGCTTTCTAGCAGCTGATAAATCTTAGCGGTGTGTCACGCTTCTCTCCGTGAACCACAATTGTCTCACCATCATCACTTGGAATACGAACAGCCTTCTCATGACACACTATCTCAGCCCTGTTTCCGGATAACCAATCCATTCCTACCACCACGTCGAAGCTTCCCAGTTGGACTGGTAGTAGATCCAGAGTAAACTCGCGTTCTCCCAATTCTATCACACAACCTCTGATTACTTCTTCGGCTTCAACTAACTTTCCATTAGCTAATTCGATCGAGTAGGGGATATCTAACTTACTAGTGGTTAAACCAAGTATATTCTTAAATTCTAATGACACGAAGCCATAATCGGCACCAGCATCAAACAAAATAGACGCAAAAGTTTTGGTTGTTAGAGAACGTACCAGAAATCACACCTGGATCCTGGCATGCCTCACAAGCTCCGATGTTGGATCTTCTTTCACGGTCTTGTTTCAACTTCGGGCATCCCCTCTTAAAATGTCCAACGTCCTTGCAATGGTAGCATCCTAGCATTCGGCCATCTCCTTTCCCATTTCCACCTAGAGCGTTGTTATTGTTCTCTCCTTGTATGGGACTCCCCATCCCACATCCTCCTTTGTCACCCCGGTCATTACTAACCCAACAAGTATCCTTCGAATGACCTTTCTTCCCACAAGCTTCACATGTTTTCAGTCCACATTGGCCAGAATGATGACGCTGGCATGTGTTACACTTGGGCAGAGTGCCCATATAACCCTTTCCTTTGTTCTTATTATTTATTCGGGTACCCTCAGTGAGCTTCCTTTTGTTCTTTCCGGATGACTCTTCCTGAGTCTCCTTGTCCGGGTTTGCAAGTTTTTCTAGTCTAATTGCTTCCGTAATGAGTGTCAAACCCATCTTACTTGCAACAATAGTAGTTGGCGGCGTAGATGCTGTCATCAGGTTCAAGACTTGAGGTGCCAGTCCCCAAATGAATTGTTCCAATTTCCTTAGTTCTGGTTTCACCAGGTGCGGAACAACTCGTGACAAATCATGGAGTCTTTGCATGTACTCCAACACCTTCGGACCTTCCATCAACAGGCTCCGAAATTCATCTTCCCACTTCTGGGTTTCCGTTTGGGGGCAAAACTTCTTATGCATCATTCCTTTCAGTTCATCCCAAGTTAACGCGTGCGCTGTAGTTAGGCCCATTGTTCGAACCTGAAGATTCCACCATAATCGGGCTCCATTTTGAAACAACTCAGAAATGTATGGGACTTGTTGTTCTGGCGTACAGCCACTCGTGCGAAGGATGGATTCCATACTTTCAATCCATTTTACAAAAGTTATGGCACCCCCAGTGCCGTCGAACTTCGGAGGCTTGTAGTTGAGGAAGTGCCAGTAGGAACAACCGTTATTTTCTGAGGTGCCTCTGCTGGTTTCGGAGCGTAGGGCCTCGTGTTGTGCTATAGCTGCAGCAATTATCTCTTTAAGTTCTGCCTCAGAGGTGGGCATGCGCAGTTCGCGTCTTGGCGGCATCTTCTAAAAGATGTTTCACATGGTTAGGTCATAACAAGTGAAGCGTACGTATGCATTCAACAATACCAACACATAACATCTCATGTTATCAACAAATCAATCACATAACATCTTATGTTATAGGGCATAAACAATAGATTGAACATCACAAGTGATGAGAATACTGACATTGTATTGCCACAATCCGAGACCACAGTGTAAAGCTTACAAGTACACCACTATATCATACAGCATCAATGACTTAGTAGGGGACGACCCTAGACAAGTCGTGCGATCGCTGGTCATGTTCAGGAGTCTCTGGTTCGTCCTTTCTCAAATTTCAGGACTCCACGTCAAGTTTCTGAATTTCTGTCCTAAAACAACATTTCTTCTCAATCGTTTCCTTGAGCTCGTCCCAGCTCAGTGTATAAGCAGCGTCTGTGCCAAGGGTCCGAACCTGGAGGTTCCATTAAGAGAGTGTGCCATCTAGAAATATCCCTGAGATGTAGGTAACACTCTGTTGGGGCGAATAGTTACTCATTCTTAGAGTGGAGTCGATCTTTTGGACCAACGAATAAATGCAACGGTGCCTCCGGTTCTGATAAAGTTCAAAGGCTTGCAGTTCAGGAACTGTTTATAGGTGCAGCCAGTTGGAGGGTTATCTCCAGTAATGCCATCGTTGTACTTAGAGTGGAGGGCTTCATGTCATGCATTTATCTGTGAGATGCGTTCTTGCAGCTCGGCTCCTGTCCTTGGCAATGTACTGGTGTTTGTGTCACGCCTGGGTGACATTCCCTTTTTGTCGAAATAGCGTGAAGCGGGTTGGACAATGTTTCAATTGTCTATGGGGTATATATATAGCAACGTAAGCCATCATGTAATCACCCCATTTCACACGCAAATATACTCACTGTATAAGTGGGGAAATAAATTCCTGAGCCTTCACATAGGCTTGTCAAATTGGCTTGTTGCTGGTAATAGAATGAACTCGAGGCTACATCGCCTAGGTTATTTATGTTTAAGTTATTTCCTGTTGCATTGGTTATCATTAACTTGACCTGCAGAGTCCACCAGGATTCCTGTGCACTACAAATCGTTATTACGTGGGCCCCCGTAATAATAAATTGTCTTGCACAGTTACCCCAAATTTTCTCTCGTCCAAGCAGATGATCAATCAAGGAGCAATAGTAGGTGCATTGGCATGATCAGGGTCATGCTCCAATGCGGGGTCAGGAGCAACGCCTGGCTCAGGGGTCACGGCTAGCTCTGAATCAAAAACTCCATCTCAAAATCAGCTGGATCAACAATCACAGGGGTTACAGGATCCCCTAAGGGCTGGTCTAAGTGCATGAACTCAATGTCATGGTCTGGATCACACCAGGCGGAAAAACAGGATTGTCCTCAATATCGCGATCAAACTCAACATTGTGTGCGGGATCCGGTGCAGCTAATGATGCCCTATCAGGGTTGGCGTCGTGTAAGTAGTGCTGCATTCCCTGTATGTGCGAAGATGCGGATGTTAGAAACTCAAATGAGTCTGGGATAGGGGAATGGACATGAGTTTCCCCTACAGGAGCGTCCGCATGCAGTAGTCTAATACCAGCAGCAATAGGGCCTCGCCCTCAAGTGGGTCCTTCTCTTAGTAGTTCGACATTGTCTTCAGAGACAACGTCGGGGGCATATCAACAACGAGATAAGCGGCAAGGGGCAATTTCCCAACAAGGTAGCCATTAGTAGGCTCTGCTACGACTTTAGGCAGCGCACAGAGGGCTGAGAGTCGTCGTTGTCTGTGCCGGTAGTATCAGAAATGTACACCTCGTGCTTCGATGAAACTATGTCGTCTGATACTATGGTCATGGGATTTGTAGTGTCCGTCTTTCTAGTACTTGATGAAAGCATGACGTTTGTAACACAAACACATATACGTATAATAATCAATCATATAGTCATATAAACATGTAGTCACCACGTAACATTCAAATTATCCTTCTAGTCCCACTAGCCAACACTTCTAGTCCCACTAGCCAACACTTCTAGTCCCACTAGCCAACACTTCTAGTCCCACTAGCCAACACTTCTAGTCCTACTAGCCAACACTTCTAGTCCCACTAGCCAACACTTCTAGTCCCACTAGCCAACACTTCTAGTCCCACTAGCCAACCCTTCTAGTCCCACTAGTCAACACTTCTAGTCCCACTAGCCAACACTTCTAGTCCCACTAGCCAACACTTCTAGTCCCACTAGCCAACACTTCTAGTCCCACTAGTCAACACTTCTAGTCCCACTAGTCAACACTTCTAGTCCCACTAGCCAACACTTCTAGTCCCACTAGCCAACCCTTCTAGTCCCACTAGTCAACACTTCTAGTCCCACTAGTCAACACTTCTAGTCCCACTAGCCAACACTTCTAGTCCCACTAGCCTCCTACCTCAGCCTCCCCAGACTGAGCCTAGAATAATAAATAAAATGTGCTCAACATTTGTTTGTAAAAAGTTGTGGATCTGGACTTAGGTGGTATGCAGAAAAATGTTTTCGTGAGAGCCCTAGTGATCATAGTCTAGACTCGAGAAAGAATCCTAGTTCGCTATGATCAGAGCTCTGATACCAAGCTGTCACACCCTGGCTTTGCGGAAGCGTGGTTAATTTTGGTGTGACTTCTTAATACCATAGCTTAACCATAACAAGCTATATGAGTTAAAAATGTGCAAGATCATCCATTAAGTTTTGAAAACCAAACACAATACCATTGCTTAACATCCCCTGACAAACATAATCTTGTTCAACAACCATTACAAACTTGAAACATAACATAAACATGGTTTAAGGACTGTGTCTTGTCCAGGAAAGAGACACATCCCCTAAACCCCGGATGACCTTGGAAACTAGTGCAGCGGAAAACATGCCATACCGTGCCAGATCTCGTTAATTTCCTGAAATACATGTAAGTTGAAAAATCAACAATAATGTTGAGCGAGTTCATGTGCAAGTGAGTAAGTAAAACACTTGTAAGTATAAAAGTTTCCTGGTATGTAGCAGTGTAAGAGGACTTGTGATCACCAATGGTTTGCAAGGCCATTAGCATGTAGTGAAATGCAAGTAGGAAGATTCAAACCTAGCGTATTTGGCGTTGGGGCACCAAGTCACCACCTGGTCCATTATGCGGGCTCAGGGGTTGGGCTCGCTACACCCAGATAGATCTACCGCTTAAGTCCCTCGGTGTTCTAACTACCCATTCACTTGATCTAAAACCTCCTTACGTTAATCATACCGAGTATAATAGTACTTGTAAACAAAGTAACATGTATTTCACCCCCGCAGTTAAGAAAACTGAAAACAGTTAGAGAAAAGGGGGACATGAACTCACAGTGGATGCGTAACTCTACCAAGCGTCTCCTGATACTGTAAGCTGTGCAATGACCTACAAGTGCTAATTCTATTAGACGGACGGCCGTGCTTTAGCTTTACAGTTTCTGTTTGCGGGAAATAGTTAGACAACTATTTCGTGTTACATTTTGTATATGCTTGATAGTTATTTCTCCTTCCCAAGGATGGGGGATTTAATACATGTGCGTAATATTTTCCATCATTACGTCTCACTTAACCTTCATATATATTCAACTCCAAAATATAAGTATTTACCCAAAATACGTTGTTAAAGTACGCGTTCATAAATATTTTCCGTAATTGTGTAAGTTACGTTTTAACATACGGGTGGTAATATAATTACCGGTGTAACTTATATATTTATGGCGAAAGCGTTCGTAATAATTTGGAGTTGTTATCGTTCGTAAACATTATTTTTACGCTAAAAATAATATTTAGGTGTTTCACAAAATAATCATAAACAGTGTGTGAAAATATATTTATCACGTTAATATTTTGTGAAAATCCCACCTCCGAATATTTAGTAATTCAAGTCATGGCGAAATTTATGTTTTGAAATTATGTCAAAAATGATTCTAACACTTGTAATGTAAACAGGTTTAAGTGTTAGGTTTTTAAGAAAATTTCGCCAGAGTTTCCTCTGTAACTGGAGGTGGCCACGCTTTCAAGCGTATCATTTTCTTTTAACAATCAATACAACAATCTTCTTTATTCAATCAAACAACTTCCGACACATCAAACTAGTCAATAAATATGTAAATTTGCATAGTCGCATGAACTTGTAGTTTTTCCGAATCTATATTATAAATCCCATTTATATACGTAGATCTTTATATAAAGTACTTTCAATCTTGTAAAAACCTCGTTTTTTTTTAGAAGTCCGACTTTACAACTTCTAGTTATTTTTCCCAAAAATATCCATTTTGTCGAAATACGCGTCACACAAGTGTTTACACACTTGTGTGTTGTAAGATCCGTTTCTTTAAAATACATGGTTCTTAAATGTGTGGTCCTTTGAAGATACCACTTGCGGATACGTAGATCCGCTAGTTTTAAACACCCTTTTACCGGTTAAAACACTTTTACACAAGTAAAATATTTCTTTACAAGTTCATGTCTCTAAAATGTGGTAGTGTTTCACTTTTAACCCTTGTATCTTTCAAAAACAAGCTTATGTGGTGATACGTGATTTAACAAAGTCGGGTTAAACGAAAATCCGAGCTACCACATTATAGATCGGGTCTAGATAAACACAAATTTCAAGTCCTACGACTTTTACACAAGACATGTGTTATTAACCTTCATTTTTATAGTTTTACTAGACTTTAAAGATTCAAAACGCGTGTTTACGATATTTAACCGACGATAATCCTTTTAACCACTTTAGATATGTGTAAAAACAAGTTTTAAACAATATACCTCTAGCTCGGGGCTAGGGAAGAATCGCGACGAAAACGGGGTGGATAAAAGCTAATGGTTGAGGTCCTTCGTGTTCCGCTTGCACCAAAGCTTCTAATACGCGACCCTTGATATGTGTATGTTGTTGGAATGTAAAAATCAAAGTTTGAAATTATGATGGTGGGTATGAGGGAGTTCGGCCGAAGGTTTAGAGAACAAGAGAGTATGAAATGTGGTGTTGATGGAATGTGATTATCTCATGAGTTAGTGGGCCATTTATAAACAATATAAGTATTATTAACCAATGAGTAAAGTGTCTTAGGGATATTAGACAAACCTAGATTTAAATAATCAATTTGTACAATCATGTCCCCCCATGCAAAGGGGACGGTTAGGGATATGGGGGGGGGGGGGTAGTTCGATTGTAAGTGGGTGTTTAGGGGTTTAGTTAGGGTAAACCACGTTAAGTTAAGTGTTAAACTCCGTTAGTTGTATGTTGCGTGTTATGACGGGTGTTAGGGTAATCAGGGACCCTAACTGGCTCAGAAAAATAATCATAGTGAAAATGTTAATATTTTCATGTTCCGGGTAAAGTCCGGGTGTCCGGTTTGATAGAAATCCGTTAAAGTGTTACAAAAGACTTTAAAGTGTCGTCATTACATTTTTAGTGACACCATTCGTTTTCCCGACACTTTAGAAAGTGTCTAGTAATATTTTCTCATTTTCTGGCACTTTACTAGTCAGCTAGAAGCCGGTTAAATTGTTAAAGTGCTGTGTTTGGTACTTAAAGTACGTTTTTGGCACATCCGAATCAGTGTATCTTATCCCTAGAGACGCGGTTCTACAATACTTGTATTCCTGCACTCCCCACTAGTGTAGTAACTTTCTCAGGCTCTTACAGGCCTTAGAGGCAGTGTCTGCCTGATGCTGGTTATATCAGCATGTCCACTGTGTATCCGTGTATTGTGCTACTGTGCGTTTAGTGCATCAAGTTTGTCACGAAGGTGCAATAAGCAAAATATAGTGTGACAGCAAGTAAAGTATGATGCAGTTATGTTCATGTATCAGTATAATAGTAGCAATTCATCAGCTAGTTCAATGTTGCACAGTAATCAAGCAGTAATTAATCGGTAGTTAAGTTGTACGGATACCTGGTTTAGTGCGGGTTGTCACACGGGAAGAGGAGGCTGCTGAACCTTGTGTTGGTTGAAACAGGGAGTTTGTTTAATTTCTGTATATAAATAAACAATATTTCAAAAACCCTAAAAATTGAAAAATTTAAAAACCAAAAATATGTTTTTATTTTGTAAAAAAAATCAAAAATATGTTTATTTTTAAATTTGTCAAAAAATTCTAAAATTCAAATATTTGTTAAGTGAATACGCCGAAACCCTCACGGCTGAACAAACATGATTAATTTCACAAGATTGAAAAATGGTTTTCAAACTGTAAAATATCAATGTGTTGTAAATCATGGGGGTACATTATAATTTATGCTTCTCATGTTATATTTTCTGCAATTCAGTGCACGAAAAGCAGAAAATGGATGGCGAGACAAAGCTATCAGTATCGGTTTATCAAAAAAAATTTTAATGGTTTTGGATTTTAGGGGGAGTAAGAATTTTGAAAATACAAAAACATTAGAAAATTTGAAAAAGCCAAAAACATGATAAAATTCAAAATGAGTTTTTGTGTAAAAAGAGGAAATGATAGTACATCAGTAGACAATCACAGTACGCTAAAGAAATGGAATGTTAAAATGTGATAAACGGTCTCACTGATGATATGCCAGTAGGTTTTTACACGCTTAGTAGATTGTTTTCGAGATATAAACCTAAATATCAAATACTTACTTATCTCGTGGGGAACATCTCTCGGATATATGGGTAACCCCCTAAATCTTGTTTGAAGGGCTTTCTATTTCTGACATACTAGGTCTTTATACGTGATGATATCTGGGGTATTATACTGGGACTTCTGATTTTGCGGGAGCAATAGCCTAGTCCTCGTATAATACTCTGCACTGCTTTAATCATAAAGCCCACCCTCAGCATAAAAAATGATGAAATATTGAAAAATGCTAATCAAGTGCTGTTGAAAAGAAGATCCCCAAGGGGGACCCACCTAAAGTCGAGCCATCATCTCTCTGATTTTGCGGAAGCAATAGCCTGAGCTCTCATGGCCTCGCATTCACCCCTTACAGATATCATTAGTGTACATTCACCTGTAAGACTGAATATAGAAGTCTGGATACGGGAGTATATTCTGAGGTGGTACACGCGAATAAGTTTAAGTCCTTAAAACACTAATTCATATCTCGAATCAATTGAACTTTGTGTGAAAATTTAAGTGGATCAGTATACTGACAATCTAAGTGAATCGTTTAGAACTTAAAGTGTTTAAAGCTCAACGGTACTAGTGATTTGTCATAAACTGATATGATCCTCTGACGCAAACTCAAACAAAAATATTGTCTGTAAATATGTTTGTAAATATTTCTTTACTGCTTTATGTTTCAGAAAAATACAAAAAGATTTTGATTTCACTTTATTTTCGACAACCGATGTCTGAGAACTGAGTTCCAAAATCTAAGTATGTTGATCGTGTTTCTGAAAATAAACAAGTTCATTAATTTGAAACTTGAGTTTTTAAATCAAAAATAGTTTGTGATATCTCCAAGGTCATTAATTTGGACTTGGATGATTTAGTGTGAGGGATTTGGATGCTTAAATTGTTATAATCTATTGAAAAGAGCCAGTTTCAGATCATGTTCGTTAAAATTGCCAAATCTACGAAGATTGTTGATAGGGGGAGTGAATCAAGTATTTCTAGATATATTCATATTATTATATCTTAAAGCCAGGATCTTGATTTAGAAAGTTTTATAAAGCCAGGTTACGATTCCTGGAAAATCGAAATTGCTTTCATTGTCAAAATATTTTAGCATATGTTGAGAAAGCCAGGACATTAATCCTGGATGTTCAAATAGTTGTTACTTATAAACGTTTGAGATTTGCAGATGTTGTACCAGACTACGATCCCGACAGCCGAGTTAGAGGAGTTAGGGTTAGAGTTAAAGACTTTTTGGCATTTGGAGCTTTGGGGAGCTAGAGTTAGAGAGAGAGAAAGTCTAGAGAGAGAAAGTGACATCGTGATTCAGGTGCTTTGTACGATTTCATACGTTTCAATAGAATCATCGATTATATTACGTCTCGTGTGTTCGGTCACGTTCGTGTACGGATTCCGCACGTCACACGTTCGGTTCGCAATCGTTACGGAGTCAAAACCGGTCCTAACAACTTTGAATTGATTAAGGTAATTACGGTTGATGATAATGATGATATATGATAGTGTATAATAAGGTGTGACCCTAAACTGATGTTATAATAACAAAGATGACCCCAAACCAAGCATGATGACGGCTAACTAGGGTGTCGACATCGAGGACTTATGATCTGTTTATGTGTAGGAAGTAATACAATTGAGTGTTGCATGTTAAAAAGCTATTAAGGATATTAATGAGTTGATTGAACTTTATCGATTAAATAAATGTCCGACACACACTTTTGACTACTCAATTCTTATTGGGCCGCAACAATAGACATCAATTAATATCATTTATCAGTTATGGCCGACAAGCATATTCAAATGTTCTAAATCTTATTGGACCAAGTAGAATTATGAAGTCACATGGGCTATCAAACTTTTAACAGATCACGTGATTATCTAAAGAATCAAATGGACCGATTACTTCACATGGGCCGTCAAAACGAAATATACATTATTGGACCTCAAATGATAGTGGGCTGCACATTAAATATTGGGCCCCGGCCCAACCAGCCACACAAGGGAAAATCTGGCCACCACCATAAATGGACCGAGTAGTATTAGGAATTACTTTATGTTTGGACTGGGCACTAATGGCGGGCCGCACAACAGTTGTCACACCCCGACCGCGTAAAACAACAAATCGCGGCGGAAACATCGGGGCGTGTTGCAACAGAATTAATGTTTCATAACCATGGATACCAAAAAGTGTTTCGTTTTATTAAACATTGAATAATTACATTGTCTTGAAATCTAAATACACTATTTAAACATAGTCTATCATTGTTATTGAGTCACTAAGGCCTTGTCCAGTCCTATGTGAGCATGCATCTTATCAATTGATATCATCCAACAATACCTGAAACATATGTGAAAACGAGGTCAGCAAAGAAATGCTGGCGAGTACATAGGTTTTGCAGGAGTGTCGAAATCATGGCTAGTTTAGACGTTGCAATACTTTATTTAAAAACCTTGTTTTGAAAAGAGTATAATATTGCAACTTAATTAACCAACTCAAATCAAGCAGGTTATAATTTGTAAAACCTCGTAGCCATGACTCTTAACCCAAAAACATTTGTTTTAGTAAATTATTTGAAAAACAATGATAAGTTCAGGTGATATGTATAAATAAGAGAATAATGCATGATTAAATGAATAACCATGTAAGATGAGTTTGTAATAAGATAAGTTGTTTGTAAATAAATGTCTTATGAAAAGTATGTTATTTGTATAAAATGTTCTATGTCTCGAGCTGAAATGATTCAAATAACGCTACAATATGTAATACCATACAAACACTTATATATAGGAAGTACCAGCGGCGTATCCACCATGCTTGTATCATATTACATACGCATCGTTACTTAATCACTTAATCAAATCAAACCAAACAATGTAAAATGTTCATGTCAAGATGTAAATCGTGTAATATGTACAAATGAATAATATCGTATATCGCTTTGAAACTAATCGTTTACTCAATCGTTAAAACATCGTGTGAAACCCAATCGTTAATCGTTTAATTCGTTTTAGGTCGTGAAACTACTTATAAGGTCGTCTCGCTAATAACATTCAAACCTTCGTGACTCTCGTCGCTTCTCGTTTTCGTCGCTTCTCGTTTTCGTATTAACAAACCTCCATAGGGTAAGTTAACAATTTCAGATTCAGTCGTTACCTACCATACCCACACATAACCACGGGTGTAGTAAATAACGGGATTTGTCAGATCCTATGGTACCATAACCTAATACTGGTCGGCTTGATCATTGCTAATGAATGTCATTTGTTATGTAAACACAACCAACAAGTTTGTTCACTTTATGAAATCGTTATTAGTTTTGTATAAATCGCCTTAATTGTTTTTGAAACCATCGTTATAACATCGAAAATATTTAGCACATATGAGTCACCCCAAAACAATTGAAAACAGTAAAATAGGGGAAGAATGTACTCGCCTGGGATTGCTTAGGAGTCTTGAACAACTACCAAGTAAGCTAGAGGAGTCCCGGAAATCAAACGGTACCTAATATAGGTAACTACTTAATTAACCCGGACCTAAATCGGAAGATCGGATAGGATGAGGCTTGGTAAACCAAATGAGTGTTGGAACTCATATGATATGGTTTAACCGGACCTACATACTACAATGAAACCAAACCTAAGTGCTTTCGACCCATCGCGACCCATTAAGGTAACATATGCTACTTTAACGCGTCGTGCGCGTGAAACGCGTTCGGACCGCCTAACTAGCCCTATGACAAGTGTTATATGCCTAAACATGTTACATAATCAGTTATGTGACGAAAGTTTAGGTTACATATGCTTAATTACCAATTATACATGAAAAGGGTATTCTGGTAATTTACCTAAGGCATATAAATTACCTATCATACAACTACTTAAACGTCGTGACCATAAGGTATAACCTCGGAAGGTTATTCCCTACACTATGGTCACCTAATGTGTTTGGTCAGATCCTAATGATCGACCAAACTGGGTCGGGTTCGAAGGTATAGGCGATTTATTAGATCGCCTACCCTACTACCCTAGACAACGTGGTAATCAGTAGGCATAGTCCCAAGGGACTATGACCATCGTGATTACAATCACGTTGCGAAGTTCAAACGAACTTCGCATTGACCATTACTGGTCAACGCTGAAAGTCAAACAAAGTTTGACTTTCTGACTCGAAAAGCAGTAAAAATAAGGAAAAGAACGAAAGAATACTTACCCAGGGTCCCCGAATGCTAACCCGGATCGAAATAGCTCAGGTATGAAACGAAGGTTCCAACTTAGAGCTTTCTTGATCAGATTTGGTGGGTTTTTGAATGGAAGGGGGGTTGGGTATTTATAGGAAATGGTCCACCGCTAGGATCGTTTCTTGGAGAAGGAGGCAACGATCAAGGCCGTACACTTGTCGGAATGTTATGGTGCCACAAATGCTCCATAACTTAATGACACATCATCTCTAAACATGTGGTTAAGAATTGATTTGGTTGCAACTTGTGTTTAAACATTGAATCTGGCCCAGATCACTCACTCGCATAGCGCGACGGATAGAGCCCTAGGGCTCGCGCTACGCGACTGCCTCACCTGATCCAGAAAGTTTCAAAAGTTACATGTTTGGTCCCTGCACGTGTTTCAAGGCATTTCCGACACTTCCAAGGCCCGTAAAGCCATCTTTAAGGCCCTAAAATGTTGCCTAAACATTGTGGACATGAAACATGTTCAAAAATATGTCGGAGGATGGTTCGTTTGGTCGTACGAACGCGATGTTCGCTTAATTACGACGAAATGCACACAAGCGCGAAAAACGATCCAAATGCCGCGACGAATGGATTTTTCTTAAGGCGAACACTAAAATATAATGTAGTCATGCTTACATAAATTTTTGGATGTCCGAATGTATGCAGAACGTGAGTTACGCGTAAAAATGCAAACTTGTGCACTTTTTGACGCTTTTAGTCCCTGAATGACACAAAAGTTTATTTTAGCACACCGAACACCTCAAAGCCTATTTCTAAGCTATGTAAAGGATATTTATGGTATGTTTAACTTATGGTCATGTTCCGGAATGTCTGTTACAGTTCAAATTGGCATACTTTCGCAGTTTGTCAACTTTAGTCCCTGTAAGCGATTAAACTTTGATTTCACCACACCAAACCTTCCAAAACTTATATCTAAGTTATGTATAGGTTATTTAAGGTATGTTAAGCCTATTTCACTATTCCGGAGTGTTCGTTGCATTAAACTGGTTATATTTACGCATCAGTGCGCGTATAACCTTCCAGAAAGCGATTTAGAGTTTGAAATCGAACAAGAGTTGATATGTGTAAATGATACACATATTTTTACAAATCCCAAGTATGAAATATAATATTTCATTGGTTTGGCATTTGTTTGATGGCCGTGAAGGCACAGGTGTTACAGTCTCCCCTACTTTAGGAAATTTCGTCCCGAAATTTATTTAGAGGAAACTTGTAAGAGCTTGAAAGCATGAAGTTGAAAAGATCAAACAACATTGGTTAGGGTTCTTGAACTTCTAGTAACCTTAATAACATTATGTTTGCAATGTAAGAGGGATACTTATATACAAGTATATGAAGCGTCATTGGTGCGTCCACCGTACCTCCATTACATCGTTCTCATTCCGTTATTGTTGTCACTATCGGCTCTTACACATAATAAATCCTACTGGGTTTCTGTGCACTAAATTTCATAATTATGTACGCGTCCATAATTAGACAATTCCTTGCACAGTTCACACAGTCTATTTTATAATGTGTAGGGTAAAACCAAATGAACAAACCTGTGATGAGTGTGACTGGACCACCATAGGGTCCTTTCAGCTGGATCATCACATGCCATTCTTAACCAGATCTTGAATCAATCTTTTTGACTAGACCACTAAAGGGTCTATCATCGAATACTGGAATGGTACTATATAACCCAAGGGTCTTAACTACCACGTAGAAGCCCATAAGGATTTAAGGTAGTACCTTTTGAACATCCTACTATGAATCCCTCATATGAAGATATAAAAGATTCTATGAGGATTTGAAAATCGGATCACACAAAATCATAGAGGAGAACACATAAACACATATCACATAACCACAAAATTGTTCGTTAATTTGTCTTGTAAATTGCGTACATGCATTTAAAGCACACTTGGAATCCATTCCGTGGATTTCATTTGGTACTTTAAACGTTATCAAGAATCCAACTATAAAGATAGAAAGATTCAAAAAAGAAAATTCGATTTCGATTACTAGGAACCGAAGTGTTCGAATTAAGGTACATAAGGAATCCAATAAAGGACTCTGATTTGAACGATAATCATCCACAAGGATCTAATTGTAAAGATAAAAAGATCCCATATGAATTTTAGAAGTTGAAGATGTTTTCAAACCTTGCACTGGATGTGCTTAGGTCAAAACATGATGTAAAATGCTTATGAAATTGAGATGCTAGATATGCCAAGGTGACATATGAAGCAGAATTTGAAGGTTAAGTCAATGTATGAGGAAATATTTTTGAAAACTATGCATGGGGTTCATTTAAGAAAAAAGTGTTTAACGTTTTTGAAACCTTATATATAATACTTTTGAAATAAAGTAGGTGTATTAGGTAGATATATTAACAAAAATGTTTTTTAAAATCATGCGAGATGAATTTTGAAATTATGTATAAGGTTTTTGAAAGACATGAATGATGCTTTTCGAAATCATGCACTTGATCAGAAAATGTATTGTGTTAATATTGTCTTTAGACTATATGAAATATTTTGAAATTAGAAAGGTTGGTTTTGATAACATGGCCAATGTTTTTGAAATTACATAGACAATGCATCCAGAAAAATTGTTTTCAAACTATATGAAAAGTTTTGAGATCATGAAGATTGTTTTGAAATACTGATACTGTGTATGTTGAAAAATCAAAACGTAATGGGTATGAGATTTGAAAATATCCTTAGTTATCTAACCAAGGATTTAATGGCACAGATGTGCAGAAGCATGATCACTCATAATGTCACTTTATTTTGTGTACTTTGTTTCTTAGAATGAAACGAGTACTTAAAATTTTTGAAGGAATCACGAGTGATCATTTGAAAGAGAGAATCACAAGAGTAGTTTGTAAGGAACATAGTTCCTTGATGTAGGTATCATAGGAAAATCATACACACATGTAACTATACTTGTATAACAGCATTTGTGAACAACGATTTATTTATAAACAAACACAGATTGTTTCACATTACAAGGAAACAAAAGAACAAAAACGTAAGACAGCAACATCCTTTGTTCAGCCGAATGCTCATCCAAGGGTTGGATTTGCATTAACAAGCTTTGGGCAATTTCTTCGGAAATGTCCCATCTCACCACACTTGTTGCAAGAACCTGGTGGAAAGCGAGCTCGAGCAGGTTTGTTGTCGGCTTGATTCGGTGCAACTGCTGCAACGCAAACTTTTGCCATATGACCTTTAAATCCACAAATCTGGCATTTGCGGCACTTCACACTAGCCTGATGATGAAGGCTACATTGGTTGCACAAGGGTGCAGTTCCGTTGTATGCCTTCCTGGCTGGTAGTGCTGTCACTTGGCTAGGCCCCGCTTGATTAGGTGTAACCGCTGCGGGTTTCCTTGAAGCCTTACGCTTCCTTGATTTTGGTGCTGGCTTGACTTCTGCTTCCTTCAGTGGCTCTTGAGTGGATTCATTGTCGAGACGAGAGACTTCATTATTGAGACGAACCATGGCAATGCCTAAATCCACAGTCTTCTGAATCACTTCGCCTATTTGTTGGACAAATTTGGCTGTTCGCTCGGACGTTTGACCAGTGCTGAGAGGAATAGACATTCTAGAAGGAAATGAAAGACGTAGGAAGAAACAAGTGAAAGGTTATTGGACAATCAAAACAGAATGGTAACGAATGAAAATTGTGATCATTTGTTTGTTACCTAAGGCAAACAAATGAGATGGTGACAATTCAAAGTAAATGGGTCAAAAATAATGTATCGCGAAGGCATGCTCGCCTATAAGTGAACACTCATCCCAAGCATTCCCAGGTAAGCACAACTGGTCTCGCGTCTGATGAGATGTATACGAAGTGCTTGCCTAGCCAGAAAACCCAGAATACAGGCATTCACCCTTCCAGTTTGCACGTGTTCACATCATTTAAAACCCAAAACCTTGACGAAGTTTTGAAAACTCAAAGGGGTTCAAAACCATATAATAGAGAGTTCAAAACCTTACAATAGAGGGTTCAAAACCTAGTAATCAATCATCCTAGAACAGATGATTAGTTTTCAAAGCGGTTTTGAAATTTATGTTCTTGTTGTGGTCGTCGTCTAAGGATAGGTGACGGTATTGTTTTATGACTAAACGCAAGTAAACTCGCGTTAGGGTCCTAAGAAGGTTATAGACTAGGTCAAAGCATTACTAATAGCCTAATTCCCTATAACCATTGGCTCTGATACCACTTTTCTGTCACACCCCGACCGCGTAAAACAACAAATCGCGGCGGAAACATCGGGGCGTGTTGCAACAGAATTAATGTTTCATAACCATGGATACCAAAAAGTGTTTCGTTTTATTAAACATTGAATAATTACATTGTCTTGAAATCTAAATACACTATTTAAACATAGTCTATCATTGTTATTGAGTCACTAAGGCCTTGTCCAGTCCTATGTGAGCATGCATCTTATCAATTGATATCATCCAACAATACCTGAAACATATGTGAAAACGAGGTCAGCAAAGAAATGCTGGCGAGTACATAGGTTTTGCAGGAGTGTCGAAATCATGGCTAGTTTAGACGTTGCAATACTTTATTTAAAAACCTTGTTTTGAAAAGAGTATAATATTGCAACTTAATTAACCAACTCAAATCAAGCAGGTTATAATTTGTAAAACCTCGTAGCCATGACTCTTAACCCAAAAACATTTGTTTTAGTAAATTATTTGAAAAACAATGATAAGTTCAGGTGATATGTATAAATAAGAGAATAATGCATGATTAAATGAATAACCATGTAAGATGAGTTTGTAATAAGATAAGTTGTTTGTAAATAAATGTCTTATGAAAAGTATGTTATTTGTATAAAATGTTCTATGTCTCGAGCTGAAATGATTCAAATAACGCTACAATATGTAATACCATACAAACACTTATATATAGGAAGTACCAGCGGCGTATCCACCATGCTTGTATCATATTACATACGCATCGTTACTTAATCACTTAATCAAATCAAACCAAACAATGTAAAATGTTCATGTCAAGATGTAAATCGTGTAATATGTACAAATGAATAATATCGTATATCGCTTTGAAACTAATCGTTTACTCAATCGTTAAAACATCGTGTGAAACCCAATCGTTAATCGTTTAATTCGTTTTAGGTCGTGAAACTACTTATAAGGTCGTCTCGCTAATAACATTCAAACCTTCGTGACTCTCGTCGCTTCTCGTTTTCGTCGCTTCTCGTTTTCGTATTAACAAACCTCCATAGGGTAAGTTAACAATTTCAGATTCAGTCGTTACCTACCATACCCACACATAACCACGGGTGTAGTAAATAACGGGATTTGTCAGATCCTATGGTACCATAACCTAATACTGGTCGGCTTGATCATTGCTAATGAATGTCATTTGTTATGTAAACACAACCAACAAGTTTGTTCACTTTATGAAATCGTTATTAGTTTTGTATAAATCGCCTTAATTGTTTTTGAAACCATCGTTATAACATCGAAAATATTTAGCACATATGAGTCACCCCAAAACAATTGAAAACAGTAAAATAGGGGAAGAATGTACTCGCCTGGGATTGCTTAGGAGTCTTGAACAACTACCAAGTAAGCTAGAGGAGTCCCGGAAATCAAACGGTACCTAATATAGGTAACTACTTAATTAACCCGGACCTAAATCGGAAGATCGGATAGGATGAGGCTTGGTAAACCAAATGAGTGTTGGAACTCATATGATATGGTTTAACCGGACCTACATACTACAATGAAACCAAACCTAAGTGCTTTCGACCCATCGCGACCCATTAAGGTAACATATGCTACTTTAACGCGTCGTGCGCGTGAAACGCGTTCGGACCGCCTAACTAGCCCTATGACAAGTGTTATATGCCTAAACATGTTACATAATCAGTTATGTGACGAAAGTTTAGGTTACATATGCTTAATTACCAATTATACATGAAAAGGGTATTCTGGTAATTTACCTAAGGCATATAAATTACCTATCATACAACTACTTAAACGTCGTGACCATAAGGTATAACCTCGGAAGGTTATTCCCTACACTATGGTCACCTAATGTGTTTGGTCAGATCCTAATGATCGACCAAACTGGGTCGGGTTCGAAGGTATAGGCGATTTATTAGATCGCCTACCCTACTACCCTAGACAACGTGGTAATCAGTAGGCATAGTCCCAAGGGACTATGACCATCGTGATTACAATCACGTTGCGAAGTTCAAACGAACTTCGCATTGACCATTACTGGTCAACGCTGAAAGTCAAACAAAGTTTGACTTTCTGACTCGAAAAGCAGTAAAAATAAGGAAAAGAACGAAAGAATACTTACCAAGGGTCCCCGAATGCTAACCCGGATCGAAATAGCTCAGGTATGAAACGAAGGTTCCAACTTAGAGCTTTCTTGATCAGATTTGGTGGGTTTTTGAATGGAAGGGGGGTTGGGTATTTATAGGAAATGGTCCACCGCTAGGATCGTTTCTTGGAGAAGGAGGCAACGATCAAGGCCGTACACTTGTCGGAATGTTATGGTGCCACAAATGCTCCATAACTTAATGACACATCATCTCTAAACATGTGGTTAAGAATTGATTTGGTTGCAACTTGTGTTTAAACATTGAATCTGGCCCAGATCACTCACTCGCATAGCGCGACGGATAGAGCCCTAGGGCTCGCGCTACGCGACTGCCTCACCTGATCCAGAAAGTTTCAAAAGTTACATGTTTGGTCCCTGCACGTGTTTCAAGGCATTTCCGACACTTCCAAGGCCCGTAAAGCCATCTTTAAGGCCCTAAAATGTTGCCTAAACATTGTGGACATGAAACATGTTCAAAAATATGTCGGAGGATGGTTCGTTTGGTCGTACGAACGCGATGTTCGCTTAATTACGACGAAATGCACACAAGCGCGAAAAACGATCCAAATGCCGCGACGAATGGATTTTTCTTAAGGCGAACACTAAAATATAATGTAGTCATGCTTACATAAATTTTTGGATGTCCGAATGTATGCAGAACGTGAGTTACGCGTAAAAATGCAAACTTGTGCACTTTTTGACGCTTTTAGTCCCTGAATGACACAAAAGTTTATTTTAGCACACCGAACACCTCAAAGCCTATTTCTAAGCTATGTAAAGGATATTTATGGTATGTTTAACTTATGGTCATGTTCCGGAATGTCTGTTACAGTTCAAATTGGCATACTTTCGCAGTTTGTCAACTTTAGTCCCTGTAAGCGATTAAACTTTGATTTCACCACACCAAACCTTCCAAAACTTATATCTAAGTTATGTATAGGTTATTTAAGGTATGTTAAGCCTATTTCACTATTCCGGAGTGTTCGTTGCATTAAACTGGTTATATTTACGCATCAGTGCGCGTATAACCTTCCAGAAAGCGATTTAGAGTTTGAAATCGAACAAGAGTTGATATGTGTAAATGATACACATATTTTTACAAATCCCAAGTATGAAATATAATATTTCATTGGTTTGGCATTTGTTTGATGGCCGTGAAGGCACAGGTGTTACAGCAGTGGTAACGGACTTGTGAAAGTCATTGGGCCACACATGTTTAAATAGTTGGGCTTGGGAAGTCAGCTTGTGTATGGTGCGAAAAATAACATGGTTAATGCATGACGTAGTTGACTGTTCTAATGCGTATGATTATGTGCATAATCCTTGAGTGCAACTTGTGTAATACGTGATAAAAGTACGTGATTCAATACGGATACGAAACTGATTGTTATTGATAAACTATGATAGGACGTGCTTGATCAATTGATAATAAAGTAATTAACCTTACCGAGCAAACCAAAGGTGAGTTCATTCCTCTTGAGCATGCGTCCCGGTGGTTGGGACAGTCATTAGGTATCCCTGAGAGGGATTGGTTTTTGGGTAAATAAATTGGGTATTCCTGAGAGGAATACGTCTTGTGGGTAAAAACTGGAATGTTAGAAAATACACTCATTCCTATCATTTTAAGTCCCATCTTATACCGAACAGTTACCTGAGAGGTAACGGGGTGTTAGTTGATAGCGCTATTAGGCTTGGCAACCTCACACCGTACCTGAGAGGACGGGCGTGAACTAATGACCTTAAATCATGACCAATGCTTAGATAGGGGGCATTGGGGACGGGCAAAACAATCTGGTAGCCATCTTGTATGGTACTCGAGTTATTATCAACATTGTAATCAATGAACTGAACTAAACACTTGGTAACTAACGTTTTCATAAAACTATGAACTCACCAGCGTTGTCTGATACACGTGTGTGCATGCTCGCAGGTTATAGATTATGTGGATCGTGGAACTTGCTGTTTGGAATGCTGGAGTGGTCATGGGTCGTAAAGCATGGGATCGCGAGACGAGCCTAATAGTTTTTGTTCATACGGTTTATGTAACATTTAACAAATGATTTATGCTTCCACTGAATACGATGAGTTATGTTTTATGTAATGCAATACTTCACCTTAATAAATGAAAGTTTTTATTTAAATCATGTATGAGTTCAATGTGATTGGTGGCTAGATCCTGGTACGTCACACGCCTCGCGGGGGTTCTCGCATGTGGTATTTTGGGGTGTGACAGCTTGGTATCAGAGCCACTGGTTATAGTGAACTTGGTTTTAAAACGTTTTTTGTAAAACCAGACTATAACCGAACAGTTCTGAATACGTGAATACGACCATGACACTCAGCTCCAGATTGCAAGGTTCGTCTTTCTCACTTGCTGCGTACATTACATGACTAGTACACATTTGTTTATGACGTAACATATGAACACACACTCGTCACTGTAGCATGATTGCATGGATTACCTGCTTACATTATGATGCATTTTAAAACCATGAGGGGCGGGCGCTGAGAGCGTGCTGGCTGCCAAAGCGGACAATATCATGGTGCGTTGATAGTGTGTCATAGTCTTTGGATTTCTATGATCTTACTACCTTGACAACCTCTGTTTGACATTTGAGTTTGAAGAACCATTTGACATGAGTTAGGACGAACTGAGATGAGCATGCAAATCATAATATTAGTATGGGTGCACACATAATAATAATGTGGGGTGCATGTGAGTCCCAGTGAGACTTAACAAGTGAAAAAGGGGTTCTATTCCGTTATTCGAACAGTGTGAACGTAACAAATCTATAGGAGTCATAGCAGTGGTTGTCTCCTACTTGAACGTGATCTTTTCGCTCCTATCTGAATCCTTACGAATCTTGAAGCTATCAAGTATTACTTGAACGCCCATCTGAACGCCTAGCAAACTATGTAGAATGTTAGGTGCTGGTACGAACGTCCCTGAGTTGGATGTCGCAGCGTCGAATGATTGGTCGATACCTTCCGCACTTCTCTTCGTTTGCTGGAACTCAATGTAATGACGTCTTATATCCCGAAGTGCGATCACTTCTGCAACACTCTCGTAACATACCATGTATTACTCAATTAACTTGCTAGATCGATGGACAAGAGGATGAGCGTAGTACTTTACTGGTCCAAGTATTTGGACAACCCTGATTTCCGATAACGAACACCAGCGGATTGATTTCAATCGAATCCCTAACCCTAGCAGCGACTTATGGGAGTCAACTCTTACGAATCAATCGGGACATGAACGATGACAACTGACTATAGAGTGGAATGTGTAACCTCCCACACAGTGAGTAGTGCCATAGCACATGACATGGAATGTGAAAAGATGGACCCTGTTGGTGAAAGGTCACAGGACCCCGTTACAAGCAGCGACATTAGAGGCAACAGACACGGCGACATCAAGGTACTCGTGATCGTAGCTTACGGAGTAAGGTGACTTCGACAAGGATTGACTGTTGTTAAGTCAAAATGTCAACAACCAAGGGAACAATGGCAACATTGGAAAATCTTGGTAACCATAACAGCAACACTGGTAGTGGTGTTCGTGGAAGGGCATTTGGGATTGGCGTAGGCGACGCCAGGCATAAAAGCAACATGGTAGCTTGTATGGATAGCTAATCGCTTTGTCTCTGTTCTGCTTAACCCTGAAGCTTTTGGAAACCAACCTGTTGTGAAACCGACTGATGGCAAGTCAATGGAAACCTCCTATGTTCGTTGGGATGCAAACTCAACCTTGTGGGGCAAGTGTTCGACATCTACCCTTGATAGTTTTATTGTAGTAGTTAGAGGGATTGGTTATCCAGATAACGCGCGGATATACCTCGTGAGGGGAAGATTTTGAGTATCTCTCTCTTTAGTGACGGATCGTCGTCTGTCCTAAAGCATCAGAGTGGTGTAAAGGTTAGTATCATTTCAGCAATGAAAGCCAGGAGCGTCTACGGAGGGACTACCCCGCTATGTTGGCAACCGTTACTAACATTTGGACTAAGGAAAGAGGATCGAGGACCCACCAATTGTTCGTGATTCCTCTCAGCATGTTACGCGAGGAACTTCCAGGTTTACCCCCCCCCCCCCCACGGCTGATTAGGTAAACTCTCAGTTCGATCTCATGACCAGAGGCAGCCTTGATTACTCATACTCCTTATCGTCTGGCACCTGGAAAGTTGCAAGTACTGTCCGATCAACTTTAGGAAACTACAGGATGGGAGTTTTATAGATCTAGCTCCACGTTTCGGGAAACACGCTCTATTGCGGAAACGAAGGACGAGTCCTTTCATACGTGTACAGACTACCAAAAGGTGGCTATCATAGACCGTCACTCCTGTCTCGCATCGATGACCTGCTTGACCCGTTGCAATACTCAAGATCCTATCCGGAATCACTGACTAAAGACCGGACTGTCATCTGATGGAAGACCATGGGGAGGATGATTCCTAACATGGCGTTACAGATCCAGTGTGGCCACTACGATTTTCTGTTCAAGTTATTTAAGATATCCAACATACCAGCAGCCTCAGAGATCACATGAGTAGTATGCGTCAACCTCGTTTCGCCAGATTCGTCGACCGCACTTACCTGTGATGTTAGAATCACTACTAGGGGAAAGGAACACCATGAACGGCACCTGTAATTTTGTCCTAGAGCTCCTAGGGGAGGAGCAACTCCACGCGGAGTCTACCTAAGTGTGACTTCAGGATTTGGGAGGTACACCTTCTTGGTCACGTAGTCAACAAAGTGGGGATACATGCAAAACTCGCTGAAGATCCATTTCATTAGATACTGATCGGCACCAAATAGTCCATTGGGGATACAGTAATTTCTTGGTCCAGCTAGATACTATCGTAGAATCATCACAGGATTTTCGAGGATTTCGCAACTTTAACCTCTTTAGCACAGCGGGGTGTTGTGCGTTCGTGGGAGATAAACAGGAGAACGTCTTATCAGCTTTTGGAACCCAACACTACCATGCACCAAGCATCGTCTTTACCCAAGTGTACGGGTGATCTAGTGGTATACCATGATGGATCGAATCAGAGCCCCAGTCACACGCTGATGCAACACGAGAAGGTGATGGTTTACGTAGTGGATTTACAGGAAGAATTGCACGAGTCATAACCTGCGATGGAAGCCATGGTCCTTGGAATTTAGATGGAGGCATTAATTGGACGGTACCAATTGCACCATTTAGACCGATCACAAGGGCCTCTCGTGTACCTTTGTTCTGAGAGAGCTAATTATGCGATGGCATCGCTAGATGAAACCCTCGAGCGAATACGATTATGGAACCTAAACGCGTATGAGCTTGCAACTCACCATCGACTCTAGCCTACCCGATCGGATTCGCCCTGTTTACATCGAAGCACTGAAGGAAGAGAATTTTCAAGTTGAGTCCATTGAGGAGCAACTTTTGGCAAGTCGGACGATATTCGTTACTTCATGGAACGAATATGGACCCCACCATACGGCAACCGTAGGGAGCTTGTGTTGAGCAAAGCACACCAGCCTCGTTATTCTAGGCGTCTGGATTTTGATAGGAGATATTAGGATCTATAAACATGGTATTGGCAACCGGGCGTGAAGGTCCATATAGCAATGTATGTGAACGATGTTTGACTTGTGCGAAAGTCAAGGTGGAATATCAAGAACTTCTGGTTTGGGTCAGCAACCAGAAACACCCATTTGGTAATGAGAAAAGACTGCCACGGATTTTGTCACTAGACTACCTAAAACCCAGAACGGAAGCAATATTACCTGGGTGATCATTGATTGTCTCATGTAACCAGTACACTCTCTTGCAATCAAGGAAACTGACGAGTCTTCACAAGCTTGTGAATATTCCTCTGAAAGAGGCGGTTTTTTAGGCACGAGGTGTCAACTCCTGTTATCTCTGATTTTGATCTATACCTGATTTATGACAGGCCTTACACAACACCCTTGGCTCACGTCTAGACATGAGCATTTCTTATCACCGTATGATAAACGGTCAGAATGAACGAACCATCCTGACACTCAAAGACATGCGGTGAGCATGTGTGTGATTGAGTTTAGTAAATTTGGAGGGATATCTACCTTTGGTTGAGTTTTACTGCAACAGTTACCATTCTAGTATTCAGACAACTCTGTTTGAGGCATTGTATGAACAGTAACACTAATCTCCTTGGATTGGAAATCGTTGGCGGCAACGCGTGACCGTCAGGAAAGATGATAAGCTTAGGAGACACTGGGAGTTCGCTGTAGGCGATTGTATCATGTTGAAAGTCTCACCCTGGGAGGGTGTGGTATGCTGGGAAGCGTGGCAAGCTTAATTTATGTTACGTTGAGTCATTCAGAATTCTGGAAAGAATCGGTCACGTGACCTACAAACTCGAATTACCCGACGAATTGGGTAACGTAAACAATGCCATTTATGTCTCGAATCTAAGGTAGTGTTTGACCGATGAAACACTTGTGATACCCTTACTAGAACCTAAGGTTAACGAAAAGTTGCAGTTGTCGAGGAATCTATCAAAAACATGGACCGGGAAGTCAAGGTTCGTTAACATGATCTAATTCCAATCGTGAGAGATCGTTGGAACTCAAGACGTGGACCGGAGTTCACGTGGGAACGCGATGATCAGAGGAAGCTCTAGTATCCTCAATTGTTCAGACAGTTGAATAAATTTTTGCTGTCATTGATGAATTTCGGGACGAAATTCCCTTTCAAATTGGGGATGATGTGGTACCCACGGAAAATCCACAGTCATCCTGAGTTAACATCTTGCTGTTTTGGATTACTTATCGAATTTTAGGACGAAATTCCTTTCAAGTTGGGGATGATGTGACAACCCGAACTTTCGAGGTTAGTGTCTTTCAGTCTTGCGATTCCGATTCCTCATTATTTCTCTTTACACGTTCTTTGCTTTAATGAATCTATTTGTGATTTTAATAAACTTGTTAAACATAAATGTTATTGGGTACGGTTGAATGTGTAATTGGGTTTTATTGTGTCAAGTAATTAGAATTGGGCCGCAATCATTCTTAAACCATCTCGGCCCGGTCGCTAGTAATATTGGGCCGCCAACATCATCAAACTAACTTGGCCCACCTCCTCCTTTCTTATGTATACGTAAGTTTATGGATTGTGTTACATAACTAATTGAAAACCCTAACCCCCTCATCATTCTTGGAAGTCGAAGGCAGGCCCCACTCTCTCTCGAAATTCTCCCCAGTTTCATCTTGTGTCGGTTAGTACATGAATGCCATTATTTGATTTAACACCGTATTGTACTTGGTGATATGTTGCTATAATGAGTTGTGTGATGAGGTGTTACTACCTGCTAGTTGATAAACATGATATGCATGATAGTTGAAGCTTGATGAACACCTTATGATAACTAACCGTTAGATCTAATCAAGAAGTATTAGGATGATAAATTGCTAGTGAATAACTAGGGTTCATGGTAGAAAAGTATGTTGTTTTGTGTTGATGTGTATACGAACTCGTGCCCCGATTTGATATTGATAGACTCGGAAGAATGTTGTTAATTAACTAGGGTGATATAATGTCAATGATTGCATGAAATCGGAAGTGGTTATGATGAGTCGATAAATCGGGTTTGGAAGGTGATTTTGATCCACTGGAAGATTACTTATAATAATAATTATTTGATTTGGTTCATTCAACTAATTGATGTTGTGGTGTTGATAAGAAGACTAGCAGGTTAAGCAATTGTTACTTTGAATTGATTTAGGTAATTACGGTTGATGATAATGATTATATATGATAGTGTATAATAAGGTGTGACCCTAAACTGATGTTATAATAACAAAGATGACCCTAAACCAAGCATGATGACGGCTAACTAGGGTGTCGACATCGAGGACTTATGATCTGTTTATGTGTAGGAAGTAATACAATTGAGTGTTGCATGTTAAAAAGCTATTAAGGATATTAATGAGTTGATTGAACTTTATCGATTAAATAAATGTCCGACACACACTTTTGACTACTCAATTCTTATTGGGCCGCAACAATAGACATCAATTAATATCATTTATCAGTTATGGCCGACAAGCAACAATAGACATCAATTAATATCATTTATCATTTATCAGTTATGGCCCACCGGCCACACAAGGGAAAATCTGGCCACATCCATAAATGGACCGAGTAGTATTAGGAACTACTTTATGTTTGGGTTGGGCACTAATGGCGGGCCGCACAACAGTGGTAACGGACTTGTGAAAGTCATTGGGCCGCACATGTTTAAATAGTTGGGCTTGGGAAGTCAGCTTGTGTGTGGTGCGAAAATCTGTTAAGTGGATAAACTGTGATAACTTGGTTAATGCATGACGTAGTTGACTGTTCTAATGCGTATGATTATGTGCATAATCCTTGAGTGCAACTTGTGTAATACGTGATAAAAGTACGTGATTCAATACGGATACGAAACTGATTGTTATTGATAAACTATGATAGGATGTGCTTGATCAATTGATAACAAAGTAATTAACCTTACCGAGCAAACCAAAGGTGAGTTCATTCCTCTTGAGCATGCGCCCCGGTGGTTGGGACAGTCATTGGGTATCCCTGAGAGGGATTGGTTTTTGGGTAAATAAATTGGGTATTCCTGAGAGGAATACGTGTTGTGGGTAAAAACTGGAATGTTAGATAATACACTCATTCCTATCATTTTAAGTCCTATCTTATACCGAATAGTTACCTGAGAGGTAACGGGGTGTTAGTTGATAGCGCTATTAGGCTTGGCAACCTCACACCGTACCTGAGAGGACGGGCGTGAACTAATGACCTTAAATCATGACCAATGCTTAGATAGGGGGCATTGGGGACGGGCAAAACAATCTGGTAGCCATCTTGTATGGTACTCGAGTTATTATCAACATTGTAATAAATGAACTGAACTAAACACTTGGTAACTAACGTTTTCGTAAAACTATGAACTCACCAGCGTTGTCTGATACACGTGTGTACATGCTCGCAGGTTATAGATTATGTGGATCGTAGAACTTGCTGTTTGGAATGCTGGAGTGGTCATGGGTCGTAAAGCATGGGATCGCGAGACGAGCCTAATGGTTTTTGTTCATACGATTTATGTAACATTTAACAAATGATTTATGCTTCCGCTGAATACGATGAGTTATGTTTTATGTAATGCAATACTTCACCTTAATAAATGAACGTTTTTATTTAAATCATGTATGAGTTCAATGTGATTGGTGGCTAGATCCTGGTACGTCACACGCCTCGCGGGGGTTCTCGCATGTGGTATTTTGGGGGTGTGACATAACGCTACAAGAATAATACAACAAGAACACATATATATGAAGTACCAGCAGCGTATCCACCATGTTCTTATGGTATTACACTTGTTTCGTTATCTAAATCACTACTAATCACATAAACACATAATCATCCAATTGGTCATCAAATTGTAAACACGCATCAAAGTACACAATGAATCCAATCAAGGACTCCAATATAGTACTTTAAACATCCCACAAGAATCAATCTATGAAGATAGATAGATGCTATAAGGATTTGGTTTGGTCACATTGAATCATTGAATCATAACATCCTAAATCCTAATGATGATTCGGGATAACGCCATGAAGGGTAATACAATAAACACACTTATATATAGGAAGTACCAGCGGCGTATCCACCATGTTCTTATTGTATTACTCTAGTTTCGTTATCTAAATCACCAACAATCTCTACACATAAGCAATAACCATCGTCGTGTAAAGCACTTCTTAGAAATCTTACTACGAAAATAGAAAGATTTAAGAATGTACTTCAAATATCCTACAAGAATCTAACTATGAAGACAGATAGATCCTACAAGGATGTGTTCTCATTCGTCGTGTTCGCATAATCGGAATAATACACAAAAAGCACTTAGTAAACACATATATGCCATACATTTGAAAATAAATCGGTTACACATATGAATCACCCCAAAACATTTGGAAAACATAAAAGAGGGGAAGCTATGTACTCACTTGGGGTTGCGTATAGGTCTTGTTCAAATGATATAACAAAGCTAAAAGGATCAAGAGTTCAAGTGTTGAAGTGGTTCCTAGTGTATCGGATACTATGTTAGTGTAACGGGACATAAATTGAGGAATCGGATAGAATGAGATTTTATAAACCAAATGAGTGTTGGAACTCATATGAAATGGTTTACTAAACTTAAAATTCTGATTTGGAATGAAACCTAAGTGCTTTTGACCCGTTATGATCCGTTAAGTTTAGTTTACACTACTTTAACGTGTCATTTGCGTAAAAACGCGTTCGGATGGTCAAATAAGTCCTATGATAAGTCTTATATGCCAAAATAAGTTTAATAAAGTTGCAACATCAATTTATATGTCAAAAAGTTGGTTACATATGCTTAAAATGGATTTATGCGCAAAAAGGGCGTTTTTGTCATTTTTAGGCATATAACAATCGACTTATCTTAACACTAACCAAACGACGTGACCATAAGGTATAACCTCAGAAGGTTATTACCTATACAACTATGGTTACAAATATGTGTTTGGTTGGATCCTAAGATCGACCAAACGGGCCGGATTCGAAAGTCAAAGCGGTGGTCAAGACCGCTCGACTCATGATCCTAAATAAGCACTAAACTAGAAGTGACGAGTTAAACATGTTAAAACATGTTTAACTAAGTTGCAAAACTGATTTGGTATTAAAACTTAGTGTTTTGATACTTAAAACTAGTTCCGTCGTAAAATGCACATAATTGTGCATTTTGACCGAAATTTTGACTCGTCACTTCGACTAGTAAACATGGTAATTAGTAGGTATAATCGCGAGGGATTATAACCTTCGTGATTATGATCACATTGCAAAGTTCAATTGACCTTTGACTTGAACAATTGTGGTCAAAACCGAAAGTCAAACAGTAAGTCAAACTGTTTGACTTTTAGCTCAAAATAGCTAAAAGAATTAAAATAGACTAGGATGAGAACTTACTTGTGTTTGGAAACACATAAGATCTCAGGTGGGAGGCCTCCAAATGATGGAAGCAACCTCCAAGAAGTAGGGAGAAGAAGAAGTGAAATGAGCAAGTTTTGAAGTGAATGAAGGTGGTTATTTATACTAGTCATGAAGTCATAGAATCATGACATGTGGGTAGAGTGTTCTCCAAGGATTAACAGGATTGCAACAAGTGTTAGGATCAGATTTAGTGCTTGGAGAACACATAACTTGGTCCCCAAGATGATTAAAATAATCAAAACTTGGTGAAGAAGCAAAATCTTTATTATTTTTTTTGACATTTTTGGCCCTTGGACTTGTATTTTCACTTGTTCGCCACTTTTAACCCCTTTAACCTAATATTTATGTTATATAAGGACGTTAGAGCATATGTAGCTTGGTTTTTGTCCGAAAGTGTCATGGATGTCGGTTCGTTCGGTTGTACGGTCGCGTTTTTCATTAAAATGCGTAAAACGCTTTAACGAACACGAAAATGATCCAAATTTCGCTACGATCGATATTCTTGCATTCTCATCAATAAAATGCACGATTTTATTGAATACAAAAATATTCAGATTCATATATAAGGTTCGTATTCAGAATTACGAGAATCGGCAGACTTTCGTAGTTTGTTGGAAATAGTCCTTGAACTTGTATAAACGTGTTTTCGTCATCCCTAACCCTTCGAAACTTATTTCTAAGTTATGTAAATGTTATTTAGGGTATGTGTAGCTTATGTCCTTGTTCCGGAGTGTACGTCGTGTTAAACGAATTACGTTTAAGTATCGGTTTTCGAATTGCTTTCAAAGAAAAAGTTTTTTAAAGCCCGATATTTTACACAAGGGTTACAACCGGTATGTCCCTTGTACGGTGGTTTGTGACAAGTCAAATGTGGCCTATGAGGTTCAGTGAGGCCCAACCTGACTATAATGTGGTCATTGGCCCGTACTTTGTATGCATACAATGTAAACTGTGGTCTGTCTTTATAAAAATTGTATAGTATGACCTCACTAGTATATAACTGACGTCGTTTTGAGTATACATATCTCAGGTGAGTCATGGAACTATAGGAACTATTTGTGGAGCTTAGAAGATCAAGGAGTTCTTAGTTGTTAAGAGCTTGTAAATAAATAATGTTTTGTACTCAAACAATTATAAGTTTTAATGAAAGTTCAATTTGCTTTCATTGTAAGTGTATCAATTGTACATAATCACCCGGGTTATGGGTTGGGTGTTACATTGTGTTTTACTTTATGTTCATTATGTTTTAGTTTGTTGTCCATTGTGTCTTTTAACTGTTGTCATCGATTGTGTTTTTGGTTTACTTTCCATTGTGTTTTTAGTTTGATACTCATTGTGTAATATGCAACTGGGTTTACGATTTTTTTTAAAACAATAACAATAGGGTACTCATATTAAAGATATAAAGATACTCGATTTTATGGTATAATTAAAAAAAAAAAACAAAATGACGTATATAAAAGTTACGGACATTTAAAAATTGAGGGGGGGGGGGGAGGGATAGCATGTGCCTTCCATGTGCATATTTTTTATATTTTTCTTAGACAAAATTACCCTTCTCACTTGATTTCTTTTTAGACACTTGTCACTTTATAGTTATAGTGGTTTCTTAGCCGTTTATAACATGTATATTTTTATCGTTAAGCTTTCAACCAATCCATTCAATAATAACAATAAAATAAGAATTATTAAAAGTCAAATTATCGTTAAGGGCCTTCTGGTCCAATAACATGGGTTGATGATTAAGGTTTGAGATCTTTAAGGTTAAATGTTCCGAAGGGTTTTCTTACGGTGGTGAGTTTTCTTGTTGATTGATGGTGTTCTTTGGTGAGTTAAACCTGTAGCGTCAAAATCTGTATGAACAATTGACACACTATCTCAGAAAGCTCGGGTATTGGGGTTAGTTTGAAACGCAGGTAAAAAAAATTCAAATATTAATTTCAAACAGTTGCAGACTGTTAGACCACTCTCATTGGTGACCTCAAATGAGTTGGGTTGCCACTTGGTGAATTTGTATTGGTTTCATTTTAAAAAATAAAAAAAAAATAAAAAAATCTGGGTAACCTGGTTGGTACAGCGACCGAAGTCACAACCCATCCAATTTCAAGTTTTGTCACTTTTTCATGCCACTTGTCTCACCATGATTGGTACACCAAATTAATATTATTTTTCAATTTTTATTTTAACAAGTTCTTCCCCTATCAAATAAATTACTTAAATAACTTTTCTAATTTAAACTTAAAAATGAAACTAAATATACTGTATTTCTTAGTTTTTTTTGTGAGCATACAGGTATAAATTTTATTAAAAACAGAGTTCGTTCAAAAATAAACTAAATATACTGATTTTTTTGAAAAAATGTTTTTTATATAAATTCAACATTATCTTATTTGCCATGTGTCCACATTCTATTGGTTTGTTAGATTTTTTTTTTATAAATTTTGTTATCTAAAATCTAACGTTATCTAATTTAAAAATGGATGAAACTTGTTATAAATATGACATATAACTGGCTTATATTCATATCTAATCCTACTTTTTATTTCTAACATGGGTTCTTCATTTCCAAATTTTTATGTGAATCTTGGAGATTCTGGAGATTACCCAAATAGTCAATACAATGAAAACACTATGTTTCTTTCAAACCCGAGTCATGTTCATGTCACTGAAAATTTTCAAACCTCACAAAATACTGAGAAATATACACGAAGTACTAAATGGGATGTTGCTGAAGATGTCGCTTTAATGTCATCATGGTGTCTTGCTAGTGAAAATAAAATTCGTGGCAAAAACCAGAGATCTATGGCATTGTGGGCAGAAGTAAAGAAGTTGTATGACGAAGCTCAGGCAGAAAATCCAGAAAAGCTTGGTGTAAGGAATGTAGAACAAATGAAAGGTCGTTATAAACGGCTTAACGAAAGTGTCCAAAAGTGGGTTGGTGCATACCGGGAAGCATATCGTCGCGTAAAAAGAGAAATGAGCCAGAGAGATGTTGAGGGTGAAGCTCATAAAATTTATGAGCATGAAGTTAAAAGCAAGTTCACTGATTCTGTGGTTTTTAATGAAGTTATGTGTAAACACCCGAAGTAGGAGCTACAAATACATCGCGACACAACACGTTCTCGTCCAGAATGTGAAATGGAGGAAGCAGAAAGTGGAGGCAGTACGAAAAGATCAAGAACTACTGAAGAAGGGAACTATTCCAAGCCAGAAACGCCAAATAGTGGTGGTTCCACAATTCAACGTCCAACGGGTAGAGATGTAGCTAAAAAAGGGTAAATGTAAGGTTTCTGATGGAGTTGCTGAACAACTTTATGCATTGACGCTTTGTAGAGACACTGAGAATGAACTTTTTAAAAGAAAACTCGACCTGGAGCAAGAAAAACTACGTCAAAAGGATGAAAGAGACACGAAGAAAATGCAACTTCTGCATCTTAACACTCTTTTAGCAAAGGATCATTTGACGCCTCAAGATGAAGACATGAAAAACTTTCTGATGTCGAAGTTTTATGGAAAATGAATCTAGTTTCGTATTTCATATGTGTGTAAGATTATCTATTATGTTTTAATGCATTTGTAAGATATTTGATTATCAAGTTATGTATTTCATGTATGTGTAAGATATAACAATCTAATATTATCTACTTATTGTAACATATCTTCGATTCTCCACTTGTTAATTTTTCACTGGTTATTTGGATCTTATTTAGATAAGATAATTTACGTTATCCGGTCAATTTAACATTATCTTCAATTTTCCACTTGTCAACTTTTCATTGGTTCGTTGGATCTTATTTAGATAAGATGATTTAACTCTATCCGGTCAAATTAACATTATCTTTGGTTCTCCACTTGTCAAATTTTCATTGGTTCCTTGGATCTTATTTAGATAAGATAATTTAACTCTATCCGGTCAAAATAATATTATCTTTGATTTTCCATTTGTCAAAATTTCATTGGTAGCTTAGATTTTACTTAGATAAGATAATTTGACTCTATCTTATCATAACATTCATTGTTTCCTGTATAAATAGACTATTATGTTGACATATTTTCTCATCCAACCCAAACTTATCAATTCCATCTGTTTTAAATGTCATATAGTGAAAGCTTATTAGAGAGTTCGAGTTCCGATTCATCGGACTTGAATGATTTTGATGCATGGCACGAACGAGTTATTCAATCAAATCGTCAACTTGAGGACATCATGATTGAATTACTCATAAGTGTGCCTAATATGATCATACAAGATCATCCTCGTGCAAGAAGGAGGTACTGCAATCGGGAACGTGAGCATGGTGAGGCACGTTTGATGCAAGACTACTTTGTTGATAACCCAACGTATGATCAAGCAACCTTTCGGCGTAGATTTCGAATGCAAAAACCATTATTCCTACGTATAGTGGCTGCCGTTACGGCCAACGACATATATTTTCAACAAAGACGTGATGCCACAGGTAGACAAGGTCTTTCACTATTGCAGAAGTGTACTGGAGCTATGCGGGTGTTAGCGTATGGGACATCAGCAGATGCACATGATGAATATTTTAGAATGAGTGAAACTGTAACAAGGGCCTCTCTTATAAAGTTCGTAGAAGGTGTTATTTCATGCTTCGGTCAAGAGTACCTTAGAAGGCCAAATAATGGTGATTTAGCAAGACTACTCCATGTTGGGGCAGACCGTGGATTCCCAGGAATGGTAGGCAGTATTAACTGTATGCATTGGGAATGGAAAAATTGTCCCACTGCTTGGGCCGGGCAATATGCAGGTAGAAGCGGTAAACCAACAATTATTTTAGAAGCCGTTGCATCATATGACTTATGGATATGGCATGCATTCTTCGGAACACCAGGTACGTGCAATGACATTAATGTCCTTCAGCGATCTCCTGTATTTGATGATGTATTGTCAGGTCAAGCCCCACATGTGAGTTACGTTGTGAATGGTCGGGAATATAATAGGACATATTATCTCACTGATGGAATATATCCTTCATGGGCTGCCTTTGTGAAGTCCATAACTTCTCCACAGCTTCGGAAACATAAATTATTTGCTCAACATCAAGAGGCCGTTAGAAAAGATGTTGAACGGGCATTTGGAGTTCTACAAGCTCGGTTCGCATTTCTTCGACACCCATGTCTTGTGTGGGACAAGGATATGATGGGTAAAATTATGATTGCATGTATAATCATTCATAATATGATCGTTGAGGATGAGCGAGACACGTACCTTCACTATTATGATCCATCTGAATTTCTAAATGATCACCTACAAACCGGCAATAAACAAGCTCTATTGAAGGTGATGAGCAATCTTTTCAATACTCAACTGAACGAATTGCAGATCTATCAAGTTATATGACCAATAGGACACAACTTCACAATAGAGAAGCTCATAATGCTTTAAAAAATGATCTGATTGAGCATATATGGCAAAAATTTTCCGTTGATGAATAATTATGTAGTTCGTATCGTCTGTAATTGTATTATTAGATTCCATATTCCGATTGTAACTTTATTTATCTATTTAATTAAGTATTTTGATGCATATAATTTTTTTAATCATTTTTTATATTTAAAATAATTAAATGGAGAAGGTACTATTCATTTTAAATGAAAAAAAACAAAAATGAAAAAAAAAACAAAAGGCTTGCCACGTGGCAAGCTTTGAATGGTGAAGGAACTATTCATAAGGTTTGTTTTTTAATATATAGGATAATATAGTTTTAAAAAAATAAACATTTTTATTACTTATAATAAATTTTATATAATAATTTAAAATCTAAATCATAATATATTTAGTAAAAAATAGTTTAGGTTGGGTTGTTAATGGGTGTGAAATATTGGGATAGGTTGGGTTGTCTAGGAGGAAGAGAGAGAAATTAGTTTTTTATTAAAAGTTAGGTTGGGTTGGGTTGGGTTGGGTTGTGAGTGTGGATAGTCTTACTAAACCGCCACGTGGACGACGGGATCACATACCCCCACAACGATGACAGAACTTTATACTGGCGCACGTTAGCCATCCAACGCCCTGCACGGGTTGACGTTAGCCACTGGACCTTATCCGACGCATTACATCTTCCTCACCGTCAGTAAAATTATTATCCACACAAAACCTAGGGTTTCAGTTTCATCAGTTGTGACGTCTTCAAAACGCAACATAATAATATGGACTCCAATGAGCACCTCAGAAACCAGTACACCTATTCGAATCTCTTC
The DNA here is from genome assembly GCA_030545235.1 of Helianthus tuberosus. Taxonomy (NCBI): domain Eukaryota; kingdom Viridiplantae; phylum Streptophyta; class Magnoliopsida; order Asterales; family Asteraceae; genus Helianthus; species Helianthus tuberosus. The sequence continues at coordinate 120,105,751 of CM060409.1, forward strand.
AATCTTGAGGTAGTATTTCATCGCTTTCTTATATTCAAATTGTATTTCATTTGCCGAAACAATGATGCATTATTTATATTATATAATATAATTTTTACTGTTACTTGTTCGCCTTTGTAGTCGTTGATGAGCTTTCAACTACCTCAACCAGAAGATAAGTTTGATTATGAGGCCTATAGTAGTCAGGATGAGAGCAGAGGTATCCACATCTTCAAATAATTTTTCTCTTTATCATTAGAATTAGAAATAATAATAACAATCCAATCACTAGAAATAAATATCATTAGAACTTGAAGTTAATGATATGTGAATTGACAGGTGGACACGCTGGAGTGTTGTCGGAAAAGAAAAGGACACGGAGTGTGTACGATAGTGATGAAGATCACCATGGCGGTTACGCTACATACATAGCTGAGGAGCGGTATAGAGCCATGCTTGGCGAGCATGTTAATAAGTACAAAAAACGGCATAGTAATAGTAATAATAGTTTACCATCGAAAGACCGGAAGCAACCACACAAGTTTGAAACCGCTTCAAATTTTGGTAACTATGAAGTAGATATATCTCCAAGTTTTGACATGAATAGGTTCGTCGCCCATCGTTTAGATATAAATGTGAATTATATGCAGTGTGTTGTATTTGAGTTCTTTTTATCTTAATGTGCAGGTCGTTTACAGAACCGATTTATTTGGATATTGGGGACGGTGTCAGTTACAGGATTCCTCCCACTTATGAAATGTTGGCTACTACATTAAACTTACCTAAAATGTCGGAGATTCAAGTGGATGAGTTTTATCTTAAAGGCACACTTGATTTGGGCTCATTAGCTTCGATGATGTCAACGGACAAGAAGTTTGGCCTAAGAAACAGAGTAGGGTTGGGTGAGCCTAAACCCCAGTATGAGTCCCTTCAGGCAAGATTAAAGGCCCGATCTATAAACAACTCTCCCCAGAAGTTCAGTCTTAAAGTCAGCGATATTGCATTGGAATCGTATTCCGTTCCAGAGGGAGCGGCTGGTGGAATACGGCGTTCTATCATGTCAGATAGTGGAACTCTGCAAGTTCACTATGTGAAGGTGTTGGAGAAAGGTGACACATATGAGGTTTGTATTAACATCTTTAAACTGACTTATTTTTACGTGTGTAAATGACCAAACGAGTCAGATTTGGTTTTCCTGAAAGGCTGAAGCACTTTTAGGCGAAAAAACGGTTTTTCTATACAGTTGTGCGATAAAACATAACCAAATCAATTCATTTATAAGTAAGCTGATCAAAGTTGCCCTTTTTACTTATTTAGTACTTTAGGATTTTGTTGGCTGTTGTCACTTACGTGCACGCGCCTTGAACCGTTTGAATTCCAGATTATTGAGCGTAGTTTGCCCAAGAAGCGGAAAGTGAATAACGATCTGTTTGTTATTGAGAAAGAAGAGATGGGAAAAATCGGTATATATTGGGTGAACATGGTCAGAAAAGACATACCAAAACATCATAGGGTTTTTATCAGCTTCCATAGAAAGCAGTTAACAGATGCTAAGAGATTTGCAGAAAACTGTCAACGTGAGGTCGGTGCATAATTTCTGTTATGATATTCTAATTTGTTTTTCTTGTTTACATGCTTAAGAAGTTCCTCTTTGTTCCAGGTAAAGATGAAGGTGAGTAGATCGCTTAAGTTGATGAGGGGCGCTTCAATTCGCACAAGGAAACTGGCACGGGACATGCTGGTCTTTTGGAAGAGAATCGATAAAGAAATGGTAATATTTTTGTATTTTAAGTGTTGAGTGAAGTTGACAACACTAATATTGTTCTTTCAGGCTGAAATAAGGAAAAAAGAAGAAAAAGAAGCTGCAGAAGCTTTGAAACGTGAACAGGAGCTTCGTGAAGCTAAAAGACAACAACATAGGCTTAATTTCTTATTGTCACAAACAGAATTGTACAGCCACTTCATGCAGAATAAGACAGCTACCCAACCTTTGACTGAAGAGGAAAATAAAGTAGTTGACCAAGAAGAAATGTTGACTTCTTTAGAAGCCAATATAGAAGATGAAGATCCTGAAGAGGCCGAAATGAAAAAGGAGGCCTTGAAAGCAGCCCAAGATGCAGTCTCGAAGCAGAAAATGATTACTAGCGCGTTTGATGATGAATGTTTGAAGTTGCGTCAAGCTGTAGGGACTGATGCCGTTGACCAAGATGCTTCAATTGCTGGATCTACTGACATCGACTTGTTGCACCCGTAACATTCCTCTTCTTCTTGGTCCAATGATTATAAATGGGTTCATTTGTTTAATTTGCTATTTAAAATTGTTTCAGGTCAACTATGCCAGTGGGGTCGTCAGTACAAACACCAGAGTTATTTAAAGGTTCGCTGAAAGAGTATCAGCTTAAAGGTCTTCAGTGGCTGGTGAACTGTTACGAGCAGGGACTAAATGGTATTTTAGCTGATGAAATGGGCCTTGGAAAGACTATCCAAGCAATGGCCTTTTTGGCCCATCTGGCCGAAGTATGTACTCTTACTTGAAAGTCTTTAATTTCTATTGTTAATCTGTTTACTAACTTGTATAATAATAATTGTACCTTTTTAGGAAAAAAATATTTGGGGCCCGTTTTTAGTTGTTGCACCTGCTTCTGTGTTGAGCAATTGGGTTGATGAAATCAGTCGGTTTTGCCCTGATTTAAAAGCACTTCCTTATTGGGGTGGCATTCAAGAACGTACAGTACTTAGGAAAAACATTAATCCAAAGCGTCTATATCGTAGGTATATTATTATTCTAATTATAAATGTTATTATGTTAACGTCACTTTATACGTCTACTATTATTTCCTATATTTCAAACGCTGATTATTACACGTTTATTTTACAGGGAGGCTGGATTTCATATTCTTGTTACCAGCTATCAACTGTTGGTATCAGATGAAAAGTATTTCAGGCGTGTGAAGTGGCAGTATATGGTCTTGGATGAAGCTCAGGCGATTAAAAGTTCAAGCAGTATAAGGTGGAAGACCCTATTGAGCTTTAATTGCAGAAACCGTTTGCTTCTTACTGGAACTCCAATTCAGAACAACATGGCTGAGTTGTGGGCCCTACTTCATTTCATCATGCCAACCCTATTTGACAGCCATGAGCAGTTTAACGAGTGGTTTTCTAGAGGGTATGTTCATTTAGCTTTATTTTGTCTAATCATGATGATAAAAACCACATCTCGTATCATGTTATGTACTTATGTCTCGCCATGTATGACCAGTATTGAAAACCATGCGGAACATGGTGGAACGTTAAATGAGCACCAACTTAGTAGACTGGTGAGTAACAAGTGACAACAAATCTTTTTCTTATACCGGTTTTAGTGTTCATGAAGTGTGTCTACATAATTTTGGGCTTACATTTTTTTGTATTAAATTTATACCAGCATGCCATTTTGAAGCCTTTCATGCTGCGGCGTGTTAAGAAAGATGTGGTTTCCGAGTTAACCGGAAAAACCGAAATTACTGTTCATTGCAAATTGAGTTCGAGGCAACAAGCTTTTTATCAAGCTATAAAGAACAAGATATCTCTTGCTGAGTTGTTTGACAATAACCGTGGTCTTAATGAAAAAAAGATTATGAATTTGATGAATATCGTCATTCAATTGCGAAAGGTAATTTTCAATTTTCATATATACTTGATAAACATTTTACCAAATTTTTGTGTAATCCGTTATATTTTCTTTTATTGTTTTATATAGGTTTGCAACCATCCAGAATTATTTGAGAGAAATGAAGGAAGTTCGTATCTGTATTTTGCTGATATCCCGAATCCGCTTCTTCCGCCTCCTTTTGGAGAATTAGAGGATATTTACTACTCTGGAAATCAAAATCCAATTACATACAAGGTTATTTTTATTTATTTATTTATTTTTGTATCCAGAAAACTAGCTTTAACAAATGTTAGTTATAAATGCTATTAGGTACCAAAGTTGGTCTACCAAGAAATCACGCAAAATTCGGACGTCTTTTCCATGGGAGTAAAGCATGATTTTGGCAGAGGGTTATTTGAGAAACATTTTAACATATTCACCTCAGAAAACGTGCATTCATCTACATTAAAAGGGAAAGATGGAGCGTTCGGATTTACTCGATTGATAGATTTGTCACCAGCTGAGGTGTCATTTCTAGCACATGCTTCATCAACCGAGAGATTATTACATTCTATCGCTACATGGGACCGTCAATTTTTAGATGCGCTTGTGGACTTGATGATGGAAACCGAAAACATACAAACCAATGATGCTGAATTCGAGAATCTCGGAACTGAGAAAGTAAGAGCGGTCACAAGAATGCTACTACTGCCATCTAAGTCAAAGTCAAATGTTTCGTTTGACGATTTGGTCGTGCCACATCAGGATAGACTTGCGTCCAATGTTCGACTTCTCCATTCAGCTTTCTCTTTCATTCCAAAAACAAGAGCACCCCCCGTAAGTTTTTCCTTTTTTGAGTAAAATGCCATTTTCGTCCCTGAGGTTTGGTCACTTTTGCGACTTTCGTCCAAAGGTTTGTTTTTTTGCATATAGATCCAAAAGGTTTGAAATCTTGCCATTTTCATCCGACTCGTTAACTCCGTCCATTTTTAACGTCAAGTCAGGGGCATTTCCGTCAATTTAGCTATTTGTTTTGGTATCAATAGACAAAACAAATAGCTAAATTGACGGAAATACCCCTGACTTGACGTTAAAAAATGGATGGAGTTAACGATTCAGTTGAAAATGGCTAGATTTTAAACCTTTTGGATCCGGATGCGGAAAAACAAACATTTGGAGGAAAATTGCAAAAGTGACCAAACCTCAGGGACGAAAATGACATTTTACTCTACATTTTATCATTTTCTTTAAACAAATGTTTATTCTTTTGTCATGTTTGCTTTGGTAGGTTAATGTGCATTGTTCAGATAGAAACTTTGCATACAAAAATGTTGAAGAATTGCATCATCCATGGATAAAGAGGTTATTAGTTGGCTTTGCACGGACCTCTGAGTGTAACGGGCCCAAAAAGCCCAACGGCCCGCCTCACCATTTAATACAAGAGATTGATAATGAACTACCTGTTTCACAACCTGCTCTTCAACTAACTCACCAGATCTTCGGGTCATGTCCACCAATGCAAAGTTTTGATCCTGCAAAAATGCTCACTGTATGAACATATATTTATCTTCAATCACATGCTATGCAATTTTAGATGGTTTTCCTAATTTGATTCGTGATGATTTGTAGGACTCGGGGAAGCTTCAAACATTAGATATACTATTGAAGCGTTTACGTGCTGGAAATCATCGCGTTCTTTTGTTTGCACAGATGACCAAGATGTTGAATATTATTGAGGTACCGTAAGCAAGTTACAAACTTACACTTGCTAAAGTTTATCTTTGTATGGAATGATGATTACTCGTACATCTGCTTGCAGGATTATATGAACTATAGAAAATATAGATATTTAAGGCTTGACGGGTCATCCACCATTATGGACCGCAGGGACATGGTCAAAGATTTCCAGCATCGGTGAGAATATTATAATTAAACAATATATATATTCGTTACTTAACAATCTTTAAAAAACATATGCATCTCACCCTGAATTTTTTATATTTCAGGAGTGATATTTTTGTATTTTTGTTGAGTACAAGAGCTGGTGGGCTTGGGATCAATTTGACAGCTGCTGACACCGTCATATTCTATGAAAGCGATTGGAATCCGACGTTAGATTTACAAGCAATGGACAGGGCTCATCGGTTGGGTCAGACTAAAGATGTTAGCTTTCGCTTAATTAAAAGCTTATATGGATCATATTAACATCATATCTATGTGACTATGAAATCATAAACAAATCCAATATGTTTTGAAATGGTTTAGGTTACCGTGTATCGGTTAATCTGCAAAGAAACCGTTGAAGAGAAGATTTTACAGAGAGCTAGCCAGAAGAGTACCGTTCAGCAACTTGTAATGACAGGTGGACATGTACAGGGTGACTTGTTAGCTCCTGAGGATGTCGTTTCTTTGTTGATTGATGACGCACAATTGGAGCAGAAACTAAAAGAAATTCCTGCACAGGTTCAGTTTCGGGCTTTATTTTATTTTATTTTAATTTTTTTATATTATCAATTTATGTTCAAATGCAGGCTAAAGATAGACAAAAGAAGAAGGGGTCAACAAAAGGTATCAGGATAGATGAAGAAGGAGATGCATGCTTTGAAGATGTTGCTAAATTTGAACCCCCAGTTGACTATGATGACCCCTTTGCGAATCCTGATAAAGTCACACCTGTAGATAAAAAGGTATGGACATTTTGACCTGTTATCCGACCCTTTCATTTTGACAACCTCTAGTTACCTTATTTGTTGTTTTGTAACGACCTGTAATTGCAGAGAAAGGTTACTGCTGATAAGGGTACTGCAAAACCGAGGCCGCCAAAAGGTTCAAGAAAACCGGACTCTATGGCAGCACCAGGTTCAGAATTTAATGACGGTGTGCCATACAGTGACATACAAGAGCAGAGGCCCAAAAGACCAAAGAGGCCAACAAAGAGTGTGAATGAGAATTTTGAACTAGCATTTACTACTTCACTGGATACGGCCCGAAATCCACATGTATCTGAACCCACTACTGTTTCTATAGCCCACGATGCCACAGCTACTGCTAATGCTAAGGTATAATAACATCTAAAGAAAGACAGCAATCTAACATGTTACGGTTTTAGAGTCCAAAAAGAGGAGTTTCTATTTCTGTGGAGGGTTGTAGTATGAGGTTCACAAGGTGTATCATAGTGTATGTAACTTTGTTTAGTTTTTTCTTTCATTGTGTAGTTGTTTTTAGTTTCTTTTTAACCATGAGAAGCCGTTACCGAAAAACTCATGGGACCATGCACTAACCAACGGGATCAGTGAAATCGTAGCTTGTGTTGGGCAGGTAGCATTCAAGAGATTATGGCAGGAAACCTTAGGAATCAAGATTCGAACTTGAGACCTTTGCTAGAGGGAAATTAGGTGTTTACCACTATACCATCCATTTGTTGTAGATTTTGGTAACAAATTCGATTGATTTTTCATTGATGGAAACAGGAATAAATACAAGAAGGTTAACCTATCGGTTCCAAGAAAATAGGAAACAAAACAAACTCTAACTATCTAAGGTTAAAAGATAAGATCATAATAAAATAATTAAAATAATAATTCCAACACTCCCCCTCAAGCTGGAGCATGAAGATCACGAATGCCTAGCTTGGTAAGTAAAGAACTGAAATTGTCTGGCACCCAAAGGTTTGGTTAAGAGGTCGGCAATTTGATGCTTCGAATCAACGTAGACCGGCTGGACTTCATTGGACATGACATGTTCATGAACAAAGTAGCAATCCATCTCAATATGTTTGGTCCGTTCATGGAAAACAGGATTGTTTGCAATGTGACGAGCTGCTTAGTTGTCACAAAACAAAGGAGTAGGATCAGCTAAATGGACATTAAAATCTTGCAGTAACCATCGGACCCAAATGATCTCACTAACAGTGGTTGCCATAGCTCTGTATTCCGCTTCAGCTGAGGAGCGGGAGACCACTGATTGTTTCTTTGTCTTCCATGAGACTGGGGCACCACCTAGGAGCAGCAGGTATCCAGTGCGAGATCGGCGAGTAGCGGGGCACCCGAGCCAGTCGGCATCGCAGTAGGCATTAAGGTGAAAATCTCCGCTTTTGGGAATGAAGATTCCTTGCCCGGGTGTGGCCTTTAGATACCGTAGAATTCGCACGGTAGCTTCCATGTGTTCTTTCCGAGGGTCAGAGACAAATTGACTCAAGACATTCACTGAGTAGGCAATATCCGGCCTAGTGGCTTGCAAGTATAGGAGACGCCTAATGATTCTTCAGTACTGCTTGGCATCGGTTCGAGGACTATCGAGAAAATCATCGATCTTGGCCGTTTGTTCCATGGGGAACGTGCTAGGTCGACTGCCGAGAAACCCACAATCTTCAAGAATATCGAGGGTATATTTCTGTTGGCTTAAAACGATTCCATCTGATGTTTTGGCCACCTCGATTCCAAGGAAGTATTTAAGGGGTCCCAAATCCTTGATACTAAAGATTTTGTTAAGATGCACTTTGGTGGATGTGATATTGGAGACATGGTTCCTGGTAATTATGACATCATCAACATAAATGAGAACAGCCACGAAAAGCTCACCTTCTTGAATTGTGAAAAGTGAGTAGTCAGCTTGGGATTGCTTGTAGCCGAACTCGATCAAAGCATTTGTGAACCGTTGGTACCAAGTGCGTGATGCCTGTTTTAGGCCGTACAGTGATTTCTTCAACTTGCAAACCCAAGTGTCAGTAAACTTCCTTGTGGAATTTTCATGTAAACTTCCTCTTGCAATTCACCATGCATAAACGCGTTGTTAATGTCTAGTTGATCCAGAAGCCAACCTCTTTTGACAGCAACGGTTAAAAGGCACCGGACCGTGACCAGCTTGGTGACAGACGCAAATGTGTCGTGATAGTCGACACCTTCGATTTGTGTGAATCCCTTTGCCACCAAACGCGCTTTGTATCTTTCTATGTCGCCATTGGGTTTGTATTTTATTTTATAAACACATTTAGAATCAATGGCATGTTTACCCTCCGGGAGATCCACCAGGGTCCATGTGTTATTTAATTCCAAGGCTTCGATTTCTTTTTGCATGGCTTTTCGCCATTCAATGTCCTGCATGGCTTGATGAAAATTTTTGGGTTCGTTATTTTTCGTAATGGCCGTCAGGTAAGCCTTGTGAGGGTTGGAAAATTTATCATAAGAAACAAAATTAGCAATGGGGTATATCGTGGAAGAAGATTAATCGGTGGCGGTATGCGTGTGGTCTATCGATGGTGGCAGCTTGACATCAAAATCATGGAAGCGCGCCGACTGGGTTTTGTCTCGTTTTATTCTTGCTGGCCGATCTTCATTTGAATCAATGGGCTCATTTGTTACATTAGCATGATCCTCACCAGGCTGCATCGCTAGGCTTGGCGGCCCAGTGGAATCATTTTCAACATTGTGCGCTTCATCACTTGGTCGTGATTCATTCAGGGGCTCTTGGTGCGGCCCATCATGGGAATCAATGTTCTCAATGGGTGAATGAATAGGGCCATCACCCTCACTGTTTTCATTGGAATCATTTTTAACATTGTTTTCATCCCATGCAGGTATGTCAAAGAGGTCCTAGGTCCCATCGGTTTTCTTGAGTTTCATGTAGGGAAACGTGGTTTCATAGAACCGCACGTCTTGTGACACAATGACTTGGCCGAGTTCTATGTCGAATATTTTGTACCCCTTCGTACCGGCTGGGTACCCAATGAATACACCCGGTTTTCCCCTTGGTTCGAACTTGTCTCCCCCTGTCACCGTGCTGTGGTAATAGGCTAGACAACCCATGGTTCTCATCAACTCGTAATCGGGTTTTTCACCAAAGATTATTTCGTGGGGCGTTTTATGGTGTACCACCTTGGATGGTAGCCTATTGATGATGTAGGTGGCGGTCTCGATACATTCTCCCCAAAATCTTTTTGGGAGAGCTCCTTGAAACATCAAGGCACGAGCCGTTTCAAGGAGATGACGGTGCTTACGTTCCACAACCCCATTTTGTTGGGGGGGGGGGGTATGGACACGTGGTTTCAAGTAATGTCCCCTCTTGTGCGTAAAATTTTTTCATTTTATTCGATGTGAATTCCCCTCCATTGTCACATCTCACCCTTTTAATCACTTTGCCAAATTGTGTCTTAACCATTTTATGAAAGTTTATTAAACATTCACTCACTTGGTCCTTGTGCTTAATGAGGTAGACCCAAATGGCCCGACTGTAATCGTCTATGATGGTGAGAAAGTAACTAGCGTGTGAAGTTGACAGTTTTCTATATCTACCCCACACATCACAATGAATAAGTTCAAAACATTCCTTCGATTTAATAACACTTTTCAAGAAAACGAAACGAGTGTGCTTTGCTTTTACACAAGAATGGCAAATATCATCTTTGAAATTAAAGGAAACACTTTTTAAGAAATCAATGTGACTAAGTTTGGAAACGGAAGCATGACCTAGTCTTGAATGCCAAACTCTTCCATCGACCTTTAGGATCATGACTCTCCTTTCATCCCCTAGCACACCCATCCGATAGAGACCACTCACGCATTTACCCGCTCTAGTCAACTTCTTCGAACGTAAGCCCTGCATGAGACAAAAATCCGGGTAAAAGCTTACAACGCAATTCAAATATCTTGATAAGCGACTGACAGATAATAAATTGCAATTAAGATTGGGAATGCATAGGACTCCTCCGATTTTTGTTCCACCGTTTAGGGTGGCATCACCCGTGGCTTCAACCGGGACACTTTCGCCATTTGGTATAACCACGGGTGCCTCAGATCGGGCCCTAGACGCGCTCTCGAGCATGTGGTGTTGGTGGATAATGTGTTCCGTTGATCCAGAATCGACAATCCAATCACCGTATTCAATATTCACCTTACCCGCCATGTTCGCCTTGCATGTACCCTCACCTTGGGGTTTGTCATTAGACTTCGAGAGGTGTTTCATGAGGCTTTGATATTGGTTTTCAGACAATCCACCAATTATCGTGGCCTCACCATCAACATGCGCAGCCTTCGATTTACCTTTTTCGTTCTTTATCTTACCGGGCCACCAATCCGGGTACCTGACAGTTTTGAAACAACCCACTTTCTTGTGGCTAATGCGCCCACAGTGGGTGCACTGTTCTTGCACGCCATCAGCCCCACGCCTCCATTCTTTCTGTCCGGCTCTATCTCCGATGCCGTTTCTTCGGTTGACGGTTTCCCGCCTTCCCAGGGTATGGGTTTGGAAGGCGGCTGCCGGTTCAGCACTGTGTTCCTTCGATGCGGCGATGGACCGTTGCTGTTCGTCTTCCGAGGTCAGCCGGTAAGCTTCCCTGAGCGTGGAGTTTGGTTTCATGGACAAAATTTGTGTCCGAATGGTAGAGAAGTTCCCGTCCAACCCCATAAGGAACTGGTATAGTCGCTCCTTTTCTTGAAACTCATTTAGCCTTTTCCCGATCTCGCAAGTACACTGGCCGCATGTGCATCGAGGAGCAGGTAGGACCGATGATATCTCGTCCCACAACCCCCCTGAGCGCCATGTAGTAGGCCGATACCGAATTATCGTCTTGCTTGGTTATTGTTAACCTTTGCTTTAGCTCGTACGCTCAAGGGGCGCTTTCTTTACCGAATCGTTCTCTGAGATCCACCCAAATCTTGGCGGATGTGTTGGCGTATTTGACACTTCCCCTAATCGTCTTCTCCATGGATGCGGTTAACCATCCTTTTATCATGGCATCGCACCGCATCCATGCCATGTACGTGTCCTCATTCTGGTCCGGTTTTGGGATAGTTCCATCGACAAATCCCATCTTGTTCTTTGCGAATAGGAAGTTCTCCGTCTCTTGAACCCAATCGCTGTAATTCCCGTCCGTGAGAGGCGTACAGACCCCACGCCTGTGCAGGTTACAACCTAGCTGCTGAATAAGACTTCACCTTAAGTTACAGACCAACAAGAGTAGTAGAGAAATCAAAATTGGTCAAAGAGATAGCAATGGCTCCACTAGAGAAGACAAAGTTACCACATAATATGGGAAAATATAATGGTCTTACAGACATTGATGATCACATACAGATATTTACAAGCTCATATTTACAAGCTCAAGAGTAGTTGGAGGATGGCCACTCCCAGTATGGCGTCATTTGTTTGTTCAAACACTTGTTGGTGCGGCATGCGCATGGTCTACCCCGTTGACTTTTTAAAACATTAATATGTTGAATCGTCAATTGACCAAGCAAACGTGATTCTTAGGAGGTGCCATTTTGAGGGATTAACACCTACCTAATTACGATCGTGTAGCCATGTTCACCTCAAACAATGGCTGTACCATAATGGTCTAAACCGAAAGTCAAAGATTTTATCCAAAAGCTTGACTTTTGGCTTAAAAAGCCTATAAAACGAAAAGCAGAGGCTAGGGACATTTACAAAGGGTCCTAGCTCGAAATTATAACTGAGGTGGAGTCTCCTTTCAGCTAGGAATCTCCAAGAGAACAAGAGAAGAGATGATTTTGAGAGGTGCAAGGATTTATGGCCTCCAAGGACCTCTATTTATAGTGAAATGAGATGATTTTGGATCAAACCAAGTGTTTAGGGAGCTCTAGAGATCACTCTAGGTGTCCCAAGATATTTTTAAAACCAGCAATTGATCCATGGTTTCGAAATTAAGAGAGTATAGTGGTTTGAGTGATGGCCAAGGCTGCAACCTACAGCTGACCAAAACCTTCTGTGTAGGTGACACCGTCGCGGCACGCGACTGGGATCCAAGGGGAGGCGTCGCGGGACGCAAGCCCTTCCAAAATCAGCAAAACAAGTTTCAAACTTGCCACATTTAGTCCCTCAACTTATAAACTCAATATATATGTCATATTTCGCACTTTTGACCCTTCAAATTAGGTTGTAGGTATTCATGGAAGTATAAACGAACATCGTTAAGCTCCTGGTTCGTTAAAAGGTCACTCAGAGGTATAATTAAACATGTTGACGCTTTTAACCCTTAAATTTACAAACTTTTGATTCAAATCATAAACAGTTTCGTATGTCCGACATGTGGCTCATTAAAGGATACGAATATCGTAAAAGGTCATTCAGAGGCATAGGTTATGCATGTTGACACTTTTAGTCCCTCCACATTCATAGTTTTCATTTTTGGCAAAAATAGCCCCTCTTAGCCAACTTTTAGGCACAATTATGATTAGGGACACGTGTCAATACATTATTGGACACGATTTTACGAGGTGTTACACTTAAGTGTCTTAATGGACGATGCAATATAAATTATTGGACATGAAACTTATTTAAAACATAAGATTAACGTTTAGTGTTTAAACATAAACCACAACCACAACATTTTAGTTTGATCCTTATGGATCTCAGTACACACGGTCCCAAAAGTAGTTTTAAAAGTTGTCCAAACATTATTTATTTAGCCATTGCATCAAACAACCACAAGACAAAAAAACCAAAATCCTAAAACCGAACTCATGTACCTGAAGAACACGTAAAAATCAAGTGTCAACACAAAGGAAGGTGAGTTCACATATTCAAATTTGTAACAATTTGTTTAAGGAAAAATTTCTTACTATGAATTTTTAATGATAAAACATTCACATATAATTAAGAAAGTAAATTTTATTTCCTTTAGCAAAATCCGAGGGTCAGCTATCGTGAGCGTTTTCTGAAAACCTCCGTACAGATCATCTTCCCAAGGTTTATATATTAAATTTTAATCCAATCGTTTAGATTCGTAAGTTTGCAAGACATTACGAGCAATATACTAACAGTGAGGGTATAATCAAGCTAGACACTAAGAAGAATAAAATTTGCTGCTATATGGACACGGAGCTACCAGTCACGACGGGGTAGTCACTCCGATAGATCTCTCAACCATCCCATGCATATTATCAATGATTAAATTGGCTAAGAGAAAGTGAGCTCCGGGTGTCCCGTAATTAGGATCACCCAAATGCCGGCATCAATGAACAATATATATACCTACTAGAAAGGTAAATTTAATATACGGTGTTAATCAAACACCGTTATACCCTGTGTTTCGCGTCGAAACGTCTTTATATCAATTAAAATCATGTTTTCCTTGAAAATAATCTTATATCATACACATTTCCAAATCCATGTTTTCCATGAAAACATATCATATTATTTCAAAATCATATTTTCCACGAAAATCTATTTTAGATTATACAAAGGCATATTTTACACAAAAAACGTATAATTATCCTTTTAATGCGTGTTCTTCCCCCAAAACAGTATATAAAACAGTAAAAGAGGGGTTAGTGACACTCACCTTTGGGTGCGCTTTTGTATTAACGCAATCCCTCAAATTGGTCTACACGTCCTAATTTAAGTAGGAACGATTTAATAACCAATTATTCTACGAACAACTAAGTTTCTCAAATACTTAGAATTTTCACATAGCTTTAAGGTTTTTCTCGAAAAGTCTTTGTTTTGATTATGTGGGCATATTTATATATACATGTGTTCATATGTATATATACATATATACACACACGACTTGAACGATTTTGTTGGTGACCCTCATTATGTTATATCCATTATCACACCCGTTTATATATAATATATCTACGATTTGCGCTTCGTAATATATTTACATAAACGTGATCATATTCAACAAATACCGCAATTCACGTATTTCATTAACTTGTACATTTTATCATTTTTAAAGCATTCATACAAAGTATAACTTCTCAAGTTATTCTATGTATTATTTTCATTCTCGACACATAAGTTATACACATAACGTGACTTTTATCGAAATTTACCGTTTTAACCGTACAAACGTACATGCATACTCCTAACTCCTACTATCATGTCAACACTTAATTTATCACCTTACATATATCCATATTCACAAATCAAATTGCAACACACATAAAGTTCACCCTTGAACAACTCATTTTCGCATACGTTGAAATATGCATATTTTAACGTTTCGGTAACGTTTTCGGGCGTCGGAAGTCACGTATGACTAACCAAACACCAAAGATACTTGATATAAGTTAAAATACTTATATTTATCATAAAATATCAGTTTATAATCTGATTTAAAATAGTTTTGCAAAAATCACTTTAAAAGCCGAATTCTACCGTTTTTAACGCATAGTCTTGTACCGAACTTTCCTATAACCATCCTAAATCGTCACGACTTGATATTTTAACACAACACATGTTATTTACTGATTAAAATGACTCTTATATTCATGTTAGTGCAGATTTCTTGCAAGTCACTTAAGTCATGCAATTTCACCCATTTTACTACCTTTTAAGCTTCATGTACAACTTGCAAAGCTACCAAACTTATGATACATCTTTGTATTATCAAAATGCATCATATAGCATCATATTAACATGTTTATAACCTGATTTAATTCATCCTCCTTATATCATTTTACTTCATCATTACTTTTACTTCCATATCACCATTTAATCATTTCTAACGCCTATGTACAAACACTTAATGCATGATCATTATTTCATCATCATCTAGCATATTTATACTCATCCACCATTCATTTATTATCTTACATAAAATCCCTATACATCATCCTTAATCAATTATGCATATAATTATCACACTTCAATTAAAGTAACATTTATGAACCAGGATAGAAACCCATATGTACACATATACATATACACGACACATATATATGTATCCAACACCAACTTTCCTTATCATTTCATCTTAAACCATTCTAACTTTCACAAAGTTCACTTTGATTATTTATTCATTCACCATTCAAGAATCTTTCAAACAAAATTCAACTTTTAAGCAAAACACCAAAACTAGCACATACACACACACTCACAGCCGAACCATACACACACATGTATATTTTCCATTTTTTTATTTTGTTAATCTGATTTTGTTGATTAGTTTTCAAAAGTTATTGTGACAGTTGTGCCTTTACAACCATCATACAAATACGAATCCAATGAAAACTTTTGTTTCATTCTCGGGATTTGTACAATTACATTTTTCATTTACACATATCAAATTTCGTATGATTCCGAACTCTTGAGAAGCTTTTCTAGAAGTTTTACGTAAACTATTACGCAAACGTAATTAGTTTAACAAAACATACATTCCGGAACAGTGAAATAAGCTTAACATACCCTAAATATCCTTTAAATAACATAGAAATAAGTTTTTAAGGGTTTGGTATGACGAAAACAAGTTTATTCGATCACAGGGACTATTTGCGACAAACTGCAAAAGTCTGCCAAATTCGCATAGCAACGTACACTCCGGAACAAGGTCATAAGCTAAACATACCTTAAATACCCTTTACATAGCTTAGGAATAAGTTTTGAGGGTTTCGGTATGTGAAAATACGCTTATTTGATCACAGGGACTAAAAGCGTCAAAGTTGCGAAAGTATGCATATTCGTGCATATCTTACATTCTGACCATATCCGAACATCCAAAAATTTTTGTAATCACCAGAATATTGTATTTTAGTGATGGGAATGCAAGAATATCATTCGTCACGCAATTTGGATCGTTTTCGTGTCCGTTACGATTTCTGTCATAATTAACCGAAAAACGCAACCACACAGCCAAAAGAACCGACATCCGTGATATTTTTGAGCATAATTCAAGTTAAATATACTTTAACTTCATCATGGAGCTTGAAAATGGGCTTAACGGGTGTTAGAAGTGCCTAAACGCAACGAATCAAGCTCAGGGACTGAAACTGCCAATTTTCAAACATGCAGCCCCTGCTGCAGCCTTACGGTCCGCAAGGCAGGACCCCACGCGGTCCGTAAACAGTGCCCAGAACCAGTAGAACCTTCTTTTTTGTTTCCCAGCTGTTGCACCTTGGTTTCCTTTGATTGTTTTATGATCTTGTGGGCATTTTAAGTGTTCTACAAGGCTTGAAACCTGGTCCTAACACTTGTAAGGTTGAGATTATTCCTTGGGCATTACACAAACACTTGGCAAGATCCTATAATTCCATGAACACTATAAATACCCTTCACCATCAACCTTCATTCCTTGCTCATTCACTCTTTTCTTCATCTCCAGCTCTAAGTAGAGGTTACCACACTTGTTGGAGGCCTCTTACCTGAGTTTTCTAGTTATCTTCCATCCAAGAACACTTGTAAGTGTTCCTCCTTGGCTTGTTTATTTATTTCAAGCTAATAGTCAAACAGTGTTTGACTTTCAGCTTTAACCATGAATTGGTCAAGTCAAAGTTCAATTGAACTTTGTAACGTGACCGTAATCACGATGGTTATAGTCCCTTGCGACTATACCTACTGATTACCACGTTGACTAGTCGAAGTGACGAGTCAAAGTTTCGGTCAAAATGCACGATTATGTGCATTTTGCGACGAAACTATTTTCGGGTATCAAAACACTTTGTTTTGATACCAAATCAGTTTTCTAACTTAGTTAAACATGTTTAACTCGTCACTTTTAGTTTAGTGTTTTTTTAGGGTCGTATGTCAAGCGGTCTCGACAACCGCTTAGACTTTCGAACCCGACCCGTTTGGTCGATCATTAGGATCCGACCAAACATATTTTGTGACCATAGTTGTATAGGGAATAACCTTCCGAGGTTATACCTTATAGTCACTTCGTTTGGTTAGTTGTATGATAGGTAGTTTATATGCCTTAGGAAAATGACCAAAATGCCCTTTTCGTGCATAAACTCATTTTAAGCATATGTAACCAAAATTTTGACACTTAAACTGATTATGCAACATTAATAAACATGTTTATGTATATAAGACTTATCATAGGGCTAGTTAGACCATCCGAACGCGCATTTGCGCAAATGACACGTTAAAGTAGCGTAAACTACCTTAGCGGGTCATAACGGGTCAAAAGCACTTAGAACAGGTTTCAAATCAGAATGTAGCCTTTGTTAAACCATTTCATATGAGTTCCAACACTCAATTGGTTTACAAGACCTCATTCTATCTGATTCCTCTGATTATGTACCGATGCTATAACATAGTTACCGTTGTTAGGACACGTTAGGACACGTACGAAGCTTGATACTTCACTTGATTCAAGGATACTTAGTGTTACACCCCAACCGATGGCGGAAACATCGGGACGCGGCACTAAGCGAATCAGATTGCTCAAGAGAATCCACAACACTAATAGTTTCAATATAGATTAATCAAGTTTCATGAAATTGTCTAAAAGTCAACACGATCCACGACCACATAAATCATCAAAATACATCATGATTCAAATATTGTTCAAAACTGTCTAATTTATCTAGATGAGTTTCTAAGCATCATCCTAGCTTGTTTCTTGATTTCCAGCTACTTTCAACCTACACCATGTACTAAAATACTATCAACAAAAATGTTGGCAAGCATACAAGTTTGAATACGTAGCATAATAGTTTAAAAACTCATATCCATCAGAAAAACATATAACAAGTTTCACCATGCTAGTTTACGCAGTCCAAGTGATAGCCCAAGTTTCCAATGCGTTAAATGCCTTTCCCAAAGACTAACGGGAGGTTAAATGTCTCATCCTAACAATACCCCAAAGACTAACGGGGAGGTACATTACCCCTATATCGCTACCATTGTTAAGGAGGAACTACACACATGGATTAAACGTTCACATAGCATAAAAGTCTCAAGTATCAAGTTTCATGTTTATTGCGGATAGAGCATGTTTCAAATAAGTTTCAAGTTTCAAGTGTCAAGTGTGTGACAACTCGTATTTAAAACTTCTCTTTGTGTGTATGTAACGGATGTAGACCTTATGTGATTATATGAACTATGTTGATTTAACGAGATGATATGTGTTATATGTTATGTGAGTGTATGTATTATGTTATGTATTATGTAAACACACAACTCTAATCCGATCACACAAGCCATTGGGCCACACACCTCTCCTTCGGCCCACTCTACTTGACTCGAGACCAAGGGGCAGCCCAATGATGGGTTCGGCCCACTCCCCTAATCCGATTATGTTCACACGCACACACACACCAATGGGGTTTACTACTCATTATTTGCAAAGCAAGGGAATTACACACAAACCCTAGCTCTCTTCCTTCTCTCTAGAACTCGACGGCAACACACACACCCTCTCTATCGAAGATCATAGTGTTCGGATCATCCTCTTGTTCGGATCATACTTGTTATATTCTCTTAATCGGTTAGTACTTTAATTGTTAATTGTATGATGTTGTGATTCATATGTTCTCTCGTGATGCTTTACGAATAAGATACGATTGATTTATGTTATGAATAGATGATAGGGGCTCACATGTATGATGCTACTGATCGATTTAGGGATTGTCAAAACATATGATGTAACTAGTAATCTAGATTTAGAATCGGATATATATATAATCGGCTGTTGGGATATGATATTCGAAGGGGTTGTATGATGATTAGTATGGCATGTTGATATAAAAGTTGCTAGCCTAATGTAACATCTGTGCTTTTAAATCATTGTGAACAGTTCAATTATCAATAAAACAATGTTATTTGATCCCAATGTTTGTTTGGTTATGTTTTACATTTTTCATGTTTTGACTTTTATTCAATTTCAAGCTCTACATCGCTTTCTGGAGAGTTATACGCAAACTGGTGCGTAAACGTAATCAGTTTAATGCGAAAAATACTCCGGAACATCAACATATACTTAACATACCTTAAATAACCTTTACATAACTTAGAAATAAGTTTTGAAGGCTTTGGTATGGCAAAAACAAGTTAATTCGCTCACAGGGACTAAATTTGACAAACTGCGAAAATATGCCAATTTGAACTATAACGAACATTCCGGAACATGACCATAAGTTAAAAAAACCTTAAATATCCTTTATATAGCTTAGAAATAGGCTTTGAGGGGTTCGGTGTGCTAAAATAAACTTTTGGGTCATTCAGGGACTAAAAGCGTCAAAAAGTGCACGAGTTTGCATTTTCGAGCATAACTTACGTTCTGAATACATCCGGACATCCAAAAATTTATGTAAGCACTAAAATATTTTATTTTAGTGTTTGGCATAAGAAAAATCCATTCGACGCGCAATTTGGATCATTTTTCGCGCTTATGCGCATTCCGTCGTAATTAAGCAAACATCGCGATCGTACGACCAAACGAACTGACATCCGGCATATTTTTGAGCATGTTTCATGCCCACAATGTTTAGGCATCCTTGTGGAGCCTTGAAAATGATTTAACGAGCCTTAAACATGTCGGAAATGGCCTTAATACGCAACGGGGATTGAAAGGTGAACATTAGAAAGTGTTTTTTGATCAGGGGGACCCTAGCGTGACACCTAGCCCCCTTGGCGTCACGCTAGGCCTCTTCTGATCAGCAAAGGTCATTTTAAACACATGTTAACAGCCCCTAACACCCTCCAAAGGTCAAGTACCACATGTTAATCTCTTATGGTGGCCAAAATCAGTTACCACAACATTCCAACAAGTGTAGGGATGTGATCATTCCCTCTTCTCCAAGAAATGATCCTAACGGTGAACCGAAAACTATAAATACCCACCTCCACCCTTCACTTTTCCTCACAAGAATCTGATCTAATGTGCTCTAAGTTGAAACCTTTGTTTCATACCTGAGCTATTTTGATCTAGATTAGCATTCGGGGACCCTTTGTAAGTGTTCCTTCGTTCTTTTATTGCTTTTCGAGTCCGAAAGTCAAACTTTGTTTGACTTTCTGCATTGACCAGTTTATGGTCAATGCGAAGTTCATTTGAACTTCGCAACGTGATTGTAATCACGATGGTTATAGTCCCTTGTGACTATGCCTACTGATTACCACGTTGTCTAGGGTCGTAAGGGTAAGCGATCTAACAAATCGCTTATACCTTCGAACCCGACCCATTTGGTCGATCATTAGGATCCGACCAAACACATTAGGTGACCATAGTATATAGGGAATAACCTTCCGAGGTTAAACCTTATGGTCGCTTCGTTTAAGTAGTTGTATGATAGGTAGTTTATATGCCTTAGGTAAATTACCAAAATACCCCTTTGATGCCAAAATTCATTTTAAACATATATAACATAACTTTTGACATCTAAACCGATTTGACAACAATATTAGACATGTTAAGGCATATGTTACTTGTCATAGGACTAGTTAGGCGGTCCGAACGCGTTTCACGCGAACGACGCGTTAAAGTAGCATAAGCTACCTAAACGGGTCGTAATGGGTCGTAAGCACTTATGTTAGGTTTCATTTAGTATGTAGGCTTTGTTAAACCATATTACATGAGTTCCTACACTCATTTGGTTTACAAACCCTCATGCTACCCGATCTTCCGATTTAGGTCCGGTTTATTAACATAGTTACCTATATTAGGTGCCGTTTGATTCCGTGATCTGTAGCATTGCTTGGTGGTTATCTTAGGACTTCTGAGCAATCTCAAGTGAGTACATAGACCCCTCTTTTACTGTTTTCAAACTGTTTTGGGGTGAAACACATGTGCGTACTTGTTACTTTCATGCTTTCCTGTTTTCACATCATATACCTGCTATGTTTGTTAGTACATTATAGTACATGATTTCATTACATTTCATGCTATGTATGCCCATTGTGTGCGTATTTAGTACATCGTTTTACATTACATTTCATGCTATGTATGCCCATTGTGTGCATTACTTAGTACAACATACTTTACATTTCTGCTATGTATGTTAACTGATAGCATGCTAGCACATTGATTTACAAGACTTTTCTACTTTGTATGTTAACTTAGCATACGTAGTACATTGTTTTCATATAACATGTTCACATTTGCTATGACATTTGGTTTGCACAAACGGGACTTATATACGTTCATTAACATTAGCTACGCCGCTCGGTAGTAAGTATTGGTACCATAGGACTTGACAAATCCCATTCCTGACATCCCGGGTTTGTTTGGATGTAAGGAATGACTGAATCCGAAAACATTTCTTTTGATAACCTTGACTGAAAGGGTTATCCGACTGTCTCAAGGCTTGAATGTATGCGTTAACTTACCACATAAATGTTTGTATCAATGTAACATGCATTACTTTGCAAAACATAACTTGTTGATATATTCAAAATACTTTGTTTTGTACATTTCTACATTTGGATTATGTGACAATACTTTACTTAAAATACATAACATTTGTTACACATTACTTGACTACTTTTGGACTATTAACATTTGATATGATTTATACAAAGACTTTGACAATTGGTTTAAACATAGACTTTATACATTGTTGTTTTGTTTATGTGACTTAAGTAACGAGATGTGAGTAATATGATACAAGCATGGTGGATACGCCGCTGGTACTTCCTATATATAAGTGTTTGTATTATATTATATATCATAGCGTTATTTAAATCATTCAATTTGGACTTATACATTTTACACAAGTAACACGATTTTCACAAGACTTTGGTTTACAAACAATTTACTTTATACAACTCATTTTACTTGGTTATACATTTAACCATACGTTACACTTTTATTTATACATATCATTTGATCTTATCGCTTTTTAAACGATTTACAAAACAAAACAAAACAAAACAATTTACAAGGTTCATGACTGACTTTTGATAAACAACTTTTTCTAAACTTATAAGTCATGGATCCTATTTTCACAAACCTATGTATCTCACAGGCATTTTTATGCTGACGTACCTATTTTCACATGTGTTTTCAGGAGCTTTTGCGTAGGATGATGATCGTGACACTAGGGCGGACGTGTGCCTTAGAGACATAAAACGAAGATAGACTTAGTTTAATTATGTTATAAACTCTTTAATTCTTGTTTAAAATAATGTAACTCTTATGTTGATAAATAAAATACAACTTTGTATGCCATGGTTATGAAACAATTAATTCTGTTACAACACTCCCCGACGTTTCCGCCACGTTTTGTATGTTATACGTGGTCGGGGTGTGACAGAAGAGTTGGTATCAGAGCCAATAGTTATAGGGAATTAGGTTATTAGTAATGCTTTGACCTAGACTATAACTTTCTAGGACCCTAACACAAGTTATCTTGTGTTTAGATCTTAAAACATGCACATCACCTATCCTTAGGTGATTATCAAAACAAAAACCAAATTTTTCCGAAACGATTTTTGAAAAACAATCTTCTGTTTTTGGATGATTTATTACAAGGTTTTGAACCCTCTTTGTAAGGTTTTGAACCCTTCCAGTTTGACTAAATTTTTGGCTTTATGCCTTTGAATTTTCAAAAATCTCGTCAAGGTTTTGGGTTTTAAATAGTGTGAACACGTGCAAACTGGAAGAGTGAATGCCTGTATTCTGGGTTTTCTGTCTAGGCAAGCACTTCGTATATATCTCATCAGACGCGAGACCAGTTGTGCTTACATGGGAATTCTTGGGATGAGTGTTCACTTATAGGCGAGCATGTCTTCGCGATACATTATTTTGATCCATTTACTTTGATTAGTCACTGTGTGTCGTTTGTTTGCTTGGTAATGCGGACAAATGACCACCATCTTTTCTTTTGTTAATTTTGTTTCATCTCATTCTCTTCATCCAATCATCTCACTCGTTTCCTTTCATGTTTTCCTCTTTTAGAATGCCTCCTCGATGCGAAAACCAGATAGCGACTGCCGAACTGGCAGAAATCATTGCACAGCAGATGGCTGCTCAATTCCCAAATCTCTTTGCTCAATGGCACCAAGCCAACAACAATAACAATGCTCCATGCAAATACAAGGATTTTAACTCGGCTAAACCACTCAAGTTTAGTGGTTCTGAAGGAGCGACTGGGCTTCTTCAATGGTTCGAGAGCATTGAGAATACTTTTCGCCACGTGCAGTGTCCTGACAATCGCAAGGTCGAGTTTTCTTCGAGTGTGTTTCAGAAGAGGGCTCTCACATGGTGGAATGGGGTTATGAGAGACCGAGGTGCAGAAGTTGCTCTAGCACAGACATGGGCTGAACTCAGGGCCCTTATAATGAGGGAGTTCTGTCCTCATCATGAACAACGAGCGTTGGAGAAAGAGTTTGATGACTTGAAACAAGACAGTGGCGAGCACAGGGCATATACTGATAGGTTTGAGGAGTTGAGTCTGCTTTGCCCAACAATGGTTACCCCACTTGACAAGGCTATCGAAAGGTACATCGATGGCCTACCTGACTCAGTGCAAGACATCATTACTGGTAGTAACCCTGCCACACTTCGTCAGGCGATCGAGTTAGCAGCGACATTGACTGAGTCGCAGGTTCGAAAGGGGAAGCTGCACAAAAAGGGTGACAAGGGTAAGAAGCAGGCGTCTGATAAGGAAGATAGCAAGAAAGGTCAAAACAATAAGGGAAAGAATTCTGGAGGGTCTAGGAAGTGGAAGGCTTCCCAAAACTATGCCGTTACTGCACAGGCCCAAGCTGCACCAAATCAGCCTGCGCAGCCACTAGCCAAGAAGCCTTATCTTGGCAATGCACCTTTGTGCAACAGGTGTAACGGCCATCATCCACCACACCTCCAGTGTCGTCAGTGCACCAACTGCGGAAGATCTGGTCATCTTGCCGCTACTTGTCGCATTCCTGTTAACCAGAACCAAGCAGTTCAGAACCAAGCCCAACAAGTTGCTCAGCCTCTTGCTCAGCAACAAGGTCAAGCTGCACGACCTCATTTTCCTCCTGGTTCGTGCTACAATTGTGGGGATCTGACCCACTACAGGAACCGGTGCCCAAGGCTAGCTAACCAGAACCAGAATCAAAATCAGAATCAGGCTCCGGCTCGGGGTCGAGTTTTCAACATGAATGCTCAAGAGGCACAAGCAGACAATGAAGTGGTGAATGGTACGTTCTTTATTAATAAGCAGCCTGCATCTGTTCTCTTTGATTCGGGTGCCGATAAGAGTTTTGTGTCATTGTCTTTTGAGCCAATGCTTCGCGTGTCTAGAATGAAACTAGGTAAACCTTTGACAGTAGAAGTTGCTAGTGGTGAACCCATTGTTCTTGATTCTGTTCTTCGTAACTGCCAGTTGAACCTTAACGACCATCTTTTTCCTATTGACCTCACGCCTATGCAACTTGGAAGCTTCGACGTTATAGTAGGTATGGATTGGTTATCTAAGCATCGCGCAGAGATAGTTTGTTCTGAGAAGATTATTCGTGTGCCACTTTCGACAGGCGAGATCCTACAGGTTCAAGGTGAGAAACCGTCTGGTGGCCTCAAACTCATGTCTTGTTTTAAAGCTCGGAAATATCTGCGAAAGAACTATGTGGCTTTCTTAGCACATGTTACAGCAGATAAAGGCAAGGGTAAGTCTATTTCAGATATTCCTGTCGTTCGGGATTATTCTGAAGTATTCCCTGAAGAATTACCTGGTCTACCTCCAGCACGCCAAGTTGAGTTTCGCATTGATCTCGTACCTGGTGCAAATCCCATTGCCAGAGCTCCATATCGTCTTGCACCATCTGAAATGCAAGAGTTGTCTAAGCAGCTTCAGGAGCTCTCCGACAAAGGTTTTATACGTCCTAGATTTTCACCTTGGGGTGCTCCCGTTCTTTTTGTCAAGAAGAAGGATGGATCCTTTAGGATGTGTATCGATTATCGTGAGCTTAACAAGCTTACCATCAAGAATCGATATCCCCTACCACGAATAGACGATCTCTTTGATCAGTTACAGGGCGCTTCTTATTTTTCGAAGATTGATCTACGTTCCGGGTATCATCAACTTCGTGTGCATGAAGAAGATATTCCCAAGACAGCTTTCCGCACTCGTTATGGGCATTATGAGTTCACAGTCATGCCATTTGGTTTGACTAATGCTCCTGCTGTTTTCATGGACTTAATGAATAGGGTCTGCAAACCTTATTTGGATCAGTTCGTCATTGTTT
The DNA here is from genome assembly GCA_030545235.1 of Helianthus tuberosus. Taxonomy (NCBI): domain Eukaryota; kingdom Viridiplantae; phylum Streptophyta; class Magnoliopsida; order Asterales; family Asteraceae; genus Helianthus; species Helianthus tuberosus. The sequence continues at coordinate 120,131,207 of CM060409.1, forward strand.
TTATTGACGACATCTTGATTTATTCTAAGATGCGAGCTGATCATGAGCAACATGTGACAACCCTCACTAAACCAGGTATCCGTACGACTTAATTAATAATTAATTACTGCTTAATTACTGTGCTTACTTGAACTTGTGGATAAACTGCTACTTGAATGCTGATACATGTACTTACTTGCATCATACTTTACTTGCTGTCACTCCATGTTTTGCTTATAGCACCTTTGTGATAACCTTGATGCGCCAAAAGCACAGTAGCACAATGAACGGATAACCTATTAAACGTGCTGTCATAACTAGCACCAGGCAGGTACTGCCTCTAAGGCCTGTAAGAGCCTGAGATAGTTGCTACACTAGTGGTGAGTGTAGGGATATAAGGGTTGTAGAACTGCGTCACTAGGGATGAGATTACAGTGACCGGATGTGCCTAAAACGTACTTTAAGTACAAAACTCAGCACTTTAATTAAAAATTCAGCATTAAGCTACTAATAAAGTGCCAAAACTTGAGAAAAACATTACTAGACACTTTCCAAAGTGTCGGGAATAAGTTGTGTCATTAAAAATAATAATAACGACACTTTAAAGCTTTGTTAAGCACTTTAACGGATCACTATCCAACCGAACAACCGGACTTTACCCGGAACATAAAAATATTGCCAACAACATTGTTTTTCTTTTTCTGAGCCAGTTAGGGTCCCTGAATACCCTAACACCCGTCATAATGCACGACACGCTAGTAACCGAGTTAACCTTCACTTAACTTAACTAATACTTAACATTTGGTTGAAATCTAACTAGGAGACCCCCCCCCCCCTAACCGAACCGTCCCCTTGGGGGACACCCCTTGTCCTTGGTTGATTATTTAAATCACATGTGTTTAATATCTAGTAGACACTAAATCCAATGGGTAATGATCTTGAAAATTGTCAATAAGAACAAGACTTAGTCCATTATAACCATCCAACACTTGAGCACACTCTCTCCCTCTCTATAAACTCTCGGCCGAACACCCCCTATATCATCCATCCATTTTTCGGTTTTGATCTTCTCATTCCAAGAGCATACAAGTGTTAAGGATCTCATACAAAGGAGCTCGGTGCATTCGGAACGCGAAGGACCTCTTCTCATTGCTTTTATCCACGCATTTTTCGACTAGAATCTTCCCTAGCCTCGAGCTAGTAGTAAGTTGCTTGAAGCACACTCTCGATCTATTTTAAAGTGGTTAAAACGGTATATGATGGTTAAAACTCATGAACATGCAAAATGATATGAAAAAGTCTACCAAAAATGCTAAAAATGATGGTTAAAAGCTTGATTGTTGTGTAAATCATGTAGGAATTGTTTTGTGTAATTATTTAGTGCCGATCTATGTTGTGGTAGCTCGGATCATTGTTTAACCCGGATTGGTCATGATCATGGATCATGACATAGAGTTTGTTTAAGTGTAACAAGGGTTAAATGATGAAACTCTACCACACACTAAACATGAACTTGTATAAAATCGACTTTACTTACGAAATAGTGTTTAAAACTAGTAGATCTACGGATCTACAAGCAGTATTTTCAAAGGACCACGTGTCAAGAGAAAACATACTTTTAAAGACGGATCTTTCATAAACAAGAATGATTTTAGCAAACACACAAGTGTGTAAATACTTGTGTAACACTAAGTTTCAACAAAGAACTAGTTTTGTCAAATCTTACAAGAAGTTGTAAAGATGGAATTTCTTTAAAAACGAGACTTTTACGAAACCGGATGGATTTATATAAAGATACACTAAGAGTAAGGAGCTTTACTACATATTTTTGGAAAAACTACAAGTTCATGTAATTTTTGCGATTTACATCTAGTTTGACTAGTTTGATGGTTTGAATAATGTTTATTGTTGATTGAGAAAATTGTTGGTTTGATTTGTAAAAGAAAATGATACGCTTGAAAGCGTGGCCACCTCCAGTTACAGAGGAAACTCTGGCGAAATTTTTCCAAAAACCTAACACTTAGAAATATTTTCACTACAAGTGTTAGAAATGCATTTTGACTTGTTTTCAAATTATAGATTTCGCCACGACTTATTTACAAAATATCGGAGGTGGGATTTCACAAAATGAAACGTGATAAATATATGTATTTAGTATATATACTTTTCATAAGCGTCACTTGTAAAATGTTTATGATTATTTTGTGAAATATACAAATATTATTTTAGGGTAAAAATAATATTACCGAATGTTAATGATTATATTTTGAAGTAAGAAATAAAATATATTAAGTGAGACTTAATAATATATTTCGAAGTTTACGAACGCACATGTATTAAATCCCCCATCCTTGGGAAGGAGAATAATTACCAAGTATTCACAAAAATATAAACACGAAATAGTTGTCTAACTATTTCCCAAAAACTTAAACCTTAAGCCAAGGCACGGCCGTCCGTCTAATAGACTTAGTACGTGTAGGTCGTCGCACAACTGCTTGATCAGGAGATATACTTGGTAGAGACGCACCACTGTGAGTTCATGTCCCCCTTTTCTCTAACTGTTTTCAGTTTTCTAAACTGCGGGGGTGAAATACATGTTACTATGATTACGAATAATTCTTACATGGTATGGTTAGCGTAAGGAGGGTTATTATTATTCAGATCATGTGAGTGGGTAGGCGGAAACTTGAGGCCATTAATCCTCAGGGTAGGACCGAGGGGCAGGAGCGGTAGATCTATCTGGGTGTAGCGAGCCCAGCCCCAGGCCCAAACAGAACGGACCTCGGGGTGACTTTGTACCCAACGCATAAATCTGCTAGGTTTGAGTCTTCCTACTTGCACTTCACACATATCAATGGCCTTGCAAACCATTGGTGATCTCTTTTTCCTTATTTGCTACATACCAGGATTTTTATACATACAAAGGTTTATTTACTCACTTACACATGAACTCGCTCAACATTATTGTTGATTTTTTTCAACTTACATGTATTTCAGGGAATTAAAGATCTGGCGCGGTATGTTATGTTCTCCCGCTGCATATGGGTTCCGAGGTCATCCCGGTTTAGGAAATGTGACTTTTTCCTGGACGAGTCACAAATCTTAAACTGTGTTTTATTCATGTTGATGTTTATATCTTTCAAAACAATGTTTTATGTTATGGTGTTGTAGTCCCTAAGACAATGTTATGTTATTTCGGTTTTAAAAACTTAAATCTATGGATGATCTTGCATGGTTTTTATTTCATATAGCTTGTTGTGATTAAGCTATGGTATTAAGAAGTCACACCAAATTAACCACGCTTCCGCAAAGCCAGGGTGTGACACAACATCTTCGTCTTACTTTGGAACTCCTAAAGAAAGAGCAACTTTTCGCCAAATTCTCCAAGTGTGAATTCTGGCTTAAAGAAGTTCAATTTTTAGGACATATTATCAACGAACAAGGTATTCATGTAGATCCCTCCAAGATCAGTGCGATTAAGGATTGGGATACGCCTACTACTCCTACTGAGGTTCGTTCTTTTCTTGGTCTAGCGGGTTATTACCGCCGCTTCATTGAAAACTTCTCAAAGATTGCAGTTCCTCTAACTGCTCTAACTCAGAAGAACAAACCCTTTGATTGGGGATTCAAGCAAGAGGAAGCTTTTCAACACTTGAAGCAGAAACTTTGTGACGCGCCTGTTCTGACTTTGCCAGAGGGCAATGATGATTTCGTCGTTTACTGTGATGCATCTAAATTGGGTCTTGGCTGTGTTCTGATGCAAAGGAACAAAGTCATAGCATATGCATCGAGGCAGTTGAAGATACATGAGAAAAACTACACCACTCATGATCTTGAGTTGGGTGCAGTTGTCTTCGCTCTTAAGATCTGGAGACACTATTTGTACGGTACAAAATGTGTGGTTTTCACGGACCACAAAAGTCTTCAGCATATCTTCAACCAGAAAGAACTCAACATGAGGCAACGACGTTGGGTGGAGCTTCTAAACGACTATGACTGCGAAATTCGCTACCATCCTGGTAAGGCGAATGTCGTAGCCGATGCATTGAGTCGTAAGGAACTTACTAAGCTTCATTGTGTTCGTGTTCAATCTGTTATTCAAGCTCGATCCGATATCCAAGCCCGCATTTCTCAGGCTCAACAATCTTGTGTTTCACAAGGTTTGATGGATAAGGAATTTCCCTATCACATAACACCTGATCTGGAACTGAAGGACAATGGATCGTATTACTTCATGAACCGTTTGTGGGTCCCAAGCCTAGATAACCTTCGCACCTTGCTTATGGATGAAGCCCATAAGTCTCGCTATTCTATTCATCCTGGCTCAGATAAGATGTTTAAGGATCTTCGTATTCAGTATTGGTGGCCTGGTATGAAGAAAGACATTGCCTTATATGTATCAAAATGCCTTACTTATCTTAAAGTTAAGGCTGAACATCAGCGTCCTTCTGGTTTATTGGTGCAACCAGAGATCCCAGTTTGGAAATGGGAAAACATTATTATGGATCTTGTTACCAAACTTCCACGCACAAAGAAAGGTCATGATGCCATCTGGGTAGTTGTTGACCGTTTTACAAAGTCAGCGCATTTCTTGCCAATCCGTGAGGATTTTCCTGCTGACAAACTTGCTAAAATCTATGTGGATGAAATTGTAGCTCGACATGGTGTTCCTTTGAACATCATTTCTGACAGAGATGCTCGTTTCACTTCTCATTTTTGGAGAACCATGCAATCTGCTATGGGGACCCAACTTAACCTGAGCACGGCTTATCATCCGCAAACGGATGGTCAATCTGAAAGAACAATCCAGACTCTGGAGGATATGCTTAGAGCTTGTGTGATCGATTTTGGTGGTAGTTGGGATTCACATCTTCCGTAATTGAATTCTCCTACAACAACAGTTATCACACCAGCATCAAAATGGCTCCTTTCGAGGCTCTCTATGGTCGAAAATGTCGTTCACCACTCTGCTAGAATGAGATTGGCGAGGCTCAACTTACTGGACCTGCCCTCATTTTAGAGACAACTGACAAGATTAAGAAAGTTCGTGATAACCTTCAGACAGCTAGAAGCCGTCAAAAGAGTTACGCGGACCCAAAACGCAAGCCCTTGGAATTTCAAGTCGGTGATCGAGTATTCTTAAGGTCTCACCTTGGAAAGGTGTGATCAGATTTGGAAAGAAAGGAAAACTTGCACCTAGATACGTTGGACCATTCAAGATCGTCGAAAGAATCGGAAAGGTAGCCTACAGACTTGAGTTACCTCCTGAACTTGGAAATGTTCATCCAACCTTTCACGTGTCCAATCTCAAGACGTGTTTAGCTGATGAGAACCTCCACTTGACGAAATTCGTGTTGATAAAACACTGAAATTTGTTGAGAAGCCTGTGGAAATCATGGAACGTGAAGTCAAGTGGCTCAAACGCAAGCGCATTCCTTTGGTCAAAGTTTGCTGGGAAGCTAAACGTGGACCCGAGTTTACTTGGGAACGCGAAGATCAAATGAAGGCGAAATATCCGCATCTTTTTCCACGAGTTTCCTCTAAATAAATTTCGGGACGAAATTTCCACAAGTAGGGGAGACTGTAACATCTGTTCTTTTAAATCATTGTGAATAGTTCAATTATCAATAAAACAATGTTATTTGATCCCAATGTTTGTTTGGTTATGTTTTACATTTTTCATGTTTTGACTTTTATTCAATTTCAAGCTCTACATCGCTTTCTGGAGAGTTATACGCAAACTGGTGCGTAAACGTAATCAGTTTAATGCGAAAAATACTCCGGAACATCAACATATACTTAACATACCTTAAATAACCTTTACATAACTTAGAAATAAGTTTTGAAGGCTTTGGTATGGCAAAAACAAGTTAATTCGCTCACAGGGACTAAATTTGACAAACTGCGAAAGTATGCCAATTTGAACTATAACGAACATTCCGGAACATGACCATAAGTTAAACACACCTTAAATATCCTTTATATAGCTTAGAAATAGGCTTTTAGGGGTTCGGTGTGCTAAAATAAACTTTTGGGTCATTCAGGGACTAAAAGCGTCAAAAAGTGCACGAGTTTGCATTTTCGCGCATAACTTACGTTCTGAATACATCCGGACATCCAAAAATTTATGTAAGCACAAAAATATTTTATTTTAGTGTTTGGCATAAGAAAAATCCATTCGACGCGCAATTTGGATCATTTTTCGCGCTTATGCACATTCCGTCGTAATTAAGCAAACATCGCGATCGTACGACCAAACGAACTGACATCCGTCATATTTTTGAGCATGTTTCATGCCCACAATGTTTAGGCATCCTTGTGGAGCCTTGAAAATGATTTAACGAGCCTTAAACATGTCGGAAATGGCCTTAATACGCAACGGGGACTGAAAGGTGAACATTAGAAAGTGTTTGCTGATCAGGGGGACCCTAGCGTGACACCTAGCCCCCTTGGCGTCACGCTAGGCCTCTTCTGATCAGCAAAGGTCATTTTAAACACATGTTAACAGCCCCTAACACCCTCCAAAGGTCAAGTGCCACATGTTAATCTCTTATGGTGGCCAAAATCAGTTACCACAACATTCCAACAAGTGTAGGGATGTGATCATTCCCTCTTCTCCAAGAAATGATCCTAATGGTGAACCGAAAACTATAAATACCCACCTCCACCCTTCACTTTTCCTCACAAGAATCTGATCTAATGTGCTCTAAGTTGAAACCTTTGTTTCATACCTGAGCTATTTTGATCTAGATTAGTATTCGGGGACCCTTTGTAAGTGTTCCTTCGTTCTTTTATTGCTTTTCGAGTCCGAAAGTCAAACTTTGTTTGACTTTCTGCATTGACCAGTTTATGGTCAATGCGAAGTTCATTTGAACTTCGCAACGTGATTGTAATCACGATGGTTATAGTCCCTTGTGACTATGCCTACTGATTACCACGTTGTCTAGGGTCGTAAGGGTAAGCGATCTAACAAATCGCTTATACCTTCGAACCCGACCCATTTGGTCGATCATTAGGATCCGACCAAACACATTAGGTGACCATAGTATATAGGGAATAACCTTCCAAGGTTATACCTTATGGTCGCTTCGTTTAAGTAGTTGTATGATAGGTAGTTTATATGCCTTAGGTAAATTACCAAAATACCCCTTTGATGCCAAAATTCATTTTAAACATATATAACATAACTTTTGACATCTAAACCGATTTGACAACAATATTAGACATGTTAAGGCATATGTTACTTGTCATAGGACTAGTTAGGCGGTCCGAACGCGTTTCACGCGAACGACGCGTTAAAGTAGCATAAGCTACCTAAACGGGTCGTAATGGGTCGTAAGCACTTATGTTAGGTTTCATTTAGTATGTAGGCTTTGTTAAACCATATTACATGAGTTCCTACACTCATTTGGTTTACAAACCCTCATGCTACCCGATCTTCCGATTTAGGTCCGGTTTATTAACATAGTTACCTATATTAGGTGCCGTTTGATTCCGTGATCTGTAGCATTGCTTGGTGGTTATCTTAGGACTTCTGAGCAATCTCAAGTGAGTACATAGACCCCTCTTTTACTGTTTTCAAACTGTTTTGGGGTGAAACACATGTGCGTACTTGTTACTTTCATGCTTTCCTGTTTTCACATCATATACCTGCTATGTTTGTTAGTACATTATAGTACATGATTTCATTACATTTCATGCCATGTATGCCCATTGTGTGCGTATTTAGTACATCGTTTTACATTACATTTCATGCTATGTATGCCCATTGTGTGCATTACTTAGTACATTGTTTACTTTACATTTCTGCTATGTATGTTAACTGATAGCATGCTAGCACATTGATTTACAAGACTTTTCTACTTTGTATGTTAACTTAGCATACTTAGTACATTGTTTTCATATAACATGTTCACATTTGCTATGACATTTGGTTTGCACAAACGGGACTTATATACGTTCATTAACATTAGCTACGCCGCTCGGTAGTAAGTACTGGTACCATAGGACTTGACAAATCCCATTCCTGACATCCCGGGTTTGTTTGGATGTAAAGAATGACTGAATCCGAAAACATTTCTTTTGATAACCTTGACTGAAAGGGTTATCCGACTGTCTCAAGGCTTGAATGTATGCGTTAACTTACCACATAAATGTTTGTATCAATGTAACATGCATTACTTTGCAAAACATAACTTGTTGATATATTCAAAATACTTTGTTTTGTACATTTCTACATTTGGATTATGTGACAATACTTTACTTAAAATACATAACATTTGTTACACATTACTTGACTACTTTTGGACTATTAACATTTGATATGATTTATACAAGGACTTTGACAATTGGTTTAAACATAGACTTTATACATTGTTGTTTTGTTTATGTGACTTAAGTAACGAGATGTGAGTAATATGATACAAGCATGGTGGATACGCCGCTGGTACTTCCTATATATAAGTGTTTGTATTATATTATATATCATAGCGTTATTTAAATCATTCAATTTGGACTTATACATTTTACACAAGTAACACGATTTTCACAAGACTTTGGTTTACAAACAATTTACTTTATACAACTCATTTTACTTGGTTATACATTTAACCATACGTTACACTTTTATTTATACATATCATTTGATCTTATCGCTTTTTAAACGATTTACAAAACAAAACAAAACAAAACAATTTACAAGGTTCATGACTGACTTTTGATAAACAACTTTTTCTAAACTTATAAGTCATGGATCCTATTTTCACAAACCTATGTATCTCACAGGCATTTTTATGCTGACGTACCTATTTTCACATGTGTTTTCAGGAGCTTTTGCGTAGGATGATGATCGTGACACTAGGGTGGACCTGTGCCTTAGAGACATAAAACGAAGATAGACTTAGTTTAATTATGTTATAAACTCTTTGATTCTTGTTTAAAATAATGTAACTCTTATGTTGATAAATAAAATACAACTTTGTATGCCATGGTTATGAAACAATTAATTCTGTTACAACACTCCCCGACGTTTCCGCCACGTTTTGTATGTTATACGTGGTCGGGGTGTGATACCTAATGATCCGGATTGAATGTTTGATTATTGCTCATAACTATGATCATTTAGGGTTCATGAGAATTGATTTGAATATGTTCAGTTTGATCGATGGGATGTTAAATGGATAGTTGGAAATTTGTTAATTGATAAATGACAAATTTGGAAACCCTTGAATGATTGTAACTGATCTGCATGTAATTAGGAAAATTGTAACTGATCACACAAGTCTCTTGATCGCATAAGAGGCTTCAGTCGCACAAGACCAAACACACAAGTTAGTCGGTCGCACAAGACTGAACACACAAGACTGAATCGCACAAGATTCAGTCACTTTAAGCACCATGTACAAACAGTCACTGCATGATCGCACAAGACATGTGGATCGCACAAGAAGGTGCCGATCGCACAAGGTCTTGGGCCTCACACAATTAACTTGAACCGTATTACTGTTGGGCCTCAAAGCCCAAGTCCCGAGTCGCACAAGATATCCTGACCGCACAAGGCAAATGTATGTAATTATTGGGCCGTGTACTTTGTTGGACTTATTTGTAAACTGGGCCGGGTATGTTGGAATCGCACAACATGTTGTGATCGCACAAGGTTGTGCTGAACGCACAACATGTTGGGCCAGAACGTGTTGGGCTTCAATGGGTGAAGCACACTAGACGATTAGACTTGTAAGTGTGAATATGTCATGTACTTGACCGTTAATGTGATGCCATGATCAATACGTGTTCACAATCTGTTAGACTATGTGTAATCATACGTGCCTTACTTGAACCAAAACCTGACTTGTATAGTAACCATGTTAGGACGTGGTTGACCACTAGCAGCTAGACTTGACCTTTCTGTGTATCTGACGAGCAAATGAAGGTGAGTTCACACTAGCCAAGGCATGGGATTCCCAGGGGTTGGGAATGGGATTGAATAACTACTCGTACAACCATTACTATTAAACTAATTATTACTGTCCTCGGATTGAAGGGCACATACGTAAAACCTACGTACAGTTATACTTACTACTGTCCTCGGATTGAAGGGCACGTACGTAAAGCCTACGTACACGATCATAAGACCATCAACTCTATCAAAGGAAGTCCCTCATTTATCGACTTAATCGCCGAGGCCTATGGCGAGCGGGTCATTAGTTAATAGCGTTATTAGGTTTAACAAACCTCACACCGTGCCAGTCGGACGGGTGTGTACTAATGGACTATGGGCAAAGGGTCAATGCTGATAGACATTGACTTAGGGCACCTCTTACATTTTCGTAGCAGTCGATACGCGTGCTCTAGTAACACATGGGAAGCCCCCACTAATCATCGCACAAATGCCTGGAATGGCCGCGATACGGATTAATACGATACATGGTTTACAAAACGAACATACGATTTACGAAAATGAATACTATAACCAAACAACCAACTGTGAACTCGCTCAACTTTGTTGTTGATTCGTTGCTACATGCCTTGCAGGTCATTAGGTACTCATGGAGCTTGCACAGGGAGGAGCAGTCGTTGTGGGATATGGCAGTGTGTGCTATACTATGAACATTACCTTATTTCGTATTTAATACTGACAATGGGTTTTACAATTATGCTTCCGCTAAACACTTAACTATGCTTTGGTTTTGAACACCTTTCATATTGTTTGGTTGAATTATGTTTACTTACATGCTTGTTCAATATGATTGGTAGCTTGATCCTGGTCAGTCACGCCTCCAAGCGGTGATACTCCGCGTGTGGATTTTGGGGGTGTGACAAAGTGTCTTGAAAATAGAATACATGTTGCATCCCAAAAGTGTTTAAAACAAAAAGGGATCGAGTATACTCACACTGGGTGCTTAAACCAAACACTGCTAAGATTGGATCGAAGGGAGCACTGGATCAGCCTGCGTACGGGGAATAGAGCATAAGTCCTCTAAGTGCTGACCCGGTCGGGAACAGAGTGTCGAACGGTGCGAAAATCGAGTAAAAGTGTCTGATAGAATACCTGAGCGGATGGTCATCTGGACAGATGGTCATCCGGTCGGATGACCATTCGAACAGATGGACTCCATCCGATCAGATGGTCATCCGGACGGATGACCATTCGAACGGATGGCCATTCGAACAGTGGGTAAAGTTTTGCGAACTGTTAAAGGTTCAAACGTTGTGATCGTAGTGTCCTGTAAAACAAACAAGTGTCATGAATATCAGATCATCTGGACGAATGGTCATCCGATCGATGACCATTCAGACAGATGGTCAGTGAGTGAGTTTCGTGTGATTTTCTAAGTTTCGGGTTGCTGGAGACGTTGTGACGACGCATCAAACAATGGGAACGTACCAAACCCAGCTCGTTCGGTCAGCTGGGAACCACCCCTTCTTGAACCGACGAGCTGTTTCCGGTGTGTTTCATGTCTGGACTCGTCAATCGGTCCGTTTTCCAGTGGAATTCAGTCTTCTAACTGGTTTTCGACTAAGAAATGAGTCGAAATTCTGTTTGAGTTTGATTTCACCCATGTTTTGTATAAAAGTTGAAGAAAAGTTCGAAAATCAAGTGTAAACTGTGAAGTTCATCAGATCTTGTAGGACCGATTGCGTGACCCTAAACGTCAGTAAAAGTAGTTCATCTCAGTTTACAGAGGCGGAATCAAAGTAAACTAAGTCAAAAACAGCTCGGATCCTTTTAACTTCTTTCTATTACTGATTGTGAAACTTTACACGTGTTCTGAATGAATTTTGACAGAGTTTTGACACCCACACTAAGATCACTGTCCGTTTCAAATGACAAACACATCACCTATTTATAGTGTTGACCTGTTCGCTTGAGATGACACCTTGTTGCTTCAAGCGAACACACCTAAATGTGTTTCAAGCGAACAAGCATGATAGTTGGCTTCAAGCGAACTAGACCTTGTTGAGTTCGCTTGAATGTGACACATGCAATTTGAAGCGAACTACCAATCATAACCTATACAAAACCCTAATTCAACCTATCTAAACTTAAGACTTGATTAAAACATAGTCAACAGACATTCAGTGCACCAACAGACTCCCCCTTGGATGTTGACGAAGTCTTCAGCGTCAAGTCTTTAGTCTTTGTCTCTCTCCAAATTTTGTCATTGTAAAGCTCCTTCTTTACAGGTTCAGGATATTAATCTGGCTCCATCTTTAATCTCCCCTTTGATTGTTGATCCAGAATTCTGACTCCCCCTTTCACAAACTCCCCCTCTAGGAATGCTAGGACTTGAATTCTGGTTCAAACTTTGACTTTTTAATTGCCATGGGAATTCCTGTTACCTGCACAATCTCTACCCAAATATAAGATATATAACAATAACAGTTTTAATCTAAAACTTACCTTTTAACCTTCAGTGTTAGAAATCCACTTAAGTATTCAAGTTCAAGTTAATGACCCTGATTACTCAATTAATCTACCAAGTCCAACTTAATGACCTTGGTTGATCAGAGACAATTCACACTGACTTTCCATTCAATTTGTTTCTAAAAATTTACAAGTTTCAAATTAATGAACTTGCTTCAACATTTCAACTTCTCAAACTTATCATATATCAGCTCACGACTCATCCTCCAGTCCAGAAATCTCCTGCATCTGCTTTCAATCTTTCAAATCCGAAGATCAACTCTCCACTTTGGTTTGTCAAAAATAAAGCAGAAATGTAAAATCTTTTTGGATTTTTAATAAAGCTTCAAAACTTGGAATGAAATACAGAACTAAAATGTAATAAAAGTAAACTATTTACAAACATATTTTTGATTAAGCGTGTTAGGGAATCATATCAGCTATCCGACAAATCACAAGTACCGTTAAGCTGTGATTACATACTCAGAATTAAACAATTCGCTTAGATTATCGATATACTGATCCACTTAAATTTCCACACAATTTTCAATCTGTTCAGGATACGGAATTAGTGTTTTAGAGACTTAAACTTATACGAGTGTCCCACCTCTTGAATATACTCCCGTATCCAGATCCCAATATTCAGTCTTACAGGTAAATATAACACAAATGATATCTGTAAGGGGTTAATAATTTATGAAGAATCATGAGAGCTCAGGTCAGAACTACCGTTCAGCAGAGAGATCATGACTCAACTTGGGTATGTCCCCTTTAGAGGATCTTTTTTACAACAGCATTGCTAAGCAATTTTATTGTCTTATCATATATGCTGAGGGTGATGCTATGTTTCAAGCATTTGCAGAATGTATTATTCGAGGACTAGGTCAGAACTTCCATTCAGCAGAAGTCCTGGAATAATTCCCCAGACATCACTGAGTATAAAAACCTAGTATATCAGAAAAAGGAATCTTTCAAAAGAGATTTCAGGGGTTACCTATATATCCAAGTAGTGTTCCCCACGAAATAAGTAAGTAAGATTTAAGTTTATATCCCGAACAAACCTACTAAATGTGCAAAAACCTATCGACATATCATCAGCAAGACTGTTTAACGCATTTAAACATTCCATTTCTTTAGCATACCGTGACTGTCAAGCCGATGTACTATCATTTTCCCTTTTTACACAAGCTCTTTTTCTAGTTTTCTATTGTTTTTGGATTTTAAAAAATATCTCACGTTTTTGTATTTTTGTCATTTTATATTGTTTTTGTATTTTCTGAAAATATTACCCTATACTCCCCCTAAATACCAAAACAAGTAAAAAATCGACAAACCATTGCAGATTGCTTCTCAACATCATCTACAATATCTCCTTCATCAACGCCAATAATCTCCTCCAACACCGATAAAAGCTTCATACCGTTCAGTTTTAGCAAATTTTGAAAATGTGCTTTATCAAAAGCTTTGGTATGTAAATCAGCTTTTTGTTCATCAGTGTGGATTTTCTCAATTCGTATCAACTTCTTCTCAAAACAATCTCTAATGAAGTGATGACGAATCTCTATGTGTTTTGTTTTAGCGTGATGTACTGGATTTTTAGTAATGTTAATCGCTGCCTCATTATCAACAAAGATAGGGGTGTTTAGAAATTGCAAACCGTAGTCGCGCATCTGTTGCTGGATCCACAAGATCTGTGAGCAGCAACTGCTAGCAGATACATACTCCGCTTCACATGTGGATAAAGCCACAGAGGTTTGTTTTTTGCATTGCCAAGTGACCAATCGTGATCCGAAAAACTGGCACCCTGCTTTTGTTGATTTAGCATTAACTTTGCAGCATCCGAAATCGGAATCGGAATACCCTTCGAGCATGAAATCGCCTTCTCTTGGATACCACAACCCTAATGATGGAGTTCCTTTCAGGTAGCGCAATATCCTTTTCACAATCACCATATGCGATGCTCTCGGGTTAGATTGAAATCTTGCTGCGAGGCAGGTTGGGTACATGATATCGGGTTTTGAAGCTGTCAAATACATCAGCGATCCGATCATGGAACGATACATCGTTTCATCTACCTTTTCTCTGGTGAGATCAAGGTTTATCCCATGATTCGTTGCTAATGGGGTGGCTGCTGGAGTAGAACCTGACATCCCGAATTTCTCCAAGATATCATGAACGTACTTCGTTTGATGTATGAAAATTCCTTTGGGTAGTTGATCAACCTGCAATCCCAAAAAGAATTTCATCTCACCCATCAATGACATTTCGAATTTCTGCTTCATAACACGTTCAAAATCTTTGCATAGATCCTCATTTGTTGACCCAAATATAATGTCGTCCACGTATATCTGAACAATCAGAAGATGACCGACGACCTCTTTGGTGAAGAGAGTGGCATCCACTTTTCCACGGATGAAACTGTTGGCTAGTAGGTGTTGAGATAATGTCTCGTACCAAGCTCTCGGGGCCTGGTGTAAACCATACAGCGCTTTATCTAGCAAGTAGACCTTGTCTTTGTGGATTGGATCGGTGAAGCCCGGTGGCTGACCGACATAAACCTCCTCTTTAACCTTCCCGTAGAGAAAAGCCGATTTTACATCTAACTGATAAACTTTGAAGTTTTTCCATGATGCAAATGCTAGGAAAATTCTGATAGCTTCTAGTCGAGCTACAGGAGCATACACTTCAGTAAAATCTATCCCCTCCTGTTGACTGAAACCCTGGACTATGAGTCGAGCTTTGTTGCGAACCACAACTCTTCTATCGTCTCTCTTACACTTGAACACCCACTTGGTGGTTATCTTCCTCTGACCATCAGGTAAATCCACTAACTTCCACACTCCCAACTTTTCGAATTGACTCAGTTCCTCCTGCATTGCATTGACCCAAGAATCTTCTATAAGCACCTCTTTGTAAGTCCTTGGTTCAACCTGCGAGATAAAACAACTCAATGAGAATTCAGTTTGCAAAGGAGAAACTGTTGTATAAAAACATGTAAGCCCTTTATCAATCTGTCTTCGAGTGCGAACGCTAGTCTGCAGTTCTCCAATGATCAATTCCTCTGGATGATATGAAAGAGTTCGTGGCATTACTTTGCCTGGAACATCAACATTACTCTCCAGATTAGTAACATTCTGATTTGCATCTTGTTCACTGACTGGGTTTGTTTGACTTGAGATCTGAATTTGCTCCCCCTCAGAATCTGAATCACCATGATCAAATACTGGCATGTTCTCAGATTCTTGATTATCATACTGTGCTGACTGATTATCTTGAGCAACTTCATTTTGTTGGACATCATCATGTTCACCAGCATTGCTTGGACCTGCTTCATCATCATTTGAAGTTTGTCGTGGTCGCCTTGAATACTCAGCTGGAAACCTTTCCTGCGATTCTTCATACTTTCTCAGAATATCCAACTCATCAAAGAAATCCTCTTCTTCTTCTTCTTTTTCTTCTTCCATGTCAAACGAATCCCACAATTTATCATAATTAAAACGCCATGAGTCACCGGGATTTTGAGGCGGCATAGTATACCCCTGACACTCAACATGATGTGCTTAGATGATCTGCTTCATGCTTGGAACAAAGACTCGTCTTTGTGGACTTGAATAACCAACAAATATTCCTTCGATACTCTTTGGACCAAACTTACCAAAAGGCTCTAGAACTGTACAAGGAGACCCAAACGGTTCTAAAAAGTTCAGGTTCAGTTTGCGGTTATTGATCAACTCAAAGCATGTTTTGTTGAAATTCTTTACAGTGAGAACCCGGTTGAGTGTATAGCATGCGGCGGAAACTGCTTCTGCCCAAAAATTTATCGGTAACTTTGAATCAGCAAGCATTGTTCTAGCCATTTCGATTAGCGTCCTGTTTTTACGTTCTGCGACTCCATTCTGCTGCGGAGTGTACGGAGCACTAAACTCATGCAATATACCTCTTTCATCACAATATTCTTCCATCTTGTTGTTCTTGAATTCAGTACCATTATCACTTCTGATTCTTCTGATACGCCTTTGGTACATATTTTCAATCTTTCTGAACAACGCCATCAAACTATCAAACGTTTCATCTTTCGACTTCAAAAATGATACCCACGAAAATCTGGAATAATCATCAGTAACCACAAGACAGTAGAGATCCCCTGTAATACGTTTGACGTTTACTGGACCAAACAGATCCATATGTAGTCTCTCTAACGGTCTGGAAACTGAATTGACTTGCTTTTTAGGGTGTGACTTTTTCTTCTGCTTGCCTTTGACGCAACTAATGCACTCCCCCTCCAGATGAAAACCTTTGATATTTACTCCAAGAACTAAATCATTGTGCACCAAGTGATTCATTTTTCTAAGATGTATATGCCCCATCTTCCGGTGCCACAACTTCGATTCTTTCTCTGTTGCTCTAGACACAAAACAATGAGCCTGACCCGTGGTTGTAGTAGCTACGCTCATGTCCAACACGTACAGATCATTGACTCTTGGTGCCCTCATAATAATCCATTCTTCAGGGATAACAAATCCTGGCTTCAAGATCAAACATTCTTTATCAGTGAAGTGAGTGGTATACATCCTGTCACAAATTTGTGAGATACTTAGCAGATTATTCTCCAGCTCAACAATGTAATTAACTCTCTCAAACGTAACAATCCCATTGGATAACGTTCCTTCACCAACAATTCTACCACCTTGGTTTCCTGCGAATCCCACATAACCTCCATTGAAATTTCTAACATCGTACAACAATGCAGTCTTCCCTGTCATATGTCGAGATGCTCCGCTATCCATAATCCATCTTGAAATAGCTCTCAGAAGTTCCTGCACATATCACAAACAATTCAATAAAGATGCCGATTCATGCTTCACGATTACCAACTAGGAAGCTCCGGCAAGTCCAAAATCTTTAGTGAGACTTTGATGCTACCCAAGCCTCTTTGGACTCAGGTAACTTGACTTTAATGTGAGTTTTAGCAGTGTAAAGTGTCAGAAAATTTTTATCATTCATTTTCAAACTTTCATTTGATCCAACCTCAACCTTTTTGTATAAGAAAAACTCATCTATCTTAAGTTGACCGGTTGAATGATTTTTCTTTTGAACATTCTTCTTCTCAGATGGAGTAGAAGATTGTTTCTCCAACTTTTCATAATAATCCAAAGGAACATTCATCTTTACCAGTGTGGTAGAAGACGATTTTTTTTTCCGACACTAAAACCTTTGGTTTATCAACAACTTTTGGCTTCCATGTTTGTTGAGATGATGCAACCCGTTTATAAAATTTGTCATTTTTAGTTACCACGTTCTTAACAGGTTCAATTTTGACTTTTAATTTCTCATTTTTCAAAACTTTCTCAACAACCATTGGAGCTTTTCCTTTTGCATCAAGCTTCTTCTGTCGATTCTCAACAACTTCAGTCTTAGACTTGGAGTTGGTGCAATTTCTTGCAATGTGACCAACTTTGTTGCATCTAAAACACGTACGAGTATCAACTACCCGACTTGTGCCTTCAGACTGAGGTTGTGAGGCCCTCTTCGCAAAAAAATCTTCATTTGATTTAAAAAATATTTCATTTTCCTCATCAGAAAGTGAACTTGAACCGTTCACAAACACCTTCTTTTCAGCAAACCTTTTGTTTTGAAAACTTCTTTTCTGATAACTCCTACCACCCTGATATCCACCCGACCAGTTGTTTCGATTGTTGTTATAAAAACGTGGTGGAACTACAGGCTTTTTGTAGTAAGCTTTATCTTTCTCAAAATTCATTTGCCTTTTTGTTTGTTTTAAACTCTTTACTTCAGACAAATCGATTTTAACCATTTTGAACACATTTGTCAATTTTGAAACATTTACATTCTCCAGAGGAAACTCAGAATCCGAATACAACTTATCCGATCCAGCCATCTTGTACATCACAAGACCCGGTTCATCACCTAAGTTGTTTTTGGATTTTGGTTACTGAATGTACTTGTCCAGAAAACATTTTTCATCCTCAGTTGAATCACTATCCAAAACACTTTCTGCCATGCCTTTAACAATCTCAGTTTGAACACTATCATCAGATGATTGTAGGTCCCTCGGAGGTTGAGGTTAAACCTTATCCTTGTTATGTTTAACACACTAGCAAGTGCGGAATCCAAGCTAGAATGCAAACCGGTAGTTTATATGAGAACACAAGCTACAAAGAGAAAGGTAGACACACAAGATATCAAAGTTTTCTCTTGTATTTCAGTGGACACGGTTACAGCCCTTGACCAAACTGAAAATACGCTCTCTACAAGACTAAGTTCACTCACACACTGAAGTGAACACATTACATCAGTATATATATCCATCACAGGTCGTCTGGTCGAAGGATCAGATAGACTGATCGAAAGATCATCTATCGAGATAAAACCTATCGAAGGATCCACATATACCTCGAAGGATGATATCCTTCGAGGTCCATCTATATCCATCGAAGGTTATCCTTCGAGCTCATCGAAGGATATAAACAATCCTTCGATGACTCATCCTTCGACACACATGACTTACAAACTTGTTCTAACTGTTTGACCAAGTCAAACCAGGAGGATGGTTGACTGGTCAAACTTACATTAAGCACACATATTAACACACCTAAGACGTAAACAAGACTAACAAAAGACATCGTTTTATATCATAACAAAATACAGACAAAGTACAGACACAAGTGCACCAACAAACTCCCCCTTGGCTGTAGCTTTGTCTCGATCTTCGTGTCTTCAAGTCTCTGACGTCCTTTCAACCGTTAAGTGATGCGAAGACCATGCACTTCCCGCATTCACAAGTAGGTTGAAGCAATACCGGGCCATCTTCTGAAACTTCATTGCTTGTGCACGATCCCTAACCAAGTAGTTGATCTCGTGATCCTTAAGAACAATAATATCCGACCTGGACATGTTAGTAATCCACATTGGATCTATCATTCGAAAGTTCTCTTGACTGTCTCGGAATAAGATCACCGCTTCTCCAGTATCTGCATCATAAACCCAGCAACGAAAGTTACCCAGAAAGTCTGTCTTCATCTTCAACAACGGTATCTTCTTCATCAACTTTGGAGGATCATAAACCAATCGATAACGAGCAGTATTTGTCTCTGGATCGAGCGTGAACCTGATTTGCTCGTATCGAGGAAACTGCGGCTTGTATAGCGGATCCTTCCAACCTCTTCTTCGTTCCAATCTGATCTTCTTGGCGAACAAATCCACCATCTTGTCTTCGACTCGATTAATAACCTCCAGCTGAGCCAAAACCGCAACGTCATAATAAGGAAGTGAAAGAATGCTGAGAAGAGTCTTGAAGTACTGAAGGCCGCATTCTCGCTTCACAACCATGCAGTGAAGCTCCTTAATGAACATCCAGCTGATGTAGTTGGCCTGATTCCTTTCCAGAATCATGTAGTTGGCCTGATCCAACGGAGGGAGCGGAGGAGGATTCCTAGCTAGGAAATCCGCTCGCCATTCGTTCACGGTCTTCTCACGGCTTTCTTGAGCTGAAGGAGAATCTGAAGAAAGATTAGAAAATTCTGCTGTCTTTGCTGCCACAAACTCATCATCAAGTGTATTAAGCTCCACATTATCTTGACTAACGTAAACAGGACGTTCCGGATCCGAACCGATGAAGATTTCTTCAATCGTAGAGAAATCGGTTTCGTCCGGAACTAACGGAGTAGCATCGATCGTTGTCAAGTCAACTTCATCCATTTTCGTCAGAGCTAATACACATTCATCAGACATCTCTGTAACGTGTTCTCCCTCTTCTAATAGTTCACCCGTGACTGGATGATACTGTTGAACAATTGAGGATTCAGGGAGATCGGTAAACATATCCGGTTCAAGACTAACATTTTCAAACCCTGCCGAAGCTTCCAATGTTTCAGTCTGCTCAGACGGACCAGTAGAAGCTGTTGGAGGAGCAGTAGGAGCATCTTGAGATGTACCAGACCCACCTGCAGCACCGGATGCAGTTGCACCGGAACCTGTGGCAGCTGGTTGATCAGGATTTGCTGCATCATCGTCTTTGTCATCTCCATGCTTTGAGGGAACGATGCCCAATGCTTTGCACCTTTCATTCCAAAGCGTAACTACTTTGTGATCAAATTTCTTGAAGTTTGATTGAATAGGCTTGAAGGCTTCTATTAATCGATCATCACGATTTTTATAACGATCCGACAGCTCTGTATGCTTCTGCTTTAATGCTTTTGCCTCAGTCTCTAACACAGTACTATGCCCCTTCATTATCTCAACTTCTCTATCACGAGCCTTGTTTGCTTCTTTCAGTCTGTCAATCTCTTGAGCTTGTTCTCTTATCTTGAGATTCTGTGCACTAACAATTGAGACCAGCTTGTTGTGTGCCTCCGCATCCTGTGTTCGCTGTACACGGTATTCTTCAATCTTTCTAGTATTCCGACCGACTAAGGTACCCAATTCACTGACTTGTTCGATCAGGAAGTGAATTTTCTCAGCATCAGACAACCCAGATAACGTTTCTGCTAAAGTCGGCCGTGAGGGCTCAGGTCCTGAGAAACCAGACTGGCCAGATGGACCAGAAGTACCTGTTGGACCAGAAATAACAAGAGGAGGACGTGTGTGAGTACCTGAGACAGGGGTTGCAGGCGGCTGTTGATCAACAGTCGCCGTGCGTGCCCCAGAGGACGTCTGTGGAGATGAGACCAGCTCCAGCATCTCTGATGTAGTTAACTGATCACTGACAGGAGGCAGCTGATGCTCCGGAGGCGTTGAATGCTGGATCGGATCAGGTATAGTGTCATCACCAGCAGTTTCACCTGTTGACCTTGATCCGCCCTTTGATTTCTTTGAAGTACGAGTACCCTCTCTTCTTGCTTGCCTCTTCCTTCTAAGTAATCCAGGAGCAGCAGGAATATAATCATCATCTTTGTCAGATTCTGCGGCACTAACCGGTTTATCAATACGTTCAAAACCACGAAAATTCCCGTGCTGATCATAAGCCTTTCGCATCCCTGGTGGAGGAGGATTATCATCCTCAGAAGACGAATCATCATTACCAGAACCTCCTTCAACATCAGAAGACGAACTGCTTTCATCCGCCAACCTCCTCGGCTCGTCCACCTTACTTTTACCTTTGTCTGTTGCGTCATCGCCTGACCGACTTGCAGGACCAACAACATTACCACGGACATCTGATTCGATGAAAACTCCTTGAACCTCTTCTGTAGCAACATTCACATCAACTTCAACATGTGTTGCAGCACCGGAACTGCCAGCAGACTTCTTGCTCGATGCTTTAATTCCGTGCTTAGCCCCGAGTTGTGTGTTGGCCAACGCGATTAACTTGGGCTCTTCGTTATCAGAATCACTTGCATCTCGACGCCACTTGTGGTTTTGTGGAGCCACGTAGGCCAGATCATCAAGGTGACCAACAAGTTTTCTGACTGGATCGGATTCCTTATACTTAGACATAGACTTGAAGATCAGCAATGTACGCTCATTCATCGGATTGACTGGAAGGACATCTGCTTCAACCTTGGGAAGATTCGGAATCTGATCATCTATCATCATTTGCAAGAATCTTGGATATAACCAAAACTTGGTTGACGTCCGTTGATTTGCTGACGGAAGTGGCCTGCGGGCATTCTCTTTCAGATTGTCAAAGATGTAACGAGATATATTGAACGGCTTGTTCAGAATTAAAGCCGTAAACAGTCCCGTCAACTCAATAGGTGACAAATCGTATCCAGACCGTTTGTTGCTCAGACAATGAATAAGAATATGCAACAAAAACTTGTATCGTAACGGCATGAACCCTTTGCTAATCTGATTTGCTAGCACATTATCGCTGTAACGTAGTCTCATCAATAAACCACGCTGACACTGTAAATCAATAGATGTCGGATCTTCTGGTTGATCTCCCAATTGCAAACGTGCTCTGATGGTGTTCTCGGTTATCACCACTGGTTTCTCAGTGACTAATCCTCTAACCACTTCTTGGTTATTCACTGTCTCAACCACAGCAGAATTCCAGAATTCTTTGATCTGAGACTGGTAAGCGGTGTGTTGTGTAGTAATGGCATAGTTGATTCGTGACCGGTGAAGATACTGCATTATCCCATTGAATTCCGCACTAACTTTGTCTTCCGGTTGCAGATACGCGGCCATGTTGTGTCGTGGCTCCGACATAGATTCAACTTCCGACTTTTCCTTCTTAGTTGGTTTTGCCCGTTCTTTCTTTTCTTTCGGTGCCATTTCTGTTCATGAAAACACGGACACGTAATGAGAAATAGTCAACAGTCAGTAAGGATTTCACACTTAGAAAGATTTCAATTTCTTGAAAAATTTCTAAGTGTTCTGTCTCGAAAGATTCTATTTAGACATCGAAGGATGACAATTTGATCGAAAGATGTTATATTCCTCGAAAGATGATAGGTCTTATCGGAAGATCAACTTACGAAAGATCATAAATTATGAAAGATATTTTGATCAATCGAAAGATCTGATCAACCGAAAGATGGTCCTTCGAAAGACTTAGTATCCTTCGAGTCTCAGTTCGAAGGATATTTTGAAGTCCATCCTTAGAGGTTAAGAAACATCATCTTTCTAGATCGAAGGATGTCTTCCGGTGACACTGTTCAACGGCGTTTTTCCGGTCACTGTTTTAAGTGTGTTTTAAGTGGTTTCAAAACATTTAGAAACATCAAACATCAAACCATTTAAAAACATTAACATTAAAACCATTTAAGAACATCAATCATCACAACCAACCCGGACACTAAACCCAAACCCGAATACCAATACATACACAGGTACCGATTAACCCAAGAACACACAAAACCTTTCAGACCATTAAAGTTCAAAAACAAAGACTCTGAAACATAGAACATCAGTCAAGATACAACATTATAAATGTCACACCCCCAAAATCCACCTGCGGAGTTCTACCGCTTGGAGGCGTGACTGACCAGGATCCAGCCACCAATCATATTGAACATACGAGTTAAAAGATGTAAAAGTTTAACCAATACAATTGGTGTCCAACAAACACATAGTTAAGTTGCAAGCGGAAGCATAAGTCTTAAAACAAAACATAAGTTTAATTGTTTCATAGTTTAACATGGCACACAGTCGTCCATGTCCCACAACAATCCTCCTCCATGCAAGCTCCAGCTAAGAACCTAAGGACCTGCAAAGCATGTAGTAACGAGTCAACAACTAGTTGAGTGAGTTCACGGTTGGGTGTTCGTTTTAAGTTGTTTCGAAAATGGTTTCCTTTAGCTGGCATCCTGCCGTGGGGGTTACCCCATAGTTAAAAACGTGACTTGTTTATTCCCGGTTACTCTGGCAATCCTGCCGTGGGGGCTACCCCGTGTTAGTTATCTGGCATTTCGGCCGTGGGGGCTACCCCATGTATACACTAGACTCGTTACCATATCGACTGCTGACTGTAGTCATGTTTATGTGCCCTGAAACTGTCAATGTCTATCAGCATTGACGTGCCCCAGATCCATTAGTTCACGCCCGTCCTCTGCGGCACGGTGTGAGGTTTGTCAGACCTAAATAGCGCTATCTAACTAATGACCCGCTCGCCATTGGCCCGGCGATTAAGTCGATATAAAAAGGAGGGACTTCGTGATAGAGTTTTGGTCTAGTACGAGTTATCTGTCCGTGAGGACGAGGAATTACATTCATGAACCTTTGCTGTCCTACCCAAGAAGGACGAGGAACCCAGTTCCTTAACCCCAATTCCCGACCCCTGGGAATCCCATGCTTTGTAGAGGGTGTGAACTCACCTTGGTTTGCTCGGTAGAAAACACAGAAAAGTCAAACAAGCAACGTTAAGGCTACTCACGTCCTATCATAGTTGTATCATACAATCAGGTTCGTATTCAAGTAGTGCACGTATGGGTTACACGTTTAATCATAGCAGTTCATCAACATTCACGTTTAACAGTAACATGTAAGGTTTGCACATTGGGCCCAAGAGTCCGGCCCAAGCAGATAAGTCCGAAATGAATTGCAAGCCCAAACAGTTATATCCGCGTATTGTCTCGAGTCGCAATTAGGCGTTTGCGACTCGCAACCGGAGTCGCAACCATGGTTTCGGTCCATGTTGTTTTGGTTACGAGTCGCAACCGGACTCGCAACCGTGGTTTCGAGTCACAGGTTGGTGTGCTGATCCGGTGTGGTTTCGAGTCGCAACCAGGTGTTTGCGACTCGCAACTGATGTCGCAACCGGGAGATTTCGACTCGTTGTGCTTGGTTTCGAGTCGCAACTGATGGTTACGAGTGGACAGGAGCTGATTCGGAACAGTGTACTATCCACTAACATTCTGATTTCATGCAGTTTGTACTATCCAACCAAAACCCTTAAACATGTTTCTTGTCTAGCAATTTTACTAAAAATGGATCAAACACATCAGAATTCAAATATTCAACATGTTCATATGATATTCAAGTTGTTCCTCACACATTCATCATGTTCATCATCATTCAAATGAACCTAAGTCTAACCAAAGTCATGAACAGCAATCAAACTCCTGAACATATACATCTAACCCACATATATTCATCCGATTTCATGAGTAATAAACCTTCTAACATAATCAAGCCACTCGGATTTGAGCCTATATGGAACCGATAACATTTACTCACATTCAAGCATACATTATTCATCCAACATAACCAATAAGTCATCATCAACCGAATATAAACACATAATATAGAACATTTATGCATCGATTTCTTGAATACTAACTTAACATCAATGTGTACCATCAAAACATGCTCAACCGATTATCATACATCATTATCAACTCAAAACACAATACACATCCGGTTCACAAACTTCATCAAGCATACACTACACTAGTTAAGTTCTATCATTCATACCATTATTCAACAACAACAAACATCATAAATTCACTAACAACATCATAAACACTAACCGGTTGTGAGGTGGTGAAAGATGAAGCTTTGTTTGGTGTGAACAAGCACAATCCGAGAATCCCCTTGGTGGTCGGTTGGTTGGATCCGAGAAGAAGGAGGAGAAGTATGATGTTGAAGCTTAGGGTTTTGGTGAGAGGAAGTAGGAGAGTGTGTGTGTCCAAGAAAATGGCAAGGATAGCTAGGTGCATAACATATATACTAGCTTCATGTGGTGCACCCTAATGGGTTTCGAAATAGGCTAGGTGTGTATGTGTGGCCCAACCGGCCCATGAGTGGTGTGATGTTTGCTCGAGACCACATGGTCTCGAGTCGGGTCCTTGTTGTTTCGGTTCCTAGACATACTCGCATACATACGATCACGAACATAGCCATATAAGTTCACATAAATAGCACACAATCACATAAGGGTTCATTTGTCATTAATCACATAAGTTATCTAGCCACACGTTTAAGCATACATGAAAGGTTCTAAATTCCGAGTTGTCACATCATCCCCAAGTTGAAAGAAATTTCGTCCCGAAATTTGGTAAGCACTCACTGAGGAAGCTAGTTAAGTTGTATGGTTTTCCTGGTTTTCCCGGGGTGTCACATCCACCCCCCGTTGATCTGGAATTTCGTCCCGAAATTCCGTAGCTTCGGCCTCAGTAGTGGGTGTACTGTTTGCGAACAGTTGGGGATACTTTTGTTTCATCTGATCTTCGCGCTCCCAGGTGAACTCTGGGCCGCGACGTGAGTTCCAACGAACTCGAACGAGAGGTATTCTAGTGCTCTTGAGGACCTTAACATCCCGGTCCGTGATCTCGACTGGTTCCTCGACGAATCGTAACTGTTCGTCGATAGTGAGTTCCTTCAGAGGAACTACGTGGGTCTCATCTGATGGACACTTCTTCAGATTCGACACGTGAAAAACGTTGTGAACTGCACCGAGTTCCGCCGGTAAGTTTAGTCTGTAGGCCACCCTGCCTATTTTCTCAATGACCTCGAAAGGTCCAACGTATCGTGGGTTGAGTTTACCGCGTTTACCAAAACGAACCACACCCTTCCAGGGTGAAACTTTGAGTAGTACCCGCTCCCCAACCTGGAGCTCAAGTGGTTTCCTGCCCATGTCGGCGTAAACTTTCTGACGTTCGCGAGCGGCCGTCATGCGTTTTCGGATCTGAGCGATCTGCTCGGTTGTATCTACCACATATTCTGGACCAGTGATCTGACTATCTCCCACTTCTGCCCAGCAAAGAGGAGACCGGCATTTACGTCCGTACAACGCCTCCAACGGAGCAGCTCCAATGCTGGTGTGGTAGCTGTTATTGTACGAGAATTCCACAAGTGGCAGATGCTTTTCCCAGCGGTTGCCAAAGTCGATTACACATGCACGAAGCATGTCTTCTAAGGTTTGAATAGTGCGCTCGGACTGCCCGTCCGTCTGAGGATGGTACGCTGTGCTCATGTCTAGTCGTGAGCCGAAGGATTTGTGCATTGCTTGCCACAGCTCTGAAGTAAAACGTGCATCTCGGTCTGAGATAATGGAGGTGGGCACCCCGTGCCTCGAAACAATTTCTTTGATGTATATTTCTGCAAGAGTGGAGAACTTATCCGTTTCCTTGATGGCCAGGAAGTGTGCAGATTTTGTGAGTCGATCCACGATCACCCAAATAGTATCGTTCCCGCGCTGGGATCTAGGTAGGCCAGTAACAAAATCCATGGAAATTTGCTCCCATTTCCATTGAGGTATCTCTGGCTGTTGGAGCAGGCCTGATGGTTTCTGGTATTCCGACTTGACTCTCGCGCAAGTCAAACACTTGCTGACGTAGGTTGCTATGTGGGCCTTCATGCTAGGCCACCAGTACGTAGTCTTGATGTCGTGGTACATTTTATCCGATCCAGGATGTACCGAGTAGCGAGACTTGTGTGCTTCATCCATCACAAGCTCTCGTAGGTTGCCATAAAGTGGGACCCAAACGCGTCCCGTTACGTAGTAAGCACCGTCTCCCTTCTGTTCTAAGCGTTGCCTCGATCCGCGTAGGGCTTCGGCCCTGACGTTTTCTGGTTTCAGTGCTTCTATCTGAGCTGCTCGTATCTGGGAGGGAAGACTAGAATGGATCGTGAGTTGTAAAGCTCGCACGCGCTTAGGCGCAGTGTCCTTTCGACTAAGGGCGTCAGCCACAACATTGGCTTTGCCCGGGTGATATCTGATTGCGCACTCGTAGTCACTTAGCAACTCGACCCATCGTCGTTGCCGCATATTCAGTTCCTTCTGCTTGAAGATATGATCGAGGCTCCTGTGATCGGTGTAGATGGCGCACTTGGTACCATACAGGTAATGTCGCCATAACTTGAGTGCAAAAACCACAGCTCCCAGCTCTAAGTCGTGCGTAGTGTAGTTCTTTTCGTGAACCCTAAGTTGGCGTGAGGCGTAGGCTATAACCTTATCTCGTTGCATCAACACGCAACCAAGACCTTGAATTGATGCGTCACAATAAACCACAAAGTCGTCTGTGCCTTCCGGCAAGGAAAGGATAGGTGCGCTACAAAGTCTATCCTTTAGGTGCTGAAATGCCAACTCCTGTGCGTTTCCCCAGCGATAAACAACGCCCTTCTGCGTTAGCGAGGTGAGAGGCTGTGCAATCTTAGAAAAATCCTTTATGAATCTCCGGTAGTATCCTGCCAAACCCAAGAATTGGCGAATTTCCTTTGGCGTACGAGGTGCAGGCCAGTTCTTTATCGAGTCTATCTTGGATGGATCAACATGGATCCCATCCTTGTTCACCACGTGGCCTAGGAAATGGACTTCTCGAAGCCAGAAGTCGCATTTCGAGAACTTTGCATAAAGCTGTTCTGTTCGAAGGAGTTCTAGAATAAGTCGCAGGTGCTGCTCATGTTCCTCCCGACTCTTAGAATAGATCAGGATGTCGTCGATGAAGACTATAACGAACTTGTCCAGGTAAGGCTTGCACACTCGGTTCATCAAGTCCATGAAAACCGCAGGTGCGTTTGTCATCCCAAAAGGCATGACCAAAAACTCATAGTGTCCGTATCGAGTTCTGAAAGCTGTTTTAGAGACGTCCTCTTCCCGGACTCTCAGCTGGTGATAACCCGATCTCAAATCGATCTTCGAATAGTAGCTCGATCCTTGCAACTGGTCGAACAAGTCGTCGATACGCGGTAGAGGGTAACGATTCTTCACCGTCACCTTGTTGAGTTCTCGGTAGTCGATGCACATTCTGAAAGTACCGTCTTTCTTCTTTACAAATAGTACTGGAGCTCCCCAGGGCGACGAGCTAGGACGAATAAAACCCTTATCCAGGAGCTCTTGTAGTTGCGCGGAGAGTTCTTTCAACTCTGATGGAGCTAAACGATAAGGTGCACGAGCGATAGGTGCAGCTCCAGGAGCTAGTTCAATCTGAAACTCGACTTGGCGATGAGGCGGAAGACCAGGTAATTCCTCAGGAAATACCTCTGGATAATCGCGTACAACTGGGAAATCTTCTATCTTCTTCTCTTTCTCCGTGGTGTCAGTAATAAGAGCCAAAATAGCGGTATGGCCCTTTCGCAAGTACTTTTGGGCCTTAAGGAGAGAAATGACGTTCTCAACAGCGCTCCTCTTGTCGCCATGAATCATGAGAGGTTCACCATCGGGACCCGGAATACGGACAACCTTCTCGTTGCAAAGAATCTCTGCTCGGTGTTGGGATAACCAATCCATCCCAATGACAACGTCGAAACTACCCAAGACGATAGGAATGAGGTCGATAGAGAAGGTCTGGTCAGCGAGAATAAGTTTACAACCCTTGACTACGTGTGTGGCTTCTAAACTCTTACCATTTGCTAGCTCTACGGTGTGCTTGTTGTTCAAAGGGGTTGGAATACGCTTAAGCATTCGACTAACTTCTAGTGACACGTAGCTAGTATCGGCACCCGAATCAAATAAAACTGAAACATAAAAGTCGTCGAGAAGGAACTTACCCGCCACAACATTGGGGTCGTTCCTTGCTTCACCTTGGCCGATCACAAACATTCGCCCCCTGGCGCCATTGTTGTTGTTGTTCCCATTGTTACCATTCCCCTGATTGTTGTTATTGTTGTTGTTGTTGTTCTGGTTCCTGTTCAGTTGGGGACAGTCTCTTTTGAAGTGGCCCTCAGCTCCACACTGAAAGCATCCTTTGTTATCACCCTGTTGCTGTTGCTGCTGCTGCTGCTGGCGTTGGTTCTGCTGAGCTTGCTGACGATTCTGATTGGCGGGGTATAAGCTCCTGCAATCCTTTGCAGCATGACCAGGCTTGTTGCACCTATGACAGTTGCCCCTGGTGCATGGTCCGCTGTGGTGCAGGCTGCAGCGATTGCATTTGGGGTGATTTCCTTTGTATCCACCACCAGACGATTGCTGATTAGGGCTCTTGTAGTCATCAGTCTTCCTCTGCTGAGACTGGGACTGACCAGAAGTCGAACCCTTACTTGAAGTTCCATCCCATTTCCGTTTGTTGTCACTAGAGGTACCAGTAGTAGTTGCAGCGCCAATGCGTTTTGGTAACTTGTTCTGCTCCACCGCTTGATCCGTGAGACGGTGAGCCAACTGAACGGTTTGCTGGTAGGTGGCGAGGTTCGCTGAAGTCACATGACTTTGGATTTCCGGCACTAAACCCTGAAGAAACAGTTCGATGCGTTTGATGGGAGGATCCACCATAGTAGGGCACAGAATTGCCAGTTCGTTCGACCTTTTCACATAAGCTTCAATTTCCGACCCCGTCATCTTGAGGTTGAAGAACTCCACCTCGAGTTTGTGAATCTCATCACGACTGCAGTATTCTTCTTTGATCATTTCCTTGAAAGTTTCCCATGGGGTGGCGTTGGCAGCAACCAACCCCAGCATTTGGACCTGAGCATTCCACCACGTGAGGGCTAAACCCTCGAGAGTACCAGTAGCATACTTCACCCTGCGCGCCTCAGGGCATTCGCACATTTCAAAGACAGATTCCAGCTTCTCAAACCAATGTAGGAGACCTACTGCTCCTTCAGTGCCGCTAAAAGTAGTTGGTCGGCAGTCCATGAAAGTCTTAAAAGTGCACACGGGTGGCTGAACATGCTGACCTATCGTAGGTGAAAGAAAAGACAGAGTTTAACACAAAGGTTGGTTTACGAGAGTAGGATCCTAAAGATCCTAGAATGAGTTCGGACTGCAGGATATACCTCCTGCGTGTGCAGCTGCAAGTGCTGCGGCAACTCGTTCGTTGATCAGAGCCGTCAACTGGGCTTGTGTCATGTTAACGCGTCCAGACATGATCTTCATACCAAGAAGAACGTGAGTGAGTGGGGTTCGCGAAAGTGCGATGATAGGATAGAGTAAGCACGCACGTGTTCAAGCAACAGTAGTTATACTAACCAAGCATACCATAAGCGATGTACTATGTAACTAACAAGTAGGCAATATATACACAGATCATATCACCTAGAACGTCGAGCCTTGCATGTGGAGTGAAGCATCGTTGTGGACCGTCGAGCACTGTACAGGTTATAGTCTGGTTTTAACAAAAACGCTTTTCCCTTTTATTAAAACCGAGTTCTCTATAACCAATGGCTCTGATACCAATCTGTCACACCCCCAAAATCCACCTGCGGAGTTCTACCGCTTGGAGGCGTGACTGACCAGGATCCAGCCACCAATCATATTGAACATACGAGTTAAAAGATGTAAAAGTTTAACCAATACAATTGGTGTCCAACAAACACATAGTTAAGTTGCAAGCGGAAGCATAAGTCTTAAAACAAAACATAAGTTTAATTGTTTCATAGTTTAACATGGCACACAGTCGTCCATGTCCCACAACAATCCTCCTCCATGCAAGCTCCAGCTAAGAACCTAAGGACCTGCAAAGCATGTAGTAACGAGTCAACAACTAGTTGAGTGAGTTCACGGTTGGGTGTTCGTTTTAAGTTGTTTCGAAAATGGTTTCCTTTAGCTGGCATCCTGCCGTGGGGGTTACCCCATAGTTAAAAACGTGACTTGTTTATTCCCGGTTACTCTGGCAATCCTGCCGTGGGGGCTACCCCGTGTTAGTTATCTGGCATTTCGGCCGTGGGGGCTACCCCATGTATACACTAGACTCGTTACCATATCGACTGCTGACTGTAGTCATGTTTATGTGCCCTGAAACTGTCAATGTCTATCAGCATTGACGTGCCCCAGATCCATTAGTTCACGCCCGTCCTCTGCGGCACGGTGTGAGGTTTGTCAGACCTAAATAGCGCTATCTAACTAATGACCCGCTCGCCATTGGCCCGGCGATTAAGTCGATATAAAAAGGAGGGACTTCGTGATAGAGTTTTGGTCTAGTACGAGTTATCTGTCCGTGAGGACGAGGAATTACATTCCTGAACCTTTGCTGTCCTACCCAAGAAGGACGAGGAACCCAGTTCCTTAACCCCAATTCCCGACCCCTGGGAATCCCATGCTTTGTAGAGGGTGTGAACTCACCTTGGTTTGCTCGGTAGAAAACACAGAAAAGTCAAACAAGCAACGTTGAGGCTACTCACGTCCTATCATAGTTGTATCATACAATCAGGTTCGTATTCAAGTAGTGCACGTATGGGTTACACGTTTAATCATAGCAGTTCATCAACATTCACGTTTAACAGTAACATGTAAGGTTTGCACATTGGGCCCAAGAGTCCGGCCCAAGCAGATAAGTCCGAAATGAATTGCAAGCCCAAACAGTTATATCCGCGTATTGTCTCGAGTCGCAATTAGGCGTTTGCGACTCGCAACCGGAGTCGCAACCATGGTTTCGGTCCATGTTGTTTTGGTTACGAGTCGCAACCGGACTCGCAACCGTGGTTTCGAGTCACAGGTTGGTGTGCTGATCCGGTGTGGTTTCGAGTCGCAACCAGGTGTTTGCGACTCGCAACTGATGTCGCAACCGGGAGATTTCGACTCGTTGTGCTTGGTTTCGAGTCGCAACTGATGGTTACGAGTGGACAGGAGCTGATTCGGAACAGTGTACTATCCACTAACATTCTGATTTCATGCAGTTTGTACTATCCAACCAAAACCCTTAAACATGTTTCTTGTCTAGCAATTTTACTAAAAATGGATCAAACACATCAGAATTCAAATATTCAACATGTTCATATGATATTCAAGTTGTTCCTCACACATTCATCATGTTCATCATCATTCAAATGAACCTAAGTCTAACCAAAGTCATGAACAGCAATCAAACTCCTGAACATATACATCTAACCCACATATATTCATCCGATTTCATGAGTAATAAACCTTCTAACATAATCAAGCCACTCGGATTTGAGCCTATATGGAACCGATAACATTTACTCACATTCAAGCATACATTATTCATCCAACATAACCAATAAGTCATCATCAACCGAATATAAACACATAATATAGAACATTTATGCATCGATTTCTTGAATACTAACTTAACATCAATGTGTACCATCAAAACATGCTCAACCGATTATCATACATCATTATCAACTCAAAACACAATACACATCCGGTTCACAAACTTCATCAAGCATACACTACACTAGTTAAGTTCTATCATTCATACCATTATTCAACAACAACAAACATCATAAATTCACTAACAACATCATAAACACTAACCAGTTGTGAGGTGGTGAAAGATGAAGCTTTGTTTGGTGTGAACAAGCACAATCCGAGAATCCCCTTGGTGGTCAGTTGGTTGGATCCGAGAAGAAGGAGGAGAAGTATGATGTTGAAGCTTAGGGTTTTGGTGAGAGGAAGTAGGAGAGTGTGTGTGTCCAAGAAAATGGCAAGGATAGCTAGGTGCATAACATATATACTAGCTTCATGTGGTGCACCCTAATGGGTTTCGAAATAGGCTAGGTGTGTATGTGTGGCCCAACCGGCCCATGAGTGGTGTGATGTTTGCTCGAGACCACATGGTCTCGAGTCGGGTCCTTGTTGTTTCGGTTCCTAGACATACTCGCATACATACGATCACGAACATAGCCATATAAGTTCACATAAATAGCACACAATCACATAAGGGTTCATTTGTCATTAATCACATAAGTTATCTAGCCACACGTTTAAGCATACATGAAAGGTTCTAAATTCCGAGTTGTCACAATAAACATCAAAACCTACAACTAACATATTCACATTGCATAAAAATACATGATCAGATGAAGTGTTTATGTTGTTGTTTGATAAGTGTATTAGGATTATCCTACCGAGATTGTAGATGAAATCCTGATACACTAACTTTTTGTTTCAATTTTGGCAGAGTTTCGGTAGGATCAGAGGTTTTTGAAATAGTGAAGTTGAACTGTTATGTTGAAATGAAGAAGAAGACCCCTTTTATACCCTGACCTCGAAAAACGAACTGCCTCGAAGGATGATCTCCTTTCGAAAGATGAAGAAGGTGCTCGAAAGATGAGACTTTGGGTCGAAGGATCCAGATCTGGATCGAAAGATACCAGATATTTGTGGAACCCTCAACAACTTTGAAAGATGATCCTCGAAGGATATCTTTCGACCTGATTCATCCTTCGAAAAGTCTGATCATCTCGAAGGATCCAATTGGTCAAATCTTTCGTTGACCAAATCATCTTTCGAGCATCAAGATTGACTTTCATTGACAATCTGATCTTTCGAGAGCCAATGCTTCCTCGAAGGCTCAGATTTTCACCAACACTTTGGATTTTGGGAATTTGCAATTCAAACCCTTCAAATTCTTAAGAGTTTTCAGAAACGACCGTTTTGAAAAATTGTCCGTTATGAAGTTCTGCAAAGGTTAGTTTTATGAAGTATCTCGGCTTGCCAGGTATCTGAACGAGTACCAACATCGGTTAATCAAAAATAAGATTAAATTGAAAATGTTTTTGGATTTTGATAAAAAAAAGACAACAATTTTAATATCCTTTGAATGTTATCAAACGACATCACCGCTAATGTAGATATGCACCAAACGACAAAACTGTTTAAAAATACAATAAAAGTTAAGCATTAAAGTTAAGCAGGAAATAAATATGTACAAACACAACAATATTTTTGCGAGTTTCTGGCGAAGAGAATCATATCAGTTTGCGGTCTTTTGTCAAAACACATTTCCTTTTAATATTCTTTTACAGAAGTGGATAAGTATTCTACCACAATTACCGATATTGTTATCCACTTAAACTCAGCGATCAAGTGTAATCATAATACATAGAGATACATTTAAGGTATGATTTATACTTACCGACCGGTGTTCATCCACTCACGACACATTCCCGTATCAAGGTATGCACGAGAGTTCATCTTACTGGGGAGTATACCATTTATCATCCGTTTATAACGTATATAAAATGTGAACAAGTCACTTATTTGATTTGAAAACAAGCCCTATGTGATAGAATCACTTATTGATGAGGAACTTGATTTTCATATGCATGAGGGCACAGGAGCAAGTCCGTGAACAGGTCAGTACTTCCGTACAGCAGAGAGACGAACTTGACTCCCGGATGAATGTGATATTTTATCACTTATTTGATTGGACATGTGATTGTTTATCACTTATTGAGGTCGAATGCAATATGTACACGTATGTATAGTATCATGGAAGATCTAGACTTGCGTCCCCGTTATTTATTATTTTTTTTTCTTCGGTAAAAGATACAACCATGATACCCAGATGATAAACAGCATAAACCCCGAATATCTCAGAACCTCGGCAATCTATCAAACGAAATTTCGGTACCAAGACCATATGCCAATGAGCGGTTCCCACGCGGTTTTCAGTTCGTTATGTTTATATCTCCTGCATACTTTAAAATGATCGTGAGTCTACCGGTACATCATTAGTAGAGCTACTTATCTTTTTCTTTTCTTTTGATTTGAAGAAACATGTTTCGACCGACCTCTGATGTAATATCATTTTCTCTTATATTACCAAGAAACTCATTTTTGTTTTTCTATTGTTTTTGTGTTTTTCTGAATTTTCTCCCTCTTAAATGCAGAAAGTAAATAAAGTAAAGACATATTTTTGTATTTTTGCAGTTTTTCAATGTTTTTGTATTTTCCTTGAAACTTTCTCCCCCTAAAATTCAAAAATAAAATAAAGTAAAAACATATTTTTGAAAATTTTATTTTATTTTTTTTATTATTTTTTTTTTAAAGAAAAATATTTACAAAAACGATTTTCCGATGTCGGTTACTCTTGCTTCACCTTTATGCCGTTTACCAAAAGTAAATAATCGAATCTTGATTTATCAAAAGCTTTGGTAAAAAGGTCGGCACGTTGGTGATCGGTATGAATGTGAACCACATCGATAAGTCTCTTTTCAAAGCAATCACGTATGAAGTGATATTTAATATCGATGTGCTTCGTTTTTGAGTGCTGTACAGGATTTCTAGTGATCTGTAAAGCAGCTTCATTATCAACATAAATAGGAGTAGTTAGGAATTCAAAACCGTAGTCCCGCATCTGTTGTTGGATCCATAGAACCTGGGAGCAGCAACTAGACGCAGCAATGTATTCCGCTTCACATGTAGACGTAGCCACACATGTCTGCTTCTTGCATTGCCAAGTGACTAGGCGATTGCCTAAGAACTGACATCCTGCTGTAGTTGATTTGCCATCTTTCTTGCAGCCGCCGAAATCAGAATCACTGAAAGCCTTGAGATCGACGTTATCATCCTTAGGGTACCATAACCCGGTGTCAGGGCAACCCTTCAGATAACGAAATATCCTTTTGACAGCAGCATAGTGAGAGACCTTCGGATTCGCTTGGTATCTGGCTAGAAGGCACGTTGGATACATAATGTCGGGTCTTGATGCGGTGAGATACATTAAAGATCCAATCATAGCACGATAAAGTGAAGAGTCCACAGCTTCCCCTTTTTCATCCGGAGTAATCCCGTGATTCTGCGGAAGAGGAGTAGAAATTGGCTTCGAATCGGACATCTGGAACCGGCTCAAGATGTCTCCGATGTACTTGGTTTGATGGATAAAAATTCCAGATTCGGACTGATTAACTTGCAAACCCAAAAAGAACGTCATTTCACCCATCGCACTCATCTCGAATCGATCTTGCATCACCTTCTCAAATTCCTTGCATAAATTATCATCAGTAGAACCAAAGATAATGTCATCGACGTATACCTGTACCAACAGAAGATCTTCACCTTTTTCTTTGATGAAGAGGGTACAATCGATCAAACCCCGTCTAAACCTGTTGTTCAGCAAGTAGGTAGACAGTGTCTCATACCAGGCTCGAGGTGCTTGATGAAGACCATATAATGCTTTGTTAAGTAGTAAAACTCTGTCAGGATGTAATGGATCTTCAAACCCCGGTGGTTGCTCGACATATACTTCCTCTTCGACTACTCCATGTAGAAATGCACTCTTAACATCCATCTGGTACACCTTGAATTTCTTGAAGGATGCGTAGGCTAGAAAGATTCTAATAGCCTCCAGACGTGCAACAGGAGCATACACTTCATTGTAGTCAATACCTTCTATCTGACTGAAGCCTTGAACAACTAACCTTGCTTTGTTTCGGACAACAATTCCACGGTCGTCCTTCTTGCACTTAAACACCCAACGAGTTCCGATCTTCTTGTAGTTATCGGGCCTATCAACCAATTTCCATACGCCCAACTTCTCGAACTGCAGAAGTTCTTCTTGCATGGCTTCCACCCAGGAATCATCTTTCAATGCCTCCTTCCAAGATCTAGGCTCTTCTTGGCTAACATAGCAGGCGAAAGACCAATCATTTTGTTGTCCCGATTCTCGTATCTCAGCATACAAGCCAGCATTTTCGTTATTTCTGATTTGATTTCTTGTCCTAACACCACTGAGAACATCACCTATAATATTCTGCTGAGGATGAATGTTATGAATTCGGGTTTCAGGAACTAGAGGAATTTCAACATTGGTCCTCAAGTTATTGATATTTAAATTCCCGATATCATTTTGAAGCTGTTGAGTTGTAGAAGATGATGCATTTTCTTCTTGGACAATTGGCGCAGACACTGGATCCGTTGCTTCTGAAGTACCTTGAACCGGACCCCGTGCTTCACCATCATTTGCATCAACATACTCCTCATCTTCCGATGACAAATTGTAGTCGACAGCATCATTAAACACCTCATTTGAAGCGAGATTGTTGACAGAAGAAGATGCTTGTGAGTCAACAATGATTGGGCGAGCTAACTGAGAGCCAGTCGCATTCTCGCTTTCAGACAACATTTGAGCAATTGCATTGTCATCATCAAATGTCGGCAGATTGAATGAGTTGAAAAGACCATCATAATCGAACATCCATGGATCTCCAGAAGGCTTCGGAGGATTAGAATATCTTTGAACTCTTACTTCACCCCACTCTTCAATCCTCTTGGTAGTCAGATTCCATACTCGCAGATTAGGAGTAGCATACCCAAGGAAGTAACCTTCGATAGCTTTGGCACCAAACTTCCCATCAGGCTCAATCATGGTACATGGTGCACCAAAAGGTTCTAGATATTCTAAGTCAGGAGTGTTCTTGTGTAGAAGTTCGAAGCACGTTTTGCCATGTCTTTTCACTGTGAGAACCCTGATTAACGTGTAGCAAGCCGAGGCAACAGCTTCAGTCCAGAATCGAACTGGAAGCTGAGACTCAACCAACATGGTTCTTGCAGTCTCAATTAAGGTTCTGTTCTTTCTTTCAGCGACTCCGTTTTGTTGTGGCGTGTACCGAGAGCTATATTCATGAAGGATTCCTTTTGCAGTGCAAAATTCATCCATAACCCTGTTTTTGAACTCGGTTCCGTTGTCGCTTCGAATTCGCCTCACCTTTAGATTATAAAGATTTTCCAACAAGGTGATCAAATTCTTTAGAATTTCTGGAGTCTCGCTCTTGTGGACCATGAAATCAACCCATGAAAATCTTGAATAGTCATCAGTGACTACCAAGCAGAAAACTTCCCCATGCACACTCTTGTGTTTGACTGGGCCGAAAAGGTCCATATGCAGACGTTCGAGTGGCATGTTTACAGTGTTAACCTTCTTCAATGGATGTGATTTCTTGATCTGCTTCCCTTTTTGACACGGCACACAGACATCTTGAAGTTGAAAATTCTTCACATTGACACCTCTCACCAGATTGTTTTTGACAAGGTGATTCATTTTTCTGAGGTGAATATGACCCATCCGTCTGTGCCAAGAGATCGTCTCCTTTTCAGTGGCTTTTGAAATAAAGCAAGTAACTTGTTTGGACTTGGTTATTGCTTGGCTCATATCGAGGACATACAAATCATTAACTCTTGGTGCTGATAAGAGAATCCATTCTTCGGGAATCTTGAATCCTGGCTTCAGCACATAACAACCGGCATCATCAAAATGCACGGTGAACTTCTTGTCGCAGATCTGAGAAACACTTAGGAGATTGTGATCCAACTGTTGCACATAATTGATTTTGTCGAAACTCACAACTCCATTTGAGATCATTCCCTCGCCGGTGATATACCCTCCTTTGTCTCCAGCAAACGCAACATATCCTCCTCTTATACTACGCACATCGAAAAGAAGACGGTAGTCGCCCGTCATGTGCCTGGAAGCCCCACTATCAACAATCCAAAGACTATTAATAGTTCCTCCTGGAGCCGCCTGCACATGCAATTAACTTATCAGTTTGAGAGGGGGACCCAAGCCTTTGTGGACTTGGGTCGTCCTTGATCATCAAGGAAAGTGATTTCAATCACTTGATGATTAGGAAAAAGAACCTGTGGTGCTCCCCCTGATTGAATTACCTGTTTTTGCTTCCAAGCTGTTTGTCCTTTACCAGTATTTGAATTTATTGTTTTAGCATTTACTGGTTTTACAGTTTCAGATTTTGCTTGTACAGGTTTTTCTTCCTTGACCTCTGATTTTAGGGCCTTTTCAATTACCTTTTGATTCTTTTGCTTTAACTTCTTTTCCCTTTCTTTCAAGACACGTGGGTCTTGTTTCGGGGAAACTGATCGTTTTCGGTAATCGATTTCTTGGGGAGCACTCGTTGTTGACTTCAGCTTTTGCACGTGTGGGCAATATCTTACAATATGCCCAACTGTCCCACATTCAAAACATGTTCTCCGCTCTACAAACTTCGGAGAAACATGTTGATGACCAGACGGAGAACCAGACAATGAACTTTGTGATCTAGACGTGCTTGGGCCTAAATCACATCCGTTGGTGTGTTGGGTGTAATTATTCTGATCATTTCGTTTTAAAATTCTAAACTGTTGTATAAACTCAAGGTTAGATTTATCCTGAAATGTTTCAAGTTTGTCTGAACCCGTGGATCCAACAAAGTTCATTTTCGGTCCTCGCTTCTTAACAGGAGCTCTTTTGTTTTGCACCTTTTGTTGTTGAACCTTAGGTTGCTCAACCCTTGATTGTTGAATTTTAGGTTGTGCAGCCTTAGGTTGAGTAGCCTTAGACTGTTCAACTTTAGG
The DNA here is from genome assembly GCA_030545235.1 of Helianthus tuberosus. Classification (NCBI taxonomy): domain Eukaryota; kingdom Viridiplantae; phylum Streptophyta; class Magnoliopsida; order Asterales; family Asteraceae; genus Helianthus; species Helianthus tuberosus. The sequence continues at coordinate 120,170,962 of CM060409.1, forward strand.
TTGTTGAACCTTTGGTTGTTCAGTCTTAGGCTGCTGAACTTTAGGTGCTTGAACATTCTTGTTCTGAGCCTTCTTTCCCTGTACCTTACCCTTTCCGGAGTTGACTTGTTGTTTTCGCTCAATTGGTAGTTTTTGGTTTCCGTATTGTTTTCTAATTTGTTCACACGGAATTGGATCACATTGAGTGACGGTAACTTTGCCACTTTTGTTCCCCAAAAACTTATCAGTGCATCCTTCAAAAATTTGCTCAATTAAATCTTGATTTACATTTTTAAGTGGAAAATCTTTGTTAGAGTAGATTTTGCTATCTCCTTTGAGCGTGTACAACAAGTTATTCTCTTCACGGCTAGATACAAGGGACTCCATTGCTTTTGACATTTCAGTCTTACTCGGTTTCACTGGTGGATCACACAGGATGTGATTCTCAATTGGAATATCTGTTGTAACCGAGTTAGACTGTTGTTTCACAATTTCTTCAGATTCATCATCCGAAGAATCAGCATCCTCAACAATGGGAGGACTCTGTTCCTTAACGCACGATGAATCTGTCACACTCTCAGATTCTGATTGACCCGAGGATGATGCACCAGTTGTGAACCCGAGGCCTGCTGCAAAGTCATCTAGATCGAGTGGCACAGTAGGTTCAAAACGGGGTATATCCTCGTCATCAGGCAATTTGGAGTAATTGTGATTCATTGGGGGAGGACATGATTTGAATCCAATACATGTTTTATCCCCCTTTTTCTTTCTCTTTTGAACGTCAATGATGTGATCCAATACAAAGCGGGAATTGGAATAACTTTCAAGTTTCTGCTTAATTGTTTCACATTCACATCGAGCTGTTGCCAACTCTACCATTTGCTTTTCAATTGTGTCAATAAGATTATTGTTAGCATGTTGTTTTCGCAAAACAGCCTTTTGTAATTCTGAAACATCATGTTTTAATGACGCAATTGTTGCTTTAAATTCCTTTTCATTTCTGGTTAAAAATAAGTTAGCTTCAGTTGCTTTAGAAAGATCTACAATCAATTCTTGATTGTGTTTGTATGTGATTTCAAACTGACTTTCCTTTTCAGCATATTTAACATTTAAGCTATCACAATTTTCACAACTAACTACAGTGGGTTCATCGACACATACCTGACTTGATGAACTGTCGACATTAGCCATAAAGGCTGAATGGAAAGAAAAAGATCCATCTTCAGAGAAGAACTGAGCAAGCTTCTCGGAAGTTCCAGCAGATTTCTGGCAAAGAATAGATCTCCTCTTGCATAATGCTTCAGCTTCAGCCAAAAGCTCATCAACTTCCAAATCTAAAGCATCACTTGATAAATCACCAGCATCAAGTGATTCCCCATCCATGCTCCCACTATAACCCGAACTATCTTCATCTTCTGAAGATTCACCAGCAGACACGGGTTCTACGACCTTCTCAATCACTTTAGCATAACATGCTGTTCCACCACTTCCTCCTTCTCCAAGCTGAAGGTTCCAATTGCAGATTTCATCAGCTTGAACAACCAATCCTCTGTGGGGATTAGTGTTTGTGGATCCAGATGCATTTCCTCCAACGGGAACTATTGATCTGTCAGAATTGTTGTTCGGTTGCTGTTGTGGCTGTCCTTGATTCCTGAAGGGATTCTGATTTCCTTGCTTAGGTGGCTTCTGACACTCCCGCTTGAAGTGACCCTTTTCACCACAATTGAAGCAAGTGACAGTATTCTTATCAAAACCATACTTGGTGTTGTTGTTGCTATTCAAGTTGGTTCTCCCCGTCCTTTCCATAAACTCCTTTGCTCTTCGAATTGCACTAGCAAGAGCCCATTTGATATCCATCATTTCAAACTCTTCTCTATCCACTTGCTGGTAATCTTCATTGGTAAGATTGATATTCCCAATCTGACCTGCGACCAATCCACAATAAGCACTAACCAAGGTGTTCAACATCTCCATATGCTCCTTGGCTATTTCGACACTGACTTTGGAGAAGTTGGAAGTGTCTAATCTGACTGTGTTCGGATTGGAAGTGGCTTGAAAGTTTGAAGAGCTTCCATAAAACCCTTGCTGTTGCGGTTGTTGCTGCTGTGCTCTGCTTGGATCTAAGAAAGGCGGTGGTGTGAATTGCTGAGCTGTCGGTTGCACATTCTGTTGTAGAGAAGAAGAATCTGGTCTTGAGTACATCATCGTGTATGCTGAAGGATCAAACTGATTTGTTGTGGAAGGCCCGGTGTTTGAGATGAAAGCTGTTTGAAGCTTCGCATGTTGAGAGGCTGGTTTTTCTCCACTGATACCTCCTGCAATCCCATAGTACATCTCTGGATTTTGAGGAGTTAGTGTTCTTTTTGCCTTAAGCTTTTCTTCTACATCCTTGTTTTCCAATCTTTGAATTAACTCATAAACGGTGATTGTGTCTAGAACACCATTTTCTTTGAGAATTTCAAGATAACTGCTCCACTTTGCTGGTAAACTATCAGCGAATCTCTTCACCATTTCTTGTGGAGTGGCAGTGACTCTGAAAGCAAACATCTCGCTCAACAAGTGATGGAACCTTGTAGATAAATCTGCCAAAGTCTCATTCTCCATACACGTGAATCCTTCAAACTCTTTCTTCAGTAATTCTTGCTTGATCTTTCTAGATTGAGCATTTCCTTCACATCGTAACGTGAGCATATCCCACAAGCTTTTAGTAGTCGTGCAGTAAACAAACTGGTGGTAAATGTCTTTGTGAAGAGCTTGTGTGAGAATCATGAATGCCTTCTTTTCTAACTCAAATTTCTTCTTATCATCATCAGACATAGTGCTGTAAGTTTCTGGATTAGATCCTGCAACTTCCAAATCATTGTCAAATGCGGTGAAGAAGCACATCCATAGATCTTGACCTTGCCCCTGAACATAAGTTCTCAGCCTTTCTTTCCACCATCCCCAATCATTGATGTGATTTAGCTTTGGCGGTTTTGTGCTTGTACCAGTTTCACTGTCGTTCTGCATCATAGCTTGAATGCTGTTGCTTTGATTTGTGACCAATGCCCATTGATTTGCAGTTATCATTGCAGCTTGAGGTGGGGCAATAGCCTGCATCCATGCAGTTTTGTTGAAATCTGACGTAGATTGCGTAGCTGATGATTGCGTAGCTGATGATTGTGGAGTCAAAGTTGTTTGAGTCCACGCAGTTGGATCCCACTGACCGTTTGTTCCCATTTTGTAAAGAAAATTAATATATTAAGTGAAAATTGATTTAAAATTTGAAAAACAAGTTTTCCCCTTTTAAAATATAATTTTCACAAACTATGTTAAAATCTCGAAAGATAACAACCAGTCGAAGGATCCTTGATCGAAAGACCTGAAAAACACAAACTTGTTAAACTTAAACAGACTAGAATCGAAGGAACAGAACTTGTTCGAAGGATCAACAGTGTTCGAAAGATCACTGTTGAGTTTCGAACAATGATTTCGAAAGACTCTCCAATCGAAGGATCCTTGTCTTTCAAATAAGACCTGTAGATCGACAGATATATCCTTCGAAAAGATTCCTTGGATCGAAAGATAAGTCACAGACTTCGAAGGATGTTCGAAAGATGATTATCTATCGAACCTCCTTTGATCGAAAGATGATCTTTCGACTTCGAAGGATATCCTTCGATCTGCACTGACACAGTTGACAAAAGTTGACAGGTTGGTGAAAAGGTGATTGGTTGGTAAAAACTTTCGGCAGAAGGTATGTTCAGACCATACTTTCTGCCAACCCAGATTTGACTAATAAAATATTGCCTAAAAAGAAGATTCTTATCCAGAAACCGGTCACCGGAGTAAGCCGGAATTTGGCCGGAAATTACCAAACTTCTTAAAAACAAGTTTTTAAGTTACCCAACCCGTTCTTTAACACACCCGGTTAGTTTAGAACACGTTTTTACGTCAAGAACTGTGAGAAAAACACTAAAAACAGATGTTAAACCATGTGAGTTTTTGTCCAAACACTCCAAAGTCTTGTATAAACTCGGTTTTTAACAAGGAAAAGAGCCACGGCTCTGATACCACTTGTAGGTCCCTCGGAGGTTGAGGTTAAACCTTATCCTTGTTATGTTTAACACACTAGCAAGTGCGGAATCCAAGCTAGAATGCAAACCGGTAGTTTATATGAGAACACAAGCTACAAAGAGAAAGGTAGACACACAAGATATCAAAGTTTTCTCTTGTATTTCAGTGGACACGGTTACAGCCCTTGACCAAACTGAAAATACGCTCTCTACAAGACTAAGTTCACTCACACACTGAAGTGAACACATTACATCAGTATATATATCCATCACAGGTCGTCTGGTCGAAGGATCAGATAGACTGATCGAAAGATCATCTATCGAGATAAAACCTATCGAAGGATCCACATATACCTCGAAGGATGATATCCTTCGAGGTCCATCTATATCCATCGAAGGTTATCCTTCGAGCTCATCGAAGGATATAAACAATCCTTCGATGACTCATCCTTCGACACACATGACTTATAAACTTGTTCTAACTGTTTGACCAAGTCAAACCAGGAGGATGGTTGACTGGTCAAACTTACATTAAGCACACATATTAACACACCTAAGACGTAAACAAGACTAACAAAAGACATCGTTTTATATCATAACAAAATACAGACAAAGTACAGATACAAGTGCACCAACAATGATGATGAAGAAAATGTCACATCAATTGAATCAGGAAGTTTCACTTCATTTCTTCCTCAAGATTAACCAACCCAGATTGTTTTTTCGAATAATTTTCAAGAACTGGTGGTGGAACTTGATGAAACCCAACCCCAGTTCCATCACAGTATACATCTTCGCCTGCTTTGTCTTTCCCGATGGGTTTGGGAATAATGTGTTGCAAAACAAAGCTTGCAGAGCTGTAACTGTTCAATTTCAAATTGATCCGTTCATTCTCAATCTTGGCTTCTTCAAACTGAAGTTTCAATTTAGCAATCTCATCCAATTGTTTGTTTATTAATTCTTCTTTGATTCTCAAAACACATTGCAATTGGCAATTTTCTTTATAAGTTTTACCATTTCGATCATCATTATCTTTAATTGTGCTTTTAAGCTTTTCAAATTTTTCAGTGATCTGACGATTTTCAAGAACTAACCTTTCATTTTCTTTCCTAACCTTTTCCTGATCAATTTTATCAGTTTCAATTTTGTTAGTTAATTCTTTTAATCGTTCAGTTGAAGCTTTCACCATTTTGTCACGATCAAGAATTTGATCCTCAACACTTCTGACTTTAGCAGTCAGATCCTCAATCTTCTTACCTTTGAAATAAGTGTTTGTACTACAAACCTTGCACTCTTTGATGCAATTTTTGCAGTCAACATCACCAATGACCTTCTTACCTGACTCAGTCGTTGACGCGTTTGAACTGACTTGCCTTTTAGACTCAGAAACGGATTTAGAATCTACCTCAAGTGCATTAGCAGTCAGCACCTTGTCAGCCATCTTTCCCATGTTTTCAGCATTCAACTCATGTGTCGTGTCAATGATCCCAGTGTCAATCTTCTTTGACTTCTCTTTCTCTTCTTTCTCCTTCTTTTCTTTCTCTTCATCTTCACCGCTTCCCCACCATTTCTTCTGCCAATAATCATCTTCAATTTTATACTCTTGGATTATGGTTTCCAAATCAAGAGTTTTATGATCAACAGCAATATTTCCATAGGGGTCAAGATAACATTCCCTGTCTGGATCCCATCTATTTGCTCTTTTTGCCTCAGAAAAGAGACAAGAAATTCTGATCATTTTGTTTATAGCTAACTGCTTTCTGTAATTATACTTCTGTTCTTCAGTTCTGTCATCTTTGTAAGGAACAGGTTCAGATTTTGCCATGAATGCATATCCAACCGCATCCTCCTCAGGTAACAACTCGCTCCAGTCGTAACCTTCATTGTCGTGAATCACCGCAAGAGCTCTAGATTTTTCTTTGTTATCCTCAAGCTGCTTCATCCTTGGCGGTTTTGATTTATTCTGATGATAAATCGCCTTCTTGTAGTAATCTTCTCTGAACGGGTTTTCAGATTCATCAGCATACGCGTTTCTGCATTCACGCTTAAAGTGACCTTTCTGTTTGCACTTGAAGCATGTCACCTTAGACTTATCAAAGCCCAACTTGGTAGATGGTCCACCAATTGACTTTCTTCCGGTTATCTCCATGAAACGCTGTGCTCGACGAACTACACTGGCCATGCACCACCTTATGTCGATTAATTCCATCTCCTCAGGATCTATCTGATCATAGTCTTCTTTTGTCAGGTTGGTGTTGCCTATCTTCCTTGCTACAAGACTTTCATAAGATTCTAGCACAGATGCTAGGAAAACCATATGTTGTTTGGCAGACTCCTCGCTGAAGTTCTGAGCGTTCTTTAAGTCTACAGCGATGTTGCATTGAAATAAGTTCTTTGCATCAGTCTGGTTTGAATTTGATGAAGACCCACTGTGATATCCACTGCTTTGACTTTCTTTGCTCGTTTTGGAAACATTCTCAGTAGAAAATGTTGTCTTGGGAGATGTACTCTTTGGCATCATGTTCTTTGGATAATACAAATCCAAATTCTGCTGATAAGACGAATGATTGACTTTGTGTGTCTTCTTTAACTCCAATTCATGACTCTCTAATCTCTCAATCAGCAAGTCAACTGTTAAGTCTTCTGGAGGCTTGATAGTATTCTTTAACATCAACGCATAATATTGCCAATCCATCTCATCTGGTAATGCATCAAACAATTTGTCGACTAGCTCTTCTCGAGAATAGAAAATATCATGTCTCGCCAGTTCCAGTTTCAGATGCCCAAACCTCTCTATCATTTTACAAACTAATTCATTCTTTAAACACCCAAACAAATCAAACTCTTTTCTAAGTAGTTTCTTTTTGTTTTTCACAATTTCTTCGCTTCCTATACATTTGTTTTTCAATTTGTTCCAGAGATCTGTAGCACTAGAGTATTCGATCAAAGATATTATATCTTCTCTGACGGACTGAAACAGCAACGCAATACATTTTTGCTCAGCAACAAACAAATCTATCTCCTCATTTGTTGTTAAGGTTTCACCCTTTTTGTTTCCATTTTGATATCCAATTTTTAGACTCTTCCAGCTAGGAAAAGCAAAGGCCATCAACCAATCTTCAAATTTCTTTGCCCACCGACTGTAATCTTCTATAGCCATCAACTTCGGGGGTTTGTTGTAGGTTCCGAAAGCACTTTCAACCTCCAATGTATCCGATAGCTTTTTCTTTGGATTCTACGTGTTGTCATTGGTGTTACTCGAAGATGTATCATTTCCACCGTCTCCAGCAAACGCATACATGTCATAAAATGGATTGAAATCATCCATCTTGTACGTACCTGAAAAAATCAGCAATCACTTAGAAAATTTTAAGTTTTGAAAAATAACAAGTTCAAACGAGATCACTTGAAGCGAAATAGCTTCAAGTAGAAACAACAACTTTCAAGCGAACTCAAGTGATACAAGTTCAAACGAACTCAACTAATGCAAGTTCAAGCGAACTAAGTTCAAGCGAACTCAACTCAAGCGAACACAGATTTTCAAACGAACTAGAATATTATATCAGTTCGCTTGAAAATACACAAATATTTCAAGCGATCAGGTTCGTTCAAGCGGACTCCAATTCAAGCGAACTAGCTGATTATTATCAAGCGAACAAAGTTTAAATACACGTTTCAAGCGAACTAAACAAGTTATTTCAAGCGAACAACCCTATGACGTCATCTTTTTACGAACAAATTCAAATGGTCAATCGATTTTAATCAGTTTTAAGCCGTGTTTTAGTCCAAAACTTTCAAGGATTAGTTAACTATGTATTTCGCTTGATATGTGTCAGTTTCAGGCCATTTCAACCGTGAATTATGTCCGAATCAGAAAAAGAATGAGAAGAAGTAAGTAGAAATGAGAAAATCCAGTAGAATCAAGCTGCTATGGTATGAACTCCTCATCCTGAGCTCTGATACCACTTGTAGGACCGATTGCGTGACCCTAAACATCAGTAAAAGTAGTTCATCTCAGTTTACAGAGGCGGAATCAAAGTAAACTAAGTCAAAAACAGCTCGGATCCTTTTAACTTCTTTCTATTACTGATTGTGAAACTTTACACGTGTTCTGAATGCATTTTGACAGAGTTTCGACACCCACACTAAGATCACTGTCCGTTTCAAATGACAAACACATCACCTATTTATAGTGTTGACCTGTTCGCTTGAGATGACACCTTGTTGCTTCAAGCGAACACACCTAAATGTGTTTCAAGGGAACAAGCATGATAGTTGGCTTCAAGCGAACTAGACCTTGTGGAGTTCGCTTGAATGTGACACATGCAATTTGAAGCGAACTACCAATCATAACCTATACAAAACCCTAATTCAACCTATCTAAACTTAAGACTTGATTAAAACATAGTCAACAGACATTCAGTGCACCAACAGATCTGAGCCGGAAACATAAGAAATTCCGTCGTATCTGGTATAAAAGTGTGACATTTCCTTAGATTTTGTTTAAAAACTGTGAAAATCCGTTAGGTCTGAGGCCGATGATGCTCCACAATAGATTGTACAAACAACTGAGTGGAAAACACTTTCAAGAGGCCCAAAAACAGTTGGTTTTCATGAAATAGTTGAAGTGTTCGTGTGATTTTGATGGAGAATATTGTGTAGAAGTGATAATTGATGAAAGTTGTACAAGAATCGGGAAGAATACTTACGATTTGCCTTGAATATCGCTTAAAATGACGGAGAGTGCGTGTGGTCGGATGATAGAGGGTGAAAGGTGAGAATGAGAGCAGAAAGGGACTATTTATAGCTGATGTTGGCAGCTAAGGTGGTGTAAGTGCGCAACGGATCGGATGGTTATCCGATCGGATGTCCATTCGGACAGCCGAGACCCGTTTGCTAGTTTTCCCACTTTGGTTCATTTTGCGAGTTAGATTAAGCGTTGCGTTGCGTATTACTGTGAGTAATCATTACAATGGTATAATTATAAAATTAACACAAAAGTTTCCAAGTTTCAAGTCTGCGTATAAGCTAGTTTCCGTTCAATAAGTATCAAGTATCAAAGTATCAAAGTCTCTCGTTCAATAAAGAATCCAAGTTTCTCATTCAACCAAGTATCAAAGTTTCTAGTTCATTAAGTATCAATGTTTAACAAGCGTCAAGTTTCAAGAATCAAGTTTCAAATATCACAAGAGTCAGGTATCACAAGAGTCAAGTATCAAGAGTCAAGATTCATGCATAAAGTATCACAACAGCATCATAGAGTAAAAGTTTCATATAGTTGAGACTCAAATAAGTATCATTAGGTAATACAGGGATGAGACTTGCCAAAAGATAAAAGTTTCGAAACGCAGGGCGTTACAGTCTCCCCTCCTTTAGGAGATTTCGTCCCCTAAATCTAAGAGGAAGACTGCTCGAAGAGCTGTGGATACTTGGTCTTCATCTCACTCTCGAGTTCCCAAGTGAATTCGGTGCCACGCTTTCCTTCCCATCTCACCTTAACTATGGAAATTTTGCTGCGCCTCAACCGCTTGGTACCTCGGTCCATGATTTCGACCGGTTTCTCCACAAAATGAAGAGTCTCGTTTATTTGTAAGTTTTCGACGGGAACCTGAAGTCCCTCATCAGCTAAGCACTTCTGAAGATTAGATACGTGGAATGTTGGATGTACATTGCTAAGCTCTTGTGGCAATTCAAGTCGGTAAGCCACCTTGCCAATCATTTCGAGTATCTTGAAAGGGCCCACATAGTGAGGGGCAAGCTTCCCCTTTATACCAAAACGTATAACTCCATTCCAAGGAGATACTTTGAGCAGAACGTGATCTCCAATATTGAATCCTAGAGGCTTACGCCTTTTGTCAGCATAGCTCTTTTGTCTGCTCCTAGCCTTGATCAAGTTATCGCGGATTTGAAGAATCTTATCCGTCATCTCTTGAATGATTTCAGGGCCAGTAAGTTGCTTGTCACCAATCTCATGCCAACTGAGAGGAGATCGGCACTTGCGACCGTATAAAGCTTCGAAAGGAGCCATCTGAATACTGGAATGATAGTTGTTGTTGTACGAGAACTCGATCAATGGTAAATGTACATCCCAATTGCCACCAAAGTCGATGACACAAGAACGGATCATATCCTCTAGGGTTTGAATAGTACGTTCAGTCTGTCCATCCGTTTGAGGATGAAAGGCTGTATTAAGATTCAAGTGAGAACCCATAGCGGATTGAAAAGTTTGCCAAAGACGTGAAGTAAAACGACCATCTCGGTCAGAGATAATGTCAATGGGTATACCATGACGACATATGATTTCATCAGTGTAGATTCGAGCAAGTTTCTCCACTTTGAAATCTTCATGAATAGGCAGAAAGTGGGACGATTTGGTCAAACGGTCAATGATTACCCATTTACTATCATGACCAGCAGGTGTACGAGGTAGTTTAGTTATAAAGTCGATAGCGATGCTATCCCATTTCCAAATAGGGATTTTGGGTTGTTCAAGAAGACCTGAAGGACGTTGATGTTCGGCTTTAACCTTAGAGCAAGTAAGACACTTCGAGACGTACGCGACGATATCCTTTTTCATACCAGGCCACCAATAAGTCATACGCAAGTCATGGTACATCTTATCAGCACCAGGATGAATAGAGTATCAGTATTTGTGGGCCTCATTCATAATGAGTTCACGAAGGTTGTCGCGATCTGGCACCCAGATGCGATTGAGATAGTATTGAAGTCCATTAGACTTTGTTTCAAGTTGGTCAACAGAAGCACCTCGTATTTCAACGTTTAGACTACTTTCGTTGACAGACGAGTATTGTGCTTCATGAATACAGGCATGGAGATTGCTAGTGATCTGAGAACAGCGGATGCTACTAACATGAGTCTTACGACTAAGAGCGTCGGCCACGACATTTGCCTTGCCAGGATGGTAGCGAATCTCGCAGTCGTAGTCGTTAAGCAACTCTACCCATTATCGCTGATGCATATTCAGCTCCTTCTAGTTAAAGATGTACTCCAGGCTCTTATGGTCAGTGAAAACCACAGACTTAGTACCATATAGGTAGTGTCGCCAAATCTTTAACGCAAAAACAACTGCGCCAAGCTTCAAATCGTGGGTAGTATAGTTTTTCTCATGTATTTTGAGCTGTCGAGAGGCATAAGCGATGACCTTGTCCCGTTGCATGAGCACACAACCTAGGCCACGGTTCGAGGCATCACAATACACCACAAATCGTCATTCCCATCAGGGAGAGTAAGCACATGGGCATTACAAGCAGATTCTTAAGGGTTTGAAAGGATTCCTCTTGCTCGGGACCCCAAGCAAAAGGTTTCTCTTTCTGAGTTAACGAAGTGAGAGGAACGACAATCTTTGAAAAGTTTGAGATGAATTGGCGGTAATAACCCGCCAATCCCAAGAAGGAACGAATCTCAGATGCAGATTTAGGTGTACTCCAGTTCTTCACAGCTTCGATTTTAGAAGGGTCAACATGAATTCCTTGTTTGCTAACAACGTGCCCGAGGAATTGTACTTCATTAATCCAAAATTCGCACCGTACAAGCATTCACCACGTAAAAGTTCTAACATGAGGCGTAGATGGCGTCCATGATCAGCTTGAGTTTTTGAATAAATAAGAATATCATCAATAAAGACTATCACAAAACGATCCAAATAAGGCTTACAAACACGTTTCATAAGGTCCATGAACACGGGGGGTGTGTTGGTCAAACCAAAAGGCATAACCACGAACTCGTAGTGCCCATAACGAGTGTGAAAAGCTGTTTTCGGGATATCTTCTTCGAGAACACGGAGCTGATGATAGCCTGATCGAAGGCCGATTTTAGAGAACAGCTTGCACCTTGTAGTTGGTCAATAGATCATCGATGTGAGGGAGAGGATAACGATTCTTAATGGTGAGTTTAATAAGTTCATGGTAGTCGATACACATACGGAACGGACCATCTTTCTTCTTGACGACTAACACGGGAGCACCCCAAGGTGAGGAACTTGGACGTATAAAGCCTTTGTTGAGTAGTTCTTGCAGTTGACTAGATAATTCTTGCATCTCAGAGGGTGCAAGTCGGTAAGGAGCTTTGGCAATAGGAGTCGAACCAGATATGAGATCAATACGAAAATCAACAGATCGAGGAGGAGGAAGACCAGGAAGATCTTCAGGAAAGACATCGGGGAAATCACACACTACTGGAACATCACTTACGCTCTTTCCCTTGCCATTTTGTTCCATTATGTGGGCCAAGAAGGCAAAGTACTGTTTACGTAGGCACTTATGTCACACCCCCAAAATCCACCTGCGGAGTATCACCACTTGGAGGCGTGACTGACCAGGATCAAGCCACCAATCATATTGAACAAGCAAGTAAATAATTATAAAAGTCCAACCAATACAATTGGTGTCCAAAACAAACATAGTTTTAGTTGCAAGCGGAAGCATAATGATAAAATGCAAAACCAAATATAAGTTCAAATGTTTCAAAGTTTAACATGGCACACAACTGTCCATGTCCCACAACGACCCTTCCTTGTGCAAGCTCCAGCTAAGTACCTATTGACCTGCAAAGCATGTAGTAACGAGTCAACAACAAGTTGAGTGAGTTCACGGTTGGGTGTTCGTTTTAGGTTGTTCCAAAAACAGTTTCCTTTAACTGGCATCCTGCCGTGGGGGTTACCCCATAGTTGAAAAACGTGATTTGTTTGACCCATTAACTCTGGCAATCCAGCCGTGGGGGCTACCCCATGATAGTTATCTGGCATTTCGGCCGTGGGGGCTACCCCATGTATCCACTAGACTCGTTACCATATCGACTACTGACTAAAGTCATGTTTAAGTGCCCTGAACTGTCAATGTCTATCATCATTGACGTGCCCAGATCCATTAGTTCACGCCCGTCCTCTGCGGCACGGTGTGAGGCTTGTCAGACCTAAATAGCGCTATCTAACTAATGACCCGCTCGCCATTGGCCCGGCGATTAAGTCGATATAAAAAGGAGGGACTTCGTGATAGAGTTTTGGTCTAGTAAAAGTTATCTGTCCATGAGGACGAGGAATTACATTCCTAAACCAGTACTGTCCTACCCAAGAAAGGACGAGGAATCCATGTTCCTTAACCCCATTCCCAACCCCTGGGAATCCCATGCTTTGTAGAGTGTGAACTCACCTTGGTTTGCTCGGCAGATACACAGAAGGGTCAAGTATAGCAGCTAGTGGTCAACCACGTCCTAACATGGTTACCATACAAGTCAGGTTTTGGTTTCAAGTAGTGCACTTAAGTGACACATAAGCTAGCAGATAAAGGACACACACTGATCATGGCAACCACACAATGCACGTTAACACATTAGCAGTCAATTACATAACACCTGGTACTTGTACGATCCAACGGTAAAGCCCAATAACAGGCGGCCCAACATGTTGTGCGGTCGGCACAGCCTTGTGCGACCCACATCATGTTGTGCGATTCAGATAAACACTCGGCCCGAATAGTCAAAGGCCCAAACATGAAATACACGGCCCAATCCAATAACATGTAACAGTCTTGTGCGATCCGGATGAGTTTGTACAATCCGGATGGCTTGTGTGAATCAACCGACTTGTGCGATCAAGACAAACCCAGCCCAATATGTATACCCGGCCCAACATAACAACTTGTGCGACTTGCCTTTGGGCTTTGAGGCCCATCAGTTATCCATTAACATAACTTGTGCGATTAGTTTTAAACATCCGGATTTCATGCAATTAGTTTTATTGTTTCCTTTTGTGAAATTATCAATCAACACTACAAACAGTTTCCAACCAAACGATAATCGATCAAAACAACATCTTCCAACCAATAATTCCATAATTCATTCCACCCATTACTAACTCAAACAATATATAAGTAATCTGTTAGAATGTTCGGTCCAATTAAAAAGGCCCAAATCATGTATATCATGTTCATAACAGTGACCCAAATTCATTTACATCATGATATCAAATAACAATCAGATCATACATTCATCAATACATCACTAACAATACTATAATAATGTTTCCTCTATTTGATTTAATCATTGCTCTACACATGACTTCTGACAATTGCATGCAACTATGAAGGATCCTTATCTTATTAACTCAATTATCGAGACATCACACATGCATTTATATAGGTTATTTAGTCAACATGAATAAATAGGCAATAATTAGGTATAATCCATCAAAAGTAAACATAGCAAACATTACACGAAAATCTAGTTATGTATCAGCTATCATTCGGCTTTACGATTATTCTTACAACATCACATAAATCATGAATAGACACAACACAAAATCAATCATTAAAAGCAACAAACGGATTAACAATAAAACTCACTAACCGAATGGAAGTGTACAGATTGAAGTGGTCACAGGGTTTCGATGAGAAGGGCTCCACCGCCGTAATGATTAGATGAGCGTAGGGTTTGCAAGGAGAGGAGAGAAATTTAGGGTTTTGTGGTTATGACAAATACTATCTTAATGAGAGGGGGTTTTCACAAACCAAGTGTATATTCGCTGGATGTGAGCCGAGCCCGATTCTTGTGTTTCGTTTGGGCCGAGTACTAGCCCAAGATAACATTCAGAATGTTGTGCGACTCGGAGGTGTATTGTGCAATCGGTTATTCATTGTGCGATTCACATATGTTACACGTATATACATAACACACTATAATCTCATAACACTTATCACATAATAAAACATAACATTAAACATAACATACCATTTAATCATCAAATTCACATAGTCACATAATGTTCACATACGTTACATAAGTTCAAAACGTGCTACCCTAAGCACAACGATAGGTTCTGAAATACGAGTTGTCACATTATCCCCAAGTTGAAAGAAATTTCGTCCCGAAATTTAGCACGTACTCATTGAGGAAGCTAGTTAAGTTGCATGGTTTTCCTGGTTTTCCTGGGGTGTCACATCCTCCCCCCGTTGATCTGGAATTTCGTCCCGAAATTCCGTAGCTTCAGCCTCAGTAATGGTTGTACTTTTTGCGAATAGTTGGGAATATTTTGTTTCATTTGATCTTCGCGCTCCCAGGTAAACTCTGGGCCGCGACGTGAGTTCCAACGAACTCGAACGAGAGGTATTCTAGTACACTTGAGGACCTTAACATCCCGGTCCGTGATTTCAACTGGTTCCTCGACGAATCGTAACTGTTCGTCGATGGTGAGCTCCTTCAAAGGAACTATGTGGGTCTCATCCGACAGACACTTCTTCAGATTCGACACGTGGAAAACATTGCGAACTGCACTGAGTTCTGTTGGTAAGTTCAGTTTGTAGGCCACCTTGCCTATTTTCTCAATGACTTCGAAAGGTCCAACGTATCGTGGGTTAAGTTTGCCCCGTTTCCCAAAATGAACCACACCCTTCCAGGGTGAAACTTTGAGTAGTACCCGCTCCCCAACCTGGAGCTCTAATGGTTTTCTGCCCCTATCGGCGTAGCCTTTCTGACGGTCGCGAGCTGCCGCCATCCGTTGTCGTATCTGAGCAATTCGCTCTGTAGTGTCTACCACAAGTTCTGGACCAGTAATCTGACTATCCCCCACCTCTGCCCAACAAAGAGGTGACCGGCATTTACGCCCGTACAATGCCTCAAACGGAGCAGCTTTAATGCTGGTGTGGTAGCTGTTATTGTACGAAAATTCCACAGGTGGCAGATGCTTTTTCCCAGCCGTTGCCAAAGTCAATCACGCATGCCCTAAGCATGTCTTCGAGGGTCTGGATGGTGCGTTCAGACTGCCCATCCGTTTGCGGGTGATAAGTTGTGCTCATATCTAAACGTGAGCCAAAGGACCTGTGCATTGCTTGCCACAGTTCTGAAGTAAAACGTGCATCTCGATCCGAGATAATAGAGGTGGGCACTCCGTGCCTCGAGACAACTTCCTTAAGATATACGTCTGCTAGTGTGGAGAACTTATCCGTTTCCTCGTTAGCCAAGAAGTGAGCAGACTTTGTGAGTCGATCCACGATCACCCAAATAGTATCGTTACCACGTTGAGATCTAGGCAGGCCAGTAACAAAATCCATGGAAATTTGCTCCCATTTCCATTGTGGTATCTCTGGTTGTTGAAGTGGGCCCGAAGGTTTCTGGTATTCTGCCTTGACTCTAGCACAAGTCAAGCACTTGCTAACGTATGTTGCTATGTGGGCCTTCATGCTAGGCCACCAATATGTAGTTTTGATATCGTGGTACATCTTATCCGAACCAGGATGTACAGAGTAGCGAGGCTTGTGTGCCTCATCCATCACATGCTCTCGTAGGTTGCCATAAAGTGGGACCCAAATGCGTCCTGTTACGTAGTAAGCACCGTCTTCCTTTTGTTCTAATCGTTGCCTTGAGCCGCGTAGGGCTTCAGCCCTGATGTTTTCTGGTTTCAATGCTTCTACCTGAGTATCTCGTATCTGAGAAGGAAGACTAGACTGTATAATGAGTTGTAAAGCACGTACGCGCTTGGGCGCAGTGTCCTTTCGACTGAGGGCGTCAGCCACCACATTGGCTTTGCCTGGGTGATACCTGATCGAGCATTCGTAGTCATTCAGTAGTTCGATCCATCGTCGCTGTCGCATATTGAGTTCTTTCTGTTTGAAAATATGCTCGAGGCTCCTGTGATCAGTGTAGATAGCACACTTGGTACCGTACAGGTAATGTCGCCATATCTTAAGCGCAAAAACAACCGCTCCCAGCTCTAGATCGTGTGTAGTGTAGTTCTTTTCATGAACCTTGAGTTGGCGTGAGGCGTAGGCTATAACTTTATCCCGCTGCATCAATACACAACCAAGACCCTGTATGGATGCGTCGCAGTAAACCACAAAGTCGTCTGTGCCCTCTGGCAATGAAAGGTTAGGTGCGCTACAAAGTCTATCCTTTAAGTGTTGAAATGCTGATTCCTGTGTAGTACCCCATTGATAAGTAACGCCCTTCTGCGTTAGTGAGGTGAGAGGTTGTGCAATCTTGGAAAATCCTTAATGAACCTCCTGTAGTAACCTGCCAAGCCCAAGAATTGGCGAATTTCCGTTGGTGTACGAGGTGCAGGCCAGTTCTTAATCGAGTCTACCTTGGATGGATCAACATGGATCCCATCCTTGTTTACCACATGGCCTAGGAAATGGACTTCACGAAGCCAGAAGTCACACTTGGAAAACTTAGCATAAAGCTGTTCTGTTCGAAGGAGTTCCAAAATGAGTCGTAGATGGTGCTCGTGTTCCTCCTGACTCTTCGAATAGATCAGGATGTCGTCGATGAATACAATAACGAACTTGTCTAGGTACGGCTTGCACACTCGATTCATCAAGTCCATGAAGACCGCAGGTGCGTTTGTCAGCCCAAAAGGCATGACCAGAAACTCGTAATGGCCGTAGCGTGTTCTGAATGCTGTTTTGGAGACGTCCTCGTCCCGGACTCTCAGTTGATGGTAGCCTGACCTCAGATCAATCTTTGAATAGTAGCTCGACCCTTGCAGCTGGTCGAACAAGTCGTTAATGCGTGGAAGAGGATAGCGATTCTTTACGGTCACCTTGTTTAGTTCGCGGTAGTCGATGCACATTCTGAAGGTACCGTCTTTCTTCTTTACAAATAATACTGGAGCTCCCCAGGGCGAAGAGCTAGGACGAATGAAACCCTTATCCAAGAGTTCTTGCAATTGCTTAGACAGTTCTTCCAGTTCGGTTGGAGCTAAGCGATAAGGTGCTCGAGCTATGGGTGTCGCTCCAGGAGCTTGTCACCATGAATTACCAAAGGTTCTTAACCAGCACAAGGAATGCAGACGATCTCTTCGTTGCAAAGAGTCCCTGCTCGATGTTGAGGTGGCCAATCCATACCAATAACGATGTCGAAACCATTACAACATGGGGTCATTCCTAGCATCATCTTGACCAATCACGAACACTCGACCCCTGGCACCATTACCGTCGTTATTACCCCCGTTGTTGCCTCTATTATTGTTCCCGTTTCCTTGGTTGTGGTTCTGATTCTGGTTCTGGTTCAACTGTGGACAGTGTCTCTTGAAGTGACCTTCAACACCACACTGATAGCATCCCTTGTTACCCTGCTGTTGCTGCTGATTCTGTGAAGCTTGTGGCTGCTGTTGTCGGTTCTTATTTGGAGGACGTGAGCTTCTACAATCTTTGTTGCACGATCCGCTGTGGTGCAATTTACATCAATTGCACTTAGGGTGGTTTCCCCAGTATCCACCCTGACTTCGATTACCAAAAGACTGCTGCCTGGGGCTCCTGTACTCATCCGTTTTTCGCTGCTGTGACTGAGACTGAACCGAAGTGGAACCCTTTGCTCGAATTTCCATCCCACTTGCGTTTGTTGTCACTGGGAGCATCCGAAGTAGTTGTAGCAGCATTAATACGTTTCGGCAGTTTATTCTGTCCTACCGCCTGATCTGAGAGACGTTGAGCCAGACGAGTAATATCCTGGATGGTTGAAAGGTTGGCCGATGTCACATGACTTTGAATCTCTGGTACTAAGCCTTTGAGGTACAGTTCAATGCGCTTGATGGGAGGATCCACCATTGTTGGACATAACACTGTCAGTTCGTTGGATCGTTTCGTGTACGCTTCTATCTCTGACCTTGTCATCTTCAGGTTTAAGAACTCCACTTCCAGCTGGTGGATGTCATATCGACTACGGTATTCACGTTTGGATCAGTTCCTTAAGAATCATTCCATGGGGTGGCATTAGCAGCCGCCAACCCCAACATCTGAACTTGCGCGTTCCACCAAGTTAGCGCAGTGCGTTCGAGAGTACCAGTGGCGTACTTCACCCTATGAGCCTCAGGGCATTCACACGTCTCTAAGACAGACTCGAGCTTTTCAAACCAATGGAGGAGTCCATGATCGTCTTGAATATGCATGCAGGTGGCTGAGCGTCCATGATCGTCTTGAATATGCATGCAGGTGGCTGAGCGTCCTTTAGTGCCAATGAAAGTATTAGGACGACAGTCCATGATCGTCTTGAATATGCATGCAGGTGGCTGAGCGTTCTGACCTTGTTGCGCGAGAAAGAAGTGACAAGGTTAAGCGCGAGAGTTGGGTCATGAGCGTAGGATCTATCATCCTAGGTTAGGTTCGGAATAGCAGGTTATACCTCCTGCCTGGGCGGCTGTGAGTGCTGCCGTAACTTGTTCGTTGATAAGAGCCGTCAGCTGGCTTGAGTTAGGTTCACAAGTTCCCTCATGATCTCACATCGAAGGAAACACAAATAGGAAAGGTGTCGCGAATGTGTGTAAGTGTGGAGTGACAGTAGGGAGCAAGCACAAATGTGTTTTCAAACTATAGTTGCTACGTTCATCTAAGCATACCATGAGCAAAGTTCTATGCAATCTAGCAAGTAGGCAATATAAAACGTAAACCATATCACCTAGAATGTCGAGCCTTGCACGTGGAGTGAAGCGTCGTTGTGGATAGTAGAGCACTGTACAGGTTATAGTCTGGTTTTAACAAAAATCATTTTCCCTTATTAAAACCAAGTTCTCTATAACCAATGGCTCTGATACCAATCTGTCACACCCCCAAAATCCACCTGCGGAGTATCACCACTTGGAGGCGTGACTGACCAGGATCAAGCCACCAATGATATTGAACAAGCAAGTAAATAATTATAAAAGTCCAACCAATACAATTGGTGTCCAAAACAAACATAGTTTTAGTTGCAAGCGGAAGCATAATGATAAAATCCAAAACCAAATATAAGTTCAAATGTTTCAAAGTTTAACATGGCACACAACTGTCCATGTCCCACAACGACCCTTCCTTGTGCAAGCTCCAGCTAAGTACCTATTGACCTGCAAAGCATCTAGTAACGAGTCAACAACAAGTTGAGTGAGTTCACGGTTGGGTGTTCGTTTTAGGTTGTTCCAAAAACAGTTTCCTTTAACTGGCATCCTGCCGTGGGGGTTACCCCATAGTTGAAAAACGTGATTTGTTTGACCCATTAACTCTGGCAATCCAGCCGTGGGGGCTACCCCATGATAGTTATCTGGCATTTCGGCCGTGGGGGCTACCCCATGTATCCACTAGACTCGTTACCATATCGACTACTGACTAAAGTCATGTTTAAGTGCCCTGAACTGTCAATGTCTATCATCATTGACGTGCCCAGATCCATTAGTTCACGCCCGTCCTCTGCGGCACGGTGTGAGGCTTGTCAGACCTAAATAGCGCTATCTAACTAATGACCCGCTTGCCATTGGCCCGGCGATTAAGTCGATATAAAAAGGAGGGACTTCGTGATAGAGTTTTGGTCTAGTAAAAGTTATCTGTCCGCGAGGACGAGGAATTACATTCCTAAACCAGTACTGTCCTACCCAAGAAAGGACGAGGAATCCATGTTCCTTAACCCCATTCCCAACCCCTGGGAATCCCATGCTTTGTAGAGTGTGAACTCACCTTGGTTTGCTCGGCAGATACACAGAAGGGTCAAGTATAGCAGCTAGTGGTCAACCACGTCCTAACATGGTTACCATACAAGTCAGGTTTTGGTTTCTAGTAGTGCACGTAAGTGACACATAAGCTAGCAGATAAAGGACACACACTGATCATGGCAACCACACAATGCACGTTAACACATTAGCAGTCAATTACATAACACCTGGTACTTGTACGATCCAACGGTAAAGCCCAATAACAGGCGGCCCAACATGTTGTGCGGTCGGCACAGCCTTGTGCGACCCACATCATGTTGTGCGATTCAGATAAACACTCGGCCCGAATAGTCAAAGGCCCAAACATGAAATACACGGCCCAATACAATAACATGTAACAGTCTTGTGCGACCCGGATGAGTTTGTACAATCCGGATGGCTTGTGTGAATCAACCGACTTGTGCGATCAAGACAAACCCAGCCCAATATGTATACCCGGCCCAACATAACAACTTGTGCGACTTGCCTTTGGGCTTTGAGGCCCATCAGTTATCCATTAACATAACTTGTGCGATTAGTTTTAAACATCCGGATTTCATGCAATTAGTTTTATTGTTTCCTTTTGTGAAATTATCAATCAACACTACAAACAGTTTCCAACCAAACGATAATCGATCAAAACAACATCTTCCAACCAATAATTCCATAATTCATTCCACCCATTACTAACTCAAACAATATATAAGTAATCTGTTAGAATGTTCGGTCCAATTAAAAAGGCCCAAATCATGTATATCATGTTCATAACAGTGACCCAAATTCATTTACATCATGATATCAAATAACAATCAGATCATACATTCATTAATACATCACTAACAATACTATAATAATGTTTCCTCTATTTGATTTAATCATTGCTCCACACATGACTTCTGACAATTGCATGCAACTATGAAGGATCCTTATCTTATTAACTCAATTATCGAGACATCACACATGCATTTATATAGGTTATTTAGTCAACATGAATAAATAGGAAATAATTAGGTATAATCCGTCAAAAGTAAACATAGCAAACATTACACGAAAATCTAGTTATGTATCAGCTATCATTCGGCTTTACGATTATTCTTACAATATCACATAAATCATGAATAGACACAACACAAAATCAATCATTAAAAGCAACAAACGGATTAACAATAAAACTCACTAACCGAATGCAAGTGTACAGATTGAAGTGGTCACAGGGTTTCGATGAGAAGGGCTCCACCGCCGTAATGATTAGATGAGCGTAGGGTTTGCAAGGAGAGGAGAGAAATTTAGGGTTTTGTGGTTATGACAAATACTATCTTAATGAGAGGGGGTTTTCACAAACCAAGTGTATATTCGCTGGATGTGAGCCGAGCCCGATTCTTGTGTTTCGTTTGGGCCGAGGACTAGCCCAAGATAACATTCAGAATGTTGTGCGACTCGGAGGTGTATTGTGTAATCGATTATTCATTGTGCGATTCACATATGTTACACGTATATACATTACACACTATAATCTCATAACACTTAACACATAATAAAACATAACATTAAACATAACATACCATTTAATCATCAAATTCACAGTCACATAATGTTCACATACGTTACATAAGTTCAAAACGTGCTACCCTAAGCACAACGATAGGTTCTGAAATACGATTTGTCACAACTTATTCGCCTGAGTGTATGACATCAACTTCAGTCCTCTAGAAGGTCGGTCTCCATAGACGTGCAAAGTATCACCGGATGGAAGAGGTAAACGAACATACTTCTCATGACAAGCGATTTCAGCATGGTTCTTGCGCAACCAATCCATGTCGATTATGATATCGAAGCTACCCAATTGCATGGGTATGAGGTCAATAGTGAAAACGTGATCGTTAAGGGTCAGGGAACAATCACGGGGGATAGAATCAACTAGGATAGACTTACCATCGGCAATCTCAACAGAGAACGACTTAGGTAGTTTAGAGCGTGCACAGTTTAACAAAGATTCAAATTCTACGGACACAAAGCTTCTGTCGCCACCAATATCAAATAGTATCAAAGCGTAAAGATTATTAACAAGGAACGTACCATTAACGACGTCATTGTCGTTACGAGCCCGGTTTGCGTTGATTGAACGCTCGTCCTCGAGCGGCTTGATGTTGCTCCTGGTTCAACTAAGGGCACTGGGGACGATGATGAGTAGTGTCTCCACACTTGTAGCAGGCTTTCACATTGTTTGCTGGTTTGGGATTCTACTGAGCTGGTTGAGCTGGGGGGGGGGGGGGCTTGTTGCACCTGATTGGCTTGACGGCAGTAAGGAGTTGTGTGACCATAGCGATTGCAGTTGGTACACAAATGACAAGCAGAGTTGGCAGGGTGATGAAAGTTGCAAGTGGCACACTTGGGATGAACCCCTGTGTACGACTTCTTGATGTTTTCCGGAGCAGGAGGGTTAGCAGCAGCAGGCACAATAGCATTTCCAACAGGGTTTGCATTTGCAGCAGGGACAATTACATTACAGCCAGAACCTTGAGACTTTCGTTTCTTGTTCTTGCTGCCACTTGGCTACTGGGTAATCTGGTTAGCAGGTTTAGATGGAGCAGAGTTTCCAGACTGTTTATCACGGACACGGTTGTTGTTCAAACTTGCTGCCAGATGGTAAACTTCTTCAATAGAGCTGAGTTGAGCTGCTTCAATGGCGTCACGCATAGCTGGAGGTAACCCATGAATGTACTTGGTGATCATGTCACACCCTGACTTTTGCGAAAGCGTGATTATGTGTGACTTGCTTAATATCAATGCATTCAACCATAACAAACATCTGTATGATAGAAACTAAAGATGTCCATCCATTAAGTAAGTTTTAGAACATAACAACAACCATTGTCTTGAAAATCCAAACACATACTTCGAATCCAAATACAAACCATGCAAATTGTTTTAGAGTTCCACAAGGACTCGACAAGAGACATCAAATAAAACCAGGCTTTGAAAGATGTGTCTTGTCCAGGATAAGACACACTATCCAAACCCTATGACACCAGATGACATCTTTTATTCTCAATATAAGTTGAAACATCCAAACGCCCGCCAGATCCACACTTAATTCCCTAAAATACATGTAGTTTGAAAAACATCAACAAAAGTTAAGCGAGTTCATGTGTTTGTTTGTGTGCGCGAATAAACCTTTGAAATCAGGGAAAGTATGTATGTATGTTTGTAAATCCTGGTATGAAAGAAACAAGGAAAACATATCATTAATGGTTTGCAAGGCCATTAATATATGTGACGTGATGCAGGAAGGCTCAAACCTAGCAGACTTTGCACCGGGCTTCCGGCTGTAAGACATAGTCATCCCATGGGCCAAACCCTGGTCCAACATGGGCGGGGCTCGCTACACCCAAATAGATCTATCACTCATGTCCCTCGGTCCTACAACGAGGATTAATGGTCTTAAGCGTTATACCCACCACTCACATGATCTAGCGGTACCCTTCCTTAGCTAACCATACCCAATAATAACGTTTATAAATAGTTTGTAACATGTACTTCACCCCTGAAGTTATAAAACTGAAAACAGTTAAGAGAAAAGGGGGACATGAACTCACAGTCTTGCGTTCTTCGTAATCACCGTAACTCAAAGCTTCGCCTGGCGTACACGACTACCTACAACGTACTAAGGTCTATTAGACGAGCGGGTCGTGCCTTGACTTAGTATGGATTAGTGTCTTTGAGTTACGTTTCTTGCTGTCTTCAATATTATTCCAAGTTATATAATTATTTGTTAAAATAATAAATATTTTAACTTAAATTATATATTTATTAAATTTTGGAATAATTGTTAAAATAATATATTTTAACTTGATACTTTTTAAGTAGTTATACATGTATATCCTTCCCAAGGATGGGTGTACTTGCATTCGTATTCTTATACTTGTATATTTTTGCCATGAATTGGTGTCGTATTCCAGAGTGTAATTATACGTACGAAAATACGTATTTCTTGTAATTGTTAAGTATTCTTATACTTAATTTTTCCGGAATAATATCTCTAGTAAAAATACATTAATATATATTTCCAAAATATATATTTTAAGAAGTATTACTTAGAAAAATTATTTATAATTTTTCCCTTGGCAAAAATATTTATAAATTTCATATAAGTTCCAAAAATAATATATTTCAAGTCTAACTTGGAAAATATATATAAACTTCTTTTTCTCCAAAAATAATATATTTCACATTTATTTGAGAAAATATATATTTCTTCCAAAGATAATATACCTTCTAATAATTCCAAGAAAACATATATATTTTTATTCACCAAAAATAATATATTTTCTTCTTTTGTCAAAAATATGATATAAATTTGTGATAATTGTAAAAATCATATTTTCATTCACTTGGTGTCCAAAATATTATTTACCAAAATATACTCATGAATAATATTTCCGGAATATTTTGTAAGTTATATTCCTTTGTTCGGTTTCACCAATATTTTAGGTATTCTTTGTATATTTGTTCCTTGGAATTTTGGTAATATTTTGAATTGAAATTTCTTGATATTTTTGATGAGTTATATTATTTCAAGTCCTAAAATAATATAACCAATACACATAATATACAATTAATCACACACATGATGACATCTAAATATATATTTTCCTAAATACATATTTAGTCACTTTTATTTATAAAAACCAACCTTCAATATTTGTAATTTTTGAACAAAAATCTATGGCAAACTTTATGTGAAAATCCATTGTTTAAAATACACTTGTAAATATTTGTTTAGAAATATTTTTCTAAGTATTTATTTTTTAGAAAAATTTTGCCAAAGTTTCCCCTAAAAATGGAGGTTTACATGCCTTCATGGCATATCATTTTCTTTTGTAAATCAACAAAATCAATCAACAATAAATAATAAATAATCTTTACTTACCAATCTTGCCAAAAACACCATAAATAACCACTTCATGAACTTGATTATTTATAAAAATTTGTAGAAACTTACTAGTGTATTTAGTAAGTCTTGTTACCCTTTAAAGTGTGGTTGATTCTTTAAAAACATCATTTTAAAGGATTTAGATCTTTACAACTTATAATCACATTTTCTAAAAATGTTTCTTCTTGGATTTCTCTTGTTACATAAGTGTTTCTACACTTGTTTAATCACCAAAAATGAGGTTTGTTAATTTAAGAACCAAGATTAAGTAAATCTTGTATTTTTAACTTGGTTTCTTGAAAAATCATTCTTAAAATCTTAGATTTACAAGACTTACAACTCACTTTAATCATCATTTTACAAGAAAACATTATATCCTTTCAAGTTCATGTCTTTCAAGAGGATGATCTATGAATCTTTAACACTTTCATCCTCTCATCTTGCTGGATTATGTTTTTAATCATGATCTAGCAAGATCATATGATGATCTACATCATTTACACAAGTAAACAACAATCAACACATAAACAACATGATTTCTTCATGATTTAAGCTTATGTTCAAGTTTCATTCTCTTGATTCTTAGTGTTCTTCAAGTTAATCATCATGTATCATTCATTAACCACTTATATGAAATGTAAAACGGAAAGATTAGTGTTCTTACCACTAGCTCAAGGCTAGGGATGATCAAGAGAAGAAAATAGGTGGATAAGAGCAAATAGAGAAGGTCCTTCAACTTCTACAAGCTTCTAGCTTCCTTATGCACCTTCAAACACCTTTGTGTATACTTGGAATGGATGAGGAATGAGTGATGATGGTGGTGGTATTGTTATTGGGTTTCGGCCGAGAACAAAGAAAGGAAGAAGAAGAAAGATAAAAGTGTTGTGTAGAATGAGAATTGTAGGTTATGATCTTATGGACTTCCTTTATAATCTTCCAACATTCAAACATCTAATGGTTAACATGTTCTTAAAGTGCCAACATAATCCATTAAAATAACCAAATGAAATCAAGGTGGAGCCCTCTTGTAACCGTGTAGTTAGGGGGGGGGGGGTCTTGGTTAGTTTGTAAACATTAGTTAGATCATAAGGTTAAAAATCAAGTGTTTAGTTTGGTTGATATTTATATACTGTGTTATGATGTTCGGGGACCAAAACTAGCTTGGTAATGTTAAAACAGTGCTTCCAGTGTAAATTTGGTGTTTCGGGTAGTGTCCGGTTGTTCTGTTGGTTACCGGTCGTTAAGGTGCTAAAATATGCAGTTTAGTGTGCTTTATGTACCTTTTTGTGACAGTTTTGATTCCTGACACTTAGGAAAGCATTCAGGACCATTTAACCACATTTCTGCATAATATTAGAGTGTTAAAATGCTGAATTTGCTGATTTACTCCAGAATTCTACAGTTTGTGTGAGTTTTAGGCACTTTCCGGCACTTAAATCATCTCTAGGAAGGCAATTTTGTTATCCTTACTTTCCTACACACTATACTAGTGTCATACTTGGTTTCTGGCCCATTCTGTGTCTCAACACATTGTCTGTCTATGTACTGAACTCCGTCAGTATTTTTCTAATTTGTCTGATAACTGTGCTAACTGTGTTTTGTGCATCATTTGAATCACTAAAGTTCTCATGCAATAATGATATGACATTAAGCAATAATCAGAAAGCAATTCAAACCATTAATTGAAGTGCAGCACAGTCATTAAGCACTAATCATGGTTTAATAGTTGTACGGATACCTGGAATTTTGACAGTTGTCACATTCTCCCCCTGTTAAGAAAATTTCGTCCCGAAATTTTAAGCCTTACTACCAGCAGCAGGGGTGTTGGGGAATAAATGCGGGTATTTAGCTTTCATGCGGTCTTCACGCTCCCAAGTAAACTCTGGGTCGTGACGCGCGTTCCATCGAACCTTGACGAGTTTAATACTGCTCCTCCGAGTCTTGTTAACCTTCCAATCAGTAACCTCAACAGGTTCTTAGGTAAAGTGGAGTGTGTCGTCAATGTGAACTTCATTAGCAGGTGTTGGACCGTTGTACGACCTCTAAAAGTCAGTTAAGGCGTTCATCTTTGAATACAAAGGCGGAATCAATGTATACAAAGTCATAACAGCTTTGTTCCTCTTAATTTTTCTTCTATTAATGTCTTCTGAGTCTTTACAATGATTTTCTGACAAAAGTTCAGCAGCACCTTGACTCACATACACTGACAACTGATCACGCTTCAAATGATCTAACCACCTATATATAGAGTACATGATTTCGCTTGAGACTTGTTGAAGCGAAATCATGTGTTGTTGATTTCGCTTCAAGCATAAACATACCCTCTCAAGCGAAATCTTGTGTTTAACACATAAAAACCCTAACTTAAACCCTATTGTGTGATCATTCAAACAATCCTAGACACAAGACTTGATAATGACATAATCAACAGACATTTAGTGCACCAACAGACTCCCCCTTGGATGTTGATGAAGTCTTTGGCTTCAAGTCTTTGTCTTTAACAATCTTCAAAAATTGTAAAAACTCTCATCAATCTTTATCTTTAATCTTTAAACTTTAAACTTCAATCTTCCCTTTGACTGTTGATCCAGACTCCCCCTTTCACAGACTCCCCCTCTCGATATGCTAGAATCTGAGAAATCTGGTTCAAGCTTTAACATTTAGCTTCCGTTGGAAATTATGAAGTCCAATCCTGTTACTCAACCAACAAACATAACCATTCTATTTTTTCAACAATAAAACACAAACTCAATCAATTTTAACAATCCACTCAAGTATTCAAGTTCAAGTTAATGACCCTGATTACTCAATTAATCTACCAAGTCCAAATTAATGACCTTGGTTGATCTTTTGACGAATCAATACTGATTTTAAAACAACGTTTTCAAACATTTTCTGAAAATAACAAGTATCAATTTAATGAACTTGTTTTTGTCATTTCAAACAATTCAAACTTCTTCAAAGTAAGCTCTCTTCATTCTTCAGTCCAGAATTTCCTGCATCTGCTTCAAACAACTGAGAATCCAACAATCAACTCTCCACTA
This sequence comes from Helianthus tuberosus, assembly GCA_030545235.1. NCBI lineage: Eukaryota > Viridiplantae > Streptophyta > Magnoliopsida > Asterales > Asteraceae > Helianthus > Helianthus tuberosus. Next base: position 120,199,417 of record CM060409.1, read on the forward strand.
TGGTTTGTCTAAAATAAAGCAGAAATAAAATCTTTTTGGATTTTATCAAAGTGTTCTAAACTAAGAAATGAAATACAGAAAACTTAAATTGCAGAAAGTAAACAAAGTAATACTATTTACAAACAAATTTTTGGTGAGCGTGTCAGGGAATCATATCAGCTTATCAGACAAATCACAAGTACCGTTAAGCTATATTACATACTCAGACTTAAACAATTTACCTCGATTGTCGATATACTGATCCATCTTAAATTCTCATACAAATTTCAACTTACTCAGGATACGATTTAGATGAATTAAGAACTTAGCTCATTCATGTGTCCCACCTCTTGAATATACTCCCGTATCCAGAATCCCAATAATCAGTCTTACAGGTGAGAATACTACAATGATATCTGTATATAATTTAGGTATGCGAGGGCCGAGGGATCTCAGATCGATACTTCCGTATACGCAGAGAGATATCAGCTTCGACTTTTCAGTGTGTCCCCTTTAGAGGATCTTTTTGCTTACAACAGCAGCATATATCAATTTTATTGTTTCAGCATGCTGAGGGTTTAATGCTGTGTTTCAAGCATTGCAGCAAGTATTAGCCAGGGACTAGGTCAGAACCACCGTTCAGCAGAAGTCCCGGAATAATACCCCAGACATCATAGAGTATAAAGACCTAGTATATCAGATTAAGAGACCTTTCAAACGAGATTTCAGGGGTTACCTATATATCCAAGTAGTGTTCCCCACGAATTCACAAGTTTGAATTTTAGGTTTATATCCCGAATAAATCTACTAAATGTATGAAAACCTATCGACACATCATCAGTAAGATTGTTTAGCTCTTTTATACTTTTCAAATCTTTAGCATACTGTGATCGTCTAGCTGATGTACTATCATTTTCCCTATATACACAAGCTCTTTTTCATTTTATCATGTTTTTGTATTTTTGCATTTTTTACTGTTTTTGTATTTTCAGAAAATAAACTATGTACAAACATCTACTCCCCCTAAATACCAAAACAAGTAAAAATTCGACAAACCATTGCAGATTGTTTCTCGTCTTCATCCGCAACAGTACTCTCATCAACGCCAATTATGCCATCCGACACCGACAGAAGCTTCATACCATTCAGTTTTAACAAATATTTAAACCGATTTTTATCAAAAGCTTTGGTATGTAAATCAGCTTTCTGTTCGTCAGTGTGGATTTTCTCAATTCGTATCAACTTTTTCTCAAAGCAATCACGAATAAAGTGATGACGAATTTCTATGTGTTTAGTTTTAGCGTGATGTACTGGATTTTTAGTTATATTTATAGCGGCCTCATTATCAACAAACAGAGGTGTGTTAAGAAACTGCAAACCGTAGTCGCGCATCTGTTGCTGTATCCACAAGATCTGAGAGCAGCAACTGCTAGCAGAAACATACTCCGATTCACAAGTAGATAACGCCACAGACGTTTGTTTCTTACACTGCCAGGTAACCAATCTAGGACCAAAAAACTGGCATCCTGCAGTTATTGATTTTGAATTGACTTTGCAGCATCCGAAATCCGAATCGGAATACCCTTCGAGCGAAAAATCACCTTTCCTAGGATACCACAACCCCAATGAAGGAGTTCCTTTCAGGTAGCGCAATATCCTCTTCACAATAATCATATGCGATGCTCTCGGGTTAGACTGAAATCTTGCTGCGAGGCACGTTGGGTACATTATATCAGGACGTGAAGCAGTTAGGTACATTAGAGAACCTATCATGGATCGGTAAAACGTTTCATCAGCCCTGTCTCCGGTGAGATCTGGGTGAATCCCATGATTTGTTGCAAGTGGGGTAGCAGCTGCAGTAGAACCTGACATCCCAAATTTCTCTAGAATATCATGAACGTACTTTGACTGATGAATGAAAATTCCCTCAGGAAGTTGTTCAACTTGTAAACCCAGAAAGAATTTCATTTCCCCCATTGATGACATTTCAAACTTCTGCTTCATCACTGATTCAAAATCTTTGCATAGATTTTCATTTGTCGACCCAAAGATTATATCGTCCACATAAATCTGAACTATCAGAAGATGACCATCAACGACTTTAGTGAAGAGAGTTGCATCCACTTTTCCACGAATGAACTTGTTGGCTAGTAGGTGTTGAGACAAAGTCTCGTACCAGGCTCTCGGGGCCTGATGTAAACCATACAGCGCTTTGTCCAATAAGTAGACCTTGTTTTTGTGGATTGGATCGGTAAAGCCCGGTGGCTGACCGACATAAACCTCCTCTTTAACCTTCCCATAAAGAAACGCCGATTTAACATCCAACTGATAAACTTTGAAGTTCTTCCAAGACGCAAATGCTAGGAAAATTCTGATCGCCTCTAGTCGTGCTACAGGAGCATAGACTTCAGTAAAATCAATTCCCTCCTGTTGACTAAATCCCTGAACAACGAGTCGAGCTTTGTTCCTTACGACAACTCCTCTATCGTCTCTCTTACACTTAAACACCCACTTAGTGTTAATTTTCCTATGACCATCCGGCAAATCAACTAACTTCCACACTCCCAATTTCTCAAATTGACTAAGTTCCTCCTGCATAGCATTGACCCAAGAGTCTTCAGTAAGCGCCTCTTTGTAAGTTCTTGGTTCAACCTGCGAGATAAAACAACTTAATGAGAATTCAGTTTGCAAAGGAGCAACTTTTGTATAAAAACATGTAAGCCCTTTATCAATCTGATTTCGAGTGCGAACGCCTTTCTGCAAATCTCCTATGATCAACTCCTCTGGATGATATGAAAAAGTTCGCGGCATCACTTCACTTGGAACCTCTACATTTCCCTCCAGATTAGTAACATTCTGCTCTGCATCTTGTTCACCAACTTGGTTTGTTTGACTTGAAATCTGAATTTGCTCCCCCTCAGAATCTGAATCACCATGATCAAATACTGGCATGTTTTCAGCTTCTAGATTATCATTCTGAACCGACTGATTATCCTGAGCAACTTCATTCTGTTGGACATCATCATGTTCACCAGCATTACTTGGACCTGCTTCATCATCATTTGAAGTTTCCCGTGGTCTTCTTGAATACTCAGCTGGGAACCTTAACTGCGACTCATATTCACGCAAAATATCCAACTCATCAAAGAAATCTTCATCATCCTCTGATTCTTCTCTCATGTCAAACGAATCCCAAAGTTTGTCATAATGATAACGCCATGAATCACCAGGATTCTGCGGCGGCATAGTATAACCTTGACATTCAACATTTGCAGCTTCAATAATCCGCTTTTCACTTGGAACGAAGACACGTCGCAATGGATTTGAATAACCAACAAATATACCCTCAATGCACTTCGGACCAAACTTCCCAAAAGGTTCTATAACCGTACAAGGTGACCCGAACGGTTCTAGATACTTCAAATTCGGTTTGCGATTATTGATTAGCTCAAAGCATGTTTTGTTGAACTTCTTGACAGTAAGAACTCTGTTGAGCGTATAGCATGCGGCGGAAACAGCTTCAGCCCAAAAATTTATTGGTAACTTTGAATCTGCGAGCATAGTTCTAGCCGTCTCGATTAGTGTCCGGTTTTTGCGTTCTGCAACTCCATTCTGCTGCGGAGTGTACGGAGCACTAAACTCATGCAAAATACCTCTTTCGTCACAAAATTCTTCCATCTTGCTGTTTTTGAATTCAGTACCATTATCACTTCGAATTCTCTTAATACGTCTTTGGTACAAATTCTCAATCTTTCTAAACAGACCCATCAAACTGTCAAATGTTTCATCTTTCGTCTTCAAGAAAGATACCCACGAAAATCTGGAATAATCATCAGTAACGACCAAACAATAGTAATCTCCTGTAATACTTTTGACATTCACCGGACCAAATAAATCCATGTGAAGTCTCTCCAGAGGTCTTGAAACTGAATTGACTTGCTTTGTAGGGTGTGACTTTTTCTTCTGCTTGCCTTTGACACAGCTAATACACTCCCCTTCCAGATGAAAACCTTTGATATTAACACCCAATACCAAATCATTGTGCACCAAGTGATTCATCTTCCTTAAGTAAATATGCCCCATCTTTCGGTGCCACAATCTAGATTCTTTCTCAGTTGCTCTAGACACGAAACAATGTGCTTGACCAGTAGTTGTAGTTGCTACAGACATATCTAACACATATAAATCATTCACTCTAGGTGCCCTCATAATAATCCATTCTTCAGGGATAACAAAACCAGGTTTCAGAATCAAACATTCTTTATCAGTGAAGTGAGTAGTATACTGATTATCACAAATCTGCGAGATACTAAGCAGATTGTTCTCTAGCTCAGTGATGTAGTTAACTCTCTCAAACGTCACAATTCCATTGGATAACGTTCCTTCACCAACAATTCTACCACCTTCATGACCAGCAAATCCCACATAACCACCATTAATGTTTCTTACATCATACAGCAATGCAGTTTTTCCTGTCATATGTCGAGATGCACCACTATCCATAATCCATCTGGATATCAGTTGTGGAAGATCCTGCACAAAACAAACTACGACTTAAACATCTTCAAAAAAATGCCGATTCATGCTTCGCGATCCAGGAAGCTCCGGCAATTCAAACTGCTTATTCGAACATGGTATCCACCCAGGCCTCATCAGCCTTAGGTGTAACCTTGACTCTAGCAATTTGAATTTTGAAATTTTCAGCCTTCAAAGGTGGAAAATTTGCATCATAATCAACCGGAATTGATTCATCAGCCTTTTTCACTTCAGAAGTTGAAATTTTCATTTCAGTTTTTGGTTTCCAAACTTGTTGAGATAATGCAACCCTCTTGTAAAATTTGTCATTTTTAGTTACCACTTTCTTTTGAGTAAACCTTTTGTTTTGAAACCTTCTTTGCTGATAACTCTTACCACCCTGATAACCACCCGACCAATTGTTTCGATTGTTATTATAAAACCTTGGTGGAACAACAGGCTTTTTATAGTAAGCTTTATCTTTCTCAAAATTCATTTGCCTTTTTATTTGTTTCAAACTGTTCACTTCCGACAACTCAACTTCAACCAATTTGAAAACATTTGTCAACTTTTTCACATTAACATTCTTAATGGGAAACTCAGAATCCGAATACAACTTATCAGATCCAGCCATCTTGTACATCACAAGACCCGGTTCATCACTTAAGTTGTTTTTGGACTTTGGTTTCTGAATGTATTTGTCAAAGAAACACCCATCCTCCTCAGAAGTGTCACCATCTGGTTTAAGCACTTTGTCTACCACACTTTTCACCACATCACTTTGGACACCCTCGTCATTGGAAGATGTGAACGTGACATCAATGTTTTCAGGAAGTTTAACTTCACTTTCTTCCTCAATTTCCACCAAACTAGACTGCTTTTTCGTGTAGTTGTCTAAAATTGGTGGTGGAACTTTATGAAAACCTACACCCGTTCCATCAGAAAACACATCCTCTCCATCTTTGTTTTTCCCTATAGGTTTAGGAACAATATGCTGCAAAACAAAGCTTGCTGATTTATAGCTGTTAAGCTTCAACTGGATTCGTTCATTCTCAATTTCAGCTTCTTGAACTTTAAGTTTCAGTTTAGCAATTTGATCCAGTTGTTCATTAATCGATTCTTCTTTTAATCTCAAAACAGCTCTTAGATGTTCATTTTCTTTAAATGTTTTGCCATTACGATCATCACTATCTTTGACAACATTTTTCAATTTCTCAAGCTTTTCAGAAATTTGACGGTTTTCAAGAATTAACTTTTCATTTTCAGATTTCATTTTCTCACGATCAGTTTTATCATTTTCAATTTGAGCCGTTAATTCTTTGATCCGTTCAGTTGAAACTCTTACACTTTTGTCACGATCGAGAATCTGATTTTCAACATTTCTAACCTTTGTTGTCAGATTCTGGATTTTCTCATTGTTAAGATACGTGACAGTGCTACAAAAATTGCATTGTTTGGTGCAATTTTTGCAGTCAGCATTCCCTTCAATCTTGTTACCTAACTCATTTTTGTTACCTGACGCATTTGTTGACACACTTTGACTGACCGACCCCTTTGACTCAGTAACCGAATTAGGATCTACCTCAAGTGCTTTTGCAGCTAGCACTTTGTCAGCCATCATTCCCAGATTCTCAGCTGTCAACTCTTGCGTAGTATCAATTATGCCTGTATCAACCTGCTTTTCTTTCTTCTCTTTCTCCTCTTTCTCTTTTCTCTCTTTCTCTTTCTCTTCTTCAATCATTTTCGAAGTTGGAGTTCCCCACCATTTGTGCTGCCAATATTCATCTTCTTCTTTGTACTCCTTGATTATGGCTTCAATATCTAACGTTTTTTCATCAATCGCAATGTTGCCATATCTATCAAGATAGCACTCTCTATCTGGATCCCATCTGTTTGCTCTTCTAGCTTCCAAAAAGATACCAGAAATTCTAATGATTTTGTTTTCAGCTATCATTTTTCTATATCTATACTTTTGGTCTTCAGTTCGATCGTCTTTCCATGGCTTAGGATCATCATTTTTCGCCATGAATGCGTAACCCACCGCATCTTCTTCAGGTAGAACTTCCTTACTCCAATCATACCCCTCATCATCATAAATCACAGCAAGAGCCCTTGATTTGTCTCTGTTATCTTCAACCTGCTTCAATCTAGGCGGCTCAGATTTATTCTGATGGTAAATTGCTTTCTTGTAGTAATCATCTCTGAAAGGGTTCTCCGACTCATCAGCATAAGCGTTTCGGCATTCTCGTTTGAAGTGACCCTTCTGCTTACACTTGAAACAAGTCACTTTCGATTTATCGAACCCCAGCTTAGTAGAAGCACCACCAATTGTTTTTCTGCCAGTGATTTCCATGAATCTTTGTGCACGACGAACAGCACTTGCCATAGCCCAACGAATATCAATCAGTTCCATTTCCTCCGGATCAATCTGATCGTAATCTTCTTTCGTCAGATTTGTATTGCCAATCTTCCCAGCTACCAATCCTTCATACGATTCCAATACCGATGCTAGAAAGATCATCTGCTGCTTGGCCGATTCTTCGTCAAAGTTCTGAGCATTCTTCAAGTCTATTGCGATGTTGCATTGAAAACGATTCTTTGCATCAGAATGACTTTTAGAAGATGAAGATCCACTGTGAAAACCACTATGACTTCCACTGCTTTGACCACTTTGATTTTCTTTGCCAGCAGTCGACACATTTCCAACAGAGAACGCAGTTTTTGGAGAAGTAGCTTTCGGCATCATGCTCTTTGGATAATACAAATCCAAATTCTGATGGTAAGATGAGTGATTGACTTTGTACATCTTCTTCAACTCCAACTCATGGCTTTCAAGTTTCTCAATCAGCAAATCTAATGTCAACTTTTCTGGTTCTTTGATGGTATTCTTCAGCATCAGCGCATAATATCTCCAATCCATCTCGTCAGGCAACGAATCGAACAATTTGTCAATAAGATCTTCTTCAGGAATGTCGATATCATGTCTTACTAATTCCAGCTTCAGATGACCGAACCTTTCTATCATTTTACATACCGACTCATTCTTAAGACAACCAAACAGATCAAACTCTTTCCTAAGAAGTTTCTTTTTGTTTTTCTTAATTTCTTGACTACCTATACATTTCTTTTCTAACTTTTCCCAAAGATCTTTTGCATTTGAATAGTCGATAAGTGAGATTATGTCTTCCCGGACTGACTGAAATAATAATGCCACACACTTTTGTTCGGCTACAAACGATTCAATCTCCTCAGCTGCTCTTAAAGTTTCACCATATTTCTTTCCATGTTCATAACCGTTTTTCAAACTCTTCCAGCTAGGAAATGCGAATGCCATCAACCAGTCTTCGAACTTTCTGGACCACCTACTGTACTCCTCAATAGCCATTAGCTTTGGGGGTTTATTGAACGTTCCGAATGCGCTTTCAGATTCCCAAGCTTCCTTTTTCTTTTCTTTCGGAGTATTCTCGTTCTCATTCGTATTGTTGTTGTTTGTAGAAGTATCATCTCCCGAGTTTCCTGCGAATGCGTACATATCGCTAAACGGGTTCATGAAAATATCATCCATCTTGAACGTACCTGAAAAATCAGTCAAACACTTAGAAAATTTTTTATGTTTTGAAAAATCAGCAAGTTCAAGCGAAATACTTGAAGTAATCAGCTTCAAGCGAAAACAGCTCAATAAAACTGATTCAAGCGAAAACCTCTATTTCGCTTCAACAATACAAGTTTCAATCCAATCAGTTGTTTCAAGCGAAACCAACTATTTCGCTTCAACTTATCAGAACCTTCAAGCGAAATCCTACAAGATCTATTTCGCTTCAACTAATCAGATCTTCAAGCGAAATCTGAAAGAACAGTTTCGCTTCAACTGTTCAAGCGAAAACCACTATTTCGCTTCAGGAAGTCTCAAATAACACTATTTCGCTTCAGAGGTTCAAGCGAAATCGTCCAAACAGTCTGATTTGAAGCGAAATCAAATATATCCTTCGAACACTTTTCAAGCGAAACCTTGTTTTAGGTCAATTTTAATGAGTTTTAATCTGAATTTAAGTCCGAAACTTTGTAGGCTTTGTTAAAACTCAGTTTTACACGTTATACTCGAAAATCAGACCATTTCGACCGTTGGAACTTGTTCAGATCTGAAAAATGTAAAAAGAAATGAGTAGAAAGAAGATAATCCGCTGCTATGGTATGAACTCCTAGTCCTGAGCTCTGACACCACTTGTTGGACCGTTGTACGACCTCTAAAAGTCAGTTAAGGCGTTCATCTTTGAATACAAAGGCGGAATCAATGTATACAAAGTCATAACAGCTTTGTTCCTCTTAATTTTTCTTCTATTAATGTCTTCTGAGTCTTTACAATGATTTTCTGACAAAAGTTCAGCAGCACCTTGACTCACATACACTGACAACTGATCACGCTTCAAATGATCTAACCACCTATATATAGAGTACATGATTTCGCTTGAGACTTGTTGAAGCGAAATCATGTGTTGTTGATTTCGCTTCAAGCATAAACATACCCTCTCAAGCGAAATCTTGTGTTTAACACATAAAAACCCTAACTTAAACCCTATTGTGTGATCATTCAAACAATCCTAGACACAAGACTTGATAATGACATAATCAACAGACATTTAGTGCACCAACAGCAGGAATGACCACTGTCTCTTGAGTTGGACTTTTCTTCAGGTTAGATACATGGAATGTATCATGAACACCATTAAGTTCTGCTGGTAGCTCCAACTTGTATGCTACCATACCAACTCTTTCCAGGATTCTGAACGGTCTGATATATCGTGGGTTTAACTTACCACGCTTCCCAAAGAGTGCCACACCTTTCCAAGGTGAAACTTTCAACAAAACCATATCACCCACTTCAAATTCCAAGGGTTTTCGTCTTTGGTCCGCATAACTCTTCTGGCGATCACGAGCCGCCTTGATGAACTCTCGAATCTGTATGATCTTATCAGTTGTCTCTTGGACTAGTTTGGGACCAACCAGCTGTCTATCACCTGCATCTGCCCAGCACAACGGTGATCGACATTTGCGTCCGTAGAGAGCCTCGAACGGTGCAGCTTGAATGCTTGTATGGTAGCTGTTGTTATAGGAGAACTCAACCAGAGGTAGGTGAGTGTCCCAACTGCCACCCAAGTCCATTACGCAAGCACGTAGCATATCTTTAAGCGTCCGAATCGTTATCTCACTTTGACCGTCCGTTTGTGGATGAAAAGCTGTACTCAGATTCAACGGAGAACCAAACGATTCTTGAAAAGATTGCCAAATCCTTGACACAATCTCCATCTCTATCAGATATAATCGAGATAGGTACTCCATGACGTGCAACTATCTCCCTTAGGTATAGCTCAGCTAGCTTACCCGTTTTATCCCTTTCTCTGATCGGCAAAAAGTGCGCAGACTTTGTCAAACGGTCTACGATTTCCCAATCGTGTCATGACCTCTGGGTGTCTTGGGAAACTTGGTTATGAAATCCATTGAGATTTGTTCCCATTTCCACATGGGTATCTTGAGTTGCTGCAGAAGATCTGAAGGCTTCTGATACTCGCCCTTCACTTTGGCACAAGTCAAACACTTTCCAACATAAGTAGCCACATTGCCCTTAAGTCTTGGCCACCATTAATAATCCTTCAAATCTTGGTACATCTTGTCCGATCCTGGGTGGATCGAGTACCTCGATTTATGAGCTTCATCAAAGATAACATCTCTAAGACCACCAAAAGAGGAACCCAAATTCGTCCCATAAAACACAAGGTTCCTTCCTTGTTGGGTACGAGCTTGTTCTCCATCCCATGGAGATATTCCGCCTTTAGATTTTCTTTCTTAAGAGCTTCTCTTTGTGTAGCATGAATGCGCAACGAGAGGTCCGTCTGAATAATCATCTCCAAAGCCCTAACCCTTATGGGCTTAATCCTTTCCTTCTGAATTAAGGCGTCTGCCACCACGTTCGCCTTTCCTGGATGATATTTGATTTCACAATCATAATCATTTAACAACTCAACCCATCGCCGCTGTCTCATGTTAAGCTCTTTCTGATCAAATATGTGCTGAAGGCTCTTGTGATCTGTAAAGATCGTGCATCGGGTACCATAAAGGTAATGCTGTCAAATCTTCAAAGCAAACACCACTGTGCCTAATTCCAAATCATGTGTGGTGTAGTTTTTCTCATGAACCTTCAATTGGTGTGAAGCATAAGCGATAACCTTTTGTCGCTGCATTAGCACACAGCCCAATCCCTGACGTGAGGCGTCACAGTATACCACGAAGTCATCGGTGCCTTCGGGTAGGGATAAAATAGGTGCATCACAAAGCTTGTTCTTTAGTAGCTGAAAAGCTTCTTCTTGCTTATCTCCCCATTCATACTTCTTATCCTTTTGAGTAAGGGAGGTCAGCGGTTGAGCAATTTTAGAAAAATCCTCAATGAATCTGCGGTAATACCCTGCTAAGCCCAAAAACTGTCGGATCTCGGTTGGCGTCTTTGGAGTTTCCCAATTCTTAATCGCCTTGATCTTGGTGGGATCCACATGAATTCCATCTTCGTTCACTACGTGACCAAGGAACTGTACCTCACGTAACCAAAACTCGCACTTCGAAAACTTAGCATAGAGCTTCTCCTTCTTAAGCAGCTCTAAGATGGCTCTAAGGTGTTGCTCATGCTCTTCTTTCATCCGTGAATAGATCAAAATATCATCGATAAATACAATTACAAATTTATCGAGATATGGTTTGCAAACTCGATTTATCAAGTCCATAAACACTGCCGGTGCATTCGTCAACCGAAACGGCATCACTAGAAACTCGTAATGTCCATAACGAGTTCTAAAGGCAGTCTTCGGTATACTCTCCTCTTGAATCCGCAGCTGGTGATAACCTGATCGAAGATCGATCTTGGAGTAGTAACTCGAACCTTGAAGTTGATCGAATAAATCATCAATCCTCGGCAAAGGATACCGATTCTTGATGGTTAACTTGTTAAGCTCTCGGTAGTCTATGCACATACGAAAACTACCGTCCTTCTTCTTGACAAATAGGACCGGAGCTCCCCAAGGCGAAAAGCTTGGTCTAATGAATCCCTTGTCCAGTAGCTCCTGAAGCTGCGTCTACAACTCTTGCATCTCTGAAGGCGCAAGTCGATAAGGGGCTTTGGCGACAGGCGCGGCGCCTGGAACCAAGTCAATATGGAATTCGACTTGTCGTTGGGGCGGTAATCCTGGCAAGTCTTTGGGGAAGAATTCAGGATATTCCCTTACCACAGGGATATCTTCTAGCTTCGGCTCTTCGGCTTCTTTATCGACTACGTGAGCTAAGAAGGCAACACATCCTTTCCGCAAAAACTTTAGTGCCTTCAAGCAACTGATAATCCGTAGAGGCGTATCCTGCTTCTTTTCATGAATCACGATCGTTTCTCCATTCGCCATCGGGATACGGATAATCTTCTCATGGCATACAATCTCAGCTCGATTACTTGACAACCAATCCATTCCAACTACCACGTCAAAGCTTCCCAACTCCACTGGTAGAAGATCAAGCGTAAACTCACGCTCTCTAAGCTCTATCACACAGCCTCTAATCACTTTGTTTGCTTCTACTAGCTTTCCATTAGCTAGTTCTATCGAGTACGAAATATCTAACTTACTTGCAACTAGCCCAAGTATATTCTTAAACTCTAGGGATACGAAGCTATAGGCGGCACCGGTATCAAATAGTACAGATGCAAAATGTTGGTTGATAGGGAACGTACGAGTGACTACGTTCGGATCTTGACGAGCTTCCCTAGCTCCAATGTTGAAAACTCTTCCCTTGGCTTGATTGTTCTTCGGGCAATCCCGTTTGAAATGCCCTACATCGCCACATCCAAAATAACCTTGGCCGCGACCACTTCCATTTCCATTTCCGCCCTGGTTGTTGTTTGTTCCATGGTTTCTGTTACCAGCTTGATTTCCAGAACCACCATGATTTCCATTACCTCCCTGATTATTGTTTCCACCTTGGTTCCTATTCCCATAACCATTTCCACCACAGTTTCCATTGCCATTACCATTTCCTCTCTGACCACCATTCCCACGACCAGTACCAGCCCAGCACGTTTCCTTCGAATGACCATTCTTTCCACATGATTCACATTTCCTAAACCTACACTGGCCGGCATGATGCAACTGGCATACATCACACTTGGGCAGGGTGCCCATGTATCCCTTCCCTTTGTTCTCAGAAGTTGCAGAACTAGTCCTGACCTCGGCTGGTGGGTTCACATCTCTTCGCTTACTAGCACTGTTGTTTCCTTGGGTACCCTTCTTGAAATTCGAGAACTTCCTCTTGTTCTCTCCTAACTTTTGCTCAGAGATTGAAAACTTGCCCAATCAAACGGCTTCTTCAGTCAATGCCACACTCAAATCAATGGCCTCAGTGATCGTTGGAGGCTTCGAAGTAGTTACCATGCTCAGTATTTGGGGTGCCAATCCTCAAATGAAACGTTCAACTCGCTTGAACTCTTGCTCTACCATGTAAGGGACAACTCGAGACAAATCATGGAATCTCTGCACGTACTCAGCTATCTTAGGACCATCCATCTTAAGATTCCAAAACTCGGTTTCCAACTTCTAAATCTCTGCCCTTGAACATTACTTCTTGCGCATTAGTTCTTTCATCTCATCCCATGTCATAGCATACGCTGCAGCCTCACCTAGAGTCTGAACATGAAGGTTCCACCACGACAAGGCTTCGTCGATGAATAGTCCAGAAATGTAAGTGACCTGGTGCTCTGGCGCACATTTGCTCATTTGCAGCACAGAATCTGTTTTCTCAGCCCATCTTACGAAAGCTACAGCACCTCCAGTGCCGTCAAAGTTCAGAGGCTTGCAGTCAAGGAACTGCTTGTAAGTACAACCTGTACAAGCAACATCATTCACAGAAAGCATTAGCAAACGCACATGGAATGTCCAAACGTATTGTAATGTGTCTTAGTTGACTTAAACATTACCGTGAGGTGGGTTATTTCCTGAGGTACCTCCGCTGTGTTCAGAGCGTAGGGCCTCATGTTGTGCGATTGCCTATGAAATCCGTTCTTGCAGTTCTGCCTCTGTTGTGGGCAACTGAGTGTTCCTTCGAGGAGGCATCTTCTAAAAGAAGATTGTATAGGTCAGGTCTTAATCGTATAATGATCATATAGTACGTATATAATAGCATGTATCATAGCAAACAAACATATAACATCCCAATCATAGCACAAGCATGTAATTCAACAGCGTGTTTAATGAGAACATGACGATTGAGCTTTCATTAATCATCGACCACAAATATTGCTACATGTTTTACAAAATGTATCGTATCAAAAGGATCACAGGGTCACACTACCCTTGTCCAACAAGTCTATCAGTCTACAAAAGTCATACAATCAAAAAGGTGATCTCCAAAAGGCTTCACAAGCACAGTTTAATAGTGGTGCTCTCATCAAAAGCAAAGCTACCTACATAAAACCAAAAACCGGCTATGCTGATGGTGGTGGAGGAGGAGGTGGAGGAAAGAAAAGCAAGCTGCGCACATGCGCACGCTCCTCCTCTAGCTCATATACATGACGCAGCAGATAACTGATCTGTTGCTCGACGTTGAGAAATCGAGCATCAAACTCAGGAAATGGAGTAAGAGGTGCAGGTGGATGTGAAAATGGGGACGGTGATGAACGGGGGGGGGGGGGACAAAAGCAGGCTGACAAGGACATGGTAAAGGACGTGGTATCATCTCAAGCTCTAAAATTCTGCGACTCATGATCTCATACTGGAGCTGCAGTGATAGTAGTAGCTCATCCCGTGTATAACCAGTAAAATGAGAGGGATGGTAGGGATTTGATATCGGCATGGTGTACGGTGGAAACAATCTGAGTGGCGAAGAAGTAAAAGGAGCAAAATGTGTAGACTGGGGTATGTGGGGAAAAGCTGCTGAAACATGAGGATCATGACTAGGCTGCTGGCCTGAAGTGCCTTCCCCTGGGCGGGGTGCGGGTATGTCCTGCAAGAAAACAATAGATAGATCAACACGGTGAACATCAGACTCCACTGGGTGAAAAGGAGCAACATCAGCGGGCGCGGGTGCAAGTGGAGGAATGAATGGCTCAATAACAGGAGGGTCAATGGGTGCAGGAACTAGATCAGGTATGATGGGTGCAATGTCAGGTAAGCCGAGTGGAATAGGGTCATGATCAGGCAAAAGCTCAGGATCAGTAGGCGCATCGTCAGGCTGATCAATAGGGACCAAATCAAACTCAAGATCAAACTCGGGATCGTGTGGAGGGGATGGTGCAGCTGACATAGCTGTATCATCATCAGAATCAGTGGCATAGTGTTGCAATCCAACTGCCTGCAAGGCTGAAGACGTCACAGACTCAAAGGAATCTGAGACAGAGTGTAAACTAGAGTCAGAGGAAATATCAATAACAGGGATCTCAGGAAGTGGACTAGCAAGAACGTCCTCATCTAGCTCTCCATCGCCATGGGCATCATCAGGAGGACTATCAACAAACAGATCAAAGTCATCGTCAAACAGATCGTCAAAAGGCCAATCCTCAGGAGGGATGACCACTAAAGGAACATGAGCGAGGATCGGTGCCACAATATGCTCACCATCGGGATGACCGATGATAAGATGATTGTGAACTGGAATGGGAATAACAAAAGGATCCTCGTCTGGGATACCATCAGCAAGCGGTAAGTCGTCTCCAAAATCAGGCAGCGCAAATGGCTGAAAATCTTCCTCGTCATCGGACATCATCTCCGGGTCACTCTCTATATCGGATATAAAGATCTCTGGCTCTGGGGCGCTCTCGTCGTCAGAAACAATAGCCATGGGGTCATGGTCATCGGACAATCCACTCTCGGATGAAGACATGTTGTCTGTAACATAACAATCACAACATATGCACATATATTAACCACTAACATTTAAGTATGCAAGAAAAGTCAATGTATCATGAAATCATGTATCCTCGTGATTCCTCACGAACCCTTTCTATTCTTCCTAGTCTCCCAGACTAGACCACCTAGTCTCCTAGACTAAACCACCTAGTCTCCCAGACTAAACCACCAAAGTAACCATGCATTGTGTTTCTTGCCTTTCCATTTGTAAAAATGTTTGTTTCCCTGGAACTGGGCGTTTCGTGTATGCAATGAACATGTTGTAAAAATATTTTCGTGAGAGCCCTAATGATTGTAGTCTAGACTCGAGAAGGAATCCTAGTTCCCTACAATCGAAGCTCTGATACCAAACTTTCACACCCTGACTTTTGCGGAAGCGTGATTATGTGTGACTTGCTTAATATCATTGCATTCAACCATAACAAACATCTATATGATAGAAACTAAAGATGTCCATCCATTAATTAAGTTTTAAAACATAACAACAACCATTGTCTTGAAAAAACCAAACACATACTTCGAATCCAAATACAAACCATGCAAATTGTTTTAGAGTTCCACAAGGACTCGACAAGAGACATCAAATAAAACCAGGCTTTGAAAGATGTGTCTTGTCCAGGATAAGACACACTATCCAAACCCTATGACACCGTATGACATCTTTTATTCTCAACATAACTTGAAACATCCAAACGCCCACCAGATCCACACTTAATTCCCTGAAATACATGTAGTTTGAAAAACATCAACAAAAGTTGAGCGAGTTCATGTGCTTGTTTGTGTGCGCGAATAAACCTTTGAAATCAGTGAAAGTATGTATGTATGTTTGTAAATCCTTGTATGAAAGCAACAAGGAAAACAGATCATTAATGGTTTGCAAGGCCATTAATATGTGTGACGTGATGCAGGAAGGCTCAAACCTAGCAGACTTTGCACCGGGCTTCCGACTGTAAGACATAGTCATCCCAGGGGCCAAACCCTGGTCCAACATGGTGTTGGACTCTGTATGCCCAAGACACATATTAAATTGATGTGGCTAGTACGTTATGATCCAAGTCGAGTCATACCCAATAACAAGCTAGACAAACACTTATAATATTTATTTATGATATGATCAAACAAATAAATATCAACACTTACAATATTTAGAAATTGGATTTCTAAATAATTACACTTGAGAAACTAATAAATTATATGGATAATTTATTTTGAGAGAATAATTTATTTTGTTATTTAATGGGTTAAATAACATAATAAAAATAGTATAAGTCTTATAACATGTGATGTTATAATTTTATAAAAGTTATAAAATTAATCAAGACTTAAATTATTTTATAAAAGAAATTATTATTTTTAAATAAAAGGATGCCCCCCCCCCCTTGGTGTTCTTCCCAAACAACTTTGTCCAATCACAATACATGCAATTTGCATGGTTAGAAGGGTCTTGATTGGGTGGTCTTTCCAAGACCATTTTGGTCCAATAAGCTTTCATGCATTTTGCATGTGTAGAAGGCTCTTGATTGGGCAAAGGGGAGGTGAAGTTCTCTCTAGTTTATATAAACATTTTGGATGACCAAATGAAGAAGTAGGAGATAGAAATTGCTCTCTAATTTTCGGTCATCACAAGGATTTCTCAAGTGTTCGGTTTTTGATCTTTAGTGTTAAAAATCCTAGCTAATCTCAATGTGTTTGTTGGAAGCTTGGGGTATACAAGCTTGAGGTCTTCTACTCTTGAGGACAACCATTTCAAGAAGCATCATCCGTTTCATCATCCTATTACTCCAAGAAGGTAGTTTTTCTAAACACTCTATGGTTGTGTTTGATGGTATGCATGTTCATATATGGATCCGGGTTTTGGGATTTTGCTTATAAATGAAATTTATATCTTAAAATAACATGTTTTAAGTATTATTTCCGCTGTGTTTTTATTTCATATGGATGAAATTACTTTGATAAACATGTTAAAATCCCAACAATGGTACCAGAGCCGCTTATATGAGTGCATGCTTCAATAGATTAAAAATTTCGGGTTTCGGGTATGAATAAAACCCTATGGCCGAAAATTTTAATATGGTTATCCCTTGGTTTTTCAAGATTATTTTCTAACATGCATAAGGGAATCTTGAAAAATAATTTCAATTGGATGATTTGTTTGCTTGGACAAAACTTACCTTTTCGGTTTTTGTATATAACCGAAAATGGTCATAAAAGGGAACCATTTTTGCTTCTTGATTTTAATGCATATATTTGGATATATATTTTGGTGCATATGACCTAGCCATGACCTTGTGTTGAATGAATGTGTTGTGATTCATTTTATTATTATTTCAATGGGTTGTAATAATTATTATTTTGTTCTTCCATTTGTACGATATGTAATTTATTTATTTTCATTTCGTATGTAAAATAAATAGATTAGATACATTTTATTTTACTAGAAAAATGTATTAGGATATATTTTGTAAAAGAAGATGCACACTAAAAAATGCGGTTTTGGTTTGGGCATATTCGGTCCAAAGAACTACATAGTTCTCAACGGGATTTTAACCCGATAACCAAAACACATTTTTGAAGTCCAAAGGAGTTTGGAGCTGAATATATAAGACTTCTGGAAGCTCAAAGAAGGTGGAGAAATCACAACACAAGAAGGAGACTTGAAGCATTTGGATGCGAGATCAAGTGGGAGTTCAACGACACACCGCTTGTGTCATTTTTCACCCCTTAGGAAGGACCTTTTGGCACACTTGTTTCGGCTAACAAGTGTTGTCAAAATAGTTGGCTATGGTTATGCACCTATTGTTATGTATGCTATGCTTGTGTAGTTGTTTATTTTGTTGTTTAGATGATATGTAGATATGCATGACTTAACAAACTAATAATCAACAACAAGTGTAAAAATGGTTCTTGACAAAATCATTAAAATGTTTAATAAAGGTTTTATTAAAATTAATGATTTTATAATAAAATGGGTTTTATTAAAAAGAACCTTGAAAATTTGTTTTCACTAAAGTACCATTGATTTGAATGCATGCAAATGTATGGTACATAATATTTTCTAAACTAGAATTTTGAAATATTGAAAACCCTTTTATAAAACAAGTCAAACACCATCCTTTTATACAACACTCAAAACACTTGGGAACTCTTATTGTGGGATAAAGGTCACCTAACCACATTTGAGGGAACTTGTATGTTCGAGGTGAGTTTACCATGTTTGTGGGATAAAGGTCACCTAACCACTTATGTGTATAAACTCACATGTGTGTGTAAGTTGGACGACTTGATTTGGAAACCATGAACTTAGGGTCACCGAAACATGGGGAACAAAGGTGTTGATGGGATTAAACATGCCAACTAAACATAAAGATGTTTAACCGATCCCATATGGCTAGAAATTGCAAAGAGTTGCAATTGTCAAACGTTGACTACCTTGTTAATTTAAATAGAGGGATAAAGGTCACCTAACCAATATTTAAATGTAACCTTGGATTCTAGATTTTAATTATTAATTGTCTTTAAGACACAAAAGGGTATTAATGATTAAAATATAATAATATCAAAAATACTAAAATTGAACTTGTTAAATTTTGTAGATGGCCGCTAACAATGCAAACCCGATTAACCAAACCGTCCGAAACCTATCACTAAGAACCATCCTTGAAAAGGATCGTCTCAACCATAACAACTTCATGGATTGGTTTCGAAACTTGAGAATCGTTCTCAAGCAAGAGAAGATATCCTATGTGTTGGAAGATCCTATTCCCGATGAACCTAACGTGGAAGATGTGGAAGCCTACAACGATTGGGTTAAGTATACCGAGGACTCTATGCAAGCCTCATGCCTCATGCTAGGAACTATGATTCCCGAAATTCAAAAGGATTTTGAACATCACGGGGCATACTACATGATTACACAGTTAAAGGAAATGTTCCTACAATAAGCAAGGGTAGAACGCTTCGAAACTGTTCGAGCGCTTCATGCATGTCGAATGGAGGAAACCCAATCGGTATCATCTTATGTCCTTAAGATGAAAAGCCACATTGATCGCTTCGAAAGGCTAAATTGTCCCGTCTCTAAAGAGTTGGCTACAGATTTGATCCTCAACTTTATAACAAAGAAATTTGAAAGCTTTGTAATGAATTACAACATGAATGGATGGGACAAGAGCATTGGTAAACTTCATGCAATGCTTAAAACGGCCGAAGCAGGAATGGGCAAAAAGGCTTTACCCGTCCTAGCGATCAATGAAGGAGGCAACAAGAAGAGGCCCCACCCCGACTCTAAAGCAAACTATGCTAAAAGAAAGGGACACGTCAAGGGAAAGGGAAAGGGAAAAGCTAAAGCAGAACCCGCCAAACCAAAAGAGAAGAAGCAAAAGGTTGCTACGAATGACCCATGTTTTGAATGTGGTGAGATAGGACACTGGAAGAGAAATTGTCCAACCTATCTCAAAGAGTTGAAAAACAAGAGGGATGCAGGGCAAACCTCAGGTACTATCTTTATGATACATGTTGATCTTAATGTTATTTCTTCTAACACATGGGTACTAGATACCGGATGTGGAACTCATATTTGCAATTTGTTGCAGGGGTTCAAAAGAAATAAACATTATAAGAAGGGAGACGCTAGTCTCTTCATGGGCAACAGAGCAAAGGTTGAAGTCGAAGCTCAAGGAGACTACGTTTTAGAGCTTCCAAGTGGTTTGGAAGTTATTTTGAAGAATGTTTTGTATGCTCCTAGTTTAACTAGGAACATAATTTCAGTTTCCCTTTTAAGACAATGTGGTTTTAATTTTGAATTTGTTAACCAAGACATTTATGTTTCTATGCATGATGTGTTTTACTTTAAGGCTATGCCTTTAAATGGTATTTATGAATTAGATCATGATAACACATCATATGATAGCTCAATGTACCAAGTAACCAACAAGAAACTCAAAATGGATTTGAGTGATTCCTATCTTTGGCATTGTCGCCTTGGACATATAAGCAAGAATCGCATGCATACACTTCAGAAAAATGGTCTTTTGAATACAAATGAAGATAATTCATTTGATGTATGCGAATCTTGTTTACAAGGCAAAATGACCAAGACACGCTTTAGTGGAACTTTTGAAAGGGCTAAAGACTTACTAGGTATCATACATTCAGATGTATGTGGTCCTTTTAAGCCGATAACTAGGAATGGTGAAAGATACTTCATTACCTTTACCGACGACTATAGTCGTTATGGTTATGTGTATTTACTAAGACACAAGGATGAAGCATTTGAAATGTTCAAAGACTTCAAAAGTGAAGTAGAAAATCAACTCAAGAAAACAATCAAAGTCCTTCGTACCGATAGAGGAGGAGAATACCTAAGTGGTGCTTTTCAAGATCATCTTAGAAGTTGTGGAATCATCTCACAACTTACTCCACCTGGAACACCACAACACAATGGTGTGTCCGAAAGGAGAAATCAAACTCTATTAGATATGGTTCGATCTATGATGGCAAGAAGCACTTTACCTCTATCGTTTTGGGGTTACGCTTTGCTCTCCGCAGTCCGTATACTAAATATGGCCCCAACCAAGAAAGTGGAAAAGACACCTTTTGAAATATGGCATGGAAATCCTCCATCATTTTCATTCTTAAGGGTTTGGGGTTGTGTAGCTTATGTTAAGCAATACACCCCAAATAAATTGGAAGTCCGATCCACTAAGTATATCTTTGTAGGATATCCTAAAGATGATATAGGATATTATTTCTACGATCCAACCGAGCAAAAGGTATTTGTTGCTCGAAAGGGTAAGTTCTTGGAAGCTAAATTCCTTATGGAAGGAACTAGTGGTAGAACAGTGGAACTTGAGGAGGATCAAGAACCACAAGACGATACACGTTTGGTCGATACTAGCACTCAACAAGAGGTGGTTGAAAACGATCAAGAGGTTGATCAAAACACACAAAATGTTTGCAGATCTGGTAGAATTAGTAGTCCACCTGAAAGATATGGATTTTTCATGGATGGATGCTATGTGGTGAATTCAGATGAACCAACCACATAACATGATGCAATGTCAAAATCCGATTGTGACAAATGGCTTAAAGCCATGAACATAGAGATGCAATCCATGTATGACAACCAAGTTTGGGAATTGGTTGTGCCACCACTTAACTCCAAAGTAGTTGGAAGTAAGTGGGTCTTCAAGAAGAAAACTGATATGCATGGTAACTTGGATACTTATAAAGCAAGACTTATAGCAAAAGGTTTCACTCAAACTCAAGGGATTGATTATGATGAGTCCTTCTCGCCTGTGGCGATGCTAAAGTCAATAAGGATATTATTTGCCATAGCTGCATATTATGACTATGAGATCTGGCAATTGGATGTCAAAACAGCTTTTCTTAATGGATATCTTGATGAAGATGTCTATATGGTTTAGCCTGAAGGTTTTGTCGATCCAAAACATCCTGAAAAAGTATGCAAGTTAAAGAAATCAATCTATGGATTGAAACAAGCATCTAGAAGTTGGAATCACCGTTTTGATGAAGAAATTAAGAATTTTGGATTCATCAAGAAAGGCGATGAAGCTTGTGTGTATAAGAAAGCTAGTGGGAGCATCATCACTTTCTTAGTACTGTATGTCGATGACATTCTACTATTTGGAAATGACATTCCAACCATGGAAGGTGTAAAAGCTTGGCTTGGAAGTTGTTTTTCCATTAAGGATCTTGGTGAAGTCGCCTACATTCTGGGAATAAAGGTCTATAGGGATAGATCAAGGTGCTTGATAGGTTTAAACCAAAGTGCATACATTGACAAAGTCTTGAATAGGTTCCAGATGGAGAACTCTAAGAGAAGTTTTGTACCTATTCAAAGGGGGACAATATTGAATACATCTCAATGTCCAAGCTCAAAGGATGAGCAAGACAAAATGAAACGAATCCCATATGCGTCAGTTATAGGATCCATCATGTATGCAATGATATGCACCAGACCGGACGTCTCATGTGCCTTGAGCATGACGAGTAGATACCAGCAAAATCCAGGTAACAGTCATTGGATGGCTGTTAAAAGCATATTGAAATATCTTAGGAGGACTAATGATATGTTCTTAATATATGGATCTGGTGAGGAGGAACTCGTTGTAAAGGGTTACACGGACGCGAGTTTCCAAACCGATCGAAGTGATTCTCGATCGCAATCAGGGTATGTCTTCATTTTAAATGGTGGAGCAGTCTCTTGGAAGAGCTCAAAACAAGACGTGGTAGCATTGTCCACTACAGAATCAGAATACATCACCGCTTCATTGGCTGCCCAGGAAGCTGCATGGGTGAAGAAATTCATAGCCGACCTAGGGGTGGTCCCTACCATTCAAGACCCCCTAGAGATCTTTTGTGATAACGAGGGTGCGATTGCTCAAATCAAGGAACGTCATGCTCACCAAAAGACTAGACATATCGAGCGGAGATTCAACTACATAAGGGATGAAGTTGAAAAAGGAAAGATATGTATCCGCCAAATTCACACTGATCAAAACATTGCGGATCCACTCACGAAGCTCCTTGACAGGGCAAAACATGAGGCTCATACATGTGCCTTAGGACTTCGATATTCTAGTGATTGGATTTGATCTATTTTGTATTTGGATATTGAAACAATTGTTAATTTAACTCTTTTATGGTATTTTGAGTTACGTTTCATATTAGCATGTTTAAATCCGTGAATAAGTTAATTATTCTAAATGTCCGTAGTCGATCATACTTGTGGGAACAAATATGAATGTAAGACTATTATGAATTTGGATTGGTGGATATTCATTAGATATGAATATAGAGCAAAGTGTTGCTGCCAAAGTTCATAGATATTTGTGGGATACAAATATTGGACTGACTCGCTCTCAAATATTACTGCATGGAATCATTTGTGATTGATCATAAGTAGATTTGAGCTAAGGAGAATATCATAGTATCCTCTGACCTGAGATACATATTGGGTCTTGATATTCACCAAATATTATGCCTTGACTTTTTTTCTTCGCTGTTAGTAATATGACAGTACATAAGGCTAAGCTCAGGTGTGGTACAAGGTGATTGTGAGAGACGTATGTAGTCAAGAAGGGATTTGTTCCTCTTATTCGTTGAGAGTAAGATGTCTAAGGCCTGCTTAAGTTAAATCAACAGAGAGTGATCACTCTATGTCCCTGGATTTAACATGACATCTGTAACGAAAGGATAAATGATAGATTCACCTAAATCATGTTCAAGTAAGGGACTTGAAGGGGATGATGTTATTGAATGGCACATATAGTCACACGTATTAGGGGTAGTAAACCGTAGTTAGGCGTTATTTACTGCTTGCATCAATCTTCTATGTATCTTATGCAAGTGGGAGATTGTTGGACTCTGTATGCCCAAGACACATATTAAATTGATGTGGCTAGTACGTTATGATCCAGGTCGAGTCATACCCAATAACAAGCTAGACAAAGACTTATAATATTTATTTATGATATGATCAAACAAATAAATATCAACACTTACAATATTTAGAAATTGGATTTCTAAATAATTACACTTGAGAAACTAATAAATTATATGGATAATTTATTTTGAGAGAATAATTTATTTTGTTATTTAATGGGTTAAATAACATAATAAAAATAGTATAAGTCTTATAATATGTGATGTTATAATTTTATAAAAGTTATAAAATTAATCAAGACTTAAATTATTTTATAAAAGAAATTTTTTTTAAATAAAAGGATGCCCCCCCCCCCTTGGTGTTCTTCCCAAACAACTTTGTCCAATCACAATACATACAATTTGCATGGTTAGAAGGGTCTTGATTGGGTGGTCTTTCCAAGACCATTTTGGTCCAATAAGCTTTCATGCATTTTGCATGTGTAAAAGGCTCTTGATTGGGCAAAGGGGAGGTGAAGTTCTCTCTAGTTTATATAAACATTTTGGATGACCAAATGAAGAAGTAGGAGATAGAAATTGCTCTCTAATTTTCGGTCATCACAAGGATTTCTCAAGTGTTCGGTTTTTTATCTTTAGTGTTAAAAATCCTAGCTAATCTCAAGGTGTTTGTTGGAAGCTTGGGGTATACAAGCTTGAGGTCTTCTACTCTTGAGGACAACCATTTCAAGAAGCATCATCCGTTTCATCATCCTATTACTCCAAGAAGGTAGTTTTTCTAAACACTCTATGGTTGTGTTTGATGGTATGCATGTTCATATATGGATCCGGGTTTTGGGATTTTGCTTATAAATGAAATTTATATCTTAAAATAACATGTTTTAAATATTATTTCCGCTGCGTTTTTATTTCATATTGATGAAATTACTTTGATAAACATGTTAAAATCCCAACACATGGGCGGGGCTCGCTACACCCAAATAGATCTATCACTCATGTCCCTCGGTCCTACAACGAGGATTAATGGTCTTAAGCGTTATACCCACCACTCACATGATCTAGCGTACCCTTCCTTAGCTAACCATACCAAATAATAACGTTTATAAACAGTTTGTAACATGTACTTCACCCCCGAAGTTATAAAACTGAAAACAGTTAAGAGAAAATGGGGACATGAACTCACAGTCTTGCGTTCTTCGTAATCACCGTAACTCAAAGCTTCGCCTGGCGTACACGACTACCTACAACGTACTAAGGTCTATTAGACGAGCGGGTCGTGCCTTGACTTAGTATGGATTAGTGACTTTGAGTTACGTTTCTTGCTGTCTTCAATATTATTCCAAGTTATATAATTATTTGTTAAAATAATAAATATTTTAACTTAAATAATATATTTATTAAATTTTGGAATAATTGTTAAAATAATATATTTTAACTTGATACTTTTTAAGTAGTTATACATGTATATCCTTCCCAAGGATGGGTGTATTTGTATTCGTATTCTTATACTTGTATATTTTTGCCATGAATTGGTGTCGTATTCCGGAGTGTAATTTTACGTACGAAAATACGCATTTCTTGTAATTGTTAAGTATTCTTATACTTAATTTTTCTGGAATAATATCTCTAGTAAAAATACATTAATATATATTTCCAAAATATATATTTTAAGAAGTATTACTTAGAAAAATTATTTATAATTTTTCCCTTGGCAAAAATATTTATAAATTTCATATAAGTTCCAAAAATAATATATTTTCAAGTCTAACTTGGAAAATATATATAAACTTCTTTTTCTCCAAAAATAATATATTTCACGTTTATTTGAGAAAATATATATTTCTTCCAAAGATAATAAATATACCTTCTAATAATTCCAAGAAAACATATATATTTTTATTCACAAAAATAATATATTTTCTTCTTTTGTCAAAAATATGATATAAATTTATGATAATTGTAAAAATCATATTTTCATTCACTTGGTGTCCAAAATATTATTTACCAAAATATACTCATGAATAATATTTCTGGAATATTTTGTAAGTTATATTCCTTTGTTTGGTTTCACCAATATTTTAGGTATTCTTTGTATATTTATTCCTTGAAATTTTGGTAATATTTTGGATTGAAATTTCTTGGTATTTTTGATGAGTTATATTATTTCAAGTCCTAAAATAATATAACTAATACACATAATATACAATTAATCACACACATGGTGACATCTAAATATATATTTCCTAAATACATATTTAGTCACTTTTATTTATAAAAACCAACCTCCAAAATTTGTAATTTTTGAACAAAAATCTATGGCAAACTTTATGTGAGAATCCATGGTTTAAAATACACTTGTAAATATTTGTTTAGAAATATTTTTGTAAGTGTTTAATTTTTAGAAAATTTTTGCCATAGTTTCCCCTAAAAATAGAGGTTTCCATGCCTTCATGGCATATCATTTTCTTTTGTAAATCAACACAATCAATCAACAATCAATAATAAATAATCTATACTTACCAATCTTGCCAAAAACAACATAAATTACCACTTCATGAACTTGATTATTTATAAAAATTTGTAGTAACTTACTAGTGTATTTAGTAAGTCTTGTTACCCTTTAAAGTGTTGTTGATTCTTTAAAAACATCATTTTTAAAGGATTTAGATCTTTACAACTTATAATCACATTTTCTAAAAATGTTTCTTCTTGGATTTCTCTTGTTACATAAGTGTTTCTACACTTGTTTAATCACCAAAAATGAGGTTTGTTAATTTAAGAACCAAGATTAAGTAAATCTTGTATTTTTAACTTGGTTTCTTGAAAAATGTTAGTGCACTATGTCTGTTGACTTCGTCTTGTGTCAAGTCATGTAACAAGATAGGATAAACCAGTGCTCGGGATGCTAGAAACTAGGGTTTATGTGTTTGTTAGTAATTTCGCTTGAAATAGCCAAAGACTATTTCACACGAAATTAACAATGGTAATTTCGCTTGAAATCACCCTTGGCCATTTCAAGCGAAATCAACACATCTATATATAGCAGAGCATAGGTTGTCATTTGTAACTTTCGGATCTGAGTAGCGAAGCTCTGCCGAATTGTTTCCAGGTGCTGTAAGATTATTATATCAATACAAGAGACATTATAATTGAATCAAGCTGTAAACAAGTCCGTTTCTCTGAATTCCGCCTTAGATTCGGATCCAAACTCTTCTGAATGACTCAATCAGGTCGCACAATGATCCTACAAGTGGTATCAGAGCTCAGGAGGAAGAGTTTAGCTTGATTTCATCAGTTTACTGACTTCTACACCTTCTTTTTCAAAATTCACAAGATTTTACGGATAAAATGGTTTGAATTTCACACATTACATGCAAAACAATGTTTTAACAAAGCCTTGAAAGAATTAAACTGAAAATCAACTTAAAACTTGATAAAATTGGTAATTTCGTTTGAAAATGTTCTCGGATTGGATGACGTCAGTGTTATTTCGCACGGAATCAGACTTTTAATTTTGCTTGAATCCGGTATTTCGCTTGAGTAATTCCGTTTGAAAGGTTCACACGAAATCAGCTATTCCGCATCAAATCGTAATTCCGTTTGAAGTATTTCACACGAAATCACATATTTCGTTTGAAAGGTGTTATTTCGCTTGAAGAAGGTTATTCCGTACCAAAGTGATTTCGTTTGAAATCTAATTCCGTTTGAAGATCACTATTTCGTTTGAAAGTGGATATTTCGCTTCAAGATCATTTCAAGTCAACCGAGTGTCTGTCTGTTTCAAGTTGTTTGATATTGTTTAAACTGATTGTGTTTGTTTGATTGTTTTGTTTCCAGGAAATTCAAGAAATTCTCATCATGGCTGAAGAATTCTACAAGACGTTCTACAACGCATTAACATCAGAATCTTCTGAAACTTTGACTGTTACACCAAAAACCATAACAAAAGCAGTCAATGAAAATATTAAACATGATAACTTCTACGGAACACATTCAAAACCACCAATGCTCGATAGTATTGAAGATTATACTTGGTGGAAAGAACGTTTCATTAACTGGGCAAAAGCATACGCGCATGAAAGCTGGTTCTGTTTGGAGTTTGGATATGAAAGACCAAAAAATGATAAAGGAGAAGAACTCCCACTCAAGAACTTATCCAAAGAAGACAAATCCGATTTTGCAGCCGAACAGAGGATGATTGCCTTGATCCAGTCATCAATTAGAAATGACATGTTTGCTTTACTACAACATGACGGGTCATCAAAATCAGTTTGGGAGGCTTTAAGGGTTAAAGCTGAGGGGGGTAAACAAATCAAGAAAAATAAAATTTCTTTGTTAAAGAAAGAATTCGATTTGTTTGACAGTCTTAACGGTGAATCAGTTCGACAAATGATTGAACGTTTTTTTCATCTAAAAATTGAACTAGAAAGATTTAAGATTGAGAAAACGAGAGAAGAAATTATTGACAAAATCATAGAAGCGTTACCACGAGCTGATCAGTGGCAAACGTTTGTGTTTATATTGAAAAATGATGCTTTGTATGAAACAATTTCTCTCGATATGTTAATTGAAAAGATTGAAACTCATGAGTTTGAATTGCAGAAACAAAACAAGATGAGCAGTTGTTCACATCAACAGAATGTTGGTCTCTATTACAAAGGTAATTTACCTTCGGTGAAAGTTGGAGAATCATCAAAGACAGCATTCAGTGGTGAGAGGACAAAAGAGCCACAGAAAAGCTCATCAAGCTACAATCGGGTTATCATTCATCGTCAAAAGCTATTTCTGAAGAATCAGAAGAAATACTGTGCAACATTGCTCTCAAGTTGAAAAATTTTCCTGCTATGAGTATCAATGCTGCTAAACAGCAAATGAGCTTTCTTGCATCTGTTCTGGAATCGTATGAAGGTCTAGTTGCAGGCAAAATTGGAAATTCCGAATTGACCAAAGAAGACTACAACCAGATCGATCCGAAAGAAATGGAACTCATAGACATTCGATGGTGTTTGGCAAGTTGCATCCGCAGAGCTCAAAGATACATGGAGATTACTGGGAAAGAATCATTAGGTGGTCCATCAACAAAACTGGGATTTGATAAATCCAAAGTGACCTGCTTCAAATGTAAGCAAAAAGGTCATTTCAAGAGAGAATGCAATAATTCTGCAGTTGGTGGAAATGAACATCCTTTTAACGATGATTATTATCGAAAGGCAATCTACCACCGTAGCAAAGAAGAACCAAAGATGATTGAAAATAATCCCAGAGAAAAATCAAGAGCTTGTGCAGTAATCCATGATGATGAAGGATATGATTGGAGCCAGATTCTTCCAGAAGAAGATCGTTTGGACAATCGAGTTACAACTCATGGCAGAAGTTCATCAAAGAGCAACCATTATGTTTTTGTTGCTGAAATCAAAGAGAAAACCAGAGAAGAGATTCTGAGTGAGAAAACGTACAGAGAAAGAAACATTGCTAGCAACAGAATTAATGAAATGCAAGAAGAGTATGAAAGTGCAGTGATCAATAAAAGATGGGATAAGAAGCGAGAGTGTTATGTCAACAGAATGGGTGAGCCTGTTGTTCCCAAGAAAGACATAATTTTTGATGATGTTCTTTTCATAATTCCTCGATCTGTCGAATACTATACAAATGTTGGAAAAGACAAAACTTATGTGAAGAAGCTGGAAAAACTCATAAGAGAAGTCATGATATCGAGTTTGAGGAAGAGAGATGAAGAAAGAATGAAGAAGAATGTTGAGTGTATGGTTGAAGAGTTGAAGAAGGTAGCTGAAGAAGTGAAAGAAAAAGTTGTTGTGAATGAAGAAGTTATGAAAGAAACTGTTTTCGAAAAACAGCAAGTTGAAGAAGTTAAGAAGAAAGTTGAAAGTTTGATTGAAGTGAAGGATGAGATTTCGAAGGCTGTTGGTGATGCTGGTACTGGTGGAGAAAAGAAGAGTTAAACTGAGCTGAAGCAGAAAGATGCGAATCAGACAGATGCAACTGAGAACACCAAGGTGTCAATCACTGAGGTAAATTCTGATTCTGAAGTATTAAATGAAACTGTTGAACAGTGCAGGAAATGCATGAGACCATGCGGTGCTTGTACTGAAAAGGATGAAAAGTTCAGAATAAGAGATCTTGAATTTGTTAAAATCGAAGAGGTTTTCAAAAGTAAATACAAAGAAATGTTAGAAAATGAAAAAGTTTTGAGAGATAATGATGAAAAACTTTCGGAAAAATGTAAAAAGTTAGAAAAAGAAAATGAAATTTTGAAAGAAAATGTTTTGAAAATGAAAGAAGAATGTTCTCAAAAAGAAAATGATTGTCAAGAAATGAAAAAGGAATATGATTCAATAAAATTGGCTTATCACATTACAAAAGAATCATATGAAAAGGTGAAAAGTGAAATGAAATTTGTTCAATCAAGATTGAATTACTGTTCTGAAACAACAACTGAACTAAAGCGACAGTATGAAATAAAGCAACAAGTTGTAAATTCTTATATTGAGGATGTTGCAAAGCTAAAGCGTCAGATTGCTGATTTAGAACAGGATAACAACAAGTTAAAAAGTTATCATGTATCATCATATGTTCTTGAAAGAATTTTCAACATAAAACCGGATAGAAAAGATTCTGAGCAAAACAAAAAGGGCATTGGCTCAGAGTTTCATCAAGTTCCACCACCGGAAAAGTTTGTATTTTATGATGATGAAAAGGTCGAAAAAGCTTTCAACATGGTAGATTAATTGCCAGATAACATTGGCATAACGTATTCCAAATCTGATGATTCTAGTGATTCAGAGGTGGTAGGTAAGGTCGTTGAAAGTGTGTTGAAAGAAGAGTCAGTTGAAACAGGTAAATCTGAATCACAGGATGAAAATTGTAACACCTGTGCCTCCACGGCCATCAAACAAATACCGAACCAATGAAATATTGTATTTCATACTTAGGATTTGTATAATTATGTGTATCATTTGCACATATCAATTCTTGTTCGATTCCAAACTCTAAATCGCTTTCTAGAAGGTTATACTCGCACCGATGCGTAAATATAATCAGTTTAATGCAACGAACACTCCAGAATAGTATAATAGGCTTAACATACCTTAAGTAACCTTTACATAACTTAGAAATAAGTTTTGAAGGCTCTGGTATGGCAAAATCTAGTTTATTCGCTTACAGGGACTAAACTTGACAAACTGCGAAAGTATGCCAATTTGAACTGTAACGAACATTCCGGAACATGACCATAAGTTAAACACACCTTAAATATCCTTTACATAGCTTAGAAATAGGCTTTGAGGGGTTCAGTGTGCTAAAATAAACTTTTGGGTCATTCAGGGACTAAAAGTGTCAAAAAGTGCACAAGTTTGCACTTTTACGCATAACTTACGTTCTGAATACAACCGGACATCCAAAAATTTATGTAAGCACTAAAATATTTTATTTTAGTGGTTGGCATAAGAAAAATCCATTCGTCACGTCATTTGGATCGTTTTTCGCGCTTATGCGCATTCCGTCGTAATTAACCGAACAACGCAATCGTACGGCTAAACGAACCGACATCCGAGATATTTTTGAGCATATTTTAAGTTCCCTATACTTTAACTTCATTTTAGAGCCTTGAAGTGAGGTTAACGGGGTTCAAACGCATCGAAAATAGCTTAAACGGGCTGCAGGGACCAAAACTGTAATTCTGCCAAAATAGGTGCTTGCGCACCGCAACAAATATTTGTTACGGTGCGCAAGCAGGGTTCAGTTATGCAGAAACTCGTTTTCTCAGCAGTTAACAGCCTTTAACCCCTCCAAAGGCCAAGGACAAGTGTCAAACTCTTGTGGTGGAGCAATATTAGTTACCACAACATTCCAACAAGTGTACGGGTGAGATCATTCCCTCTTCTCCAAGAAACGATCCTAACGATGAACCAAAATCTATAAATACCCATCACATTTTCACTCATTCCTCACTAGAATCTGATTTGAGGAGCTCTAAGTTGAAACCTTTGTTTCATACCTGAGCTACTTGAATCAAGATTAGCATTCGGGGACCCTTCGTAAGTGTTCCTTCGTTCTTTTATTGCTTTCCGAGTCCGAAAGTCAAACTTTGTTTGACTTTCTGCATTGACCAGTTTATGGCCAATGCGAAGTTCGTTTGAACTTCATAACGTGAGCGTGATCACGATGGTTATAGTCCCTAGTGACTATACCTACTGATTACCACGTTATCTAGGCTCAGTGACGAGCCGTAGTTTCGGTCAGAATACGTATTCTTGCGTATTTTGTAACCAAACTACTTATGGGTATCAAAACCGTTTGTTTTGATACCAAACCTGTTTTCTAAACTTAGTTAAGCATGTTTTAGCATGCTTAGCTCCTCACTTTTAGTTTAGTGCTTATATAGGGTCGTAAGGTAAGCGATCTAAACAATCGCTTATACTTTCGAACCTGACCCGTTTGGTCGATCATTAGGATCCGACCAAGCACATTAGGTGATCATAGCATATAGGGAATAACCTTCCAAGGTTATACCTTATGGTCGCTTCGTTTAAGTAGTTGTATGATAAGTAGTTTATATGCCTTAGGTAAATTACCAAAATGCCCTTTTGACGCCAAAATTCATTTTAAGCATATGTAACATAAATTTTGACATCTAAACTGATTTGACAACCATATTAGACATGTTAAGGCATATATTACTTTTCATAGGACTAGTTAGGCGTTCCGAACGCGTTTTACGCGAACGACGCGTTAAAGTAGCATAAGCTACCTAAACAGGTCGTAATGGGTCGTAAGCACTTAGGTTAGGTTTCATTTAGTATGTAGGCTTTGTTAAACCATACTACATGAGTTTCCATACTCGTTTGGTTTATGAACCCTCGTTCTATCCGATCCTCCGATTTAGGTCCGGATTATTAATGTAGTTCCCTATATTAGCTGCCGTTTGATATTCCGAGATCTCTAGCATTGCTTGGTGGTTATCTTAAGACTTCTGAGCAATCTCAAGTGAGTACATAGACCCCTCTTTTACTGTTTTCCAAACTGTTTTGGGGTGAAACACATGTGCCTACTTGTTATTTTCGTGCTTTCCTGCTTTCACATCATATACTTCCTATGTTCATTAGTACATTATAGTACATGATTTCATTACATTTTATGCTATGTATGTCCATTGTGTGCATACTTAGTACATGGTTCTACATTACATTTATGCTATGTATGTTAACTGATAGCATGCTAGCACATTGATTTACATGACTTTTCTGCTTTGTATACTTAGTACATATCTTATTCATCATATGCTTACATTTTGGTATGACAATTGGTTTGTTTAAACTATACTATACATTCATTAACACCGATCATGCCGCTCGGTAGTAGGTAGTGGTACCATAGGACTTGACAAATCCCATTCCTGAAATCTCGGGTTTGTTTGGACGTAAGGAATGACCGAATCCGAATACATATTCTTTTGATAACCCATTTTTACATGGTTATCCGACTGTCGCAAGGCTTGGATGTATGAATTTTCACAATACCGCATAAATGTCTATATCAGTATAGCATGCATTTACTACACAAAACATAACTTTGATTTAAACCAAGTTTTACTTCAATACTTTGTTTTGTGCATTTTCACCTATGGTTTAGTTGATGCATTTCACTAGCCATACATATCATTTTGGTTACACATTACATGATTTACATTTGACAAATAAACATTTTCGACATTGGTTATACATAACATTTGTTGCACATTACTTGACTACTTTTGGACTATTAACATTTGATATGATTTATACAAGGACTTTTGACAATTGGTTTAAACATAAACTTATTACATTTGTGGTTTGTTTAAGTGACTTAAGTAACGAGGCGTGTGTAATATGATACAAGCATGGTGGATACGCCGTTGGTACTTCCTATATATAAGTGTTTGTATGGTATCACATATTGTAGCGTTATTTGAATCATTTCAATTTGGACATATAACATGTTATACAAATAACATACTTTTCACAATACATTGTTTTACAAACAACTTAACTTATACAAACTCATTTTACATGGTTATTCATTTAACCATGCATTATTCTCTTATTTATACGTATCATCTGAACTTATTGTTTTTCAAATGATTTACAAAGACAAAGCAAATTACAAGGTTCATGACTAAACATTTTCTTAAACAGAAGTCATGAATCTTATTTTCACAAAACCTATGTACTCGCCGGCATTTTTATGCTGACGTACCTATTTTCACATGTGTTTCAGGAAATGAAGCATAGGATTGATCAAGATACACTTAGGCGGACATGGGCCTTAGTGACAATAAAAGATGCAAGACTAGTTATTTATGTTATGTTTCTTTGATTGTCAAGACATTGTAACTCTTTTATTCAATAAAATAATATTTAAATTTCCATGTGTTATGAAACAATGATTCTGTTACAACACTCCCTGACATTTTCCGCCACGTTTGGTTGTCCTACGTGGTCGGGGTGTGACAGAAAAGTTGGTATCAGAGCTCATGGTTATAGGGAATTAGGTTATTAGTAATACTTTGACCTAGTCTATAACCTTCTTAGGACCCTAACGCGAGTTTACTTGCGTTTAGTCATAAAACAATACTGTCACCTATCCTTAGGCGACAACCACAACAAGAACATAAATTTCAAAACCGCTTTGAAAACTAATCATCTGTTCTAGGATGATTGATTTACTAGGTTTTGAACCCTCTATTGTAAGGTTTTGAACCCCTTTGAGTTTTCAAAACCTCGTCAAGGTTTTGGGTTTTAAATAATGTGAACACGTGCAAACTGGAAGGGTGAATGCCTGTATTCTGGGTTTTCTGTCTAGGCAAGCACTTCGTATACATCTCATCAGACGCGAGACCAGTTGTGCTTACCTGGGAATTCTTGGGATGAGTGTTCACTTATAGGCGAGTATGTCTTCGCGATACATTATTTTTGACCCATTTACTTTGATTTGTCACTGTCTCATTTGTTTGCCTTAGATAACAAACAAATGATTGCAAATTCTTATGCATTACCATTCTGCATTATTTACCCGATGACGTTTCACTTGTTTCTTCCTATGTCTTTCATTTTCTTCTAGAATGTCTCTTCCTCTCAGCACCGGTCAAATGTCCGAGCAAACAGCCAAATTTGCCCAACAAATAGGCGAAGTGATACTGAAGTCTGTGGATCTAGGCATTGCCATGTCTCGTCTCAAAAATGGAGCCACTCAGAAGCCACCAAAGGAAGCAGAAGCCAAGCCTTCACCTAAACCAAAGAAACGTAAGGCTTCAAGGAAACCCGCAGCAGTGGCACCAAAACAGGCAAGACCTAGCCAAATGACAGCACCACCAGCCAAGAAACCAATCAAGGAATCAAAGACCATGGATGAACAAGCTGGATCCCCTAAGAAGTCAAAGAAGCGAAAGGCTTCTCAGGACTTCGCCGTGGTCGCTCACAATGGTCGAGCCATCCCCAACCAACCAGCTCAACCCCCTGCTAGGAAGCCATACAACGGAACTGCACCCTTGTGCAACCAATGTAGCCTTCATCATCAGGCTAGTGTGAAGTGCCGCAATTGCCAAACTTGTGGACTTATAGGTCATACGGCAAGGGTTTGTCCAACTGCAACAGTACCAAATCAAGCAGGACCCATCCGGGTGGCAACACCACCTGCTAAGAAGCAATACAAGGGAACGGCACCAATATGCGACAAATGTAATGGGCATCACCAAGCTCACTTACCGTGTCGTCTGTGTGTATCATGTGGGCGAGTTGGTCACCTGGTAAGTGCTTGTCGATGTAACCCGAACCAAGGTGGTCCAGATCAACCACAAGCCGACTCTGCTCAAGTTCATTTCTCACCAGGGTCTTGCTACAACTGTGGCGAGATGGGCCATTTCCTAAGGGATTGCCCAAAGCTTGCTAATGCAAATCCAACCCACGAATGAGCAGTTGGCTGACTAGAAGATGTTGCTGTCTTATGCTTTTGTTTATCTATTTTCTTGTAATGTGAAACAATCTGTTTTGTTTATAAATAAATTCTTGTTCACGATTCTGATATACAAGTATAATTACATGTGTTTATGGCATTTCCCTATAATACCTGTATTAAGGAACTATGTTCCTTACAAACTACTCTTGTGATTTCTCTCTTTCAAATGATCGCTCATGATTCCCTCGAAAATTTTAAGTAGTCGTTTCGCTCTAAGAAACAAAGTACAAAAAATAAAGTGACATTATGAGTAATCATGCTTCTGCACATCTGTGCCTTTGAATCCTTGGTTAGATAACTGAGGGTATTTTCAAATCTCATACCCATTACGTTGTGATTTTTTTCAACATACACAGTACAAGTATTTCAAAAACAATCTTCATGATCTCAAAACATTTCATATAGTTTGAAAACAATTTTTCTAAATGCATTGCCTATGTTATTTCAAAAACATTGGCCATGTTATCAAAACCAACCTTCCTAATTTCAAAATGTTTTATATAGTCTGAAAACAATATTTACACAGTACATTTTCTTATCAAGTGCATGATTTCGAAAAGCATCATTCATGTTTTTTTCAAAAACCTTATACATAATTTCAAAATTCACCTCGCATGATTTTAAAACATTTTTTTTATAAATATACTTACCTAATACACCTACTCTATGATTTCAAAGGTATTATATATAAGGTTTCAAAAACATTGAACACATTTTTTTTTAGAACCTCATGCATAGTTTTCAAAAATATTTTCCTCATACATTGACTTAGCCTTCAAATTCCGCTTCATATGTCGCCTTGACATAGCTAGCATCTCAACTTCATAAGCATTCTTACTTCATGTTTTGACATAAGCACATCCAGTGCAAGGTTTCAAAACATCTCCAACTTCTAAAATCCATAAGGGATCTTTTTATCTTCACAATTAGATCCTTGTGGATAATTATCATTCAAATCAGAGTCCTTAATTGGATTCCTTGTGTACCTAAATTCGAACATTTCGGTTTCTTATAATCGAAATCGAATTTTTTTCTTTTAAAAATCTTTCTATCTTTATAGTTAGATTCTTGATAATGTTTAAAGTACCACATGAAATCCACGAGATGGATTCCTAGTGTGCTTTAAATACATGCGCTCTGTAGCAAAACAAATCAACAAATTAAATATCTAGATAAACAAATCCTTGTGGTTATATGACTATGTGTCTATGCATCTTGTGTTTTATTTTATACATTTTGTGTTTTTATACTCTGGGTATTAGTTATCCAAATCCTCGTAGAATCTTTCATATCTTTATATGAGGGATTCGTAGTAGGATATTCAAAAAGGTACTACCTTAATTCCTGAATGGGCTTCTATGTAATAGTTAAGACCCTTGGATTATATAGTACTATTCCATGATTCATAAGAGACCCTTTTAGTGGTCTAGTAAAAAAGATTGATTCAAAAATATGGTTAAGAATGACATGTGATGATATAAGCTGAAAAGACTCCTTGGCTGTCTATTAAAATCATTTATTGATTTAATAAAAGGGACCCTATGGTGGTCTAGTCACACTCATCACAGGTTTGTTCATTTGGTTTTCCCCTACACATTATAAAATAGATTGTGTGAACTGTGCAAGGAATTGTCTAATTATGGACGCGTACATAATTATGAGATTCAGTGCACGGTAACCACAGTAAGATTTATTATGTGTAAGAACCGATAGTGACAACAATAACGAAATGAGAACGATGTAATGGAGGTACGGTGGACGCACCAATGACGCTTCATAGACTTGTATATAAGTATCCCTCTTACATTGCAAGCATGATGTTATTAAAGTTACTAGAAGTTCAGAACCCTAACCAATGTTGTTCGATCTTTTCAACTTCATGTTTTCAAACTCACACAAGTTTCCTCTAGATAAAATTTCGGGACGAAATTTCCTAAAGTAGGGGAGACTGTAACACCTGTGCCTCCACGGCCATCAAACAAATACCGAACCAATGAAATATTGTATTTCATACTTAGGATTTGTATAATTATGTGTATCATTTGCACATATCAATTCTTGTTCGATTCCAAACTCTAAATCGCTTTCTGGAAGGTTATACGCGCACCGATGCGTAAATATAATCAGTTTAATGCAACGAACACTCCGGAATAGTATAATAGGCTTAACATACCTTAAGTAACCTTTACATAACTTAGAAATAAGTTTTGAAGGCTCTGGTATGGCAAAATCTAGTTTATTCGCTTACAGGGACTAAACTTGACAAACTGCGAAAGTATGCCAATTTGAACTGTAACGAACATTCGGGAACATGACCATAAGTTAAACACACCTTAAATATCCTTTACATAGCTTAGAAATAGGCTTTGAGGGGTTCAGTGTGCTAAAATAAACTTTTGGGTCATTCAGGGACTAAAAGTGTCAAAAAGTGCACAAGTTTGCACTTTTACGCATAACTTACGTTCTGAATACAACCGGACATCCAAAAATTTATCTAAGCACTAAAATATTTTATTTTAGTGGTTGGTATAAGAAAAATCCATTCGTCACGTCATTTGGATCGTTTTTCGCGCTTATGCGCATTCCGTCGTAATTAACCGAACAACGCAATCGTACGGCTAAACGAACCGACATCCGAGATATTTTTGAGCACATTTTAAGTTCCCTATACTTTAACTTCATTTTAGAGCCTTGAAGTGAGGTTAACGGGGTTCAAACGCATAGAAAATAGCTTAAACGGGCTGCAGGGACCAAAACTGTAATTCTGCCAAAATAGGTGCTTGCGCACCGCAACAAATATTTGTTA
The DNA here is from genome assembly GCA_030545235.1 of Helianthus tuberosus. Classification (NCBI taxonomy): domain Eukaryota; kingdom Viridiplantae; phylum Streptophyta; class Magnoliopsida; order Asterales; family Asteraceae; genus Helianthus; species Helianthus tuberosus. The sequence continues at coordinate 120,238,051 of CM060409.1, forward strand.
CGGTGCGCAAGCAGGGGTCAGTTATGCAGAAACTCGTTTTCTCAGCAGTTAACAGCCTTTAACCCCTCCAAAGGCCAAGGACAATTGTCAAACTCTTGTGGTGGAGCAATATTAGTTACCACAACATTCCGACAAGTGTACGGGTGAGATCATTCCCTCTTCTCCAAGAAACGATCCTAACGGTGAACCGAAATCTATAAATACCCATCACATTTTCACTCATTCCTCACTAGAATCTGATTTGAGGAGCTCTAAGTTGAAACCTTTGTTTCATACCTGAGCTACTTGAATCAAGATTAGCATTCGGGGACCCTTCGTAAGTGTTCCTTCGTTCTTTTATTGCTTTCCGAGTCCGAAAGTCAAACTTTGTTTGACTTTCTGCATTGACCAGTTTATGGCCAATGCGAAGTTCGTTTGAACTTCATAACGTGAGCGTGATCACGATGGTTATAGTCCCTAGTGACTATACCTACTGATTACCACGTTATCTAGGCTCAGTGACGAGCCGTAGTTTCGGTCAGAATACGTATTCTTGCGTATTTTGTAACCAAACTACTTATGGGTGTCAAAACCGTTTGTTTTGATACCAAACCTGTTTTCTAAACTTAGTTAAGCATGTTTTAGCATGCTTAGCTCCTCACTTTTAGTTTAGTGCTTATATAGGGTCGTAAGGTAAGCGATCTAAACAATCGCTTATACTTTCGAACCCGACCCGTTTGGTCGATCATTAGGATCCGACCAAGCACATTAGGTGTGTGACAACCCTCACTAAACCAGGTATCCGTACGACTTAATTAATAATTAATTACTGTGCTTGTTTGAAATTACTGATGAACTGCTACTTGAATACTGATACATGTACTTACTTGCATCATACTTTACTTGCTGTCACTACATTATTTACATGCTGAACCTTAGTGACAAACATGATGCACAAAAAGCACAGTAGCACTATAACGGATAACCTATTGAACATGATGATAAAGCTAGCATCTGGCAAACACTGCCTCTAAGGCCTGTAAGAGCCTGAAATATTTTGCTACACTAGTGGTGAGTGTAGGGATATAAGGGTTGTAGAACTGCGTCTCTAGGAATAAGTCACAATGACTGGATGTGCCTAAAACGTACTCTAAGTACAAAACTCAGCACTTTACATAATAATTCAGCTTTTAGCTAACTAATAAAGTGCCAAAACATGAGAAAAATATTACTAGACACTTTCCAAAGTGTCAGAAATGAGTTGTGTCACTAAAAGGGGTAATAACGACACTTTAAAGCTTTGTTAAGCACTTTAACGGATTACTATCCAACCGAACAACCGGACTATACCCGGAACATGAAAATATTGTTATTTTAATTATTTATCTTTTTCTGAGCCAGTTAGGGTCCCTGAGTACCCTAACACCCGCTATAAAACACTACACGCAACTAACCAGGTTAAGTACCTAACTAACTAACTTAACCTAACTATGTGCCTAACTATCTAGTTAGAATCGAACCAAGGACCCCCCCCCCCCCTTAACCAAACCGTCCCCATGAGGGGGACATACCTTGTACCCTTGTGATTATTTTAATCCCATATGTTTAATATCTTATAGACACAATATCCTTTGGTTAAACATGATAGAATTGTCTATAAGTTCCATGTTTAGCCTAACATAACATACACTTAACACAACACCACTCCACAACTCTCTCTCCTTCTCTACATAGCTTCGGCCGAACACCCCTCTCCACATCCATCCATTTTCGAGTTTAGTTCATTCCATTCCAACATCATACAAGCTTCAGGGATCACGTATTAGGAGCCTTGGTGCACTCGGAGTTTGAAGGACCTCTTTATCTTGCTTTTATCCACGCGTTTTTCGTCTAGATTCTTCCCTAGCCTCGAGCTAGTGGTATGTTACTTAAATCACCTTCTTGAACTATTCTAAAGTGGTTAATACGATTTGTAACGGTTAAAACTCGAAATCTTACAAGATGATACTTTAAAGTCTACTAAAAATGCTATAAGTGTTGGATAAAAGCTCATATGTTGTGTAAATGTTGTAGTAATTGAAATTTGTGATTATTTAGACCCGATCTATGTTGTGGTAGCTCGGATCATCACTTAACCCGGTTTGGTCATGACCACGAATCATGACATAAGGTTGCTTTGAATAGAACAAGGGTTAAAGGGTGAAACTCTACCACACACGAATCATGAACTTGTGTAAAAATGTTTTACTTGTGGAATAGTGTTTAAAACTAGCGGATCTACGTATCTGCAAGTGGTATTTTCAAAGGACCAAGCGTCAAATAAATCATGTTTTCTAAAAATGGATCTTACACTAACAAGAATGGTTTTTAGAACACACAAGTGTGTAAACACTTGTGTAACACAAAGTTTCGACAAAATAACTATTTTTGTAAAAGTTGACGAGAAGTTGTAAAGACGGAACTTCCATAAAAACGAGGTTTTTACAAAATTGGATTGTTTTATATAAAGATCCACTAAAAGTAATGAGATTTACTTCATAGTTTGAATAAATCACAAGTTCATGAAATTTTATGCGATTTATATACATATTTTGACTAGTTCGTGATTTGAACATTGTTTTGGTTGATTGAGAAAATTGTTGGTTTGATTTATAAAAGAAAATGATACGCTTGAAAGCGTGGCCACCTCCAGTTACAGAGGAAACTCTGGCGAAATTTTTCTAAAACCTAACACTTAGAAATATTTTCACTATAAGTGTTAGAAATACATTTTGACTTGTTTTCAAAATATAAGTTTCGCCACGACTATATTTACAAAACATCGGAGGTGGGATTTTCACAAAATAAAACGTGATACATATATATATATTTAGTATATATTTTTCACAACATCACTTGTATAAGTGTTTATGATTATTTTGTGAACTACGTAAATATTATTTTTAGAGTAAAAATAATATTACTAAGTATTATTTTGGAAAATCACATGTATTAAAGTATAATATTTTTGGGAAGAATATTTATATTTTGGAAGTTGGAAATAAAATATATTAAGTGAGACTTAATAGTGTAATCCGAATTATACGAACGCACATGTATTAAATCCCCTATCCTTGGGAAGAAAATAACTACCAAGTATATACAGAATGTAAACACGAAATAGTTGCCTAACTATTTCCCAGAAACTTAAACCATAAAGCTAAGGCACGGCCGTCCGTCTAATAGAATTAGTACGTGTAGGTCGTCACACAGCTGTTGATTTGGAGGCATACTTGGTAGAGACGCACCACTGTGAGTTCATGTCCCCCTTTTCTCTAACTGTTTTCAGTTTTCTTAACTACGGGGGTGAAATACATGTTACTTTAATTACAAGTACTTTATACATGGTATGGTTAGCGTAAGGAGGTTTATTACTTAGATCATGTGAGTGGGTAGGCAGAAACTAGAGGCCATTAATCCTCATTGTAGGACCGAGGGACGTAAGCGGTAGATCTATCTGGGTGTAGCGAGCCCAACTCTAGGCCCAACAGAACGGACCTCTGAGAGGCCCAACAGGACGGACCTTGGAGTGACTTTGTACCCAACGCTAAATCTGCTAGGTTTGAGTCTTCCTACTTGCACTTCACACATATCAATGGCCTTGCAAACCATTGGTGATTTCTTTTTCCTTATTTGCTACATACCAAGACTATTTTTATACATACAAAGGTTTACTTACTCACCTTCACATGAACTCGCTCAACATTATTGTTGATTTTTCAACTTACATGTATTTCAGGGAATTAAAGATCTGGCGCGGTACGTTATGTTTTCCCGCTGCATAAGGGTTCCAAGGTCATCCCAGTTTAGGAAACGTGACTCTTTCCTGGACAAGTCACAAATCTTAAACTGCGTTTATTTCATGTCGGTGTTTATGTTATTCAAGATAATGTTTTATGTTATGAGGTTGTAAGTCTCTAAGACAATGTTGTGTTACTCTGGTTTTAAAACTTAATCGAATGGATGATCTTGCATGATTTTATTTCATATAGCTTTGTTATGGTTAAGCTATGGTATTAAGAAGTCACACCAAAATAACCACGCTTCCGCAAAGCCAGGGTGTGACAGCTTGGTATCAGAGCTCTGATCATAGCGAACTAGGATTCTTTCTCGAGTCTAGACTATGATCACTAGGGCTCTCACGAAAACATTTTTTTGCATACCACTTAAGTCCAGATCCAAAACTTTTTACAAACAAATGTTGAGCACATTTTATTATTTATAGGCTTAGTCTAGAAAGGCTGAGGCTCGGTCTGAGAGGCCGAGGCTCGGTCTGAGAGATCGAGGTAGTTGGCTAGTGAGACTAGGAAAATTGGCTAGTGGGACTAGGAGAATTGGCTAGTGAGACTAGGAGAATTGGCTAGTGGGACTAGGAAGAGCAGTCTAAGAGACTGGGAGGCTAGTGAGACTAGGAGAATTATTTGATTGCTTACTTGGTGACTTATGTGATTATTTGATTATATGATTGACTGTTTGTGCATGTTTGTGTTTATGTTACAGACACTATGGACACCTCTGGCACTGGTGATTCAGACACCACAGGACCTAGACCTATAGTATCGGACGACCTAGAGTCTTCTGAGCGTGAGGTTCACACGTCCGACGTTACGAGCACGGACGAGGATGATTTCCAGCCCTTCGCTTTACCTGATGGTGCTGATGAGCTCGCTGATGGCCCTTTGGCCGGGGACCTACCGTTAGTGGAGATCCCTGCTCCCATACCGCTTGCTTCGTATCCTGCTTACGATTTACTCCTCGACGCCGACGCTGACGACGACGTCGATCTTTTTGACGACGAGCCCTTGGAGGATGAGGTTCAGGGCGAGGCCCTTCTTGCTGCTGGTGATCTCTTGTTGATCGCAGATGCTCCCGCTGAGGAGTCACCTGCTCACTCTCCGGTCCCAGACTCTTTCGAGTCTGTGGCCTCCGCACCTTCACACACCCAGAGTGCGCAGCACTTCTCACATGGATCAGATCCCGACCAGGCATCCTATGTTGCCCCTATTCCTAGTTTTACTTTCGACCACGAGGATGTGGAGGATTCCGATCCTGTCTTTCCCCCAGGATTCGACCCAGATGAGGATATAGAGTTTATACCCATGGATCAGCCTATGGAGGATCCAGTCGACCCAGTTGATCCCATCGACCTTGAGTTTGATTTTGAGATGGCCTTTGATGAGCCCGAGCAGCCACTAGACCCTGCTCCTGACCCAGTACTTGAGCATGACCCAGTTCATGCTGACGCACCTATTATTGAGCCTGTCTTTGCTGACCCACCTATTGATGATCACCCTATAGATGCTCCATTGTTGGAGGGCGATCATGTCATTGCTGCTGATCATGTTGATCCCCCACTTATTGTTGATGCACCAGTTGACCCTCTTATTGTACCTCACCATGATCCTATGCCAGCCCAGTTTGATCGTGCGCTTTTTGAGGCACGGATCGACCCCCGAGACGAGCACGCCCAGTGTGGGTGGATTCCGGCTGATGACGAGGTCCCACCTTTTCCCCCTCAGATCCCTGATACACGTCACATTGATACTTCCTTTTCATTTCCTCAGTTTACACCTCCAGCACGAGCTGGAGAAGGTTCTTCGGCTCACCCTTTTGGACATGTACCGGTATCTATCTCTGCTATACCACCGTCTGCTACTTTTCCCACTGTTTCTCCATTTCATGTGGCACCTTTTGATCCCACCAGTGAGCCGTTCCTTTGGGCACCACACGCTGCTATGCCACCTACTGACCCCTACCATTCTTTCCATATGGGGTATACTATTGAGGACGTTTTGATGTCTTTTGTCGCCCAGCACGAGGCACACACACAGCGCATTCAGGAGCTTGAGAGACCTCAGCCGCCGCCGTGTCGGTGTCAGGGTCAGACCCACCCTGTTTCTTCACAGCACTCTCGACCTTTACCACCAGACTATGCTGCACGCCTTTTGGCACTTGAGCAGCAGGTTGCTTCTTGGTTGCGTACCCAGAGAGCCATGGAGGAGGACTGGCTCCAGTTGCGTGGTTTGTTTTACACTCACTTTCCCCCTCCTCCACCGCCATCCGTGTAGAGCTCTTCAGTACCGTATAGGTAGACGTTGGTGAGAAGACGGCAAATGCTTTTGACTGCACAGCATTTTTGGAGACTACGTTTTAATTTTGACTTTTGTTGACATGTGTTTGATGTATTGACACTGATTTGATATAGTTTTTGGACTAGGGCAATATAGCCCTTAGTCGACAGATGTTGTATGACACTATGATGTACTTGTACGCTTACTATGTGGTCTCGATATATGGCAATCGCAGTATTCTCACCATATCTGATGCTTGATTGGTTATTTATATTTGTGACATGGGATGTTGTGTGATTGATATGATTATAACATGAGATGTTATGTACTATTACTATCGTTATATACATACGCTATATGATGACCTGACTTATGTATTATAACTATGGCCTGACCAACGTAAACCATCTTTTAGAAGATGCCGCCGAGACGTGAGACACGCATGCCTACCAATGAGGCAGAACTCCAGCAAGTCATCGCTGCTGTCATCGCACAATACGCCGCCTCTCAAGGAGGGACTAGTGGAAGCAACTCTGGCAACACTGGCAACAACAATAATCCACCTCATGGTAATACTAAGACATTTAGACCTACCATGACCTAAATGGATATCTTTAGCAATGATGCTAATGCCGATCGAATGTTATAACATATGTGCAGGATGCACCTACAAGCAGTTTCTAGACTGCAAACCGGTCAACTTTGATGGCACAGGAGGTGCTGTCGCCTTTGTTCGTTGGGCCGAGAAAACTGAATCTGTTCTTCACATGAGCAAATGCGCGCTAGATCAGCAAGTCACCTATATCTCAGGGCTATTCTTGGATGGAGCCCTCTCTTGGTGGAATTTGCAAGTACAGACACTTGGTGAAGCTGCTGCCTACGCGCTAACCTGGACCGAACTGAAGGAACTTATGCGCAAAAAGTACTGCTCTCGCGCGGAAATCCAAAGATTGGAAACCGAGTTCTGGCATCTGAAAATGGACGGTCCAAAGATCGCAGAATACGTTCAAAGGTTCCATGACTTATCGCATGTGGTACCCTACATGGTCACTCCGGAGTTCAAGAGGATTGAACGTTTCATTTGGGGATTAGCTCCTCAAATCATAAGCATGGTAACCTCATCCAAGCCTGCGACCATTACTGAAGCGATCGATTTGAGCGTGGCTCTCACAGAGGAGGCCATTCGCCTGAACAAGTTTGATGATGCTGAGCCTAAGAAGAAAGAGACTCACGTCGAGTCATCAGGAGGTAACAAACGGAAGTTCTCAAACTTCAAGCAGAGCGCCAGTGTGGCGGTTAAGAAAGGAGGATCAGACACGCCAGCTCAGGTTACAGCTGGTAGAGGGAAGAAAGGAAAGGGATACATGGGCACACAACCCAAGTGCAACGACTGCCAACGCCACCATTCTGGTCGTTGCGGGCCAAAGGTATGCGAAGCATGTGGGAAACGTGGCCACTTGAAGGACACTTGTTGGGCCACTGCTGGTCAGGGAGGCCAGGGAGGATTCGGAAACAGAAATTACAACCGGGGTGGGAATGGAAATCGCCCACAAGGAAACCATGGAGGTAACGAGAATCGAGGCAACAATGTTAACCAAGCGGGCGCCGTGAATCGTAATCAGAGGAATGATCAAGCTGGTGGAAACGGGCAAACACTTGGATGCTTTAACTGCGGTGATATTGGGCATTTTAAGAAGAACTGCCCAGAGTTGAACCAAGCCCGTGGAAGGGTGTTCCAAATCGAAGCAAGGGAAGCGCGCCAGGACCCCAATGTCGTTACTGGTACGTTCCCTGTAAATCAACGCTATGCATCCGTTTTATTTGATACTGGTGCCGATTATAGCTTCGTATCGTTAGAGTTTAAGAATATGCTTGGTTTAGCCGCTAATAAGTTAGATATCCCCTACTCAATCGAATTGGCCAATGGAAAGTTAGTAGAAGCCAATGAAGTTATCAGAGGTTGTGTGATCGAATTGGGAGAGCGTGAGTTTGCTTTGGATCTACTACCAGTCCAGCTGGGGAGCTTTGACGTAGTAGTAGGAATGGATTGGTTATCAGGCAACAAGGCTGAGATAGTTTGTCACGAAAAGGTCATTCGTATCCCCACCGAAGATGGCGAAACAATTGTGGTTCACGGAGAGAAGCGTGATACGCCGTTAAGAATTATCAGCTGCCTGAAAGCGCGAAAGTGTTTGCAAAAGGGATGCGTTGCCTTCCTGGCACACATTGTGGATAAGAAGGCTGCTGAGCCAAGAATAGAAGACATCCCTGTCGTGAGGGAATACCCAGAAGTCTTCCCAGAAGACTTACCTGGACTGCCACCTCAGAGACAAGTAGAGTTCCGCATTGACTTAGTTCCAGGCGCCGCACCTGTGGCTAAGGCACCTTACAGACTAGCACCGTCTGAGATGCAGGAACTGTCGACACAACTTCAAGAGTTGTTAGACAAGGGATTTATCCGACCAAGCTTCTCGCCTTGGGGAGCTCCGGTCCTGTTTGTCAAGAAAAAGGACGGTAGTTTTCGTATGTGCATTGACTACCGGGAGTTGAACAAGCTGACGATCAAGAATAGATATCCTCTGCCAAGAATTGATGATCTGTTTGACCAACTGCAAGGTTCAATCTTTTATTCAAAGATCGATCTTCGATCTGGATACCATCAGCTAAGGATACAAGAGGAGAGTATCCCGAAGACAGCCTTCAGAACTCGTTATGGACACTACGAGTTCCTTGTTATGCCGTTTGGTTTGACAAACGCGCCTGCAGTCTTTATGGATTTGATGAATAGAATTTGCAAGCCGTACTTGGACAAGTTCGTGATAGTGTTTATCGACGACATCTTGATTTATTCAAGAACCAAGGCTGAGCACGAACAACATCTAAGAGCTATTTTGGAGCTGCTGAAGAAAGAACAGCTGTACGCCAAATTCTCTAAGTGCGAGTTTTGGCTACGAGAAGTCCAATTTCTTGGACATGTGGTGAATGGAGATGGAATCCACGTAGATCCAACCAAGATCGAAGCGATCAAGAATTGGGAAACGCCAAAGACGCCAACCGAGATTCGACAATTCTTGGGTTTGGCTGGCTACTATCGAAGGTTCATTGAGGATTTTTCAAAAATTGCTCAACCATTGACGCTCCTCACGCAGAAAGATAAGAAGTTTGATTGGGAAATCAAACAGGAAGAAGCGTTTCAGATACTGAAGGATAAGCTCTGCAATGCGCCAATCTTAGCACTACCGGAAGGTACAGATGATTTTGTGGTATACTGTGACGCCTCGTGTCAAGGATTGGGTTGTGTGTTGATGCAACGCCAAAAGGTTATTGCTTACGTATCACGTCAACTGAAAGTGCACGAAAAGAACTATACCACACATGATTTGGAACTTGGCGCAGTGGTTTTTGCATTAAAAATCTGGAGACACTACCTTTATGGTACAAAGTGTACCATCTTTACAGATCACAAAAGCCTACAACACATATTCAACCAGAAGGAGCTGAATATGAGGCAGAGACGATGGGTTGAGTTGCTGAACGATTACGACTGCGAGATAAAGTATCATCCAGGGAAGGCGAATGTAGTCGCCGATGCCCTAAGTCGAAAGGAGAGGATCAAGCCCATAAGGGTTAGGGCTTTAGAAATGATTATCCGAACCGATCTTTCCTTGCGCATTCGTGCCGCGCAGAAAGAAGCTCTCAAGGAAGGAAACCTTGAAGAAGAATATCTCCGTGGGACGGAGAAGCTACTGGTACCAAACGAGGAAGGAACATTATGTTTTGAGAAAAGGATTTGGGTTCCTTTGTTTGGAGGTTTAAGGAAGGTTATTTTTGATGAAGCTCACAAGTCGCGGTACTCTATCCACCCAGGAGCGGATAAGATGTACCAGGATCTCAAAGATTATTATTGGTGGCCTAGGTTGAAAGGTGATGTTGCTGTTTATGTGAGCAAATGTTTAACATGCGCTAAGGTGAAAGCGGAATACCAGAAGCCTTCAGGACTTCTGCAACAACCGGAGATTCCCAAGTGGAAATGGGAACAAATCTCAATGGATTTTGTTACAAAGTTGCCAAGAACGCCAAGAGGTCACGACACTATCTGGGTGATAGTTGACCGACTAACGAAGTCAGCACACTTCTTACCTATCAAAGAGAAGGATAATACGAGCAAATTGGCCGAAATATACATGAGAGAGATCGTCGCACGTCATGGAGTGCCTCTCTCGATCATCTCTGATAGAGACGGAAGATTTGTGTCAAGGATATGGCAATCCTTCCGAGAAGCTTTTGGCTCACAATTAAATCTGAGCACTGCGTTTCATCCGCAAACTGACGGTCAAAGCGAGCGAACGATACAAACTTTGGAAGACATGCTGAGAGCGTGTGTTATGGATTTGGGCGGTAGCTGGGATAAGCATTTGCCTTTGGTCGAATTTTCATACAACAACAGCTACCACACCAGTATTGGTGTCGCGCCATTCGAAGCCCTTTACGGACGCAAGTGCCGATCACCCTTATGCTGGGCTGACGTAGGTGACAGGCAGCTTGCTGGTCCCGAAATCGTCCAAGAGACGACAGACAAGATTGTGCAGATTCTTAAACGCATCGAAGCAGCTCGCCACAGACAGAAGGCCTATGCGGATCCAAACCGGAAACATGTGGAATTCCAAGTTGGAGAAATGGTGTTATTGAAAGTTTCACCCTGGAAGGGTGTGGCACGCTTCGGAAAGCGTGGGAAGTTAAATCCGCGCTACATTGGTCCTTTCAGAGTTTTGGAAAGAATAGGACTAGTAGCATACAAGTTGGACCTACCTGCTGAACTCCATTCTGTTCACGATACATTCCATGTATCCAACCTGAAGAAAAGTCCAACTCAAGAGAACATTGCCATTCCCATCGACGAGATCCATGTTGACGACACGCTCCATTTCGTTGAAGAACCGGTTGAGGTTACGGATTGGAAGGTAAACAAGACCCGCCGGAGCAGTGTCAAGCTCGTCAAAGTTCGTTGGAATGCCAGACATGGTCCTGAATACACCTGGGAACGTGAGGACCGGATGAAAGAGAAATACCCCCACTTATTTCCTAAGAACCATGCATCTACAAGCAGAACTTAAAATTTCGGGACGAAATTTATTTAACGGGGGGAGAATGTGACAACCCTCACTAAACCAGGTATCCGTACGACTTAATTAATAATTAATTACTGTGCTTGTTTGAAATTACTGATGAACTGCTACTTGAATACTGATACATGTACTTACTTGCATCATACTTTACTTGCTGTCACTACATTATTTACATGCTGAACCTTAGTGACAAACATGATGCACAAAAAGCACAGTAGCACTATAACGGATAACCTATTGAACATGCTGATAAAGCCAGCATCAGGCAAACACTGCCTCTAAGGCCTGTAAGAGCCTGAAATATTTTGCTACACTAGTGGTGAGTGTAGGGATATAAGGGTTGTAGAACTGCGTCTCTAGGAATAAGTCACAATGACTGGATGTGCCTAAAACGTACTCTAAGTACAAAACTCAGCACTTTACATAATAATTCAGCTTTTAGCTAACTAATAAAGTGCCAAAACATGAGAAAAATATTACTAGACACTTTCCAAAGTGTCAGAAATGAGTTGTGTCACTAAAAGGGGTAATAACGACACTTTAAAGCTTTGTTAAGCACTTTAACGGATTACTAGGTGTGCCCAATTGCTATGTTCGTTAGTACATTATAGTACATGATTTTATGACATTTCATGCTAGGTGTGCCCAATTGTGTGCATTACTTAGTACATCGTTTTACATGACATTTTGACATAGACATTTGACATAGACATTTCGGCATAGACATTTTAACATGATTGACATTTGATCATGCATTTCCCACAAAACATAACTTTGATTTAAACCAAGATTTACTTCAATACTTTGTTTTTGTGCATATGGTTTAGTTGAGACATTTCACTTGCCATACATGACATCTTGACATAGACGTTTGACATGGATATTTGACATAGACATTTGACATGGATATTTGACATAGACATTTTGATATGATTTACATCTTGACATGAACACTTTGACATATTACCCAATACATTTGACAATTGATTTAAACATAGACTTCTTACATTGGTTGGTTTGGTTTGATTAAGTGATTAAGTAACGATGCGTGTGTAATATGATACAAGCATGGTGGATACGTCGCTGGTACTTCCTATATATAAGTGTTTGTATGGTATTACATATCATAGCGTTATTTGAATCATTTCAGTTTGAGACATAGAACATTTTATACAAATAACATACTTTTCACAAGACATTGATTTATAAACATCTTATCTTATGCAAACATATTTTACTTGGTTATTCATTTAACCCCACATTTATTTATACTTATCATCTGATCTTATCGATTTTCAAATGATTTACAAAGCAAAGCAAATAACAAGGTTCATGACTAAACATTTTCTCAAACATAAGTCATGAAACCTATTTTCACAAAACCTATGTATCTCACAGGCATTTTTATGCTGACGTACCTATTTTCACATGTGTTTTTCAGGAACTGTTGCATAAGATGATCAAGATACACATAGGCAGACTTGGGCTTTAGTGATAATAAAAGATGCAAGACTAGTTAATTATGTTGTATTTCTTAGTTTGTTAAGACGTTGTAACACTTTTAATCAATAAAACGAAACTTCAATTGCCATGGATTTGACACAATTAATTCTGTTACAACACTCCCCGACATTTCCGCTACGTTTTGTATGTTCCACGTGGTCGGGGTGTGACATCAGGGCATTCACACATTTCGAAGACTGACTCGAGCTTCTCAAACCAATGGAGGAGTCTAACGGCCCCTTCAGTGCCACTAAAAGTACTAGGACGACAGTCCATGAAAGTTTTGAGCGTGCATGCAGGCGGCTGAGCATGCTGGCCTGTTGTATAAACGAGAATAGGACAAAGTTAAGCACAAGAGTTGGGTTAGGAGTGTAGGATCTAATGATCCTAGAGAGAGTTACGACTGCAGGATATACCTCCTGCTTGGGCGGCTGCAAGTGCCGCAGCAACTTGTTGGTTAATCAGAGCCGTCAACTGGGCTTGAGTCATGTTAACGCGTCCAGCGATGATCTTCATATTAAGGGAAAACATGAGTGAGAGAGGTTCGCGAAAGTGCGATGATAGAAGAGAGTAAACACGCAACGTTGCAAACAATAGTTACTACGTTATCTAACCATACCATGCGCAATGTTCTATGTAATCTAGCAAGTAGGCAATGTAAACATAAATCGTATCACCTAGAATATTGAGTCTTGCACGTGGAGCGAAGCGTCGTTGTGGATCGTTGAGCACTGTACAGGTTATAGTCTGGTTTTAACAAAAACTTTTCCCTTATTAAAACCAAGTTCACTATAACCAATGGCTCTGATACCAATCTGTCACACCCCCAAAATCCACACACGGAGTATCACCGCTTGGAAGCGTGACTGACCAGGATCAAGCCACCAATCATATTGAACAATGTATGTAGTAAATATAATTCAACCAAACAATATGAAAGGTGTTCAAAACCAAAGCATAGTTAAGTGTTTAGCGGAAGCATAATTGTAAAACCCAATGTAAGTATTAAGTGCGAAATAAAGTAATGTTTTTAGCGTGGCACACACTGCCATGTCCCACAACGACCGCGCCTCCCTGTGCAATCTCCATGAGTACCTAACGACCAGCAAGGCATGTAGCAACGAATCAACAACAAAGTTGAGCGAGTTCACAGTTGGTTGTTTAGTTGTAGCTTTCGTTTGTAAACCAAGTATCGTATTAATTCGTATCACGGTCACCCTGACATGTTTGCGAAGATTAGTGGGGGCTTCCCATGTGTTACTAGACCACGCGTATCGACTGCTACGAAAATGTAAGAGGTGCCCTAAGTCAATGTCTATCAGCATTGACCCTTTGCCCATAGTCCATTAGTACACGCCCGTCCGACTGGCACGGTGTGAGGTTTGTTAAACCTAATAGCGCTATTAACTAATGACCCGCTCGCCATAGACCTCGGCGATTAAGTCGATAAATGAGGGACTTCAAATGATAGAGTTGATGGTCTTATGGTCGTACGTATCCTGTTGAATGGGGAATACGCAAGTTCGTAGTTACCGTTCAGTTCTTTAACCCATTCCCAACCCTTGGGAATCCCATGCCTTGGATAGAGTGTGAACTCACCTTGGTTTGCTCGGCAGATACACAGAAAGGTTACTTGAGCTATATGTTGTCAACCACGTCCTAACATGGTTACCATACAAGTCAGGTCTAGGTTCAAGTAATACACATATGTTTACACACAAGCTAACAGGTTGCAAACACGTATTGATCATGGCAAACACATTAACAGTCAAGTACATAACATGCTTATACTTGTACGATTCAAAAGATTGGGCTCGCACAAGTCTAACAGCCTTGTGCGATTTACCCATGGAAGCCTAAAGATACATGGCCCAATAAAACAAAAGTAGTTCATCACGTAAACGACCCAAACAACAAACATGAGTCTTGTGCCATCCGGATAGACTTGTGCGATTGACCAGTACTTGTGCGGTTGGGATTGGGCTTTGAGGCCCAACCGTGTAACAGTTTGTGTGTGGCCCAAGCCTTGTGCGATCAGCACTGTCTTGTGCGATCCATAAGTCTTGTGCGATCATGCATAAGAAATCAGTACCTGGTGCTTTATGTGATTGTACCCGGCTTGTGCGATGCACCTTGTGCGTCTCGCACTTGTGCGATCAGATCAGGTCTTGTGCGACCTGATCTTGTGCGACCGAGAGGGACCTTGTGCGATTAGTTTAATTATCCCTAAAATCTTGCAGTCCGTTACATAATTCAATCAATTCGTTTGACCACTTTAACAGTTTCCATATTTGCATACAATCAATCAACACAATCAACAGTTTCTAATCAAACCATAATCGATCAAACAAAAGGTTTTACCATCAAATTCATATGAACCCTAAATAAACATCCGAATCATGAACACAACCTATCATAACATTCAATCGAATCTAACTCTAGGATCATCACATATCATCCGAATTCAAACACATCACAGCCGACTTACTTATATTCAATTCTAATCCTCTATAACATCATCCGATTACTAATACACATCTTGATCTAATCATACACATGTGAGCCGATTATATGAACCTCAACCATTAATAGTTTATATCACATTCAATCACAAGATATCATTAAATCATCATGTAATACATATAGATCATAATATCATCTAACATACAATCGATAATTACAAACACTAACCGGTTGAGAGAAGGATAGGATCGATCTAAGTAATAAAGCTTCGAGAGATGGGGATGTTTGCCGTCGGCTTCAAGAGGAGAGGAGAGAAGAGGAGCTTAGGGTTTGGTGTGTGTTGTGAGATTTGCAAAAAATGAGGAGTATAAACTTTCCTCATAGTTTATGCGACACAAGGGAGTGGGCCGACCCCTTCTTGGCTGCCCATTTGGTTTCGGGTTCAATCATAGTGGACCGAGTGGAAAGTGTGACAAGGATGAGATGTTCGGCCCAACATGGGCTTGTGCGATAGGGTTGTTGTACGATCCGAGTCATATATATATATATATATATATATACATACATAGATCCACATAATACAAACATGAAATCTCACAAACATTCAATAAATCAACGTATCAGATAATTACACAAAGTTCACATACGTTACATTAAGCACAAAAATAGGTTCTGAAATATGAATTGTCACAATATTTCATGGAAAACTCCTTCCCTTTTTGGAATTACATACATGGTTTTTCGTGGTAACCATGTCAAAACTTTCTTGTTGATACATACATTCATTGTTGGAATGTGTCCGAACCAAGTTCAATTGATGAACTTGCTCGTAATATATATTCAATTCAGGGTACCATATGATGGGTTGAGGCCATCATATTGGAAATAATACCAACAAGCACTTCATGTGTTTCGAACCATAATAGGCTTGTTTGGTGTTCGACTTCATTGAATCGTTTCTTTGATCACGATCACCTTGCGGAGACGTTTTCACAAATTCGAAGCTTGCGCTAATCTCATTTGCATGCATCATGTACGGATTTATTTATTTATTCATTTATATTAAATCCACTCTGTTGGTTTATCATACAAAAGCAGTCTTAATACAGTCGTGTGTTAAGATAATGGTACACAAGTTCATGTCATATTTCGGGGTACCTCTTAATGGTTCTTTCATCATCGATCGAACATTTTACAATGTTAATTGCTTTTTCATCTTCGATCAAAAACATTATTTAGTTGTTGTTTCATCATCAATTGGAAATCATATGAGATTTGTTTGGAACAAACACTCACATTCACGTTGTTGAGCCCTTCAGTTGATTTTGAACACGGTGAACTTGTTCGGTCACCGCTATTATTGAATTATTTCAATCACTACGACACCTTGTGACGTCGGTATAAACTTGTAGCTTGGGCTAATAATGATCAGGCGTTTCATGCAAAACACGGTGATACTTGTTCGGTCACTGTTATTATTGAATTATTTCAATCACTACGACACCTTGTGGCGTCGGTATAAACTTGTAGCTTGGACTAATCATGATCGATCGTTTCATGCAGAACTATGTATACTTTTAGTTCGAATCATCATTTAAACAGTCTTAATGCAACTATGTATTAAGACGATGATACACCAGGTTCGGTTGTATTTCATTTCGGTGTATTCTAGCAAATCAATAATGTCAACGCTCAAGTTTTATTTCATTTAATGGTTCGATAGTTGACAATTCATTTTCATGTTTCTATATCATTTGAGATTGTTGATCTCTAAGTTTATTTTTATGACCAAAGAAAGTTTTCGTTTGACAACGAATTCGATTGTTTCTAAAAGTCAACTGCAGATCGTAAACATTTGTTTGGATATCTATTGGTCATAATCTATTTTGTTTGACCCATGTAAACTCAGTCACATCAGTGATTATATCATTGCATCTTGTGCACTTAGCATCAATTTCAGAAACAAATTCAGTGAACCGTTGGATTCTTATTGCTAGATATGTCATTACATTCACGTAATTTGAACGAGTCTTGATTCAATTAAGTGGTCATCCACTTTGGTATTATTCGGACTTACCCACAGATGACACATCTCTCAGGAGATAACATAGTCTAAATTTCGAGGACGAAATTTCCATAACAGGGGAAGAATGTGACAACTGGTAATTTTCGGTTTTAATTACACGATTAAAAAGATTTAAGGCGATAATAAGTAGTGTTTAAGGCACGAATTAACTTAATTAGGCTTTTGGGATGCCTAGGAACACCTATCTAACTTTACAGTGCACATGGACGGTGATTTTCGGGAAATCTGCTGAGCGTTAAACGATAACGACCTGACACCGTACAAAATACTGACAAATCCAACAAATATGAACTTTGTACATATATTTTATATATATATGAATTTGGTTTTGCGAGTTTACTGTGGTTCGAACACCTCAAAACGCAAACGTGAACGAAAAACGCGACTATAGGAACGCACCGACAACGAAACGGAAGCATCGGACTCATGTATTGCCTGCAAAACCAAAGTATTATGATATATTTAGCGTTGAAATTGAATTTTAATACCCGTAGACGAAAACGGATTAAAAACGACCAACAAAGCATTTTACGCGATTTTAACGCAACCGACGAACGGACGCATCAAATATCGATATCCGATGTAATTTTGAGTGCTTCGGCTCTAAAATTTTATTTTACGACAATTTACTATGATCGGGTTCGAAAACAGGCTTCAGAAAACGTATCGGGCCGCACGAAACAGGCTTGTGGGCCTAGAGCCCAAGCCCACTTAAGTACCCTAATATATATATACCCCCTTATAATTTAAAACCCTAATTTACCCCTCATTGCTCTTTAGCCGCACACCAGACACCCCTTTTTGTCTCCCTCCCTCGTCACCTATATCCGGCCACCGGAGTAACTCTGGCGCCCCTCCTGCTCCGGCCGGCCACATCCCAACACCCTTCTTCTTCCACCCTCTCACACAACCCACACCCCCTCATTCTCTCCCTCTCTGAAAGATCACCGACGATGACATCGAGGATGATGATAATTGTTTGGTTTACCGGCGACAACCACTACACCCACGTGTGTAAATGGCCGGCCACCAATATGGTGGCAGCGATGAGGTCAGAGAGGAGAAAGACGGAAGAGACAAAGAGGAGAGAGGGAGAGAGACCGGCGACGGTAATGAAGGTATCGGCGGTGCTGATGACACGAGTATGATGTTGACGACGATGATGAAAGATGATGAGGTCGACTAACGGCTAAAGCCGTAACTTTTCCGGTGAGTCTTTCTTTTCCGTTTTGGGTAAACCATCGATTTTTTTAAATAACTACTAATCTATTCCTTTGAACCTGAGTAGAGGTGAGGGTGTGACGCCATCGGCAGCGGCTTCAGGCCGGCCGGTAGATGGTGGCGGCTGCGGCGGTAACTTCGTGGCAGGTGACTCGGGTTGTTATACTTCCAGTTTCAGTTCAAACTTTGATTCTGATTTGATTCGAGCGTGGGTTTGCTTCGGGTTCATGTTCGGTCAAGATGTCGGGTTCGGTCAGCTGGTCAACTCTTGATGCGGGTCAACTCAGTGCGAGTTCGGGTCCACTCTGTCAAACCCGAGTCAACTCGGGTCAAAACAGTCAAGTGGGTTAACTCAGTTCAATGTTCGGGTCAACGACGGTCAAAGTCAGTCAACGACGGTCATATGGGTCCCCGCGAGAATCAGTAAAGTTTAAACGAGGCGTTAAACTTTCATATATATATATATATATATATATATATATATATATATATATACACACACACACACACGTTAGTTTAGATTTTATATTTATACGCGACCCGAGCTCGACCCGATTCGATTCGATTAAATGTTAGTTTACGTTTGATACATTTGACGAAAATCTTATATATAGTGTTTATATTGTTGAATAAATGTTGAATTTTGAAATTATATCGACACTTTAGTTGTCGGGATCGTCCAAAAACAGAGGAAACGCTATCCATTTTCTGTTACAAATCCGAAACACGACACGCGATTATATTCTAAAAACGACACTTGTCGAAGTTCAAGTTTTCTTATAAAACAAGTATGAAAGTATTATTTATTTTGGTGACGTTTACGAATTACAAACGAAGTTATAACATTCGACGAATATTCCTTGCGTTTATTTTAAACCACTAACACTCGAACCTTATTATATTATTTCAAAACCCCTTGAAAACTCAGATATTTTACAGCATAAATATAATCGTTTTTATCTATTTCAAACGTCGTTAATTCATATACTTTTACAAAATAAATATAATCGTTTATATTTATTTCAAACGTCACTAAGTTGTATACTTTTAAATAAATATAACTTTTTATATTTATTTCAAATGACGGAATTCAGAATTTATATTTCAAACGTTTAGTATTCGAAAATCATATAAAATAAAAATAATTACTTATATTTATTTCAATCGTCTAGAATCCGAATATTCTTATAACATGAATATATTCATTTCAAACGTCAAGCTTTCAAATATATATACATATATATGTTTATTTCATCACGTTCTACGAAAGGTACGAAGAGTCGTACTACTATTCACTTACGTTTTCTGTTCGCGACGACTTCATAAATATAGTCATGTTTATATTTGAGGATATAAATATATATATATATCCTAAATCATTTGGAAACTTACTCGCTTTCCGAGACTTAGTTTTTATCCCGATTATAAGCGGGATCGATTAACCATAAATTGGTTGTTCTAAGTCAAGATAATAACACTACCTTAGAGTCGTTTAGTTAACGAATCGGTAGAGCTCGGACATGTAGTTAGCTACGTCGTTTTGTTTAGAAACTTATAAGCTATTCCTTGGTAGGAATGTTTTAGGTTGCACGCTAGCAAGTTCACGTTCTTGGAACGACATCACAGAAATCACATTAAGCTAGCTTTGCACTGGATATCGAGGTGAATTCTTAACCCCCACTTTTTACCATTTTACATTTTGATAAATGTTTTCGGGGGTGGAAAGACATGCAAGTTTTGCAACAGCACACAAGGTTTCGATAAACTAATATCACATATTTATAAACCATTTCGCAACAGGATTTCAACGAACTCAAATGGTTTACGAAAAGATCACGCTAAACATACCGGTTTTATAAAAACATAAGTGGTTCTGGAAACATGCATGAGTTTTATGACATGGGCTTGACCCAATAACATTAATGACATGGGCTAGGCCCAATAATACGAATGACATAGGATAGGCCCAAGGACATGTGCAAGGCCCAAGGACATGTGCTAGGCCCAATGACATGGGCGAGGCCCAATACACACACACATATTTTAACAATTAGTATGTAGCTATGGGATTAGATGATGACAGATCACTGTGCGTAAGTAGGATGATGACAATAGTAACCATTAATCACGTAGTGACCAAGGTGCAAAAGGTATAGATCTATCAAGTTTGAGGCGCGCTCCACTCCTGGTTTGTTAACCCTTTAGGAGTGCTTTAGTGATCCCAAATGATGTCAGAGTTGTCTTGGTTTGGTTACTTACTTATAGCACACAGGTCAGTCTATTAGATACACACAGATTGATCCTTAGATTCTGTAGGCATCCTACATACTATGATTTCAATACTGGTTTACAATGATAACGGAAAACATTTCAATACCAGTTTATAGATACGATTGAAAACATTTCATTACTGGTTTACAAACACAACAGTTACATGTATCAGTTTACAAACTTAAAAGAAAACATTTCATTACTGATATACCGATACGATATTTCAAACGCTTTGGGATACTTTGGTCTAACAAACCGGTTTTCAAATGCTTTAAGATTCATTTGATAGAAAATAAACAAACTATGAATTCGCCAATTTTATGTTGATTTTTCTCACATGTTCTTTCTTAGGTTGCATTCTCGAAACTATGAAATGGTTGGAATAGGAGAACCCATGGGGATTCGAGTAGCTAGTAGGCGTTCACATTTTAGAAGTCTTAGCTCAAATACTTCCGTTGTGCAATGAAGATACCATTCGGATAACACCGGCTCTGATGTAATCGATTTATCAGGGTGTGACACAACTCGGGATGCAAGTCATCCCGCTCGGGTAACATTTGACCAACTTTGGGTCTAGAAAAGGACCCTTATAAACGTGGCGCACCATGAAGGCATTTCATGGAACTATCACTAGATAAATTAGTATAAAATGTAGTTTAAATTTAATGCATTCCATTTTTAGTTTTTCATTTGTAGGAATAAAGCACACTTTAAATGGTGGAATGGTGTGAAAAACTAAGAAAAAGGAACCCCATGCACGTAAACCAGAGCCTCCCGCTTCAAAAACTGCAAAGCAGAGTGTGCAGCGCTGGGCCGTGCCCACCAGGCACGCCCCCATGCCCAAATGTCTGATGTAAAAATTTCTCTGCAGAGAAGGTGGCACGGGCCGTGCCCCCCAAGCACGCTCACGTGTCCACCATACTGTAAGTTTTCTATTACACCTTGTTACTGGCACTTTCGCCACGGGGTCATGGCCACCAGGCACGCCCTCATTCCCAGTGACCAGTAACCTACAATTTTGTTATTTCTACCCCACTTTTTGCACATTTAATCCAAACAAATCCTATTTAGGACACATTGATGACAATGTGTAATTTAAGTGTGGGGGGGGGGGGGGTTGATGTTAAAACCGCTAATCACCCCAAATATTTTTGTTAAACAATTTTTTTTCATTTTTTATTTATTTATCTTGGTTTAGTTTGAGAAAAATAAGTTCTAAATATTATGTTTTTACTAATTTACATCTGACAGCGTCATGATAAAAAGAACCAATTAAGAAAACTATAAAAACGGGCACAACAAATCTTTGTAAAATTTGATTATATATACACTTTTACACTATACCCTTTTTTCCCACAAAAAGTGAGTTTTGAGCCTTTACCGAGCATACAAATACATATCTATACTAATTGATCAATTTTTCGTTTCTTGTGTGAATAGCCCGTTTGGTTCTTACAAATCTAAAACTTGCCAAAACAATACGTTCCCAATCCTTACAGACATAATTGCATGTGTAACACCCCGACCGCGTAATACAACAAACCGCGGCGGAAACGTCAGGGAGTCATGTCACAGAATCATTGTTTCACAACTCATGGTGATTGAAGTTTTGTTTTATTCCATTAGTGGACTCATTGTTTTTAATACAAACCAGATAAATATAAATAATTGTCTTTCAAGTTTTAAAGACACTAAGGCACGAGTCCATCCTATGTGTAGCATACGTCAACAATCATCACATTGTAGAACCTGAAACATATGTGAAAATAAAACGTCAGCATAAAAATGCTTGTGAGTAACATAGGTTTTGTGAATTAGATTCATGGCTTTGGATAACGTAAGAAAAGGTTTTATGTTTACAAAAATAGCCATGAACCCTTGTAAAAAGTTTGGTTTCTAAAACGCATTGCTTTATTAAAAAGGTTTGTAGTATAAGCAAAAATATACTTTGGTTTTGAAATAATCGGATAAGTAGTATATCAAAATATACTTTAGTTTTTAGAAATAATAGATTTGGTAGTATTTCGAAAGTATACTTTGGTTTAGGAATGAAAGCATCGGTAGTATATCAAATTATCCTTTGGTTTAAAAACAGCACATTAAACTATGCCTTGGTTTTAGGATAACATAATCGGTAGTATATCAAACTATACTTTTGGATTTAAAGTAGCATATCAAACTATGCTTTAGTAGTACATCAAAATATACCTTGGTCTAGGAAATAACAAAGTCGATAGTACATCAAACTATACTTTGGTTTTAAAAATAGCATATCAAACTATGCTTTGGTAAACAATATCAAATTGGGAGCGTATCAAACTATGCTTTGGAAGTATATCAAAATATACTTAAATTGTGATTTGGTAGTATATCAAATTATACTTTAGTAAAACAGTATCACGTTGGTAGCATATCAAAATATGCTTTGGTAGTATATCAAAATATACCTTAATCGTGATTTGGCAGTATATCAAACTATATTTTAGTAAACAATAGCATATCATACTATGCTTTGGTTTTGGAAATAACATAAGATAAGTTTCTATGGCTTAATTGGAAAACATTTGCAGTCTATACATTGGTTAATATAATATCACGTTGGTAGCATATCGAAATATGCCTTGGTAGTATACCGAAATATACCATATATCGTGATTTGGCAATACATTCAAACCTTAGTGTATCAAACTACACTTTGGTGACTACAGATTTACCATGAAGGCAAAATCTATCTGATTTAAAACTTGGTTTCTGACATTCCATACAATAGGAATGGGGTGTCAACCTATAGCACTATATCGTACTACCAATCGGCTTGATCATAGTTAATGAATGTATAAGTAAAAATAAGAACCAACAAATAGTCTTACAAACTTTGAAAATAAGTATTTAAGCCATAGATAATAGTTCAATTCTTCAAAGGATAAGTACTATGCATGTGAAAACATATAGCTTGAATCATGAGAATGGTGAATAGGCACATATGAATCACCCCAAAACATTTGAAAACGTAAAAGATGGGACTATGTCCTCACTTGAGATTGCAAGTATCCTTGATTAAGTGATCTAACAAAGCTCGGGAAATCAAGGAATCAAGTGGCACCTAGTATGGAATCACTATGTTAATAATCGAGACCTAAATCGGGAGATCGGGTAGAATGAGGTCTTGTAAACCAAATGAGTGTTGGAACTCATATAATATGGTTTAAAAAAGCCTACATTCTGATTTGAAACCTATCCTAAGTGCTTTTGACCCGTTATGACCCGTTAAGGTAGTTTACGCTACTTTAACGCGTCATTTACGCAAATGCGCGTTCGGATGGTCTAACTAGTTCTATGATAAATCTCATATGCCTAAACATGTTTAATAATGTTGCATAATCAGTTTAAGTGTCAAAATTTTGGTTACATATGCTTAAATTGAAATTATGCACAAAAAAGGCATTTTGGTCATTTTCCTAAGGCATATAAACTACCTATCATACAACTAATCAAACGAAGTGACCATAAGGTATAACCTCAGAAGGTTATTCCCTATAAAACTATGGTCACAATATATGTTTGGTAGGATCCTAATTATCGACCAAACAGGTCGGGTTCGAAAGTCTAAGCGCTTGTTGAGACCGCATGACTTACGACCCTAAATAAACACTAAACTAAAAGTGACGAGTTAAACATGCTTAACTAAGTTAGAAAACTGATCTGATATCAAAACAAAGTGTTTTGATACCCGAAAATAGTTTCGTCACAAAATGCACATAATCATGCATTTTGACCGAAACTTTGACTCGTCACTTCGACTAGTCAACGTGGTAATCAGTAGGTATAGTCACAAAGGACTATAACCATCGTGATTACGCTCATGTTGCAAAGTTCAAACGAACTTTATCTTGACCAAATCATGGTCAAAGCTGAAAATCAAACACTGTTTGACTTTTTAGCTTGAAATAAATAAACAAGACATGAAAGAACACTTACAAGTGCTCTAGGCTGGAAAATAAGACTAAGAATGCTTAGGTATGAGGCCTCCAACAAGTGTGGTAGCCTCAGTTCAGAGCTAGAGTGAAAGAGAAGAGAAATGAGCAAGTTGGAATGAAGTTTGTGCTTGCTATTTATAGGAATCAAGAGCTCATAAGATCATTACATGTGGATAATGTGTTCTCCAAGGAATGATCTACACCCTACAAGTGTTAGAGACTGATTAAAGAGCTTTACTTGGTCCCCAAACAAGAAAACAAGCAACCAAAACCAACCAATTCAGTAGTTTTGAAAGAAAACTGGTTTCTGCCTAGCATGCTCTGTCGCGGCCCGCGACCCAGACAGAGGTTTCTGTCGCGGCCCGCCTACCAGGGTGCTGGTCGGACTTTTCAAACTTGTCAATTTCAAGGCTCTACAAGGATTTTAAAGCATAGGGGACTTGAAATATGCTTGGAAATATCATCGATGTCAGTTCGTTTGGTCGTACGATCGCGTTGTTTGGTTAATTATGACGAAACTCGAACGGACGCGAAAACGGTCCAAATTACGCGACGAATGGTATTTTTGCATTCCCATCACTAAAATACATTAATTTAGTGATTACAAATTTTTTTTGGATCTAAGGATATGGTCAGAACGCAAGATATGCACGCGTTTGCATACTTTCGCAGTTTTGACGCTTTTAGTCCCTGTTGATCAAATAAGCATATTTTCTCATACCGAACCCCTCAAAGCTCATTTATAAGATATGTTAAGGGTATCTAGGGTATGTTTAGCTTATGACCTTGTTCCGGAGTGTACGTTGTTATACGATTTGGCAGACTTTTGCAGTTTGTCGCAAATAGTCCCTGTGATTGAATAAACTCGTTTTTGCCATACCAAACCCTTCAAAACTTATTTCTAAATTATGTAAAGGTTATTTAGGGTATTTTTAGCTTATGTCACTATTCTAGATTGTACGTTGCATTAAACTGATTACGTTTGCGTAATAGTTTACGTAAAACTTCCAGAAAAGCTTCTTGAGAGTTCGAAATCATACGAAATTTGATATGTGTAATTGTCACATATAATTATACAAATCTCGAGAATGAAACACAAGATTTCATAAGATTCGTATTTATATGATGGTCGTAAGGGCACAAATGTCACAGTAAGTAAGTAAATGGTGGAGGCATTTGGACTATAACCCATTTTTCATTCTAAACCTTTGTTTTTCTTTTCATCCCTTACCAAAAATATCCCCTTAGTTAAACCCCTTTGAGCCTTAACCCTTTCGTTTCTAAGCCCGCAAAAATATAAACTTTTTCAAAAATAACCACCCACATCCACAAATTTTTTTTATTTACACCCTTTATTTTTGTAAAAAGTTCGGTTATAAAATTAGATGTATGGCTTAGTTTCAACTTTGGTTAAAAAAAGTATTGGCTAAAGTTTTTTTTCTAAGCCATGAAACAAGATTCCTCAAAAAACCAATACTTTTTACGTTTTTCACCATTTTACTTAAAAACACCTACCCAGGCCAAAACCTACCCCTTTTAAAAGCCCTCTTGATATTTACGAGGATTAAACGTCAAAAAGGAGGAGGTTTGATTGTTTGTCAAGCCTATATTAGGAGTAAGCTCCACATCGGGTCCTAGCGCTTTCACTTAAACATCTTCGGCCTGTGTAAATTTGTATATAACTAAATAGAATTTTAGAAAGGCATGTTATGCCCAAAACAAACAATTTTTCTTAAAATGTGTTTTAAATAAATCTTGACGAATAAGATTGTAAATAAAATAAAAACAAAATAAATTTAGAACTTGGATTCCCGACACACTAAAGATAAACCCAAAACTTCTCTTCTACCAATTTTGTTTGGGTGTGTAAGCCACATTATAGGGTTTTGTTTGAGGACAAGCAAAGATTCAAGTGTGGGGGTATTTGATGTGAGCTAAATGCAACATATAAATTAAATCAAATAAGGTATAAAATCTACCCTTTTTCGGTACTAATGTTGGAAAAATCATGTTTCTTTGTTTACTTTTAATTTACAGGATCAAAAGAACTTAAACAAATAAAAGGAACAAATGAACATAAAAAATCAACACAAATACAAAGAAGAAGGATTAACATGACCTACTGAACCCCCATCCACATCCAAAACAACAAAATAATAAAAATAGAAGCTTCGGCACGGGGCCGTGCCCACCAGGCATGGGGTCGTGCCCAGTGAAGATTCCCTGCAGAAAAAGACAACAACAAAAGACAAACCAACATGGAGCCGTGCTAACCCAACACGGGACGTGGTCAACTCTAGGATTCGCAGAATCTGTGATAGTACAGCAAGTACACTAACCACGGGGCCATGTGTGACAACTGTCAAAAATTCAGGTATCCGTACAATTAATTAACCATGATTAGTGCGTAATGACTGTGCTGAATTGCAATTAACTATTTTCTGATTATTTCCATATACATACATGTGTATCATACATTGTTTAATGTCATATCATTACTGCATGAAAGCTATATTGCCTCAAATGATGCATTAAGTGTAGTTAGCACAGTTATCTGATAAATCAGGATAATGTGACAGAACTCAGCACATAGACAAACAGTGCATTGAGATACACAATGAGCCAGAAACTAAGTATGACTCTAGTATAGTGTGTAGGAAAGTAAGGATCACAAAACTGCCTTCCTAGTGATAGTTTAAGAGCCGGAAAGTGCCTAAAACTTACATAAACTGCAGAACTCTGCTGAAAATCAGCAAAATACAGCATTTAAACACACTAATATTTTGCAAAAATATGATTAAATGGTCCTAAATGCTTTCCTAAGTGTCGGGAATCAAAAGTGTCATAAAAGGGTACATAAAGCACACTAAACTGTAAGTTTAGCACCTTAACGAACCGGTAACCAACCGAACAACCGGACACTACCCGAAACACCAAATTTACACTAGAAGCACTGTTTTAGCATTACCAAGCTACTTATGATCCCCGAACACCATAACACCCCATAAAAATATCTAATAACTAAATCCTAACTAATACTTGGATTTTAACCTAATAACTAACTAACCGGTTGAAACCTAGTCTAGACCACCCCCCCACCTATCTACGGCCAACAAGGGCCCCACTTTGATGATTTTATTACCATTAAAAACTAGATCTTGTCTTGCTTTATGAGGCATATTATACAAGAGATAACATTTTGAAATGGGTTTATAAATGGACCATAAGCACTTAACCTCATAACAACACACACTAAAACACACACCATCTCTCCTTCTTCTCCTTGCTTATTCACGGCCACAACCAACAACCATACCACCACCATCATTCATCCATTCTCATGCAATCCAAGCATACTCTAAGGTGTTAGAAGGGGCACAAAGGAGCTAGGAGCTTTCGGAAGTTCAAGGACCTCTCTTATTTGCTTTTATTCACTTGATCATCCCTAGCCTTGTGCTAGTGGTAAGAACCTTGATCTTGCTGTTTTACATCTATTTCAAGTGGTTAAAAGATAATACATAATGTTGATCTTGAAGAACACTAAGAAATAAGAAGATGAAACATGAACATAAGCTTGAAACTATATGAAAACTTAAAGAAATCATGTTGTTTAGTGTTGTTGTGATACTTGATGATTGATTACTTATGAAAATGATGTAGATCATCATATGATCTTGCTAGATCATGATTAAAAACATAGTCTAGCAAGATGAGAGGATGAAAGTGTTGTAAGATTATAGATCATCCTCACATAGAACATGAACTTGAAAGAATATGTGGTCTTCTTGAAAAATAATGAACAAAGTAAGTTGTAATACTTGTAGATCTAAAGATTCATGGATGATTTTTCAAAGAAACCAAGTTAAAAATATAAGTTTTTCTAAATCTTGGTTCTTAAACAAATAAACCTTATTTTTGGTGGATAAACAAGTGTAGAAACACTTGTGTAACAAGAAGATTTCATAAAGAAACATTTTTAGAAAATATAAATACAAGTTGTAAAGATCTAACTTCTTTAAAAATGAAGTTTTTAAAGAACTAATCACATTTTAAAGGGTAACAAGACCTACTAAGAACACTAGTAAGATACTACAATTTTTTACAAATATTCAAGTTCATGAAGTAGTAGTTATTACTTGTTTATTGGCAAAATTGTTAAGTAAAGGTCGTTTATTATTGATTGTGGATTGATTGTATTGATTTTTACAAAAGAAAATGATATGCTTAAAAGCATGGAAACCTCCATTTTTAGGGGAAACTATGGCAAATTTTTTCTAAAAACTAAACACTTAGAAAAATATTTCCAAACAAACATTTACAAGTGTATTTTAAACCATGAGTTTCCTACATAAACTTTGCCATAAATTTTGTCACAAAAACATAAATATTGGAGGTTGGTTTTCATAAATAAAAATGACTAAATATGTATTTAGGGAAATATGTACTTAGAAGTCAAATGTGTGTGATTATTTGTATACTTTGTGTATTAATTATATTATTTTAGGACTTGAAATAATATAACACATCAGAATACCAAGAATTACAATCCAAAATATTACCAAAATTCCAACAAATAAATATACACATTTACACCAAATATTGGTGAAACCGAACTATGGAATAAGACTTACAAAATATTCCTGAAAATCTATTCTCAAAGTATATTTTGGTAAATAATATTTTGGACACCAAGGAAGTAAAAATATGATTTTTACAATTACTACAAAAATATATCATATTTTTGACAAGGAAGATATATTATTTTTTGGCAAGTATGAAATATACATTTTTCTTGGAAATTCTTAGAAGATATATTATTTTTAAGAAATATATATTTTCTTACAAACACGAAATACAATATTTTCAGGTGAAAGATACAATTTCTCAAATAAATATAAAGAATATCATTTTTGGAGAAAAATGAGTTTATATATATATATTTTCTATGTTGGACATGAAAATAAATTATTTTTGAGACTTATGAGAAAATACAAATATATTTTTGCCAAAAAAAAAATATAAATAATTTTTCTAAATAATACTTATTACAATATATATATATTTTGGAAATATATAATGGTGGACTTTTATTAAAGATGGTATTCCGCAAAAATTAATACGAAATCGAGTATAAGAATACTTAACGAATACAATAAAAATACGTATTCTTGTACGTATAAATTCACACCGGAATACGACCCTAATACCTGGCAAAATATACAAGTATAAGATACCCCATCCTTGAGAAGGAAATACAAGTATAAATACTTGGGAAGAATTAAGTTAATATATATTGTCTTAACAATTATTCCAAAATTTAATAAGTATAATTTAAGTTAAAATATTAATTATTTTAACAAATAATTATATACTTGGAATAATAATGAAGACACCTTGAAACGTAACTCAAGGACACTAATCAATACTAAGTCAAGGCACGACCCGCTCGTCTAATGGACCGTAGTACGCATGTAGGTAGTCATGCATTCTAGAGGAAGCTTTGAGTTACATCGGATACAAGGAACGCAAAACTGTGAGTTCATGTTCCCCCTTTCTTTAACTGTTTTCGGTTTTATAACTTCGGGGGTGAAGTACATGTTACAATCTGTTTACAAACATTTATACATGGTATGGTTAGCTAAGGAAGGGTACTGCTAGATCATGTGAGTGGTGGGTATGACGCTTAAGGCCATTAATCCTCTTTGTAGGACCGAGGGACTTGAGTGATAGATCTATTTGGGTGTAGCGAGCCCCACCCATGAGTCCGTCAAGTGGACCATGTGGTGACTATGTCTTATTGACAAAGTCTGCTAGGTTTGAGCTTTCCTGCATCACGTCACAAATGTTAATGTATTAGCTACACATTAATTGATCTGTTTCCTTATTGCTTTCATACCGGGATTTCAATTACATACAAACATACTTATAAAGGTTTCAAAGGTTTATTCACAAACACACACATGAACTAGCTCAACTTTTGTTGATGTTTTCAAACTACATGTATTTCAGGAAACTAAGAATGGATCTGGCGGGCGTTAAAGTTTCAAGTGTTGTCTGGAATAAAAGATGTCATCCGGTGTCGAATGGTTTAGAGTGTGCATCCTATCCTGGATAGGATACATGTTTCAAAGCTTGGTTGTCAATAGTGTCTTTTGAAAAGTCCTTATGGAACTTAAAACCTGTTGGTGTTGTATTCTGAATACGAGGTCTGTGTTTGGGGTTAAATCAATGTTGTTGTAATGTTTCCAAAACTTAATCAATGGATGAACATCTTGGATTTATCATATAGTTGTTTGTTATGGTTGAATGCAATGATATTAAGCAAGTCACACCATAATCACGCATCCGCAAAAGTCAGGGTGTGACAGTTTGGTATCAGAGCTTTGATTGTAGCGAACTACGATTCCTTCTCGAGTCTAGACTACAATCATTAGGGCACTCACGAAAATATTTTTACAACATGTTTTCATTGCATACACGAAATGCCCAGATCCAAGGAAACAAACATTTTTACAAAATAAAAAGACAGGAAAACACAATGCACAGTTACTTTGTTGTTTCAGTCTGAGAGACTAGGTGTTTCAGTCTGAGAGACTGGGTGGTTCAGTCTGAGAGACTGGGTAGTGGTTCAGTCTGGGAGACTGGGTGGTTCAGTCTGGGAGACTAGGTGGTTCAGTCTGGGAGACTGGGTGGTTCAGTCTGGGAGACTGGGTGGTCTAGTCTGGGAGACTGGGTGGTCTAGTCTGGGAGGCTGGGTGGTCTAGTCTGGGAGGCTAGGTGGTCTAGTCTAGGAGACTAGGTGGTTTAGTCTGGGAGACTGGGAAAGACAGAAAGTTTTAGGAAGGATAAATGTGAATACATGATTACATGATGAGTTGTCTTTGCTTGCAATACACTTGGTGCTAGTGATTACTATAGATATACATGCTATGATTATTATGTACCGGCACAATGTCATCTTCTTCTGAGAGCGAGTTGTCCAACGTTGACGACCCTATGGTCACCGTCACAGATAATGAGATTGCACCTGCGCCAGAAATATGTACGTCAGACACTAAGAGTGATCCTGACATGCTGTCCGAGGACGAGGACGACTTCCAACCGTTCGCGCTACCAGATTTTGATGATGATTTACCCTTGCTGATGGCTTCCCTGACGAGGATCCTTTTGTCATTCCTGTTCCAGTCCATGACCACCTTATCATTGGTCACTCCGATGGTGAGCCCATCATGGCTCCGATCCTCGATGTTGTACCTCCTGTGGTCATTCCTTCCGAGGATCTGCCTCTCGACAATTAGTTTGGTGATGGCGTTGATTCGTTGGTTGATGGATCTCCTGATGACGCCCATGATGATGGAAAGTTAGACGAGAACGTTGTTGCTATTCCACTTCTTGAGATCCCTGCTATTGAGTTATCCTCTGATAACTAGTTGCACTCGGTTTTAGACTCTTTTGAGTCTGTGACATCTGCAGCTTTACAGACGACTGGATTGCAGCTTTTTGCTACTGAATTAGACGACGACACCGCTCTTTCTGCCACAATATCACCTGCTCGAGATCCCACACCTCCACACGACCCAGAGCCTGCTCCTGAGCTAGCTTCTGTTCCTTTTGGATCAGCCTGATGTTGCGTCTATTGATCTTGAGCCGATTCCTGATCCTGACCATGTATCTTTTGGTTTACCAGACATTGCACCCCTTATATCTGATCCAGTTCCTGCACCTGTTGACTCCCCTTTTGTTGAGCTATTTATTTCCCCGCCTGCACCCGCTGATGTTGCTCCTTTTCCCCTATAGAGACCGATGTCCATTACACCGACATGTCTATCGTTTTTCCTTCAGGACATACCCGCACCCCGTCCAGAGGAAGGTACTTCTGGTCAGCACCAGCGCGACGATCCCTTTGCTTCAGCGGCTTTTCCAAAGATCCCTCAGGCTGCACCGTTTGCTCCTTTCATTACTTCACCACTGGACGAGCTGTTCCGATGGTTCCTACCATACACCATGCTGAATTCAGACACCTACCATTCCTCACATCATGGAGGCTACACACGGGATGAGTTGCTTGACGTGTGCGCGTATATACATATTTTTATCATGAACAAACACACGATTCGGTTTTAAATTTATAAAAGTGATTCATACTTCAACATCAAAACACACACGAAAGAGGCAAGTGTACCTCGTCATACATGTAGTAAAGTATCGGTAAGAACCAAGTATCGATCCAAGGAAATGGGCGGAGAAATAATACTACACATTTGTCATTAAATTACCGGTAAAAAGATAAGTTGTTTGATTTTATAAAGACTAAACTAAGCATAAACAAATACTTATAAAAACATAATAGACTTCAAAATATGAAAAATTGATAAATAGCCTTGCTTTATACACAACCAACGCATGTCAACTAAGTCGGTT
The DNA here is from genome assembly GCA_030545235.1 of Helianthus tuberosus. Taxonomy (NCBI): domain Eukaryota; kingdom Viridiplantae; phylum Streptophyta; class Magnoliopsida; order Asterales; family Asteraceae; genus Helianthus; species Helianthus tuberosus. The sequence continues at coordinate 120,271,208 of CM060409.1, forward strand.
TTACCACTGGAAACATTTGGTCAATTCTCCATTTTCAAGACAATTAGTATCCCTTTCGGGAATCCTAACATGACAATCATTCGGAAAGCTAAAACGATAAACACACTTTAACCACCTAACATTGTTCTTTAACGTGCAATTGATTAATGTCTATGAAAATCTCTTAAAAATAAGTTAGTCATCCGTTAGGAGTTTTCTAACCTCACTTAAACAAGGAAAGTGACACCGATAAACACAATGCAACCACCGAGACAAGCATAAACTAGATTAAATCACAACCGAGTTCATTTTACAAATCTTGCATATAAATTCACCAAGATAGTGTGACAACCCTCACTAAACCAGGTATCCGTACGAATTAATTAATAATTAATTACTGCTAAATTACTGTGCTTGCTTGAACTTGTGAATAAACTGCTACTTGCATACTGATACATGCACTTACTTGCATCATACTTTATTTGCTGTCACTCCATATTTTGCTTACAGCACCTTAGTGACAAACATGATGCACAAAAAGCACAGTAGCACTATAATGGATAACCTATTGACCATGCTGATAAAGCCAGCATCAGGCAAACACTGCCTCTAAGGCCTGTAAGAGCCTGAAATATTTTGCTACACTCGTGGTGAGTGTAGGGATACAAGGGTTGTAGAACTGCGTCTCTAGGAATAAGTCACAATGACTGGGTGTGCCTAAAACGTACTCTAAGTACAAAACTCAGCACTTTACATAATAATTCAGCTTATAGCTACTAATAGAGTGCCAAAACATGAGAAAAATATTACTAGACACTTTCCAAAGTGTCAGAAATGGGTTGTGTCACTAAAAAGGGTATTAACGACACTTTAAAGCTTTTTAACGCTTTAACGGATTACTATCCAACCAAACAACCGGACTATACCCGGAACATGAAAATATTGTTATTTTCATTATTTATTCTTTTTCTGAGCCAGTTAGGGTCCCCGTATACCCTAACACCCGCTTTAAAGCACTAAACATAACTAACCAAGTTAGCACTTAACTAACTTGCTTAACCTAACTAATTACCTAACTACTAGTTGGAATCGAACTAGACCCCCCCCCTCTTTACAACCGTCCCCATGTGGGGGACATACCATGTCCTCTATATTATTATTATAATCCTCATGCTTATTATCTAGGAGGCATAAGAACCAATGGGTAATTAACTTATGATTTGCCTATAAGATCATGTCTAAACACAACATAATCATTCATAACACACCACAACCTCACACACTTCTCTCTCCCTCCCTTTGGTTCACGGCCGAGAACACCCACCCCCTACCCATCATATTTCGATTTTCAACAAGCCATTCCAAGATCATTCTAGTATCAAGGATCGTATACAAGGAGTCTTGGAGCAAACGGAACGCGAAGGACCTCTTTATCTTGCTTTTATCCACGCCATTTTCGTCAAGATTCTTCCCTAGCCTCGAGCTAGTGGTATGTTGCTTAGAACACCTTCTCAATCGATTCTAAAGTGGTTAAAAGGATTTTTATCGGTTAAAACTCGTTAACATGCAAGATGATGCTTTAAAGTTTACTAAAAAGACTAAAAATAGTGGTTAAAAGCTTATATGTTGTGTAAATGATGTAGTATTCGAAATGTATGATTATTTAGGCCCGATCTATGATGTGGTAGCTCGGATCATCGTTTAACCCGGTTTGGTAAGGTCATGGATCTTAACATAAGCTTGTTTTGAATGATACAAGGGTTAAAAGGTGAAACTCTACCACACGCGAATCATGAACTTGTGTAAAAGAGTTTTACTTGTGAAATTGTGTTTAAAACTAGCAGATCTACGCATCTGCAAGTGGTATTTTCAAAGAACCACGTATCAAAGAAATCATGTATTTTAAAAGATGGATTTTACACTAACAAGCATGATTTTTATAAACCACAAGTGTGTAAACACTTGTGAAATGAAAAGATCCGACAAAATAACAGTTTTTGTAAAAGATGACGGGAAGTTGTAAAGATAGATTTTCTCTAAAAACGAGGTTTTTACAAGATCAAATCACCTTATATGAAGATCTACTAAATTTAAGGGGATTTGCACCACAGTTTTGGGAAAACTGCAAGTTCATGTAATTTTTGGCAATTTACACATATGTTGATTAGTTGTTGTGATGAAAGTTGTTCTGATCAAATAAAGAAAATTGTTGAGTTGGTTTGTTAAAGAAAATGATACGCTTGAAAGCGTGGCCACCTCCAGTTACAGAGGAAACTCTGGCGAAATTTTTCTAAAAACCTAACACTTAGAACTATTTACACTACAAGTGTTAGAATTATTTTTGACATGTTTTCGAAATATAAATTTCGCCATGACTTTATTTACTAAATATTCGGAGGTGGGATTTTCACAAAATTTAACGTGATAAATATATATTTTCACACACTGTTTATGATTATTTTGTGAAAATACATAAATATTATTTTTAGAGTAAAAATAATATTTACGAACGTTAACGAATCCAAAATAATACGAACGCTTTCACCATAAATATATAAGTTACATCGGTAAGTATATTACCACTCGACTGTTAAAACGTAACTTACGCACTTACGGAAATATTTATGAACGCGTATTTTAACAACGTATTATTGGAGAAAAATTATGTGAAATGAAAATATAATATTCTTGAGAAAAAATACTTATATTTTGGAATTGGAAATATATATATATTAAGTGAGACTTAATGATATAATTTGAACGCACATGTATTGAATCCCCCATCCTTGGGAAGGAAAATAACTACCAAGTATACAGAATGTAAACACGAAATAGTTGACTAACTATTTCCCACAAACTTAAACCATAAAGCTAAGGCACGGCCGTCCGTCTAATAGAGTTAGCACGTGTAGGTCGTCATACAGCTGATTGATTTGGAGGCATACTTGGTAGAGACGCACCACTGTGAGTTCATGTCCCCCTTTTCTCTTAACTGTTTTCAGTTTTCTAAACTACGGGGGTGAAATACATGTTACTATGATTACGAGTACTTTATACATGGTATGGTTAGCGTAAGGAGGTTCACTACTTAGATCATGTGAGTGGGTAGGCGTGAACCGGAGACCATTAATCCTCATTGTAGGAACCGAGGGACGTAAGCGGTAGATCTATCTGGGTGTAGCGAGCCCAACCCCTGAGCCCGCATAATGGACCAGGTGGTGACTTTGTACCCATCGCCAAATACGCTAGGTTTGAGTCTTCCTACTTGCACTTCACACATATCATTGGCTTTGCAACCCAATGGTGATCTCTTTTTCCTTATTTGCTACATACCAGGAATTTTCATACGAACAGACATCTTTACAAAGGTTTTACTTACTCACTTACACATGAACTCGCTCAACATTATTGTTGATTTTTCAACTTACATGTATTTCAGGAAATTAAAGATCTGGCGCGGTATGTTATGTTTTCCCGCTGCATAAGGGTTCCGAGGTCATCCGGGTTTAGGAAATGTGACTTTTTCCTGGACGAGTCACAAATCTTAAACTGCGTTTATCTCATGTTGATGTTTATGTTTATCAAGACAATGTTTTATGTTATGGTGTTGTAAGTCTCTAAGACAACGTTATGTTACTCTGGTTTTAAAACTTAATCAAATGGATGATCTTGCATGATTTTATTTCATATAGCTTTGTTATGGTTAAGCTATGGTATTAAGAAGTCACACCAAAATTAACCACGCTTCCGCAAAGCCAGGGTGTGACAGCTTGGTATCAGAGCTCTGATCATAGCGAACTAGGATTCTTTCTCGAGTCTAGACTATGATCACTAGGGCTCTCACGAAAACATTTTCTGCATACCACTTAAGTCCAGATCCAAACTTTTTACAAACAAATGTTGAGCACATTTTATTATTTATAGGCTCAGCCTGGAGGGCTGAGGCTCGGTCTGGAGGATCGAGGCTCGGTCTAGGTGACCGAGGTAGTTGGCTAGTGAGACTAGGAAGAGTAGGCTCAGTCATGAAGGCTGAGGCTCGGTCAAGGGGACCGAGGCTCGATCTAAGAGTTCGAGGTGGAGGATAGAGCAGTCTTAGAGACTGGGAGGAATTTGGCCAGTGGGACTAGGAGAATTATGTGAATGCTTACTTGGTAACTTATGTGATTATCTGATTATATGATTGATTATTATACGTATATGTGTTTGTGTTACAAATGTCATGCTTTCATCAAGTACTAGAAAGATGGACACTACGAATCCCATGGCCATAGTATCAGACGACATAGTTTCATCGAAGCACGAGGTGTACATTTCCGATACTACCGGCACAGACAATGACGACTTTCAGCCCTTTTGCGCTGCCTGAAGTCGTAGCAGAGCCTACTGATGGCCATCTTGTTGGGAATTTGCCCCCTTGCCGCTTATCCTGTTGTTGATATGCCCCCCTCCCGACTTGGCCTCTGACAATGATAACGATCTACTGGAGGATGACCCATTCGAGGGCAGGGCCCTATTGCTGCTGGTATTAGACTACTGCATGCGGACGCTCCTGTAAGTGAAACTCATGTCCATTCCCCTATCCCAGACTCATTTGAGTTTCTGACATCCGCATCTTCGCACATACAGAGAATGCAGCACCACTCACACGACGCCGACCCTGATATGGCATCATCAGCTGCACCGGATCCCGCCCACAGCTTTGAGTTTGATCACGATATTGAGGTTGATCCTGCTTTTCCACCTGGTTTTGATCCAGACCATGACCTTGAGTTCATACACTTAGACCAGCCCTTGGAGGATCCTGTAACCCCCTGTGTTTGTTGATCCAGCTGATCTTGAGATGGAGTTTTTGATCCGGAACCGGCCGTGGCCCCTGAGCCAGGCGCTGCTCCTGACCCCGCATTGGAGCATGACCCTGTTCATGCCAATGCACCTACTGTTGCTCCTTGATTGATCATCAGCTTGGACGAGAGAAAATTTGGGGTAACTGTGCAAGACAATTTATTATTACGGGGGCCCACGTAATAACGATTTGTAGTGCACAGGAATCCTGGTGGACTCTGCGGGTCAAGCTAATGATAACCAATGCAGCAGGAAATAACTTAAACACGAATGACCAAGGCGATGTAGCCTCGAGTTCATTCTATTACGAGCAACAAGCCAAATTGGCAAGCCTATGTGAAGGCTCAGAAATTTACTTCCCCACTCATACAGTGAGTATATTTGCGTGTGAAATTGGGTGATTACATGATGGCTTATGTTGCTATATACACCTCATAGACAATTGAAACGTTGTCTAACCCGCTTCACACCACTTCGACGAAAGGGAATGTCACCCAGACGTGACACAAACACCAGTACGTTGCCAAGGACAGAAGCCGAGCTGCAAGAACGCATCTCACAGATAAATGCACGACTTGAAGCCCTCCGCTCTAAGTACAACGATGGCATTACTGGAAATAACCCTCCAACTGGCTGCACCTATAAACAGTTCCTGAACTGCAAGCCTTTGAACTTTGATGGAACAGGAGGCGTCGTTGCATTTGCTCGTTGGTCCGAAAAGACCAACTCCATTCTAAGAATGAGTAACTGTTCGCCCCAACAGAGTGTTACCTATATCTCGGGGATATTTCTAGATGGCACACTCTCTTAATGGAACCTCCAGGTTCAGACCCTTGGCACAGACGCTGCTTATGCACTGAGCTGGGACGAGCTCAAGGAAACGATTGAGAAGAAATGTTGTTTTAGGACTGGAATTTAGAAGCCTGAGGTGGAGTTCAGGAATTTGAAAATGGACGAACCAGAAATTCCTGAACTTGTCCAGCGATCGCACGACTTGTCTAGGGTCGTCCCCTACTAAGTCATTGATGTTGTATGATACAGTTGTGTACTTGCAAACCTTACATTGTGGTCTCGATTTATGGCAATGCAATCGCAGTATTCTCATCACTTGTGATGATTGATCCACTGTTTATATTCTATGACATGAGATGTTATGTGGTTGATTTATTCATAGCAGGAGATGTTATGTGATATTGTTGAATACATACGTACACTTTACTCGCTATGACCTAACCTACGTGAAACATCTTTTAGAAGATGCCACCAAGACGCAAGATGCGCATACCCACCTCGGAGGCAGAACTTCAAAAGATAATTGCCACAACTATAGCACAGCACGAGGCCCATCGCTCCGATTGCAGCAAAGGTACCTCAGGAAATAACCCCCCCAACGGCTGCACCTACAAGCAGTTCTTAGACCACAAACCTCGAGAGTTCGACGGCACCGGAGGTGCCTTAGCCTTCGTGCGCTGGGTTGAAAAGACAGATTCTGTTTTACGATTGAGCAAATGTGACCACGAACATCAAGTCAAGTATATAACTGGACTATTGATGGATGAGGCTCTGTCATGGTGGAACCATCAAATTCGGACGATGGGCGAGACCGCTGCGCATGCTATGACGTGGGACAAACTGAAAAATCTGATGCGTGAAAGATATTGCTCGAGGGCAGAAGTCCAGAGATTGGAGACAGAACTGTGGAACTTGAAAATGAAAGGACCAAAGATAGCAGAGTATGTGCAGAGATTTAACGAATTATCACAAGTTGCATTCCTCCTGGGGACACCAGAGTTTAAGAGAATCGAACAGTTCATAAGGGGATTGGCACCTCAGATTCTAAGCCTGGTAACAACATCAAAACCCTCAACCATCACCGAGGCTATCAACATAAGCATAGCACTCACGGAAGAAGCAGTTAGACGAGGAGAATTTTCCACTGCGGAGGAGAAAAAGGAGACTGATATAAAGGCATATGGGGATAACAAGAGGAAGCTCGCAGATTTCAAGATGGTTACTCGGGTAAGTAACAAGAAGAAGGCCAAAAAGGGAAAAGATTACAAGGGTATCCTACCTAAGTGCGACAATTGTTTACGTTATCATGTCGGGCGATGCAAATATGGAAATTGTGGTAACTGTGGCAAGGTGGGACATGTCAAGGAAACTTGTTGGCAAAATACTGAACATAGTAATGGGGGCCAAGACGGTAGTGAGAATCACGAAGGGGACAACGACAATGATAATTGTCGAGGCAGAATGAGTGATAAACAGAAGCGTGCTCGAGGATGTTTAAACTGTGGAAGCAAAAAGCATTTCAGAAGATATTGCCCGAAAAACAATCAGGCGCAAGGATGAAAGCTCCCCATCGGAGCTAGGGAGGCACGCCAGAGATCCAAGCATGGATAGCGGTACGTCCCATATTACTCAATATTATGCATCTGTATTGCCAACTACTGTTGCAAACTTTACGATTAGCAATTCTAGTGTTCAAGGACATAATTGGTTTACGTAGCAAGTGAGTAGTTATTCCAGTACCCATTAGAACTAGCTTAGGGGAAGCTAGTGGAGGCCAACGCAGTAACTGGAATCGGCACGATAGAACCCGGAGAGCATAAGTTTACGCTAGATCTATTTCCAGTTGAGTTTGGAAGCTTCAACGTGGTAATTGGATGTATTCGTTGGCAAGCGATCGAGCGGAGGTTGACATCCGCACCTCGATGTCGAATGAAGGAATGATTGTGACTCACGAAGCAAGATACGCCACCGCCGATCATAAATTACTTAGGGCTCGAAAGTTGTTGTGGGAAGGATGTGTTGTTTCCTAGCTCATATCGGGGACAAGGGAGCCGAAGAACTAAAACTTAACGATACCCCCGTGATCGGAGTATACCCTGAAGTCTTCCTCGAAGACTTGCCGGCGTAATCTCCTGGACGACAAGTCGAATTTTGGCTTCAATTTGATTCTAGGCGCCGCGCCTGTAGCTAGGTCACTTTATAGACTTGAACCACCTGAGAGGCAGGAATTGTCAACACAACTTCAAGAGTTGCTAGACAAAGGATTCATCAGGCCAAGCTTCTCACCTTGGAGAGCTCCGGTCCTGTTTGTTAAGAAGAAAGACGGTAGTTTTCATATGTGCATCGACTACCGGGAATTGAACAAGTTGACTATCAAGAATATGTATCCCCTGTCGAGGATCGATGACTTATTCGATCAACTGCAAGGTTCAAAGCTTTTACTCAAAGATCGATTTACGATCTGGATACCATCAGATAAGGATACAAGAGGAGAGTATCCCAAAGACAGCCTTCAGAACTCGTTATGGACACTACGAGTTCCTTGTTATGCCGTTTGGGTTGACAAACGCACCTGCAGTCTTTATGGACTTGAAGAATAGAGTTCGCAAGCCGTACTTGGACAAGTTCGTGATTGTGTTTATCGACGACATCTTGGTTTATTCAAGGACAAAGACTGAGCACGAACAGCATCTAAGAGCTATTTTGGAGCTGCTAAAGAAAGAACAGCGGTATGCCAAATTCTCCAAGTTCGAGTTTTGGCTACGTGAAGTCCAATTTCTTGGACATGTGGTTAATGGAAATGGAATCCATGTTGATCCCACAAAGATCGAAGCGATCAAGAATTGGGAAACGCCTAAGACGCCAACCGATATTCGACAATTCTTGGGTTTGGCTGGCGACTATCGAAGGTTCATTGAGGATTTTTCAAAAATCGCTCAACCATTGACGCTCCTCACGCAGAAAGATAAGGAGTTTGATTGGGGAATTAAACAGGAAGAAGCATTCCAGGTATTGAAGGATAAGCTCTGCCATGCGCCAATCTTAGCACTACCGGAAGGTACAGATGATTTTGTGGTATACTGTGACGCTTCGCGTCAAGGATTGGGTTGTGTGCTGATGCAACGCCAAAAGGTTATTGCTTACGCATCACGCCAATTGAAAGTGCACGAAAAGAACTATACCACGCACGATTTGGGGCTAGGCGCAGTGGTTCTTGCATTAAAGATCTGGAGACACTACCTCTATGGTACAAAGTGTACAATCTTCACAGATCACAAAGAGCCTACAACACATATTCGACCAGAAGGAGTTGAATATGAGGCAAAGACGATGGGTTGAATTGTTGAACGACTACGACTGCGAGATAAAGTACCATCCAGGGAAGGCGAACGTGGTCGCCGATGCCCTTAGACGAAAGGAGAGGATCAAGCCCATAAGGGTTAGGGCTTTAGAAATGATTATCCGAACCAATCTTTCCATGCACATACGTGCCGCGCAGAAGGAAGCTCTCAAGGAAGGAAACCTTGAAGAGGAATACCTCCGTGGGATGGAGAAGCTACTGGTACCAAACGAGGAAGGAACGTTATGTTTTGAGAGAAGGATTTGGGGTTCCTTTGTCTGGAGGTTTAAGGAAAGTTATTTTTGATGAAGCTCACAAATCGCGGTACTCTATCCATCCAGGAGCGGATAAGATGTACCAAGATCTCAAAGATTATTATTGGTGGCCTAGGATGAAAGGCGATGTTGCTGTTAATGTGAGCAAATGTTTAACATAGGTTAAAGCGGACTACTAGAAGCCTTCATGACTTCTGCAACAACCTGAGATTCCCAAGTGGAAATGGGAACAAATCTCAATGGATTTTGTTACAAAGTTGCCAAGAACGCCAAGAGGCCATGACACTATTTGGGTAATAGTGGATCGATTAACGAAGTCAGCACACCTCTTACCTATCAGAGAGAAGGATAATACGAGCAAGTTGGCCGAAATATACATGAGAGAGATCGTCGCACGTCATGGAGTGCCTCTCTCGATCATCTCTGATAGAAACAGAAGGTTTGTGTCAAGGATATGGCAATCCTTCCAAGAAGCTTTTGGCTCACAATTAAATCTGAGCACTGCATTTCATCCGCAAACTGACGGTCAAAGCGAGCGAACGATACAGACTTTGGAAGACATGCTGAGAGCGTGTGTTATGGATTTGGGCGGTAGCTGGGATAAGCATTTGCCTTTGGTCGAATTTTCATACAACAACAGCTACCACACCAGTATTGGTGTCGCGCCATTTGAAGCCCTATACGGACGCAAGTGCCGATCACCCCTATGCTGGGCTGACGCAGGTGATAGGCAGCTTGCTGGTCCCGAAATCGTCCAAGAGACGACAGACAAGATTGCGCAGATTCTAAAACGAATCGAAGTAGCTCGCCACAGACAGAAAGCCTATGCGGATCCAAACCGGAAACACTTGGAATTCCAAGTTGGAGAAATGGTTTTATTGAAAGTTTCACCCTGGAAGGCTGTGGCACGCTTCGGAAAGCGTGGGAAGTTAAATCCGCGCTACATTGATCCTTTCAGAGTTTTGGAAAGAATAGGACTAGTAGCATACAAGCTGGACTTACCTGCTGAACTCCATTCAGTTCACGATACATTTCATGTATCCAACCTAAAGAAAGGTCCAACTCAAGATGACATTGCCATTCCCATCGACGAGATCCATGTTGACGACACGCTACATTTCGTTGAAGAACCGGTTGAGGTTACGGATTGGAAAGTAAACAAGACCCGCCGGAGCAGTGTCAAGCTCGTCAAGGTTCGTTGGAATGCCAGACACGGTCCTGAGTACACCTGGGAGCGTGAGGACCGGATGAAAGAGAAATACCCCCACCTTTTTCCTAAGAACCCTGCATCTACAAGCAGAACTTAAATTTCGGGACGAAATTTATTTAACGGGGGGAGAATGTGACAACCCTCACTAAACCAGGTATCCGTACGACTTAATTAATAATTAATTACTGCTAAATTACTGTGCTTGCTTGAACTTGTGAATAAACTGCTACTTGCATACTGATACATGCACTTACTTGCATCATACTTTATTTGCTGTCACTCCATATTTTGCTTACAGCACCTTAGTGACAAACATGATGCACAAAAAGCACAGTAGCACTATAATGGATAACCTATTGACCATGCTGATAAAGCCAGCATCAGGCAAACACTGCCTCTAAGGCCTGTAAGAGCCTGAAATATTTTGCTACACTAGTGGTGAGTGTAGGGATACAAGGGTTGTAGAACTGCGTCTCTAGGAATAAGTCACAATGACTGGATGTGCCTAAAACGTACTCTAAGTACAAAACTCAGCACTTTACATAATAATTCAGCTTATAGCTACTAATAGAGTGCCAAAACATGAGAAAAATATTACTAGACACTTTCCAAAGTGTCAGAAATGGGTTGTGTCACTAAAAAGGGTATTAACGACACTTTAAAGCTTTTTAACGCTTTAACGGATTACTATCCAACCAAACAACCGGACTATACCCGGAACATGAAAATATTGTTATTTTCATTATTTATTCTTTTTCTGAGCCAGTTAGGGTCCCCGTATACCCTAACACCCGCTTTAAAGCACTAAACATAACTAACCAAGTTAGCACTTAACTAACTTGCTTAACCTAACTAATTACCTAACTACTAGTTGGAATCGAACTAGACCCCCCCCCCCTCTTTACAACCGTCCCCATGTGGGGGACATACCATGTCCTCTATATTATTATTATTATAATCCTCATGCTTATTATCTAGGAGGCATAAGAACCAATGGGTAATTAACTTATGATTTGCCTATAAGATCATGTCTAAACACAACATAATCATTCATAACACACCACAACCTCACACACTTCTCTCTCCCTCCCTTTGGTTCACGGCCGAGAACACCCACCCCCTACCCATCATATTTCGATTTTCAACAAGCCATTCCAAGATCATTCTAGTATCAAGGATCGTATACAAGGAGTCTTGGAGCAAACGGAACGCGAAGGACCTCTTTATCTTGCTTTTATCCACGCCATTTTCGTCAAGATTCTTCCCTAGCCTCGAGCTAGTGGTATGTTGCTTAGAACACCTTCTCAATCGATTCTAAAGTGGTTAAAAGGATTTTTATCGGTTAAAACTCGTTAACATGCAAGATGATGCTTTAAAGTTTACTAAAAAGACTAAAAATAGTGGTTAAAAGCTTATATGTTGTGTAAATGATGTAGTATTCGAAATGTATGATTATTTAGGCCCGATCTATGATGTGGTAGCTCGGATCATCGTTTAACCCGGTTTGGTAAGGTCATGGATCTTAACATAAGCTTGTTTTGAATGATACAAGGGTTAAAAGGTGAAACTCTACCACACGCGAATCATGAACTTGTGTAAAAGAGTTTTACTTGTGAAATTGTGTTTAAAACTAGCAGATCTACGCATCTGCAAGTGGTATTTTCAAAGAACCACGTATCAAAGAAATCATGTATTTTAAAAGATGGATTTTACACTAACAAGCATGATTTTTATAAACCACAAGTGTGTAAACACTTGTGAAATGAAAAGATCCGACAAAATAACAATTTTTGTAAAAGATGACGGGAAGTTGTAAAGATAGATTTTCTCTAAAAACGAGGTTTTTACAAGATCAAATCACCTTATATGAAGATCTACTAAATTTAAGGGGATTTGCACCACAGTTTTGGGAAAACTGCAAGTTCATGTAATTTTTGGCAATTTACACATATGTTGATTAGTTGTTGTGATGAAAGTTGTTCTGATCAAATAAAGAAAATTGTTGAGTTGGTTTGTTAAAGAAAATGATACGCTTGAAAGCGTGGCCACCTCCAGTTACAGAGGAAACTCTTGCGAAATTTTTCTAAAAACCTAACACTTAGAACTATTTACACTACAAGTGTTAGAATTATTTTTGACATGTTTTCGAAATATAAATTTCGCCATGACTTTATTTACTAAATATTCGGAGGTGGGATTTTCACAAAATTTAACGTGATAAATATATATTTTCACACACTGTTTATGATTATTTTGTGAAAATACATAAATATTATTTTTAGAGTAAAAATAATATTTACGAACGTTAACGAATCCAAAATAATACGAACGCTTTCACCATAAATATATAAGTTACATCGGTAAGTATATTACCACTCGACTGTTAAAACGTAACTTACGCACTTACGGAAATATTTATGAACGCGTATTTTAACAACGTATTATTGGAGAAAAATTATGTGAAATGAAAATATAATATTCTTGAGAAAAAATACTTATATTTTGGAATTGGAAATATATATATATTAAGTGAGACTTAATGATATAATTTGAACGCACATGTATTGAATCCCCCATCCTTGGGAAGGAAAATAACTACCAAGTATACAGAATGTAAACACGAAATAGTTGACTAACTATTTCCCACAAACTTAAACCATAAAGCTAAGGCACGGCCGTCCGTCTAATAGAGTTAGCACGTGTAGGTCGTCATACAGCTGATTGATTTGGAGGCATACTTGGTAGAGACGCACCACTGTGAGTTCATGTCCCCCTTTTCTCTTAACTGTTTTCAGTTTTCTAAACTACGGGGGTGAAATACATGTTACTATGATTACGAGTACTTTATACATGGTATGGTTAGCGTAAGGAGGTTCACTACTTAGATCATGTGAGTGGGTAGGCGTGAACCGGAGACCATTAATCCTCATTGTAGGAACCGAGGGACGTAAGCGGTAGATCTATCTGGGTGTAGCGAGCCCAACCCCTGAGCCCGCATAATGGACCAGGTGGTGACTTTGTACCCATCGCCAAATACGCTAGGTTTGAGTCTTCCTACTTGCACTTCACACATATCATTGGCTTTGCAACCCAATGGTGATCTCTTTTTCCTTATTTGCTACATACCAGGAATTTTCATACGAACAGACATCTTTACAAAGGTTTTACTTACTCACTTACACATGAACTCGCTCAACATTATTGTTGATTTTTCAACTTACATGTATTTCAGGAAATTAAAGATCTGGCGCGGTATGTTATGTTTTCCCGCTGCATAAGGGTTCCGAGGTCATCCGGGTTTAGGAAATGTGACTTTTTCCTGGACGAGTCACAAATCTTAAACTGCGTTTATCTCATGTTGATGTTTATGTTTATCAAGACAATGTTTTATGTTATGGTGTTGTAAGTCTCTAAGACAACGTTATGTTACTCTGGTTTTAAAACTTAATCAAATGGATGATCTTGCATGATTTTATTTCATATAGCTTTGTTATGGTTAAGCTATGGTGTTAAGAAGTCACACCAAAATTAACCACGCTTCCGCAAAGCCAGGGTGTGACAGCTTGGTATCAGAGCTCTGATCATAGCGAACTAGGATTCTTTCTCGAGTCTAGACTATGATCACTAGGGCTCTCACGAAAACATTTTTCTGCATACCACTTAAGTCCAGATCCAAACTTTTTACAAACAAATGTTGAGCACATTTTATTATTTATAGGCTCAGCCTGGAGGGCTGAGGCTCGGTCTGGAGGATCGAGGCTCGGTCTAGGTGACCGAGGTAGTTGGCTAGTGAGACTAGGAAGAGTAGGCTCAGTCATGAAGGCTGAGGCTCGGTCAAGGGGACTGAGGCTCGATCTAAGAGGTCGAGGTGGAGGATAGAGCAGTCTTAGAGACTGGGAGGAATTTGGCCAGTGGGACTAGGAGAATTATGTGAATGCTTACTTGGTAACTTATGTGATTATCTGATTATATGATTGATTATTATACGTATATGTGTTTGTGTTACAAACGTCATGCTTTCATCAAGTACTAGAAAGATGGACACTACGAATCCCATGGCCATAGTATCAGACGACATAGTTTCATCGAAGCACGAGGTGTACATTTCCGATACTACCGGCACAGACAATGACGACTTTCAGCCCTTTTGCGCTGCCTGAAGTCGTAGCAGAGCCTACTGATGGCCATCTTGTTGGGAATTTGCCCCCTTGCCGCTTATCCTGTTGTTGATATGCCCCCCTCCCGACGTGGCCTCTGACGACGATAACGATCTGCTGGAGGAGGACCCATTCGAGGGCAGGGCCCTATTGCTGCTGGTATTAGACTACTGCATGCGGACGCTCCTGTAAGGGAAACTCATGTCCATTCCCCTATCCCAGACTCATTTGAGTTTCTGACATCCGCATCTTCGCACATACAGGGAATGCAGCACCACTCACACGACGCCGACCCTGATATGGCATCATCAGCTGCACCGGATCCCGCCCACAGCTTTGAGTTTGATCACGATATTGAGGTTGATCCTGCTTTTCCACCTGGTTTTGATCCAGACCATGACCTTGAGTTCATACACTTAGACCAGCCCTTGGAGGAGGACCCTTACGTGACGTGGCCTCTGACGACGATAACGATCTACTGGAGGAGGACCCTTACGTGACGGAAAGCTTTCTTGATTAACAATAAT
The DNA here is from genome assembly GCA_030545235.1 of Helianthus tuberosus. Classification (NCBI taxonomy): domain Eukaryota; kingdom Viridiplantae; phylum Streptophyta; class Magnoliopsida; order Asterales; family Asteraceae; genus Helianthus; species Helianthus tuberosus. The sequence goes on from CM060409.1 coordinate 120,286,330, forward strand.
TACATTTTATTAAACCACTAAGCATTTCTAGTATCATGGTGCACACATTTTAACCAAGCTAAACTAGTTAACCAAGTTTAAAGTCTACTAATACATGATTAATTAAGCTTCATCTTTTAACTATCTCAACTAACCATACATTAATCATCCAACATAATTACTTATAATCAAGAAACCAACAACAATAACAAGGTTGCAAACTAATCATCAAAGATTAACATAGAAAATACTTCCAAGTGTCATTACAAACAAAATTAACATACTAATGGTTATAATTAAGCAAGGGATTGTTGTGTTTTTGCCCAAAGGCTACAATGATACATAAACATTAATCTAAATGCTTGAAAGATTAACAAAATTATGGAAAGATTAGAAAACCAAACCATAAACAAGCACTAGATTAAGAATCCGGAAGATAACGGAGCTAATCGGCACAATGTGGCTTGAATCCGGGTGAAAGCTAACGCCTCCGGAGCCTGAAAATCACCAGAATCGCTCCCAAAATATCCAGAGTTACGAGCAGAATGTTTCTGCATGTTTTTTTATAACTTTTTGAATTCGCACGGTCGTGCCAATAAAGTGCACGACCGTTCACTTTTTGCATTATTGGAGTTACTTTTCACCATACCGCATGACATCATCAGATCTTGACCAAATTTCGTAGCCGCACGACCGTTCCACTGGGGGCACGATTGTGCATCTCTAGGTAAGGGTTGCACGAGCTACTGCACTGGTGGTGCAGTTCCGGGTTGTCTAGGTCGTCGGGGTTGCACGGGAGTGCCTCCAACCGCACGATCGTTCCTCTCCGAGAAAGGCTTGCACTCTGGATTGCACAGTCGTTCATCGCCGGGCTGGGCTATGTTGTCGGATATGCACGGTCGTTCTATGAGTCGCATGACCGTGCCAAATACCCAGGTCCGAATCTTCACAGAATGTTCGCAGCTTTGTCGTTTTGCTCGGAAAGTCCTCGTTTTCACTATAATCTTGTCTGGCATGCTGTTTTAGGCCTGTAAACAAAAGTATACATGATTAAGTATCCGAATGACGGTTTTACGGCCGAAAACACATAAAATGGGGATAAAATGGGGGACTAAAATTTGTGTAAATTGGTGAATATCAAATCTCCCCACACTTGAACCTTGCTTGTCCTCAAGCAAGCTAAACTAAAATGAAATAAAAGCTAGAATCTAACAAGAACGAGAATTTACAAACTATCTACTAAAACAACTACAAACATACGGTTAGCCGGTTTTTCGAAAGACAACATCAAATGAATCAAACCAAACAAGCATATGCAAATATATGTAGATAACCAAAAAGTCGTGACTTCACTTTCAATTGACTTAACATGCTAATCTTCACACAACTCACAATGTTCGCATACACTCGACTTTATTTGTGAAACATACATAAAATGTATATGTGCAAACACTCAATGCCATGTCAATGAAACGTGTAATATCATAAGCTTGTCATAAGATCTCGTCTCCACCAACTAACATGCGAAAAAGTATAAATCAAGAGGTCTTTACGGGGTGTAACGTTAGGCTTGGGCGAAGGGTATGGAAAGGGATATTTAAAGCGGCGAAACTGTTAAAACTTGGTAATAGCGTTTAGCAAGCGCAATACAACAAAACTATACATACAAACGCCTTAAAAAGGCGACTTTTGCGAAATCGAGCTCATCAACAACATTTCAACATTTTAGCATTCAAAATTGCTCGATTTTTGTCGACTTCACCCTATTTTAGGGTGTCTTATTTTCTGTCTTTTTATTATTTTTTTTAACATAGTAATGTACAATAAGCAATAAACTATAACAAACGCTAGTTAAACGATGCTTTTGGCCGAGTTTTAACACAAAAGGTTTAAAATATAAAAAAAAACTAAATTTGGCTAAGTGGGTGATTATGTTGGGTAAACAAAGGGAAACGGGAAGGCTCGACATGGTTAATCCTAAGGGTAATGTAAGGTTTACAGGAAACACAACACAAAGAACAAGGATAACAACAAAGGGTTTTCTAAGTGCCTCTATCATTTCTACACAATTTCGCAAGTTCGTGGTCTTAACAAGCATGCTAGTGACAAGTTCTAAATTACACATGACATCCGGCTCACCCCTACTCCGAAATGAACAATCATATAACATTACGGCTCAAATATGCTCACATAATCGGAAGGAATGGGTAATAGTGTGAAAATTCTCATGCAAGTCCTTCTTTGTTTGTCACGCTTATTGGTTTTCTTTTTTTTTTAATTTTTTTTTGCTTGTCGAGTTTTTATCATGTCCGAAGCTTTCTAAAACACAACCAGCTGGTTTTTTTACTGAAAATAATATATACAATTTATTGATATTTTTGATTGATTTTCCTGATTTTTTTTAGGACAAACAAAGTTAACAAGTTAAACCCCTCCCCACACTTGAACTTCGCATTGTCCCAAATGCGAAACCCGAAATATAGAGATAAAGGTGAATAATACTCCCCTGAAGATGATTTTGATGCAACGAGACTTCAAAGTTGTATCTGTGATGTGATTCCGGTCTGAGACTTGATAGCCAAAATCTGCAAATATGTCACAAGGTACAGCAAAACAGAACAGAAACAATATAAACACAAATAAACCATAATTTACATAAATGAAAGTACTAAATATCCCAACATGAAATAAAGCAAACATACGAAAGTGTCAGAAATATAGAGTACATATCCGGGGTGTTTGTAATAATAACCAAAATGAACACCCGATAAACAAAGTACTGAAATAACAAAACCACCAACAAACCACTCCACCTAATCCTCGTCGTCGCCACCTGCATCACCTCCAGTGCCTGATGGGCCTGCGCCTCCATAACCAGGTGGGTTCCCGTATGGGAACTGTGGGGGCTCCCCGAAGTAGTTCGGGTAGGCGTTCTGAAGCCCCCCGAATATGTACGAGAATCCATCATGCACCTCCCGGCGCATGAAGTCCTGGTTCGCCCTGATCTGGTCTTAGTTAGCCCTTATCTGCTCTATATGAATCCTTTAACATGACACGTTCAGTATTTATAGGCAGCTAATTCCGCTTGAAACAGTTACAAATGGAATTACCAATTCATGCGGAATTACCTAATTCCGTGCGGAATTAATAATTTCGCTTGAACTCACTAATTTCGTTTGAAATGACAGAATGTCCATTTCAAGCGAAATTACCCTAAAATACTTGATTTCTCAATTTCCGTGCCCTGATTTATCCAATACAATACAAGACTCAATAAAGACGAAGTTAATAGACATTAGTGCACCAACAGACTCCCCCTTGGATGTTGACGAAGTCTTTAGCATCCAGTCTTCAGTCTTTAGTCTTGATTTATCATTCTCTGCTCTAAATTGTCTTGACATTGTAAAGCATCCTTCAATCTTTTCTTCTTCCATCAACAGCTAGCATAAATCATAGAATCTGAATCTTTAACAACCTTCAAGCTCCCCCTTGAATGTAGATTCAGGAACTGTATCTGACTTTTAAGCATTCAAACTCCCCCTATCAGTTAGCTGGGATTTTGCTATGCTGTTTTCTCAATAACAAACCTGTTACTTGCACAATCTCTACCTAAATATAAGATATATGACAATCACAGTTTCAATTCCAAACTTACCATTCGACTTCATTTGTTGGTTTTGTCAGAATTTATAAATCCACTTAAGTATCCAGATTCAAATTAATGACCCTGATTACTCAATTTGTCTACCAAGTCCAACTTAATGACCTTGGTTGACCTGAGATTAATCACACTGACACTTTGTTCAAATTTTTCAAACAATTTTCTGAAATTTACAAGTTTCAAATTAATGAACTTGTTTTGACTTTTTAATTTTCTCAAGTTTAACATACTAAGCTCACAACTCATCTTCCAGTTCAGAAACTTCCTGCATCTTCTCCATCCTTCGAATCTGAAGATCAACTTTCTACTTTGGTTTGTCGAAAAATAAAGCAGAAATGAAAAATCTTTTTGGATTTTGAATAAAGTTTCTAGACTAGAAATGAATTACAGTAATAAAATGCAGTAAATGAAAACTATTTACAAACATATTTTTGGTGAGCGTGTTAGGGAATCATATCAGCTATACGACAAGTCACGAGTATCGTTAAGCTTTAATTACATACTCAGAATTAAACAATTCACTTAGATTGTCGATATACTGATCCACTTAAATTCTCACATAAATTTCAATCTGTTCAGGATACGAATTAGGTGAATTAAGAACTTAAACTCATTCATGTGTCCCACCTCTTGAATATACTCCCGTATCCAGATCCCAATATTCAATCTTACAGGTGAGTATACCATAGATGATATCTGTAAGGGGTTAAATTGCAAAGTCCGTGAGAGCTCAAGTCAGAACTTCCGTTCAGCAGAGAGATGACAGCTGAGATAAGCAACTGTACTACAAACCTTGCACTCTTTCATGCAATTTTTGCAGTCGTTCTCAGTTTTGACTTTCTTACCTGACTCATGTGTATCATTTGAACTGACCTTGTTTTTGAACCCAGTTCCAGAACCAGAAACTACCTCTAGTTCTTTTGCTGCGAAAACTTTATCAGCCATATTCTTCAAATTTTCTGCGGTAAATTCTTGTGACGTATCGATAATCCCGTCATCAACTTTCTTTGGCTGCTGCTCTTTCTCTTTCTCATCAGCTTCTCCTCCTCCCCACCACATTCTTTGCATGACTTCTTCTTCATCAGCAAGTTGTTTGGTGAGAACTTCAACATCGACAGTATCTGAATCAACAGCTATGTTTCCATTAGGATCAAGATAACATTCTCTATCAGGATCCCATCTTTTCGCCTGTTTAGCTTCTTTGTATGTACGATAAATTTTGCTTTTCATGAATTGAGCTGTTGCCTTCCTGTTAACGTACTTCACTTCTTCAGATCTGGTATCTTTAAAAGGAATAATCTTTGCTGTAAAGGCATATCCAACTGCATCTTCCTCTGGCAAAACATCACTCCAATCATAACCTTCATCATCCTGAAAAACAACAAGTGCCTTGGATTTTTCTTTGGGTGCCTCCTCTATCTGCTTCATCCTGGGAGGTTCTGCTTTATTTTGATGATAAATTACTCTTTTTAATAATCCTCCCGAAAAGGATTTGCAGTATCATCAGTGTAAGCATTTCGGCACTCACCCTTAAAATGACCTTTTTGTTTACATTTAAATCATGTGACTTTTGACTTGTCAAAGCCTAACTTGGTAGAAGGTCCACCAATAGACTGTCTTCCGGTAATCTCCATGAATCGCTGCGCTCTTCTCATTGCACTCGCCATACACCACCTTATATCAATCAACTCCATCTCCTCAGGGTCGATCTGATTGTAGTCTTCTTTTGTTAAGTTGGTATTTCCAATCTTTCCTGCAACGAGACTTTCGTACGATTCTAACACAGATGCTAAAAACACCATCTGTTGTTTGGCAGATTCTTCACTAAAATTCTGACCATTCTTTAAATCCACAGCAATGTTGCATTGAAATAGATTTTTCGGAACAGATTGACTTTGAGCAGTTGATGAGGATCCACTATGATAGCCACTGCTAGGAGTTTCTTGATTCACTGTATTTGAACTTTCTGCAGAAAATGCTGTTTTTGGTGATGCAGATTTCGGGATCATACTTCCTCTGTAATACAGCTCCACGTTCTGTTGGTATGATGTGTTGTTGACTTTATTGGATTTTCTGATCTCCAATTCATGACTTTCCAGTCTTTCGATAAGCAGATCCACTGTCAAATCAGTAGGCTTCACCGTATTCTTCAGCATCAATGCAAAATACTGCCAGTCTTGCTCATTCGGTAGTGAATTAAATAATTTGTCAACCAACTCCTCTCGAGTGTATATGATTCCGTGTCTTGCAAGCTCTATCTTCAAATGCCCAAATCTTTCAATCATTTTGGAAACAGACTCATTCTTTAAACAACCAAACAAATCAAACTCTTTTCTTAACAATTTCTTTTTGTTTTAACTATCTCAGCACTACCCACACATTTCACTCTCAGTTTCTCCCAAAGGTCTCTCGAATCTTTGTACTCGATCAGTGAAATAATGTCATCTCTGACAGATTGGTGAAGCAGAGCAATGCACTTTTGTTCAGCAACATATCTTTCTATTTGATTTTCTTCTAAATTTTCATAATCCGTTCTCCCCAAATCAAAACCATTTTCAAACTTTCCCAACTGGGATATGCAAACGCTTGAAGCCATTCTTCAAATCTTGTAGCCCACTTGTTGTAATCTTCAATTGCCATCAACTTGGGTGGCTTATTGTATGTTCCATATGCACTGTCTACACTCATAGCATCAGAAAGAATTTTCTTTGCACTCGGTGTTGGTGTAGTTTCATTCGTGTTATTTGATGTGCCATCTCCTGAACCACTAGTAAATGCAAACACATCACTAAATGGATTCATGAAATCATCCATCTTTCAAGTACCTGAAACAATCAACAAACACTTAGAAAATTTTTTGAAATTTTGAAAAGTAGTTTCAAACGGAATCAGTTCAAGCGGAATAGCTCAAACGGAATTAACTTTTCACACGAAATAACCTTTCAAACGAGATTACCAGTTCACGCGAAATACCTACTCAAACGGAATTAGATATTTCAAGCGAATTTAAGCCAATTGAAGCGGAATTAGCTACTTTGATGCGGAATTAGTAATTTCGTTTGAACGTTTCAAACGAAATTAGATCTCGTTTGAAATTGACTGCACTTTTCAAGCGAAATTAGACCCAATGTGTAATTTCGTGTGGAATTACAATGATAATTTCAAACGGAATTATGATGACGTCAACAAATCCGATCTGTATTTCAAACGGAATTAACAAATTTTATCAGTATTTGTTTGAATTAAGGTCCAATTGTTTCACGGATTAGTTAAAACTATGATTCGCTTATAATATGTGAAAATCAACCCATTTTGACCGTTAAATCTTGTTCAATTCAGAAAAGAAGGAGTAGAAGTAAGAGAATTCGATGAAATCAAGCTGAATTGGTATGAACTCCTCGTCCTGTGCTCTGATACCACTTGTTGGATCGTCATGTGACCCTAACGAGCCAATCTGAAGAGTTCAGAATCAATGTTCTAATTCCGTTTTAAATGACATGACACGTTCAGTGATATCGATGTAAACACAGCTTGATACTTTCTAATTATCTTCTCTTTTTGATTTCCTGAGCTTTTACAATTCAAATAACAATCCGGCAGCACCTCGGCTCTGAAAACAATGTTCTAATTCCGTTTTAAATGACATGACACGTTCAGTATTTATAGGCAGCTAATTCCGCTTGAAACAGTTACAAACGGAATTACCAATTCATGCAGAATTACCTAATTCCGCACGGAATTAATAATTTCGCTTGAACTCACTAATTTTGTTTGAAATGACAGAATGTCCATTTCAAGCGAAATTACCCTAAAATACTTGTTTTCTTGATTTCCGTGCCCTGATTTATCCAATACAATACAAGACTCAATAAAGACGAAGTTAACAGACATTAGTGCACCAACACTGCTCCTGGTTAACCTGCATTTGTTGGAACTGCTGGTAAAACTAAGGGTAAGGGGGAATACCGGGAGGCCAGTCCTGGTGCTGGTGGTATTCGTGATGCTGTGGTGAATGTGGTGGTTAGTGTGGCTCATGCTGCTCATGCTGCTCTCCCATCTCTTAATCCTCATCCTCCTCCTCTGCCGGAGGCAACGGGTCCCAGACCTCGTTGTTCAAACCCCTCAATCGATCCCCGTGATCCGTCTCAGCAATAAGCCCCATGGCTTTCAACGAACGAATATCAACATATAAACCCTCGGTCACCAAAGTGAGTCCCTGAAGCACCTCATCAGTCATTAACCCCAAATTGTAGGCGATCTCAGTCACATACTGACCGCCATGAATCTGACTGCAATTGGTCCTTCAAGAACTCTTCACAAAATACTCTGCCATCCTCGAGGCGAGGTTGATGTGAACCCCCTCCGCTAGCGCATATAGAAAGATCAAATCTGGTGTTGGACAGTTGCCTAAACTGTCCATGCGCCTGCATATAGTATGGCTGAAAATATGATGCATGACTCTATGCAACGGGTCTCTCAACCTGGAAGCTTTAGACATCCTAGGATCGTATGGGTCACCATCCGCAATTCGAGCCCAAAACGCGCCCCGCGCTTCCTCACTTGGGAAGGTAAACTGATCTGTGAAGAACTCTGAATCCATGTCTTCATTTGTGTAGATCCCAAGTCTCCGACCCAATCTACCCACCGTCCAATGGTGCCAACGTCCACCCAATCTGAAATTTACCCTATTTCTGTAGCGGAAGTTGGGGACTGCATGTGCCTTTGGTTTGTCATATGAATAGGTGGCGAAAAATTATATCGCAAGCTCATGATAGATTGGGCGATCAATGGCGACTAAACGCGAAAGCGGAATAGTAAGCATGTTTTCAAGTCGATCGAGCTGATTTAAATCTCTCATAACATCCCAGTCTAGCCTACGAGGGATGCCAAACTGCCCTCGCCTATTCCATAATGAGTGAAGCTTTGGAATGCATAGACTTTCTCTCTCGTTGTTTTCGTTGAATTGTAAGAAGGGATGGTCCATCTGCAATGAGGGATGACAATCAGAACAGGAGAAACAGAAAAAATTTAATATGGAATAGCAGAACACACTGTTATGAAGGTTCTGTCTTGCTGATCTGGGCATGTCGCACGGACGTGAGACCAGATGCACGGTCATGCGTCACCAAATAATCAGCATAGGTGGTCGGTGTATATCGTAACTGCACGGCGTGCGACCAACGGCACCACCGTGCATCACCGAGCCAACATCAATCCATCGTGAACAGCTGGAAGTGCACGACCGTTCCACAAGAGGAACGTCCGTGCGACTACGTTTCTGCAGAATCCGAACCCCTGAATTTTTGAACAGCCAGATTTTTCAAAAAATTATCAAATTTTTGGCAAACAGGGGCTAGAAATCCGACCGGGTGTTCACGAAACATAACAATCTCACAAGGGTTAGGGTTTCGCTTGTGTTTATGAAAGGAACCCTAAAAAACCTTGAAGAGATCGAACAAATCTACTCTAGACAAAGATGAAACAGGAAATCGACAAAAAAGAACATACCGTGCGAAGAGATTTGTGAAACCGTACGGAAAATCGTGCGATTTGAGGCAAAAAACGGTCTGGAACGGCTGTGTGCGGTTAGGGTTCGCGAATTATGAATGGGGGCTGCAGATGAGGGTATTTATACTACCAAATGACCAAACTGCCCTCAGCCTCTCGCACGGTCGTTCGACCACTTGCACGGTCGTGCGTGCCCGACATCGTTCAAACCCTGCACGCTGATCTCGGCAATGCACCGGGGGTGCGACTCGTGGTGTCGGTCAACCCGCAAACGCACGGGCGTGCGACCAATGGCACGGGCGTGCCATATCTGCAGATCAGTCTGTTTTCTACAGAATGCAGATTCAACAGCCGATTTTGCCTTTTTTCGCCATTTTTACCATCCGCAAACTGTTCTAACATTTTTCCCATATAGACCTTACGCTCGGCACGTCTAAAAAGTGTTCAAACTTACGAAAACTACCAAACACACCTAAATTACGCTAAAACGACAAAAACACAAAAAAGGACTATTTTACCCCTAAAGCGCTTAAGTCGCTCTTGCTACATTTTTAATCCACGAGTCAGTAGCGTAGACTCTCCTCCCCACACTTATGATGTGTGCGGGGCGTGGAGTTCGATAACCTCCACCGCCGACTCGATCGGCCCGTCAACGTAAAGCTTCAAGCGGTGCCCATTCACCTTGAATATAACGCCGTCCGAGTTCTCTATTGCAACAGTCCCATACGGAAATACCTCTTTTACCGTGTATGGTCCTGTCCAATGTGAATGCAATTTTCCTGGAAATAGGCGCAACCGCGAGTTGTAAAGAAGAACAAGATCGCCTGCTTGGAATTGTTTATGGTCCTTCAAGCGTTTATCATGCAATCTCTTTGTGCGCTCTTTGTACAACACGGAGCTTTCATAAGCTTGTTGTCGTAGCTCTTCCAATTCATGAATCTGAAGAAACCGGGCTTCACCTCCTGTTTTTAAGTCCAGATTTGCAGTTTTTAGAGCCCACATCGCTTTATGCTCCAACTCCACCAGAAAATGACACGCTTTTCCGTAAACAAGCCTAAAGGGAGTAGTCCCAATAGGGGTCTTGTAAGCCGTACGGAAAGCCCACAACGCCTCATCTAGTTTGTCTGACCAATCCTTGCGGTTTGCACCTACAGACCGCTCTAGGATTCGTTTTAGCCCCCGGTTTGTGACCTCCACCTGCCCACTTGTCTGTGGATTATAGGGCGTGGATAAACGGTGATGCACACCGTAGCGGGATAAAGCTTTTTCAAGCTGGGTATTGCAGAAGTGAGTCCTTCTGTCCCTGATAAGCGCCTTCGGAGCGCCAAACCAGGCGAACAAATTTTCAAAAATCTCACGACCACCCTCATTGGTGGGTAAGGCCTGTGCCTCTGCCCACTTTGATACATAGTCAACTGCGACCAGGATGTACTTGTTTCCTCGTGAGGGGGGAAATGGTCCCGTGAAGTCTATCCCCCAAATGTCAAAGACTTCACAAACTTGTATCCAGTTCTGAGGCATTTCATCACGTGCCGATATATTTGTCGCCCTCTGACAGGCATCGCACGCTTTTACCCAACTCTGCGCGTCACGAAAAATAGTAGGAAAATAAAACCCGGAATCCAGCACCTTCTTGGCGGTGAAATTGGCTCCATGGTGGCCTCCGGTAGGTCCCTCGTGACAATGGCGCAGAATATCGGTCGCCTCTTTCCCTGAAACGCATCTTCTGATCACCTGATCAGCACCCACCCTAAATAAGAAAGGATCGTCCCAAATGTAGTACTTGACATCCGAAAAGAATTTCCTCTTTTGCTGGTGAGTCAACCCTTTAATCAGAATCCCGCAAGCAAGATAGTTCGCAAAGTCGGCGAACCAAGGTGACTCATCGCATATCTCAACACCCATCAAAGACTCGTGTGGGAAATTGTCATTGATCGAATCCCAACGCGTGTCCTTGATGTCTCCATGCTCTAACCGAGATAGATGGTCAGCCGCTACATTTAACGAACCCTTTTTATCTTGAATTTCAATATCAAACTCCTGCAGCAACAAGATCCATCTGATTAGACGCGATTTAGCGTCCTGTTTGCTGAAGAGATATCTGATGGCTGCGTGATCAGTATACACAATTGTTTTCGAAAGCACCAAATACGATCTAAATTTGTCAAATGCGAAAACAACCGCCAAGAGCTCTTTTTCAGTCGTGGTGTAGTTCTCCTGAGCGTCGTGAAGAGTCTTGCTCGCATAATAGATCGGGTGAAAGTGCTTTTCTTTCTTCTGTCCTAAAACGGCCCCTATAGCGTAATCACTCGCGTCGCACATAATTTCAAATGGCAGACTCCAGTCAGGTGGAACTAAAATAGGGGCCTCAATCAACTTTTGCTTGAGAAGGTCAAAGGCTCTCAAGCAATCATCTCTAAATATGAACGGAGCGTCTTTCTCCAACAGACGGTGTTGGTGCATACATCTGTCGTCTTCGTCTTATATCGAGTCTCGGTTTTGTTGCGGATCTAATCAAGGATGATGTCATCATTCTTGATGATGACATCATACTAATGACATCATCTCTTGCATCATGGTATTGCAACATACTCGAAACAGAATGCACATATGAAATAGGAAATTTATGTTGAGATTTCGCTTGAAATTAAATTGGTAGGTTCAAGCGGACTAGCTAGCCTATATATATATGGTTCAAGTCTTTTCATTTGGAGCGGGACTAGAAACCTGTACCGAAGTGCTGCCGGTATTTCTTGTGACTGTAATCTTTGTTATATCAATATACAAGAAGATTAAAGTGATATTCTAGCTGTTTCAAGCCTATACGTCTGTTTCCGCCTTTCGTATAGTCTAAAAACTCTTCTGAACGACTCGTTTGGGTCTCAAAACGATCCTACAAGTGGTATCAGAGCACAGGAGGAAGAGATCTTGTCAAAACAGCCTGTTTTCATCACTTTTTCTGATTTCTACACCTTCTTTTTCAAAATTAAAAATTTTTACGGTTAAAATCGGCTCAAATGTTCACATTATGCTCACAATCATGTTTTAACAAATCCTGGAAAATTTTAGAACTAAAATCGGCTTAAAATTGGTTCAAATTGTATTTTCGCTTGAAAAGTTGTTCGAAATGCTGATGTCATCGACAATTCGCTTGAATCTGGTATCTCGCTTGAAAACGACATTTCGCTTGAGTTTACACAGACATTCCGCTTGAAAATATGTTTTGATCTCGCTTGAATACGACGTTCCGCTTGAAAACACATAAGTCAGTTTGAAAGATATTCCGCTTGAATTGTTTTGCATGAAAAGCGTATCGAGTTGTGTGAAAACATTAAACGAGATCATGTGAAAGTACATTGAATTTGAGGTTGTCAGTAGTTGGGAAAAGTGATCACGTGATTTGTGTCAGGTTGCATCGGTTTGATTAAGTGAATCAAGTTTGCATGTGATTAGACTTAGTGTGTGGCCCAATGAATTAAAAAAAAACACACAACAGTTGAACGGTCCAATGATTTTTGAAAGTTGACTGCATAGGCCCATGTGATTACATGTGATAAAGCAATTATATTGGCCCAATCTTGATTTGTGTTGAAAGTCTTTGTCGGCCATTGTGTCAAGTACCAATACAATGCATGTGAACAGATTGTATGTGAAAACTATTTGGAATTAATTCAGTTTGCACGGTTTGAAGTGTTGGGCAGTTCATTTGAAGTTTGTTTTGTTAGAGGTTTGGTCCAATCACATTTGGTTGATTAATAGTCAAGTGAAGTCCACTTAATTCTCGGCCCAAATCATTCTAAGCCTATCCATCAAGTGTATCACATCAGTTTTATTTTTAGGCCCATTCATTCAGTGATCTCACTTCAACAACATTGAAACGAGTTCACAAATCTTCGACACAAGTCTTAGATTGTTTTCATCAATACATTTTTACATATTCAGTCTTTTTAAACTGATCGTTTATTTGTTTGTTTCAAGTGTTTTACAAAGAGATATAGCTCGTTTGGAGACCAGTATTTTTTTTTAAACAAGAAAGTTTGTATTTTGTGAACTTTGAAAATCTGAAATATGGACGAGGAATTTTACAATGCATTCGCTACTTCAGTTACCCCGATTTCTCTTGCACAGAACACGATGTTAGAAAACGAAACGGGTACGATGCAAAAACCACCTAAACTCATGAACATTGAGGAGTATAAAGGTTGGGAAGGTCGTTTCGAAAACTGGGTACAAGCAAACTATCTGGATGCTTGGGAATGTGTCGAGACGAAATACATTAGACCAACGAATGATGATGAAGAGATTGTTCCAATTAAAGATCTAAGTGCCGATGCTAGAAAGAAATACAAAGATGAGAAAATGATGCTAAGTCTTTTACAACAAGCAGTGAAAGAAGATATCTTGGTTCTCTTGCAAAACAATGCAACTTCTTACTCAATTTGGAAAGCATTAAGATCGAAATTTCATGGAAGTCAAGAGATGGTTAAAAACAAGAAATCGCTTTTGAAGAAAGAGTTCGATCTGTTTCGTGGGTTGAAAAATGAAAGCACAAAACAAATTGTTGAGAGATACTGCAATTTGCTAGCTAATATGAAGAGGTTAAGCATCGAGAAAGATAATGAGGAGTTGATTGAGAAGCTTGGGGCACATATCTCATGATGCTTAGAAACAAGAAAGGCTTTAGCAGTCTGACACTGAGTAAATTCATTGAAAAGATTGAGGCTCAGGAGATGGAAGAGAGAAAGGTCTTAAGAATGAAAGATTTTGATGGTGAACAAGAAATTGGTCATTATTACAAAGGCGGTGTTAGTGATAAATCCACCAGGATGTCACCAAAAATCCAAACTGCTTTCAATGCAAAAGATTCATCCGGTAGTTCATCCAAAGGGTCAAACGGCAACACAAGTTTTTCATCATATCCATCATTTGATCCGAACATTTCAGCAACAAAGAATGGCAAAAAGCTACAATGCAACATTGTACTGAATTTGGAGAATGATGAAGATTACTCAGCAGAAATTGCCAAAAGTCACATGTCTTTGTTGGGAACTGTGTTGGAATCTTATGGTAGTTTTGTTGCAGGTCGGATCGAAAATCCTATGCTTACAAAAGAGGATTACGATCAAATAGACGCTGAGGAAATGGAATTAATGGATATTAAATGGTGTTTGGCAAGTGTGTTGAGACGAGCTGAGAAATTTAAGCAGATCACATGAAGAGATGATTTACGTGAAGCTAATATTTCTACTTTGGGTTTTGATAAATCTAAAGTCACTTGTTTTCATTGCAGGGAAAAAGGACACTTCAAGAGGGAGTGCAAAAACCGCGAAGCAAGTGGAGCTCAAAATCCTTTCAACAACAACAATGATTACTATCGGAAAACGATCTATCATCAAGTTGCTCAACAACAACAAGAACCGCAAGTAGCTCATGGAAGAAAAGTGATTGAAGAATCTTCAAAGAGAGCTTGCATGGTGAATCAGGATGATCAAAAGCCAACAGAAGGTTTCAGTTGGGACAATTATATCTCAGCTGATAACAAAGCATGCCTGCTAAATCAAGATGATGAAAAATTGCATGAAGGTTTTAGCTGGGCAAATTTCAATTGGGATGATTATGATCTAAACAAAGACTCAATTCACAAAGCGTATGCTGCTCGTATTGAAGAGGATAGTGATGATGATCGTGAGTATTGGTCAAGAAAAATGGCAGATCATTTGAAAATGATGGCTGAAAGTGATAGTGAAGATGAAAAAGTTAAAAAGAAAAAGAAAAAGATCAAAACACCAGTGAGTAGTGATGATGAAGATGTTCCAGTGATCAGAAAGCAAAAGATAAAAGAAGTTCAAAAATTCAAAGTTGATGCTAAAAAGATTCCTGTGAAGTGTGACGCTTGTGAAGCTATAAAAAAGCAGAACAACACATTGATTTATAACTTGAACAGTTTGAAGGAATCTTATAATGTCCTGAATAAAGCTATGAATCAATACAATCATACAAGTGAAGAACAAGCAACAGCTATGAAGACACTTCAGGGAGCGTTTATGATAAAGCAAACAGTTGTGAACAACTACATCGAGAAGTGTGCTGTGCTAGAACAAAAACTTGAGACACAAAGAATTGAAACTGAAAGAGTTAATCGTTTGTTGAAAAGTTACTCATGTACTTCTTATGTCATTGACAGGATTTATCCAACTGTGGAGGGAATGAAGGCATTTGAAGATGATAAAGTTGCTGAAGAACAGAAAGTTTCTGAAGAAAAGTTTCCTGAAAAGAAGAAAGTAAAGAAGGATACTAAAGAAAAGACATCTGGTAAGAAACAAGATGTCAGTTACAACAAGTGTCCACCCCCGCTTGAAAATGGATATTCTCCGAGAAATCCAAATTCAGAAAGAGTCAAAAAGGCAACAAATTTACAGTGGGAGTCGGAGTCTTCGATTAATCTACCAGAAAATATTGATGTTACGTTTACATCATCTGACACAGATCATGAGTCCGAGTTAATAAAGAAAGTCGTCGATCAGGTGTTGGATAAAGATGAAACTGAGGAGTCAAAGTTGGAGTCAAACTCAGAGTCGAAGTCAGAGTCAGAGTCAAAGACTGGTTCTGAAAGTTCGAGTTCGACAGTCAACAGTCTAAAATCTTCGGATAAAAGGGTTTACAACAAAGAATTCCTGTTATCAAAATCTAATTTGAATGACAAAACGTTTAAAGTCGCATATACTTTGAATGATTCTGACAAATTATATTTTGATGAGGAATTTCCAATAAGAGGTGTTAAACCTGACATGATTAAAAAGGTTTTCAAACTAACAGAAATTAATATTTCTGAGATAAAAGATGTAAATCTTAATGAAAAACCTAAAAAATACACCTCAAGAGTGCAACAAAGATTAAACAAGAAAAAAGGTTACGGTTCTGGTTTTGGTTATCAAAAGAAACCAAACCATAACGCTAATTTCAAAAAGAAAGGTCTTGGATTTATTCCACCAGAAAATTATAAAAATGAAAAATATGTTCGAGATTTTAAATCAAAAATGACATTTGTGTCAGGAACATCAGCAGAAGAAGAAGAAAAGAAAGAATTCTGGAGACAATCGAACAAAGAATTCCCTGCAAAGAAGCAAGAAGAAATGAAGAATGCTGATCAGAAGAAGGAAAATCGAACTTGTTTCAAATGCAACACTGTTGGACATATTGCCAAAGATTGTACCAAGGCAATAAAATCAAAACAGGGAGTTTCTAAACAGAAAGAGAAAGAAGTTGAGTTTGAACCACTAATCGATAGAACTAAACTTTTCAGAAATTCGACTTTTGAAATTGGTGAATGTTCAAATAGATTTTATAAGAAAAGAGGAAACCTTCACAACCAGAAATGGGTTGTTAAGAAGTCTGTTGATAGTTCTAGCAATGATTCTGATTCATCAAAATCAGAGGAGCTATCTTCTTGCGATGAATCTGATTCCACAAAATCAGAGGAGCCACAGGTTGAAGTAAAAAGTGAAAACTTAATGCCGACTGTAGATGATGTGAATTTTCCACCACTTCGGGCTGAAAATTTTAAGAAAAAAGTTGGAAAAGTTGAGATCTCAAATCAATTCTTTACTGAAAAGGAAGAATTTGATGTTGAGAAAGCCTTTAATTCCAAAGTTCATCATATTTTTGTAAAAATGGTTGACAGGAAGGTCAAAGGTGTAAAGGAGTTTTACGAGAAAAAGACGAAGAAAGATAAAGTTGAACCATCCCTGGTTGGTGACTGGGATGGTACATATTACGAACAGTAAGTGTGTGGACTTGCCGGAGCTCCCAAGTTGGTAATCGCGGAGCATGAATCGGCATCTTTCTTATGTTTTTGAAAAATTGAAAATTAGTCACAAGTATGACTTGCCGGAATTCCCAAGTTGGTAAGTGAGGAGTAGGTATCGGCATCTTGAAAATTCAACTTACATGTGGTATTGGTTGGTAAGCCATGTGGTTGAAAAAGAGTTTGTGATACAAGTGTTTAAATCAAGGTCATTAGGTTGAACTTGATTGGAACATTCTTACAAGTGGTAAATCAGGGACATAAGTTGTATCTGATCTCCTACAAGTGGTTGAGAAACAAAATGATGAGTTTATCCCCTAACGTACAAATGGTTAAAATCAATCAACAAAACTAATTTACTGGAAAAACCATTTATTCAATACAAACTTAAGTGTTTTGAAATCACAATGGGAAAATAGTTTGTTGTGAGGGGGAGTTCTAATTGTTTAAGCCAAGAGGATGGTGATTTGAAGCGATTTGATATCGGTTGTCACTTTATTGTACAGTTTGTTTTCAAATTTCATTTAAATGTGTTTGCATTTTAGGGGGAGTAAGATTTCAGAAAATCCAAAAACATTTGAAAATTTGAAAAAGACAAAAACATGATAAAATGAAAAATGAGTTTTTGTGTCAAAAAAGAGGAAATGATAGTACATCAGTGGACTATCACAACATGCTAAAGAAATGGAAAGTAAAAATGTGATAAACGGTCTCACTGATGATGTGCCAGTAGTTTTTTGCACATTTAGTAAATTGTGACGAGATATAAACCTAAATTTCAAACTTGCTTATATCGTGGGGAAACATCTCTCGGATATATGGGTAACCCCCGAAATCTTGTTTGAAAGGTCCCTCTTTCTGAGATACTAGGTCTTTATGCTCAGTGATATCTAGGGTATTATCCCGGGACTTCTGATTTTGCGGAAGCAATGGCCTAGTCCCCGGAGAATACTTTCCGCTTGCTTGAAAAATAGTGCCGCCCTCAGCATATATGATAAGACAATAAAATTGCTAATCAATGCTGTTGTAACAAAAGATCCTCTAAAGGGGACCCACCCAAGTCGAACCGTCATCTCTCTGCTGAACGGAAGTTCTGACCTGAGCTCTCACGGTTTCGTACTATAATTTATTCCCTTACAGATATCATCTGTGGTATACTCACCTGTAAGACTGAATATTGGGATCTGGATATGGGAGTATATTCTGAGGTGGGACACGCGATTGAGTTTAAGTGCTTAAGACATTAACATCGTATCTTGAAGCAATTGAACTTTGTGTGAAAATTTAAGTGGATCAGTATACTGACAATCTAAGTGAATCGTTTAGAGCTTAAAATGATTAAAGCTTAACGGTGTTGGTGATTTGTCTCAAAAACTGATATGATCCTCTTACACAAACTCATATAAATATTGTTTGTAAATATTTTTTCTCTGCATTTCGTTACATTAAAAAATTCAAAAAGATTTTCAGTGTGTTTTAGCATAAATTTTGAAAAAGTCAAAAAGATTTTCGATAACTGGTGTTGGAGAGCTGATTTTCAAGATTCCAAGTGCTAGACATGATGAACAAATGGTTTGGGAGAGTGTTATTTTAAAAAAGAAAAAAATCATATATCTTCAAGTGGTTTTATCAGAGATCTACATTGTAAAATCATTCTTTGATTGTATAATTCCTACAAGTGATTCATTAGATGGTGAGATTGTTTTCACAAGTTATCATCAGAAAATTTATTTTTGGGTAGAGAATGTGCAGGATAAGAGCTAGGTGATCTTGGATAGATGATAGAGAGTCAGGTTCCGATACCTGAGGATTCTGTGATTTTAACATGCCAGGCTGCGATCCCAGTATATTGAAAGGGGGAGTCTGAAGACACCTAAAGGAAGGAGTGTGTTGGTTCTGATGAAAGAGAAAGAGAAGATAGAGATTGAGGATGCTTACATCGTCAAATACTTCGAAGAGAAACCCAAAGACTGATAAAGACTGAAGATTGTGAAGACTCGACACTTAAGACTCGTCAACTCGATACTTCTCATCCTTTTTCAATGATGCCGAAATGATGACCGGTAAGCGACACTCCTCGTCCAGAAATGCATACTCGAGATGTGGTGGGAGTTCTTTCAACTCCAAAGACGGTGGATCTTCAACCGAAGGTTTTGCTTTCTCTTCTTCTACATGGCCAATTTCTAGAAACCTCTCCGGACTCTGGGAACCATCGTCACCAATCTGATAGACTGGCTGCTCGAAATCGTAGCCCTCCTGCGTAATGCCAATGTGACACCTGTGCCTCCACGGCCATCAAACAAATACTGTATCAATGAAATATTGTATTTCATACTTGGGACACGTATAAATATGTGTATCCTTTGCATATATCAATTCTTGTTCGATTTCAAGCTCTAAATCGCTTTCTGGAAGGTTATACGCGCACTGATGCGTAAATATAACCCGTTAAATGCAACGAACGCTCCGGAATAGTGAAATAGGCTCCACATACCTTAAATAACCTTTACATAACTTAGGGGCTGTTTGGCAACATCTTAACCAATAAGTGCTGAATGAATAAGAGGTCTGAATGGATAAGAGGCTCTGAATCAGTAAGTGCTGAACCGGTAAAGTGCTGTTTGGTTGCACATCTGAATGACTATGTAAAATGACATTTTTACCCCTACTTTATATCAACAAAAGGAAAAAAAATCTATGTATCCGATTCAAAGCTCATTCCTCATCCTATCCTACTTTATTTGATCTCTGTTATCTTCTCTCCCCACCCGAACTCATTTGAATCTCAAATTCATGGCAAAATTTGATGATCGTGAGTCACTTAATAAACCATCAGAGTTAAACAACAAGCAACATGAAGAAGATCGTGATGGACGATGGGAATAGGCGGATGGACGGTGGCAGTGTGGAGGAGGCCGGCGACGACGCTGTGGAGGAGCAGAGGAGGCGGCGGCGGCGTTGTGGAGTTGCAGAGGAGGAGACGGCGGCGTTGTGGAGGAGCAGAGGAGGGGGGACACGACAACGATGTGGAGGAGCAGTGGAGGGGGAGGAGGAGATGTGGAGGAGATGGGAGGGAAGATGAGAACGTGATGGGAGGGGCATGTATGTGAAGTATTTCATTCAGCGATTTTTAAGATCTGAACCATTCAGATCTGAATGGAATCATTAAGAGGTAAGGGTTTTGTGAACCAAACAACCCAGCCTCTGACCGATTCAGAGGTAAGCTCTGAATGGATCCATTCAGATGTAAACAAACAGCCCCTTAGAAATAAGTTTTGAAGGCTTTGGTATGGCAAAATCGAGTTAAATCGCTTACAGGGACTAAAGTTGACAAACTTCGAAAGTATGCCAATTTGAACTGTATCAGACATTCCAGATCATGGCCATAAGTTAAAAATACCATAAATATCCTTTACATAGCTTAGAAATAGGCTTTGAGGGGTTCGGTGTGCTAAAATAAACTTTTGGGTAATTCAGGGACTAAAAGCGTCAAAAAGTGCATACGTTTGCATTTTCGCGCATAACTTACGTTCTGAATACATCCGGACATCCAAAAATTTATGTAAGCACTAAAATATTTTATTTTAGTGTTTGGAATAAGAAAAATTCATTCTTCGTGCAATTTGGACCGTTTTTGCGTTCGTTACGACTTCCGTCGTAATTAACCGAACAACGCAATCGTACGGCCAAACGAACTGACATCCGAGATATTTTTGAACATGTTTTCAGTTCCCTATACCTTAACTTCATTTTAGAGCTTTGAAATGGGGTTAACAGGGCTTAAACGTGTCAAAAATGCATCGAAAACCAAGTTTGGAGCTACAGGGCTTGTTCTGCCATTTTTCAAACTTTCTGGTCTGCAAGGTGCTTACGGACCTCAACACTCAGGACCTTACGGTCCGTAAGCAGGGGCCAGATGCAGCAACTCGTTTTAACAGCCTGTTTCCAGCCTTTAAACCCCCCAAAGGCCAATGCCACTTGTCAATAACTGGTGGTGGGGGGCAAATTGAGTTACCATAACATTTCAACACTTGGACGGCCTAGATCGAAGCACGTTTTTCAAGAAACGATCCTAACGGTCTTGGTTTTCCTATAAATACCCCACCCCCATTTGCTTCAAACTCACCCTTGATCTGATCATTTCCCTAAGTTGGAGTTGTAACACTTCATACCTGGGAATTTCAGATCAAACTTCCATTCTTGGACCTCTTATAAGTCCTCTTTCATGCTTTTATGCGTTTTTAGCTTGAAAGTCAAACTGCGTTTGACTTTCTGCATTGACCAGTTTATGTTCAATGCGAAGTTCGTTTGAACTTCATAATGTGAGCGTGATCACGATGTTTATAGTCCCTAGTGACTATACCTACTGATTACCACGTTATCTAGGCTCAGTGACGAGTCGTAGTTTCGGCCAAAATGCGCATTCTTGCGTATTTTGTAACCAAACTACTCTTAGGTATCAAAACCGTTTGTTTTGATACCAAACCTGTTTTCTAAACTTAGTTGAGCATGTTTAACATGCTTAGCTCGTCACTTTTAGTTTAGTGCTTATATAGGGTCGTAAGGTAAGCGATCTAAACAATCGCTTATACTTTCGAACCCGACCCGTTTGGTCGATCATTAGGATCCGACCAAGCACATTAGGTGACCATTGTATATAGGGAATAACCTTCCGAAGTTATACCTTATGGTCACGGCGTTTAGTTAGTTGTATGATAAGTAGTTTATATGCCTTAGGTAAATGACCAAAATGCCCTTTTTACACCAAAATTCATATTAAGCATATGTAACATAACTTTTGATATCTAAACTGATTTGGAAACAATATTAGACATGTTAAGGCATATTTTACTTATCATAGGGCTAGTTAGGCGGTCCGAACGCGTTTTACGCGAACGACGCGTTAAAGTAGCATAAGCTACCTAAACGGGTCGTAATGGGTCGTAAGCACTTAGGTTAGGTTTCATTTTAGTATGTGGGCTTGGTTAAACCATATTACATGAGTTCCCATACTCATTTGGTTTATGACCCCTCATTCTATCCAATCTTCCGATTTAGGTCCGGTATATTAACATAGTTACCTATATTAGGTGCCGTTTGATATCCGTGATCCCTAGCATTGTTTGGTTGTTACTCAAGGACTACTAAGCAATCTCAAGTGAGTACATAGACCCCTCTTTTACTGTTTTCCAAACATTTTGGGGTGGAACACATGTGCCTACTTGTTACTTTCATGCTTTCCTGTTTTCACATCATATACTTGCTATGTTCATTAGTAGATTTATAGTACATGATTTCATTGTGTTTTATGTTATGTATGCCCATTGTGTGCGTACTTAGTACATTGTTTTACATTACATTTTATGCTATGTATGCCCATTGTGTGTGTACTTAGTACATTGTTTTACATTACATTCTATGCTATGTATGCCCATTGTGTGCGTACTTAGTACATTATTTTACATTACATTTCATGCTATGTATGCCCATTGTGTGCGTACTTAGTACATTGTTTTACATTACATTTTATGCTATGTATGCCCATTGTGTGCGTACTTAGTACATTGTTTTACATTACATTTTTTGCTATGTATGCCCATTGTGTGCGTACTTAGTACATTATTTTACATTACATTCTATGCTATGTATGCCCATTGTGTGCATACTTAGTACATTTATTATTCATCACATGCTTACATTTTGGTATGACATTTGGTTTGTTTAAATGGGACAATGTACATTCATTAACACCGATCATGCCGCTTGGTAGTAGGTAGTGGTACCATAGGACTTGACAAATCCCATTCCTGTAATCTCGGGTTTGTTTGGATGGAAGGAATGACCGAATCCGAATACATTTTTTGATAACCTTTACTAAAAGGGTTATCCGACTGTCGCAAGGCTTGGATGTATGAATTTTCACAATACCGCATAGATGTTTATATCAGTATAGCATGCATTTATTTCACAAAACATAACTTTGATTTAAACCATGTTTTACTTCAATACCTTGTTTTTGTGCATTTTACATATGGTTTAGTTGATATATTTCACTTACCATACATAAACATTTTGACAATTACATACACAATTCATGATTTACATTAGACATAAACATTTTGACATTTATATACACAATTCATGATTTACATTAGACATAAACATTTTGACATTGATATACACAAAGTATTTTTGACATTTGATTATACATAAACATTTTACAATGGTGGTTTAGTTTGAGTAAGTGACTTAAGTAACGAGGCGTGTGTAATATGATACAAGCATGGTGGATACGCTGCTGGTACTTCCTATATATAAGTGTTTGCATGGTATTACATATCGTAGCGTTATTTGAATCATTTCAATTTGAGACATATAACATTTGATACAAATAACATACTTTTCACAAGACATTGTTTTACAAACAACTTATCTTATACAAACTCATTTTACTTGGTTATTCATTTAACCATACATTATTCTCTTATTTATACATATCATCTGAACTTATTGTTTTTCAAACGATTTACAATACAAATCAATTTACAAGGTTCATGACTGACTTTTGCTAAACAACTTTTTTTCTAAACTTACAAGTCATGAATCGTATTTTCACAAAACCTATGTATCTCACAGGCATTTTTATGCTGACGTACCTATTTTCACATGTGTTTCAGGATATGATGCATAGTATTTATCAAGATACACTTAGGCGGACTTGGGCCTTAGTGACAATAAAAGATGCAAGACTAGTTATTTATGTTATGTTTCTTTGATTGTCAAGACATTGTAACTCTTTTATTTAATAAGATAATATTTCAATTTCCATGTGTTATGAAACAATGATTCTGTTACAACACTCCCCGATGTTTCCGCCACGTTTTGTTGTTCCACGTGGTCGGGGTGTGACAGAAAAGTTGGTATCAGAGCTCATGGTTATAGGGAATTAGGTTATTAGTAATACTTTGACCTAGTCTATAACCTTCCTAGGACCCTAACGCGAGTTTACTTGCGTTTAGTCATAAAACAATACTGTCACCTATCCTTAGGCGACAACCACAACAAGAACATAAATTTCAAAACCGCTTTGAAAACTAATCATTTGTTCTAGGATGATTGATTACTAGGTTTTGAACCCTCTATTGTAAGGTTTTGAACCCTCTGTTATAAGGTTTTGAACCCTCTAAGTTTTCAAAAATCTCGTCAAAGTTTGGGTCTTATAATGTGAACACGTGCAAACTGGAAGAGTGAATGCCTGTACCCTGAGTTTTCTGTCGAAGGCTAGAGTGTTCGTACAAATCCGCAGTATCAGACCAGTCACTCTTACCTGGGAACTCTTGGGGTGAGTGTTCACTTATAGGCGAGCATGTCTTCGGTGATACATTAATATGATCCGTTTACTTTGATTTGTCACCGTCTCATTTGTTTGCCTTAGGTAACAAACAAATGATCGCAAATTCTTATGCATTGCCATTCTGTATTTTTTATCCGATGACGTTTCACTTGTTTCTTCCTATGTCTTTCATTTCCTTCTAGAATGTCTCTTCCTCTCAGCAACGGTCAAATGTCCGAGCAAATAGCCAAATTTGCCCAGCAAATAGGCGAAGTGATACTGAAGACTGTGGATTTAGGCATTGCCATGTCTCGTCTCAACAATGAAGCCACTCAAGAGCCACCAAAGGAAGCAGAAGTCAAGCCAGCACCACCAGCCAAGAAACTCACCGAGGAATCAAAGACCATGGATGAACGATCCCATAAGAAGTCAAAGAAGCGAAAGGCTTCTCAAAACTTCGCCATGGTCGCTCACAATGGTAAAGCCGTCCCCAACCAACTAGCTCAACCCCCTGCTAGGAAGCCATACAATGGAACTGCACCCTTGTGCAACCAATGTAACCTTCATCATCATGCTAGTGTGAAGTGCCGCAAATGCCAAATTTGTGGACTTAAAGGTCATACAGCAAAAGTTTTCCGAGAAGCAGCTGCACCAAATCAAGCAGGACCTAGCCAGGTTTCAACACCACTTGCTAAGAAACGATACAAGGGAATGGCACCGTCATGCAACAAATGTAAGGGGCATCACCAAGCTCACTTTCAGTGTCGTCTGTGTGTATCATGTGGACGAGTTAGTCACCTGGCAAGTGCTTGTCGAATTAACCCAAACCAAAGTGGTCCAAATCAACCACAAGTCGACTCTGCTCAAGCTCGCTTCCCGCCTGGATCGTGCTACAACTGTGGCAAGATGGGTCATTTCGTGAATAAATGCCCGAAGCTTGCTAATGCAAATCCAACCCACGGATGAGCAGTTGGCTGACTAGAAGATGTTGCTTTCTTATGCTTTTATTCTTCTGTTTTCTTGTAATGTGAAACAATATGTTTTGTTTATAAATAAATTATTGTTCACAATTCTGATATACGAGTGTAGTTACATGTGTGTATGACTTTTACTATGATACCTACATCAAGGAACTATATTCCTTACAAACTACTCTTGCGAATTTTCCCATTCTTGCGTTTGCTCATGATTCCCTTGGAAAAATTCTAAGTACTCGTTTCACTCTAAGAAACAAAGTACAGAAAATAAAGTGACATTATGAGTAATCGTGCTTTTGCACATCTATACCTTTGAATCCGTGGTTAGATAACCAAGGATATTTTCAAATCTCATACCTATTACGTTCTGATTTTTCAACATGCATAACATAAGTTTTCAAAACAACCTACATGATTTCAAAACATTCTATATATAGTTCGAAAACATTTTTAATATAGTGTAATTACTTAACATAACAAATGCACAAAGCTTTGTCTGTATTTTCAAAAACAACCTTCATGATTTCAAAATGTCTCATATAGCCTGAAAACAATATTAATACAATATATATTCTTATCAAGTGCATGATTTCAAAAGCATCATTCATGTTTTCCAAAAACCTTATACATAAATTTCAAAATTCATCTCGCATGATTTTAAAACATTTTTATAAATATACTTACCTAGTACACCTACTTTATGATTTCAAAAGTATTATATATAAGGTTTCAAAAACATTGAACACATTTTTTTTTATAAAAAAGAAACCCCATACATAGTTTTCAAAATACTTTCCTCATACATTGACTTAACCTTCAAATTCTGCTTCATATGTCGCCTTGACATATCTAGCATCTCAACTTCATAAGCATTTTTACTTCATGTTTTGACTTAAGCACGTCCAGTGCAAGGTTTCAAAACATCTTCAACTTCTAAAATCCATATGGGATCTTTTTATCTTCACATTTAGACCCTTGTGGATGATTATCATTCAAATCAGAGTCCTTAATTGGATTCCTTATGTACCTAAATTCGAACATTTCGGTTCCTTATAATCGAAATCGAATTTTTCTTTTAAAAATCTTTCTATCTTTATAGTTAGATTCTTGATAATGTTTAAAGTACCAAATGAAATCCACGAGATGGATTCCTAGTGTGCTTTAAATACATGTGCTTTGTTAGCAAAAACAAATTAACAAATTAAAGATCTAGATAAACAATCTTTGTGGTTATATGACTATGTGTTTATGCATCTTGTGTTTTCTTTTATGCATTTTGTGTTTTTGTATACTCTGGATATTCGTTATCCAAATCCTCGTAGAATCTTTCATATCTTCATATGGGGGATTCGTAGTAGGATATTCAAAAAGGTACTACCTTAAATCCTTAATGGGCTTCTATGTAATAGTTAAGACCCTTGGATTATATAGTACCACTCCATGATTCATAAGAGACCCTTTTTGGGGTCTAGTCAAAAAGATTGATTCAAAAATCTGGTTAAGAATGACATGTGATGATATAAGCTGAAAAGACTCCTTGGTTGTCTATTAAAATCATTTATTGATTTAATAAAAGGGACCATATGGTGGTCTAGTCACACTCATCATAGGTTTGTTCATTTGGTTTTCCCCTACACATTATAAAATAGACTGTGTGAACTATGCAAGGAATTGTCTAATTATGGACGCGTACATAATTACAAAATTTAGTGCACAGAAACCCAGTAATATTTACTATGTGTAAGAACCGATAGTGACAACAATAACAAAATGAGAACGATGTAATGGAGGTACGGTGGACGCACCAATGACACTTCATATACTTGTATATAAGTATCCCTCTTACATTGCAAGCATGATGTTATTAAAGTTACTAGAAGTTCAGAACCCTAACCAATGTTGTTCGATCTTTTCAACTTTATGTTTCAAACTCTCACAAGTTTCCTCTAAATAAAATTTCGGGACGAAATTTCCTAAAGTAGGGGAGACTGTGACACCTGTGCCTCCACGGCCATCAAACAAATACTGTATCAATGAAATATTATATTTCATACTTGGGACATGTATAAATATGTGTATCCTTTGCACATATCAATTCTTGTTCGATTTCAAGCTCTAAATCGCTTTCTGGAAGGTTATACGCGCACTGATGCGTAAATATAACCCGTTAAATGCAACGAATGCTCCGGAATAGTGAAATAGGCTCCACATACCTTAAATAACCTTTACATAACTTAGAAATAAGTTTTGAAGGTTTTGGTATGGCAAAATCGAGTTAAATCGCTTACAGGGACTAAAGTTGACAAACTGCGAAAGTATGCCTATTTGAACTGTATCAGACATTCCGGATCATGGCCATAAGTTAAACATACCATAAATATCCTTTACATAGCTTAGAAATAGGCTTTGAGGGGTTCGGTGTGCTAAAATAAACTTTTGGGTCATTCAGGGACTAAAAGCGTCAAAAAGTGCACAAGTTTGCATTTTCGCGCATAACTTACGTTCTGAATACATCCGGACATCCAAAAATTTATGTAAGCACTAAAATAAATATTTTAGTGTTTGGCATAAGAAAAATTCATTCGTCGCGCAATTTGGACCGTTTTTGCGTTCGTTACGACTTCCGTCGTAATTAACCGAACAACGCAATCGTACGGCCAAACGAACTGACATCCGAGATATTTTTGAGCATGTTTTCAGTTCCCTATACCTTAAATTCATTTTAGAGCTTTGAAATGGGGTTAACAGGGCTTAAACGTGTCAAAAATGCATCGAAAACCAAGTTTGGAGCTGCAGGGGCCTGTTCTGCCATTTTTCAAACTTTCTGGTCTGCAAGGTGCTTACGGACCTCAACACTCAGGACCTTACGGTCCGTTAGCAGGGGCCAGATGCAGCACCTTGTTTTAACAACCTGTTTCCAGCCTTTAAACCCCCCAAAGGCCAATGCCACTTGTCAATAACTGGTGGTGGGGGGCAAATTGAGTTACCATAACATTTCAACACTTGGACGACCTAGATCGAAGCACGTTTTTCAAGAAACGATCCTAACGGTCTTGGTTTTCCTATAAATACCCCACCCCCATTTGCTTCAAACTCACCCTTGATCTGATCATTTCCCTAAGTTGGAGTTGCAACACTTCATACCTGGGAATTTCAGATCAAACTTCCATTCTTGGACCTCTTGTAAGTCCTCTTTCATGCTTTTATGCGTTTTTAGCTTGAAAGTCAAACTGCGTTTGACTTTCTGCATTAACCAGTTTATGGTAAATGCGAAGTTCGTTTGAACTTCATAACGTGAGCGTGATCACGATGGTTATAGTCCCTAGTGACTATACCTACTGATTACCACGTTATCTAGGCTCAGTGACGAGTCGTAGTTTCGGCCAAAATGTGCATTCTTGCGTATTTTGTAACCAAACTACTCTTAGGTATCAAAACCGTTTGTTTTGATACCAAACCTGTTTTCTAAACTTAGTTGAGCGTGTTTTAACATGCTTAGCTTGTCACTTTTAGTTTAGTGCTTATATAGGGTCGTAAGGTAAGCGATCTAAACAATCGCTTATACTTTCGAACCCGACCCGTTTGGTCGATCATTAGGATCCGACCAAGCACATTAGGTGACCATTGTATATAGGGAATAACCTTCTGAAGTTATACCTTATGGTCACGGCGTTTAGTTAGTTGTATGATAGGTAGTTTATATGCCTTAGGTAAATGACCAAAATGCCCTTTTTACACCAAAATTCATATTAAGCATATGTAACATAACTTTTGATATCTAAACTGATTTGGAAACAATATTAGACATGTTAAGGCATATTTTACTTATCATAGGGCTAGTTAGGCGGTCCGAACGCGTTTTACGCGAACGACGCGTTAAAGTAGCATAAGCTACCTAAACGGGTCGTAATGGGTCGTAAGCACTTAGGTTAGGTTTCATTTTAGTATGTTGGCTTGGTTAAACCATATTACATGAGTTCCCATACTCATTTGGTTTACGAGCCCTCATTCTATCCAATCTTCCGATTTAGGTCTGGTATATTAACATAGTTACCTATATTAGGTGCCGTTTGATATCCGTGATCCCTAGCATTGTTTGGTTGTTACTCAAGGACTACTAAGCAATCTCAAGTAAGTACATAGACCCCTCTTTTACTGTTTTCCAAACATTTTGGGGTGGAACACATGTGCCTACTTGTTACTTTCATGCTTTCCTGTTTTCACATCATATACTTGCTATGTTCATTAGTACATTTATAGTACATGATTTCATTGTGTTTTATGCTATGTATGCCCATTGTGTGCGTACTTAGTACATTGTTTTACATTACATTTTATGCTATGTATGCCCATTGTGTGCGTTCTTAGTACATTATTTTACATTACATTTCATGCTATGTATGCCCATTGTGTGCGTACTTAGTACATTGTTTTACATTACATTTTATGCTATGTATGCCTATTGTGTGCGTACTTAGTACATTGTTTTACATTACATTTTATACTATGTATGCCCATTGTGTGCGTACTTAGTACATTATTTTACATTACATTCTATGCTATGTATGCCCATTATGTGCATACTTAGTACATTTATTATTCATCACATGCTTACATTTTGGTATGACATTTGGTTTGTTTAAATGGGACAATGTACATTCATTAACACCGATCATGCCGCTCGGTAGTAGGTAGTGGTACCATAGGACTTAACAAATCCCATTCCTGTAATCTCGGGTTTGTTTGGATGGAAGGAATGACCGAATCCGAATACATTTTTTGATAACCTTTACTAAAAGGGTTATCCGACTGTCGCAAGGCTTGGATGTATGAATTTTCACAATACCGCATAGATGTTTATATCAGTATAGCATGCATTTATTTCACAAAACATAACTTTGATTTAAACCATGTTTTACTTCAATACCTTGTTTTTGTGCATTTTACATATGGTTTAGTTGATATATTTCACTTACCATACATAAACATTTTGACAATTACATACACAATTCATGATTTACATTAGACATAAACATTTTGACATTTATATACAGAATTCATGATTTACATTAGACATAAACATTTTGACATTGATATACACAAAGCATTTTTGACATTTGATTATACATAAACATTTTACAATGGTGGTTTGGTTTGAGTAAGTGACTTAAGTAACGAGGCGTGTGTAATATGATACAAGCATGGTGGATACGCCGCTGGTCCTTCCTATATATAAGTGTTTGCATGGTATTACATATCGTAGCGTTATTTGAATCATTTCAATTTGAGACATATAACATTTTATACAAATAACATACTTTTCACAAGACATTGTTTTACAAACAACTTATCTTATACAAACTCATTTTACTTGGTCATTCATTTAACCATACATTATTCTCTTATTTATACATATCATCTGAACTTATTGTTTTTCAAACGATTTACAAAACAAATCAATTTACAAGGTTCATGACTGACTTTTGCTAAACAACTTTTTTTCTAAACTTACAAGTCATGAATCCTATTTTCACAAAACCTATGTATCTCACAGGCATTTTTATGCTGACTTACCTATTTTCACATGTGTTTCAGGATATGATGCATAGGATTTATCAAGATACACTTAGGCGGACTTGGGCCTTAGTGACAATAAAAGATGCAAGACTAGTTATTTATGTTATGTTTCTTTGATTGTCAAGACATTGTAACTCTTTTATTTAATAAGACAATATTTGAATTTCCATGTGTTATGAAACAATGATTCTGTTACAACCCTCCCCGACGTTTCCGCCACGTTTTGTTGTTCCACGTGGTCGGGGTGTGACAGCCAATCAGGTCCCCACATGACAGACGTGTGTCCGAATCAATCTCTTCAACAGTGCCTTGAAAATGAGAGCACACACATGCGTCGACAATGTCGACATAATAAAGCATGTCATCGTGACTTTGCGGATGCTGCATTGATCTTTTGATATCAAACGTCACGTGCTCGTCATTTAATCGGAGCGTGATTTGGCCAGCTGCAACATCAACAATCGTCCTCACAGTATTGAGGAACGGACGTCCAAGTATCAAAGGCACTCTTGAATCTTCGTCCATGTCAAGAATAACGAAATCCACAGGGAAAACAAATTTATCGATTTTAACAAGCATGTTTTCAACAAATCCACGCGGATACTTGATTGAACGATCTGCCAACCGAATGTTCATTCTAGTGGGTGACGGCTCACCCAGATCTAGTTTAGTAAAAACCATATATGGCATAAGGTTGATACTCGCTCCCAAATCAGCCAATGCATGGCTAACAGACATGTTTCCAATCAAACAAGGGAGCGTAAAACTACCCGGATCTCCCATTTTCGTGGGCAGACGGTTTTGTAGAATGGCAGAACAAGTTTCATTCATCACCACACATGATATATCCTCGAGCTTCTGTTTATTCGAGAGGATGTCCTTTAGGAATTTCGCATACTTTGGCATCTGGGCTAAGGCTTCAACAAACGGTATATTTATGTGAAGTTGCTTAAATAGCTCAAGGAACTTACCGTATTGTTCTTCATTTTTCTGTTTCTTCAGCCTGCCCGGATAAGGTACTGGTGGAGTGTGATCTTTGACTGGCTCCTGGACTTGTGTTGTACTTGCTGGGCGTAGCCTGGCTTACACCTCTTCCGGTGTGTTAGTCGGGACCGCTCCAGTGATCGGCGATGAGTCCGATATGTCGGGTCCGGTAGTCCTACCACTCCTGGTCATGACAGCATTCACATGCCCGTGCCCACGCGGGTTTGTCTCAGTATTGCCCGGAAGACCACCTGGGGGTCTTTCTGACATCATTTTTGTCACACCCCCAAAATCCACACGCGGAGTGCCACCGCTTGGAGGCGTGACATGACCAGGATCAAGCCACCAATCATATTGAACATATAAGTAAATAGTAAAAGTCATTCATCAATATGATAGGTGTTTCCAAAACCAAATATAAACAAGTGCGTAGCGGAAGCAATAATGTAAAACCCAACATAAGTTTAAGTACAAAATGTCATAATGTTTAACAACACATTCACGATCCATATCCACAACGACCGTGCCTCCCGTGCAAGCTCCAAAAGTACCTAAGGTCCTGCAAGGCATGTAACAGAGAGTCAACAACTAGTTGAGCGAGTTCACAGTTGGTTATTTAGTTATAATGTTCATATCATAAAACGTATGTTCGTTTAGAAATCATGTATCGTAAGTAATGGTATCGCGGCCCTCCAGGCATGTTTGCGAAGATTTAAGTATAGTTCGCGGCCATTCCAGGCATGTTTGCGAAGATTGTTCTAGTATAGTTCGCGGCCATTCCAGGCATGTTTGCGAAGATTGTTCTAGTATAGTTCGCGGCCATTCCCGGCATGTTTGCGAAGATTGTTCTAGTATAGTTTGCGGCCATTCCCGGCATGTGTGCGAAGAGAAGTACATGTATCACTAGTCTAGTAGTATCTACCATTGACCTTCCTCTCCCGAGGCCTATGGTATGTAGTTCCGATAACTCTTAGGCATAAATAATCAACCAACCCATTCCCAACCCCGGGAATCCCATGCCTTGGTAGAAGTGTGAACTCACCTTGTTTGCTCGGTATGCTAAGTTAAGTGCTCACAATTAATCAGTCAAGTCCTATAGTGCACGTATGTTCAGTCAGTACATGCTTGTAAGATCTTTGCATGAAATCACTATCACAGAAATATCACAGAGTGTGTCTAGCAATTTGCATTTTTGTATCATGTAAACAGTTACTCATGTTCAAACCATTCATGTTACACATAAAAGTCTTTTGTAGTTTATTCTATTATAAATATCCAATAATTCACTTAACAGAATTTACATCCAACAGAACTAACAAACTAACTGGGTTTAGAAGTAAATCAACTTAACAGAACTAATAAACTTAACAAAGTTACCATACTAACTGAATTAATAAACTGAGTAATTAAACCAACTAGGTCATTTACTCAACGGAGTTACCCACTTAACAGGGTTAACTTAACTAACACAGTTAACAAGTTAACAGTAAACAAGTAAACAAAGTCGCCAATATGGCGAAATCCCCCCCTTAGCCGAAATCCCCCCTATGGCCGAAAACCCTATAGTGGCGAAATCACTATATGCCGAAAACCAACTTGGGCCGAATTCAACATGTGGGCCGAAATCAACATGTGGGCCGAAATCACTTATGTGATTTCGTCCAGTTTAGTATTGTGGGGGGTGTTTTCGTGAGCATGTGTGTGACGAAATCACTAAGGTGCCGAAATCCCTTAGTGATTTCGTTGGTTTCCTCATCATCTTCAACACTTACAGTAACAAAAACCCAGCAACTAATAATCGATTAACAGTTACATGATTAATCATTTGTAGGAACAGTCAATCCAACAAAAGCTAAAACACTCATTTAGATACTTACTCATCTAAATAATCAGGATTAACATCCAACAATCATCATAGTTTTTAACATTTAACAGGAGATCTAGTTATGCACTTATCAACTGACTATCTACGATCACTTTATCTCGAAGATTAACAATCACCATTCATAGAAAACAATGATCTAAACATTAAATCATCAATCAAAATCAGATCATAAGATTATAATATCTCACAGTAGCAGTCAATATAAGATATCATCTTAACATGTAAATCACTAACCGTAGATTAAACAGGGGTTTTGGCTTCAAAAGAAGAATTCTGTTTGTTGGGTTTTCAGAGGTAGAGAGAGAAACAAAGTGATAAGGTTTGGTAAGTGGGAAACTTATCGGAGAAGATTGTGATAAAATAAATATATAATATCCCAAAACTGGGCCATGGGCCAAAGCCCATCTCTGTTTTCGCCAAACATGGCTGGACGAAAACACTAAAGTGTTTTCATCACTTGGGTGATTTCATGGGCACTTGTTTTCAGTAAGAGTTCCATCTATTTAACATATGTTAATTAACACAAAACCTTATTAACATACACTCACATATAATAAATATTATGGATCCCAAGTATAAAATATCAATCGAAATACGATATAACGTATTACAAATGTAAGCGTTGTGAAACAACGAGTCGTGTAAACAAACACCATAATAAAAAAAAATTAACGTGCACTAAACGCGAAGATGGAAATCTTGGAAACTCGAGTTGTCACAATTTTTGCCAGCTGACCAACCTGATTCTCGATATTCTGAATCGAGGCTTTGTGACTCCTCATTTCTCCCTCGTGGGAAAGAAAACAATCCTCGCTCTGTTGGTATTGTTTTTCTGCCAACTGATTCGCACTAGAGGAGCTAGTAAGAAGCTAAGCCATCATATCCTCCAGCTTGGAACTAGACTGAGGGGCCTGCTGCTGGGAACTACTCCTAGTGCCCTGATTCTGTTACGAATATGGACGCTGTTGGTAAGGTTGGTTGTATGGCTGGAACTGCTGACCCTGACCCTGGTGTGGCGCTGGAGCGCGCTGAGTAAATCCCAATGGGTTTTGATTACCCGTATTCGCTCGCCACCCAAAATTTGGGTGATTTCTCCATCCGGGATTATAGGTATTGCTGTACAGATTGTTCTGTGGCCTCGCCTGATTACTCACAAAATCCACTTCTTTGTGGCCCTCATACACGACTCCCTGAAAGCATGCACCAGGTTCGTGTGACACTCCGCACTGGTCACATCCCGAACCAGCTTGCGCGACTATCTGGGACTTATCGAATTTCGCTGCAAGAGCCGAGATTTGTGCAGTAATGGCCGTGTAATCGTCCACCGCATGAACTCCTGGGCGAGACGATGATGATGATGTTGCCCGGCCTCTATCTCCTTCGCGACGCGAGCTAGACTTCAACGCAGCTTTTTCAATGATATCATACGCTTCATTCGGCGTCTTCGTTCCTAGATCGCCTCCTGCATTCACGTCTAATCTCTCCTGCGTGTTGTAACTAAGCCCTTGATAAAACATCAAGACCAGCTATCTTTTGGAGAAGCCATGATGTGGGACATCAAGTAACAGATCCTTAAATCGCTCCCAGGCAGCGTGCAACGACTCTCCCTCGTCCTGGCGAAAGGTCACAATCTGGTTTCTTAGCTTGGTTGTTTTCTCGGGTGGGAAATATTTTTGCATAAATAGCTCCACCAGCTCATTCCAGGTCCTGATGGACCCAGCTGGAAGTGACATAAGCCAAGCTCTGGCTTTATCCCGCAACGAGAATGGAAACAACCTCAACCGAACAGCATCCTTCGAGACATCCCTAATCTTAAACATGGAACAAACTTCGAGAAAAGCCGCTAAATGTCATCCGGGATCCTCATGCTCACGCCCGTCAAACTGCACCGAATTCTGCACCATGTTAATAATAATAGATTTAATTTAAAAAACAGGTGCATCAATAGTAGGTCTAATAATACTTGGCTCCAAGCCTGCTCTTCCGGGCTGATTCGTCTCATTCAAAGGTCGCTCATCGTCCGCCATGATTCGGTTTCCTGCTACCCCTGAGCCCTCGGCTTCAACGGGTACCACCTGCTCCTGCTCACCAGCTGCGAGTAGAAGCCCAACCGCACGAGATCTCACACGAAGACGTCTCCTTAGATCACGCTCGGGTTCGTCTGACGGCTCAACAGGATCGGGAGCGGGGGTTGAGGACATCAACCTGCAAACGAAAATTTGACACAATGAATATTTTATTAATATAATAATGTTTTTTTTTTTGCTGAAAAGAAACAGAATATTTATAAAAATGGGCTGGAAATTTTATAACAATTCATAAATGGGCCCGAATTTTTATAAAAATCACAACGGATTAAATAATCGAATCGGCTAGTGTAAAAATGATTTTTCGGAGCCGAAAACTCAAAGAATAAATGAATAAATAAATCTCGATTCAAACAAATAAATGGAACAAAAATTTACAAGTGTACAAAATAATCAAGAAAACGAATAAATCGAATTAAAAGAAAGAAATATTAACAAATAAATAATCAAGAAAGTATTCACAAATATTAACAAGTATATACACCGATAAAACAATGACTCGGGTCGTTCCTAAAACTCGCCATTTCCCCGGCAGCGGCGCCAAAAACTTGACGTGTGCGCGTATATACATATTTTTATCACGAATAAACACACGATTCGGTTTTAAATTTATAAAAGTGATTTATACTTCAACATCAAAACACACACGAAAGAGGCAAGTGTACCTCGTCATACATGTAGTAAAGTATCGGTAAGAACCAAGTATCGATCCAAGGAAATGGGCGGAGGAATAATACTAGACCTTTGTCATTAAATTACCGGTAAAAAGATAAGTTGTTTGATTTTATAAAGACTAAACTAAGCATAAACAAACACTTATAAAAACATAATAGACTTCAAAATATGAAAAATAGATAAATAGCCTTGCTTTATACACAACCAACGCATGTCAACTAAGTCGGTTTTGCCACTGGAAACATTTGGTCAATTCTCTATTTTCAAGACAATTAGTATCCCTTTCGGGAATCCTAACATGACAATCATTCGGAAAGCTAAAACGATAAACAAACTTTAACCACCTAAAATTGTTCTTTAACGTGCAATTGATTAATGTCTATGAAAATCTCTTAAAAATAAGTTAGTCATCCGTTAGGAGTTTTCTAACCTCACTTAAACAAGGAAAGTGACACCGATAAACACAATGCAACCACCGAGACAAGCATAAACTAGATTAAATCACAACCGAGTTCATTTTACAAATCTTGCATATAAATTCACCAAGATAGCAATTTTGGCCTAAACTACTAAGTTAACAATTCATGACAATAATTCATAACAACACCATTTAACCCGTTAAGGTCCTTACGTGACGGAAAGCTTTCTTGATTAACAATAATTACATTTTATTAAACCACAAACCATTTCTAGTATCATGGTGCACACATTTTAACCAAGCTAAACTAGTTAACCAAGTTTAAAGTCTACTAATACATGATTAATTAAGCTTCATCTTTCAACTATCTCAACTAACCATACATTAATCATCCAACATAATTACTTATAATCAAGAAACCAACAACAATAACAAGGTTGCAAACTAATCATCAAAGATTAACATAGAAAATACTTCCAAGTGTCATTACAAACAAAATTAACATACTAATGGTTATAATTATGCAAGTGTCATTACAAACAAAATTAACATACTAATGGTTATAATTAACAAAAGTATACATGATTAAGTATCCAAATGACGGTTTTACGGCCGAAAACGCATAAAATGGGGATAAAATGGGGGACTAAAATATGTGTAAATTGGTGAATATCATTGCTCCTGTCACATCAGCTACAGTTTGAGGTTATGAGTCACAGAGTTTTGGAGCTTGAGCTGACACCATGTCCTCCACCCTGTCTATGCCAGTAAACTTTGATCCTCCACATTCATCACTATCTCCTTTTGCACTCTCACCTACTGCTATTACACCTTTCCTAGGTTTCGATGCTTGTTTCTTTACGATCGAGCAGCAGATCGGTTAATTAATTTGACGTGTATACGAGCTCGAGGAGGAGCTCACATATGTTAGCAGTTTGCTTTTCTTCCCTCCTCCACCTCAGTCATCAGTATAGTTGGTTTCTAGTTTTATGCGGATTACATTACTTTGGGTAAAGACACTACTAATAAGCTGAGATTGTGGAGACTTTTGAAGACCACTTTTTACCACGTGATTTTGGTATATTGATAGACTTATTGGACAAGGGTAGGGTGACCATGTGTCCCTTTTGATGTGATACACTTTGCAGACAATGTGATTGTGGTCGGTAAATAATGAGAGCTCAGTCGCTATGTCCTCGCTAAGCACGTTGTTGATCTGCATGTGTGAGCTATAATTGTGATGCCACGTGCTTGCTCGTTATGTTCTCATTAAATATGTTCCCATCTACATGTTTATGCTATAATGGTGATGCTATATGATTGCTTGCTATGACGATTTCTTATATACATATGTATACACACCTCCTAGGGCTTATTCGTTAAGTAAGGGGCTTATGTGCCTGTGTCCCTAATAAGACCTGACCTAACCAATCTTCTTCCTAGAAGATGTCGCTTCAAAGGAACACCGATACCAACAACCCTCTGCCAACGACAGAGGCGGAATTGCAAGAGCGCAACTCACAGGCCATCGCACAGCATGAGGCCCTTCGCTCCGAACGCAGCGGAGGTACCTCAGTAAATAACCCACCCAACGGTAATGTTTAGTCACTTAAGACGCATTACAAAAAGTTTGGACATTTCCAAGGGTGCTTTGCTAATGCCTTATGTGAATGATGTTGCTTATGTCGCAGGCTGCACCTACAAGCAGTTCTTGAGCTGCAAGCCCCGAGATTTCGACGGCACTGGGGGTGCCGTAGCCTTCGTGCGTTGGGTTGAAAAGACGGATTATGTTTTGCGATTAAGTAAATGCGCCCCCGAACATCAAGTCTCGTATATAGTTGGACTATTTCTAGATGGGGCTCTGTCATGGTGGAACCTTCAGGTTCAGACGTTGGGCGAGACGACTGCGTATGCTTTGACGTGGGACGAACTGAAAGAGCTGATGCGTAAGAGATATTGTTTGAGGGCAGAAGTCCAGAAGTTGGAGACTGAACTTTGGAACTTGAAAATGGAAGGTCCAAAGATAGCCGAGTATGTGCAGAGATTTCATGATTTATCGCAAGTTGTTCCATATATCTGGTGGAACCAGAGTTTAAGAGGATCGAACGCTTTATCAGGGAATTGGCACCTCAGATTCTAAGCCTGGTGACAACATCTAAACCTCCAACAATCACCGATGCTATCGACTTAAGTGTGGCGCTCACTGAAGAAGCGGTTAGACTAGGAAAATTTTCCACCTCGGAGGAGAAAAAGGAGATTCCTGTGGAGCCATCTGGAGATAACAAGAGGAAGCTCGCAAATTTCAAGAAGGGTACTCGGCCGAATAACAAGAAGAAGGCCAAAAAGGGAAACGAATACATGGGTATCCTACCTAAGTGCGACAATTGTCTACGTTATCATGTCGGGCGATGCAAATATGGAAAATGTGATAACTGTGGCAAGAGGGGGCATCCCAAGGAGACTTGTAGGCATGGTACTGAACGTGGAAATGAAGGCCAAGATGGCAGCAAGAATTACGAAGGAAACAACGACAACAACGACTATCAAAGCAGGACGAGTGACAAACAAAAACGTGCTCAAGGGTGTTTTA
This sequence comes from Helianthus tuberosus, assembly GCA_030545235.1. Classification (NCBI taxonomy): domain Eukaryota; kingdom Viridiplantae; phylum Streptophyta; class Magnoliopsida; order Asterales; family Asteraceae; genus Helianthus; species Helianthus tuberosus. The sequence continues at coordinate 120,325,808 of CM060409.1, forward strand.
ACTGTGGAGACAAAAAGCATTTCAGAAAATACTGCCCTAAAAACACTCAGGCACGTGGATGAAAGCTCAACAGCGGAGCTAAGGAAGCACGCCAGGATCCAAACGAGGTCATTGGTACGTACCATATTAGTCAACGTTATGCATCTGTGTTGCTTGATACTATTGCCGATTTTAGCTTCGCATCTCTAGAATTTAAGAGTATCCTTGGTTTAGTAGCAAGTAAGTTAGATATCTCATATCCGATAGAACTAGCTAATGAGAAGCTAGTAGAAGCTAGTGAAGTGATTTGAGGCTGTGTGATAGAGCTTGGAGAGTGTGATTTTACACTTGATCTGCTGCCAGTTGAGTTGGGAAGCTTCGACGTAATAGTTGGAATGGATTGGTTGTCGAGTAACCGAGCTGAGATCGTATGTCACGAGAAGATTTTCCACAGCCCGATGGCGAGTGAAGAGACGATCATGATTCATGGAGAGAAGCAGGATACGCCACTACGGATTATTAGTTGTTTGAAGGCACGAAAGTTGTTGCGTAAAAGATGTGTTGTTTCCTTGGCCCATGTCGTGGACATAGAAGCCGAAGCACCAAAGCTCGAAGATACCCCTAAGATAAGGGAATATCCTGAAGTCTTCCCCGAAGACTTGTCAGGATTACCTCCTCAACGACAAGTCGAATCCCACATTGACTTGGTTCCAGGCGTCGCGCCTGTAGCCAAGACACCTTATCGACTTGCGCCTTCAGAGATGCAAGAGTTGTCAGCGCAGCTTCAGTAGTTTCTAGAGAAGGGATTTATCAGACCAAGCTTATCGCCTTGGGGAGCTACAGTGTTGTTCGTCAAGAAGAAGGACGATAGCTTTCGTATGTGTATCAACTACCGGGAGCATAGGTCAGAACTCATTAAAGGTTATCGCTTAGGAAACCATGTCTATTAACTCGGGCAAACACCATTATTATGTCATATATGGTATTTTAGTTAATCGAACAGGTGAAGTACTCGAATTTCTTTTATTGAGATTTCCACTTTTGCTTCTAGTGAGTAGACTTTGCGTCTCTACTCCTCTTATGGTAGTTGCGTCATGACAATTTTCTTCATTAAAGCAAACACTCCTTTGTCTCGATGCTTGATCATTTCTTCATTGTAGCGAATACTCATTGTTTCATTTCTTGGCAATTCATATGTTACGCATGCACCATTTGTTATGCATGTGGTTTCGTTTCGAATAAGCGCTTCATCAAAGTTCAAATATTATTTGCTAAAGCTAATTATTTATTTGTGATTCAAGTGACCTACATTATTGTAATTGTTGGCTCCTTTGCTATCAAGTCAACACACTTTCTTGAAACTTCTTTTCTTTTAAGTTACATTCATGGTTTATCTTTGTAACCATGCTGAAATTCCCTTGTCGATACCTACGTTGATAGTCAGACTGCGCTAAAACCAAGTTCAATTGCTTGAACTTGTCCATTCGCATATTCAATTCAAGACACTATATGATGTATTGAGAGCATCATATTCAATTCATTTTTGCAAACGTTTCACTTGTTCCGAGTCGCAGTAGGCTTGTTTGGTCTACGGCTCCATTAAATCGTTTGTTGGTTTCGACACCTTGTAGTAGTGTTTTCACTAAATTGAAGCTTGTGCTAATCTTATTTACGCATCTCATACACGGATTTAATTTTTTATTTATTGACTTGCTCTAAATCTGTTCTGTTTTATCATGATTAAAGCAGCCTTAACACAATCGTGTGTTAAGACAATGGTACATAAATTCATTTTATATTCCAGTGTACCTCCTAACAGTTCTTTCATTATCAATCGAATACCTTGCAGTATTTATAACTTTTTCGTCTTCGATCGGAAACGATAGTTCTGTGGTGTTCTATATTCAATTGAAAAATCCTACGATGCCGTTTGAATCCAATTTCCAGGATTGCTTCATTACACTTTCATTTGATTTCAAACACAGTGAACTTGTTCGGTCACCGCTATTATTGAATTATGTCAATTACGACACCTTGTGGTATCGTTACAAACTTGTAGCTTGTGCTAGTCATGGTCAACCGTTTCACACGCAACTACCCATATTTTTACTCAACTTGTCTTTTAAACATTTTTAGTGTAACTATGAATTAAGACTATGGTACACCAGCTTCGATGTATTTCATTTCGGGGAATTCTTGCGATTCAATACTGTCAACACACCAATTTTATTCATTCATTTGTTCGAAAGTGGACGAATCATTTTCATGTTACTGCTACATTGAGCTTGCTGATTTTGAGTTCGTCTAGCGGATGTTATTGTTTCTAAAATTCGTTTGCATATTGTAAACAATCTGTTGAAATTCTATTGGTCAGAACTCCTCTTTTATTGGACCCTTGTGATGTAAGTGACACCAGATGTTACATCTATACCACTCGTATCCCTTGATGTCAAATTCTGAGAGATATACCTTTTAACCATTGGATTCTTAGTATAGAAAGATGTCCTTGGATTCACCTGATTCAATAGGTCTTGATTAGGTATTGTGGTTAGTTATTGTGGTGTTATCCATATCTATACATGCATGACGCAACCCTAAGGAGTTAAGGTATTATAAATTTCGAGGACGAAATTTTCTTAACATGGGGAGAATGTGACAACTGTAAAAAATTCAGGTATCCGTACAATTAATTAACCATGATTAGTGCGTAATGACTGTGCTGAATTGCAATTAACTGTTTTCTGATTATTGCCGTATACATACATGTGTATCATACATTGTTTAATGTCATATCATTACTGCATGAAAGCTATATTGCCTCAAATGATGCATTAAGTGTAGTTAGCACAGTTATCTGATAAATCAGGATAATGTGACAGAACTTAGCACATAGACAGACAGTGCATTGAGATACAGAATGAGCCAGAAACTAAGTATGACTCTATTATAGTGTGTAGGAAAGTAAGGATCACAAAACTACCTTCCTAGTGATAGTTTAAGAGCAGGAAAGTGCCTAAAACTTACATAAACTGCAGAACTCTGCAGAAAATCAGCAAAATACAGCATTTAAACACACTAATATTATGCAGAAATATGATTAAATGGTCCTGAATGCTTTCCTAAGTGACGAGAATCAAAAGTGTCATAAAAGGGTACATAAAGCACACTAAACTGTAAGTTTAGCACCTTAACGAACCGGTAACCAACCGAACAACCGGACACTACCCGAAACACCAAATTTACACTAGAAGCACTGTTTTAGCATTACCAAGCTAGTTATGATCCCCGAACACCGTAAAACCCCATAAAAATATCTAATAACTAAATCCTAACTAATACTTTGATTTTAACGTAATAACTAACTAAATGGTTGAAACCTAGTCTAGACCCCCCACCTATCTACGGCCAACAAGGGCCCCACTTTAATGATTTTATTACAACTAAAAACTAGATCTTGTCTTGCTTTATGAGGCATATTATACAAGAGATAACATGTTGTAATGGGTTTATAAATGGACCATAAGCACTTAACCTCATAACAACACACACTAAAACACACACCATCTCTCCTTCTTCTCCTTGCTTGTTTATGGCCACAACCAACAACCATACCACCACCATCATTCATCTATTCTCATGCAATCCAAGCATACTCTAAGGTGTTAGATGGGGCATAAAGGAGCTAGGAGCTTTCGGAAGTTCAAGGACCTCTCTTATTTGCTTTTATCCACTTAATTTCTTCACTTGATCATCCCTAGCCTTGTGCTAGTGGTAAGAACCTTGATCTTGCTATTTTACATCTATTTCAAGTGGTTAAAAGATAATACATAATGTAGATCTTGAAGAACACTAAGAAATAAGAAGATGAAACATGAACATAAGCTTGAAACTATAAGAAAACTTAAAGAAATCATGTTGTTTAGTGTTGTTGGGGGGGGGGGGGGGGGATATATTCCACGGTCCTCCCAACCGCTGAAGTGATCACACTCCACAAGCTAGCTTAGCCCCATAGCTACCTGGGGGTGAATACCCAACCGAGAGCGAAGAGCTTGGCCGTGGGTTACGGACACCAAGATTCGAACCCGGGACCTCTAGGGAGAGGGTGGGTGGGGCTGGCCAACTGGGCTACCCCAGAAGGTTTGTTGTTTAGTGTTGTTGTGATACTTGATGGTTGATTACTTATGAAAATGATGTAGATAATCAAATGATCTTGCTAGATCATGATTAAAAACATAGTCTAGCATGATGAGAGGATGAAAGTGTTGTAAGATTATAGATCATCCTCACATAGAACATGAACTTGAAAGAATATGTGGTCTTCTTGAAAAGTAATGATCAAAGTAAGTTGTATTACTTGTAGATCTAAAGATTCATGGATGATTTTTCAAAGAAACCAAGTTAAAAATATAAGTTTTTTTCTAAATCTTGGTTCTTAAACAAATAAACCTTATTTTTGGTGGATAAAGAAGTGTAGAAACACTTATGTAACAAGAAGATTTCATAAAGAAACATTTTTAGAAAATATAAATACAAGGTGTAAAGATCTAACTTCTTTAGAAATGATGTTTTTAAAGAACTAATCATATTTTAAAGGGTAACAAGACCTACTAAGAACACTAGTAAGATACCACAAATTTTTATAAATATTCAAGTTCATGAAGTAGTAGTTATTACTTGTTTATTGGCAAAATTGGTAAGTAAAGGTTGTTTATTGATTGTGGATTGATTGTATTGATTTTTACAAAAGAAAATGATATGCTTAAAAGCATGGAAACCTCCATTTTTAGGGGAAACTATGGCAAAATTTTTCTAAAAATTAAACACTTAGAAAAATATTTCCAAACAAACATTTACAAGTGTATTTTAAACCATGAGTTTCCTACATAAACTTTGCCATAAATATTGTCACAAAAACATAAATATTGGAGGTTGGTTTTCATAAATAAAAATGACTAAATATGTATTTAGGGAAATATGTACTTAGAAGTCACATGTGTGTGATTATTTGTATACTTTGTGTATTAGTAATATTATTTTAGGACTTGAAATAATATAACACATCAGAATACCAAGAATTACAATCCAAAATATTACCAAAATTCCAACAAATAAATATACACATTTACACCAAATATTGGTGAAACCGAACTATGGAATAAGACTTACAAAATATTCCTGAAAATCTATTCACAAAGTATATTTTGGTAAATAATATTTTAGACACCAAGGAAGTAAAAAAATGAATTTTACAATTACTACAAAAATATATCATATTGTTGACAAGGAAGATATATTATTTTTTGGCAAGTATGACATATACATTTTTCTTGGAAATTCTTAGAAGATATATTATTTTTAAGAAATATATATTTTCTTACAAACACGAATACAATATTTTGAGGTGAAAGATATAATTTCTCAAATAAATACAAAGAATATCATTTTTGGAGAAAAATGAGTTTATATATATATTTTCTATGTTGGACATGAAAATATATTATTTTTGAGACTTATGAGAAAATACAAATATATTTTTGCCAAAAGAAAAATTATAAATGATTTTTCTAAATAATACTTATTACAATATATATATATTTTGGAAATATATAATGGTGGACTTTTATTAAAGATGGTATTCCGGAAAAATTAATACGAAATTGAGTATAAGAATACTTAATGAATACAATAAAAATACGTATTCTCGTACGTATAAATTCACACCGAAATACGACCCTAATACCTGGAAAAATATACAAGTATAAGATACCCCATCCTTGGGAAGGAAATACAAGAATAAATACTTGGGAAGAATTAAGTTAATATATATTGTCTTAACAATTATTCAAAAATTTAATAAGTATAATTTAAGTTAAAATATTAATTATTTTAACAAATAATTATATACTTGGAATAATAATGAAGACACCTTGAAACGTAACTCAAAGACACTAATCAATACTAATTCAAGGCACGACCCGCTCGTCTAATGGACCGTAGTACGCATGTAGGTAGTCGTGCGTTCTAGAGGAAGCTTTGAGTTACATCGGATACAAGGAACGCAAAACTGTGAGTTCATGTTCCCCCTTTTCTTTAACTGTTTTCGGTTTTATAACTTCAGGGGTGAAGTATATGTTACAAACTGTTTACAAACATTTATACATGGTATGGTTAGCTAAGGAAGGGTACTGCTAGATCATGTGAGTGGTGGGTATGACGCTTAAGGCCATTAATCCTCTTTATAGGACCGAGGGACATGAGTGATAGATCTATTTGGGTGTAGCGAGCCCCACCCATGAGTCCGTCAAGTGGACCATGTGGTGACTATGTCTTATTGACAAAGTCTGCTAGGTTTGAGCTTTCCTGCATCACGTCACAAATATTAATGTATTAGCTACACATTAATTGATCTGTTTCCTTGTTGCTTTCATACCGGGATTTCAATTACATACAAACATACTTATAAAGGTTTCAAAGGTTTATTCACAAAGACAAACATGAACTAGCTCAACTTTTGTTGATGTTTTCAAACTACATGTATTTCAGGAAACTAAGAATGGATCTGGCGGGCGTTAAAGTTTCAAGTGTTGTCTGGAATAAAAGATGTCATCCGGTGTCGAATGGTTTAGAGTGTGCATCCTATCCTGGATAGGATACATGTTTCAAAGCTTGGTTCTCAATAGTGTCTTTTGAAAAGTCCTTATGGAACTTAAAACCTGTTGGTGTTGTATTCTGAATACGAGGTCTGTGTTTTGGGGTTAAATCAATGTTGTTGTAGTGTTTCCAAAACTTAATCAATGGATGAACATCTTGGATTTATCATATAGTTGTTTGTTATGGTTGAATGCAATGATATTAAGCAAGTCACACCATAATCACGCTTCCGCAAAAGTCAGGGTGTGACACCATGCTATGACACCACGGGGCGTGTTGGTGTGCGCTAAATGCAACATATGAATTACATCAAACAAGGCATAAAATCGACCCTTTTTCGGTACTAATGTTGGAAAAAGCATGTTTCTTTGTTTACTTTTAATGTACAGGATCAAAAGAACTTAAACAAATAAAAGGAACAAATTAACAGTAGAAACGAACACAAATACAAAGAAGAATGATTAACACGACTACTGAACCCCTATCCACATCCAAAACAACAAAATAACACAAATAGAAGCTTAGGCACGAGGCCGTGCCCAGTGAAGATTCCCTGCAGAAAAAGACAACAACAAAAGACAAACCAACATGGGGCCGTGCTAACCCAACACGGGTCATGGTCAACTATAGGATTCGCAGAATCTGTGATAGTACAACAAGTACACAAACCACAGGGTCGTGTTATGACACCACGGGGCGTGTTGGTACAAGACCTGACATCTGCAGTTAATGAAGGGAGAGAAAGAGAAGACCACAAGGTCATGCCTACCGTCCTTTTTCAGCTATAAGTAGAAGTGCTTGGTTCAAGAGAAAGGCATCCCTTGGCAAACCACTTCTCTCATACTTGCCATCTGTCCACCACAACTACAACACCAACACCAACACCAACACCCACCACCATCATCCATATTTCATCTTTTAGAGTGTGTAGTTGTCTTGGGATCCAAGATCGATTGTAAGAGTTCTTGTTAAACAAAGGCCATGCTTGGCTAATCTCTTACATCACTTGGGGAAGACAAATCTTTTATGTATTACTTTTAATTTCTAATATTTGGCAACTTTTTAATTGGGTATGTATTAATGACTTTAATAGCTATTTTTTATATTGAAAGTGAACTTTGGTTAAACATTTCTTCACGTTTCGTTGATTCAATCATTCGTGTCTTTAGGGTCTATATAAAACACGTTAACTACCTGGAAGGGGGTTAGAAGCGTGTTTGGGTAAAGTTCTTGCCTCGTTTAGTGTATAGATCCTGCGAGGACTTGGTTCAAGCTTATTAGGACTTCCCTTGAGGCATATAACATCAAATCGGGGGAAGTAAGAACGACTTGAAACCCTTATAAATGAACTACTATTAAAACTTTATCTGGCCTTGCGGGACTGTATCCCTACTGACTCAGACCAATATGGCTGAGGGTAACGTCGCCTTCACAAGAGGGGCATACCACTTTTCGAATTAATAACTTATTTAAATATCTTTCAATAATCCAACGTAGTGGGACTGGATCCCTGCTGACTCAGACCAATATGGATGAGGGTAGCGTCACCTTCACAAGAGGGGCATGCCACTATAACTAAGATAATCTCTTAAAAAGCCCAAAGTGCGGAAATATCAAAGGATACAAAAAAGAGGAGTTGGAACCAAGTGATTCCTTCTTGTCTATTTGTTTTTCCTTTCCTTTAAGTTTTTATTTCTAGTTTATCTTTTAAAACTTTCAAGACTTTTATCAAAATTTGGTTAGATTAGACGTTAACGATAAGCCGGTATTAAAAGCTCTTGGGTCCTTGGACGACCTCGGTATCTTACCATAACTATACTAAGTCTACAATGGGTGCACTTTCCCTAACGTGTGTAGAGTGGTAGTATTGTATCATGTTTTATAAATTTAAAGCTTGATCATGAGTAAAAAGTGCTTTAAATATAACAAAAATTATAACACTCTCACATCCATGTCACTACTGTAGGTTGGATTAATCATATCCAAATTTCCAAGCCCGCGGATATCCCATCGAGGAAGGATTTCCATGTCTAATCCAATCTTGAAGTATTGTATGACCCCACCATGTCTCTTTATGATGAACATCCCTTTCAGATCGTAATACTTCCAGCTAATGATCTTGTTGGTAGCTTCTGTCTTTTCAACTGTAACTACCTAATAAAAATCTGGAAGCTTTTCTCTTTCCTTTTGGAACCATTCAGGATGCTCTGGGGTCACTTCATCATCGTCTTCCATTTCATACAGAACCTCATCCTCCAATCCCTAATCGACGAATTTCGCAAGTTCTCTAATCATTCTATACATCTTTTCCATCCCGTCTTGTTGATATCCGATGAATATGGTTTGTTCCGACACGTATGCATGGAGCTCCTTGTTTTTATTTCTTTGTTCCTTGAGCTTTTCTCTCAGCACATTCGTATCGTTCACCTGATGCTTCAAAAGTCATATTTCTCTCGTAGGACCCGCTCCAATTTCTTTCAACAGCTTATTATAGAGTTCTTGGAAGGGACAGGGTCTGCGTGGAGCTTGCTGTGGTTGTGTGATCGAAGTTGGTTTTTGTCGGAACGTCTCTTGAAGATCCTTCCCTGTTTTCTTCTTTTTCTAGGGAGGTGATTTGCTTTGTACAGTTTCATCAGGATCTAAAAGTATATAATCAACAAAGGCATCTAAACATTCTTGTTCGGCTATCACTGTTACAGGAGTCTCGGACTTCGTCATTTCTCGCCTTTTCCTTTTCTTTTCTCTCTTATCCATTTCTTCCATTTCATGAATAGCCCGAAAGCTCTGAATATGCTCCCTGTGCTCTCTCATTTCACCTACACGTATACTGTCGCCCAACAAGCGTTCTGGATTCAGGGTATCTTTCTTTTTCTTGGAAGATCCCCCCTCTTCCGCAGTTAGTTTTCCTTTCTTCTTTCTAATTAGTTGTTCCTCTTCTTCTTCTTCTTTTGCTTCTTGTTCAACATATTTATATTTCTTTCTTTTAACTCCATCCTGATACTTTCATACGCAACTTTCACCAATGGAAGTCTTTCATTGTGACAACTGCCACTTTTCGGTAACTTTCTTACACTTAAATTACTCATTTTTAGGTGTTTTGAACATCCGAACTGCATATTTCATGACATACACTTAGAATACTCATGGAATACTTATTTTTGATGCACATGATCCATTTTTATTGATTACATTTGAAACAGTTTAAACAATGCATCGAAACAACTAGAATAGCACCTAGTACACTAGTATTCTCACAAAAACGCAGGATCCGCATAAACCATCTTAATGACATATTTAGGACTCAGACGAAAGTCCAACATCTAATATACATTAAACCTTAACTAGGAATGCAAGGGTTTGATTTAATACCTTTCCGAAGTCCGGTAACACTAAAAACTGCCCGAAAAGCACAAAAGCGACAATGTCAACACTTTTCCGCAGAAATCAGCATTTTAATCTTTTTGCAACATGTAAAAGTCTTGTTTAACATAGAATTCATATGAGGATACCTTTGGGTATCATCCGAACCAATAACTACATCAATTCACACAACTTACACAAGCTTAACGTTCGAATGCTGACTAACGGAAACAACGCCAAACGATTATTCGAACAATATCAAATCTTTTTTTTAGTGACCATCTAATGTTATTTGGATCATTTAAGTCTAGTAATTACCACTTAACATCTTAAAACCATTGAAACAATTATACATCAAAGCTTCCTAAAGCCTTTTCTACAAAAAAATGCTAACACATTAAACAAGTGAAAAAGTCACAACAAAAGGCACCCCCCCCCCCCAAACTCGGTCACTTATGGGACCCCCTTCCTTGCCCACTTGTGTAAATATCTTGGATATTTACTTCACCCTTGCAACTTGATGAAACTTGGTGATTATAAGAACTAGTTACCTTAACTTACTAACCACTTTCATCACAAAATACACCTTTCATTACACACACTTAACAACTCTCTCAATATTCATTTTTTAGCCAAGAACACCCACCAAAAACTTTCACATTTTAGCCTTTCTTTGATGATCAAGATGGAGCTTGATGGAACATAGGAGGATCTAAAGACACTACAAGTTGAAGAAGTGATTTCCTTTCCATTCAGAAGCTTTCAAACACTAAGATCAACATTTTTCTTTTCTTTGATCATCATCTAGATCATCCCTAGCCACAAGTGCTAGAAGTGAGCTTTCTAAAATCCCTTTTATATACTTATTTATGTTAATGATTGTTAAAAGAACATGTAATAAACTAAACAATCATACAAAATAATATGAAAATACAAAGAAGCAAAATAAAAATCATGATATATAAGTTTGTTTATGTTGTGATTTAAGGCTTAATACTTGCATATTTGATCTAGTTTTGATGATTGGCATATGAATAACTTGTTAGATGATGTTTAAAAACATGATCTAAAATGTGTACATGAAAAAGTTAAAGGGTTTTTGTTAAACATAAATGTTTAAATGGATGATCATAATCTTTGGTTTTGTTAAAGTATATAAGGTTTTTCACCAAAAATAATACTTTTACAAGATTATAAAAAGAAACATACAAGATGGGTTTTTATAAAATGTTTGATAAAACTAGAAGTAAAACATGGTTTTTGAACTAGTAAACATATGTAATGATCATACCAAAACCCAACATGTTTATGATTTCAACTTGTTAAGATTATGATATAAATCTCATATGTTTTTGTTAAAAATGTTATGAGAAGATTATTGGTGATTTTTAAAAGAAAAAGATATGTTTTATTAAACATGGCAAAATGATATATTTCAAAGGAATTATGGACATTTTTCTTAAAAATCATATGTTATAAAAACTATCATTTTTGACAAAATCTTTATTAGAATAGAAAGATTTTTAAAGAATAGTTTTTATAAAAGCAAAACTAGATATAAATATATATTTTTCAGAAAATATATATTTAGTTATCGACACAACTTATGGACAAATCGGACTTACAGACAAATATACGAACTATATAAGTATTACGGACTATAATACACAATATATCAACGACTTGGAAAACTACGTTTTCTAAACCGAATAAGTAACCATATATTTTCTACTATATACAAAATATATTACTTATGGTTTATATTTAAAAGGTATTGTTTTTGAAACATATAAGCATACATATATATTTCTTACCATCTAAAATGTATTGTTTTAGTAAAACACTAAAATTATATTTTTAAAACCAATCTTAAAAATATATTATTTTTAAGATATTTTCTATAGCTTTTACCAAGTATAACATATATATTCATATGAAATACATCTTAGAATATATAGGTATATATTCTAAGGATACAAGATCACATAATGAACAACGCGGACATACGTATTCCTATACGTACAACGATATACACATTCACATCACCTAACACTTGGTGAACACACATTTATACAACTACGATACAACTCACGAGATACAAGAATATGTATTTGGCGAAATATATACACTAAACAGTTATCAGTTAATACATCTAAGACACAGTTCAACGAATAACAAAGACATACAAGTCTTAACACAGATTCAAGATAAAAGACTTGTACACGAGTCTTTACAAAGACCGAAGTGTATAACAAATCTAGGACCTTTGTAGGTCGTCATACAATTCAAGACAACAGCCAGTGAGGTTACAGTTATATACAGTTTATGGAACACAATTCTGTGAGTTCATGTCCCCTATTCATTTTAAATGCTTTACAACTTTACAACTATCAGGGAAAATACATGTTCATAGTATGATAAGTCATGGAATAGAACACCTTAGATCATGTGCGAATAGGGTTATACAACTAAGCACCATTAATCCAGTTTGGACCTAGGTACAAGGGGTTAGATCTAATGGGTTTTGGCGAGCCCAATCTTGGTCGTGGACCCATACAGAAGAGTGCGTTTGTGTCCCAGTCGATAGTAGTCGACACAAAATCGTCTAGGTTTGGATTGCTTCCTATTTCATCACACATATTAATGTCCTCGCGAAACATTAATGATCAACGATTTCATTGACGCTTTACATACTACATCTTTACATACTGGCTTTCAACTTATACAACTCACATTTTACAGTACATTTTATACAACTCACGTTTTACAGACACATTTTATACAACCCACATTTTACAAGATACATCTTATACAACCAAACTGCATGAACTCACCAACTTTTGTTGATGTTTTCAACTTAACATGTATTTCAGGGAATTAGTGGACCATGCAGATATTTCAGTTCAAGAAAGAAAGTATAAAGACTCTATGCCAACTTTTGAAGGGTTTACCCGTTATATACCGCCTCTTTGCGGTGATATAGTGGTCTAAGCCTTGACATTTTAAGACTTACATTTTGATGTATGAAACAATGACAACTTATTTTCATTTGATGGTTTGTAACCAATATATTTAACTTATGTTGCGTTCTCTTGAAACGATTATGATAATGGCATTGGAGCTTGTTTTTATTCATTTAGTATATTCACTTATATTGTTATGCAATGAGAACCGATCAGATCACACCTCGCTCTTCCGCTACGAGCGGGTGTGACATTCATCTCGGTATATCCAGTGGTGAAGCATCACCCACTCATTCGTCTTTAGTTCTGTAATTTGTCGACCGGTCGGCAACTAAAATTTATACGTGTTTCCATCATGTGGGAGTTCGGGATATTGATCATTGATGAGGAGCTGTACAAATCGAGGATACATGGCCCATGTTTTCATATTTGCATTATCAACCATGCAATAGAATATCAGGCCAGAAATGTTGAATGGTTGTTTGGTGCACAGATTCAGCATAGTAGCAGACCATTCAAGGTTTAACGCATCGTAACCTCCCTTTCTATGGGCCATGCTCATAGCAAAGACATGCAGAATGAAACGCCAATCTTTTGTGAGACCATATCTTTTGATCTCATTCTTGTAGTGAAAATCACCGACGTACTTCATTCCTTTGAATCCATCTAGAATTTCTTCTTCCTTCAAACGTATTGGATCCTTGTTTTTATCTCCGAGACTTAAAACCCTTCACACACTATCTTCTGTAACAATGACCTCCTTGTTTCGATGGGTTGCTGTGATCATCTTAATGTCTTTAATGGTTTTGACTTTCGCTGTTCTCCAGAATTCCTCAATGTGAATGGTGTATATCGTTGGATCTGCTTGGACGGCATAGCTGGTTTTGCTTGAATTTATCTAGTCTGCCACGTCTTCAAAGTCTTTCGGCGCCGGCTGTATTGTGGTCGGCTGATTGTGTTTCCTTGTTTTATCCCAAGCTATATCCTTCACCATTCTAACAAACAAGTCAAGTTAGATTACGAGTTTTGAAACGTAAATGTTAGTTGGTTAAAATATTTACATAATTAATATATATATATATAGGAGAAGGATCCGTTAGGAACCACCCTTTATTGCGAGAACCGCGAGAACCAATGTGAACACAACCAAAAATACATAAAAATAGCTAAAAAACACACAATTTTTTTTATAAATATTTTTTATATAAAAATCGCTGGATTTCGTTACCAAAAAAAAACAAATTTAAAAAAAAAATTTGCTACTAAAAGTAGCGATTTTAATGTAAAAAATATTTAAAAAAATTTGTGTGTTAGGTTTTTGGGGGGTGGGGGAGGGGGGTTTAGGTTTTTTTTTTGGGGGGGGGGGGGGTGGGGGTTTGGTTTTTTTAGGTATTTTTGGTTGTGTTCACATTGGTTCTGGCGGTTCTCGCATGAACCTTACCCTATATATATATATATATATATATATATATATATATATATATATATATATATATTTAGGGGAAGGTTCATTGGGGAACACTAAAAAAGTGGGAACAGCGGGGAACCGACTCAAACGAACCCCGATTGGACTCATTCCAGCAGCGTTGGAACCGGCTCGTCGAACCCTAACTAAGATCTCTTAACCCTAAACCCTAAATCCTAACTCCTAAACCCTAAACCCTAAACCCTAAAGCTAAAAAATAAGGCAAAAACCTAAGCTAAACCGTAAAATCTAAACTATAAACCCTAAAAGCTAAACCCTAAAGGCTAAACCTAAAGCTAAACCCTAAAGCTAAACTCTAAAGCTAAACCCTAAAGCTAAACCCTAAACCCTAAAGCTAAACCCTAAGGCTAAACCCTAAAGCTAAACCCTAAAAGCCAAACCCTAATATATTTAGGGTTTAGGGGTTATGATTTAGGGTTTCGGGTTAAGAGATCCTAGTTAGGGTTCGACGAGCCGGTTCCAACGCCGCTGGAATGAGTCCAATCGGAGTTCGTTTGAGTTGGTTCCCCACTGTTCCCCACTTTTTTAGTGTTCCCCAATGAACCTCACACTATATATATATATATATATATATATAAACAAAATTATAAAAAGAAAATAGTTACATTTAAAAAAATAATACTAGAAAATAAAAAGTATATATATATATATATATATAAACCAAATTTGAAAATAAAAATAAAATTAAAACTTAAATCCGCTGTTATTTCCGCTTATAAGACCTAAGGGATTTAGTTGATTAAGTCAAATACGCCGACAACATTTCTTAATGTTTTAAAGACGCTGGTCAAGTATAAGTTAAATACACCGGATAACATTGATCAAAGTTTAAAATCACCGGTTAATGTCCATAAGAACGCTGATAATTACACCAAAAAAGGTTTGCGTATTTAGGTCTGATCTCGAGTCCAACCCCAGTGACGTGCGTGGGTGAGTATATATTTTTAGTTACATTTTTACCTCTTTTTACTCGCCGATTTCAAGTTTTAAATTTATAAAACACGATATTCTATTATCACTCTACACACGCTAGGGCAAGTGCAACCATCCCGGACGTAGTATAGTGATGGCAAGATACCGAGGTCGTCCAAGGACACAAGAGCTTTTAGTACCGGCTTATCGTCAACGTCTAATCGAACCAATTTTTGAGAAAGATTTTTAAGCTAAAAAAAAGAAAAAAACAGAAAATAAAAATAAAATAAAAATGATAGACAAGAAAGAATCACTTGGATCCCACTTATCTTTCATGTACCCTTTTGATGATTTTGGGCATTTTAAGAGATTATCTTAGTTATAGTAGTAGGCCCCTCTTTTGGATGCGACGTTACCCTCAACCTAGTGGTTTGACTCAGCAAGGATACAATCCCACTAGATCGGATTACCGAAAGATAATTAAGTAAGTTATTAATGCAAAATGTGGAGGACCCCCTTACGAGGTGACGATCATTCTCAACCTGTTGGTCTGAGCCAGCAGGGATATAGTCCTCTCGGGGTAGGTTTAAAGTTTTAATAGTAGTTTAAGAATAAGGGATTCAAGTTTTTTACACCTCTCCTTTGACAACCCTCTAAATTACATGTATCCGTACGATTAATTAATGTTAATTAAAGTGCTTGATGACTGTGTTGAACTACTTAACTGCTTTCTGATTACTGTGTCATACTTACATGTGCTTGTTAACATACTAGTCTTGTGCAGAAAAATTGTCTAAATAATCCTGAATGCTTTCCTGAGTGCTGGGAATTAAAAATGTTACAAAAAGATATATATAGGACACTAAACGGAATAACTTAGCACTTTAACGAGTCGGTATCTAACCGAACAACCGGACACTACCCGAAACATCAAAACAATGCTAGAAACATTGTTTTTATTTTTCTGAACTAGTTATGATTCCCGAACACACTAACACAATGCATAATACATGAAACACACTAAACACTAGACTTTTACCTATAACCTTCCACTCATTACATCTTACCATCTAATGTTACACTTAACCCCCCCTTGGTCATGACCGTCCCCTATGGGACCCACACCACAAGATCCCTTAAATCTTGTACATTCCCCATGTAATCTCTTTAGAGATTATAGATGATTATGTTTGTACTATGGTTGACACTTTAACCAAAGGGTAAAAGAATTGGATTATAAGAAGAGCACA
This sequence comes from Helianthus tuberosus, assembly GCA_030545235.1. Taxonomy (NCBI): domain Eukaryota; kingdom Viridiplantae; phylum Streptophyta; class Magnoliopsida; order Asterales; family Asteraceae; genus Helianthus; species Helianthus tuberosus. The sequence goes on from CM060409.1 coordinate 120,342,409, forward strand.
TTACCATCATCTTCATCAAACTCACTCTCTCTCCCTCTCCTCCATTAAAGCTCGGCCGAACACCCCTATCATCACCACCATCTTTTTGTTGCAACTTCAAGCATTCCAAGTGTACTTCTATGTGCTACAAGGCGTTTAACAAAGCTTGGTGTTCTCGGAAGTTGAAGGACCTCTTGCTAGTGCTATTAACCACTCATTTTCCATCTTGTTTCTTCCCTAGCTTCAAAGCTAGTAGTAAGCCTCTTGAATCTTCATTTACTTCATGTTTAGAGTGGTTAATAGTTAAATCATGATGAAACCTTAAGAACACTAAAAATCATAAAGATAGGTCTTGAACATAAAGCTAACTTAATGATGAAATATTGATAAAATGAAGAAGCAGTGATATGAATGATGTTGTCTTGTATTGTTGATGATTTCTTGTTGCTTGTTTGTTGATTACTAGAGGTATGTTGTTAAACATCATGGTTGAAACTTGTTAAAGTAAGACTAAAAGCTTAAGTTAACAAGTTAGGAGGTGATTAGTGATTTCCATAAAAGAATCACCTCCATGTTTAAGCATGAACTTGGTAACAATATGTTTTCTTGAAAAATTAGTAAACAAAGTAAGTTGGTGATCGTATGGATCCGAGGTTTACAAATGGTTTTTCCTAAATAAACCAAGAGTAGAAGATGATTTTTGAAAGGTTATGACTTTTGTTAAACCTACACTATTTTAGTAACAAAATAAGCGTAGAAATATTTTTAGAACAAGAAGATCCAATAAATACACATTTTTGCAAAATGAGTTTACAAGTTGTAAACATCTAAAAATCCCGAGAATGAGATTTTAAATTAAGTAAACACACTTTGGAGGGTAACTAAACCCACTAAACACCCTACAAAGTTACTACGCGTTTTTATGAAAAACCAAGTTCATGTTGTTATGTAAAGTGCATTGTTTTTGCACTTGACTAGTGTAATGTTGTTTAGTAACTTGTTGTTGATTGATTGAAAATTTTTCCGAAAAGAAAATGATATGCTAATAAGCATGGACACCTCCATTTACAAAGGAAACTCTGGTGAAATTTTCTAAATATCCCAACACTTAGAAAATATTTTTCTAAACAAGCGTTACAAGTATATTTTATAACTTGTGTTTCGAATATAAACTTCGCCGTGATTTTTGTAACAAAATACAAAGTGTCGGAGGTTGGTTTTTGTAAATAAAAATGGGTAAATATATATTTAGAATATATATCTTACACTAGAACACTTGTGTGGATACTTGTTTATTTTGTGAGATAGTTATATTATTTTAGGGTAAAATAATATAACTTAACAAAGTTCCTTGACATGAGAATTGTGTGGTACGTGATAGAAGTAATGAGTAAATAAACTGTACGTAGGATACGTGTGGTGCATGAGAAACTGATTGTTATCTGTACCTTATTAGGACGTGCTTGATTTCCTGATTATTAGAGTAACTAATCTAACCGAGCAAACCGAGGTGAGTTCACACACTTTCTAAGGCATGGGATTCTCGGTGGTTGGGAATGGGTTAAAGAATTAAACCTACATATCCTCCTTGAGTATGATATGTACCGCCATCCTCCATAGGTAGGATGCCAATATTAATCCTGCGTATTCTCCTTGGGTAGAATACGTACAACCTTAAAACTTACTAGACAAAACTCTATCATTAAGTCCCTCATTTTATATCAACTTAATCGCCGAGGCCGATGGCGAGCGGGTCATTAGTTAATAGCGCTATTAGGTTTAACAAACCTCACACCGTGCCGTTCAGACGGGCGTGTACTAATGGACTATGGCAAACTGTCAATGATGATAGAACATTGACGTAGGGCACAACAAAATGCGTTAGTAGTCGATATCATACGGTCTAGTGGTTCACATGGGGAAACCCCCACTGATCATGGATATGGTTTGGGTAATAAAGAAGGAACTGGTTAATCATACTTTCAACTATGGGGTAACCCCCACGGCAATTAAGCCAACGAAAGACAAACCATGTTTTCAGAAACAACTTAAAACTAAACAACCAACCGTGAACTCACTCAAATTTGTTGTTGACTCGTTGTTACATGCCTTACAGGTCGCTAGATGCTTATGGAGCTTGCACGAGGAGGAGGTCGTTGTGGGATGTGTACTATTATGTCCCGTGCTAAACATTTAATCCTTATGAACTTATTAAACTTATGTTTTGGGTCTTTAAGCTTATGAACTACGAAATTATGTTTTGGACTTACGTTTTATGCTTCCGCTGTTAACTTAAAGTCGGTTACTTTCATTTGGTCACCAATTGTATTGTGGTTGGTTTTACTTACTCAATTACGTGGTTCAATATGATTGGTGGCTCGATCCTGGTCATGTCACGCCTCCAAGAGGTGATGCTCCGCATGGTGGATTTTGGGGGTGTGACAGATTGGTATCAGAGCCATTGGTTATAGTGAACTTGGTTTTAAAAAGGGAAAAGCTTTTTGACAAAACCAGACTATAACCTGAATAGGGGACCTACAATTGGTATCAGAGCATTAGGCTCTTGAAGGCTCGGTTCAGAATTGTGTCTGCAGGAACAGGGAGATTTTCGAATTTTTGAAATCTGATAAAATTAGGGTTTTAAAATTTTCGGATTTTTCTGTTTGGTTTGATAAAATTTTCGAAATTTTTGGCTGTTTTGATCTTCTGGTTTGTTTGTTTGGTGTTTTGCAGGATTTCTGGAAAGATTGTGTTGATTCTGGATAAGTTTTCAGCTGATAGACTTGAAGATTCGAAGACTGTTCTTCGTGTTCTTCACGTTCTTAGTACTGTTCTTCATTGATTTTCGAAAATCACTGATATTTTGCTGTTTCGATTTTGCAGATTTGTGATAGGAGAATCCAGAAAATCATCAAAGTTTCGAAAAAGATTAAGTTTCCTAATTTACAGGATCTGCGAAATTAACAAGGCTGTGAAATTAACTGATCAGCTTAATCATCAGCGAAATTAACTGAGACCAGCATATTTACCGGCGACGTTAAATCCAAAGGCGACTTTGGTAACCGTGTGATTGTCCACAGCGAAATTATCACGGTTTCGGCGACGTTAACAGTCGTCGTAATAGCGAATTTAAGCAGCGATTTTGGAGGCGAAATTATCAGTGAAGTTGGTAGCGAAATTGACCTTTAAGCGAACTAAACCAGCGAATTTGGACAAATAAAGTGACCAGCGAAATTACGTGACTTAATCCAGCGAAATTAATATCATATTTAAAGTGGTGGAATTTCCGTTGGCAAGCGTCGATAAAATTTCAGTGTTTTGCAAATAGAAATTGATCCGTAGCTCGTAAGACAGAACCGTTTGGACCGTTGAATTCCTTGGATTTTTAGGGTAAAAAAAAATGATGTCATTGGATATCATTGGATTCGTCTTTTCGAGACGATTCTAACGGTGTAATTTGGTAACCACTGTTTTCGGAGATATTTTGTACGGTTTTCTCAGTCTGTTACGTTTAAAATGTCGAACATGTCTAGTTTGAATGAGCTGTTGAGAATGGAGCATGAAGTTGGCACTACCAACAAACCGCCTAAGATGATGAAGGTGGAAAATTACTTAACTTGGAAGGATTGTTTCCAATCCTTCATTGAATATCAAGACATGCGCATGTGGATATGTATTGAAGATGGGTACACAAACCCTACTCATGACTTTGAGGGCAGACCACGTAGAACAGCCTATGTGAACATGGAAGAGAATGATAAAAAGATGTATGAGGCTGAAAAGAGAGCATTGGCTACTATTAAAATGTCGTTACCTGATAGCATCAAGCATACATTCACAAAGTACACAAATTCAAAAGATATGTGGGATGCATTAGAAAAACGATATGCAGGAAATGCAGATGTTAAGAAAAACAAGATTGATCTACTGAAGAAGCAGTTTGCTATTTTCAAGCACATGAAGCATGAGTCACTTGAGGACATCATCACTCGTTACTATCATCTGATGTCAGAAATGGAAAACTATAAGATTGATTGCTATACTGACGTAGAAAAGAATGACAAGCTGCTCGATGCCTTACCTACCAAGTGGGATATCTACACTCTCATGATCAAGGGTGAAGCAGATTATGAGACAAAGGAGCTGGAAGAAGTAGTTGGCAAGCTGAGAGCTTATGAGCTCAGTATGAAGAAGAAAAACACTGGATATGATCAGGTTTAAGATCCAACGATTTACAATGGGCTTGCATCTTCTTCATCTCACAACGCTTCTAGCGACTCTGCTACTGCGTTTCTTTCGTGTGAGAATGAGCAGGTCACAGTGAATGAAGATGGTGATGTGTGTTTTGTAGCTGCTTCAGGAGGATCAACAGGAGCCAAAAGAACACCAGCTTCGAAGCAGAGTAGTGGTGTTAAGTCCATGCCAATGAGTGTGAAGTCTGCTGAAGAGCATCTTGCTCTACTTGCTTCATTTGTTGCTTCCTATGAGAACTACATTCAGGGGAAGATATTTGATCCTGCCACTTTGGATGAGGATTATGATCAGATTGACCCTGATGATCTTGAAGATATGGATTTGCAGTGGCAAATGGCCATGATTACTAGAAGAGTGATGTCACACCCCGACCGCGTAAAACAACAAATCACGGCGGAAACATCGGGGCGTGTTGCAACAGAATTAATGTTTCATAACCATGGATACCAAAAAGTGTTTCGTTTTATTAAACATTGAATAATTACATCGTCTTGAAATCTAAATACACTATTTAAACATAGTCTATCATTGTTATTGAGTCACTAAGGCCTTGTCCAGTCCTATGTGAGCATGCATCTTATCAATCGATATCATTCAACAATACCTGAAACATATGTGAAAACGAGGTCAGCAAAGAAATGCTGGCGAGTACATAGGTTTTGTAGGAGTGTCGAAATCATGGCTAGTTTAGACGTTGCAATACTTTATTTAAAAACCTTGTTTTGAAAAGAGTATAATATTGCAACTTAATTAACCAACTCAAATCAAGCGGGTTATAATTTGTAAAACCTCGTAGCCATGACTCTTAACCCAAAAACATTTGTTTTAGTAAATTATTTGAAAAACAATGATAAGTTCAGGTGATATGTATAAATAAGAGAATAATGCATGATTAAATGAATAACCATGTAAAATGAGTTTGTATAAGATAAGTTGTTTGTAAATAAATGTCTTGTGAAAAGTATGTTACTTGTATAAAATGTTCTATGTCTCAAACTGAAATGATTCAAATAACGCTACAATATGTAATACCATACAAACACTTATATATAGGAAGTACCAGCGGCGTATCCACCATGCTTGTATCATATTCCACACGCATTGTTACTTAATCACTTAATCCAAACCAAACCACCAAAGTAATGTTCATGCCCAAATGTAAATCATGTAATATGTATAACCAAAATAATATCGTATATCGCTTTGAAGCCAATCGTTTACCCAATCGTTAAAACATCGTGTGAAACCCAATCGTTAAAACATCGTGTGAAAACCCAATCGTTACCCAATCGTTAAAACATCGTGTGAAAACCAATCGTAAATCGTTTAATTCGTTTTAGGTCGTGAAACTACTTATAAGGTCGTCTCGCTAATAACATTCAAACCTTCGTGACTTTCATCGCTTCTCGTTTTCGTCGCTTCTCGTTTTCGTCGCTTCTCGTTTTCGTATTAACAAACCTCCATAGGGTAAGTTAACAATTTCAGATTCAGTCGCTACCTACCATACCCACACATAACCACGGGTGTAGTAAATAACGGGATTTGTCAGATCCTATGGTACCATAACCTAATACTGGTCGGCTTGATCATTGCTAATGAATGTCATTTGTTATGTAACTACAACCAACAAGTTTGTTCACTTTATTGAAATCGTTATTAGTTTTGTATAAATCGTCTTAATTGTTTTTGAAACCATCGTTATAACATCGAAAACATTTAGCACATATGAGTCACCCCAAAACAATTGAAAGCAGTAAAATAGGGGAATAATGTACTCGCCTGGGATTGCTTAGGAGTCTTGAACAACTACCAAGTAAGCTAGAGGAGTCCCAGAAATCAAACGGTACCTAATATAGGTAACTACATAATTAACCCGGACCTAAATCGGAAGACTGGGTAGCAGGAGGGTTTGTAAACCAAATGAGTGTAGGAACTCATATGATATGGTTTAACAAAGCCTACATACTAAATGAAACTTAACCTAAGTATTATCGACCCATCGCGACCCATTAAGGTAACATACGTTACTTTAACGTGTCGTGCGCGTGAAACGCGTTCGGACCGTCTAACTAGTCCTATGACAAGTGTTATATGCCTAAACATGTAACATAATCAGTTATGTGACAAAAGTTTAGGTTACATATGCTTAATTACCAATTATACATGAAAAGGGTATTCTGGTAATTTACCTAAGGCATATAAACTACCTATCATACAACTACTTAAACGATGTGACCATAGGGTATAACCTCAGAAGGTTATGCCCTATACTAGGGTCACCTAATGTATTTGGTCGGATCCTAATGATCGACCAAACTGGGTCGGGTTCGAAGGTATAAGCGATTTATCAGATCGCTTACCCTACGACCCTAGACAACGTGGTAATCAGCAGGCATAGTCCCAAGGGACTATAACCAACGTGATTACAATCACGTTGCGAAGTTCAAACGAACTTCGCATTGACCATTACTGGTCAACGCTGAAAGTCAAACAAAGTTTGACTTTCTGACTCGAAAAGCAGTAAAATAAGGAAAAGAACGAAAGAATACTTACGAAGGGTCCCCGAATGCTAAACTCGATTCAAAAATCTCAGGTATGAAACAAATGTTTCAACTTAGAGTTTCTCAAATCAAGTTTCTAGTGATTTTAGCAATGGGGGGTATGGGGTATTTATAGGAATACCCGAACCGTTAAGATCGTTTCATGGAAAACGTGCCTTAATCCCATCCGTACATGTGTTGAAAAGTTATGGTGTTTAGGTGTTTAAATTCCATCCATACATGTGTTGCAAAGTCATGGTGTTTAGGTGTTTAAATTCCATCCATACATGTGTTGAAATGTCATGGTACCAAAATTCCATCCTTATCCGCTGACTAAGCAAGTTTAGAATGTGTGGTTGTGAATTAAACGGCTAATACATCGAATCTGGTCCCGAATGCGAAAAACGATCAAATGACGTGACGAATGGATTTTTCTTATGGCGAACACTAAAATAAAATATTTTAGTGCTTACATAAATTTTTGGATGTCCGGATGTATTCAGAACGTAAGTTATGCGCGAAAATGCAAACTTGTGCACTTTTTGACACTTTTAGTCCCTGAATGACACAAAAAGTTTATTTTAGCACACCGAACCCCTAAAAGCCTATTTCTAAGCTATGTAAAGGATATTTAAGGTGTGTTTAACTTATGGTCATGTTCCGGAATGTCTGTTACAGTTCAAATTGGCATACTTTCGTAGTTTGTCAAATTTAGTCCCTGTAAACGATTTAACTTGATTTCACCACACCAAACTTTCCAAAACTTATATCTAAGTTATGTAAAGGTTATTTAAGGTATGTTAAGCCTATTTCACTATTCCGGAGTGTTCGTTGCATTAAACTGGTTATATTTACGCATCAGTGCGCGTATAACCTTCCAGAAAGCGATTTAAAGCTTGAAATTGAACAAGAGTTGATATGTGCAAACGATACACATATTTTTACAAATCCCAAGTATGAAATACAATATTTCATTGGTTTGGCATTTGTTTGATGGCCGTGGAGGCACAGGTGTTACAGTCTCCCCTACTTTAGGAAATTTCGTCCCGAAATTTATTTAGAGGAAACTTGTGAGAACTTGGAAATATGAAGTTGAAAAGATCGAACAACATTGGTTAGGGTTCTTGAACTTCTAGTAACCTTAATAACATTATGTTTGCAATGTAAGAGGGACACTTATATACAAGTATATGAAGTGTCATTGGTGCGTCCACCGTACCCCCATTACATCGTTCTCATTTCGTTATTGTTGTCACTATCGGTTCTTACACATAATAAATTTTACTATGGTTACCGTGCACTAAATTTCATAATTATGTACGCGTCCATAATTAGACAATTCCTTGCACAGTTCACACAGTCTATTTTATAATGTGCAGGGGAAAACCAAATGAATAATCCTGTGATGAGTGTGACTAGACCGCCATAGAGTCCTTTTAATTAAATCGATAATTGATCTAAATAGACTATCAAGGAGTCTGTCCAGCTACATCACTAGATGTCGTTCTTTAACCAAATTGTGAATCAATCTTCTTGACTAGACTACTAAGAGGGTCTCTTGTGAATCTTGGAGTGGTACTATATAACCCAAGGGTCTTAACTACTAGGTAGAAGCCCATAAGGATTTTAGGTAGTACCTTTTGAATATCCTACTATGAATCCCTCATATGAAGATATGAAAGATTCTATGAGGATTTGAAAAATCGTAACACACAAAAACATAGAGGAGAACACATAAACACATATCATATAACCATAAAATTGTTCGTTAATTTGTCTTGTAAATCGCGTACATGCATTTAAAGCACACTAGGAATCCATTCCGTGGATTTCATTTGGTACTTTAAACGTTATCAAGAATCCAACTATAAAGATAGAAAGATTCAAAAAGAAAATTCGATTTCGATTATTAGGAACCGAAGTGTTCGAATTAAGGTACATAAGGAATCCAATTAAGGACTCTGATTTGAATGATGATTATCCACAAGGGTCTAATTGTGGAGGTAAAAAGATCCCATATGGATTTTAGAAGTTGAAGATGTTTTGAAACCTTGCACTGGATGTGCTTAGGTCAAAACATGATGTAAAATGCTTATGAAGTTGAGATGCTTGATATGTCAAGGCGACATATGAAGCAGAATTTTGAAGGTTAAGTCAATGTATGAGGAAAAATATTTTTGAAAACTATGCATGGGGTTCTTTTAAGAAAAATGTGTTTAACGTTTTTGAAACCTTATATATAATACTTTTTGAAATCATAAAGTAGGTGTATTAGGTAGATATATTTACAAAAATGTTTTAAAATCATGCGAGATGAATTTTTGAAATTATGTATAAGGTTTTTGAAAGACATGAATGATGCTTTTCGAAATCATGCACTTGATCAGAAAATGTATTGTGTTAATATTGTCTTCAGACTATATGAAATATTTTGAAATTAGAAAGGTTGGTTTTGATAACATGGCCAATGTTTTTGAAATAACATAGACAATGCATCTAGAAAAATTGTTTTCAAACTATATGAAATGTTTTGAGATCATGAAGATTGTTTTGAAATACTGGTACCGTGTATGTTGAAAAATCAAAACGTAATGGGTATGAGATTTGAAAATACCCTTAGTTATCTAACCAAGGATTTAAAGGCACAGATGTGAAAAAAGCACGATTACTCATAATGTCACTTAATTTTCTGTACTTTGTTTCTTAGAGTGAAACAAGTACTTAAAATTTTTGAGGGAATCATGAGCAATCATTTGAAAGAGAGAAATCACAAGAGTAGTTTGTAAGGTACATAGTTCCTTGATGTAGGTATCATAGGAAAAACCATACACACCTAGCAGGGGGTTGAGCTGGTTGGTTGGGGATTGCTTTACCATTGTGAGCGACCATGGCGAAGTTCTGAGAAGCCTTTCGCTTCTTTGACTTCTTAGGGGATCGTTCATCCATGGTCTTTGATTCCTCGATTGGTTTATTGGCTGATGGTGTTGTCGCCTGACTAGGTCCTGCCTGTCTTGGTGACTCTTGAGTGGCTTCATCCTGGAGATGATACATGGCAGTAGCTAATTCAACAGTCTTCAGGACTACTTCGCCTATTCGCTGAGCGAATTTTGGCTGCTTGCTCAGATATCTGGGCGTCATCGTGATGAAGAGACATTCTTGAAGAAAAAGAAAGGCATAGGGAGAAACAGGTGAAAGATTATTGGACAATCAAAACAGAATGATAACGCATGAAGATTGCGATCATTTGTTTGTTACCTAAGGCAAACAAATGAGACGGTGACTGATCAAAGCAAATGGGTCAAAAATAATGTATCGCGAAGACATGCTCGCCTATAAGTGAACACTCATCCCAAGAATTCCCAGGTAAGCACAACTGGTCTCGCGTCTGATGAGATGTATACGAAGTGCTTGCCTAGACAGAAAACCCAGAATACAGGCATTCACCCTTCCAGTTTGCACGTGTTCACATTATTTAAAACCCAAAACCTTGACGAAGTTTTGAAAACTCAAAGAGGTTCAAAACCATATAATAGAGAGTTCAAAACCTTACAATAGAGGGTTCAAAACCTAGTAATCAATCATCCTAGAACAGATGATTAGTTTTCAAAGCGGTTTTGAAATTTATGTTCTTGTTGTGGTCGTCGCCTAAGGATAGGTGACGGTATTGTTTTATGACTAAACGCAAGTAAACTCGCGTTAGGGTCCTAAGAAGGTTATAGACTAGGTCAAAGCATTACTAATTACTAATAACCTAATTCCCTATAACCATTGGCTTTGATACCATCTTTTCTGTCACACCCCGACCGCGTAAAACAACAAATCACGGCGGAAACATCGGGGCGTGTTGCAACAGAATTAATGTTTCATAACCATGGATACCAAAAAGTGTTTCGTTTTATTAAACATTGAATAATTACATCGTCTTGAAATCTAAATACACTATTTAAACATAGTCTATCATTGTTATTGAGTCACTAAGGCCTTGTCCAGTCCTATGTGAGCATGCATCTTATCAATCGATATCATTCAACAATACCTGAAACATATGTGAAAACGAGGTCAGCAAAGAAATGCTGGCGAGTACATAGGTTTTGTAGGAGTGTCGAAATCATGGCTAGTTTAGACGTTGCAATACTTTATTTAAAAACCTTGTTTTGAAAAGAGTATAATATTGCAACTTAATTAACCAACTCAAATCAAGCGGGTTATAATTTGTAAAACCTCGTAGCCATGACTCTTAACCCAAAAACATTTGTTTTAGTAAATTATTTGAAAAACAATGATAAGTTCAGGTGATATGTATAAATAAGAGAATAATGCATGATTAAATGAATAACCATGTAAAATGAGTTTGTATAAGATAAGTTGTTTGTAAATAAATGTCTTGTGAAAAGTATGTTACTTGTATAAAATGTTCTATGTCTCAAACTGAAATGATTCAAATAACGCTACAATATGTAATACCATACAAACACTTATATATAGGAAGTACCAGCGGCGTATCCACCATGCTTGTATCATATTCCACACGCATTGTTACTTAATCACTTAATCCAAACCAAACCACCAAAGTAATGTTCATGCCCAAATGTAAATCATGTAATATGTATAACCAAAATAATATCGTATATCGCTTTGAAGCCAATCGTTTACCCAATCGTTAAAACATCGTGTGAAACCCAATCGTTACCCAATCGTTAAAACATCGTGTGAAAACCCAATCGTTACCCAATCGTTAAAACATCGTGTGAAAACCAATCGTAAATCGTTTAATTCGTTTTAGGTCGTGAAACTACTTATAAGGTCGTCTCGCTAATAACATTCAAACCTTCGTGACTTTCATCGCTTCTCGTTTTCGTCGCTTCTCGTTTTCGTCGCTTCTCGTTTTCGTATTAACAAACCTCCATAGGGTAAGTTAACAATTTCAGATTCAGTCGCTACCTACCATACCCACACATAACCACGGGTGTAGTAAATAACGGGATTTGTCAGATCCTATGGTACCATAACCTAATACTGGTCGGCTTGATCATTGCTAATGAATGTCATTTGTTATGTAACTACAACCAACAAGTTTGTTCACTTTATTGAAATCGTTATTAGTTTTGTATAAATCGTCTTAATTGTTTTTGAAACCATCGTTATAACATCGAAAACATTTAGCACATATGAGTCACCCCAAAACAATTGAAAGCAGTAAAATAGGGGAATAATGTACTCGCCTGGGATTGCTTAGGAGTCTTGAACAACTACCAAGTAAGCTAGAGGAGTCCCAGAAATCAAACGGTACCTAATATAGGTAACTACATAATTAACCCGGACCTAAATCGGAAGACTGGGTAGCAGGAGGGTTTGTAAACCAAATGAGTGTAGGAACTCATATGATATGGTTTAACAAAGCCTACATACTAAATGAAACTTAACCTAAGTATTATCGACCCATCGCGACCCATTAAGGTAACATACGTTACTTTAACGTGTCGTGCGCGTGAAACGCGTTCGGACCGTCTAACTAGTCCTATGACAAGTGTTATATGCCTAAACATGTAACATAATCAGTTATGTGACAAAAGTTTAGGTTACATATGCTTAATTACCAATTATACATGAAAAGGGTATTCTGGTAATTTACCTAAGGCATATAAACTACCTATCATACAACTACTTAAACGATGTGACCATAGGGTATAACCTCAGAAGGTTATGCCCTATACTAGGGTCACCTAATGTATTTGGTCGGATCCTAATGATCGACCAAACTGGGTCGGGTTCGAAGGTATAAGCGATTTATCAGATCGCTTACCCTACGACCCTAGACAACGTGGTAATCAGCAGGCATAGTCCCAAGGGACTATAACCAACGTGATTACAATCACGTTGCGAAGTTCAAACGAACTTCGCATTGACCATTACTGGTCAACGCTGAAAGTCAAACAAAGTTTGACTTTCTGACTCGAAAAGCAGTAAAATAAGGAAAAGAACGAAAGAATACTTACGAAGGGTCCCCGAATGCTAAACTCGATTCAAAAATCTCAGGTATGAAACAAATGTTTCAACTTAGAGTTTCTCAAATCAAGTTTCTAGTGATTTTAGCAATGGGGGGTATGGGGTATTTATAGGAATACCCGAACCGTTAAGATCGTTTCATGGAAAACGTGCCTTAATCCCATCCGTACATGTGTTGAAAAGTTATGGTGTTTAGGTGTTTAAATTCCATCCATACATGTGTTGCAAAGTCATGGTGTTTAGGTGTTTAAATTCCATCCATACATGTGTTGAAATGTCATGGTACCAAAATTCCATCCTTATCCGCTGACTAAGCAAGTTTAGAATGTGTGGTTGTGAATTAAACGGCTAATACATCGAATCTGGTCCCGAATGCGAAAAACGATCAAATGACGTGACGAATGGATTTTTCTTATGGCGAACACTAAAATAAAATATTTTAGTGCTTACATAAATTTTTGGATGTCCGGATGTATTCAGAACGTAAGTTATGCGCGAAAATGCAAACTTGTGCACTTTTTGACACTTTTAGTCCCTGAATGACACAAAAAGTTTATTTTAGCACACCGAACCCCTAAAAGCCTATTTCTAAGCTATGTAAAGGATATTTAAGGTGTGTTTAACTTATGGTCATGTTCTGGAATGTCTGTTACAGTTCAAATTGGCATACTTTCGTAGTTTGTCAAATTTAGTCCCTGTAAACGATTTAACTTGATTTCACCACACCAAACTTTCCAAAACTTATATCTAAGTTATGTAAAGGTTATTTAAGGTATGTTAAGCCTATTTCACTATTCCGGAGTGTTCGTTGCATTAAACTGGTTATATTTACGCATCAGTGCGCGTATAACCTTCCAGAAAGCGATTTAAAGCTTGAAATTGAACAAGAGTTGATATGTGCAAACGATACACATATTTTTACAAATCCCAAGTATGAAATACAATATTTCATTGGTTTGGCATTTGTTTGATGGCCGTGGAGGCACAGGTGTTACAAGTGAAGAGATTTATGAACCGAACAGGCAGGAAGTTTATAGGAAATACGGTTGGTTTCGACAAGACCAAAGTGAGATGCTTCAACTATCAAAGTTATGGGCATTTCGCTAGGGAATGTCAAAAACAAAAGCAGGAGACTTCGAGTCAGAGTTCAAACAATAGGAATGCATCAAACAACTCTAACTCAAGAGCGCTGATCTCTACTGCTAGAGAAGGTTTATATGACTGGAGTATTCACTTGGAAAAAGATGACAATGTCACACAGGCATTCATGGCAGAGATAACTCCAGTTGAAGATGGTGAAGCTACTGTGGGAGATGCTGAAGCAAAAGTGGATGCTGAGGCAGAGGTCAAGATAGAGAATGAAGTTGACGAAAAGAAGGCTGATCAGACAAAAGATGCTGAAGAGGATAAGCAAAAGTCTGACCATGAAAAGGAAGCTGAAGAGAAGGAAGCTGAATACAACAGAGTGAAAGCTCAGCTTGCGGCCCTCATGGCTAACCTTGATAAACAAACAGGAGAGGTAAAGTCTAATTCTGTGTGTTTAAAGTGTCGTGAATTACAAGGTGAAGTTGACAGGTTGTCCACACAAAACCAAAGTCTGGTGGGCGAGATGTCTACCATAAAAGAAGCAAACTTTTTTGCTAAAAGAAATGAATCATCATACTTGAAGAAAATAAAAGGTTATGAAAGTAAAATTGAAGCTGTAACCTGCAAATTAAATGAAAAACTTCAAGTGATAGACTTAGCTCATGAAATGGTGGCAGAGAAAACAAAAGAGATTTCTGAAAAATGCAAAGAGTTGTCAGATGCACAACTCAAAATTGTTGAACTTGAAAAGAAATTAGGTCAATTCAGGGACTCTACTTTTGTTATGAAACATATGATGGGTGGCTTGAAGAAAAGTAATGACAAAACAAGTGTGGGATTTCATGGTTTCAATGAAGTTCCACCTCCTGTTAGTCATGACTATTCTTTCTTGCCTGATGAAGATGATCTCATGGACTTTGGGTCAACATCACCAAGTAGTTCCACGTCACGTCAAGGAAATATTTTTGAGAATGCTGATGCTAAGAAGGATAATAACAGCAAACTTGTTTTGAAAAAGAACACATCACATCCTAAGAATAAAAATCCAACTTTTGTTAAAAGTGTTAATTTTGTTCAAGGAAGTGACATGAAAAATGAAACTGCTGTAATTGAAAATGAATCAAATGTAGAGTTTGCTAAAAATAAGAACATAGAAAATTCTGAAACTAAGCAAACTGCACCAAATCCTTCTAAGGCATCATCATAAGAAAAACCCGAATCTAGTTCAAAGGCTTCAGAAAAGAAGTCTTCGAATAAGAGATCGTGCTTCAAATGTCACACCAAGGGACATGTAGCTAGCTGCTGTCCTAACAAAAAGAGTGAAGCACAAGTGAGTGAGAGGAAGAGAGAGAAGTCACCAGAGAATAGTGGTGATAAACAGGAGAAAGTTGCAAATTCTCCAAAGAAATCTACTGCTAAGCAACCAGAGAATGTTGCTGTTGGTGAAGATAAGGCTGAAAAAGGAACTCCACAAGTTCCTCGTTTTCAAAGAAATCAACCAAGATTTCAGCCTAGATCTCCACCAGGCAGATTTGAGAGACCTAGAAGCAGTTCACCTAGAATGAACAATTATAATTCTAATAATTTCAGAAGTCAAGGTCAATATCAAAATCGATACCAAAATAATGGTGGTCGAACTTTTTATAACAATGGCTTTAGAAATTACAACAATAATGCTTCTTGGAATCAAAATTCAAGATACCCAAATCAAAATTTCCAAAGGTCAAATAGTCCAAACACGTATAGGAACCCTCAGGACCAAAGACCTAGTGGAAATCAAAATCAAATTCCATCAACGGGTCTAAGATCCAAGACTCCAGTTAGGAGTAATGGATATTGGATGGATGTTCCGGTAGTTGGTGAATTTGGACGACCCAAGACCATTAAGGCTTGGGTCCCCCAATCTAACTAATTTCTTGGTTGGTGTGTGCAGGAGCTGCTAAGGAGGATTATCAACTTGTGGTATGTTGATAGTGGCTGCTCCAGGCACATGACGGGGGATGCGAGATTGTTGACTGAATTTGAAGATTATGATGGTGGAAAGGTGAATTTTGCGGGTGCTAAAGGTGGTAGAATTACAGGACGAGGAAAAGTGACCAATGGGAAGATCACAATGGACAAAGTGAACTATGTGGAGCAGCTTAAACACAATCTGATGAGCGTGTCACAAGTCTGCGACAAGGGTCACTCGGTCCATTTTACCAAGAATGAAGCATTAGTGTTGAAACCAGGTTTGAAGATTCCGGACGATTGGATAGTGATGCGAGCGCCAAGGAGAAATGACACTTATGTCATGGACATGGGTGTTAAGGATCCAACTGCTGTGGTGGCGTGTTTACTATCAAAAGCATCTGAAGCTGAATCGATGTTGTGGCACAGACGCATGGCCCATATTCACTATCGAAAAATGAATTACCTTGTTAAAAATGAGCTAGTGAAAGGGGTTCCAATGCAGAGGTTTCACGTGGAAGATAAATGTCTTCCATGTCAAAAGGGAAAACAACACAAGAAACCTCATAAGTCTAAAACAGTAAATTCCATAGATGCCCCTTATGAATTACTTCACATGGATTTATTCGGTCCAGTGAACGTGAGGAGCATAGGTGGAAAGTACTATTGTTTAGTTGTCACTGATGATTATTCACGATATTCATGGGTTTTCTTTTTAGGTACAAAAGATGAGACGGCGGAGATGCTGATAGATCTTTTTACGAAATTGGAAAACGTCCATGATGCAAAGATCAAGAGGATAAGGAGTGATAATGGCACAGAGTTCAAGAATCGAGTTCTGGATCTCTACTGTCTTCGAAAAGGAATTGAACATCAATATTCTGCTCCTTATACACCTCAACAAAATGGAGTTGCTGAGAGGAAAAACAGGACGTTGATTGAAGCCGCTAGGACGATGCTTTCAGATTCAAAGCTACTAGTTCTTTTCTGGGGAGAAGCTGTGAATACAGCTTGCTACGTCCTAAACAAAGTTTTGACTGTTAAACGTTTTAACAAAACATGTCATGAATTAATGTTTAACAAGAAACCAAACTTAGAAGGCTTTGAACCATTTGGATTACCCTGCACCATTGTGCGTAATAAAGATAAACAAAAATTCGGTGAGGTGGCTGACGAAGGCTACTTTCTAGGTTACGTACCTGGCGCACCGAATAAAAGGGCTTTTAATCTAAAAACTGGTAAAATTGAGGTTGTCTTTAATGTTGAAATTACTTCATGCAAACCTCAACAATCAACGAGTGGTCCTGCTATATTATATGATTATGAAAGCACTTTTAAGTCATTTAATATTCCTGAGTTTCCAAATGCAGATGATTCTCAGTTGATTCAAACAATGATTGGTGGAGACGATGAAGGCGAGTTCATGCCTAGATCGAATGTTGATATGGCAGATGCTGCGGAAACTTCCCATGGTGCTGCTGATCCTGATCCAAGTGATAGTGACTCTGAACCCATTGAGGGGGAGGATTTCATTAATCCATTTGCAGATCAGAACATTCAGGGGGAGATTGGATCAAACCTGGGTGATAATCTTGAAGTTGATACCGTTGCTACTACACGAGCAAATAGAGATCATCTAGTTGACATGATACTTGGAGATCCTAATGCAGGTGTTCAGACAAGAAGGAGCATAGCAGCGAACTCTGGTTTATTTGTGTCAATTGAGAAGACTGGGATTGTGAACGAGTGCTTGTATAGCTGTTTTATTTCCCAAGAGGAGCCGAAAAACATTCATATGGCTTTTAAAGACAATTCATGGGTTGAGGCTATGCAAGAGGAATTGGCCCAGTTTGCAAAGTTGAAGGTTTGAGAGTTAGTTGACCTTCCTAAAGGTGAAAGAGAAATTGGAACTAAATGGGTGTTTAAGTGCAAGAAGGATGACAGAGGGATAGTGACGCGAAACAAGGCTCGATTGGTGGTTAAAGGTTTCAATCAGCAAGAAGGGATTGATTACAATGAAGTGTTTGCACCAGTGGCAAGGTTGGAGGCAATTCGGTTGTTTCTAGCTTTCGCAACATTCAAGGGCTTTAAAGTTTACCAACTAGACGTGAAGAGTGCATTTCTTTACGGGAAAGTCCAAGAAGTGGTGTATGTCTCACAACCAGATGGGTTCGTTGATCCAGACTATCCAGATCGAGTGTACAAACTTGATAAGGCTTTGTATGGGTTACATCAAGCTCCTAGGGCGTGGTACGAGACACTGTCTACACATCTGATCAAGAATGGTTTTGAAAGAGGTCAGATTGACAGTACACTGTTCATCAAGAGGAAGAAGGAAGATTTTCTGCTAGTACAGGTGTACGTGAATGACATCATCTTTGGGTCATCAGATGAAGATATGTGTAAAGAGTTTGAGCAGGTGATGAAGAGCAAGTTCGAAATGAGTGCTATGGGTGAGCTGTCTTACTTTCTGGGATTACAAGTTGAACAGAAGGAGGATGGGATGTTTATTCATCAAACAAAGTATGTGTATGACATTTTGAGTCGGTTCAAAATGAATGATTGCTCTACTTTCAACACACCCATTTGTGAAAATCACAATCTTGGCCCAGATCACGAAAGTACTGAAGACGTTGATCCAACTCAATACAGAGCAATGATTGGTTCTCTAATGTACTTGACTGCTTCAAGACCTGACATTATGTTTGCAGTATGCTTGTGTGCTAGATATCAGGCAAATCCAAAAGAGTCACACATGAAAGCAGTGAAGCGTATTCTTCGTTACTTGAAGGGGAAACCTAAACTTGGGTTGTGGTATCCAGCTGATAGTGATCTGAATTTTGTCGCTTACACTGACTCAGACTTTGGAGGATGCAAGTCGAACAGAAAGTCTACAACAGGTGGTTGTCAGTTCTTAGGAGGCAGGATCGTGTCTTGGCAATGCAAGAAGCAATCCTGTGTGTCTACATCTACGTGTGAAGCTGAATATATTGCTGCGGGTAGCTGCTGCTCTCAGGTTTTCTGGATACAACAGCAGATGCGCGATTACGGTTTGGATTTCACTCGTACTCCTATTATGATAGACAATAATGCCACTATTTCAATCACAAACAATCCCGTAAAGCACAGTAGAACTAAACATATTGACATACGTCATCATTTTATACGGGATTGTGCTGAAAAACGACTAATTGAATTACATCGAGTTGACATTGAAGATAACCTGGCAGATCTTTATACTAAAGCTTTTGACAGGGCTCGCTTTGAACACTTAGTCGAACTCAACGGGATGAGGAATCCTGAATAACTGGTTTTTCATAAGAATTTTTGTAAATAGTTTACTGTTTTCTTAAAAATCAAAAATAAAAAAATTTTGAAAAATCAAAAACATAAAAAAAATAGAAAATTAAACATGAGTTCACTGTGTGAAAAAGAAGAAATGATAGTACATCAGCAAGTTAGACTGTCACACTGAAACTGAAATTAAATTGCTTAAGTGTGATAGCAGCTTCATTATATGATGTACCAGTAGGCAAAAAGCATGAAATAATCAACTTACCAATGTGATATAAACATAAATGAACTGAATATGAGTGGGGAACACATACGTGGTGTATGGTTTAATGACCTTAAATCTTGCGTTGATAGATTGCCAAAATCTGAAGTTTTGGGTCTTTATACTGTTATTTCATCTGGGGATATCATGACTGTCTTTCTGTTCAGAACTAAAATTGTACATGACCTCAGGAAAGAAAGTCACTTGGAATTTGCACATTTCTATTTGAATGTCTGTATGTTGTCCCGATACACACAATTTTGATCTGATTCTGAAATCTTCTCTGAAAAAAGTCGTGTACCTCCTCTGCTGCATCCAGATATATGCTGACCTGGAGGTGCTAGGCAACGACAACTTCTGCTGCATCCAGATACATGCTGACCTAGCTGTACGTTGTCGCGCTATAGATCTAATACACCCGAAAGAGGCCCTCAAGTGCCCAAATGAAACCCAAGAAACCTATATCAAACTGAGTAAAAACTCATTTGATCTGTATATTATACCATCTCTCCTAAAGATCTATTCTGTTCTCTTCTCAACCTATTCCCAGTTAAGATTTCAGAAATCTGGATTGGACTTGTGAAATATGTGGTAGGGAAGATACTTGCATGATAGAGTGTGTTGTTTATATTTCCAGGATTTGATTAGTATTTATTTGGGTGTTCATTGTTAAGAAATTAAAACATGATACAACAGATTATATGCAGACCTAGACACTGTCAGGATATCTTAAAGGATGACATCAGTATACTCACCTACTACGATGAATCTTTGTGCATACCTTGATCGTGGGGGTATATCCTGAAGTGGGACACACTAATATATCAGTAAATAAAATTACCTTAACGTATCATACGGTAATGGTACCTGAAATGTTCATGCATTTTGTTTAAGTGGACAAACATACTGGTAATCGTCTTGAACTGCTTTTCATGAAAAATTACATAAAGAATTATCTAATAGTGTGGAAAACAGTTTGATTTTGTTGATATGATCTTCTTACCAGTGATTCTCACAAAAATAGAGTGTTTATTGCTTTTGTTATTTACTTGCTTTCAGAAAATACAAAAATCCAAAAATAGTGTCTTTTTCTATTTAAAATTCTTAACGTACGGAAAACTGTTATTCTTGGAGGAATTGTTACTGATAGGGGGAGACGGTGTTGGAAAGTGAGTTCAAAATTTTAAATCATGCGGGTTATAGAGTGTGTGATTAAAAAGTTTTGCGTGTTGGTGATAAATTGAAAATGCTTAATCTGGTTATGCAGTTTAACTATCTCTTGAAAAATAATAATTTATTCAACCTTGTTGAAAAATTCTTATGGTTTCTCGAGTTGTTTGTTTTATAGTATACAGATTGAAGCAGTGTGTTGCTGAGAAGTTGCTGTGAAGAGATGAGAGTTTGATTGGATGCATGGTAGAACCTCCTTTCTATATTGCAGACAAACTGAAGAGTTTGAAGATTGCTATTCAAATGTTGAACTGGAGTTTACTCAAACGCTAAAGTTTTTGAAGATTTGGTAATTGGATGCATCAGCTTATGGGGAGTCTGTTGCTGACAGAAGCTATTGAAGCTGACGCTATCCAAAGACCAAAGATAGTGCAAGAATACATGAAGATTGCAAGAAGACTGAAGACAAAGTTATTTTATGAAGCTATTGTCAAGGGGGAGTTTGTTGGTGCATGTTTGTGACAACAGCTTAGATTTGGTCTTTGGATATCTTGTAATTAGTTAAACGATAAACAGTTAGCGGGTTTAGCTTTGTATTAGTGAGTTAATAGAGTTTGGGCTAAACAAAACCCAATTAGGGTGATGGAGGCGAATTGGGCCTGTCCAATTCGCAGTCCATGATGTTTAACCTTGGCCCAAGTAGCAAACCTTGTGTTATATAAACAAGGTTAGGCTTTAGGGTTTAGGTTAATCAGCCAAAACAGTTTTAGAGAGAGGGTAATTTCGTGAAAGGCAATAGGCTTGGACGAAATTGTGTTGGTTAGGGTTTTAATTGATTGTAAACTGCAAGTTGGATAATCAATAGAAAACCCAGTTTGAAAGTGAATTGCTGTTTTCTGTTTCTAGTTGTTTCTGTGATATTCTGATCAAGAGGATTCCGCACTCTTGATTGGAAAGACAATTCTGTTGAAGATCCATACGAATAGGGGACCTACATGTGGCGCTGAAGGCCACTTTAAGAGGAACTGTCCTCAGCTGAACCAGAATCAGAACAATAATAACCAAGGAAACGGGAAATACAATGGAGGCAACAACGGGGGTAACAATAATGGCAATGGAGCCAGGGGATGAGTTTTCGTGCTGGGTCAGGGTGATGCAAGGAACGATCCCAACGTTGTGATGGGTAAGTTTCTTCTGGATGACTTCTTTGTTACTGTTTTATTTGATTCGGGTGCCGATACTAGTTATATGTCCTTAAAAGTTAGCCAAATGCTTAAGCGCACTCCAACACTTCTGAACACCAAACACATGGTAGAACTAGCAAACGGTAAAAGTCTTGAAGCCACACACGTAATTAAAGGTTGTGACCTCGTCTTAGCTGGCCAGACCTTCTCTATCGATCTTATTCCTATCGTTCTGGGTAGTTTCGACGTTGTTATTGGGATGGATTGGTTATCTCATCAGCAAGCGGAAATTCTTTGCAACGAGAAGATTGTCCGCATCCCTCGTTCTAGTAAAGAACCTCTCATGATTCATGGCGACAAGAGTGGTGCTGTTGTGGGCATCATCTCTTTCCTTAAGGCCCAGTAGTGTTTGCGAAAGGGCCACACTGCTATTCTAGCCCTCGTTTCTGATACATCCTCGGAGGAAAAGAAGATAGAAGACATACCTATCGTACGTGATTTTCCTGAGGTATTTCCTGAGGAATTATCTGGTCTTCCGCCTCATCTTCAAGTTGAGTTTCAAATCGAGCTAGCTCCTGGAGCAGCACCAATAGCTCGAGCACCTTATCGTCTAGCTCCATCAGAGCTTGAAGAACTGTCCATACAACTACAAGAACTCCTGGAAAAGGGTTTCATATGTCCTAGCTCTTCGCCTTGGGGAGCTCTAGTGTTATTCATGAAGAAGGAAGACGGTACTTTCAGAATGTGTATTGACTATCGCGAACTTAACAAGGTGACCGCGAAGAATCGTTATCCTCTCCCACGTATAGACGACTTGTTCGACCAGTTGCAAGGATCGAGCTTTTACTCTAAGATTGATTTGAGATCGGGATACCATCAGCTGAGAGTCCGAGAGGAGGACATCTCCAAAACATCATTCAGAACTCGTTACGGCCATTACGAGTTCCTAGTTATGCCTTTCGGATTAACGAATGCACCTGCGGTCTTCATGGATCTCATGAACAGAGTGTGCAAACCTTACCTGGATAAATTTGTCATAGTATTCATCGACGATATCCTGATCTATTCTAAGAGTCAGGAGGAACACGAGCAACATCTACGACTTATGTAGGAACTTCTTCGAGCAGAGCAACTGTATGCTAAATTTTCGAAATGTGACTTCTGGCTTCGCGAAGTCCACTTTCTAGGCCATGTGGTAAACAAGGATGGGATTCATGTTGATCTATCCAAGGTTGATTCGATCAAGAACTGGCCTGCACCCCGTACACCAACAGAAATCTGCCAATTCTTGGGTTTGGCAGGATATTACAGAAGGTTCATCAAGGATTTCACAAAGATTGCGCAACCTCTCACCTCACTGACTCAGAAGGGTGTCACCTATCGTTTGGGTGATGCACAGGAGTCCGCATTTCAGCACTTAAAGGATAGACTTTGTAGCGCGCCTATCCTCTCATTGCCTGAAGGCACAGATGATTTTGTGGTTTATTGCGATGCTTCCATCCAAGGACTTGGTTGCGTGTTGATGCAACGTGACAAGGTCATTGCCTACGCATCGCGCCAACTTAAAGTTCACGAAAGGAACTACACTATGCACGACTTGGAGCTGGGAGCAGTTGTTTTCGCCCTTAAGATATGGAGACATTACCTGTACGGTACCAAGTGCACCATTTACATCGATCACAGGAGTCTCGAGTATATCTTCAAGCAAAAGGAGTTAAACATGCGACAACGCCGATGGGTCGAGCTCTTGAATGATTATGAATGTGCGATCAAGTATCACCCGGGCAAGGCCAATGTTGTGGCTGACGCCCTCAGTCGAAAGGACACTATACCTAAGCGTGCACGTGTGTTACAACTTACCATCCACTCTAGCCTTCCCGCTCAAATTCGTGATGCTCAGGTCGAAGCATTGAAAGCAGAGAACATCAGGGCTGAGTCCCTACGAGGATCGAGACAGCGGCTAGAACAAAAGGAAGACGGCGCCTACTATGTAACAGGGCGCATCTGGGTTCCACTTTATGGAAACTTACGCGAGCTTGTGATGGATGAAGCACAAAAGTCTTGTTATTCAGTACATCCTGGTTCGGATAAGATGTACCACGACCTAAAGACTACATACTGGTGGCCTAGCATGAAAGCCAACATAGCAACCTACGTCAGCAAATGCTTGACTTATGCCAGGGTCAAGGTCGAGTACCAGAAACCATGAGGCCTACTTCAACAACCAGAGATCCTGAAATGGAAATGGAAGCAAATTTCTATGGATTTCGTTACTGGCCTGCCTAGATCTCAACGCGGAAATGATACCATTTAGGTGATCGTGGATCGACTGACCAAGTCTGCACATTTCCTGGCTATCAAGGAAACGGATAAGTTTTCTACTCTAGTAGACATCTACCTAAAGGAAGTAGTATCAAGGCACGGAGTGCCAACCTCCATTATTTCTGATCGTGACTCAGGTTTTACATCTGAACTGTGGCAAGCTATGCACAAGTCCTTTGGCTCTCGATTAGACATGAGCACGGCATATCATCCACAGACGGATGGGCAATCTGAACGCACCATCCAAACACTTGAAGACATGCTTAGGGCATGCGTAATCGATTTTGGTAATGGCTGGGAAAAGCACCTCCCGTTAGTGGAGTTTTCGTACAACAACAGTTACCACACCAGTATCCAGGCCTCTCCGTTTGAGGCATTGTACGGATGTAAATGCCGATCACCTCTTTGTTGGGCAGAAGTTGGTGACAGCCAAATCACAGGCCCAGAACTTGTAGTAGACACGACTGAGAGGATTGCTCAGATACGACAACGAATGGCGGCAGCTCGTGACCGTCAGAAAAGCTATGCTGATAAGCGAAGGAAACCACTCGAGTTCCAGGTTGGGGATCGAGTGCTACTTAAAGTCTCACCTTGGAAAGGTGTAGTTCGTTTTGGCAAACGAGGCAAACTCAACCCACGATATGTTGGACCCTTCGAAATCATTGAGAAAATTGGCAAAGTCGCTTACAAGTTGAATCTACCTGAAGAACTCAGCGGAGTTCACAATGTTTTCCATGTGTCGAATCTGAAGAAGTGTCTGTCAGATGAGACCCTCATAGTTCCTCTCAAGGAACTCACTATCGACGACCAGCTGCGATTCGTCGAGGAACCAGTAGAGATTACTGATTGAGATGTTAAGATTTTCAAGTGTACCAGGATACCTCTTGTTCGAGTTCGTTGGGATTCCCGTCGTGGCCCAGAGTATACCTGGGAATGAGAAGACCAAATGAAACTCAAGTACCCCCAATTGTTTAAGAAAAGTACAACCACTACTGAGGGTGAAGCTACTACAGAATTTCGGGACGAAATTCCAAATCAACGGGGGGATGATGTGACACCCCAGGAAAACCATGCAACTTAACTAGCTTCCTCAGTAACCACGTGCTAAATTTTGGGACGAAATTTTCTTAACAGGGGGAGAATGTGACAACCCTCTAAATTACATGTATCCGTATGATTAATTAAAGTGCTTGATGACTGTGTTGAACTACTTAACTGCTTTCTGATTACTGTGTCATACTTACATGTGCTTGTTAACATACTAGTCTTGTGCAGAAAAATTGACTAAATAATCCTGAATGCTTTCCTGAGTGCTGGGAATTAAAAATGTTACAAAAAGATTTATATAGGACACTAAACGAAATAACTTAGCACTTTAACGAGTCGGTATCTAACCAAACAACCGGACACTACCCGAAACATCAAAACAATGCTAGAAACATTGTTTTTATTTTTCTGAACTAGTTATGATTCCCGAACACACTAACACAATGCATAATACATGAAACACACTAAACACTAGACTTTTACCTATAACCTTCCACTCATTACATCTTACCATCTAATGTTACACTTAACCCCCCTGGTCATAACTGTCCCCTATGGGACCCACACCACAAGATCCCTTAAATCTTGTACATTCCCCATGTAATCTCTTTAGAGATTATAGATGATTATGTTTGTACTATGGTTGACACTTTAACCAAAGGGTAAAAGAATTGGATTATAAGAAGAGCACATTACCATCATCTTCATCAAACTCACTCTCTCTCCCTCTCCTCCATTAAAGCTCGGCCGAACACCCCTATCATCACCACCATCTTTTTGTTGCAACTTCAAGCAATCCAAGTGTACTTCTAGGTTCTACAAGGCGTTTAACGAAGCTTGGTGTTCTCGGAAGTTGAAGGACCTCTTGCTAGTGCTATTAACCACTCATTTTCCATCTTGTTTCTTCCCTAGCTTCAAAGCTAGTAGTAAGCCTCTTGAATCTTCATTTACTTCATGTTTAGAGTGGTTAATAGTTAAATCATGATGAAACCTTAAGAACACTAAAAATCATAAAGATAGGTCTTGAACATAAAGCTAACTTAATGATGAAATATTGATAAAATGAAGAAATGGTGATATGAATGATGTTGTCTTGTATTGTTGATGATTTCTTGTTGCTTGTTTGTTGATTACTAGAGATATGATGTTAAACATCATGGTTGAAACTTGTTAAAGTAAGACTAAAAGCTTAAGTTAACAAGTTAGGAGGTGATTAGTGATTTCCATAAAAGAATCACCTCCATGTTTAAGCATGAACTTGGTAACAATATGTTTTCTTGAAAAATTAGTAAACAAAGTAAGTTGGTGATCGTATGGATCCGAGGTTTACAAATGGTTTTTCCTAAATAAACCAAGAGTAGAAGATGATTTTTGAAAGGTTATGACTTTTGTTAAACCTACACTATTTTAGTAACAAAATAAGCGTAGAAATATTTTTAGAACTAGAAGATCCAATAAATACACATTTTTGCAAAATGAGTTTACAAGTTGTAAACATCTAAAAATCCCGAGAATGAGATTATAAATAAAGTAAACACACTTTGGAGGGTAACTAAACCCACTAAACACCCTACAAAGTTACTACGCGTTTTTATGAAAAACCAAGTTCATGTTGTTATGTAAAGTGCATTGTTTTTGCACTTGACTAGTGTAATGTTCTTTAGTAACTTGTTGTTGATTGATTGAATATTTTTCCGAAAAGAAAATGATATGCTAATAAGCATGGACACCTCCATTTACAAAGGAAACTCTGGTGAAATTTTCTAAAAATCCCAACACTTAGAAAATATTTTTCTAAACAAGCGTTACAAGTATATTTTATAACTTGTGTTTCGAATATAAACTTCGCCGTAATTTTTGTAACAAAATACAAAGTTGTTGGTGCATACATCTTTCGTCTTCGTCTTATATCGAGTCTGGGCTACGTTGCGGATCTGATCAGGCATGATGTCATCATTCTTGATGATGACATCATAATGGTGACAACATCATGACAAGTCTACACAAAATACAAGGCATTCAAATGAAACATATACACAAAACAGAATCTGATTTTGCATGAAAATGTCTTGTTCGCTTGAAAGTCAACATGCATTTCGCTTGAAACAGATTATAATATTCTTATTGATCTCGCTTGAAAGTCAATGAGTGTGTTCGCTTGAGTGAGTCTGCTTGAAGTGGTTATGTGTGTTTCAAGCGGTCTAGTGAATAGTATAAATAGGGTAGTGGTTTATTCATTTGTAACAAATTCCAGAATTGATACCGAGGTGCTGCCGGTGTTCCTTGTGATTGTAATCGATAGTAAATCAATATACAAGAGGTTTATAGTGATATTCAAGCTGTTATCACATCCGTTTCTTAGTTTCCGCCTCTGAAACGGATTTGAGCTCTTCCGAACGACTCATTCAGGTCGTGATTCGATCCTACAAAAGTGTCGGAGGTTGGTTTTTGTAAATAAAAATGCGTAAATATATATTTAGAATATATATCTTATACTAGAACACTTGTGTGGATACTTGTTTATTTTGTGAGATAGTTATATTATTTTAGGGTAAAATAATATAACTTAACAAAGTTCCTTGACATGAGAATTGTGTGGTACGTGATAGAAGTAATGAGTAAATAAACTGTACGTAGGATACGTGTGGTGCATGAGAAACTGATTGTTATCTGTACCTTATTAGGACGTGCTTGATTTCCTGATTATTAGAGTAACTAATCTAACCGAGCAAACCGAGGTGAGTTCACACACTTTCTAAGGCATGGGATTCTCGGTGGTTGGGAATGGGTTAAAGAATTAAACCTACATATCCTCCTTGAGTAGGATATGTACCGCCATCCTCCATAGGTAGGATGGAAATATTAATCCTGCGTATTCTCCTTGGGTAGAATACGTACGTTCGCCCTTCTTGGGTAGGACAACAACCTTAAAACTTACTAGACAAAACTCTATCATTAAATCCCTCATTTTATATCGACTTAATCACCGAGGCCGATGGCGAGTGGGTCATTAGTTAATAGCGTTATTAGGTTTAACAAACCTCACACCGTGCCGTTCAGACGGGCGTGTACTAATGGACTATGGCAAACTGTCAATGATGATAGAACATTGACGTAGGGCACAACAAAATGCGTTAGTAGTCGATATCATACGGTCTAGTGGTTCACATGGGGAAACCCCCACTGATCATGGATATGGTTTGGGTAATAAAGAAGGAACTGGTTAATCATACTTTCAACTATGGGGTAACCCCCACGGCAATTAAGCCAACGAAAGACAAACCATGTTTTCAGAAACAACTTAAAACTAAACAACCAACCGTGAACTCACTCAACTTTGTTGTTGACTCGTTGTTACATGCCTTACAGGTCGCTAGATGCTTATGGAGCTTGCACGAGGAGGAGGTCATTGTGGGATGTGGACTGTTATGTCCTATGTTTAATATTTAATCTTTATGAACCTATTAAACTTGCGTTTTGAAACTTTAAACTTATGAACTTATGTTTTGGACTTACGTTTTATGCTTCCGCAGTTAACTTAAAGTCGGTTACTTTCTTTTGGTCACCAATTGTATTGTGGTTGGTTTTACTTACTCAATTACGTTGTTCAATATGATTGGTGGCTCGATCCTGGTCATGTAACGCCTCCAAGCGGTGATGCTCCGCATGGTGGATTTTGGGGGTGTGACATCTCCCATGGTGGGTAATGCCCGCTCTGACTCATGAGCTGTTACTAGGCTTGAACCAGGTTCTCGCAGGATCTATACACTGAACGAGACATAGAATTACCCTAACCACCCTTCTAATATCCCTTTCGGGTTAATTAACATGCTTTATATAGACCGTAAAGGCATGAATATATTGAGTAAACGGACATATGAAGAGTATTTGAATAAATTCGCCTTCAATATAAAAAAAACTAATTATTAAACTCATTAATAAATACCCAATTAAAAAGTAGCCAAAGATTGGAAATCATAAAAGAAATACAATAAAGATAAGTCTTCACCAAGTGATGTAAGAATTTAGGCAAGCATGGCCTTTGTTTGACGAAGATTCTTACGATCAATCTTGGATCCCGAGACTACACACACACTCTAAAGATGGAAAAATGGATGATGGTATTGTAGTGGTGGTGGAGTGGTGGCAAGTGAGAGAGAAGTGGTTTGCCAAGGGATGAGTTGAAGGGATGAGTCTTTAGAAGCTTCAGCACGGCCCGTGCCCGGCTGGCACAGCCCCGTGCCCATCTCTCTCCCTTTTCTTCATTAACTGCTTGTCAGATGTTGTACTAACACGGCCCCGTGTGTCAACGGTACGGCCAGTGGCCAAAGTACTTGCTGTACTATCGTAGATTCTGAAAATCTTTGAGTTGACCATGCCCCGTATTGGCTTAGCACGTGTTGGCTGCCATTTTTGTCTTTTGTAGTTGTCTTTTTCTTCTACCCAGTATCCATCTTCGGACACGGCCCGTGTCAGGTGGACACAGCCCCGTGTCAGCCTTTTGTGTCACACCCCCAAAATCCACCTGCGGAATACCACCGCTTGGAGGCGTGACTGACCAGGATCCAGCCACCAATCATATTGAACAAGCATATAAGTAGTTATAAAAATCCACCCAATACAATTGGTGTTCAAACAAAACATAGTTAAGTTGCAAGCGGAAGCATAAGTCTTAAATCAAAACATAAGTTTAATTGTTTCATAGTTTAACATGGCACACAGTCGTCCATGTCCCACAACGATCCTCCTCCATGCAAGCTCCAGCTAAGAACCTAGGGACCTGCAAAGCATGTAGTAACGAGTCAACAACAAGTTGAGTGAGTTCACGGTTGGGTGTTCGTTTTAAGTTGTTTCGAAAACAGTTTCCTTTAGCTGGCATCCTGCCGTGGGGGTTACCCCATAGTTAAAAACGTGACTTGGTTGTTCCCGGTTACTCTGGCAATCCTGCCGTGGGGGCTACCCCGTGTTAGTTATCTGGCATTTCGGCCGTGGGGGCTACCCCATGTATACACTAGACTCGTTACCATATCGACTGCTGACTGTAGTCATGTTTAAGTGCCCTGAAACTGTCAATGTCTATCATCATTGACGTGCCCCAGATCCATTAGTTCACGCCCGTCCTCTGCGGCACGGTGTGAGGTTTGTCAGACCTAAATAGCGCTATCTAACTAATGACCCGCTCGCCATTGGCCCGGCGATTAAGTCGATATAAAAAGGAGGGACTTCGTGATAGAGTTTTGGTCTAGTACGAGTTATCTGTCCGTGAGGACGAGGAATTACATTCCTGAACCTTTGCTGTCCTACCCAAGGAGGACGAGGAACCCAGTTCCTTAACCCCATTCCCAACCCAGGGAATCCCATGCTTTGTAGAGGGTGTGAACTCACCTTGGTTTGCTCGGTAGAAACACAGAAAAGTCAAACAAGCAATGTTGTGGCTACTCACGTCCTATCACAGTTGTATTATACCAATCAGGTTCGTATTCAATCAGTACACGTATGTTCCTAGCATAATGCATTCAAGTATCGTTCATGGCATACACGTTGGATCATGGCAGTTCATTCAATCATCAACACATAAAAATCTATGCATCAGGCCCAAGAGTCCGGCCCAAACACTTAAGCCCGAAATGAGGTGCAAGCCCAAACAGCGTGTATCTGTGTATAGTTTCGAGTCGTAACTAGGCGTTCGCGACTCGCAACCTGAGTCGCAACTACGGTCTCGGTTCATGCTGTTTTGGTTACGAGTCGCAACTGGACTCGCAACCGGGGTTTCGAGTCAAACGGTTTATGTGCTGATCACTTGTGGTTTCGAGTCGCAACCAGGTGTTTGCGACTCGCAACCGATGTCGCAACCGGGGGTTTCGACTCATCATGTGATGGTTTCGAGTCGCAACTGGAGGTCTCGGTTGGACAGGAGCTGATTCGGAACAGTGTACTATCCAATGAGAATTTGATTTCATGAAACAATTTGTACTACTCTCATAAACATGTTTATTTGCCTAACAATTTGCCATATTGGATCAAACACAACAGATTTCAAATATTCAAGCATGTTCATATCACATTCAAGTTGTTCTTCATATGTTCATCATGTTCATCATACACAAACAGCCCTTATTTAAACATATTTTGCATTTTTTTCGGACAAGAGTTATATTATCAAAACTAGATACCAACTCAACTTGCAAACAAAACATTTGTCCTATAATCTCATACATAAAACAAATCGGATGATCATGAATAGCCCTAAGCTTATCATTCTTTTATTATTCAACTACCTTGTTCAAATGTTATTCTATAAGGTCATGTTCTCCTAAGCATGTATCATATAACCGAGCCAAAATTCATCAAACAAACAAGCACTTTAATCATGCATCAATCATTAGCAAGCAAACACATTATCAAGTATCTACATCACACATCATCATCAACCGAAATGTTATGCACTATCATCAACCGAATACAATACATGGCATGAAACACTAACCGGTTCAAGTGTGGGTTCAAAAGTGTGAGTGAAGCTTCCAAACGGGTGTGTGTGAGAGACGATCCGAGAGCTCCTTACGGTTGTCGATTGGATCCGAGAATGAAGGAGAGGGATGTGTGTAGCTTAGGGTTTTCGTGAGGGAGAGAAGGAGAGTGTGTGTGTGGTTTGTCCAAAAATGTCAAGATTAGCATCACTAGGGGTTATATAGTTGTTCCACATTGTGCACCCTAATGGGCTTTCAAAATAGGCTAAGTGTGTGTGTGTGCGGCCCAACCGGCCCGTATGTTATACTAGTTCACTCGAGACCACATGGTCTCGAGTCGGGTTCGTGTTGTCTCGGTTCATATATACATATATCGCATACATACAAGCACACACAAATAACACATAATCACATAAAGGTTCATTTGTCATTATCACATAAGTTAACTAGCCACACGTTTAAGCATACATGAAAGGTTCTAAATTTCGAGTTGTCACATCATCCCCAAGTTGAAAGAAATTTCGTCCCGAAATTTGGTAGGCACTCACTGAGGAAGCTAGTTAAGTTGTATGGTTTTCCCGGTTTTCCTGGGGTGTCACATCCACCCCCCGTTGATCTGGAATTTCGTCCCGAAATTCCGTAGCTTCGGCCTCAGTAGTGGGTGTACTGTTTGCGAACAGTTGGGGATACTTTTGTTTCATCTGATCTTCGCGCTCCCAGGTGAACTCTGGGCCGCGACGTGAGTTCCAACGAATTCGAACGAGAGGTATTCTAGTGCTCTTGAGGACCTTAACATCCCGGTCCGTGATCTCGACTGGTTCCTCGACGAATCGTAACTGCTCGTCGATAGTGAGTTCCTTCAAAAGAACTACGTGGGTCTCATCTGATGGACACTTCTTCAGATTCGACACGTGAAAAACGTTGTGAACTGCACCGAGTTCCGCTGGTAAGTTTAATCTGTAGGCCACCCTGCCTATTTTCTCAATGACCTCGAAAGGTCCAACGTATCGTGGGTTAAGTTTACCGCGTTTACCAAAACGAACCACACCCCTCCAGGGTGAAACTTTGAGTAGTACCCGCTCCCCAACCTGGAGCTCAATTGGTTTCCTGCCCATGTCGGCGTAAACTTTCTGACGTTCGCGAGCTGCCGTCATGCGTTTTCGTATCTGAGCGATCTGCTCGGTTGTATCTGCCACATATTCTGGACCAGTGATCTGACTTTCTCCCACCTCTGCCCAGCAAAGAGGAGACCGGCATTTACGTCCGTACAATGCCTCAAACGGAGCAGCTTTAATGCTGGTGTGGTAGCTGTTATTGTACGAGAATTCCACAAGTGGCAGATGCTTCTCCCAGCGGTTGCCAAAGTCGATTACACATGCACGAAGCATGTCCTCTAAGGTCTGAATAGTGCGCTCGGACTGCCCGTCCGTCTGAGGATGGTACGCCGTGCTCATGTCTAGTCGTGAGCCGAAGGATTTGTGCATGGCTTGCCACAGCTCTGAAGTAAATCGTGCATCTCGATCCGAGATGATAGAGGTGGGCACCCCGTGCCTCGAAACAATTTCTTTGATGTAGATTTCTGCAAGAGTGGAGAACTTATCCGTTTCCTTGATAGCCAAGAAGTGTGCAGATTTTGTGAGTCGATCCACGATCACCCAAATAGTATCGTTCCCGCGCTGGGATCTAGGTAGGCCAGTGACAAAATCCATGGAAATTTGCTCCCATTTCCATTGAGGTATCTCTGGTTGTTGGAGTAGGCCTGATGGTTTCTGGTATTCCGACTTGACTCTCGCACAAGTCAAACACTTGCTGACGTAGGTCGCTATGTGGGCCTTCATGCTAGGCCACCAATACGTAGTTTTGATGTCGTGGTACATTTTATCCGATCCAGGATGCACCGAGTAGCGAGACTTGTGTGCTTCGTCCATCACAAGTTCTCGTAGGTTGCCATAGAGTGGGACCCAAATGCGTCCCGTTACGTAGTAAGCACCGTCTTCCTTTTGTTCTAATCGTTGCCTCGATCCGCGTAGGGCTTCTGCCCTGACGTTTTCTGGTCTCAGTGCTTCTATCTGAGCTGCTCGTATCTGGGAAGGGAGGCTAGAGTGGATCGTGAGTTGTAAAGCTCGTACGCGCTTAGGCGCAGTGTCCTTTCGACTAAGGGCGTCAGCCACCACATTGGCTTTGCCCGGGTGATACCTGATCAAGCACTCGTAGTCATTCAGTAGTTCAACCCATCGTCGTTGTCGCATATTTAGTTCTTTCTGCTTGAAGATATGCTCGAGGCTCCTGTGGTCGGTGTAGATGGCGCACTTGGTACCATACAGGTAATGCCGCCATAACTTAAGTGCAAAAACAACAGCTCCCAGCTCTAAGTCGTGCGTCGTGTAGTTCTTTTCATGAACCTTGAGTTGGCGTGAGGCGTAGGCTATAACTTTGTCTCGTTGCATCAACACGCAACCAAGACCTTGAATTGATGCGTCACAGTAAACCACAAAGTCGTCTGTGCCTTCCGGCAAGGAAAGGATAGGTGCGCTACAAAGTCTATCCTTTAGGTGCTGAAATGCCAACTCCTGTGCGTTTCCCCAGCGATAAACAACGCCTTTCTGTGTTAGTGAGGTGAGAGGCTGTGCGATCTTGGAAAAGTCCTTTATGAATCTCCGGTAGTATCCCGCCAAACCCAAGAATTGGCGAATTTCCTTTGGTGTACGAGGTGCAGGCCAGTTCTTAATCGAGTCTACCTTGGATGGATCAACGTGAATCCCATCCTTGTTTACCACGTGGCCAAGGAAATGGACTTCTCGAAGCCAGAAGTCGCATTTCGAGAACTTTGCATAAAGCTGTTCTGTTCGAAGGAGTTCCAGAATAAGTCGAAGATGTTGCTCGTGTTCCTCCCGACTCTTAGAATAGATCAGGATGTCGTCGATGAAGACTATAACGAACTTGTCCAGGTAAGGCTTGCACACTCGGTTCATCAAGTCCATGAAAACCGCAGGTGCGTTTGTCATCCCAAAAGGCATGACCAAAAACTCATAGTGCCCGTATCGAGTTCTGAAAGCTGTTTTGGAGACGTCCTCTTCCCGGACTCTCAGCTGGTGATAACCCGATCTCAAATCGATCTTCGAATAGTAGCTCGACCCTTGCAGCTGGTCGAATAAGTCGTCGATACGCGGTAGTGGATAACGGTTCTTCACCGTCACCTTGTTGAGTTCTCGGTAGTCGATGCACATCCTGAAGGTACCGTCTTTCTTCTTCACAAATAGCACCGGAGCTCCCCAGGGCGATGAGCTTGGACGAATAAAACCCTTATCCAAGAGTTCTTGCAGTTGCGTAGAGAGTTCCTTCAACTCTGATGGGGCTAAACGATAAGGTGCACGGGCTATGGGCGCAGCTCCAGGAGCTAATTCAATCTGAAACTCGACTTGGCGATGAGGCGGAAGACCAGGTAATTCCTCAGGAAATACCTCTGGATAATCGCGTACGACTGGGAAATCTTCAATCTTCTTCTCTTTTTCTGAGGTGTCAGTAACGAGAGCCAAAATGGCAGTGTGGCCCTTTCGCAAGCACTTCTGGGCCTTAAGGAGAGAAATGACGTTCTCAACAGCGCTCCTCTTGTCGCCATGAATCATGAGAGGTTCACCATCGGGACCTGGAATACGGAAAACCTTCTCGTTGCAAAGAATCTCTGCTCGGTGTTGGGATAACCAATCCATCCCAATGACAACGTCGAAACTACCCAAGACAATAGGAATGAGGTCGATAGAGAAGGTCTGGTCAGCGAGAATAAGTTTACAACCCTTGACTACGTGTGTGGCTTCTAAACTCTTACCATTTGCTAGCTCTACGGTGTGCTTGTTGTTCAAAGGGGTTGGAATACGCTTAAGCATTCGACTAACTTCTAGTGACACGTAGCTAGTATCGGCACCCGAATCAAACAAAACTGAAACATAAAAGTCGTCGAGAAGGAACTTACCCGCCACAACATTGGGGTCATTCCTTGCTTCACCTTGGCCAATCACAAACATCCGCCCCCTGGCGCCATTGTTGTTGTTGTTCCCATTGTTACCATTCCCCTGATTGTTGTTATTGTTGTTGTTGTTGTTCTGGTTCCTATTCAGTTGGGGACAGTCTCTCTTGAAGTGGCCCTCAGCTCCACACTGAAAGCACCCTTTGTTATCACCTTGCTGCTGCTGCTGGCGCTGGTTCTGTTGAGCTTGCTGACGATTCTGATTGGCGGGGTATAAGCTCCTGCAATCCTTCGCAGCGTGACCAGGCTTGTTGCACCGATGACAGTTGCCCCTGGTGCACGGTCCGCTGTGGTGCAGGCTGCAACGATTGCACTTGGGGTGATTTCCTTTGTACCCACCATGACTTTGACCACCAGACGATTGCTGATTAGGGCTCTTGTAGTCGTCAGTCTTCCTCTGCTGAGACTGGGACTGAACAGAAGTCGAACCCTTACTTGAAGTTCCATCCCATTTCCGTTTGTTGTCACTAGAGGTACCAGAAGTAGTTGCAGCGCCTATGCGTTTTGGTAACTTGTTCTGCTCCACCGCCTGATCCGTGAGACGGTGAGCCAACTGGACAGTTTGCTGGTAGGTGGCGAGGTTCGCTGAAGTCACATGACTTTGGATTTCTGGCACTAAGCCCTGAAGAAATAGTTCGATGCGTTTGATGGGGGGATCCACCATAGTAGGGCACAGAATTGCCAGTTCGTTCGACCTTTTCACATAAGCTTCAATTTCGGACCCCGTCATCTTGAGGTTGAAGAACTCCACTTCTAGTTTGTGAATCTCATCACGACTGCAGTATTCTTCTTTGATCATTTCCTTAAAAGTTTCCCAAGGGGTGGCGTTGGCAGCAACCAACCCCAGCATCTGAACCTGAGCGTTCCACCATGTGAGGGCTAAACCCTCGAGAGTACCTGTAGCATACTTCACCCTGCGCGCCTCAG
This sequence comes from Helianthus tuberosus, assembly GCA_030545235.1. Classification (NCBI taxonomy): domain Eukaryota; kingdom Viridiplantae; phylum Streptophyta; class Magnoliopsida; order Asterales; family Asteraceae; genus Helianthus; species Helianthus tuberosus. Next base: position 120,378,924 of record CM060409.1, read on the forward strand.
GGCACTCGCACATTTCGAACACAGATTCTAGCTTCTCAAACCAGTGTAGGAGTCCTACTTCTCCTTCAGTGCCGCTAAAAGTAGTTGGCCGGCAGTCCATGAAAGTCTTAAAAGTGCACACGGGTGGCTGAACATGTTGACCTATCGTGGGTGAAAGAAAAGACAGAGTTTAACACAAAGGTTGGTTCACGAGAGTAGGATCCTAAAGATCCTAGAATGAGTTCGGACTGCAGGATATACCTCCTGCGTGTGCAGCTGCAAGTGCTGCGGCAACTCGTTCGTTAATCAGAGCCGTCAACTGGGCTTGTGTCATGTTAACGCGTCCAGACATGATCTTCATACCAAGAAGAACGTGAGTGAGAGGGGTTTCGCGAAAGTACAATGATAGGATAGAGTAAGCACGCACGTGTTCAAGCAACAGTAGTTATACTAACCAAGCATACCATAAGCAATGTACTTTGTAACTAACAAGTAGGCAATATATACACAGATCATATCACCTAGAATGTCGAGCCTTGCATGTGGAGTGAAGCATCGTTGTGGATCGTTGAGCACTGTACAGGTTATAGTCTGGTTTTAACAAAAACGTTTTCCCCTTTATTAAAACCAAGTTCACTATAACCAATGGCTCTGATACCAATCTGTCACACCCCCAAAATCCACCTGCGGAATACCACCGCTTGGAGGCGTGACTGACCAGGATCCAGCCACCAATCATATTGAACAAGCATATAAGTAGTTATAAAAATCCACCCAATACAATTGGTGTTCAAACAAAACATAGTTAAGTTGCAAGCGGAAGCATAAGTCTTAAATCAAAACATAAGTTTAATTGTTTCATAGTTTAACATGGCACACAGTCGTCCATGTCCCACAACGATCCTCCTCCATGCAAGCTCCAGCTAAGAACCTAGGGACCTGCAAAGCATGTAGTAACGAGTCAACAACAAGTTGAGTGAGTTCACGGTTGGGTGTTCGTTTTAAGTTGTTTCGAAAACAGTTTCCTTTAGCTGGCATCCTGCCGTGGGGGTTACCCCATAGTTAAAAACGTGACTTGGTTGTTCCCGGTTACTCTGGCAATCCTGCCGTGGGGGCTACCCCGTGTTAGTTATCTGGCATTTCGGCCGTGGGGGCTACCCCATGTATACACTAGACTCGTTACCATATCGACTGCTGACTGTAGTCATGTTTAAGTGCCCTGAAACTGTCAATGTCTATCATCATTGACGTGCCCCAGATCCATTAGTTCACGCCCGTCCTCTGCGGCACGGTGTGAGGTTTGTCAGACCTAAATAGCGCTATCTAACTAATGACCCGCTCGCCATTGGCCCGGCGATTAAGTCGATATAAAAAGGAGGGACTTCGTGATAGAGTTTTGGTCTAGTACGAGTTATCTGTCCGTGAGGACGAGGAATTACATTCCTGAACCTTTGCTGTCCTACCCAAGGAGGACGAGGAACCCAGTTCCTTAACCCCATTCCCAACCCAGGGAATCCCATGCTTTGTAGAGGGTGTGAACTCACCTTGGTTTGCTCGGTAGAAACACAGAAAAGTCAAACAAGCAATGTTGTGGCTACTCACGTCCTATCACAGTTGTATTATACCAATCAGGTTCGTATTCAATCAGTACACGTATGTTCCTAGCATAATGCATTCAAGTATCGTTCATGGCATACACGTTGGATCATGGCAGTTCATTCAATCATCAACACATAAAAATCTGTGCATCAGGCCCAAGAGTCCGGCCCAAACACTTAAGCCCGAAATGAGGTGCAAGCCCAAACAGCGTGTATCTGTGTATAGTTTCGAGTCGTAACTAGGCGTTCGCGACTCGCAACCTGAGTCGCAACTACGGTCTCGGTTCATGCTGTTTTGGTTACGAGTCGCAACTGGAGTCGCAACCGGGGTTTCGAGTCAAACGGTTTATGTGCTGATCACTTGTGGTTTCGAGTCGCAACCAGGTGTTTGCGACTCGCAACCGATGTCGCAACCGGGGGTTTCGACTCATCATGTGATGGTTTCGAGTCGCAACTGGAGGTCTCGGTTGGACAGGAGCTGATTCGGAACAGTGTACTATCCAATGAGAATTTGATTTCATGAAACAGTTTGTACTACTCTCATAAACATGTTTATTTGTCTAACAATTTGCCATATTGGATCAAACACAACAGATTTCAAATATTCAAGCATGTTCATATCACATTCAAGTTGTTCTTCATATGTTCATCATGTTCATCATACACAAACAGCCCTTATTTAAACATATTTTGCATTTTTTTCGGACAAGAGTTATATTATCAAAACTAGATACCAACTCAACTTGCAAACAAAACATTTGTCCTATAATCTCATACATAAAACAAATCGGATGATCATGAATAGCCCTAAGCTTATCATTCTTTTGTTATTCAACTACCTTGTTCAAATGTTATTCTATAAGGTCATGTTCTCCTAAGCATGTATCATATACCCGAGCCAAAATTCATCAAACAAACAAGCACTTTAATCATGCATCAATCATTAGCAAGCAAACACATTATCAAGTATCTACATCACACATCATCATCAACCGAAATGTTATGCACTATCATCAACCGAATACAATACATGGCATGAAACACTAACCGGTTCAAGTGTGGGTTCAAAAGTGTGAGTGAAGCTTCCAAACGGGTGTGTGTGAGAGACGATCCGAGAGCTCCTTACGGTTGTCGATTGGATCCGAGAATGAAGGAGAGGGATGTGTGTAGCTTAGGGTTTTCGTGAGGGAGAGAAGGAGAGTGTGTGTGTGGTTTGTCCAAAAATGTCAAGATTAGCATCACTAGGGGTTATATAGTTGTTCCACATTGTGCACCCTAATGGGCTTTCAAAATAGGCTAAGTGTGTGTGTGTGCGGCCCAACCGGCCCGTATGTTATACTAGTTCACTCGAGACCACATGGTCTCGAGTCGGGTTCGTGTTGTCTCGGTTCATATATACATATATCGCATACATACAAGCACACACAAATAACACATAATCACATAAAGGTTCATTTGTCATTATCACATAAGTTAACTAGCCACACGTTTAAGCATACATGAAAGGTTCTAAATTTCGAGTTGTCACATTTTGTTCTTGTTATTTTGAGGTTTGGATGTGAATCGAGGCTTGGCGAGCTGCGGCAATTCTGTCACACCCCGACCGCGTTAAAACAACAAACCGCCCGGAAACGTCGGGGAGTGTTGTAACAGAATCATTGTTTCATAACACACGGAAATTTGAAGTTTTGTTTTATTTAAAGATTAACCATTTACATTGTCTTGAAATCTAAACAAACAAGTTAAACATAGTCTATCATTGTTATTAAGTCACTAAGGCCATCGTCTAGTCCTATGTGAGCATGCATCCTAGCAATCAACATCATTCAACAACATCTGAAACATATGTAAAAAAAAACAAAGTCAGCAAAGAAATGCTGGCGAGCACATAGGTTTTATGAGAATGTCGGATTCACGGCTAGTTTACATGTTGCAATACTTAATTAAAACCTAGTTTTGAAAAGTATAGTATTGCAACATAATTAACCAACTCAAATCAAGTTGGTTATAATTTAGAAAAATATCGTAGCCATGATTCTTAACCCCAAAACATTTTTTAAATTAAATCAAATTGTAAAACATCTCATAAAAACTCGTTAATAAAACTCGTATGGTTTATATTATTCAGAAAACATCATTGTGTGACATCGCTTCAGAATCGTTTACCCAAGTGAACTAAATAACGCCACGGTATGTAATATGATGAAAACACTTATATATAAGAAGTACCAGCGGCGTATCTACCATGTTTTCATCACATTACACCCGTCCCGTTATCTAAACACTAACAAAAAACCAATCGTTTACCCAAATCGTTTAACTCGTTAAAAATCGCTTCAGTCGTCTAAATCATTCTCGTTTTAAATTGTGAAAACTACTTTTGGTCGTCTCGCTAATAACATCCAAACCTTCGTGACTCGACTATCTCGAAACTCGCATTAATAAACCACCAAAGGGTAAATTAACAATCACAGATTCAGTCGTTACCCACCTAACCCACACATAACCATGGGTGCAGTCTGATAACGGGATTTGTCAGATCCTATGGTACCATAACCAAATACTGGTCGGTTCGGCCAAAACTAATGAATGTTATTCGTTATGTAATTACAAACAACAAGTTTATCCACATTATCGAAATCATTATTAATTTAATATAAACCATTTTAATCATCTTCGAAACCAGCGTTAAAAACATCGAAATCATTTAACACATATGAATCACCCCAAAACATTTGAAAATAGTAAAATAGGTGTTGGATCGTTGTCGTGACCCTAAAAGTCAGTTAAGGCAGTTCATCTTCGAATACGAAGGCGGAATCAACGTATACAAATACACAACAGCTTGTTCCTTTCAATTTCTTTTCTATTAATGTTTTTCTGAGACTTTACAATGAATTCTGATGAAATTTTGGCAGCACCTCGTCTCTCATACAATGGTCATGTCCATTTGAAATGAGCATAGCACAACCCTATTTATAGACACTAGCTCCTGACCATTTGAAGGTGACACAGCCTGCTTCAAACGGACAGGCCTCAAACGGACAGACACTCTCAAACGGTCATGACATCCTCAAACGGTCATGACATCCTCAAACGGACAGGCTTTCTAAACCATGACCAAAACCTAACTTAATCACTATTGTGCACTCATTTAACCTATCTAGACATAAGACTCTATAAGACGTAGTCAGCAGACATTCAGTGCACCAACAGACTCCCCCTTGGATGTTGACGAAGTCTTTGGCCTCGAGTCTTTAGTCTTTGTCTCTTTTCAATTTTGTCTATCAATGCAAGCATCCTATCAATCTTTATCTTCTTTGATCAGCTTCTATCTTCAAATGTTGTACCAGGATCTATCTCTGACCCTCACATTCTTCAGGCTCCCCCTTTCGTCAAGCTTCCGTGCTTTTAGGAATCGTCACCTTGCTTTTCGGTTTACAAACTCACCCTAGCTTTGAGCTTGTCTTCAGACTCCCCCTTAGACTCAGCTTCTGGGATCGTAGTCTGGACTTTTACCTGCAATCACTCATACATTCAAAAGTAACAACATTTTAGACTACCAGGAATAGTAACCTGGCAATTCAATCTTCTCTAAATCACTTCTCATTAATTTGGCAGTTTCATCGAATCAGATCAAAAACCTGCTCTATAACAATATAAGCAACCAAATCCCCCACAGTTAATCATCCAAGTCCAACTTAATGACCTTGGAGATATCACAAACTGTTTTGATTTTTGATTTTAATTCAAGTTTCAATTTAATGAACTTGTTTTATTTTAAGAAACACAATCAGCTTACTTAGATTTTGAAACTCGGCACTCAGACATCGGTTGTCGAAAATAAAGCAGAATCAAAAATCTTTTTGTATTTTCTGAAAATATAAAGCAATAAAGAAATATGTACAAACATATTCACAGACACTATTTTTGTTTGAGTTTGCGTTAGAGGATCATATCAGTTTCTGACAAGTTACAAGTACCGTTGAGCTTAGTTACTCATTAAGAATTAAACAATTCACTTAGATTGTCGATATACTTATCCACTTAAATTTTCACACAAAGTTCAACTGATTTAGGATACGAATTAGGTGTTTTAAGAACTTAAACTCATTCATGTGTCCCACCTCTTGAATATACTCCCGTATCCAGATCCCAATATTCAGTGTTACAGGTGAGTATACCACAAATGATATCTGTAAGGGGTTAATAAATTATGAAGAATCATGAGAGCTCGGTCAGAACTACCGTTCAGCAGAGAGATCATGACTCAACCTTTGGGTGTGTCCCCTTTAGAGGATCTTTTTTACAACAGCATTGCTAAGCAATTTTATTGTCTTATCATATATGCTGAGGGTGATGCTATGTTTTAAGCATTTGCAGAAAGTATTATTCGAGGACTAGGTCAGAACTTCCATTCAGCAGAAGTCCCGGAATAATACCCCAGATATCACTAAGTATAAAGACCTAGTATATCAGAAAAAGGAATCTTTCAAACAAGATTTCAGGGGTTACCTATATATCCAAGTAGTGTTCCCCACGAAATAAGCAAGTTTGAATTTATGTTTATATCCCGAAAAAGTTTACTAAATGTATAAAAACCTATCGGCATATCATCAGTGAGACTGTTTAACACTATTTAATCATTACATTTCTTTAGCATACTGTAACTGTCTACTGATTTACTATCATTTCCTCTTTTTACACAAAAACTCAATTTTTGAATTTTATCATGTTTTTGGCTTTCTCAAATTTTCTAATGTTTTTGTATTTTCTGACAAATTTTCTCCCCCTAAAATGCAAAACCATTTAAAGAAAAAATTTGACAACCAACACTGATAGCTTTGTATCGCCATCCATTTTCTGCTAACTATGCTCTGTTTTGCAGAAAAACTAATATAAAGTACCCCTATGATTTACAACCCATTGATTTTCGACAGTTTGAAAACCGTTTTTCAATCTTGTGAAAGTAATCATGTTGTTCAGTCGTGAGGGTTTCGGCGTATTCAATCAACACATATTTTTGTAATTTTCTATTTTTGACAAAAATTAAAACAAACATATTTTTGGTTTTTTTTTAAGTTTTTCAAATTTTTAGGGTTTTTGAAAATATTGTTTATTTATGTACAGAAAATGTTAAACTCCCTGTTCAACCAAACCAGGGTCCAGCAGCCTTCTCTCCTCGTTGTGCCAGGCTGCTCCGACACTCCACTTGATAATATTCAGTTGTCTTGAGCACCTGCACATTCAGACTACTTGATTACTTGAACAATTTAGCCCAGGTCTGTTGGACCTTAGGCATGTCAACACAATATGTATCATGCAGTTTCGGAAAATCTTTCTCATCAAAAACTTTTTCAATTTTAACTTTCAATTTTAACTTCAACTTTTTCATCTTTTACCAAAATTACTTGTTTCTTAGCACTCCGTTTTTTACCTTTCGGAGTACCTCTTTTGTAAAAATGTGATTCTTTTTGAACATTTTGTTTTTGAACAACTTTTGGTTTCCAAAACTCTTTGGGTTTTGTCATATCAACAGTTGTTTTCCAACTTTGAGTTGTTCTCAATTTGGGTGTGTGAAAAATCTGTGTTTGTCTAGAATCAGACCTAGTCTGTTTTGGTTTCCAAATTTGATTTGAAGCAAACTTGTTTGTGTTGTACCTCCAAGTTTGTTTTGAATCAAATCTGGCTGACCTTTGTTTCACACCCTCAGATTTTTGTTTCTCAAAATTTTCAGGCTTCTTTTTGTCAACATCCACAGGTTTCAGATTCGGACACTTTCGTGCAAGATGTCCAATTTGATCACACTTGAAACATGTTCTCTTGGACACATCTTTGACCTGTGGTTGTTGCTTTTTCTTTTGAGCACACAACTCTTCATTAGACCGTTGTCTAAATTTGAGTTTTTCTTCTTCTTCAAAACTTTTTCCTTGAACAAAACTCATTTTTTCCTGAAAATTCGGCATTTCATTTCTTTTCCAACTTTGTTTCTTCTTATAACCCAACCCAGCCTTCATGTTTTTCTTTTTGAAACCAGGTTTGTTATAAAAAGTTTTGTGATTTTTACCAGCAAACTTTGAAATTTCTGATTTTTCAATCTCAACCATTTTGAAAACTTTATCAACCTTTTCTGAAATCACATTCTAAATCGGGAATACAACATCGAAGAATAATTTGTCTGATCCAATCATGGTGTAAACCAATCCTTTTGAATCATCATTCAAATTTTTCTCGGATTTTGTCTGTTTGAGATAACCATCATGAAAATTTCCCTCACTTTCATCATGTGATTCAGACTTACCTTTGTTTGAATCATCTTTCAGAACCCTTTCAACAACCTTACTTACCACCTCTGAATCATTAGCTTCATCAGATTTGGAGTAAATTACATCGATACTTTCAGGTAATTGGTCAACAATATTCAGACCTTTTGCCACCTTTTCCTCATCGTAAAAAGTATAATTGTTTCTCAATGGTGGTGGTACCTGATGAAATTCTGAACCAATACCCTTTTTGTTCTTGTCAGTATCTTTGTCATCTGGTGTGATGTTGAAAATGCGTTCGAGAATGTACGAAGAGTTATGATAACTTTGAAGTTTGGTAACAACCTTTTCTTTTTCAGCCAAAACTTGTTTGAGATTAGCAATTTCATCAACACACTTGTTTAATTCAAGTTTCTTTTCTTTAAACTGTCTCTCATACATTTCTTTAGTGACTAAAGTTTCAGACAATCTTTGGTCAAAACATTTGACTTGGCTCTTCAAAGTATCATAGGCTTCTTGTACTCTCTGACTCGACCACTTTAAAGAATCATACTCTTTTTGAAAATCTTGAAATTTAGTTTCTTTTTCAACACAATCAACACATTTTGCTGAACACATTTGTCTATACACATCATTATCCTTTTCAAGATCTTGACACTTTTGTGTCAGCTTTTCAACCTTTAATTTCAAAATTTCTTCTTTGTCAATCATTTCTTTACATTTTGTTGTGAAAACATTTTCAAGTTTATCTATTTCATTATCTTTTGTTTTTATCATGTCATCTTTTTTAGTACAGGCTTTGCACATTTCTATGCAATTCCTGCACTTGTTTTCATTGTTATCAACAATCTCAACATTCGACAAGTCAGAAGATTCATTTACCTCACTTTTTTTCAGCACCAGTTCTTCTGTCTGATCTTCCTCTTTCTTCTCTTCTTCTTCTACTTTCTGTTCTTCTTCACTCTTCTGTTCTTCTTCAGCAGCAAGCTTTGCAATAATCTTCACTTCCTCTACCATCTTTTTCAACTCTTCTTCTTTTCTCTTCTTCATTTCTACCACCTTTGGTAGACTCGCTTCGCAAACTTCTTTGATTTTGTTCACCAAATCTGGCCAATATTCTTTTTCAGATAACCTTCTTGTGTTGAAAGTAGCCTGACTTGGAAGCAAATTTGTTATAGCTTCAAAATCCACCTTTGATGGGTCAACAACTGGATTACCCCGTGGATCCATGTAACATTCCAATTCATCATTCCATCTTTTGGCTCTCTGGGTTTCTTTGAATGATTCTCTGAATTTTTCAATTTCCCATCTCGCATAATCTATTTTCCACCATCTATTAGGATCAACCTCAGCACAAATGCATATCCAACTGCATCTTCTTCAGGTAGAACTTGACTCCAGTCATAACCTTCATCTTCATGAATAACTGCCAGAGCTCTTGATTTTTCTTCAGGTTGCTTCAATCTGGGAGGTTCAGACTTGTTCTGATGATAGATTGCTTTCTTGTAATAATCTTCCTTGAATGGATTAGCAGTATCATCAGCATAAGCATTCCTTCACTCACGTTTAAAGTGACCTTTCTGTTTGCATTTAAAGCATGTCACTTTGGATTTGTCAAAGCCTAACTTAGTAGACGGTCCACCAATAGACTGCCTTCTGGTAATTTCCATAAAACGTTGTGCCCTCCTCACTGCACTGGCCATACACCACCTTATGTCGATCAGTTCCATCTCCTCAGGATCTATTTGATCGTAGTCTTCCTTAGTTAGGTTGGTGTTGCCTATCTTGCCTGCCACAAGGCTCTCATACGATTCAAGCACAGATGCTAAGAAGACCATCTGTTGCTTTGCAGACTCCTCATTGAAATTTTGAGTATTCTTCAAATCTACTGCAATGTTGCATTGAAATACATTCTTTGATGCAGATTGACTCGATGTTGTTGAAAAAGATCCACTGTGAAAACCACTATGAGGACTTTCATTATTCACAGATTTTGAACTTTCTACAGAAAAAGCTGTTCTTGGAGACCCAGCCTGTGGTAGATTTCCTCTGTAGTATAACTCCACATTCTGCTGATGAGCTGAGTTGTTGACTTTAGATCTCTTTATCTCCAACTCGTGACTTTCAAGTCTTTCGATCAGCAAATCCACAGTTAAATCTTCAAGCTTGATTGTGTTTTTCAACATTAAGGCAAAGTATTGCCAATCTTGATCATTCGGCAATGAATCAAACAATTTATCCACCAGCTCCTCTTGAGTGTATGTGATTTTGTGTCTGGCCAGCTCCATCTTCAGATGTCCAAATCTCTCAATCATTTTACAAACCGATTCATTTTTCATACAGCCAAAAAGATCAAATTCTTTACGCAACAATTTCTTTTTGTTTTTCACAATCTCATTACTTCCTACACACTTTCTCTCTAACGCTTCCCATAAACTCTTCAACGTTTTCTCTTGCTCAAGTAATGAAATGATATCTTCTCTCACTGATTGTTTTACCAATGTAATCATTTTGTATTCAGCCACAACATTTTTTATATCTATTTCTGTGAAAACTTTTTCATCTAATAACTATCCTCCTGCTTTGACTGGTTCTGTATATCCATTTTCCAATTTTAACCAACTTTCAGGAGCGAATGCTTTTACCCAACCCTCAAATCGATTTTTCCACCAGTTATAATCTTCAATCTTCATTAGCTTCGGTGGTTTTTGTTGGCTTCCATACATATTCTCGTACTTCAAATTTTCTGAAATCTCTTTCGAATATTCTCTCATATCAGATCTTCTTTCTGTCGATTCTGAAGTAAACGCATTGTAAAATGTGTTGTAAAATTCTTCACCGCTGCTCGACATCTTCAAACACCTGAAATATTCAACAAATATTTAGAAATATTTTTGATTTTGAAAAATAACAGATTCAAACGGAATCTGTTTAAATGGAATTGTACAAACGGTATAGTCTTTCAAACAAAATAATCTTTCTCAAACGAAATGAGTTATTTCGTTTGAGGCAACAATAATCAAGTTTCAAACGAAACCACTTTCAAACGGACATGTCAGTTTCAAACGGACAGGTCAGTTTCAAACGTACACAGCTACGTTCAAACGGATGACGTCAGCTTTTAACGAACATTTTCAAACGGACAAGATGATTTCGATCAGTTTTAAGCCGTATTTTGGTCTCAAATTTTCAAGGATTAGTTAATATGGTGTTTCGTTTGAAATGTGAAAGTTTTAGATCGTTTCAACCGTGAATTATGTCCGAAACAGAAAAAGAATGAGTAGAAGTAAGAATATCCGATGAATTCAAGCTGCAATGGTATGAACTCCTCGTCCTAAGCTCTGATACCATTTTTTGGATCGTTGTCGTGACCCTAAAAGTCAGTTAAGGCAGTTCATCTTCGAATACGAAGGCGGAATCAACGTATACAAAGTCACAACAGCTTGTTCCTTTCAATTTCTTTTCTATTAATGTTTTTCTGAGACTTTACAATGAATTCTGTTGAAATTTTGGCAGCACCTCGTCTCTCATACAATGGTCATGTCCATTTGAAATGAGCATAGCACGACCCTATTTATAGACACTAGCTCCTGACAGTTTGAAGGTGACACAGCCTGCTTCAAACGGACATGCCTCAAATGGACAGACACTCTCAAACGGTCATGACATCCTCAAACGGTCATGACATCCTCAAACAGACAAGCTTTCTAAACCATGACCAAAACTTAACTTAATCACTATTGTGCACTCATTTAACCTATCTAGACATAAGACTCTATAAGACGTAGTCAGCAAACATTCAGTGCACCAACAATAGGGGAACGATGTACTCACTTGAGAATGCTTAAAAGTCTTGAGTAACAACCAAGCAAAGCTAGAGGGATCACGAAAATCAATCGGCACCTAATATAAGTACTACGTAAATAAACCGGACCTAAATCGGATAGGATGAGGTTTCGTAAACCAAATGAGTATTGGAACTCATATGATATGGTTTAACAAAGCCTACATACTAAATCGAACCCTAACCTAAGTGCTTACGACCCATTACGACCCGTTTAGGTAGCTTACGCTACTTTAACGCGTCGTTTGCGTAAAATGCGTTTGGACCGCCTAACTAGTCCTATGACAAGTATTATATGCCTTAACATGTCTAATAATGTTACCTAATCAGTTTAGATATAAAAATTTAGGTTACATATGCTTAAAATGAATTTATGCGTAAAAAGGGCATTTTGGTCATTTTCCTAAGGCATATAAACTACCTATCATACAACTAACTAAACGAAGTGACCATAAGGTATAAACTCGGAAGGTTATTACCAATACAACTATGGTCACAAAACATGTTTGGTTGGATCCTAATGATCGACCAAACGGGTCTAGTTCGAAAGTCTAAGCGGTTGTTTAGACCGCTTGACTTACGACTCTAAGCAAGCACAGGACTAAAAGTGAGGAGCTAAACATGTTCAAACTTGTTTAGTTAAGTTAGAAAACAGGTTTTGATATCAAAACAAAGTGTTTTGATACCCAGAGAAGTTTGGTTACAAAATACGCATTTTGGCCGAAACTACGACTCGTCACTACACCTAATCAACGTGGTAATCAGTAGGTATAGTCACTCGGGACTATAACCATTGTGATTACGCTCATGTTGAGAAGTTTAATGAACTTTGTGTTGACCAACTCGTGGTCAAAGCAGAAAGTCAAACATTGTTTGACTTTTGTGCTAAAAACGCATAAAAAGCACGAAAGAGACTTACAAAGGGTCCAAGCTAGGAAGTTTTAATTCAAACAACTCAGGTATGAAGTAATAACTTCAACTTAGAGCTGATTGAACCAAAGTGTGAGCTGAAATGAAGTGAAGGCATGGGTTTATATAGGATTCGGTAAACCGTTAGGATCGTTCCTCGCATTTCGTGCTTCGATCTTGGCCCTCCACTTGGGCTCATGGTTTTCAAAACCATGGGATTGTTTAAAACCATCAAATTTGAGCCCATAGCACCCAAAACCAGCCATTAAAACCCATCAAAACTTCATAATTGGACTAGGTTCATTGAATCTGGTCATTTGGGCACTTTTTGTTGGTGCAGTCATCTGTCGTCTTTGTCTTATGTCGAGTCTCGGTCTCGGTACGGATCCGATCAAGGTTTATGTCATCATCTTTGATGATGACATCACAATGATGACATCATATCAATGACATCATGCTTTACAACTTCACGTGATAACCTCATGAGCATACAAATCAGATTTTCATGCCCATATAAGACAAAGTAAATTTGGTCCAATAGAATGTTGCCATTTGATGGTCCAATGAGGAGATATCATTTAGAGGGTCAACAGTTTGAAGATTGTAAAGCATTTGGAGTTGACCGTTTGAAGCCATCGTTTGAGGTTATAGCTTCCGTTTGAGCATGGCCGTTTGAATACTTGTAACCGTTTGAAGGATTTCAAACGGATAGGTCATGTAGTATATATAGCTGTCATATCGAATTCATTTGTAACGATAGAGTTAGTTGATACCGAAGTGCTGCCGGTATTTCCTCTCACTGTAAACATTGTCAATTGAATATAAAAGAGGATTAAAGTGTATTTCAAGCTGTTTTACTGTGCGTTTCTTAGTTTCCGCCTCTGAAACGTACGAGAGCTCTTCCGATCGACTCATCTAGGTCGCGAAACGATCCTACAAGTGGTATCAGAGCTCAGGACGAGGAGCTCTTGCCATATTCAGCTTGAAAATCTCATTTTCTACACCTTCTTTCTTAAAATCGATACTTTTTACGGATAAAATCGGCTCAAATCTTCACACTATGATCGGAATTGACAATTAACTAATCCTTGAAAGTTTGAAATCAAAATTCGACCTAGAACTGATCAAAATCATGTGTTCCGTTTGAAATTGTTCGCGAGTTGATGATGTCATAGATCTGTCGTTTGAAAAGATTGTCCATCGTTTGAAAATTCTGTCCCATCGTTTGAAAACCTGCTGTCAATCGTTTGAGTTTGAATTCATCGTTTGAAACCAGGTCCATCGTTTGAAATCTGTCGTTTGAAATCACATCAGACAGTTTGAAATCTGTCGTTTGAAATCACATCAGACAGTTTGAAATCTGTAGTTTGAAATCACATCAGATCGTTTGAAGTAATGATCACCGTTTGAATATTTGATTGTTTGAGATAGTTCATTGTGTTGTGTGACATATTAAATGAATTTGTCAGATTACATGTGAATATCTTGGTTTAAATAAAGTTGAGCATGTGATAAAGTACATTGAAATGTGTGATACATAAATCGAGATTGTTGGATAATTTGATTGAAAATCGTGAAACTAATAAAAAATTCATATATTGAAGTGTGTGGTATAGTGTTGATTTAGTGGAGTTACAGTCCTAATCAGAGTATTACATGTGAATGTTATCAGTCCACTACTAGTTGTCGGCATAATTCAAATTGTCTTGATTTGTTTTTTTTTTACGGCCACGTTTAAAATCAAATCAGATTGCATAGTTGCATGTTGTCGGTTGAATGTATTGAATTGAAAATATCAAAGTTGTTGTCTGACATGTATTGTAGGTCTATGTAAATCATAGCAAATTGTCGGTTCATATACATGTGATTTGTATTGACTGTATCTCGGTTGATGTGATTGTTTGGTTCAATTAAAAACAAATTTGGTAATAGACTTTGTCAGCCACGAGATTTAGAAAACAATTCATGTGAACTTCTGAAGTTATCATTGATGTAATAGTTTTAAATGTTGTTGTCAGTTCACTGAAGTGTATAGGCTCAATGATATTGTTTCACATTTAAAATTGTCGTTTTGTGTGGAATTAGTTCAAGAAAGGTACTTTGAATATTGATATTATTGATTCATGTGTTGTGTTGTTTGAAGTACATGTATACGTATTAAAAAAAAAAACAAGTGACTTTTCATCGATTCATTGGGAATCTTAAAAGCTCAAATTGTTTGTCAGTTGTTAGTTGTCATTAATCAGGTCACAAGGTTTGGAGCACGGTTTGATCAGTACATTTGTCAGTCAAGTTGCACGGTGTGTACTCAGGTTGCGTGGTTTGAGTCGTGGTTTCTGTCAGTCCGTATGGTTTGGAGTTCAAAAGTTTCAAAGAGTCAAGTCACTTGAATTCGATTCTGGTCCTAGAAGTTCGCATAGTTGGTCAACATTTCAGTCCGCACAGAAATTCACCAGTTCGAGTATCAGTCTTATTCTGCTAATTGATAAGAGTTTAAACTGATTGTATTTTGTTTGTGTTGTCAGGTATTTGTAGATTTCTACAAGAGATTCAAGTTGCTAAAAAAATGGATTCCGAGTTCTACAACGCGTTTGCTACACCCTCGACTACTCCAGCTACAATTGCTCAAAACATGAATGCAGAAAATGAAACCGGAACAATGCAAAAACCCCCGAAACTTATGGGAATTGAAGATTATCACGGATGGAAGAAACGGTTTGAGAATTGGGTTCAGGCGAATCATCTAAAAGCTTGGGAGAGCATCGAAACTGAGTATGAGAGGCCAAAGAACACATTGGGAGCTGATAAAATTATTTCTGAATTTACTGAACAAGAGAGGGGAAGTTATAAAGGAGAGAAAATGATGATCAATTTGTTACAACAAGCGGTAAAAGAAGATATATTTGTGTTGCTTCAACATGATGAAAATTCTTATTCTATATGGGAAGCTCTTCAAAAGAAGTTTGAGGGAAGCACTGAAATGTTACAAAGTAAAGCAGCTTTGTTGAAAAAAGAGTTTGAATTGTTTACGTGCATGCCTGGTGAAACAACAAAGAGTCTTATTGAAAGATATTGTCATCTTGTACGCACCATGTCACAATTGAAGATTACAAAAACTCCAGCAGAATGGGTTGAAAAGCTTGCTGACGCGTTACCGCAAAAAGAATGGAGTACATATCTGATGATATTAAAGAATTCCGGACAATTTAAAAAGTTATCGATTGCACAGTTTATAGAGAAGTTGGAGGCACAGGATCTGGAGCAGCAGAAAATTGCTAGAATGAACAGTTCTACTCATCAACAAGATATTAAATTGTATTATAAAGGAAATGTTCAAACTGCAGAAGTCAGTCCAAAGATACAAACTGCATTTAGTGCTGGAAATCAGTCTACACCAAGCAGTCAAGGATCAGTCAACACTAGTGGGTTCTCAACGGTGAATCCTCCAAGTGTTCAAAGTTCATCTGCTGGAAATGGGCATTTAATTCAGTGTAATGTAGCTCTACATCTTCAAAATGGTCAAAATTATTCTGAAGAAGTTGTAAAGCATCATATGGGATTATTGGTCACTGCATTAGAGTCTTATGAAGGGTTGATTGCCGGAAAAATTGGCAATCCGATGCTCACAAAAGAAGATTATGACCAGATCGATGCAGAGGAGCTGGAACTGATGGATATTAAATGGGCTTTAGCTAGTGTTTTGAGGAGAGCAGAAAAATTTAGATTGGTTACAGGAAGAAATGATTTCTTGGATGCAAATCTTTCTAATCTTGGATTTGATAAATCTAAAGTTGTTTGTTTTCGTTGCAGGGAGAAAGGCCACTTTAAAAGGGAGTGCAAGAATCAGGAACCGAGAGGAGCAAAGGAGTCTGCTGGGAAAGATGATTATTATCGGAAGACTATTTATCAGCAAATTACTCATCAACCACATCAACAAAAAGAGCCACAAACAGCTCATGGAAGAATGATCGAAGATGCAAACAGGAAAGCTTACCACGGTATCGTTGATCAAGATGATGAGAAAATGGCTGAAGGATTTAGCTGGGACAAGTACATTCCAGCTGATTTAAATGTTGGAGCGTTTATTGCTCATATTATTCGAAAGCCGGAAATGCTGAAGGAATGGATGGAAGTGTTATCTGATGAAGAGAAAAGTGAAGATGAAGGATCTGTTTCATCTGAAAACAGTTCGTCAGAGACAAGTGATAGTGATGAAGAAATTGAACAGATTAATATTGGAAAAACTCACTTATCTTCTGATAGTTTTGAATTTTATTTTGCAGAAAAATTGAAGAAACTGAAAGAGGAGAAAGCTGCAAAAGATTTGAAAAAGGTCAAAGTGGTTGAGAAGATGGTGGAAGTTGAAAAGATAATTGAAATTGAGAAGATCGTTGAAATCACAAAACCTTGTCTTAAATGTTTAGAGTCTTGTAAACAATGTATAGAGAAAGATGAGAGGTTTAGTGAGTTAGAAAAGTTGAAAGAAAAGTTGTTGTTTGATGTAAAAAATTTGAAAAAGTCATATGATGTATTGAACAGAACTGTGAATAGTCTGGAAAAGACTAACTCTGAAAGAGAAAAAGCTTTGAAGATGATGAATGCTACCATGATGACAAAGCAAAAAGAGATCAATATGTACATAGAAGAATGTGCAAAGTGGAAAAAAGAGTTGGATAGTGAAGCAGCTGAAAATGAAAGAATCAGAAGATTGCTGCAAAGTTACAAAGGTTGTGATTATATAATCGATAGAATTTATCCAACAGTTGAAGGATTTGAAGCGTTTAAAGACGAAGAAATAAAGCCAAAGAAGAAAAAGGATACTGGTAAGAAACAGGGTGTCTGTTATAATAAGTGTCCGCCTCCGATTTGGGAAGGGTACTCATCTAGGAAACCTAATGAGGAAGAACTAAAACAGGCGGTCAATATTAAGTTAGAATCCGAGATAACAGATGTTTTACCGGACAATATTGACGTCACGTTCACAGCGTCCGATACAGATCATGAGTCAGAACTGATAAAAAGAGTGGTTGATCAGGTGTTGGATAAGGATGAGGAGTCAGAGTCAAAGTCCGAGTCCAAAAGTTCGTGTCAGTCAGTTGGAAGTTCGAGTTCGTCCGAAAGAAGTTCAAAATCGTCGGGAAAACGGGTTTATAGTAAAGAGTTTTTATTGTCAAAATCTAATTTGGATGATGAAACATTTGAAGTTGTGTATACTTTGAATGATTCTGACAAATTATATTTTGATAAAGAGTTTCCAATAAGAAGTGTTCGATTTGAAATGATCAAAAAGGTTTTCAAAATGGCAGAAATTAATATTTCTGAAATAAAAGATTTAAATCTTACTGGAAAACCTAAAAATTACACTTCAAGAGTACAACAACGTTTGAACAAGAAAAAGGGTTACAATTCTGGTTCTGGTTTTCAAAAGAAACCAAACCACAATCGTAGCTACAAAAAGAAAGGAATTGGTTTTATTCCACCTGAAAACTATAAAAATGAAAAATATGTCCGAGATTATAAATCAAAAATGACATATGTTGCAGGAACTAGCCATGAAGAAGAAGCAAAGAGCTCATTCTGGAAACAGTCAAACCAGGAGTTTCTTGCTGAAAAGATGAAGAATGGAGCTTATCAAAGGAAAGAAACAAGAACCTGTTATAGATGCAATGAAGTTGGTCATATTGCATGGAATTGTCCAAAAGCAACCAATACAAAACAGGGAGTTTCTGGAAAACTGAAAGAAGTTGTTGTTGATAAAACCGAACCACCAACTGAAAGATTCAAAGTGTTCAAAAATTCAACATATGAAGTTGGAGAGTGTTCGAAAAGGTTTTACAAGAAAAGGGGAAATCTTGACAACCAAGCTTGGGTTGTTAAGAAATCAGAGGTAAAATCTGGCGATGAATCTGATTCCACAAAGTCAGAGGAGCCACAGGTTGAGGTAAAAAGAGATAACTCAGTGCCTCCAATGGATGATGTTCATTTTCCACCATTGAGTACTGAGAATTTTAAATCAAAAGTTGGGAAAGTTGAGATCTCTAATCAATTTTATTCTGATAAGAATGAATTTGATGTTGATAAAGCTTTTAATGGAAACGTAAAGAAAATTTTTGGAAAAATGATTGATGGGAAGGTTAAAGGGGTAAAAGAGTTTTATGCTACAAAGAAAGCAACTTACACCCCAACTGCTTCAGAATTGAAATCACCCAAGACTGGTCAGGCTTGGGTGGACATTTTCTTTGCTTGAAAAATCTGACTTGCCGGAGATCCCAAGTTTGTAATTGCGGATCAGGAATCGGCATCATTCTTTGTATTTGATTGAGTTTTTTGTACAAGTGGTAAATCAAGGACATTAATTTGTACTTGATTTTCTACAAGTGGTTGAAGGCAATGTAATGAACCAAACCCCAACTTTACAAGTGGTAAAATCAAAATTATTTTCCGGAAAAATCATTTTGATTAAAACAAACTTAAGTGTTTTGAAATCTTAATGAGAAAATGGTTTGTTGAAAGGGGGAGTTCTGATTGTTTATGCCATGTGGATGGCGAATTGAGGCGATTTGATATCGGTTGTCATGTTTTCTGTATAGTTTGTTTTCAAATTTCCTAAAATGTGTTTGCATTTTAGGGGGAGTAGAAAATTTCAGAAAATCCAAAAACATTTGAAAATTTGAAAAAGCCAAAAACATGATAAAATGAAAAATGAGTTTCGTTGTGAATAGAGGAAATGATAGTACATCAGTAGACTGTCACAACATGCTAAAGAAATGAAATGTTAAAATGTGATAAACAATTTCACTGCTGATATGCCAGTAGGTTTTTGCACATTTAGTAGATTGTGACGAGATATAAACCTAAATTTCAAACTTGCTTATATCGTGGGGAACATCTCTCGGATATATGGGTAACCCCCGAAATCTCGTTTGAAAGGTCTCATAATCTGATATACTAGGTCTTTATACTCAATGATGTCTGGGGTATTATTCCAGGACTTCTGCTGAACGGTAGTTCTGACCTAGTCCTCGGATAATACTTTCCGCAAATGCTTGAAACATAGCATAAACCCTCAGCATGCTGATGAAACAATAAAATTGATAGTCGCTGCTGTTGTAGCTAAAAGATCCTCTAAAGGGGACATACCAAAAAGTCGAAGCCGATATCTCTCTGCGTATACGGAAGTATCGATCTGAGATCCCTCGGCCCTCGCATTACCTAATTTATATACAGATATCATTTGTGTAATAATTACCTGTAAGACTGATTATTGAGATCTGGATACGGGAGTATATTCTGAGGTGGGACACACGATTGAGTTTAAGTATCTAAGACATTAATCTCATATCTCGGATCAATTGAACTTTGTGTGAAAATTTAAGTGGACAAATATACTGACAATCTAGGTGAATTGTTTAGAACTGGAAATGAAATGTAGCTTAACGGTGTTAGTGACATGTCTCATAAACTGATATGATTCTCTTACACAAAACTCACAAAAATATTGTCTGTAAATATTTCTTTACTGCATTTCTTTACATTCAAATTCAAAAATATTTTCGGTGTGTTTTAGCATAAATTTTTGAAAAATCCAAAAAGATTTTCGGTAACTGATGTTGGAAAGCTGATTTTCAAAGTTTCAAGTGCTGAACATGATGACATTGTTGTGAGGGGGAGTGCTTCAAATTGTCAAAATATGTTTTTAAATCAACAAATGGTTCATTATATGTGAATGATTTGAGAGAGAGTTAGTGTTGGTGCATGCAAATTGTTAAAATTAGAAAATTTACTTTTGGGTTAAGAATGTGTAGGTGTAACCAAGTTTTGGATTCAGTGGACATAGCTAAAGCCAGGCATCAAGTTTGAACATGTGAAAGCCAGACAACGATCCTAAAGATGTTGCTGAAGAACAAAGAAATACCAGCAAATCGAGAGGGGAAGTCTGAAGACAGAGAGAGAGAGAAGCTCAGAGGACTGATAAAGACTGAAGTCATTGAAGACTCGACACTTAAGACTCGTCAACATCTGAGGGGGAGTCTGTTGGTGCAGTCATCTGTCGTCTTTGTCTTATGTCGAGTCTCGGTCTCGGTACGGATCCGATCAAGGTTTATGTCATCATCTTTGATGATGACATCACAATGATGACATCATATCAATGACATCATGCTTTACAACTTCACGTGATAACCTCATGAGCATACAAATCAGATTTTCATGCCCATATAAGACAAAGTAAATTTGGTCCAATAGAATGTTGCCATTTGATGGTCCAATGAGGAGATATCATTTAGAGGGTCAACAGTTTGAAGATTGTAAAGCATTTGGAGTTGACCGTTTGAAGCCATCGTTTGAGGTTATAGCTTCCGTTTGAGCATGGCCATTTGAATACTTGTAACCGTTTGAAGGATTTCAAACGGATAGGTCATGTAGTATATATAGCTGTCATATCGAATTCATTTGTAACGATAGAGTTAGTTGATACCGAAGTGCTGCCGGTATTTCCTCTCACTGTAAACATTGTCAATTGAATATAAAAGAGGATTAAAGTGTATTTCAAGCTGTTTTACTGTGCGTTTCTTAGTTTCCGCCTCTGAAACGTATGAGAGCTCTTCCGATCGACTCATCTAGGTCGCGAAACGATCCTACACTTTTTGACGCTTTTAGTCCCTGTTGATCAATAAGTTTATTTTTGCGCACCAAAACACCTCAAAGCCTATTTCTAAGCCATGTAAAGGATATTTAGGGCATGTTTAACTTATGATCAAGTTCTGGAACGTTCGTTACTATACAAATCAGTATAGTTTCGCAGTTTGACGCAAATAGTCCCTGCGATCGAACAAACTTGATTTCGACACACCAAATCATCCAAAACTTATTTATATGTTATGTAAAGGTTATTTAAAGTATGTTAAGCCTATGTCACTATCCCGGAGTGTTTTTTGCGTTAAAATGATTACGTTTACGCATCAGTTTGCGTATAACTTTCCAGAAAGCGATTTGGAGCTTGAAATCAAATAAGAATTGATATGTGTAAACGATACACATATTTATACAAATCCCAAGTATGAAATACAACATTTCATTGATTTGGTATTTGTTTGATGGCCGCGGAGGCACAGATGTCACAGTCTCCCCTACTTCAGGAAATTTCGTCCCGAAATTTATTTAGAGGTAACTTGTGAGAGCTCGAAACATGAAGTCGAAAAGATAAAAAACACTGGTTAGGGTTCTGAACTTCTAGTAACTTTAAATAACATCATGCTTACAATGTAAGAGGGACACTTATATACCAGTATATGAAACGCCATTGGTGCGTCCACCGTAGCTCCATTACATTGTTCACGTTTTGTTATTGTTGCTACTATAGGTTCTTACACATGATAAATCTCACTAGGGTTCCTGTGCACTGAATTTCATAATTATGTACGCGTCCATAATTACGTAATTCCTTGCATAGTCCGCACAGTGCCTTTTATAATGTGTAGGGGAAAACCAAATGAACAAACCTGTGATGAGCGTGACTAGACCACCCTAGGGTCCTTTTTAATTAAATCAATAAATGATCTTTTTAAATAGACCACCAAGGAGTCTTTCCAGCTATATCATCAGATGCCATTCTTAACCAGATTCTGAATCAATCTTTTTAACCAGACCACGCAAGGGGTCTTTTTCGAATCATGGAATGGTACTATATAACCAAGGGTCTTAACTACCATGTAGAAGCCCATTAAGGTAGTACCTTTTGAATATCCTACTATGAATCCCTCATATGAAGATATGGAAGATTTTAATAGGAATTCGGCTTTGTCCTTATTGAATTGTAATGTACGTATTAAGGCATACGAATAATTCAATTAAGGGCTCCGATTTGAGCGATAATCATCCACAAGGATCTAATTGTGAAGATAAGAAGATCCTATATGGATTTTGGAATTCGAAGAGTGGGAAACGCTTCGAAACCTTGCACTAGACGTGCTTAAGTCGATACACGACGCATAATGCTTATGAAGTTGAGGTGCTAGATATGCCAAGGCGACATATGAAGCAGAATTTGAAGGTTGGGTAATACGAGCAGAATGCTTTTCAAAAACTATGCATGGGGTTCTTTTTAGAAATGTGTTTAATTTTTTTGAAATCCTACATAATACTTTTGAAATCATGAAGTAGGTGTATATTTATAAAATATTTTAAAATCATGCGAGATAAATTTTGAAATTATAAGGGTTTTGAAAACTTGAATAATGCTTTTCGAAATCATGCACTTGATATATTAAGTAAATATACTGTGTTAAAAATCGTTTTCAAACTATATGAAATATTTTGAAATCATGAAGGTTGTTTTGAAAACTTATACTATGTATATTGTTTTGAAAAACCAGAATGAAATGATATGAGATTGAAGAAAGGTATCCTTAGTTATCTAACCAAGGATTTAAAGTGATTACTCAAGATATCACTTATTTTTTGTACTTCTTTTCTTAGAATGAAACAAGCACTTAGAATTTTCGAGGAGATCATGAGCGATCATATGAACGAGAGAATTACAAATAAGGTTCTTTGGTGTAGGTATCGTAGGGGTATGTGACACCTGGGTCACTGCGACCATCAAACAAATACCAAACCAATGAAATATTGTATTTCCTACTTGGGATTTGTACAAACATGTGTATCATCTGCACATATCAATTTTTGTTCGATTTCAAGCTTTAAATCACTTTCTGGAAGGTTATACGCGCACTGATGCGTAAATATAACCAGTTTAATGCAACGAACACTCTAGAATAGTGAAATAGGCTTAACATACCCTAAATAACCTTTACATAACTTAGAAATAAGTTTTGAAGGCTTTGGTATGGCAAAATCAAGTTAATTCGCTTACAGGGACTAAATTTGACAAACTGCGAAAGTATGCCAATTTGAACTGTAACAGATATTCCGGAACATGACCATAAGTTAAACATACCATAAATATCCTTTACATAGCTTAGAAATAGGCTTTGAGGGGTTCGGTGTGCTAAAATAAACTTTTGGGTCATTCAGGGACTAAAAGCGTCAAAAAGTGCACAAGTTTGCACTTTCGCGCATATCTTGCGTTCTGAATACATCCGGACATCCAAAAATTCATGTAAGCACTAAAATATTTTATTTTAGTGTTTAGCATGATAAAAATCCATTTGTCACGTCATTTGGACCGTTTTTCGCGCTTATGCGCATGTCGTCGTAATTAAGCGAACATCGCGATCGTACGACCAAACGAACCGACATCCGGGATATTTTTGAGCATGTTTCATGTCCACAATGTCTAGGCATCATTTTAGGGCCTTAAATTTGACTTAACGAGCCTTAAACATGTCGGAAATTGCCTTAATACACAACGGGGACTGAAATGGAAACTTTGGAAACTGGTTGTTGATCAGAAGGACCTAGGCGTGACACCTAGCCCCCTAGGCGTCACGCGAGGCCCCTTCAGAACAGCGAAAGCTGTTTTAACAGCTGTTAACAGCTCTTATGCACTCCAAAGGCCAATGCCACATGTCAATCCCTGATGTTGGGGGCCATTTTGAGTTACCACAAGTTTGCAACAAGTGTAGGGATGTGATCAAAGCTCGGTATTCGAGAAACGATCCTAACGGTGGTCCATTTACTATAAATACCCACCTCAATTCCTTGCAAAACCCACAAATCTGATCTAAGAAGCTCTAAGTTGAAGCCATTTGCTTCATACCTGAACTACTTGGATCGAGATTAGCTTGCGGGGACCCTTTGTAAGTGTTCTTTTGTTCTTTCATTCGTTTTAGCGTTAAAGTCAAACTTTGTTTGACTTTCTGCATTGACCAGTTTATGGTCAATGCGAAGTTCGTTTGAACTTCATAATGTGAGCGTGATCACGATGGTTATAGTCCCTAGTGACTATACCTACTGATTACCACGTTATCTAGGCTCAGTGACGAGTCGTAGTTTCGGCCAAAATGCGTGTTATTGCGTATTTTGTAACCAAACTACTTTTAGGTATCAAAACCGTTTGCTTTGATACCAAACCTATTTTCTAAACTTAGTTAAGCATGTTTTAACATGCTTAGCTCGTCACTTTTAGTTTAGTGCTTATATAGGGTCGTAAGGTAAGCGATCTAAACAATCGCTTATACTTTCGAACCCGACCCGTTTGGTCGATCATTAGGATCCGACCAAACACATTAGGTGACCATAGTATATAGGGAATAACCTTCCGAGGTTATACCGTATGGTCGCTTCGTTTAAGTAGTTGTATGATAGGTAGTTTATATGCCTTAGGTAAATTACCAAAATGCCCTTTTTACGCCAAAATTCATTTTAAGCATATGTAACATAACTTTTAACATCTAAACTGATTTGGCAACAATATTAGACATGTTAAGGCATATTTTACTTATCATAGGTGTTTTGGTCAAAAATTACCGAAGCAATTTAGTGATCAAATTAGTTAAGTGAGGTAGTGTGCTAGAAATATGTATGAAAAATATATTAACCAAGTTGATTATAAAAATAGTTTCAGGATATGGCTCAGGATATAGAGCTGTATCTGTGATCAAACAATGAGCAAAAAGGTAAAAGTTGACACGTGATGTACGAGGAAATCCCTTGATCAATCTAGATCGCCGGCACAAAACCTCGGGAGCTGACAATCGCAGCTGCCTTGTTCTTCTATTGCTTTAAATACCAGGATACAGTGCAGGATGTGGTGCGGATCAACTATGTGTTACAATGTAATTTGAATACAAGTGTTGTGTGTAGTGTTTGCAGTGAGCAAGAGCAAAAGTGTTTGAAAGTGTGAAAGTTGCGTGCCTTAATCTGATCCGCCCTCATCTATTTATAGTAAAAGAAGTGTAACAAACTATCCTAATTAACCGGGATCCGGCGAATATTCCCCACTCGAACGTTGTAGACCTGGTCTTTCGGGTTCAACGTCTCTCCCATAACAAATACGCCCGAGTCTTGAGGAGAAGAAGTCCATCTGACCGTTAGTAACCCCCAGCCTTTAACCTGTACGTGGTTAATTCAATCAACCTCAGGATATCGCTCAGGATATTAGCAATATCCCAGTCAAGTATCCTGGTCACAAATAAACAATTAAAAGCAGGATATTAGTCAAGATATATACGCTCAGAAAATGACCCATAACAATTGTCCCCAAATATATCTGTTGGTATACCAATCCAACGGATATATTTTAAAAGTTCTAACTCGTAGACCGAGGCAATTAAGATGAAACGACGGCTGAGGTGACCTTGTGCCATTTTCAACGCAATATTTACTCTTTACCCCCTACATTCAGCCTATATTAACTGATGGACTTCTCATTATGGTTATCTTTATCTTAAACCGAATATCAGGTACTTTTCTCTCTCTCTTCTCTATTTTCCTTGTTTAAATCTTTTGTTCTCCGATTGTGATCCTTCATGGCGACCCGCACTAGATCGCAAATGGCGGATTCTGTTTCCCCCTTTCATAAACAAAACTTGCTTAAGGAACCCTTAAAAGAGGCGTGTTCTTTCGATAATGCCGATATTGCGGCCCTACGAGCTTCCGGTGCCTTTCCCGCCGGGACAATCTTCCGTCCATTCGACCGAGAGGTCCGATCGGATTTTTGTTCCGACGAATGGGTTTGCTTTTTTGCCTACCCTTTCTCCATAGGACTTCAATACCCGTTTTCTCCTTTCATTTCTCGTTTCTTCGAGCTTACTGGCCTTAGCTTTGCCCAAATCATGCCCATGGTTTGGCGCGTATTAGTCACCTTGGAAGGGATTAAGGCTCGTCACATGCCCGACCTGTATATCGAGGATTTGCCGATGGCTTATCGTTTAAGATCTCATGGTTCCAGCCGATTCCTTCTATTCTCTATTTCCAAAGATCCTCTCATCCTTAAAGCTACCAAGAACGAGGATAAGTGGACAAGAAAATTCTTCTTTGTGAAAAGAGACTCCATTGATAAGGGTTTTGACCTTCCTAAGAGATGGTTGACTTCTGGTAGGATTTAGGGTTTTAGGAATATCCCCAATCATATCCCGAAACTCCATCCTGAACCAATATCCTGATGTGTTTATTTCCTTTCTTGCAGCAAACTTCAAGGAATTAGCTCCCCCTAGTGCTGAATCGGAAGGAAGAATAAAAGAAATCTACAAGCTTCCAGAAGGTGAAACAACCTTTAACCTGCTACTCACAAGATCAAGTCAAAGATCAAGTTCCAACATGTCTGGTAAGCATATTTTCAGGAATTATCTCTATATATTAAATCGATTATTATTTTTTATTTTTATTGTTTAGAGGTATAATAAGTCTAAAACATCTTCCCTTGTGCAGTGCCAGTTATTAACATCGAGGGCTTCCAACTCGACGTGTTGGACAGCTACTCTAGCCTCGCACCTACCAAGCAAGAATCCAATCCAAAGTCATCCGTCACACCGAAGCCTACTAGTTCGAAGACTACCACCGCTCCCAAAGCTCCTCCGGCATCCCGGACCCGGGCCTCTAGTTCCCGAAAGAGAAAAGAAGTTGAACCTCCCGCTACTCCTCATGTGTTCCCATTTGAGAACCACGGGTTTACGGAATCCAGCAAATTTATGACCGGCTTCCTTAACCAGGTTAGTATCCTGACCTGTATCCTGCACCATATGCTAAGTAGAAATGTTCATTTAGAATGATGCTTGTTTCTTTACCTTGCAGGGCCTTGAACGCCTGGTATTCCTTTATGAGGACGCATCTGGCTTAAATGTCATGCTAGAAAGCAAACTAAAGAAGGCTGAAGCTACCATCACGGATCAAGCAGCAATCGCCACCGCCAAATCTGAACACTACGAAGCTAAGTATAAGGCCATGGCTCGAGATCACCAGGCTGCCATCCAGAAGATCACCCAAGAGGCTCAAGCTAAGTCTGACGCGATCCAGGTTCAGCATGAACAAGATATGGCTTCATACCGGGAGAGCCTTAAAAATTCAGTCATCATCTCCCTCCTCCAGGCCAGACTGAAAATGGCTTACGAGGCCAGGGCTTTGGGCGTCGAATGCCCCTCATGGAACATCAAAGCCTGGGAGATGAAATTGAAAGATCTCGGCAGCAATCCTATGGAGCCCCCTTCAAAACCTGTCGCAGAGGAGCCCGCCAAGGTAACTGAGAAGGTGGATGATACTGGTGCTTCAAAGGATGCTGGTGGTGACTCTGGAGAAAATGCTGATGGAGAGGATACTGGTGGGGATGTCACGATGAAGGAGGGAGCTGACCCTTAAATGCAGAGATGTGGGCGAGGATGGATATATGTGCTGAGGCCGGAGCCCACTTTTTTAAAATTTCATGGTTATGGTTGTTATGGGTGAAATTCTGAGCCCATATCCTGACTTTGTATGTCGATTTTCTATTAGTTGTATATGATCAGGATACCGGATCAGGATACTGGATCAGGATACCAGACCAGGATATTGGTAACATCCTGAGGCAGTATCCTGACTATTACTAACAATTTGATTGTAAACGTTGGCTACAAGGGACTAACGTTCATGAAGACCAAGTTATCCTGAAGACCCGCTCAAATTGGTTAGGATAAGGACGTTGATGGCGGAAAAATAGCTCTTGTAATGGTCAGCACTGAAGATTGGCATGTTTTATGGAAAGTTACGAAGATTGGTTAAAGATATTAATGTTGTAATGGTTATGGAAGCTTAAATCCCGGAGTTATTGTTAGTAAGCGCGTGGAAAACGAGTTGAAACAGCCTGGCAACGTTCAGAAAGGAAATAATCTCAGTATCCCAGATTTTTAGCATAATATCCCAGATTTTTAGCATAGTTAGTTATTTCCTTTTACTATATAAAGGAGTGATCGGATCATAGGTAGGAACGACTTTCACACACACAATCTCTTATACACTCTTTCTCTCTAGCTGCAAACACTCACATTTGTATCGAATTTACATTGTAACACTTAGTCGATCCGTATCATATCCTGCACTGTATCCTGTTATTCAAGCAATAAGAAGAACAAGGCAGCCGACGATTGTCAGCTCCCGAGGTTTTATGCCAGAGATCTAGATTGATCAAGGGCTTTCCTCGTACATCACGTGTCAACCTTTACATTTTCGCTCATTGTTTGATCATAAATACAGCTCTATATCTTGAGCCATATCCTGAAACTGTTTTTGCAAACTAACAAACCAACATATTTTTCACAAAGTATTACTAGCACACTACCTCACAAAACTAATTTGATCACTTAATTGCTTAGGTAATTTTTAACCAAAACAATTTGGCGCCCACCGTGGGGCAAGTGGTGCTATTTTTACTAAAAACTTTAGTAAAATCATTACTCGGTTTTCTATTGTCAAAACTTTTTGCTACATTGTCTTCAATGGCCTCGAGATCAAACATGAGCTCTTCCACCGTGTCTGCTACAACCTCTGCAACAATTGGTTCGATGCTTCCACCACCTCCTCCGAGAACGCAAGCCTCTTCACAAGGAACCGAAATTCATGTGGCTCGGGATGTTATTCCCACTCAGAATATTCAGGGATCTGGTCCTGTTTTGGCCTCTAATGAAGAAATTCTAACTTTATTTGGTAATGTACAGGAACAAATGAGGCAGCAGCAGGAGACCAACCAAATGCTGATAAGAGAGATACAACTCTTGAAATCCAGCTCAAGCAGGCCCGCTGAGAATATTGTCACTCCCTTGCAACCAAGAGCTTTAAATTTCAGTTCTGCAGTATATACTGAGGATAACAGGGGGAATATTGTGCCTTGCCATTCCCAGAGTCATATTCCTGAGATACCCTCTTCGACGAGGATGTCGACTGTGAGGGATCCAGGATATGCTCCAGGATGTGCCCCAGGATACAGCCAGAATCACCAAGCTGGTAACTTGTCTGTTAACACCAGTATCCCTGTTACTAATAATCTCGGATCATTGCAGGATGCAGGTGTGACATCAATGATAACCAGAGAGCTTCAAAAGTTGATGGATATGATATCAAGTGTGCCTGGGTGTCACACCCCGACCACGTATAACATACAAAACGTGGCGGAAAACGTCGGGGAGTGTTGTAACAGAATTAATTGTTTCATAACCATGGCCTACAAAGTTGTATTTTGTTTATCAACATAAGAGTTTCATTGTTTTAAACAGGAATCAAAGAGTTTATAACATAATTAAACTAAGTCTATCTTTATTTTTAGTCTCTAAGGCACAGGTCCGCCCTAGTGTCACGATCATCATCCTACGCAAAAGCTCCTGAAAACACATGTGAAAATAGGTACGTCAGCATAAAAATGCCTGTGAGATACATAGGTTTTGTGAAAATAGGATTCATGACTTAAGTTTGAGAAAAAGTTGTTTAGTAAAAGTCAGCCATGAACCTTGTAAATTGTTTTGTTTAGTAAGTTATTTAAAAAGCGACAAGATCGAATGATATATATAAATAAAAGAATAATGTATGGTTAAATGTATAACCAAGTAAAATGAGTTGTATAAAGTAAATTGTTTGTAAACCAAAGTCTTGTGAAAATCGTGTTACTTGTGTAAAATGTATAAGTCCAAATTGAATGATTTAAATAACGCTATGATATGTAATATAACACAAACACTTATATAGGAAGTACCAACGGCGTATCCACCATGCTTGTATCATATTACTCACATCTCGTTACTTAAGTCACTTAAACAAACCACCAATGTATAAAGTCTATGTTTAAACCAATTGTCGAAAAGTCCTTGTATAAACCATGTCAATGTTTATAGTCCAAAAGTAGTTAAGTAATGTGTAACAAATGTTATGTATTGCAAGTAAAGTATTGTCACATGATCCAAATGTAGAAATGTACAAAACAAAGTATTTTGAATATATCAAAAAGTTATGTTTTGCAAAGTAATGCATGTTACATTGATACAAACATTTATGTGGTAAGTTAACGCATACATTCAAGCCTTGAGATAGTCGGACAACCCTTTTAGTCAAGGTTATCAAAAGAAATGTTTTTGGATTCAGTCATTCCTTACATCCAAACAAACCTGAGATGTCAGGAATGGGATTTGTCAAGTCCTATGGTACCAGTACTTACTACCGAGCGGCGTAGCTAATGTTAATGAACATATAATAGTCTCGTTTGTGCAAACCAAATGTTATAGCAATTGTATACATGTCATAAGAAAATAATGTACTAAGTATGCTAAGTTAACATACAAAGCAGAAAAGTCATGTAAATCAATATGCTAGCATGCTATCAGTCAACATACATAGCAGAAATGTAATGTAAAACAATGTACTAAGTATGCACACAATGGACATACATAGCATGAAATGTAATGTAAAACGATGTACTAAGTATGCACACAATGGACATACATAGCATGAAATGTAATGTAAATCATGTACTAATAGTGTACTAATGAAAATAACAAGTATATGATGTGAAAACAAGGAAAGCATGAAAGTAACAAGTAGGCATATGTGTTTCACCCCAAAACAGTTTGGAAAACAGTAAAAGAGGGGGTTCTATGTACTCACTTGAGATTGCTCAGAAGTCCTAAGATAACCACCAAGTAATGCTAGAGATCTCGGAATCAAACGACACCTAATATAGGTAACTATGTTAATAAACCGGACCCATATCGGAGGATCGGATAGAATGAGGGCTCGTAAACCAAATGAGTATGGGAACTCATGTAGTATGGTTTAACAAAGCCTACATACTAAATGAAACCTAGCCTAAGTGCTTACGACCCTTTACGACCCGTTTAGGTAGCTTATGCTACTTTAACGCGTCGTTCGCGTAAAACGCGCTCGGAAAGCCTAACTAGTCCTATGATAAGTAAAATGTGCCTTAACATGTCTAATATTGTTGTCAAATCAATTTAGATGTCAAAAGTTATGTTACATATTTTTAAAATGAATTTTGGCATCAAAGAGGTATTTTGGTAATTTACCTAAGGCATATCAACTACCTATCATACAACTACTTAAACGAAGCGACCATAAGGTATAACCTCGGAAGGTTATTCCCTATATACTATGGTCACCTAATGTGTTTGGTCGGATCCTAATGATCGACCAAACGGGTCGGGTTTGAAAGTATAAGCGATTGTTTAGATCGCTTACCTTACGACCCTACATAAGCACTAAACTAAAAGTGACGAGCTAAGCATGCTAAAACATGCTTAACTAAGTTTAGAAAACAGGTTTGGTATCAAAACAAACGGTTTTGATACCCATAAGTAGTTTGGTTACAAAATACGCAAGAATACATATTCTGACCGAAACTACGGCTCGTCACTGAGCCTAGATAACGTGGTAATCAGTAGGTATAGTCACTAGGGACTATAACCATCGTGATCACGCTCACGTTATGATGTTCAAACGAACTTCGCATTGACCATAAACTGGTCAATGCAGAAAGTCAAACAAAGTTTGACTTTCGGACTCGAAAAGCAATAAAAGAACGAAGGAACACTTACAAAGGGTCCCCGAATGCTAATCTTGATTCAAGTAGCTCAGGTATGAAACAAAGGTTTCAACTTAGAGCTTCTCAAATCAGATTCTTGTGAGGAATGAGTGAAAATGTGATGGGTATTTATAGATTTCGGTTCACCGTTAGGATCGTTTCTTGGAGAAGAGGGAATGATCACATCCCTACACTTGTAGGAAAGTTATGGTAGCTGATTTTGCCCACCACAAGAGGTTAACAAGTGGCATTTGGCCTTTGGGGAGTGTTTAAGGGCTGTTAACAGCTGGAAAATGACCTTTGCTGATTCTGAAGGGGCCTCACGTGACGCTAAGGACCCTCGCGTCACGCCTAGCCCTTCTTTTGGCAGAAATGGCAGATTAGGTCCCTGCACATTGTTTCATTCCGTAATGGCACCTCTAACACCCGTCAAACCCAACTTCAAGCTCCACAAGGATGCCTAAACATTGTGGACATGCAACATGCTCAAAAATATGTCGGATGTTGGTTCGTTTGGTCGTACGAACGCGATGTTCGCTTAATTACGACGGTATGCGCATAAGCGCGAAAAACGATCCAAATTGCGCGACGAATGGATTTTTCTCATGCCAAACACTAAAATAAAATATTTTAGTGCTTACATAAATTTTTGGATGTCCGGATGTATTCAGAACGTAAGTTATGCGCGAAAATGCAAACTTGTGCACTTTTTGACGCTTTTAGTCCCTGAATGACCTAAAAGTTTATTTTAGCACACCGAACCCTTCAAAGCCTATTTCTAAGCTATGTAAAGGATATTTATGGTATGTTTAACTTATGGTCATGTTCCGGAATGTCTGTTACAGTTCAAATTGGCATACTTTCGCAGTTTGTCAAGTTTAGTCCCTGTAAGCGAATTAACTTGTTTTGCCATACCAAAGCCTTTAAAACTTATTTCTAAGTTATGTAAAGGTTATTTATGGTATGTTAAGTATATGTTGATGTTCCGGAGTATTTGTCGCATTAAAATGATTACGTTTACGCACCAGTTTGCGTATAACTCTCCAGAAAGCGATATAGAGTTTGAAATTGAACAAAAGTCAAAACATGAAAAATGTAAAACACAACCAAACAAACATTGGGATCAAATAACATTGTTTTATTAACAATTGAACTGTTCATAATGATTACAAGCACAGATGTTACACTAGGATAGTGCAGCCTATACCGGAAGTATCCCAGGATAGTCACAACATATCCCGCTTTGCTCACCCCATTTGTGATGCAGAAATCCCAAAGAGATTCCAGACTCCTAACATGAAGCTGTATGATGGGACGACGGATCCTGAGGAGCATATTGCCCAGTATAGGGAGAGGATGGAGATTAACCCTATCCCGCCAGAACTTAAGGAAGCATGCTTGTGCAAGGGCTTTGGCTCTACTCTAACAGGATCAGCCTTGAAATGGCTTCTAAATGTTCCACCTTATTCAATTACATCATTTGCTCATTTAGTTAATTTGTTTAGTAGTCAGTTTTCTTGTAGTAGAAGCTTTGAAAAACTAACAAGTGACCTCTACAGGATAACACAGGGACCTCAAGAATCCCTAAGGGATTATGTGAACAAATTCAGCAGGGAATCCTTCGATATCCCACACGTTGATGTTGCTACAGCAGTCCAAGCATTCAAGATGGGACTACAAAGGGATTCCAAGTTTTATCAGGATCTTGTGATGAATCCTTGCAGGAACTTGGACGAAGCTCGAAACAGGGCCTTGAGATATATCAGACTAGAAGATGATAAGAAAATGCAAGAGAGGATGAATGCATCCTCAACATATGAACCAACTAACAGGAAGTCAGAATCCTCATACAAACCATATCGTTCTAAGCCATATGACAGGAATGATAGCAAAAAAGTGAACGCTGTTGAAAATGAGGATCCTGAGGAGTATCCTGAATTGTCAGAATATTGTTTTTCTGTTAATATACCTGAACTAATGTATGCTATGCAGGGTTTGGGAGATAAAGCCAGGTGGCCTCGGAAGAATCAACAAAAAGCTGATTGGAAGGATAAGTCCAAATGGTGTGCCTTCCATGAGGATTTCGGACATGTTACTGAGGATTGCATTGCCCTGAGGAAAGAAATAAGCTACCTACTAAGCAAAGGATATCTGAAGGATCTTCTGGGCAGAAAGAAGAATAAGGGTCAGGATATTGAAAAGGATCCTGAACGAGCAGCATCACCTCCCGCTGACGCCAAGATAATTAACTTTATCTCAGGAGGGTCCGATATCTGCGGAACTTCTTATTCTGCAGCCAAAAGACATGCAAAGGAGGCTAAGGCCGAAAGGGGGAATAAGCCAACCAGGATATCGACCCTCATGACTGATAAAATGATCACGTTCGATAATGATGACAGGGATACTGTCCAGGATCCTCATCATGATGCTCTGGTAATAACTTTATATGTTGCTAATCACTTTGTACGCAGGATACTGGTAGATAATGGCAGCTCAGTCATCATCATCCAATTGGAAACCTTGAAGAGAATGAACATCCCCGAGATATAGATTACCTCAAAGTCCACTGTGCTTGTAGGGTTTAGTGGAGAAGCAAAGAATAGTGTTGGGGAGATAAAACTACCCGTATATGTCGAAGGAGTAAACTCGATGCAACGGTTTTGTGTCATGGATTCGTTATCCTGCTATAATATTATATTGGGCAGGCCATGGATTCACGATATGAAAGCTGTACCTTCCACCTATCATTAGTGTGTCAAGATCCCTACTCCTTGGGGGGTAGTCAAAGTTGAAAGTGACCAACAAGAGGCGAAGGAGTGCTACTCCTCTTCAATGAAGGCCACAAGGAAATCCAAAGCAGGATAGCAACTAAAGATGCGAGCCCAGGATATTGTGGAGGCTTCGGAGCAGGATGTTAAGAAAATTATCCTGGACCAGAATAATCCAAATATCTCGGTGCTCGTAGGAGCCAATATCCCTCAGGATATTGAAAATCAGTTAACTAACTTTTTGAAATGCATGATGTCAACATTCGCATGGAAGCATGAGGATATGACAGGTATTTCTAAGGATATTATAACTCACAAGCTTGGAATTGACAGGTCTTTCAAGCCTGTCCAGCAAAAGAGAAGGAAGTTTGCTCTAGAACGAAACATAATTATTCAAGAAGAGGTTGAAAGACTATTGAAGTCCAAGATGATCAGGGAAGTCAAATTTCCCAAGTGGCTAGCAAATGTGGTCGTGGTTCAAAAGAAGAATGGGAAATGGAGAGTTTGTGTAGATTACACAGACTTGAACAAAGCATGTCCTAAAGACCCATTCCCTCTGCCTCATATAGACTCGATGGTGGATGCCACTGCCGGTCATGAAATGTTAACCTTCATGGATGCATCCTCAGGATTCCAGCACATCCAAATGGAACCTTCAGACCAGGAGGATACTGCTTTCATGACACTAACAGGTATTTACTGTTATACTGCTATGCCTTTTGGTTTAAAAAATGCAGGTGCAATGTACCAGAGACTGGTGAACATGATGTTTAAAGACAAACTGGGGGAGACCATGGAGGTGTACATTGACAATATGGTAGTCAAATCCAAGAAGGCTGAGGATCATCTCCAGGATATTAAAGGAGCATTTGATATCCTGGACCAGTACAATATGAAACTAAATCCTGCCAAATGCCATTTTGGAGTGGGGGCAGGAAAGTTTCTAGGATACATGGTGACTAAAAGGGGGATCGAAGCAAGCCCGGAACAGATTAAAGCTATCCTGGATATCAAGTCACCTTCAAACATGAAAGATGTACAAAGATTAACAGGGCGAGTAGCGGCATTAAACAGGTTTATATCAAGATCCTCGGAAAAATGCAAGGAATTCTACGATATCCTGAAGAAGAATAAGACATTCGAATGGGGAGAGAAGCATGAAGCAGCCTTGCAGGAATTGAAGCAATATCTTTCAACCGCACCTCTGATGATGAAGCCCGAGGATGGTGAACCATTATCCCTATATCTTGCAGTATCAGGGAATGCAGTAAGTGTTGTTTTGGTCAAGGATCACGAAGGTCAGCAGTATCCTGTCTATTATGTTAGTAAAAGTTTATTAGATGCTGAAACTAGATATTCTTATCTAGAAAAATTGATATTGGCCCTAGTTATGGCGACCACAAAACTTAGACATTATTTTGAGACACATAGGGTTCATGTTAAAACTAATTATCCTGTTAAGAATGTGCTTAGGAAACCTGAGATGTCGGGTAGAATGGCTAAGTGGTCAGTAAAATTAAGTGCCTATGATCTAATATATGAACCTAGAAATGCTATAAAGTCTCAGGCTCTAGCAGACTTTGTGGCCGATTTCAGTAGTGATATTCAAAATGAAGTAGACCTAGAAGTGCAACAACTCGGAGAAAATATAGAATCTTGGACACTATATACTGATGGTGCATCTAATTTAAGAGGTGTAGGTTTGGGTATACTACTAAAATCCCCACAGGGGGACATATTACCCCAGGCCATTAGATGTGAGTTTCCTGCCACTAATAATGAAGCAGAATATGAAGCTCTGATACCAGGATTATAATTAGCTAAAAATATGAATATTAGATATTTACAAGTATATGTTGATTCCCTGTTGATTACTAACCATTTCAACGGATCTTATGCAGTAAAAGGCGAAAAGTTAGCTGAATATCTTGAAATTGTTAAAAAATTAGCAGGATATTTCAAAATTTTTATACTTGAACAGGTACCAAGAGAAAAGAATGCTGAAGCTGACGCTCTAGCAAACTTAGGATCTACTGTCAGGATACCGGAGGGAACTCAGATACCAATAGTGCACATCTTGTATCCTGCAATGGAACATTTCAAATCTCAGGATAAAGAAGTAGCATGTATCCAGGATCCTGTTGATGGATATCCTGAGAAGGATCCTGAATCCTGGATGACTCCAATTGTGAAGTATGTTCAAGAAGGAGATATCCCAAAGGATGCAAATCCTAAGGCTTTTAGGATGAAGGTATCTCGTTTTACTATTATAAATAATATTTTGTATAAGAAATCCCTTGCAGCTCCGTACGTAAGGTGCTTGGAAGATCCTGAAACCAAGGAGGTACTTCAGGATATACACGAAGGAGACTGTGGCAACCATACTGGGGGCAGATCTCTGTTCTCGAAGGTGTTGAGAACGGGATATTACTGGCCGACCATGAGAAAGGATGCCGCGGAGTATGCTCAGAAATGCGAAGCATGTCAAAGACACGGCAACATCCTGCATCAGCCTGCAGAACCATTATATCCTATCGTATCCCCTTGGCCGTTTATGAAATGGGGAATGGACATAGTGGGAAAACTTCCAAAGGCTCCAGGAGGAAAGGTTTTTATGCTGGCAATGACAGATTATTTCTCCAAGTGGGTCGAAGCCGAGGCCTTTGTTCAAGTCAGGGATCAAGAAGTGGTATCCTTCATAAAGAGGAATATCCTGACCAGATTTGGGGTACCAGCTGAGATAGTTTGTGACAATGGCTCTCAATTCATCAGCAAAAGAACTACTGACTTTTGCAAGAGTTGGGGAATTAAGATGATTACGTCAACACCAGTGCATCCTCAAGCAAATGGACAAGCAGAATCCTCGAACAAGATAATCGTCAACAATTTAAAGAAGAGGTTAGGTGCCAAAAAAGGAAAATGGGCAGAGGAACTACCATTTGTCCTATGGGCTGATAGAACAACTGTGAAGAATGCTACTGGGCAAACCCCATTTTCTTTGGTATTTGGGGCAGAAACAG
Source organism: Helianthus tuberosus (assembly GCA_030545235.1). NCBI lineage: Eukaryota > Viridiplantae > Streptophyta > Magnoliopsida > Asterales > Asteraceae > Helianthus > Helianthus tuberosus. The sequence goes on from CM060409.1 coordinate 120,416,758, forward strand.
TGATCCCGACAGAAATGGTGATACCGACAGCTAGATCAAGCCTACGGGATCCTGAATCAAATCCTGAAATCTTATGTCAAGAACTGGATACTATTGATGAGATAAGAGATGCAACAAAGCTAAGGATGGCGGCATATCAACAGAGGATATCCAGAGCATATAACAAGAATATAAGGACTAGAAGGTTTCAAGTTGGAGATTGGGTACTAAGGAAGGATTTTCAGAATACTATTAATCCTGCTGATGGAAAGTTAGCTCCTAGGTGGGAAGGACCTTATGAGATTGAATCGGAATCCGGAAAAGGAGCATACCGGCTTAAGAATATGGAGGGGGATATACTACCAAGATCCTGGAATGCTATACATCTCAAAGCCTATTTCAAGTGAGTTTAGAATTTAATTTCTAACTCAAGATTGTATGAATTATGTCTCTTTTAAATATAATTTATTTTATTTGAACCCAATACTAACTTAAGCATCAGAGGGGTGTTAGCCAAGCTAACACCCACCTTAGTTTAAGGTTGTTTTGCAGAATATGCTTCGGGATATAGCTCCAGGATACACACTCAGGATACTTCGAAAGATTAGAGGATTGGCCCCCTCTCTCACGTTTAAGGGATCCTGATCCCTTCACAGGTTTAAAGGTATTCACCTTTCTCACGAATTGGGTTTAAACACCCCGCCTGGAGCGCAAGTTATCCAGGGATAGTTCAAGGTGGCGGGACCAGTTCATGTAAAAGTGGCTGACAATTTTGTTACTGTTGGCTATACCCTGGATCCTTAAGGTATATGAGGATTGATCACCCTCTCTCGTGAAAGGGTATTTTCATACTCTCTAAGGTTTAAAGGTTTTCACCTTTCTAAGTCTTGGAGTTTATACACTCCCGCCTGTAGCGCACGAAAATTTGGGATATTCCCCAGGACACTAAGGGTTTATCCCCAGTACATTATGGGTTTATCCCCAGTAAAACTAAATTTTTTAACGAGATTGCGAAGATATGACAAGCTGTGATTACACACGTTCTTTTATGGATAAAAAGCTACGAAGTTTAATCACTAAGTGAAGAAATACTCAAGTATGTCATTCACTGATGCAATATCCTGCACAGACAGGGGACATCCATGCCGGGGACATTGCAAAGGATTCAAAGGTTAAGGTTGGAAATTATTGCCTAAGTGTTTATGGTATGTTTTATTATTCTTCAAGTCTTGAAAACCTTATCTAAATGATCTAAGTTTTCTAAAAAGTCATATTCAACCAAGTTTTGTCTAACATTTAGAAGACATTTCATCAGTATCCTGACCAGGATATTTGATTAGGATATTCAAAACATACCTTTCAAAATAAAAACATAACAACAACAAATAAGGCTAAAAGGTTAGTTTATTGTTAATGGATTGTATTCTTGGTTTCATCTCAAAAAAGAGACCCGTCCACCAAGAACACAATTAGGTTTTTAAAATACATAAATAGTTGAAGGCTTCGTCCTGAAAACACAGGACCCCTCCACCTTCAACTGTCAAACTATTCTACTTGCAGGAAATTAAAATTGTTCTAAGTGTAGGACGACCGGATGATTTAGACCCTACAAAATACAGGTATCATTAAAGACAGACTAACCAGGATACAGGTTCAGTATATGTGTATGGGATACAGGATCTGGATACTTACCTTATTAGGGAAGGAGGTCATGGGCTCGATAGATTCCGTGAAGCCAAGGTCATCATAAGAGGAACCTTTGGCAGCAGCAACATATGGCTCCTTTTTCACCAGGACAGGCTTGGGATAGCTGTCAAGCTTCTCAAGATCAAAGAAAACATATATCCTTACCAGACATGTTGGAATGACTAAAAAATATATCCGTTGGAATCAGGATATCCAACAGTTACATTTTTTGGGACAATTGTTATGGGTGAAATTCTGATCCCATATCCTGACTTTGTATCTTGATTTTCTATTAGTTGTATATGATCAGGATACCGGATCAGGATACCGGACCAGGATATTGGTAACATCCTGAGACAGTATCCTGACTATTACTAACAATTTGCTTGTAAACGTTGGCTACAAGGGACTAACGTTCATGAAGACCAAGTTATCCTGAAGACCCGCTTAAATTGGTTAGGATAAGGACGTTGATGGCGGAAAAATAGCTCTTGTAATGGTCAGCATTGAAGATTGGCATGTTTTATGGAAAGTTACGAAGATTGGTCAAAGATATTAATGTTGTAACGGTTATGGAAGCTTAAATCCTGGAGTTATAGTTAGTAAGCGCGTGGAAAACGAGTTGAAACAGCCTGGCAACGTTCAGAAAGGAAATAATCTCAGTATCCTGGATTTTTAGCATAATATCCCGGATTTTTAGCATAGTTAGTTATTTCCTTTTACTATATAAAGGAGTGATCGGATCATAGGTAGGAACGACTTTCACACACACAATCTCTTATACACTCTTTCTCTCTAGCTGCAAACACTCACATTACACTCACATTTGTATCGAATTTACATTGTAACACTTAGTCGATCCGTATCATATCCTGCACTGTATCCTGTTATTCAAGCAATAAGAAGAACAAGGCAGCCGACGATTGTCAGCTCCCGAGGTTTTATGCCGGAGATCTAGATTGATCAAGGGCTTTCCTCGTACATCACGTGTCAACCTTTACATTTTCGCTCATTGTTTTATCATAAATACAGCTCTATATCTTGAGCCGTATCCTGAAACTGTTTTTGCAAACTAACAAACCAACATATTTTTCACAAAGTATTACTAGCACACTACCTCACAAAACTAATTTGATCACTTAATTGCTTAGGTAATTTTTGACCAAAACAATGGTCTGTAAAACAATTTACATTTCCTGTCTTTGAACAATTTATATTTCCTGCATTAGAACAGTATGATGACCAAAGGTGGATGGGTCCTGGGTTTCAGGATGAAGCCCTTGGTCATCGGTTAGTGTAACCTGTTTTGAATGTCGTAACGGTTGAAGGTGGACAGGTTTCGTTTTGAGATAAAACCTTCAACCGTTATGTGTCACACCCCGACCACGTGTAACATACAAAACGTGGCGGAAAACGTCGGGGAGTGTTGTAACAGAATTTATTGTTTCATAACCATGGCATTCAAAGTTGTATTTTATTTATAAACATAAGAGTTACATTGTCTTAAATAGGAAATAAAGAGTTCAGAACATAATTAAACTAAGTCTATCTTCATTTTATGTCTCTAAGGCACAGGTCCGCCGTAGTGTCACGATCATCATCCTACGGAAAAGCTCTTGAAAACACATGTGAAAATAGGTACGTCAGCATAAATATGCCTGTGAGATACATAGGTTTTGTGAAAATAGGATTCATGACTTATAAGTTTAGGAAAAATTGTTTAATAACAGTCAGTCATGAACCTTGTAAGTTGTTTTGTTTTGTAAATCATTCAAAAGCCATGATATGTATAAATAAGAGAATAATGTAATGTTAAATGAATAATCAAGAAAATGAGTTTGAATAAGATAAGTTGTTTTGTAAATCAATGTCTTGTGAAAATAAGTTGATTATGTAAAATTGTAATATGTCAAATATTGAAATGATTTAAATAACGCTATGATATGTAATATAATACAACCATTTATATATAGGAAGTACCAGCGGCGTATCCACCATGCTTGTATCATATTACTCACATCTCGTTACTCAAGTCACTTAAACAAACCACCAATGTATAAAGTCTATGTTTAAACCAATAGTCAAAAGTCCTTGTATAAACCATGTCAAATGTTTAAAAGTCCAAAAGTAGTCAAGTAATGTGTAACAAAAGTTATGTATTTTTAAGTAAAGTATTGTCACATAAACCAAATGTAGAAATGTGCAAAACAATGTATTTTGAATTTATCAAAAAGTTATGTTTTGCAAAGTAATGCATGTTACATTGATACAAACATTTATGTGGTAAGTTAACGCATACATTCAAGCCTTGAAACAGTCGGATAACCCTTTCAGTCAAGGTTATCAAAAGAAATGTTTTCGGATTCAGTCATTCCTTACATCCAAACAAACCCGGGATGTCAGGAATGGGATTTGTCAAGTCCTATGGTACCAGTACTTACTACCGAGCGGCGTAGCTAATGTTAATGAACGTATAATAGTCTCGTTTGTGCAAACCAAATGTCATAGCAAAAGTGAACATGTTATATGAAAATAATGTACTAAGTATGCTAAGTTAACATACAAAGCAGAAAGTCATGTAAATCAATGTGCTAGCATGCTATCAGTCAACATATATAGCAGAAATGTAGAGTAAAACAATGTACTAAGTATGCACACAATGGACATACATAGCATGAAATGTAATGTAAATCATGTACTATAATGTACTAATGAACATAACAAGCATATGATATGAAAGCATGAAAAGCACGAAAGTAACAAGTAGGCACATGTGTTTCACCCCAAAACAGTTTGGAAAACAGTAAAAGAGGGGTCTATGTACTCACATGAGATTGCTCAGAAGTACTAAGATAATCACCGAGCAATGCTAGAGATCGCGGATATCAAACGGCACCTAATATAGGTAACTACATTAATAATCTGGACCTATAATCGGAAGATCGGGTAGCATGAGGGTTTGTAAACCAAATGAGTGTAGGAACTCATGTAATATGGTTTAACAAAGCCTACATACTAAATGAAACCTATCATAAGTGCTTACGACCCATTACGACCCGTTTAGGTAGCTTATGCTACTTTAACGCGTCGTTCGCGTGAAACGCGTTCGGATCGCTTAACTAGTCCTATGACAAGTAATATATGCCTTAACATGTCTAATATGGTTGTCAAATCAGTTTAGATGTCAAAAGTTATGTTACATATGTTAAAAATGAATTTTGGCATCAAAGGGGTATTTTGGTAATTTACCTAAGGCATATAAACTACCTATCATACAACTACTTAAACGAAGCGACCATAAGGTATAACCTCGGAAGGTTATTCCCTATATACTATGGTCACCTAATGTGTTTGGTCGGATCCTAATGATCAACCAAATGGGTCGGGTTCGAAAGTATAAGCGATTGTTTAGATCGCTTACCTTACGACCCTATATAAGCACTAAACTAAAAGTGACGAGCTAAGCATGCTAAAACATGCTTAACTAAGTTTAGAAAACAGGTTTGGTATCAAAACAAACGGTTTTGATACCCATAAGTAGTTTGGTTACAAAATACGCAAGAATACGTATTCTGACCGAAACTACGGCTCGTCACTGAGCCTAGATGACGTGGTAATCAGTAGGTATAGCCACTAGGGACTATAACCATCGTGATCACGCTCACGTTAGGAAGTTCAAACGAACTTCGCATCGACCATAAACTGGTCAATGCAGAAAGTCAAACAAAGTTTGACTTTCGGACTTGAAAAACAATAAAAGAACGAAGGAACACTTCCGAAGGGTCCCCGAATGCTAATCTAGATCAAAATAGCTCAGGTATGAAACAAAGGTTTCAACTTAGAGCACAATTGATCAGATTCTAGTGAGAAATGAAGTGAAGTGGGTTGGGTATTTATAGTATTTCCCGAACCGTTAAGATCGTTTCTTGAATAACGTGATTTAATCTTATGCGTACATTTGTCAAAATGTTGTGGTAACTAAAAATGGCCTCTTATGAGCTGAAAGGGCAAGTTAGAATGTGTGGATGAGGTTTAATCAGCTGAATTATGCTGACTAATCGATCTTATCTGTTCTGGGAGGCTGATGCGGCCCGCTTCAGGATCAGACATACCTCAGGCGGGCCGCCTGGGGCTTCTGATCAGAAAATAAGTTTCAAAAGTGACAGTTTTGGTCCCTGTTATGTTTTAAGCCCATTTCCGGCACTTCTAAGGCCCGTCAAGCCAACTGTAAGGCCCTAAAATGATGCCTAAACATTGTGGACATCAAACATGCTCAAAAATATGTCAGATGTTGGTTCGTTTGGCCATACGAACGCGATGTTCGCTTAATTACGATGGAATGCGCCTAAGCGCAAAAGACGATCCAAAATGCGTGACGAATGGATTTTTCTTATGCCAAACACTAAAATAAAATATTTTAGTGCTTACATAAATTTTTGGATGTCCGGATGTATTCAGAACGTAAGTTATGCGCGAAAGTGCAAACTTGTGCACTTTTTGACACTTTTAGTCCCTGAATGAGCCAAAAGTATATTTTAGCACACCGAACCCCTCAAAGCCTATTTCTAAGCTATATAAAGGATATTCAAGGTGTGTTTAACTTATGGTCATGTTCCGGAATGTCTGTTACAGTTCAAATTGGCATACTTTCGTAGTTTGTCAAGTTTAGTCCCTGTAAGCGAATTAACTTGTTTTTGCCATACCAAAGCCTTTAAAACTTATTTCTAAGTTATGTAAAGGTTATTTAAGGTATGTTAAGTATATGTTGATGTTCCGGAGTATTTTTCGCATTAAACTGATTATGTTTTCGCACCAGTTTGTGTGTAAATCTCCAGAAAATGATATAGAGTTTGAAATTGAACAAAAGTCAAAACATGAAAAATGTAAAACACAACCAAACAAACATTGGGATAAAATAACATTGTTTTATTGATAATAGAACTGTTCACAATGATTACAAGCACAGATGTTACAGTCTCCCCTACTTGTGGAAATTTCGTCCCGAAATTTATTTAGAGGAAACTCGTGGGAAAAGATGCGGATATTTCGCCTTCATTTGATCTTCGCGTTCCCAAGTAAACTCGGGTCCACGTTTAGCTTCCCAGCGAACTTTGACCAAAGGAATGCGCTTGCGTTTGAGCCACTTGACTTCACGTTCCATGATTTCCACTGGCTTCTCAACAAATTTCAGTGTTTTGCCAACACGAATTTCGTCAAGCGGTATGTGGAGGTTCTCATTAGCTAAACACCTCTTGAGATTGGACACGTGAAAAGTTGGATGAACATTTCCAAGTTCAGGAGGTAACTCAAGTCTGTAGGCTACCTTACCGATTCTTTCGACGATCTTGAATGGTCCAACGTATCTAGGTGCAAGTTTTCCTTTCTTTCCAAATCTGATCACACCTTTCCATGGTGAGACCTTAAGTAATACTCGATCACCGACTGGAAATTCCAAGGGTTTGCATTTTGGGTCCGCGTAACTCTTCTGACGGCTTCTAGCTGTTTGAAGGTTATCACGAACTTTCTTGATCTTGTCAGTTGTCTCTAAAATGAGAGTAGGTCCAGTTAGCTGAGCCTCGCCGATCTCATTCCAGCAGACTGGTGAACGACATTTTCGACCATAGAGAGCCTCGAAAGGAGCCATTTTGATGCTGGTGTGATAACTGTTATTGTAGGAGAATTCAATCAATTTAAGTTGCGAATCCCAGCTACCACCAAAATCGATCACACAAGCTCTAAGCATATCCTCCAGAGTCTGGATTGTTCTTTCAGATTGACCATCCGTTTGCGGATGATAAGCCGTGCTCAGATTAAGTTGAGTCCCCATAGCAGATTGCATGGTTCTCCAAAAATGAGAAGTGAAACGAGCATCTCTGTCAGAAATGATGTTCAAAGGAACACCATGTCGGGCTACAATTTCATCCACATAGATTTTAGCAAGTCTGTCAGTAGGAAAATCCTCACGGATTGGCAAGAAATGCGCTGACTTAGTAAGACGATCAACAACTACCCAGATGGCATCATGACCTTTCTTAGTGCGCGGAAGTTTGGTAATGAGATCCATAGTAATGTTTTCCCATTTCCAAACTGGGATCTCTGGTTACACCAATAAACCAGAAGGACGCTGATGTTCAGCCTTAACCTTAAGACAAGTAAGGCATTTTGATACGTATAAGGCAATGTCTTTCTTCATACCAGGCCACCAATAGTGAATACGAAGATCCTTATACATCTTATCTGAGCCCGGATGAATAGAATAACGAGACTTATGGGCTTCATCCATAATCAAGGTACGAAGATCATCCTGGCTTGGGACCCACAAGCGGTCCATGAAGTAATACGATCCATTGTCCTTCAGTTCCAGAGCAGGTGTTATGTGATAGGGAAATTCCTTATCCATCAAACCTTGTGCAACACAAGATTGTTGAGCCTGAGAAATGCGTGCTTGGATATCGGATCGAGCTTGAATAACAGATTCAACACGAACACAATGAAGCTTAGTTCGTTCCTTACGACTCAATGCATCGGCTACGACATTCGCCTTACCAGGATGGTAGCGAATTTCGCAGTCATAGTCGTTTAGAAGCTCGGCCCAACGTCGTTGCCTCATGTTGAGTTCTTTCTGATTGAAGATATGTTGAAGACTTTTATGGTCCGTGAAAACCACACATTTTGTACCGTACAAATAGTGTCTCCAGATCTTTAGAGCGAAAACAACTGCACCCAACTCAAGATCATGAGTGGTGTAGTTCTTCTCATGTATCTTCAACTGCCTCGATGCGTATGCTATGACTTTGTTCCTTTGCATCAGGACACAGCCAAGACCCAATTTAGATGCATCGCAATAAACGACGAAATCATCATTGTCCTCAGGCAAAGTTAGAACAGGCGCGTCACAAAGTTTCTGCTTCAAGTGTTGAAAAGCTTCGTCTTGCTTGAATCCCTAATCAAAGGGTTTGTTCTTCTGAGTTAGAGCAGTTAGAGGAACTGCAATCTTTGAGAAGTTTTCTATGAAGCGGCGGTAATAACCCGCCAGACCAAGAAAAGAACGAACCTCAGTAGGAGTAGTAGGCGTATCCTAATCCTTAATCGCACTGATCTTGGAGGGATCTACATGAATACCTTGTTCGTTGATGATATGTCCTAAGAATTGAACTTCTTTAAGCCAAAATTCGTACTTGGAGAATTTGGCGAAAAGTTGCTCTTTCTTTAGGAGTTCCAGAGTGAGACGAAGATGTTGCTCGTGATCAGCTCGCGTCTTAGAGTAAATCAAGATGTCATCAATAAAAACAATGACGAACTGATCCAAATAAGGCTTGCAGACCCTATTCATTAAGTCCATGAAAACAGCAGGAGCATTAGTCAAACCGAATGGCATGACTGTGAATTCATAATGCCCATACCGAGTACGGAATGCTGTCTTGGGAATGTCTTCTTCATGCACCCGAAGTTGATGATACCCCGAACGAAGATCAATCTTCGAAAAATAAGAAGCGCCCTGTAACTGATCAAAGAGATCATCTATGCGCGGTAGGGGATATCGATTCTTGATGGTAAGCTTGTTAAGCTCACAATAATCGATACACATCCTAAAAGATCCATCCTTCTTCTTAACAAAAAGAACGGGAGCACCCCAAGGTGAAAAGCTAGGACGGATAAAACCTTTGTCGGAGAGCTCCTGAAGCTGCTTAGACAACTCTTGCATCTCAGATGGAGCAAGACGATATGGAGCTCTGGCAATGGGATTTGCACCAGGTACGAGATCAATGCGGAACTCGACTTGGCGTGCTGGGGGTAGACCAGGTAAATCTTCAGGGAAAACTTCAGAATAATCCCGAACGACAGGAATATCTGAAATAGACTTCCCCTTGCCTTTGTCTTCTGTAATATGTGCTAAGAAAGCCTCATAGTTCTTCCGCAGATACTTCCGAGCTTTAAAACAAGACATGAGCTTGAGACCACCGGACGGCTTCTCACCTTGAACCTGTAGGATCTCGCCTGTCGAAAGCGGTACACGAACAATCTTCTCAGAACAAACTATCTCTGCGCGATGCTTAGATAACCAATCCATACCTACTATAACGTCAAAGCTTCCAAGTTGCATAGGCGTAAGATCGATAGGAAAAAGATGATTGTTAAGGTTCAACTGGCAGTTGCGAAGAACAGAGTCAAGAACAATGGGTTCACCACTAGCAACTTCTACTGTCAAAGGTTTTCCTAGTTTCGTTCTAGACACGCGAAGCATTGGCTCAAAAGACAATGACACAAAACTCTTATCGGCACCCGAATCAAAGAGAACAGATGCAGGCTGATTGTTAATAAAGAACGTACCGTTCACCACTTCATTGTCTGCCTGTGCCTCTTGAGCATTCATGTTGAAGACTCGACCTCGAGCCTGAGCCTGATTCGGATTTGGATTCTGATTCAGGTTAGCTAACCTTGGGCACCGATTCCTGTAGTGGGTCAGATCCCCACAATTGTAGCACGAACCAGGAGGAAAATGAGGTCGTGCAGCTTGACCTTGTTGCTGAGCAAGAGGCTGAGCAACTTGTTGAGCTTGGTTCTGAACTGCCTGGTTCTGGTTAACAGGAATGCGGCAGGTGGCAGCAAGATGACCAGGTCTTCCGCAGTTGGTGCACTGACGACACTGGAGGTGTGGTTGATGATGGCCGTTACACCTGTTGCACAAAGGTGCATTGCCAAGATAAGGTTTCTTGGCTAGTGGTTGCGCAGGCTGATTTGGTGCAGCTTGAGCCTGGGTAGTAACGGCATAGTTTTGAGAAGCCTTCCGCTTCCTAGACCCTCCAGAATTCTTTCCCTTCTTGTTTTGACCTTTCTTGCTATCTTCTTTGTCAGATGTCTGTTTCTTGCCCATGTCACCCTTTTTATGCAGCTTCCCCTTTCGAACCTGCGACTCAGTCAATGTCGCTGATAACTCGATAGCCTGACGGAGTGTGGCAGGGTTACTACCAGTAATGATGTCTTGCACCGAGTCAGGTAGGCCGTCGATGTACCTTTTGATAGCCTTGTCGAGTGGGGTAACCATAGTTGGGCAAAGCAGACTCAACTCCTCAAACCTGTCAGTATATGCTCTGTGCTCACCACTATCTTGTTTCAAGTTATCAAACTCTTTCTCCAACGCTCGCTGTTCATGGCGAGGACAGAATTCCCTCATCATAAGGGCCCTAAGTTCAGCCCAAGTTTTTGCTAGAGCAACTTCTGCACCACGGTCTCTCATCACCCCGTTCCACCATGTGAGAGCCCTCTTCTGAAACACGCTCGAAGAAAACTCGACCTTGCGATTCTCCGGACACTGCACGTGGCGGAAAGTATTCTCAATGCTCTCGAACCATTGAAGAAGCCCAGTCGCTCCTTCAGAACCACTAAACTTGAGTGGTTTAGCCGAGTTAAAATCCTTGTATTTGCATGGAGTATTGTTGTTGTTGTTGGCTTGGTGCCATTGAGCGAAGAGATTTGGAAATTGAGCAGCCATCTGCTGCGCAATAATTTCTGCCAGTTCGGCAGTCGCTATCAGATTGTCGCGTCGAGGAGGCATTCTAAAAGAGGAAACATGAAAGGAAACGAGTGAGATGATTGGGTGAAAAGAATGAGATGAAACAAAATCAACAAAAGCAAAGATGGTGGTCATTTGTCCGTATCACAAAGTAAACAAACGACACACAGTGACTAATCAAAGTAAATGGATCAAAAATAATGTATTGCGAAGACATGCTCGCCTATAAGTGAACACTCATCCCAAGAATTCCCAGGTAAGCACAACTGGTCTCGCGTCTGATGAGATATATACGAAGTGCTTGCCTAGCCAGAAAACCCAGAATACAGGCATTCACTCTTCCAGTTTGCACGTGTTCACATTATTTAAAACCCAAAACGTTGACGAGATTTTGAAAATTTGAAGGCACAAGGCCAAAAAAATTTAGTCAAACTGGAAGGGTTCAAAACCTTACAAAAGAGGGTTCAAAATCTTGTAATAAATCATCCAAAAACAGATGAATGTTTTTCAAAAATCGTTTTGGAAAATTTGGTTTTTGTTTTGATAATCACCTAAGGATAGGTGATGTGCGTGTTTTAAGATCTAAACACAAGATAACTTGTGTTAGGGTCCTAGAAAGGTTATAGTCTAGGTCAAAGCATTACTAATAACCTAATTCCCTATAACCATTGGCTCTGATACCAACTCTTCTGTCACACCCCGACCACGTGTAACATACAAAACGTGGCGGAAAACGTCGGGGAGTGTTGTAACAGAATTTATTGTTTCATAACCATGGCATTCAAAGTTGTATTTTATTTATAAACATAAGAGTTACATTGTCTTAAACAGGAAATAAAGAGTTCAGAACATAATTAAACTAAGTCTATCTTCATTTTATGTCTCTAAGGCACAGGTCCGCCGTAGTGTCACGATCATCATCCTACGGAAAAGCTCCTGAAAACACATGTGAAAATAGGTACGTCAGCATAAAAATGCCTGTGAGATACATAGGTTTTGTGAAAATAGGATTCATGACTTATAAGTTTAGGAAAAATTGTTTAATAACAGTCAGTCATGAACCTTGTAAGTTGTTTTGTTTTGTAAATCATTCAAAAGCCATGATATGTATAAATAAGAGAATAATGTAATGTTAAATGAATAATCAAGAAAATGAGTTTGAATAAGATAAGTTGTTTTGTAAATCAATGTCTTGTGAAAATAAGTTGATTATGTAAAATTGTAATATGTCAAATATTGAAATGATTTAAATAACGCTATGATATGTAATATAATACAACCATTTATATATAGGAAGTACCAGCGGCGTATCCACCATGCTTGTATCATATTACTCACATCTCGTTACTCAAGTCACTTAAACAAACCACCAATGTATAAAGTCTATGTTTAAACCAATAGTCAAAAGTCCTTGTATAAACCATGTCAAATGTTTAAAAGTCCAAAAGTAGTCAAGTAATGTGTAACAAAAGTTATGTATTTTTAAGTAAAGTATTGTCACATAAACCAAATGTAGAAATGTGCAAAACAATGTATTTTGAATTTATCAAAAAGTTATGTTTTGCAAAGTAATGCATGTTACATTGATACAAACATTTATGTGGTAAGTTAACGCATACATTCAAGCCTTGAAATAGTCGGATAACCCTTTCAGTCAAGGTTATCAAAAGAAATGTTTTCGGATTCAGTCATTCCTTACATCCAAACAAACCCGGGATGTCAGGAATGGGATTTGTCAAGTCCTATGGTACCAGTACTTACTACCGAGCGGTGTAGCTAATGTTAATGAACGTATAATAGTCTCGTTTGTGCAAACCAAATGTCATAGCAAAAGTGAACATGTTATATGAAAATAATGTACTAAGTATGCTAAGTTAACATACAAAGCAGAAAGTCATGTAAATCAATGTGCTAGCATGCTATCAGTCAACATATATAGCAGAAATGTAGAGTAAAACAATGTACTAAGTATGCACACAATGGACATACATAGCATGAAATGTAATGTAAATCATGTACTATCATGTACTAATGAACATAACAAGCATATGATATGAAAGCATGAAAAGCATGAAAGTAACAAGTAGGCACATGTGTTTCACCCCAAAACAGTTTGGAAAACAGTAAAAGAGGGGTCTATGTACTCACATGAGATTGCTCAGAAGTCCTAAGATAATCACCGAGCAATGCTAGAGATCGCGGATATCAAACGGCACCTAATATAGGTAACTACATTAATAATCTGGACCTATAATCGGAAGATCGGGTAGCATGAGGGTTTGTAAACCAAATGAGTGTAGGAACTCATGTAATATGGTTTAACAAAGCCTACATACTAAATGAAACCTATCATAAGTGCTTACGACCCATTACGACCCGTTTAGGTAGCTTATGCTACTTTAACGCGTCTTTCGCGTGAAACGCGTTCGGATCGCTTAACTAGTCCTATGACAAGTAATATATGCCTTAACATGTCTAATATGGTTGTCAAATCAGTTTAGATGTCAAAAGTTATGTTACATATGTTAAAAATGAATTTTGGCATCAAAGGGGTATTTTGGTAATTTACCTAAGGCATATAAACTACCTATCATACAACTACTTAAACGAAGCGACCATAAGGTATAACCTCGGAAGGTTATTCCCTATATACTATGGTCACCTAATGTGTTTGGTCGGATCCTAATGATCAACCAAATGGGTCGGGTTCGAAAGTATAAGCGATTGTTTAGATCGCTTACCTTACGACCCTATATAAGCACTAAACTAAAAGTGACGAGCTAAGCATGCTAAAACATGCTTAACTAAGTTTAGAAAACAGGTTTGGTATCAAAACAAATGGTTTTGATACCCATAAGTAGTTTGGTTACAAAATACGCAAGAATACGTATTCTGACCGAAACTACGGCTCGTCACTGAGCCTAGATAACGTGGTAATCAGTAGGTATAGCCACTAGGGACTATAACCATCGTGATCACGCTCACGTTATGAAGTTCAAACGAACTTCGCATCGACCATAAACTGGTCAATGCAGAAAGTCAAACAAAGTTTGACTTTCGGACTTGAAAAACAATAAAAGAACGAAGGAACACTTACGAAGGGTCCCCGAATGCTAATCTAGATCAAAATAGCTCAGGTATGAAACAAAGGTTTCAACTTAGAGCACAATTGATCAGATTCTAGTGAGAAATGAAGTGAAGTGGGTTGGGTATTTATAGTATTTCCCGAACCGTTAAGATCGTTTCTTGAATAACGTGATTTAATCTTGTGCGTACATTTGTCAAAATGTTGTGGTAACTAAAAATGGCCTCTTATGAGCTGAAAGGGCAAGTTAGAATGTGTGGATGAGGTTTAATCAGCTGAATTATGCTGACTAATCGATCTTATCTGTTCTGGGAGGCTGATGCGGCCCACTTCAGGATCAGACAAACCTCAGGCGGGCCGCCTAGGGCTTCTGATCAGAAAATAAGTTTCAAAAGTGACAGTTTTGGTCCCTGTTGTGTTTTAAGCCCATTTCCGGCACTTCTAAGGCCCGTCAAGCCAACTTTAAGGCCCTAAGATGATGCCTAAACATTGTGGACATGAAACATGCTCAAAAATATGTCGGATGTTGGTTCGTTTGGCCATACGAACGCGATGTTCGCTTAATTACGACGGAATGCGCCTAAGCGCAAAAGACGATCCAAAATGCGTGACGAATGGATTTTTCTTATGCCAAACACTAAACTAAAATATTTTAGTGCTTACATAAATTTTTGGATGTCCGGATGTATTCAGAACGTAAGTTATGCGCGAAAGTGCAAACTTGTGCACTTTTTGACACTTTTAGTCCCTGAATGAGCCAAAAGTTTATTTTAGCACACCGAACCCCTCAAAGCCTATTTCTAAGCTATATAAAGGATATTCAAGGTGTGTTTAACTTATGGTCATGTTCCGGAATGTCTGTTACAGTTCAAATTGGCATACTTTCATAGTTTGTCAAGTTTAGTCCCTGTAAGCGAATTAACTTGTTTTTGCCATACCAAAGCCTTTAAAACTTATTTATAAGTTATGTAAAGGTTATTTAAGGTATGTTAAGTATATGTTGATGTTCCGGAGTATTTTTCGCATTAAACTGATTATGTTTTCGCACCAGTTTCCGTGTAAATCTCCAGAAAATGATATAGAGTTTGAAATTGAACAAAAGTCAAAACATGAAAAATGTAAAACACAACCAAACAAACATTGGGATCAAATAACATTGTTTTATTGATAATAGAACTATTCACAATGATTACAAGCACAGATGTTACATTATGTAGGTATGGTAAAAACTAATCGTGCTTTTGGCGGATGGGCCTCGGTTTGAGGTGAAACCAAAAGCACAACTTTTGACTTGTTAATAATATAACTACCTCTTGACTTATTTGTTATCGCCTTTTAGATTTTTGCCATGCGTTACTTAGTGTAAATTTTAGCTTTGCAAAATTTTGTACTACTATCTTTTGAAAATATCCTGATCAATATACTCCGTGATATATTACGAAAACTTTAAATAAAACTTCTAAAAATTCAATCAATCTTCATAGGAAAGACAGTCCTGTTTTAACAATACTTGTTTGATCAAAGTTTCAAACTAGTATCAGTTTCAAATATTCTAATCAAAGATCCTGAAAAGTATTTTGAAAATATATTTTGAGAATATATCCCGAGAATTTATCCTAATCAGGATGTTTAATCTTTTGCCAAACATAGTATTGTCAAAAACTTAAATAATGTTTACAAAGTAAAGATCATACCAGGAATAGGGTATAACCCTATTCTCAAACTTCAATCCCTTTGCAACTCTTCCACTGAAGATGTCCCCTGTCTGAGACACTTAGTGTATTAGGTCCGAGCCTTATCCTTTGAGTTTTATACCATTACCTCAGTAGGAATGTCCCCTGTGTACAATGTCTTCAAATACTTAGAAATCTTCTGGATATCAGTTCCAATTGTATAGACAATTTTTCATGTTACTGGGGTAAAACCCAAGAATGTACTGGAGATAAATCCCTTGTATTCTGGGGGAAATCCCAAATTTTCGTGCGCTACAGGCGGGAGTGTATAAACTCCAAGACTTAGAAAGGTGAAAACCTTTAAACCTTAGAGAGTATGAAAATACCCTTTCGAGAGAGAGGGTGATCAATCCTCATATACCTTTAGGATTCAGGACATAGCCAACAGTAACGAAATCGTCAGCCACTTTTACATGGACTGGTCCCGCCACCTTGAACTATTCCCGAATAACTTGCGCTCCAGGCGGGGTGTTTAAACCCAATTCGGAAGAAAGGTGAATACCTTTAAACCTGTGAAGGAATCAGTATCCCTTATACGTGAGAGAGGGGGCCAATCCTCTAATCTTCCGAAGGATCCTGAGTGTGTATCCTGGAGCTATATCCCGAAGCATATACTGCAAAACATCTTCAAACTAAGGTGGGTGTTAGCTTGGCTAACACCCCTCCGATGCTTAAGTCAGTATTAGGTTTCAAAGAGTAAATTAAACCATACATATTTAAAAGTGATAGAATTCATACCATCCTGAGTTAGAAATTAAATTCTAAACTCACTTGAAATAAAGCTTAAGGTGTATAGCATTCCAAGATCTCGGCAGCATATCCCCCTCCATATTCTTGAGTCGGTATGCACCTTTTCCTGATTCCGATTCAACCTCATATGGTCCTTCCCATTTTGGAGCCAGCTTTCCATCAGCAGGATTAGTAGTATTTTGAAAAGCCTTTCTTAACACCCAGTCACCAACTTTGAACCTTCTGGTCCTTATATTCTTGTTATATGCTCTGGATATCCTTTGTTGATACGCTTCCATCCTTAACTTTGCTGCATCTCTTGTCTCATCGATAGTATCCAACCCCTGGCATAGGACTTCAGGATTTTGTTCAGGATTCCTGAGGCTGGATCTTGCTGTAGGTATCGCCATTTCTGTCAGGATCACTGCTTCTGCTCCAAATACTAAGGAAAACAGGGTTTGACCAGTTGCATTTTTTACCGTCGTTCTATCAGCCCACAAAACAAAGGGTAATTCTTCTGCCCATCTTCCTTTCTTGGCCCCTAATCTCTTCTTCACGTTGTTGATAATTATCTTGTTTGAGGATTCAGCTTGTCCGTTTGCTTGAGGATGTACCGGGGTGGATGTAATCATTTTGATTCCCCAACTCTTGCAGAAGTCAGTAGTCCTTTTACTTATAAATTGAGATCCGTTGTCACAAATTATCTCAGCTGGTATTCCAAACCTAGTCAGGATATTCCTTTTTATGAAGGATACCACTTCCTGATCTCTAACTTGAACAAATGCTTCTGCTCCAACCCACTTGGAGAAATAATCCGTCATTGCTAACATAAAAACCTTTCCTCCTGGAGCCTTTGGAAGCTTTCCCACTATATCCATACCCCACTTCATAAACGGCCAAGGGGAAACAATAGGATACAATGGTTCAGCAGGCTGATGTAGTATGTTACTATGTCTTTGACAGGCGTCACATCTTCGAACATATTCTGTGGTATCTCTCCTCATTGTCGGCAAATAATATCCTGTCCTTAATACTTTTGAGAATAATGACCTGCCCCCAGTATGGTTACCACAATCCCCTTCGTGTATATCCTAAAGTACTTCTTTGGTTTCAGGATCCTCCAAGCACCTCAGATATGGTCCTGCAAGAGATTTCTTATACAAAACATCATTTATAATAGTGAATCGTGATACCTTCTTCCTAAAGGCTTTAGGATTCTCATTCTTTGGGATGTATCCTTCCTTTAGATATCTCATGATTGGAGCTGTCCAGGACTTAGGATCCTCCTCAAGATAGTCATCATCAGGATCCTAAACACTTATTACTTCCTTATCCTGAGGATTCGTCGCAGGATATAGGATATGTAATATTGGTATCCGGGTTCCTTCCGGTATCCTAACAGATGATCCCAGATTTGCCAAGGCATCAGCTTCAGCATTATCTTCTCTTGGTACCTGTTCAAGTGTAAACATATCGAAATATCCTGCTAATTTTTTGAGAATTTCGAGATACTCAATTAACTTCTCTCCCTTAACTGCATAGGATCCATTAAAATGATTAGTGATTAACAAGGAGTCAACATATACTTGAAAATTTTTAATATTCATATTTTTAGCCAACTCTAATCCTGCAATTAAAGCCTCATATTCTGCCTCATTATTAGTAGCAGGAAATTCACACCTAATAGCCTGGGGTAATATGTCCCCCTGTGGCGATTTTAGTAGTATACCTAAACCTACACCTCTTACGTTAGATGCACCATCAGTATATAATATCCAGCATTCTGAGTTTTCTCCTAGCTGCTGTACTTCTAAATCTACTTCGTTCTGAATGTCACTACTAAAATCAGCCACAAAGTCAGCTAAAGCCTGAGACT
Source organism: Helianthus tuberosus (assembly GCA_030545235.1). Lineage (NCBI taxonomy): Eukaryota > Viridiplantae > Streptophyta > Magnoliopsida > Asterales > Asteraceae > Helianthus > Helianthus tuberosus. The sequence continues at coordinate 120,435,360 of CM060409.1, forward strand.
TTATGGCATTTCTAGGTTCATATACTAAGTCATAAGCACTCAATTTCACTGACCACTTGGCCATCCTACCTGACATCTCTGGTTTCCTAAGCACGTTTTTAACAGGATAATTGGTTTTAACATGAATCCTATGTGTCTCAAAGTAATGTCTAAGCTTCGTTAATGCCATAACTAATGCTAGTATCAACTTTTCTAAATGAGAATATCTAGTTTCAGCATCTAATAGACTTTTACTAACATAATAGACAGGATATTGCTGACCTTCATGGTCCTTTATAAAACGGCACTTACAGCATTCCCTGATACAGCGAGGTATAGGGATAGTGGTTCACCATTTTCAGGCTTCGTCAATAGAGGTGCAGTTGAGAGATATCGCTTCAAATCCTGCAAGGCTGCTTCATGCTTTGCTCCCCATTCGAACTTCTTGTTCTTTTTGAGGATATCATAAAATTCCTTGCATTTTTCCGAGGATCTTGAAATAAATCTGTTCAACGCTACTACTCGGCCTATTAGTCGTTGAACATCCTTCATATTTGAAGGTGATTTGATATCCAGGATGGCTTTAATCTGCTCCGGGCTTGCCTCTATTCCTCTTTTAGTCACCATATATCCTAGAAACTTTCCTGCTCCCACTCCAAAATGGCACTTAGCAGGATTTAGCTTCATGTTGTATTGATCCAGGATATCAAATGCTCCCTTGATATCCTGGAGGTGATCCTCAGCCTTTCTAGATTTCACCACCATATCGTCAATATATACCTCCATGGTGTCCCCCAGCTTATCTTTGAACATCATATTCACCAATCTCTGGTATGTTGCACCTGCATTTTTCAAACCGAAAGGCATAGCAGTATAGCAATAAATACCTATTGGTGTCATGAAGGCAGTATCCTCCTGGTACGAAGGTTCCATTTGAATCTGCTGAAATCCTGAGGATGCGTCCATGAACGTTAACATCTCATGCCCAGCAGTAGCATCTACCATTGCATCGATATGAGGAAGAGGGAATGGGTCTTTAGGACAAGCCTTATTCAAGTCTGTGTAATCTACACAGACCCTCCATTTCCCATTTTTCTTCTGTACTACGACCACATTTGCAAGCCATCTCGGAAACTTGACTTCTCTGATCATTTTGGACTTTAACAATCTTTCAACTTCCTCTTGGATGATTATATTTCGTTCAGGAGCAAACTTCCTTCTTTTTTGCTGAACAGGCTTGAACGACCTGTCAATTCCAAGCTTGTGAGTAATAACGTCTTTGGATATGCCTGTCATATCCTCATGCTTCCATGCAAATGTCGACATCCTGCACTTCAAAAAGTTAGTTAATTGTTCTTCAATATCCTGAGGGATATTGGATCCTACGAGCACCGAGATATCAGGATTATCTTGATCTAGGATAACTTTCTTCATATCCTGCTCTGAAGCCTCCACAATATCCCGGGCCCGCATTTTTAATTGCTATGCTGGATTGGGCTTGGTTGAGGATTTCATTGAGGATGAGTAGCATTCCTTCGCCTCCTGCTGATCACTATCAACCTTGACAACCCCCCAAGGGGTAGGGATCTTGATGCACTGATGATAAGTCGATGGTCCAGCCTTCATATCATGGATCCATGGCCTGCCTAGTATGATATTATAGCAGGACAGGGAGTCCATCACACAGAAACGTTGTATCGAGTTGACCCCTTCAACATATACTGGTAACTTTATCTCCCCAACGGTATTCCTAGCTTCTCCACTGAAACCAACGAGCACAGTGGACTTCGAAGTAATGTCCATCGGAGATACATTCATCCTCTTCAATGTTTCCAGCTGAATTATGTTGACGGAGCTACCATTATCCACTAATATCCTGCGTACAAAATGGTTTGCAACATATAATGTTATTACGAGAGCATCATGGTGAGGATCCTGAACAGTATCCCTGTCATCACTATCAAAAGTGATCACTTTATCGGTTGTAAGGGTAGTCATCCTGGCCGGTTTGTCTCCCCTTTCAGTCTTTGCTTCCTTTGCATGTCTCTTGGCCACAGAATACGAAGTCCCACAAATGTCGGATCCCCCCGAAATAAAGTTAATTATTTTGGCATCTGCTGGGGGTGATGCTGCTCTTTCAGGATCCTTCTCAGGATCCTGCCCTTTATTCTTTTTTCTTCCCAGCAAATCCTTCAGGTATCCCTTGCTTAACAGGTAACTTATTTCTTTCCTTAGAGCTATGCAATCCTCGGTCACATGTCCGAAATCTTCATGGAAGGCACACCACTTGGATTTATCCTTCCAATCAGCTTTCTGCTGGTTCTTTCGAGGCCACCTAGCTTTGTCTCCTAAACCCTGCATAGCATACATTAACTCAGGTATATTAACAGAAAAGCAGTATTCAGATAATTCAGGATATTCTTCAGGATCCTCGTCTTCAACAGCATTCACTTTCTTGTTATCATTTCTACCATATGGCTTGGAGCGATATGGTTTATACGAGGATTCTGATTTCCTGTTGGTCGATTCGTAGGTTGAGGTAGAATTCATCATCTCTTGCATCTTTTTGTCATCTTCCAAGCGGATATATCTCAAAGCCCTGTTGCGAGCTTCGTCGAGATTCCTGCAGGGATTCATTACAAGATCCTGATAAAACTGAGAATCCTTTTGTAACCCCATCTTGAAAGCTTGCACAGCTGTTGCAACATCAAGATGTGGGATATCCAAGGATTCTCGACTGAACTTGTTCACATAATCCCTCAAGGATTCCTGAGGTCCTTGAGTTATCCTGTAAAGGTCACTGGTTAGTTTCTCAAAACTCCGACTACAAGAAAATTGACTGTTAAATAAATTAACCAAATGAGCAAACGAAGTAATTGAGTGAGAGGGAACATTCAACAGCCATTTTAAGGCTGATCCTGTTAAGGTAGAACCGAAACCCTTGCATAAGCATGCTTCCTGGAGATCCGGAGGGATAGGATTGATTTCCATCCTCTCCCTATACTGGGCAATATGCTCTTCAGGATCCGTAGTCCCATCATACAGTTTCTTGTTGGGGGTCTGAAATCTTTTTGGGATTTCAGCATCACAGATAGGATATGCAAAGCGGGATATCCTGTGGCTGTCTTGAGATACTTCCGAAATTGGCTGGACCACTCCAGGTACACTGGATATCATGTCCTTCAATTTCTGGAGCTCCCTGGTAAATGTTGACGTCATACCTGCATCTTGCAAAGACCCATTGTTCTTAGTAGCAAGATTATTATTATTTGACATATTACCGGTCTGACGATTCTGGCCATATCCTGGAGCATATCCTGAACTCCTCACAGTTGACATCCTGACCGAGGAGGGTATCTCAGGGGTATGATTCTGAGAATGGCTCGGGACGATATTCCCCCTGTTATCCTCAGTGTAAACTGCGGAACTGAAGTTCAAAGCCCTAGGCTGTATAGGAGTGACAGTTTCTTCAGCAGGTCGACTTAGGCCAGATTTCAAGAGTTGTATTTCTCTCATCAGCATCCGATTAGTTTCCTGCTGCTGCCTCATCTGTTCCTGTACACTACCAAACAAATTCAGAATTTCATCATTAGATGCCAAAATAGGACCGGATCCCTGGGTACTGGGAGCAGGGATCACATCCCGAGCTACATGACTTTCAGCTCCGTGTGATGAAGCTTGCATTCTCGGAGGAGGAGGCGGAAGCACCGAACCAATTGTTGCAGAGGTTGTAGCAGACATGGTGGAAGAGCTCATGTTTGATCTCGAGGCCATTGAAAACAATTTAAAAAAAAAGTTTTGATAATAGAAAACCGAGTAATGATTTTACTAAAGTTTTTAGCAAAAATAGCACCACTTGCCCCACGGTGGGCGCCAAATTGTTTTGGTCAAAAATTACTGAAGCAATTTAGTGATCAAATTAGTTAAGTAAGGTAGTGTGCTAGAAATATGTATGAAAAAATATATTAACCAAGTTGATTATAAAAACAGTTTCAGGATACGGCTCAGGATATAGAGCTGTATCTGTGATCAAACAATGAGCAAAAAGGTAAAAGTTGACACGTGATGTACGAGGAAAGCCCTTGATCAATCTAGATCGCCGGCACAAAACCTCGGGAGTTGACAATCGCAGCTGCCTTGTTCTTCTATTGCTTTAAATACCAGGATAAAGTGCAGGATGTGGTGCGGATCAACTATGTGTTACAATGTAATTCGAATACAAGTGTTGTGTGTAGTGTTTGCAGTGAGCTAGAGCAAAAGTGTTTGAAAGTGTGAAAGTTGTGTGCCTTAATCTGATCCGCCCTCATCTATTTATAGTAAAAGAAGTGTAACAAACTATCCTAATTAACCGGGATCCGGCGAATATTCCCCACTCGAACGTTGTAGACCTGGTCTTTCGGGTTCAACGTCTCTCCCATAACAAATACGCCCGAGTCTTGAGGAGAAGAAGTCCATCTAACCGTTAGTAACCCCCAGCCTTTAACCTGCACGTGGTTAATTCAATCAACCTCAGGATATTAGCAATATCCCAGTCCAGTATCCTGGTCACAAATAAACAATTAAAAGCAGGATATTAGTCAAGATATATACGCTCAGAAAATGACCCATAACAATAGGGCTAGTTGGGCATTCCGAATGCGTTTTACGCGAACGACGCGTTAAAGTAGCATAAGCTACCTAAACGGGTCGTAATGGGTCGTAAGCACTTAGGTTAGGTTTCGTTTTAGTATGTGGGCTTTGTTAAACCATATTACATGAGTTCCCATACTCATTTGATTTACGAACCCTCATTCTATCAAATCCTCCAATTTAGGTCCGGTATATTAACATAGTTACCTATATTAGGTGCCGTTTGATATCCGTGATCTCTAGCATTGTTTGGTGGTTACTCAAGGACTACTAAGCAATCTCAAGTGAGTACATAGACCCCTCTTTTACTGTTTTCCAAACATTTTGGGGTGAAACACATGTGCCTACTTGTTATTTTCATGCTTTCCTGCTTTCACATCATATACTTGCTATGTTCATTAGTACATTTATAGTACATGATTTCATTGTGTTTTGCTATGTATGCCCATTGTGCGCATACTTAGTACATCGTTTTACATTACATTTCATGCTATGTATGCCCATTGTGCGCATACTTAGTACATCGTTTTACATTACATTTCATGCTATGTATGCCCATTGTGTGCATACTTAGAACATCGTTTTACATTACATTTCATGTTATATATGCCCATTGTGTGCATACTTAGTACATCGTTTTACATTACATTTCATGCTATGTATGCCCATTGTGCGCATACTTAGTACATTGTTTTACATTACATTCTATGCTATGTATGTCCATTGTATGCATACTTAGTACATTTATTATTCATCACATGCTTACAATTTGGTATGACATTTGGTTTGTTTAAATGGGACAATGTACATTCATTAACACCGATCATGCCGCTCGGTAGTAGGTAGTGGTACCATAGGACTTGACAACTCCCATTCCTGAAATCCCGGGTTTGTTTGGATTGGAAGGAATGACCGAATCCGAAAACATTTCTTTTGATAACCTTGACTTAGGGTTATCCGACTGTCTCAAGGCTTGGATGTATGAATTTTTACAATACCGCATAGATGTTTATATCAGTATAGCATGCATTTGTTCCACAAAACATAACTTTGATTTAAACCATGTTTTACTTCAATACCTTGTTTTTGTGCATTTTTACATATGGATGAGTTGATATATTTCACTTACCATACATGATATTTTGGATACACATTTCATGATTTACATTAGCCATAGACATTTGACATGGTTTTCACACAAACATTTTGACATTTGATTATACATAAACATTCAACTTTGATGGTTTTGGTTTGAGTAAGTGATTTAAGTAACGAGGCGTGTGTAATATGATACAAGCATGGTGGATACGCCGCTGGTACTTCCTATATATAAGTGCTTGTATGGTATTACATATTGTAGCGTTATTTGAATCATTTCAATTTAAGACATAAACATTTTATACAAATAACATACTTTTCACAAGACATTGTTTTACAAAACAACTTATCTTATACAAACTCATTTTACTTGGTTATTTATTTAACCATACATTATTCTCTTATTTATACATATCATCTGATCTTATTGTTTTTCAAATGATTTACAAAACAAAGCAAATTACAAGGTTCATGACTAAACATTTTCTTAAACATAAGTCATGAAATCTATTTTCACAAAACCTATGTATCTCACAGGCATTTTTATGCTGACGTACCTATTTTCACATGTGTTTCAGGATATGATGCATAGGATTTATCAAGATACACTTAGGCGGACTTGGGCCTTAGTGACAATAAAAGATGCAAGACTAGTTATTTATGTTATATTTCTTTGATTGTCAAGACATTGTAACTCTTTTAATCAATAAAACAATATTTCAATTTCCATGTGTTATGAAACAATGATTCTGTTACAACACTCCCCGACGTTTCCGCCACATTTTGTTGTTTTACGTGGTCGGGGTGTGACAGAAAAGTTGGTATCAGAGCTCATGGTTATAGGGAATTAGGTTATTAGTAATGCTTTGACCTAGTCTATAACCTTCCTAGGACCCTAACGCGAGTTTACTTGCGTTTAGTCATAAAACAATACCGTCACCTATCCTTAAGTGACAACCACAACAAGAACACAAATTTCAAAACCGCCTTGAAAACCAATCATCTGTTCTAGGATGATTGATTACTAGGTTTTGAACCCCTTTGAATTTTCAAAACCTCGTCAAAGTTTGGGTCTTATAGTGTGAACACGTGCAATCTGGAAGAGTGGATGCCTGTACTCTGAGTTTTCTGTCTAAGGCTAGAGTGTTCGTACAAATCCACATAATCGGACCAGTCACTCTTACCTGGGAACTCTTGGGGTGAGTGTCCACTTATAGGCTAAAGCATGTCTTCGCGATACATTAATATGACCCGCTTACTTTGATTAGTCACCGTCTCATTTGTTTGCCTTAGGTAACAAACAAATGATCGCAATTTTATGTGTTGCCATTTTGTTTTGATTTTCCGATAACATTTCACTTGTTTCTTCCTATGTCTTTCATTTCCTTCTAGAATGTCTCTTCCTCTCAGCAACGGTCAAATGTCCGAGCAAACAGCCAAATTTGCCCAGCGAATAGGCGAAGTAATCCTGAAGACTGTTGAATTAGGCATTGCCATGTCTCATCTCAACAATGAAGCCACTCAAGAGCCACCAAAGGAAGCAGAAGTCAAGCCAGCACCACCAGCCAAGAAACCAATCGAGGAATCAAAGACCATGGATGAACGATCCCCTAAGAAGTCAAAGAAGCGAAAGGCTTCTCAGAACTTCACCATGGTCGCTCACAATGGTCAAGCCGTCCCCAACCAACCAGCTCAACCCCCTGCTAGGAAGCCATACAAAGGAGCTGTTCCTCTGTGCAAACGATGCAACCGTCATCATTCAAACCTTATACCCTGCTCCAAATGTACCTACTGTGGACGGCGAGGACATTTGGTTAACATATGCCGCTTTGCTATCCAAAACAAAGCTGTTATAAACCTTGCTGTTGCTCAACCCCCTGCTAGGAAACCTTATGCCGGTACTGCACTGATGTGCAACAAGTGTAATGCACCTCACCGAGCTTACCTGCAGTGTCGTCTGTGTGCATCATGTGGACTACTCGGTCACCTGGCAAATGCTTGTCAATTCAACCCAATCCAAGGTGGTCCAAACCAACCCCAAGTCAACCCTGCTCCAGCTCGTTTACCATCTGGTACTTAGTACAACTACGGCGAGACGAGCTATTTCAGGAACAAGTGAACAAAGATTGTCAATGCAAATCTGACCCACGGATGAACATTTGGCTTAGTATAAGATGTTACTGTTTTAAATCTTATGCTTTTATTTCTTTGTTTTTCTTGTAATGTGAAACAATCAGTTTTGTTTATAAATAAATCGTTGATCACAAATTCTGATATACAAGTGTAGTTACATGTGTGTATGGCATTTCCCTATAATACCTACATTAAGGAACTATGTTCCTTACAAACTACTCTTGTGAATATTTTCCCATTCTTGTGTTTACTCATGATTCCCATAGAAAATTTTAAGTACTCGTTTCATTCTAAGATACGAAGTACAGAAAATAAAGCGAAATTATGAATAATCATGCTTTTTGCACATCTGTGCCTTTGAATCCTTGGTTAGATAACTAAGGGTATTTTCAAATCTCATACCCATTACGTTCTGATTTTTTTCAACATGCATAACATAAGTTTTCAAAAACAACCTTCATGATTTCAAAAACATTTTATACATAGTTCGAAAACATTTTTAATATAGTGTATTTACTTAACATAACAAATGCATGATTTCAAAAACATTGTCTATGTTTTCAAAAACAACCTTCAGAATTTCAAAATGTCTCATATAGTCTGAAAACAATATTGACACAGTATATTTTCTTATCAAGTGCATGATTCCAAAGAGCATTATTCATATTTTCAAAAACCTTATACATAATTTGAAAATTCATCTCGCATGATTTTAAAACATTTTTATAAATATACCCACCTAATACACCTACTTTATGATTTCAAAAGTATTATATATAAGGTTTTCAAAACATTGAACACATTTTTTTAGAACCCCACGCATAGTTTTCAAAAACAATTTTCTCAATACATTGACTTAACTTTCAAATTCTGCTTCATATGTCGCCTTGACATATCTAGCATCTCAACTTCATAAGCATTTTACTTCATGTTTTGACTTAAGCACATCCAGTGCGAGGTTTCAAAACATCTTCAACTTCTAAAATCCTTATGGAATCTTTTTATCTCCACAATTAGACCTTTGTGGATGATTATCATTCAATTCAGAGTCTTTAATTGGATTCCTTGTGTACCTTAATTCGAACATTTCGGTTCCTTATAATCGAAATCGAATTTTCCCTTTAAAAGATCTTTCTATCTTTATAGTTAGATTTTTTGAAATATTTAAAGCACCAATCAAAATCCACTAATTGGATACCTGGTGTGCTTTGAATACATGTGCACAGTTAACAGAACAAATTAACAAATGATAACAAATCAAGTTAAACAATTTTATGGTTATGTGACTATGTGTTTATGCATTTTGTGTTTTCTTTTATGCAATTTTTGTGTTTTTGTATACTCTGGATATTCGTTATCCAAATCCTGGTAGGATCTTTCATATCTTCATATGAGGGATTCGTAGAAGGATATCCAAAGGTACTACCTTAAATCCTAAATGGGCTTCTATGTAATAGTTAAGACCCTTGGATTATATAGTACTAATCCATGATTCATAAGAGACCCTTTTAGTGGTCTAGTAAAAAAGATTGATTCAAAAATCTGGTTAAGAATGACATGTGATGATATAAGCTGAAAAGACTTCTTGGTTGTCTATTAAAATCATTTATTGATTTAATAAAAGGGACCCTATGGTGGTCTAGTCACATTCATCACAAGATTTGTTCATTTGGTTTTCCCCTACACATTATAAAATAGACTGTGTGGACTATGCAAGGAATTGTGTAATTATGGACGCGTACGTAATTATAAAATTCAGTGCACAGAAACCCAGTAAAACTTATTATGTGTAAGAACCGATAACGACCACAATAACAAAATGTGAACGATGTAATGGAGGTACGGTGGACGCACCAATAACGCTTAATAGACTATTATATAAGTGTCCCTCCTACATTGTAAGCATGATGTTATTTAAAGTTACTAGAAGTTCAAGAACTCTAACCAGTGTTGTTCAATCTTTTCAAATTCATGTTTCAAGACCTCACAAGTTTCCTCTAAATAAAATTTCGGGGTGAAATTTCCTAAAGTAGGGAGACTGTGACACCTGGGTCACTGCGACCATCAAACAAATACCAAACCAATGAAATATTGTATTTCCTACTTGGGATTTGTACAAATATGTGTATCATCTGCACATATCAATTTTTGTTCGATTTCAAGCTTTAAATCACTTTCTGGAAGGTTATACGCGCACTGATGCGTAAATATAACCAGTTTAATGCAACGAACACTCCGGAATAGTGAAATAGGCTTAACATACCCTAAATAACCTTTACATAACTTAGAAATAAGTTTTGAAGGCTTTGGTATGGCAAAATCTAGTTAATTCGCATACAGGGACTAAATTTGACAAACTGCGAAAGTATGCCAATTTGAACTGTAACAGACATTCTGGAACATGACCATAAGTTAAACATACCATAAATATCCTTTATATAGCTTAGAAATAGGCTTTGAGGGGTTCGGTGTGCTAAAATAAACTTTTGGGTCATTCAGGGACTAAAAGCGTCAAAAAGTGCACAAGTTTGCACTTTCGCGCATATCTTGCGTTCTGAATACATACGGACATCCAAAAATTCATGTAAGCACTAAAATATTTTATTTTAGTGTCTGGCATGAGAAAAATCCATTCGTCACGTCATTTGCACCGTTTTTCGCGCTTATGCGCATGTCGTCGTAATTAAGCGAACATCGCGATAGTACGACCAAACGAACCGACATCCGGGATATTTTTGATCATGTTTCATGTCCACAATGTTTAGGCATCATTTTAGGGCCTTAAAGTTGACTTAACGAGCCTTAAACATGTCGGAAATGGCCTTAATACACAACGGGGACTGAAATGGAAACTTTGGAAACTGGTTGCTGATCAGAAGGACCTAGGCGTGACACCTAGCCCCCTAGGCGTCACGCGAGGCCCCTTCAAAACAGCGAAAGCTGTTTTAACAGCTGTTAATAGCTCTTATGCACTCCAAAGGCCAATGCCACATGTCAATCCCAGATGTTGGGGGCCATTTTGAGTTACCACAAGTTTGCAACAAGTGTAGGGATGTGATCAAAGCTCGGTATTCGAGAAACGATCCTAACGGTGGTCCATTTACTATAAATACCCACCTCAATTCCTTGCAAAACTCACAAATCTGATCTAAGAAGCTCTAAGTTGAAGCCATTTGCTTCATACCTGAACTACTTGGATCGAGATTAGCTTGCGGGGACCCTTTGTAAGTGTTCTTTCGTTCTTTCATTCGTTTTAGCGTTAAAGTCAAACTTTGTTTGACTTTCTGCATTGACCAGTTTATGGTCAATGCGAAGTTCGTTTGAACTTCATAATGTGAGCGTGATCACGATGGTTATAGTCCCTAGTGACTATACCTACTGATTACCACGTTATCTAGGCTCAGTGACAAGTCGTAGTTTCGGCCAAAATGCGTGTTATTGCGTATTTCGTAACCAAACTACTTTTAGGTATCAAAACCATTTTTTTTGATACCAAACCTATTTTCTAAACTTAGTTAAGCATGTTTTAACATGCTTAGCTCGTCACTTTTAGTTTAGTGCTTATATAGGGTCGTAAGGTAAGCGATCTAAACAATCGCTTATACTTTCGAACCCGACCCGTTTGGTCGATCATTAGGATCCGACCAAACACATTAGGTGACCATAGTATATAGGGAATAACCTTCCGAGCTTATACCTTATGGTCGCTTCGTTTAAGTAGTTGTATGATAGGTAGTTTATATGCCTTAGGTAAATTACCAAAATGCCATTTTTACGCCAAAATTCTTTTTAAGCATATGTAACATAACTTTTAACATCTAAACTGATTTGGCAACAATATTAGACATGTTAAGGCATATTTTACTTATCATAGGGCTAGTTGGGTATTCCGAACGCGTTTTACGCGAACGACGCGTTAAAGTAGCATAAGCTACCTAAACGGGTCGTAATGGGTCGTAAGCACTTAGGTTAGGTTTCATTTTAGTATGTGGGCTTTGTTAAACCATATTACATGAGTTCCCATACTCATTTGGTTTACAAACCCTCATTCTATCAAATCCTCCGATTTAGGTCCGATATATTAACATAGTTACCTATATTAGGTGCCGTTTGATATCCGTGATCTCTAGTATTGTTTGGTGGTTACTCAAGGACTACTAAGCAATCTCAAGTGAGTACATAGACCCCTCTTTTACTGTTTTCCAAACATTTTGGGGTGAAACACATGTGCCTACTTGTTATTTTCATGCTTTCGTGCTTTCACATCATATACTTGCTATGTTCATTAGTACATTTATAGTACATGATTTCATTGTGTTTTGCTATGTATGCCCATTGTGCGCATACTTAGTACATCGTTTTACATTACATTTCATGCTATGTATGCCCATTGTGCGCATACTTAGTACATCGTTTTACATTACATTTCATGCTATGTATGCCCATTGTGTGCATACTTAGAACATCGTTTTACATTACATTTCATGCTATGTATGCCCATTGTGCGCATACTTAGTACATTGTTTTACATTACATTCTATGCTATGTATGTCCATTCTATGCATACTTAGTACATTTATTATTCATCACATGCTTACAATTTGGCATGACATTTGGTTTGTTTAAATGGGACAATGTACATTCATTAACACTGATCATGCCGCTCGGTAGTAGGTAGTGGTACCATAGGACTTGACAACTCCCATTCCTGAAATCCCGGGTTTGTTTGGATTGGAAGGAATGACCGAATCCGAAAACATTTCTTTTGATAACCTTGACTTAGGGTTATCCGACTGTCTCAAGGCTTGGATGTATGAATTTTTACAATACCGCATAGATGTTTATATCAGTATAGCATGCATTTGTTCCACAAAACATAACTTTGATTTAAACCATGTTTTACTTCAATACCTTGTTTTTGTGCATTTTTACATATGGATGAGTTGATATATTTCACTTACCATACATGATATTTTGGATACACATTTCATGATTTACAATAGCCATAGACATTTGACATGGTTTTCACATAAACATTTTGACATTTGATTATACATAAACATTCTACTTTGATGGTTTGGTTTGAGTAAGTGATTTAAGTAACGAGGCGTGTGTAATATGATACAAGCATGGTGGATACGCCGTTGGTACTTCCTATATATAAGTGCTTGTATGGTATTACATATTGTAGCGTTATTTGAATCATTTCAATTTAAGACATAAACATTTTATACAAATAACATACTTTTCACAAGACATTGTTTTACAAAACAACTTATCTTATACAAACTCATTTTACTTGGTTATTCATTTAACCATACATTATTCTCTTATTTATACATATCATCTGATCTTATTGCTTTTCAAATGATTTACAAAACAAAGCAAATTACAAGGTTCATGACTAAACATTTTCTTAAACATAAGTCATGAAATCTATTTTCACAAAACCTATGTATCTCACAGGCATTTTTATGCTGACGTACCTATTTTCACATGTGTTTCAGGATATGATGCATAGGATTTATCAAGATACACTTAGGCGGACTTGGGCCTTAGTGACAATAAAAGATGCAAGACTAGTTATTTATGTTATATTTCTTTGATTGTCAAGACATTGTAACTCTTTTAATCAATAAAACAATATTTCAATTTCCATGTGTTATGAAACAATGATTCTGTTACAACACTCCCCGACGTTTCCGCCACGTTTTGTTGTTTTACGTGGTCGGGGTGTGACAGGGTATGCCATACACACATGCAACTACATTTGTACATCAGAATTGCAAACAAAGATTTATTTATAAACAAAATCGATTGTTTCAGAGTTCAAAGAAAAACACTAGACACATAAACATAAGATTCAGATTATTCAAAGCAGCAACTTCTTCTTATCAGCCAAATGCTCATCCATGGGTCAAATTTGCATTGAAAATCTCTGGGTATTTGTCCCTGACATAACCCGTCTCGCCATAGGTGTAGCAAGTACCAGGAGGAAAATGAGCTTGTGCTGGATCTGCTTGTATAGCAGTAGGATCTGCAACAGTTTTGCCTTGGATAGCAAAACGGCACATATTAACCAGATGTCCCCAACGTCCCCAGTTGAAACATTTTTGACATTTGACACTGGCATAGTGGTGGAGGTTACACTGATTACACAAAGGAGCAGTTCCCAAGTACAGCTTCTTGGCTGGTGGTGTTGCCACCTGGCTAGGTTCTGCTTGATTTGGTGTAACGGCTACGGGATCCTTTGGAGCTTTTCGCTTCTTTGACTTTTTCGAAGGCTCGGCTTTTGCTCCTTTTGATGCTTCTTGGGTGGCTTCATTGTTGAGACGAGACATGGCGACACCTAAATCAACAGACTTTAGGATTACTTCGCCTATTCGCTGGGCAAATTTGGCAGTTTGCTCGGACATTTGAGTGTCGCTGCGATGAAGAGACATTCTAGAGAAAATGAAAGACATAGGAGGAAACAAGTGAAATGTTATCGAAAAATAAAAACAGAATGACAACGTATAGAAATTTCGATCATTTATTTGTTACCTAAGGCAAACAAATGAGACGGTGACTAATCAAAGTAAACGGGTCATATTAATGTATCACTGAAGACATGCTCGCCTATAAGTGAACACTCACCCCAAGAGTTCCCAGGTAAGAGTGACTGGTCCGATACTGCGGATTTGTACGAACACTCTAGCCTTAGACAGAAAACTCAGGGTACATGCATTCACCCTTCCAGTTTGCACGTGTTCACATTATAAGACCCAAACTTTGACGAGATTTTGAAAACTTTGAAGGTTCAAAACCATATAATAAATCATCCTAGAACAGGCGATTGGTTTTCAAAGCGGAATTGAAATTCATGTTCTTGTTGTGGTTGTCACCTAAGGATAAGTGACGGTATTGTTTTAAGATCTAAACACAAGAATCTTGTGTTAGGGTCCTAGGAAGGTTATAGACTAGGTCAAAGCATTACTAATAACCTAATTCCCTATAACCATGAGCTCTGATACCAACTTTTCTGTCACACCCCGACCGCGTTAAAACAACAAACCGCGATGGAAACGTCGGGGAGTGTTGTAACAGAATCATTGTTTCATAACACACAGAAATTTGAAGTTTTGTTTTATTTAAAGATTAACCATTTACATTGTCTTAAAATCTAAACAAACAAGTTAAACATAGTCTATCATTGTTATTAAGTCACTAAGGCCATCGTCCAGTCCTATGTGAGCATGCATCCTAGCAATCAACATCATTCAACAACACCTAAAACATATGTAAAAAAAAACAAAGTCAGCAAAGAAATGCTGGCGAGCACATAGGTTTTATGAGAGTGTCGGATTCACGGCTAGTTTACATGTTGCAATACCTAATTAAAACCTTGTTTTGAAAAGTATAGTATTGCAACATAATTAACCAACTCAAATCAAGTTGGTTATAATTTATAAAAATCTCGTAGCCATGATTCTTAACCCCAAAACATTTGTTTAATTAAATCAAATTGTAAAACATCTCATAAAAACTCGTTAATAAAACTCGTATGGTTTATATTATTCAGAAAACATCATTGTGTGACATCGTTTCAGAATCGTTTACCCAAGTGAACTAAATAACGCCACGGTATGTAATATGATGAAAACACATATATATAAGAAGTACCAGCAGCGTATCTACCATGTTTTCATCACATTACACCCGTCCCATTATCTAAACACTAACCAAAAACCAATCGTTTACCCAAATCGTTTAACTCGTTAAAAATCGCTTCAGTCGTCTAAATCATTCTCGTTTTAAATTGTGAAAACTACTTTTGGTCGTCTCGCTAATAACATCCAAACCTTCCTGACTTGACTATTTCGAAACTCGCATTAATAAACCACCAAAGGGTAAATTAACAATCACAGATTCAGTCGTTACCCACCTAACCCACACATAACCATGGGTGCAGTCTGATAACGGGATTTGTCAGATCCTATGGTACCATAACCTAATACTGGTCGGTTCGGCCAAAACTAATGAATGTTATTCGTTATGTAATTACAACCAAAAAGTTTATCCACATTATCGAAATCGTTATTAATTTAATATAAACCATTTTAATCATTTTTGAAACCATCGTTAAAAACATCGAAATCATTTAACACATATGAATCACCCCAAAACATTTGAAAACAGTAAAATAGGGGAACTATGTACTCACTTAAGAATGCTTAGAAGTCTTGAGTAACAACCAAGCAAAGCTAGAGGGATCACGGAAATCAATCGGCACCTAATATAAGTACTACGTAAATAAACCGGACCTAAATCGGAAGATCTGATAGGATGAGGTTTCGTAAACCAAATGAGTATTGGAACTCATATGATATGGTTTAACAAAGCCTACATACTAAATCGAAACCTAACCTAAGTGCTTACGACCCATTACGACCCGTTTAGGTAGCTTACGCTACTTTAACGTGTCGTTTGCGTAAAACGCGTTCGGACCGCCTAACTAGTCCTATGACAAGTATTATATGCCTTAAAATGTCTAATAATGTTACCTAATCAGTTTAGATATAAAAATTTAGGTTACATATGCTTAAAATGAATTTATGCGTAAAAAGGGCATTTTGGTCATTTTCCTAAGGCATATAAACTACCTATCATACAACTAACTAAACGAAGTAACCATAAGGTATAACCTTGGAAGGTTATTCCCTATACAACTATGGTCACAAAACATGTTTGGTTGGATCCTAATGATCGACCAAACGGGTCTAGTTCGAAAGTCTAAGCGGTTGTTTAGACCGCTTGACTTACGATTCTAAGCAAGCACATGACTAAAAGTGACGAGCTAAACATGTTAAAACATGTTTAGTTAAGTTAGAAAACAGGTTTTGATATCAAAACAAAGTGTTTTGATACCCAAGAGTAGTTTGGTTACAAAATACGCATGAATACGCATTTTGGCGGAAACTACGACTCGTCACTACACCTAATCAACGAACTTCGTGTTGACCAACTCGTGGTCAAAGCAGAAAGTCAAACACTGTTTGACTTTCATGCTAAAAACGTATAAAAGGCACGAAAGAGACTTACAAAGGGTCCAAGCTAGGAAGTTTTGATTCAAACAACTCAGGTATTAAGTAATAACTTCAACTTAGAGCTGATTGAACCAAAGTGTGAGCTGAAATGAAGTGAAGGCATGGGTTTATATAGGATTTGGTAAACCGTTAGGACCGTTCCTCGTATTTCGTGCTTCGATCTTGGCCCTCCACTTGGGCTCATGGTTTTCAAAACCATGGGAATGTTTAAAACCATCAAATTTGAGCCCATAGCATCCAAAATCAGCCATTAAAACCCATCAAAACTTCATAATTGGACTAGGTTCATTGAATCTGGTCATTTGGGCACTTTTTTGACGCTTTTAGTCCCTGTTGATCAATAAGTTTATTTTTGCGCACCAAAACACCTCAACGCCTATTTCTAAGCTATGTAAAGGATATTTAGGGCATGTTTAACTTATGATCAAGTTCTGGAACGTTCGTTACTATACAAATCGGTATAGTTTTGCAGTTTGACGCAAATAGTCCCTGCGATCGAACAAACTTGATTTCAACACAGCAAATCATCCAAAACTTATTTCTAAGTTATGTAAAGGCTATTTAAGGTATGTTAAGCCTATGTCACTATCCCGGAGTGTTTGTCAGATTATACTGATTACGTTTACGCATCATTTTGCGTATAACTTTCCAGAAAGCGATTTAGAGCTCGAAATCGAACAAGAATTGATATGTGTAAACGATACACATATTTATACAAATCCCAAGTATGAAATAAAACATTTCATTGATTTGGTATTTGTTTGATGGCCGCGGAGGCACAGATGTCACAAATTCCTTCTTCTATCACATCAAATACGAGCTTTTTCCAACATTAGTACTAAAAAAATGTTGCTTTTACGCCGCTTTTGACATAATTTATATTTTGTATTTTAATAACATCAAATAACCCCACACTTGAATCTTTGCTTGTCCTCAAGCAAAACTCTATTATATGGCTTACACACCCAAACAAAATAGGTAGAAGAGAAGGTTTTTGGGTCCTATCTTTAGAGTGTCGGGTATCCAAATTCTAAATCTATTTTGTTTTTATTTTATTTACAATCCTATTCATCATGATTTATTTAAAACTTAATTTACGAAAAATTATTTACTTTGTGCATAATATGCCTTTATAAAATTCTATTTAGTTATATACAAATTTACACACTTCACAAGTATTCACTCAACACTCGGCCAATATTAAGTGAAATGCTCGTGCCCAATTTGGAACTTACTCCTACCATAAGCTTGACAATCAATCAAACCTCCTCCTTTTGATGTTAAATCTTTATAAGTATCAAGAGGACTTTGAAGGGTAGGTGGTGGTTCGGGTTTGGTAGGTTTTATTCGGATAAAGGGGTAAAAATGTATATTATCGGTTTTTCTATTGCTTTTTGGCTTAGCAAAAAATACTTTGGCATATTTTTCCAATTTTCATTTTTTTGGTTGCCAAAGTTGAAACTGAGTCGTAATCGTAATTTAATAACCGATAAGTTTACAAAAATGATAGATTAAAAATGAAAAGGGTAATTTTTGTGGGTCTGAAATGAAAAAGGGTTCTAAGGTTCAAAGGGTTTAATTAAGGGGGTGTTTTTGGATAAAGCAAAGAAAATAAAGGTTTTGTTTGAAAAATGGGTTTGTCCTAGTGCCTCTATTATTTACTTACTTGGATTTTTGTCGGTAAGGACTTGGAACGTATCGGGTTGTCAAGTTCTAGATTAGTGAGAACCAAACAGGCTATTCACACAAGAAACGAAAATTGAGCAATTAGTAAAGATGTATATTTTTATGCTTGGTAATGGCTCAAAACCAACTTTTGTGCGAAAAAGGGTCATAGTGTAAAAATGTATATATAATCAAATTTTACAAAGATTTATCAATGCCCGTTTTCGTAATTTTTCTAAATTGGTTCTTTTTATCACGACGCTATCGGTTGTAAATTTGTAAAAACATAAGTTTTAGAACTTGTTTACCCGACTAAACTTAAGATAAGTGGATAAACGAAAAGAATTTTTTTTTGAAAGAGTTTGGGGTGTTTAGGGTTCCAAGGTGAGTTTTGTGTAAGGCTTGATTTAGAACAAACGATTCAAGGTTTTTATTATCCTCCCCCACACTTAAATTACACATTGTCCCCAATGTGTCCCAAAAGGATTTATTTTGGAGAACGTCCACCACGGCCCGTGCCCGCCTGGCACGGCCCTGTGGCCATCAGTCTCTCTCTTCTACATTAACTTCAATGTCAGACTTGTACTAACACGGCCCCATGTGTCAATGGCACGGCCCGTGGCCAATGTACTTGTTGTACTTCTTCAGATTCTTGAAATCCTAGAGTTGACCACGCCCCGTGTTGCTTTAGCACGACCCCGTGTTGAGCTTTAAATTTGTCTTTTGTTGTTGTCTTTTCTACTACAGCGAATTCTCACTAGGCACGACCCATGCTAGATGAGTAGGGCCCTGTGCCAGAGCTTCTGATTTTGTTATTTCTTCGGTTTGGATGTGGATGGGGGCTCGGCAAGTTTCGTGAATCCTTCTTCATTGCATTTTATGTTGGTTTTTGCTGTCTTTTTGCTTCTTTAGTTCAATTAAGCTCTTTTAACCCTGTTTATTAAAATGGAACAAAGAAACGAGCTTTTTCCAGCATTAGTACTGAAAAATGGTTGATTTTATGATGTATTTGATATAATTTATATATTGTATTTTAAGCACATCATGAACATTAAAAGTTTGAAAAAGTAAATTGATTTGGGGTATATATAATTTATATGTTGTATTTATCATGTGTGTGTGGTGTTATAGATTTTTTTTTGTATATTTTAAGCCCTTTAACACTCTTTAGCCAAGTTTTAAATTTATAAAACACGATATTTACTAACACTAAACACACATATGGGCAAGTGCACCCATCGTGAGCGTAGTATAGTGTTGGTAAGATACCGAGGTCGTCCAAGGACACAAGAGCTTTTAGTACCGGTTTATCCTCAACGTCTAATCAAATCATAAGTTTAGAAAAAGGTTTTTAAACAAGAAAAATAAAACTAACTAAAATGCTGAAAAATAAAATAAAATAAAAACAGATAAACAAGATGAATCACTTGGATCCGACTCGTATTTAGTGTAACCTTTGATTATTTCTGCACTTTTTTCACTTTTTAAGAGATTATCTTAGTTATTGTAGTAGGCCCCTCTTTTGAAGGTGACGTTACCCTCAACCCAGTAGTTTGAGTCAGCAAGGATACAATCCTAAAGGGTTGGATTATTGAAAGATAATTAATTAAGTTATTAATGCATATTATGGTAGGCCCCTCTTCTGAAGGTGAAGTTACCCTCGGCTAAGTAGTCTGAGTCAGCAAGGATACAGTCCTAAGTAGCCGGGTTAAAGTATTAATAATAGTTTACATATGAGGGGATCAAGGAGTTCGGACCCCCGCCATCCAATACCAGTGGGTATTGAAGGAGGTCCTACTAAAGTTGACCCAGGTCTTTGCAGGATCTATACACTGAACAAGGCAAGACTCTTACCAAACCGTTCCCTTAACCTCAAACCAAGTAGCCAACATACCTTCATATAGACCGTGGAGATATGAATGGTGAAAATCTTTTATTTTATATAGACAGTAAAATAATGCCAAGACACCACAGACAAATGATAAGGAAGACTCACCTTCAACATTAGAAACTAGTTATTAAAGTCATTAATACAGAACCAAATAAAAAGTGCGAAAAGATTAAAAATAAAAGTATTACACTAAACACTTGTCTTCACCAAGTGATGTAAGAGACTTAGGCAAACATGACCTTTGATTGTCAAGAACTCTTACGATCAATCTTGGATCCCGAGACTACTCACACACTCTATGATGGATGATGGATGATGGTGGTGGATGTGGGTTGTGATGGTGGTGGTGGGTGGTGGGTGAAGTGTGAGAGAGGTGGTTTGCCAAGGGATGGTTTGCAAGTGAGCCAAGCACCCCTATTTATAGCCTGTATAGAAGCCCGGACACGGCCCCGTGTCCATCCATCTTCTCTTTCTTCATTAAATGCAGTTTGTCTGCATTAGTTGACCACGCCCCCGTGTCCGCTGGGAAAGACCCTGTGTGCAGAAGCGTATCTGTACTATCAAGATTTTCCTAGATTCTGCGAATCTTAGAGTTGACCACGGCCCCGTGTCCGCTGGACACGCCCCCGTGGTGGGTGATAGAAACTTCTACAACTATGTCTTTTCTGTAGACACTTGGGCACGCCCCCGTGCTCAGTGAGCATGGGGAGTGTTCAGTCTTCTGTTCTCTTGTTTTTGCTTGGGAGATGCTGTCGAGGGGTCGGGCATGCCACGTTTATTCCTTTTATTGTATTATTGCTGGATTTGGTTGCATTTTTGCTTCTTTTGTTCATTTAAGCTCTTTTATGGCTCAATTGATGTAATTTATATGTTGCATTGATGTAATTTATATGTTGCATTTTGCAAACATTAGTACTAAAAAGGGTTAGTTTTATGGCTCAATTGATGTAATTTATATGTTGCATTTTGCAAACATCAAATACCCCCACACTTGAATCTTTTCTTGTCCTCAAGCAAAACTCTTTATTTTGTGGCTTACACACCCAAATGGAATGGGTAGAAGAGAAGGTTTTGGGCTTGTCATAGAGTGTCGGGATTTCCAAGATTCTTTATTAGGTTTTATTTTTATTTATTTACAATCCTATTCGTCATGATTTATTTAAAACTTTTCATAAGAGAATTATCTATTAGGGCATAACATGCCTCTTTAAAATTCCATTTATATACAAGTTCACATACCTCACGGGGGATCACTCAACACTCGGCCGAAGATGTATTTTTGTGAAACACTCGAGAGAGGCATGGAACTTACTCCTACCATAAGCTTGCCAAGAAATCAATCCTCCTCCTTTTTAACTAAAAATCTTTGAAAATATCAAGAGGACTTTTGGGGGAAGGGTTAGGCTTGGGTTAAAGGTAGTTGGTTGGGTTAGTGGTTAGTAGAAAAGTGCGAAAGGCGTAAAAAAACTTCGGTTTTCGTAAGACTTTTTATTTTTGAAACTTTTTATTTTGATGAAGCAATTCTTCAAACAAGGTTCTTTTTGATAAACTTGTTTGTTTATTTCTTTTGGCTTCATCATCAATTTTTTTTTCAAGAAGTCAAAAGAAAAACCGAGCTTTGTTACTAAAATAAAGGGTTTAAAATGAAAAAGGGTTTTGGTGGGTAAAAAGGGTGTTTGATTTGGGTTAAGAAATGAAAAGGTTTAGGCTCAAAGGGGTTAACTAGGGGGATTTTGGGTAGGTGGTAAAAAAAAAAGAAAAATAATGGTGTTGAAATAAAAAGGGTTAGTCCTAATGCCTCCATCATTTACTTACTTGGGTTTAAGTTGGTAAGGACCGGGAATGTATTGTCGTGGCAAGTTCCAGAGTCGTAAGAACCAAGCGGCTATTCACACAAGAAACGAAAAATGAGCATTTAGTTTAAAGATGTGTATTTGTATGCTCAATAAAGGCTCAAAACTCACTTTTTGTGGGAATGGGTTTTTATGTGATCAAGTATATATAATCAAATTTTAACTAGATTTGTCATGCCGTTTCGTAATTTTCTTATGTTAGTTCTTTTTATCACGACGCTATCGGTTGTAAATTTGTAAAAATATCACTTTTTTTAGAACTTGTAATTCCCAAATTAAACCAAGACAAGTAAAAAAATGATTTTTTTTTTAAATTTGGGGTGTTTAACGGTTCCAATAGAGTTTTGTGTAAGGCTTGTAATTAGGACTTGCAAAATTCAAGGTTTTAGCATCCCCCCACACTTAAATTACACATTGTCCTCAATGTGTCCCAAAAATAAGTTTTTAGGTTGATTGAATGTGTAAAAGTGTGTTAAAAACAAAAATTTATGTTACTGGGCATCTGGACACGGCCCCGTGTCGGATGAACACGACCCCGTGGTCAGATTGCCAGTAATGAGAACTTACAAAAGGTGGACACTGGGGCGTGTCGGCTGAGCACGACCCCGTGTCTGGTAAAAATCTGAAGAATTTTGACAAACAGCAGGTCTGGGGCAATGGGAATGGGGGCGTGTCGGCTGGACACGACCCCATGTAGACAATCTGCAAAGGTGAAAAACAGGTTTCTGGCTTCGGTTTTCCTGTCCCGACTTTAGTAGCACTAATGTTTAGTACTCTAAGCCTCGTATGTACCTGTTTAACTAATAAATACCACACCAAACCATAGCAAGCATCCTAAATTACCATTGTTCAACCATCCATACCACAAAGTTAAAAAGAAAAATAAATGCAGAAAGTAAAAAGAGTTAAAGAAAGTAAATTGTTCAACAAACGGCACTGATGTATAAGAATTTATACATCTTTTAAACGTCAAATACGCCCCGTTTATGCGAAAACTCTTTGTATTTTCATTGATTTTGGTACTCATTTGAGTTGTCTATGAAAATACAGGTCCGGGCTCCGGCCCGGTGATGAAACGAAGGCTTTTGGAGTAAAATGGAGCGAAAACGGAACATTCCAGCAAACTGCCAGATACGGCACGACCGTGCCACCCAGGCGCACGACCGTGCTAGCCATTCCGACATCGGCACTCTCGATCAGCACTAGCATCCAGCACCAGCACCATCAAAATCAAGGGAGCACGACGGTGCCAACCACTGGCACGACCGTGCCAGATCAATTTCAGCAAAAGATCATCTTGTTTCCGAGATCGAATCAATCATAGTCGAGCACTATCGGCTGGCACGACCAGACCTTGCCCGAGCACGGGCGTGCCACCTCGGGAACTTTTGAGCGCGATCTTTCCCAAAATGGAAGCATACTTGGTCAACATTCGAGAAAGTAGTTCTGACACTTGCCAAGCACGACCGTGCCAAAAGGTGGCATGGTCGTGCCATTCTCCCAGCAGCTTAAATACGAGTTTCTAGCTCATTTGGAAGGGAGTTGGAGCATTTTGGTGACTTTTTCTCTCAAGAATCTGGTCTTGGAAGCTTGTTGGAGCCAAGAGGGAGCCTTGAAGAGGACTTAATCACTTGAAGATCTACTCAAACATCATTTTAATCTTGTCTTTAACTTGGTTAGCTTATTACATTATGAACAATTTATGTTTCTTTGCACTTGATTTGGTAGCCATGAGCCTTATGGGCTAAACATTTGAGTTGTCTAAACTTGGTTGAAGCTAATGAATATGTGATAACATGGAAGTAGATGTGATGATTGTTCTTGTTAATCTTCATGTTGGTATTTAATCTTGTTCTTGGAGTTCATGTGTATGCTTAAAGTTCTTGTTCTTGAATGTTTGCTCATAAGTATTTACATGTTGTGTTGGAAAGCCCATGTAAAGATTATGATTATTGAATCTTGTTAACTTGTTAGTATGATTCATAGCATGAAACTAGGAATGGTGATTGCTAATGTGATTGAATGATGATTTGAGCATATGTATGAATTCTTGCATCTAGATTTGGAAAGATCATGAGTATGTTTATATGGATTCTATAGTTTGTGTTCTTGTTAGTTTCATGATTTAGGCCAAAATTGTTAGCTAGCATGACCATGCTTGTGGTTCATATCAAGAACATGATGATAGTGCCAACTACTTAAAACCAAGTTAGGGTGATTAGTGTGTTTTTCATATTAGTTTTCCCTAATTTGTAGAGTTAGGAGTTTTGACAAACAAATAACTCATGATTAAAGATTAACACCAACTTAGCAAGTGAGCTTAAAAGAATAATTTTTAGGTGGTTAGAATGTTAATTCATTTTTAGTTTTCCTAAGAATTATAGACTAGGAAGCCTTGATTGGGGACTTAGTTGAATTTAGAGCTTGCATCATCACAACCTCCTTCCTCTTTGTTGTCACATGTGAGTTAGTGGATACTTAGTTTAGGCAACCCTTTCTTAGATATTGTTCTTTGTTAGAATTTTTAGTAGTTTATTTCTTTGCATGCTAAGTTAGAAAAATCAACCAAATCATTTGAAAAGGCTTTAAAGTAGCAAAAGTTTAGTATCGAGACACCGCATCCACGGATTGATATCCGGTTCTTACCGATTAGCTATATTACCACCCGACGGGTACACTTGCCCTTTTGTGTGTGTAGTTAGTTTCTAGGTGAAAAACCATTTTTAAAACTAAATTTGTGTGAAGAAAAACTCAATTAAAAATATATTTAATTCACGCACATCAAGTTTTTGGCGCCGTTGCCGGGGATGCGGTCTTCTTGAAAACGATTCGAGTTACTTATTTAGCCATTGTGAAAAGTGTACAAATTTTTTGTCTATTTGTTTTATTTGCCTTTGCTTGATTAATTGAAAAAAAATGATTATTTGCTAGTTGTTTTTTTTGTTTTTGTATATATTTTGTGCATTGTGCTCCTCCTTATTCCCTACAGATCGTGCATGTCCTCAACCCCCGCTGTTGATATCGTTGAGCCTTCAGCGGAGCCGGAGCGTGATCTTCACCGGAGGCTGCGAGAGCGGTTTCGCTTGGTAGCCGAGACGATTGAGACAGACGCGGCAGACGACGACACCTTCTACGAGGTTCGAGTAGACATGGCGGACGCAGAAGAGAATAGGATCTTGAACGAAATAGGAAAACCGTCACTTGATGGTTTACCTGCGATGAAGCAATTCTTCAAACAAGGTTCTTTTTGATAAACTTGTTTGTTTATTTCTTTTGGCTTCATCATCAATTTTTT
The DNA here is from genome assembly GCA_030545235.1 of Helianthus tuberosus. Taxonomy (NCBI): domain Eukaryota; kingdom Viridiplantae; phylum Streptophyta; class Magnoliopsida; order Asterales; family Asteraceae; genus Helianthus; species Helianthus tuberosus. The sequence continues at coordinate 120,460,989 of CM060409.1, forward strand.
TTTCAAGAAGTCATAAGAAAAACCGAGCTTTGTTACTAAAATAAAGGGTTTAAAATGAAAAAGGGTTTTGGTGGGTAAAAAGGGTGTTTGATTTGGGTTAAGAAATCAAAAGGTTTAGGCTCAAAGGCGTTAACTAGGGGGATTTTGGGTAGGTGGTAAAAAAAAGAAAAAGAAAAATAATGGTGTTGAAATAAAAAAGGTTAGTCCTAATGCCTCCATCATTTACTTACTTGGGTTTAAGTTGGTAAGGACCGAGAATGTATTGTCGTGACAAGTTCTAGAGTCGTAAGAACCAAGCGGCTATTCACACAAGAAACGAAAAATGAGCATTTAGTTTAAAGATGTGTATTTGTATGCTCAATAAAGGCTCAAAACTCACTTTTTAGGGGAATGGGTTTTTATGTGATCAAGTATATATAATCAAATTTTAACTAGATTTGTCATGCCGTTTCGTAATTTTCTTATGTTAGTTCTTTTTATCACGGCGCTATCGATTGTAAATTTGTAAAAATATCACCTTTTTTAGAACTTGTAATTCCCAAATTAAACCAAGACAAGTAAAAAAATGATTTTTTTTTAAATTTGGGGTGTTTAACGGTTCCAATAGAGTTTTGTGTAAGGCTTGTAATTAGGACTTGCAAAATTCAAGGTTTTAGCATCCCCCCCCCACACTTAAATTACACATTGTCCTCAATGTATCCCAAAAATAAGTTTTTAGGTTGATTGAATGTGTAAAAGTGTGTTAAAAACAAAAATTTATGTTACTGGGCAACTGGACACGGCCCCGTGTCGGATGAACACGACCCCGTGGTCAGATTGCCAGTAACGAGAACTTACAAAAGGTGGACACTGGGGTGTGTCGGCTGAGCACGACCCCGTGTCTGGTAAAAATATGAAGAATTTTGACAAACAGCAGGTCTGGGGCAATGGGCACGGGGGCATGTCGGCTGGACACGACCCCATGTAGACAATCTGCAAAGGTGAAAAACAGGTTTCTGGCTTCGGTTTTCATGTCCCGGATTTAGTAGCACTAATGTTTAGTACTCTAAGCCTCGTATGTACCTGTTTAACTAATAAATACCACACCAAACCATAGCAAGCATCCTAAATTACCATTATTCAACCATCCATACCACAAAGTTAAAAAGAAAAATAAATGCAGAAAGTAAAAAGAGTTAAAGAAAGTAAATTGTTGAACAAACGGCACGCAGGCCGGAAATTGTTCGTGAGAAAAAAGGGATTAACCTGTGGACCTGCAACCATGAACAGCTACCTCCACTCCTCCCGCCTAATTCATGTCCTCGTCTTCATCATCGTCTCCTCCGTGCCCCGCCATGTACTCCCGGATGTTCCCAATGCCATCCTGTATATCGGATATGTTTCTCTCTATTGCTCCGACCCGGGTGTACGTGTTGCTGGCCATATTGTAGGTGTTCCTGGTGCACATGAGGTTTTCCTGCAATAAATCATGTAAACTTTGAAAGTTAGGAAAATCGCCTCCTAGTTAGGAGGATTGACCCGGATCACCCTGGGCTGGTAATGATACTGAGGAGAAGGTTGGAAGTGTGGAGCATGTAAGACGAGTGCCTCTTGCGGGTTCCATGCATGCCCCTGGACTCTTTGGAAGCTGACCGTCCCGTCTTCTGCTTCATAAATCAGGTTCATTGAGCGGCAGATGATCATGTCCACCCTTCCCGACCATGGGCTCTTTTCGAAAGACCTGGGCATGTTCACGAAATGCTTGAAGGGACGGTATATCCACCCCCCAAAGAAGATAGGAGTCGGGGGAGTAGCAAGCTGGTTACAATGCATGTTTCGGAGCAGAAGGTATGGAACATCAAGGTTGGTACGGGTATGAATGCAATGAAGGACTAGTAGATCCCTCAAACCTACAACACCGCTGCTATTGTGCCTTTGACTAAGAGAGTAAGTGAGGACCCTGTGAATGTAGCGGTAAAGAGGGTCCCCCAACTTATTGCTCTTAGTGCTGCTTGGATTGTAGATGCCTTCTCCTATTTGAGCCCAAGCAGCTTGGCGGTCACTTTCCTTGATCTCGCAGAGACCGCCGGTGTTTTCTTCATCCCCCGCATCTTCCTCCGCATACAACCCAAATATCGACCCAAACTGTGCTATCGAGATTGAGTACTTAGTCCCTCCACACCAGAATTCTACCCCATCATTATCGAATGGATCGGCTCTCGTTTTGAAAGCAAATGTGCTGTAGAATTCCAGGTTATATTCATGGACTGAACGAAGTCGAGTGCACAGAGCGGCTCTCAGTGGGCCGGTGACTAGGTTGTTAAATCGGTCAAGCTGGTTCACTGCTCCTAGAAGATTCATGCATAATGTTCGTGGGTATTCCTCTGGCCTGGTTCGAAGCACGTCGTATCTTGTTTTAGCATCCAACTCACTTGCATTGAACCGCGTGAATTTCTTCGACATCTGAAAGGAAACACCAAACAATTAGCATGAAACAGTGAAATTTTCAGAGAAAACATGAAAACAGTCGGCTGAACATGGCCCCGTGTTCAGCGGACACACCCCAAGTTGGCCTGAAATTGGCTGGACACGCCCCCGTACCCAGCGAGCACGACCCCGTGTCCAGACGTCTGTTTCCCAAAAATCCCATTTTTCGACCCGGTCCCAAAAACTTGAAAATTTTTGGTCCAGTAGGGGCGGTTTTCCCCGAAAATGAAACCCTAAGTGCCGTTTTTCCCAAAACAAACTAGTTACCCCTTCAATTTTATCTTTTTCGGTTCAAAAACAAGGGTTTGGGGTTTTTGTGAGAAATTGGGCAAATCTACAAACAATACAAGTTGATTTACTTCCTATAACATGTATCTAAACTAATGCTAACAGATCTAAGAAAAAATTTGAGGTTCGATCCGGATGAAGTTCAAGAACCCTAGATTTTTCCCCAAATTTTTTATGTTAAACTACATGCAAATACTTAATCTAACTACTAATAATGATAGAATCATACCTTGATTTTGTTAGAAGTAGAGGAGACGTCAAAATCTTGCAAAAAAATCGCCTGAACCAGAGAGTTTTCGGGGAAACGGGGCATGTGGAAATGAAGAAACTGTTTGGAAAAGGGGTTTTATCCCGACAGTTGCGCGGACACGGTCCCGTGTCCAGCGGACACGGCCCCGTGGGCGGGCAAGTTTTATAATTTTTTTTAAGGAGTGCTCGTGTGAATGCCCTGTTTACTGAAAATTTGGTTAGAAGACTTACCGATTTAGATGTCACCCTGCTTGCTCGTAACTTACCAGGTATGATGTTGATGCTTTCATTCTCCGATCGTTTGAAGCGAGATTTCTTCCTCCTCATCCTCAATGAATCCTTGATAGAGCTTCAGCCGTTGGCCATTGACTTTAAATGGATTTCCATTTCGAGATTTAATTTCTACTGCACCGTGTGGGAAAATATGGGTGTTGGAAAAACGTGCTGACCACCTAGACTTTAATTTACCAGAAAATAATCAAAGTCGTGAATTAAACAATAGAACTTGATCCCCTACTCGAAATTCATTAGGTTTAATGTGTTTATCATGCAAGTTTTTCATTCTTTCCTTATAAATTTCGGAGTTAGATTATGCATAATTCCTTAGTTCGTCTAATTCATTTAATTGACAAAATCGGTTTTTACCGGAAAATTCTAAATCTAAATTTACATTTTTAATTGCCCAGTAGGCTTTGTGTGCAATTTCCACTGGCAAATGACAGCTTTTTCCATAGACGAGCTTATATGGGGTTGTACCTATTGTTGTTTTATAAGCAGTTCGAAAAGCCCATAAAGCATCATCTAATTTATCGGCCCATTCTTTTTTATTTAACCCTATGGTTTTTTCGAGTATTCGTTTTAAACCTCTATTAGTCACTTCGGCTTGTCCGTTTATTTGAGGGTGATATGCTGTTGAAACCCGGTGATAGACCCCATACCTTGTTAAGATTTTTTCAAGTTGATGATTACAAAAATGGGTACCTCTATCACTTATTAAAGCTTTTGGTGTTCCAAAACGAGAGAATAATCTTTTCAGAAATCTTACCACGACTCTTCCATCATTGGTTGGAAGTGCCTTGGCCTCGGCCCATTTAAACAAGTAATCGACTGCCACAAGTATATACTTGTTTCCTTTTGACGGTGGGAAAGGTCCCATAAAGTCGAGTCCCCACACATAAAAAATTTCACAAACAAGAATGCCATTTTGTGGCATTTCGTTTTTGGAAGAAATATTACCTGTTCTTTGGCAAGCGTCACATGTCTTGACAAGACTTTGGGTGTCTTTGTAAATGGTTGGCCAGTAAAATCCTGAATCAAATACCTTTCGTGCGGTACTAGCGGCACCATGATGTCCTCCGTATGGACCTTCATGACAATGGCGGAGAATCCTCCTTACTTCACTACCATGTACGCATCGGCGGATGAGTTGGTCGGCACACATTTTGAAAAGATAAGGGTCTTCCCAAAAGTAATGCTTTACATCAGCAAAGAATTTTTTTCTTTAATGATGTGGCCAACCTTTTGCGACTATACCGCTAGTACGGTAGTTAGCATAGTCGGCGTACCATGGTTCTTCTCGGTATTCCACCATTTCCAGGGACTCCGTTGAAAAAATTTCATTGATTTGTTCATCCCTGGTTGCTTCCAAAGCTGGGTCTTCTAGGCGTGAAAGATGATCTGCTGCGGTGTTTTCCGCTCCTCTTTTGTCTTTGATTTCGATATTAAATTCTTGGAGGAGTAGAGTCCACCGAATCAAACGTGGTTTAGCATCCTGGTTCTTGAAGAGATATCGAATGGCTGCATGATCTGTAGAGACTATTGTTTTAGAAAGAACAAGATAAGAACGAAATTTATCAAAAGCAAATACCACAGCTAGTAACTCTTTTTCTGTTGTTGTGTAATTTTCTTGTGCGTCGTTAAGTGTTTTACTAGCATAATAAATTGGGTGAAAATGCTTTTCTTTTCTTTGTCCCAAGACGGCTCCAACCGCAAAGTCACTTGCATCACACATGATTTCGAAAGGTAATTTCCAATCAGGCGCTATCATGATAGGTGCATTGACTAGCATTTCCTTGAGTGCTAGAAATGCTTGATTGCAATCCTTGTCAAAGATGAAAGGGGCATCTTTTTCAAGTAATTTTGTTAGAGGTCTTGAAATTTTAGAAAAGTCTTTGATAAATCGCCTATAGAATCCGGCATGTCCTAGGAAACTTCTGATAGCTCTAACGGAGTATGGGGGTGGTAATCGAGAAATAGTGTCTATTTTGGCTCGATCTACCTCCATTCCTTCGTTCGAGATCTTATGACCGAGTACTATTCCCTCCATTACCATGAAATGACATTTTTCCCAGTTAAGGGCGAGGTTAGTCTCCTCACATCGGGATAGCATTTGCTCAAGGTTATCGAGACATTGGTCGTACGAATCTCCAAAGATAGAAAAGTCGTCCATGAAGACTTCCATTGTCTTTTCTATCATATCATGGAAGATGGCCACCATGCAACGTTGAAAGGTTGCGGGGGAATTACATAGACCAAAGGGCATGCGTCGAAAAGCAAAAGTTCCATAGGGACATGTGAAGGTTGTCTTTTCTTGGTCTTCAGGTGCTATCGGGATTTAAAAGTAACATGAAAAACCATCCAAGAAACAGTAAAATTTATGACCGGATAATCTTTCTAACATTTGATCAATGAAGGGTAAAGGAAAGTGATCTTTCCTTGTAGCTTCATTTAATCGCCTATAATCTATACATACCCTCCATCATGTGACGGATCTCATTGGAATCAATTCATTCTTTTCATTAGTTATTACCGTCATACCTCCTTTCTTTGAAACTACTTGGCCGAGACTTACCCACGGACTATCGGAGATAGGGTAAATAAGTCCGGCGTCAAGCAATTTGATGACTTCGTTTTTTACCACTTCTTGGACATTTGGATTCACTCTACGTTGTGGTTGTATTACCGATTTGTAGTCATCGTTCATTAAAATTTTGTGCGTGCACATGGAAGGACTTATGCCTTTAATATCTACAAGCTTCCAAGCGATTGCATTTTTGTGTTTTTTCAAAAGTGTAATTAATTTTTCTTTTTCTAAGCTAGATAATTTAGATGAAATAATTACAGGTGATTTACCATCTTTGTCAAGAAAAGCATATTCCAAATCTTTTGGGAGTTCTTTGAGCTCAAGAGGTGGGTCTTTAGGAGACTCCTTATTTGGTTGCTCATTTCGATCATGAACTACAAAAGTTTGTTCTATGGTGACCTCTTCTTCAACAAAGTGGTCAATTTCTTCTCTTATATCGGGTGGTTCATCTTCATCTTCAATTAGGGGGTCATTATTGTCGAATGGATATTTCATTGAACGCTCAAGATCGACACTCTTTTTAAATGCCCCTAATTGAATACATAGATTGTTGCGCTTCCGGTTTTTCAAAGCTTCGTGGGTTTTTACAAAGGGTCGTCCCAACAGTAGAGGAGCGTCATCAAGGATAACAAAGTCGGTTGGGATTACCATTTGATTTGTTTGAACCAAGACATCCTCAACTACACCGATTGATTTTATTACTTTCCGATTGGATAGAAAAATGGGTGTTTGAAGTGGAGAAAAATCACCAATACTTAATTTTTCAAAAATGTAGTTTGGCATTATATTAACACAAAGATCTTTATCAATTGTAATATTACTAATAAAGGAATTTTGAAAAAAAACATGGAACCGGTGTAATGTTGATTTCAGATGGGTCTTCTTTTATTAGCGAAGTTTGATCATTAGTTAACTTAATGCTTACCGTTTCGTCAATTTTAGTGTTAGTTTTTAACTCTTTTAAAAACTTAGCATGAGTGGGAACTAAACAATGATTTTCGAAAGAAGGTGACAAGAGATTAATTTCTTCAAAATTAGACTCTTCTTGAATTTTAACGTTATCGGACTCACCCTTTTTGTTGTTTAACTCATGTGTCGGTTTTTCACTTATTTGTTCTTCCATTTTTACATTTTCAACTATCTCTTTTTTATTTAATTCTTCTCCTGCGCGGGTGTAACACCTGTGCCTCCACGGCCATCAAACAAATGCCAAACCAATGAAATATTGTATTTCATACTTTGGACTTATATAAATATGTGTATCTTTTGCACATATCAGCTCTTGTTCGATTTCAAACTCTAAATCGCTTTCTGGAAGGTTATACGCGCACTGATGCGTAAATATAACCAGTTTAATGCAACGAACACTCCAGAATAGTGACATTGGCTTAACATACCTTAAATAACCTTTACATAACTTAGAAATAAGTTTTGAAGGCTTTGGTATGGCAAAAACAAGTTAATTCGCTTACAGGGACTAAACTTGACAAACTGCGAAAGTATGCCAATTTGAACTGTAACAGACATTCTGTAACATGACCATAAGTTAAACACACCTTAAATATCCTTTACATAGCTTAGAAATAGGCTTTGAGGGGTTCGGTGTGCTAAAATAAACTTTTGGGTCATTCAGGGACTAAAAGTGTCAAAAAGTGCACAAGTTTGCATTTTCGCGCATAACTTACGTTCTGAATACATCCGGACTTCCAAAAATTTATGTAAGCATGACTATATTATATTTTAGTGTTCGCCATAAGAAAAATCCATTCGTCGCGTCATTTGGATCGTTTTTCGCGCTTATGCGCATTCCGTCGTAATTAAGCGAACATCGCGTTCGTACGGCCAAACGAACCAACCTCCGGCATATTTTTGAGAACATTTTAAGTTCCCTTTACTTTAACTTCATTTTAGAGCTTTGAAATGGGGTTAACGGGCCTTAAACGCCTCGGAAAAGGCCTTATTACACTACAGGGACCAAATCTGCCATTTTTGAAACTTTCTGTGAAGAAACATTGAATCTGGTCTATACCACCTTTGCACATGGTTTTGGGCAATACTAGGGGCTGTTTTGATGTGCACATGGTTTTGGGAAATACCATGGGCTCACATGGTTTTGTAAAACCATTATCTTGAGGTGTAAGGCCAAGATCAAAGCACGGTTTCCAAGAAACGATCTTAACGGTGGACCTTTTACTATAAATACCCCACCCCCCATGCTTCATAATCACTAGAATTTTGATCTTAGAAACTCTAAGTTGAAACCATTGTTTCATACCTGAGATTCTCGGATCGAAATTAGCATTCGGGGACCCTTCGTAAGTATTCTTTCGTTCTTTTATTGCTTTTCGAGTCTTTCGAGTCTGAAAGTCAAACTTTGTTTGACTTTCTACATTGACCAGTTATGGTCAATGCGAAGTTCGTTTGAACTTCGCAACGTGAGTGTAATCACGTTGGTTATAGTCCCTTGGGACTATGCCTACTGATTACCACGTTGTCTAGGGTCGTAGGGTAAGCGATCTAATAAATCGCTTATACCTCGAACCCGACCCATTTGGTCGATCATTAGGATCCGACCAAATACATTAGGTGACCATAGTAGGTAGGGAATAACCTTCCGAGGTTATACCCTATGGTCACATCGTTTGAGTAGTTGTATGATAAGTAGTTTATATGCCTTAGGTAAATTACCAGAATACCCTTTTCATGTATAATTGGTAATTAAGCATATGTAACCTAAACCTTTGTCACATAACTGATTATGTAACATGTTTAGGCATATTCTACTTGTCATAGGACTAGTTAGGCGGTCCGAACGCGTTTCACGCACACGACGCGTTAAAGTAGCATAAGCTACCTTAATGGGTCGCGATGGGTCGAAAGCACTTAGGTTTGGTTTCATTGTAGTATGTAGGCCTTGTTAAACCATATCATATGAGTTCCAATACTCATTTGGTTTACCAAGCCTCATCCTATCCGATCTCCCGATTTAAGTCCGGTTTATTTATATAGTTTTAGATTGTCGACTGATTCCGTGCTCTCTCTAGCTTTGTTTGGTTGTTGTTCAAGACCTCTAAGCATTCTCAGGCGAGTACATTATTCCCCTATTTTACTGCTTTCAATTGTTTTGGGGTGACTCATATGTGCTAAATGTTTTCGATGTTATAACGATGGTTTCAAAAACGATTAAGACGATTTATACAAAACTAATAACGATTTCAATAAAGTGAACAAACTTGTTGGTTGGGTTACATAACAAATGACATTCATTAGCAATGATCAAGCCGACCAGTATTAGGTTATGGTACCATAGGATCTGACAAGTCCCGTTATTTACTACACCCGTAGTTATGTGTGGGTGTTGTGGGTAGCGACTGAATCTGTAATTGTTAATTTACTCTTTGGTAAGGGTTTATTAATGCGAGATGTTAATCTATCCTTTGGTAAGGGTTTATTAATGCGAATTGTTAATCTATCCTTTGGTAAGGGTTTATTAATGAGAGTCAAGAAGGTTTGAATGTTATTAGCGAGACGACCATATAAGTAGTTTCACGACCTAAAACGAATTTAACGATTGGGTAAACGATTGGCTTCAAAGCGATATACGATTGGGTTTTGGTTATACATATTACATGATTTACATTGGGCATGAACATTACTTTGGTGGTTTGGTTTGACTAAGTGATTAAGTAACAATGCGTGTGGAATATGATACAAGCATGGTGGATACGCCGCTGGTACTTCCTATATATAAGTGTGTGTATGGTATTACATATTGTAGCGTTATTTGAATCATTTCAGTTTGAGACATAGAACATTTTATACAAGTAACATACTTTTCACAAGACAATTATTTACAAACAACTTATCTTATACAAACTCATTTTACATGGTTATTCATTTAATCATGCATTATTCTCTTATTTATACATATCACTTGAACTTATTATTTTTCAAATGATTTACAAAGACAAAGCAAATTACAAGGTTCATGACTAAACATTTTCTTAAAACAGAAGTCATGAATCTTATTTTCACAAAACCTATGTACTCGCCAGCATTTCTTTGCTGACCCCGTTTTCACATATGTTTCAGGTATTGTTGAAAGATATCGATTGATAGGATGCATGCTCACATAGGACTGGAAAAGGCCTTAGTGACTCAATAACAATGATAGACTATGTTTAAATTGTGTATTTAGATTTCCAGACAATGTAATTATTCAATGTTTAATAAAACGAAACACTTTTGGTATCCATGGTTATGAAACATTATTTCTGTTGCAACACTCCCCGACGTTTCCGCCACGTTTGGTTGTCCTACGTGGTCGGGGTGTGACAGAAAAGTGGTATCAGAGCCAATGGTTATAGGGAATTAGGTTATTAGTAATGCTTTGACCTAGTCTATAACCTTCTTAGGACCCTAACGCGAGTTTACTTGCGTTTAGTCATAAAACAATACCGTCACCTATCCTTAGGCGACGACCACAACAAGAACATAAATTTCAAAACCGCTTTGAAAACTAATCATCTGTTCTAGGATGATTGATTACTAGGTTTTGAACTCTCTATTATATGGTTTTGAACCCCTTTGAGTTTTCAAAACTTCGTCAAGGTTTTGGGTTTTAAATGATGTGAACACGTGCAAACTGGAAGGGTGAATGCCTGTATTCTGGGTTTTCTGTCTAGGCAAGCACTTCGTATACATCTCATCAGACGCGAGACCAGTTGTGCTTACCTGGGAATTCTTGGGGTGAGTGTTCACTTATAGGCGAGCATGTCTTCGCGATACATTATTTTTGACCCATTTACTTTGATTAGTCACCGTCTCATTTGTTTGCCTTAGGTAACAAACAAATGATCGCAATTTTCATGCGTTATCATTCTGTTTTGGATTGTCCAATAATCTTTCACCTGTTTCTCCCTATGCCTTTCTTTTCTTCAAGAATGTCTCTTCATCACGATGACGCCCAGATATCTGAGCAAGCAGCCAAATTCGCTCAGCGAATAGGCGAAGTAGTCCTGAAGACTGTTGAATTAGCTACTGCCATGTATCATCTCCAGGATGAAGCCACTCAAGAGTCACCAAGACCGGCAGGACCTAGTCAGGCGACAACACCACCAGCCAAGAAACCAATCGAGGAATCAAAGACCATGGATGAACGATCCCCTAAGAAGTCAAAGAATCGAAAGGCTTCTCAGAACTTCGCCATGATCGCTCATGATTCCCTCGAAAATTTTAAGTACTCGTTTCATGCTAAGATACGAAGTACAGAAAATGAAGTGACATTATGAGTAATCATGCTTCAGCACATCATTACCTTTAAATCCTTGGTTAGATAACTAAGGGTATTTTCAAATCTCATACCCATTACGTTTTGATTTTCAACATACACAGTACAAGTATTTCAACACAATCTTCATGATCTCAAAATATTTCATATAGTCTGAAGACAATATTAACACAATACATTTTCTTATCAAGTGCATGATTTCGAAAAGCATCATTCATGTCTTTCAAAAACCTTATACATAGTTTCAAACTTTCATCTCGCATGATTTTAAAACATTTTTTGTAAATATATCTACCTAATACACCTACTTTATGATTTCAAAAAGTATTATATATAAGGTTTCAAAAACGTTAAACACATTTTTCTTAAAAGAACCCCATGCTTAGTTTTCAAAAATATTTTTCTCATACATTGACTTAACCTTCAAAATTCTGCTTCATATGTCGCCTTGACATATCAAGCATCTCAACTTCATAAGCATTTTACATCATGTTTTGACCTAAGCACATCCAGTGCAAAGTTTTAAAACATCTTCAACTTCAAAAATTCATATGGGATCTTTTTATCTTCACAATTAGATCCTTGTGGATGATTATCATTCAAATCAGAGTCCTTAATTGGATTCCTTATGTACCTTAATTCGAACACTTCGGTTTCTAATAATCGAAATCGAATTTTCTTTTTGAATCTTTCTATCTTTATAGTTGGATTCTTGATAACGTTTAAAGTACCAAATGAAATCCACGGAATGGATTCCTAGTGTGCTTTAAATGCATGTACGCAATTTACAAGACAAATTAACGAACAATTTTGTGGTTATGTGATATGTGTTTATGTGTTCTCCTCTATGATTTTGTGTGATCCGATTTTCAAATCCTCATAGAATCTTTCATGTTTTCATATGAGGGATTCATAGTAGGATATTCAAAAGGTACTACCTTAAATCCTTATGGGCTTCTACCTGGTAGTTAAGACCCTTGGGTTATATAGTACCATTCCATGATTCGATGAGAGACCCTGTAGTGGTCTAGTCAAAAAGATTGACTCACAATTTGGTTAAAGAACGACATCTAGTGATGTAGCTGAACAGACTCCTTGATAGTCTATTTAGATCATTTATTGATTTAATTTAAAGGACTCTATGGCGGTCTAGTCACGCTCATCACAGGTTCATTCATTTAGTTTTACCCTACACATTATAAAATAGACTGTGTGAACTGTGCAAGGAATTGTCTAATTATGGACGCGTACATAATTATGAAATTTAGTGCACAGAAACCCAGTAAGATTTGTTATGTGTAAGAACCGATAGTGACAAAAATAACGAAATGAGAACGATGTAATGGAGGTACGGTGGACGCACCAATGACGCTTCATATACTTGTATATAAGTATCCCTCTTACATTGCAAGCATAATGTTATTAAGGTTACTAGAAGTTCAGAACCCTAACCAATGTTGTTCGATCTTTTCAACCTCATGTTTTCAAAACTCTCACAAGTTTCCTCTAAATAAATTTCGGGACGAAATTTCCTAAAGTAGGGGAGACTGTAACACCTGTGCCTCCACGGCCATCAAACAAATGCCAAACCAATGAAATATTGTATTTCATACTTTGGACTTATATAAATATGTGTATCTTTTGCACATATCAGCTCTTGTTCGATTTCAAACTCTAAATCGCTTTCTGGAAGGTTATACGCGCACTGATGCGTAAATATAACCAGTTTAATGCAACGAACACTCCAGAATAGTGACATTGGCTTAACATACCTTAAATAACCTTTACATAACTTAGAAATAAGTTTTGAAGGCTTTGGTATGGCAAAAACAAGTTAATTCGCTTACAGGGACTAAACTTGACAAACTGCGAAAGTATGCCAATTTGAATTGTAACAGACATTCTGTAACATGACCATAAGTTAAACACACCTTAAATATCCTTTACATAGCTTATAAATAGGCTTTGAGGGGTTCGGTGTGCTAAAATAAACTTTTGGGTCATTCAGGGACTAAAAGTGTCAAAAAGTGCACAAGTTTGCATTTTCGCGCATAACTTACGTTCTGAATACATCCGGACTTCCAAAAATTTATGTAAGCATGACTATATTATATTTTAGTGTTCTCCATAAGAAAAATCCATTCGTCGCGTCATTTGGATCGTTTTTCGCGCTTATGCGCATTCCGTCGTAATTAAGCGAACATCGCGTTCGTACGGCCAAACGAACCAACCTCCGGCATATTTTTGAGAACATTTTAAGTTCCCTTTACTTTAACTTCATTTTAGAGCTTTGAAATGGGGTTAACGGGACTTAAACGCGTCGGAAAAGGCCTTATTACACTACAGGGACCAAATCTGCCATTTTTGAAACTTTCTGTGAAGAAACATTGAATCTGGTCTATACCACCTTTGCACATGGTTTTGGGCAATACTAGGGGCTGTTTTGATGTGCACATGGTTTTGGGAAATACCATGGGCTCACATGGTTTTGTAAAACCATTATCTTGAGGTGTAAGGCCAAGATCAAAGCACGGTTTCCAAGAAACGATCTTAACGGTGGACCTTTTACTATAAATACCCCACCCCCCATGCTTCATAATCACTAGAATTTTGATCTTAGAAACTCTAAGTTGAAACCATTGTTTCATACCTGAGATTCTCGGATCGAAATTAGCATTCGGGGACCCTTCGTAAGTATTCTTTCGTTCTTTTATTGCTTTTCGAGTCTTTCGAGTCTGAAAGTCAAACTTTGTTTGACTTTCTACATTGACCAGTTATGGTCAATGCGAAGTTCGTTTGAACTTCGCAACGTGAGTGTAATCACGTTGGTTATAGTCCCTTGGGACTATGCCTACTGATTACCACGTTGTCTAGGGTCGTAGGGTAAGCGATCTAATAAATCGCTTATACCTCGAACCCGACCCATTTGGTCGATCATTAGGATCCGACCAAATACATTAGGTGACCATAGTAGGTAGGGATATAACCTTCCGAGGTTATACCCTATGGTCATATCGTTTGAGTAGTTGTATGATAAGTAGTTTGTATGCCTTAGGTAAATTACCAGAATACCCTTTTCATGTATAATTGGTAATTAAGCATATGTAACCTAAACCTTTGTCACATAACTGATTATGTATCATGTTTAGGCATATTCTACTTGTCATAGGACTAGTTAGGCGGTCCGAACGCGTTTCACGCACACGACGCGTTAAAGTAGCATAAGCTACCTTAATGGGTCGCGATGGGTCGAAAGCACTTAGGTTTGGTTTCATTGTAGTATGTAGGCCTTGTTAAACCATATCATATGAGTTCCAATACTCATTTGGTTTACCAAGCCTCATCCTATCCGATCTCCCGATTTAAGTCCGGTTTATTTATATAGTTTTAGATTGTCGACTGATTCCGTGCTCTCTCTAGCTTTGTTTGGTTGTTGTTCAAGACCTCTAAGCATTCTCAGGCGAGTACATTATTCCCCTATTTTACTGCTTTCAATTGTTTTGGGGTGACTCATATGTGCTAAATGTTTTCGATGTTATAACGATGGTTTCAAAAACGATTAAGACGATTTATACAAAACTAATAACGATTTCAATAAAGTGAACAAACTTGTTGGTTGGGTTACATAACAAATGACATTCATTAGCAATGATCAAGCCGACCAGTATTAGGTTATGGTACCATAGGATCTGACAAGTCCCGTTATTTACTACACCCGTAGTTATGTGTGGGTGTTGTGGGTAGCGACTGAATCTGTAATTGTTAATTTACTCTTTGGTAAGGGTTTATTAATGCGAGATGTTAATCTATCCTTTGGTAAGGGTTTATTAATGCGAATTGTTAATCTATCCTTTGGTAAGGGTTTATTAATGCGAGTCAAGAAGGTTTGAATGTTATTAGCGAGACGACCATATAAGTAGTTTCACGACCTAAAACGAATTTAACGATTGGGTAAACGATTGGCTTCAAAGCGATATACGATTGGGTTTTGGTTATACATATTACATGATTTACATTGGGCATGAACATTACTTTGGTGGTTTGGTTTGACTAAGTGATTAAGTAACAATGCGTGTGGAATATGATACAAGCATGGTGGATACGCCGCTGGTACTTCCTATATATAAGTGTTTGTATGGTATTACATATTGTAGCGTTATTTGAATCATTTCAGTTTGAGACATAGAACATTTTATACAAGTAACATACTTTTCACAAGACAATTATTTACAAACAACTTATCTTATACAAACTCATTTTACATGGTTATTCATTTAATCATGCATTATTCTCTTATTTATACATATCACTTGAACTTATTATTTTTCAAATGATTTACAAAGACAAAGCAAATTACAAGGTTCATGACTAAACATTTTCTTAAAACAGAAGTCATGAATCTTATTTTCACAAAACCTATGTACTCGCCAGCATTTCTTTGCTGACCTCGTTTTCACATATGTTTCAGGTATTGTTGAAAGATATCGATTGATAGGATGCATGCTCACATAGGACTGGAAAAGGCCTTAGTGACTCAATAACAATGATAGACTATGTTTAAATTGTGTATTTAGATTTCCAGACAATGTAATTATTCAATGTTTAATAAAACGAAACACTTTTGGTATCCATGGTTATGAAACATTAATTCTGTTGCAACACTCCCCGACGTTTCCGCCACGTTTGGTTGTCCTACGTGGTCGGGGTGTGACAGCGGGACTCCTCTTCCCTTGTGCGAGATTCTAATATGCAACGTTCGATAGTTTTAATTTTTTCTATTATCCTATCGGCTATGTCGGTGATAGAGTAAGGATCGGGATCCTCAAAGCTCGAATCCGGTTGTCGATCCTTTGTTCCTCATAATACTCATAGTAAGTAGATGGTTCACACCATTGTCCTTCAATGTAAGTATATGATGGATAAGGGTCGTAATTTTGTTCTTCATAATACTCATATGAGGTGGGTTATTCACGCCATGGTTCCTCATAATAAGCATATGAAGGTGGTGGCTCATATTATGGTTCCTCAAAGTATGAGTATGAAGGCTCATACCTTGGTTCTTCAAAATACGAGAATGAGGGAGGAGGTTCATACCTTGGGTCTTCATAGGATGTGTATGAAGTTGATGGCTCGTACCTGGGCTCCTCATAGTAGGTGTATGAAGTGGATGGTTGAAATAAGTCACAATATTGAACCGAGTGCGGGTCACCATAAATGGTGCAATAGTATTCCCTATAATCATCCTCCTCATAGGTGTAGTTGTAACCTCATGAGTATTGATCCATGAGAATCACTCAGCAGACCACAACAAAGTCTCGAGACCAGGAAACAAAAATAAAAACGGAAACAGAGTCTGGACACGGCCCCGTGTTCAGTGAGCACGGCCCCGTGTTAAGATTCTGTATCTGGGTGTTTGAATTAAAGTTACTGGTTTCGTTGAGCATGGGGCGTGTTCAGTGAGCACGGCCCCGTGTTCAGGCTACTGTAAATGCAAAATCTAACTTAAATGCAGAAAAATGTGCGCGTTTTAAAAAGGTTTTGAAAAACTGATTAGGCCGTCGATTTTAAGCTTTCTTAAAATCCTTGTGTCCCCGGCAATGACGCCAAAAACTTGATGTGCGTGTGGTGTTATAGATTTTTTTTGTATATTTTAAGCCCTTTAACACTTTTTAGCCAAGTTTTAAATTTATAAAACACGATATTTACTAACATTTAACACACATATGGGAAAGTGCACCCATCGTGAGCGTAGTATAGTGTTGGTAAGATACCGAGGTCATCCAAGGACACAAGAGCTTTTAGTACCGGTTTATCCTCAACGTCTAATCAAATCAAAAGTTTAGAAAAAGGTTTTTAAACAAGAAAAATAAAACTAACTAAAATGCTGAAAAATAAAATAAAATAAAAACAGATAGACAAGATGAATCACTTGGATCCGACTCGTATTTAGTGTAACCTTTGATTATTTCCGTACTTTTGCACTTTTTAAGAGATTATCTTAGTTATTGTAGTAGGCCCCTCTTCTGAAGTTGACGTTACCCTCAACCCAGTAGTTTGAGTCAGCAAGGATACAATCCTAAAGGGTTGGATTATTGAAAGATAATTAATTAAGTTATTAATGCATATTATGGTAGGCCCCTCTTCTAAAATTGACGTTACCCTCGGCTAAGTAGTCTGAGTCAGCAAGGATACAGTCCTAAGTAGCCGGGTTAAAGTATTAATAGTAGTTTACATATGAGGGGAACAAGGAGTTCGGACCCCCGCCATCCAATACAAGTGGGTATTGAAGGAGGTCCTACTAAAGTTGACCCAGGTTCTTGCAGGATCTATACACTGAACAAGGCAAGACTCTTAGCAAACCGTTCCCTTAACCCCCCGACCAGGTAGCCAACATACCTCCATATAGACCGTGGAGATATGAATGGTGAAAATCTTTTATTTTATATAGACAGTAAAATAATGCCAAGACACCACGGATAAACGATAAGGAAGACTCACCTTCAACATAAGAAACTAGTTATTAAAGTCATTAATATAGAACCAAATAAAAAGTGTGAAAATATTAAAAATAAAAAGTATTACACTAAACACTTGTCTTCACCAAGTGATGTAAGAGACTTAGGCAAACATGGCCTTTGATTGTCAAGAACTCTTACGATCAATCTTGGATCCCGAGACTACTCACACACTCTATGATGGATGATGGTGGTGGATGTGGGTTGTGATGGTGGTGGTGGGTGGGTTAAGTGTGAGAGAGGTGGTTTGCCAAGGGATGGTTTGCAAGTGAGCCAAGCACCCCTATTTATAGCCTGTACTGAAGCCCGGACACGGCCCCGTGTCCATTGGGCACGACCCCGTGTCCACCCATCTTCTCTTTCTTCATTAAATGCAGTTTGTCTACATTAGTTGACCATGCCCCCGTGTCCGCTGGGCACGACCCTGTGTGCAGAAGCGTATCTGTACTATCAAGATTTTCCTAGATTCTGCGAATCTTAGAGTTGACCACGGCCCCGTGTCCGCTGGACACGCCCCCGTGGTGGGTGATAGATGCTTCTACAACTTTGTCTTTTCTGCAGACACTAGGGCACGCCCCCGTGCTCAGTGAGCACGGGGCGTGTTCAGTCTTCTGTTCTCTTGTTGTTGCTTGGGAGATGCTGTCGAGGGGTCGGGCATGCCACGTTTATTCCTTTTCTTGTATTATTGCTGGATTTGGCTGCATTTTTACTTTTTTTGTTCATTTAAGCTCTTTTAACCCTGAAAATACAAAAGGAAGACAAAAGCACACTTTTTCCAACATTAGTACTAAAAAAGGGTTAGTTTTATGCCTCAATTGATGTAATTTATATGTTGCATTTTGCACACATCAATTTAAATACTCCAACTAACTAAATACGCCGCGTGGTATATGTGCAAAAGTAACCTTTTTCAAAAATTTCAAAAACGGAAACAAAAACGCTCGTAAATTTCAAACTTTCTCAAAAAATGTGCCCATGTGATTTTAATAATATGCAAAACCTAAAAATACTTTAAGGAAAATCAAAATTGGACAATTTGGACATGGAAATTCATTTTTCGACCGGGAAGTTTCTTTTTCTTCGTTTTCCTTTTTATCTGACGCTCATCGACTTTCCTACAAAAGATCATATTGTCAACACTTGTCAGTCCGTTTAAATTTTCTTTCAAATAAGCGAGGCACAAGAAAAACTGTCAGTATGTTTTTCCTCTTAAATCCATGCATCCTTCTTTCAACATTCTTTCAGTGAACTTGTTATCACGTTTTGGTAATATTGACAAAAATTACAATCGTCCCTACATAAGCTATAGGAATAGAACATTATGCCCGTGAGTCCCATGTTAGGACGTACCCTCGCGATCAAGGTATGCACAAAGGTTCCTCATAACAGGTGAGTATTTTCAAAAACGGAAACAAAAACGCTCGTAAATTTCAAACTTTCTCAAAAAATGTGCCCATGTGATTTTAATAATATGCAAAACCTAAAAATACTTTAAGGAAAATCAAAATTGGACAATTTGGACATCGAAATTCATTTTTCGACCGGGAAGTTTCTTTTTCTTCGTTTTCCTTTTTATCTGACGCTCATCGACTTTCCTACAAAAGATCATATTGTCAACACTTGTCAGTCCGTTTAAATTTTCTTTCAAATAAGCGAGGCATAAGAAAAACTGTCAGTATGTTTTTCCTCTTAAATCCATGCATCCTTCTTTCAACATTCTTTCAGTGAACTTGTTATCACGTTTTGGTAATATTGACAAAAATTACAATCGTCCCTACATAAGCTATAGGAATAGAACATTATGCCCGTGAGTCCCATGTTAGGACGTACCCTCGCGATCAAGGTATGCACAAAGGTTCCTCATAACAGGTGAGTATTTTCAAAAACGGAAACAAAAACGCTCGTAAATTTCAAACTTTCTCAAAAAATGTGCCCATGTGATTTTAATAATATGCAAAACCTAAAAATACTTTAAGGAAAATCAAAATTGGACAATTTGGACATGGAAATTCATCTTTCGACCGGGAAGTTTCTTTTTCTTCGTTTTCCTTTTTATCTGACGCTCATCGACTTTCCTACAAAAGATCATATTGTCAACACTTGTCAGTCCGTTTAAATTTTCTTTCAAATAAGCGAGGCACAAGAAAAACTGTCAGTATGTTTTTCCTCTTAAATCCATGCATCCTTCTTTCAACATTCTTTCAGTGAACTTGTTATCACGTTTTGGTAATATTGACAAAAATTACAATCGTCCCTACATAAGCTATAGGAATAGAACATTATGCCCGTGAGTCCCATGTTAGGACGTACCCTCGCGATCAAGGTATGCACAAAGGTTCCTCATAACAGGTGAGTATTTTCAAAAACGGAAACAAAAACGCTCGTAAATTTCAAACTTTCTCAAAAAATGTGCCCATGTGATTTTAATAATATGCAAAACCTAAAAATACTTTAAGGAAAATCAAAATTGGACAATTTGGACATCGAAATTCATTTTTCGACCGGGAAGTTTCTTTTTCTTCGTTTTCCTTTTTATCTGACGCTCATTGACTTTCCTACAAAAGATCATATTGTCAACACTTGTCAGTCCGTTTAAATTTTCTTTCAAATAAGCGAGGCACAAGAAAAACTGTCAGTATGTTTTTCCTCTTAAATCCATGCATCCTTCTTTCAACATTCTTTCAGTGAACTTGTTATCACGTTTTGGTAATATTGACAAAAATTACAATCGTCCCTACATAAGCTATAGGAATAGAACATTATGCCCGTGAGTCCCATGTTAGGACGTACCCTCGCGATCAAGGTATGCATAAAGGTTCCTCATAACAGGTGAGTATTTTCAAAAACGGAAACAAAAACGCTCGTAAATTTCAAACTTTCTCAAAAAATGTGCCCATGTGATTTTAATAATATGCAAAACCTAAAAATACTTTAAGGAAAATCAAAATTGTACAATTTGGACATCGAAATTCATTTTTCGACCGGGAAGTTTCTTTTTCTTCGTTTTCCTTTTTATCTGACGCTCATCGACTTTCCTACAAAAGATCATATTGTCAACACTTGTCAGTCCGTTTAAATTTTCTTTCAAATAAGCGAGGCACAAGAAAAACTGTCAGTATGTTTTTCCTCTTAAATCCATGCATCCTTCTTTCAACATTCTTTCAGTGAACTTGTTATCACGTTTTGGTAATATTGACAAAAATTACAATCGTCCCTACATAAGCTATAGGAATAGAACATTATGCCCGTGAGTCCCATGTTAGGACGTACCCTCGTGATCAAGGTATGCACAAAGGTTCCTCATAACAGGTGAGTATATTGACTTCATTCGTTTTGTTTTACAGCAATAGATAATTGGTGATCAGGTCAGTACTTCAGTACAGCAGAGAGACCAATATCTAACGAGGGCTATGACATATACCAAAAACAGTACGATTTATGCATTTTTATGCGTTTGAATGACTCTCTATGACAGTGTAAGACCCTTTCTAATTTAATAAACACTTCTTTATATAAGTAAGCATTTTATACGACAAATATGCCATTTTACAAAAACATTTACATCAACATATTCACCTTGTTTAAAACATTCAAAAACACGGTTATTATGTGTTTACATATTTCAAAACATCAAACTAAATAAGATCAACGCAGAAGCTTCATATAACGTGTGTTCGATTCTCGTCGGTCGCTTAATCTTCATTCGAAAGCCTTATCTCTTTAATCTATATTCATAACCACCATAAACGTTAGATATGATAGTTAACAACATAATTTATCAAGTTCTCTAAGCCACATAACAAAAAAACAAACATTTTTGCCAGCTTTTGTTACCCTCGCGGGGCGCGACCAGGATGAGGTCACTCTGTCGCGGGCCGCAACAGCCGTCGCGTGACGTGACTGTGGTGCCTCTTTCCCGTCGCGTAGCGCGAACCCCTCTTTTCTACAGAAAGATCTTTTTCTTGGAGCTGCATCTGCCCAGCTCTATCATTTTCACATGTTATGTTTTAATACTTGCATAACTTCACTATGCTTATCTGTTTTATACGATTCTTGTTTCTATGCAACCATAATACGTTTACCTCTATGTTCATTACCTCGGTTTCGCAACAATCCTGATTTAAAAACTAACGGCTTATAAATCCAATATAAAATTATTTGACCCGTTATTTTCTGTCATGTTTTTCACTTTTTATGACCAAGGTTAGTCCTTGATCATTCTACCCAATTCCCGGGTTTCATAACACTAGCGTATTTGCTTCCACTACGTCGTTTGCATACACATTTATATCCGTTTGACAAACTTGATTCTAACATCAAGTTTCCATCTTTAACTTAAAGAACCTCTAAATTCTCTAAATTTCAATACCAAACTAGAATTCATCAATCTTCATTTAGCGTTTCCGTTACTCGGCTTACGCATTCAATTCACCGGCTTATTTCGTGACTTTGTAATCACTTTAACCAATATTTAACCATTTACTTTATTTTGACCCGTTTGGTTGTCTAAGTGAATTCCATCACTTTATTGACATACCAAACGCAACCTTTTTAACTATTTCTAAACATTAAACATAAATATGACCAAGCTTGTCTATAAAAATGTATCGAAATGATAAGTCACGTACCTTAAAGCTTATCCTTCAAGCGTGCGTCCGTACCAACTTGACCGCTTGAAGATTCACTCGCCATGCCTATAGAGTTCAATCAACATATTATTTAGAACTCGTATTATCACATATCACATGTAATTCGTCAAATTTGCCAATTACGCGTTTCTTTCATAATTTCAATATTTCAACATTCGTTTAGGCATTTTAACAAACACCTTGGGGGCAAGATTCTTATACATCTTTCATCTAGTTCATGGCTAACTTCTAACCAAGTTTTAATCATCAAAATTAATCCCTTGTGTCTAGTATTCATAAACAATATCAAGAACTTGCATCATAGCATCAGTTTTCACAAATTTAACACTCAACTTCATGCATTCATCATATTGTAATAAAAACCCACTTAACGCATATATGGGTGATCAATAAATCCCTAGTTTTCAACACTAATTCATCAAGTTTTCAACTAGGGTTTGTTTCTAGACATGGATTGAACACAATATCACTCATACACTCTACATTCATTCCAGAATTGGGATTATTAATGTTCATCACAATTTCAAGGTATCACCAAAAGACGAAATTTGACATACCTTGTGATCTCCTAGCTTAGGTGATCACTATTTTAGTTAAAGCCCCAATTTCTTAGCTTGATTTCCCTTGATTTTGATCAAATTAGTGAGTTTAGGGTTCAAGTGGAAGAACCCTTCTTTGCTCCTATGAAAACATCGACCAAACACACACACATGTGTGTGTTTTGGTTTTTAATTGTTTTAATTAAAAACATCTTTCATGTTTTACCCTTTTAGTCCATCAAGGTTTCGAGTTTATAAAATATCAACCACTTCAAGTTTTCTTTATTGTTTACTAGATATTTTTAACTAGGTTAGTTAATCATAGTCACATTATTCTTTGGTTATAAATAATATATATAACATTAATAATTTATATAAATTTCTAATATTTTTGGGGTGTTACAAGTCCACCCCCCTTAAAGAGTGTTTCGTCCTCAAAACTGGAATACGTACCAAATAGTGAAGGGTAGAGACGTCTCATCTCTTCTTCGGAGTCCCAAGTAGTGTCTGATCCCTTCCGATGTTCCCATTTGACCTTCGCTTGGTTAATTTCTTTGTTTCGTAAGCTTTTGATCTTCCGGTCAAGAATACAATGGGTTTCACCACATAATTAAGTTTATCATCCACTTCAATATCATCATAGCGGATGTAAGCCGTTTCATCGGCCAAACACTTTCGGAGGTGCGAAACATGAAATGTACTGTGTATACATGAAACCTACTGTGTATACATGAAACGTACTGTGTATACCGCTCAGTTCCTCCGGTAGTTCCAAACGGTAGGCTACTTTCCCCACCCGTTCAATGATTTGAAAAGGCCCAATAAACATTGGACTCAACTCCCCTTTTTTCCTGAACCAAATAATCCCCTTCCACGAAGATACTTTAAGCATGACTCTATCTCTAATCTGGAATTCGATCGGTCTTCGTCTTTTATCAGCATACGATTTTTTCGGTCTTGAGCCGCTTTCAAATGAGCTCGAACCATATCAATTTTCTCGTTAGTGGTTCGAACTATATCTTTGTGGGCCAGTTCACGTGGACCCACTTCACCCCCAACACACCGGGGTTCGACATTTCTTGCCATAAAGCATCTCGTACGGGGCCATCCCGATGCTAGATTGGTAGCTATTATTATATGAGAATTCGACCAAAGGTAGATAGACATCCCAGCTACCTCCAAAATCAATGATACACGCTCGCATCATGTCTTCCAATGTTTAAATCGTTCTTTCGCTTTACCCATCCGTTTGAGGATGGTATGCGGTACTAATAACCAACTTAGTGCCCATTTGTTCTTGGAAATCATGCCAAAAGTTCGAAGTAAACTGAGTATCCCTATCGGACACGACGGATACCGGCACTCCATGGCGTGCCACGATCTTATTTGTATACACTTCCAACATCTTCTCAGATGTATAAGTCTCACAAATCGGAATGAAGTGAGCGCTTTTCATCAGTCGATCTACAACTGTCCAGATGGCATCGAATCCACGAGTTGTCCTCGGTAGTTTGGTTAGTAGATCCATTGTGATATGTTCCCATTTCCACACCGGAATGTCTAACGGTTGAAGTTTACCATAAGGCTTGTAGTGCTCTGCTTTTAGTTGCAAACAAGTCACGCATTTCTCCACATACTTGGTTACATCTCTTTTCATTCTGGGCCACCAATAGTTTTGCTTCAAATCATTATACATCTTGGTTGCCTCGGATGAATAGAATAACGTGATTTGTGAGCTTTGTCAAGTAGAAGCTTTTTAACTCCACACGTGTTTGGAACCTACGTCCTTCCAAAGCGGGTTTTCAACCCGTTATTACCATCAACCAAATATTTTAATTGGCCGACTATCCGTTCTTTCTTCCAGTTCTCTTCTTTTACTTCTTCGACTTGTGCCTCTCGGATTCGTTCAAGTAAGCCCGAGGTCACTATCAATTGCATTGAGTGCACCTGAATGGGAGAATAATCTTCCTTAGGTCACTATCAATTGCATTGAGTGCACCTGAATGGGAGAATAATCTTCCTTCCGACTCAACGCATCTGCAACTACATTGGCTTTTCCGGGATGGTAATGTATCTCACAGTCGTAATCTTTCACTGTCTCTAACCAACTCCTCTGCCTCATGTTTAACTCCTTTTGATCAAAGAAATTGTGACATTTGTGCTTGTAATCATTGTATAAACTTTAATTTGTTCAATTATCAATAAAACAATGTTATTTGACCCCAATGTTTGTTTATTTATGTTTGACATTTTGCATGTTTTGATTTTTGTTCAATTTCAAACTCTATATCGCTTTCTGGAGAGTTATACGCAAACCGATGCGTAAACGTAATCAGTTTAATGTGACAAACACTCCAGAACATCAATATATGCTTAACATACCTTAAATAACCTTTACATAACTTAGAAATAAGTTTTGAAGGCTTTGGTATGGCAAAATCAAGTTTATTTGCTTACATGGACTATTTTCGACAAACTGCGAAAGTATGCCGATTCGAACCGTAACGAACATTCCGGAATTTGATCATAAGTTAAACATACCATAAATGTCCTTTACATAGCTTAGAAATAGGCTTTGAGGGGTTCGGTGTGCAAAAATAAACTTTTTGGTCAATCAGGGACTAAAAGCGTCAAAAAGTGCATAAGTTTGCATTTTCGCGCATATCTTACGTTCTGAATATTTCCGGACATCCAAAAATTTATGTAATCATTAAAATATTTTATTTTAGTGATTGGCATGATAAAATTCCATTCGTCGCATAATTTGGATCGTTTTTCACGTCCGTTCGTGTTTCGTCGTAATTAACCGAACAACGCAACCGTACGACCAAACGAACCGACATCCGAGATGTTTTAGAGCATATTTTAAGGTCCATATACTTTAACTTCATTTTAGAGTCTTGAAATGGGGTTAACGGGGCTTAAACGTGTCAAAAATGCATCGCAAAGCAAGTTTTGGACATGCAGGGACCTAAACTGACATTTTCTGAAATTTGGCTTAGGCGGGGCGCGTAGCCCAAGGTCTCCCCTTATGCGGCCCGTGTAAATAGCCAAGTTTAGCAAAATCAGTTTTCTTATTCAGCAGCTGGTTTCCTGGGTTTTGCACCTGGTTTCTTCATACCATAAGCTGGTTTTAGGCACAAATAGAATGTTAAAACAATGGGTACACATGGAGGGCCAAGATTGAAGCTCGTAAATCGAGGAATGATCTTAACTGTTGTGGAAATCCTCTAAATACCCACCTTGAATTCACTTGTTCTTCACACCTTGATTCATTTCTGCTCTAAGTTGGGGTTTCCACACCTCATACCTGAGCAACTTGAATCAAATCTCCATTGCTTGGACCTCTTGTAAGTTTCTTTCATGCTTTATGCGTTTTTAAGCACGAAAGTCAAACAATGTTTGACTTTCTGCTTTGACCGGTTAATGGTCAACACGATGTTCGTTTGAACTTCGCAACGTGAGCGTAATCACGACGGTTATAGTCCTTTGTGACTATACCTACTGATTACCACGTTGATTAGGCATAGTGACGAGTCATAGTTTCGGTCAAAATGCGCGTTTATGCGTATTTTGCAACCAAACTATTCTTGGGTTTCAAAACCCTTTGTTTTGATATCAAACTTGTTTTCAAACTTCGTTAAACATGTTTTAACATGTTTAACTCGTCACTTTTGGTTTAGTGCTTATATAGGGTCGTAAGATAAGCGGTCTAAACAACTGCTTAGACTTTCGAACCCGACCCGTTTGGTCGATCATTAGGATCCAACCAAACACATTTTGTGAACATAGTTGTATATGGAATAACCTTCCGAGGTTATACCTTATGGTCACTTCCTTTGGTTAGTTGTATGATAGGTAGTTTATATGCCTTAGGAAAATGACCAAAATGCCCTTTTTACGCATAATTTCATTTTAAGCATATGTAACTTAAATTTTGACATCTAAACTGATTAGGCAACATTATTAGACTTGTTAAGGCATATAATACTTGTCATAGGACTAGTTAGGCGGTCCGAACGCGTTTTACGCGAACAACGCGTTAAATAGCGTAAGCTACCTAAACGGCTCGTAATGGGTCGTAAGCACTTAGGTTAGGTTTCGATTTAGTATGTAGGCTTTGTTAAACCATATTACATGAGTTCCTATATTCATTTGGTTTACGAAACCTCATACTATCCGATCCTCCATTTTAGGTCCGGTTTATTAACGTAGTTACCTATATTAGGTGTCGATTGATTCCGTGATCCTCTAGCTTTGCTTGGTTGTTATTCAAAGACTTCTAAGCATCCTCAAGTGAGTACATAGTCCCCTCTTTTACTGTTTTCAAATAGTTTGGGGTGAAACACATGTGCCTACTTGTTACTTTCATGCTTTTCGTGCTTTCATAACATATACTTGCTATGTTCATTAGTACACATTTAGTACATGATTTCATAATGTTTTGCTATGTATGTTCACTTAGCATGCTAGCACATTGATTTTCATAAATACTTTTGTTGCATATGTTCACTCAGCATATGGACACATTGTTTACATTTCTACTTTGTATGTTCACTTAGCATACTAGGTACATTATTTTCATAACATGCTTACAGTTGGTATGACACTTGGTTTGTTTAACGAAACTGAAATACGTTCATTAACATTAGGTACGCCGCTCGGTAGTAAGTAGTGGTACCATAGGACTTGACAACTCCCATTCCTGAAATCCTAGGTTTGTTTGGACGTAAGGAATGACTGAATCCGAAAACATTTTTGATAACCTTTGATTTGTTCTAGGGTTTATCCTATAGTCTCAAGGCTTGAATGTATACGTTTTACATTACCACATAAGTGTTTGTATCAGTAAAGCATGGATTTTTGCAAAACATATCTTTCTATGATTTATATCAAATACATTGTTTTGTACATTTTACTTATGATTTAAGTTGATATTTTCACTTGTCATACATAACATTTGTTTATACATGAACATTTTAACATTGGTTTAAACATTACATTTTGGTGGTTTGTTTGGGAAAGTGATTTAAATAACGAGGCGTGCGTAATATGATAAAAGCATGGTGGATACGCCGCTGGTACTTCCTATATATAAGTGCTTTTATGATATTACATATCGTAGCGTTATTTAAACCATTTCAGTTTAGACACATTACATTTTACACAAATAACATAATGTCTTAAAAACATTGTTTTACAAACAACTTAACATATACAACTCATTTTTTTACTTGGTTACTTATTTAACTATACAACTTTCTTTTATATATCATCTGATTTTCTTATCACTTTTTATATGGTTTATACAAGAAAACATTTTCCTAAGGTTCATGACTAACTTTTATAAAACAACTCTTTAAATTACAAGTCATGAATCCTTCATCAATAAACCCATGTATCTCACATGCATTTTTATGCTGATGTACCTATTTTCACATGTGTTTTCAGGAGCTGATGCATAGGAATGATCAGGATACACATAGGCGGACCTGTGCCTTAGTGACATAAAATGAAGCTAGAATAGTTTTAACTATGTTATGTACTCTTTGTTTCTGTTGTTTTAAGACAATGTAACCTCTTTTTTTATAAATAAAACAAAATTTTAATTACCAAGGTTGTGAAACAATAATTTTGTTGCTCGACTCCCCGACATTTCCGCCGCGGTTTGTTGTTTTACGTGGTCGAGGTGTGGCAGAAGGGTTGGTATCAGAGCCAATGGTTATAGGGAATTAGGTTATTAGTAATGCTTTGACCTAGACTATAACTTTTCTAGGACCCTAACACAAGTTATCTTGTATTTAGATCTTAAAACATACACTTCACCTATCCTTAGGTGATTACCAAAACATGAACACATTTTTTTCCAAAATCAATCATCTAGTCTTAGATGATTTGTTATAAGGTTTGAACCCTCAAATTTTCCAAATCAATTTTGAAAATTTAATCATCCGTTTTTGAATGATTCTTTTGGCTTAATGCCTTCTAAGTTTTCAAAATCTCGTCAAAGTTTTGGGTCTAAATAATGTGAACACGTGCAATCTGGAAGGGTGGATGCCTGTATCTCGAGTTTTCTGTCTAGGCTAGAGTATTCGTACAAATCCACATAATCGGACCAGTCACTCTTACCTGGGAACTCTTGGGGTGAGTGCCCACTTATAGGCTAAAGCATGTCTTCGTGATACATTATTTTTGACCCATTTACTTTGATTAGCCACTGTGTTTCGTTTGTTTGCCTTGTGGTACAAACGAATGACCACCATCCATGCTTTTGTCGATATTTGTATCATCTCATTTTTCATCTAATCATCTCACTCGTTTTCTCTCATGTTTCCTCTTTTAGAATGCCTCCTTGGCGCGACAATTAGATACCTAATGCCGAACTGGCAGAAATCATTTCGCAGCAAATGGCTACTGTACTCCCAAATGTCATTGCTCAAGTTAACCAAGCCAATAATAACAATAATGCTCCATGCAACTTCAAAAGTTTCAATTCGGCTAAACCACTCAAGTTTAGTGGTTCTGAGGGAGCAACTGGGCTCCTACGGTGGTTTGAAAGCATTGAGAGTACCTTTCATCATATTCAGTGTCCTGATAATCGCAAAGTCGAGTTTGCTTCTAGTGTGTTTCAAAAGAGGGCTCTTACTTGGTGGAATGGAGTCATGAGGGATCGTGGTGCTAACGTCTCTTTGGGTCAGACATGGGAAGAGCTTAGGGCTCTTATGATGAGGGAATTATGTCCCCGTCATGAACAGAGGGCGTTGGAAAGAGAGTTTGATGATTTGAAACAGTATAGTGGTGAACATCTGGCTTATACCAACAGGTACGAGGAGCTAAGTTTGTTATGCCCTACAATTGTTACCCCACTCGAGAAAGCTATCGAGAGGTATGTCGATGGTTTACCTGACCCCGTGCAAGACATCGTCACTGGTAGCAACCCTACCACAGTTCGTCAGGTGATTGAGTTAGCTGCGACTTTGACTGACTCACAAATCAGAAAGGGTAAGCTACACAGGAAAGGTGACAAGGATAAGAAACAGTCATCTGATAAGGGTGAGAGTAAGAAGGGCAAGAAAGCTGGGCCTTCGAGGAGATCTAGGAAGCGCAAGGCTTCCCAAAACTTCGCTGTTACAGCGCAGGCCAACCAAGCTGCTCTAAATCAGCCTGCGCAAACACCTGTCAAGAAACCATACCTTGGCAATGCACCTTTGTGCAACAGGTGTAACGGTCATCATCTGCTCAAATTTTCCAAATCAATTTTGAAAATTTAATCATCCGTTTTTGAATGATTCTTTTGGCTTAATGCCTTCTAAGTTTTCAAAATCTCATCAAAGTTTTGGGTCTAAATAATGTGAACACGTACAATCTGGAAGGGTGGATGGCTGTATCTCGAGTTTTCTGTCTAGGCTAGAGTATTCGTACAAATCCACATAATCGGACCAGTCACTCTTACCTGGGAACTCTTGGGGTGAGTGCCCACTTATAGGCTAAAGCATGTCTTCGCAATACATTATTTTTGACCCATTTACTTTGATTAGCCACTGTGTTTCGTTTGTTTGCCTTGTGGTACAAACGAATGACCACCATCCATGCTTTTGTCGATATTTGTATCATCTCATTTTTCATCTAATCATCTCACTCGTTTTCTCTCATGTTTCCTCTTTTAGAATGCCTCCTCGGCGCGACAATTAGATACCTAATGCCGAACTGGCAGAAATCATTTCGCAGCAAATGGCTACTGTACTCCCAAACGTCATTGCTCAAGTTAACCAAGCCAATAATAACAATAATGCTCCATGCAACTTCAAAAGTTTCAATTCGGCTAAACCACTCAAGTTTAGTGGTTCTGAGGGAGCAACTGGGCTCCTACAGTGGTTTGAAAGCATTGAGAGTACCTTTCGTCATATTCAGTGTCCCGATAATCGCAAAGTCGAGTTTGCTTCTAGTGTGTTTCAAAAGAGGGCTCTTACTTGGTGGAATGGAGTCATGAGGGATCGTGGTGCTAACGTCTCTTTGGGTCAGATATGGGAAGAGCTTAGGGCTCTTATGATGAGGGAATTCTGTCCCCGTCATGAACAGAGGGCGTTGGAAAGAGAGTTTGATGATTTGAAACAGTATAGTGGTGAACATCTGGCTTATACCAACAGGTACGAGGAGCTAAGTTTGTTATGCCCTACAATTGTTACCCCAATAGAGAAAGCTATCGAGAGGTATGTCGATGGTTTACCTGAACCCGTGCAAGACATCGTCACTGGTAGCAACCCTACCACAGTTCGTCAGGTGATTGAGTTAGCTGCGACTTTGACTGACTCACAAATCAGAAAGGGTAAGCTACACAGGAAAGGTGACAAGGATAAGAAACAGTCATCTAATAAGGGTGAGAGTAAGAAGGGCAAGAAAGCTGGGCCTTCGAGGAGATCTAGGAAGCGCAAGGCTTCCCAAAACTTCGCTGTTACAGCGCAGGCCAACCAAGCTGCTCTAAATCAGCCTGCGCAAACACCTGTCAAGAAACCATACCTTGGCAATGCACCTTTGTGCAACAGGTGTAACGGTCATCATCAGCCGCACATTCAGTGTCGATATTGTACCAATTGTGGAAGATCTGGTCACCTTGTCGCCATATGTCGTCTTCCTGCTAATCAGAATCAAGCAGCTCAGAACCCTGCTCAGCAAGCTGCTCAACCGCCTGCTCAATAACAGGCTCAAGCTGCACGACCTCACTATCCTCCGGGTTCGTGCTACAATTGTTTGGATCTGACCCACTACAGGAATCAATGTCCAAGGTTGGTGAATGTGAATCAGGCCCAGGCTCGTGAATGAGTCTTTAATATGAATGCTAATGAGGCGCGAGCAAACAATGAGGTGGTGAATGGTACGTTCCTTGTTAATAATCAGCCTGCATCTGTTCTTTTTTATTCGGGTGCCGATAAGAGTTTTGTGTCATTATCTTTTGAACCTTTGCTTCGCATATCTAGAACCAAACTAGGAAAACCCTTGACAATAGAAGTTTCTAGTGGTGAACCCATTGTTCTTAATTCTGTTCTTCGGAATTGCCAGTTGAACCTTAATGATCATCTTTTTCCTATCAACCTCACGCCTATGCAACTTGGAAGTTTTGATGTTTTAGTGGGAATGGATTGGTTAGCCAAATACCATGCAGAAGTAGTTTGTTTTGAGAAGATTGTGTGTATTCCACTTTCGACTGGTGAGATTTTAGAGCTTCGTGGTGAGGAACCTGCTAGTAGTCTCAAACTCACGTCCTGTACTCAAGCTCGAAAGTATCTGCGAAAGAACTATGTGGCCTTCTTGGCACATGTTGTAGCAGATAAAGGCAAAGGTAAGTCTATTCAAGATATCCCTGTTGTTTGGGATTATCCTGAAGTGTTTCCTGAAGAATTACCTGGTTTACCCCCAGCACGTCAAGTTGAGTTTCGTATTGACCTTGTACCTGGTGCTAATCCTATCGCTAGATCTCCGTATCGTCTTGCACCATCTGAGATGCAAGAGTTATCTAAGCAACTTCAAGAGCTTTCTGACAAAGGTTTTATTCGTCCTAGCTTTTCACCTTGGGGTGCTCCCGTTCTTTTTGTAAAGAAGAAAGATGGATCTTTCAGGATATGCATCGATTATCCTGAGCTTAACAAGCTTACCATCAAGAATCGATATCCCCTACCTCGCATTGATGATCTCTTTGATCAGTTACAGGGTGCTACTTGTTTTTCAAAGATTGATCTACATTCTGGGTATCATCAGCTTTGAGTGCTTGAAGAAGATATTCCCAAGACTGTTTTCCGCACTCGATATGGGCATTATGAGTTCACTGTTATGCCCTTTGGTTTGACTAATGCTCCTGCTGTCTTCATGGACTTGATGAATAGGGATTGTAAGCCTTATTTGGATAAGTTCATCATCGTTTTCATTGACGACATCTTGATTTATTCTAAGACGCAAGCTGATCATGAGCAACATCTTCGTCTTACTCTGGAACTCCTAAAGAAAGAGCAACTTTTCGCCAAATTCTCCAAGTGTGAATTTTGGCTTAAGGAAGTTCAATTTTTGGGACATATCGTCAACGAACAAAGTAATCATGTAGATCCCTCCAAGATCAGCGCGATTAAGGATTGGGATACGCCTACTACTCCAACCAAGGTTCGTTCTTTTCTTGGTCTCGCGGGTTATTACCGCCGCTTCCTCAAAAACTTCTCCAAGATTGCAGTTCCACTAACTGCTCTAACTCAGAAAAACAAACCCTTCGAATGGGGATTCAAACAGGAAGAAGCTTTTCAGACCTTGAAACAGAAACTCTGCAATGCACCTATTCTATCTTTACCTGAGGGCAATGATGATTTTGTCGTATACCATGATGCATCCAAATTAGGTCTTGGTTGTGTTCTCATGCAAAGGAACAAAGTCATAGCTTACGCATCGAGACAGTTGAAGGTTCACGAGAAAAACTACACGACTCATGATCTTAAGTTAGGTGTAGTTGTAATTGCTCTTAAAATCTGGAGACACTATTTGTATGGTACTAAATGTGTGGTTTTCACTGACCGCAAAAGTCTTCAGCCTATTTTCAATCAGAAAGAACTCAACATGAGGCAACGACGTTGGGTTGAACTCCTAAACGACTACGACTGCGAAATTCGCTACCATCGTGGTAAGGCGAATGTGGTGGCTGATGCAATGAGTCGTAAAGAGCATGTCAAGCTTCATTGTGTTCGAGTTCGATCTGATATTCAAACCCGCATTTCTCAGGCTCAACAAACTTGTGTTTCACAAGATTTGATGGGTAAAGAATTACCATTTCATATTAAGCCTGATCTTGAATTGAAAGACGATGGATTGTATTATTTCATGGACCGTTTGTGGGTCCCAAATCAAGACAATCTTCGCACCTTGCTTAAGGATGAAGCTCATAAGTCTCGTTATTCTATTCATCCTGGTGCAGATAAAATGTATAAGGATATTCGTACTCAGTACTAGTGGCCTGGTATGAAGAAAGGCATTGCCTTATACGTATCCAAATGCCTTACTTGTCTGAAGGTTAAGGCTGAACATCAACATCCCTCTGGATTGTTGGAGCAACCAGAGATTCCAGTTTGGAAATGGGAAAACATTGCAATGGATCTTATTACCAAACTTCCGCTCACTAAGAAAGGTCATGACGCTATTTGGGTAGTTGTTGATCGTCTTACCAAATCAGCGCATTTCTTGCCAATCCGTGAGGATTTATCTGCCGACAAGCATGCAAAAATATATGTGGATGAGATTGTATCCCATCATGGCGTTCCTTTGAACATTATATCTGACAGAGATGCTCGATTCTCATCTTGTTTTTGGAGAACCATGCAATCTGCTATGGGGACCCAACTTAATTTGAGCACAGCTTATCATCCGCAAACGGATGGTCAATCTGAAAGAACAATCCAGACTCTGGAGGATATGCTTAGAGCTTGTGTGATCGATTTTGGTGGTAGTTGGGATTCGTATCTTCCGTTGATTGAATTCTCCTACAACAATAGTTATCACTCCAGCATCAACATGGCTCCTTTTGAGGCTCTCTATGGTCGAAAATGTCGTTCACCAGTCTGCTGGAATGAGATCAGTGAGGCTCAGCTTACTGGACCTGACCTCATTCTAGAGACAACAGATAAGGTTAAGAAAGTTCGTGATAAACTTCAGACAGCTAGAAGCCGTCAAAAGAGTTACGCGGATAGACGACACAAGCCCTTGGAATTTCAAGTCGGTGATCACGTTCTACTCAAGGTTTCACCTTGGAAAGGTGTGATCAGATTTGGAAAGACAGGAAAACTTGCACCTAGATATGCTGGACCATTCAAGATCGTCGAAAGAATCGGAAAGGTAGCCTACAGACTTGAGTTACCTCCTGAACTTGGAAATGTTCATCCAACCTTTCACGTATCTAATCTCAAGAAGTGTTTAGCTGATGAGAACCTCCACATACCACTTGATGAAATTCGTGTTGATGACACGATGCATTTTGTTGAGAAACCTGTGGAAATCATGGAACGTGAAGTCAAATGGCTCAAACGCAAGCGCATTCCACTTTTCAAAGTTCGCTGGGAACCTAAACGTGGAGCAGAATTTACCTGGGAATGTGAAGATCAGATGAAGGCTAAATATCCACATCTATTCTCACAAGTTTCCTCTAAATAAATTTCGGGACGAAATTTCCACAAGTAGGGGAGACTGTGACATCTATGTTTGTAATCATTGTATAAACTCTAATTTGTTCAATTATCAATAAAACAATGTTATTTGACCCCAGTGTTTGTTTGTTTATTTATGTTTGACATTTTGCATGTTTTGATTTTTGTTCAATTTCAAACTCTATATCGCTTTCTAGAGAGTTATACGCAAACCGATGCGGAAACATAATCAGTTTAACGTGACAAACACTCCGGAACATCAATATATGCTTAACATACCTTAAATAACCTTTACATAACTTAGAAATAAGTTTTGAAGACTTTGGTATGGCAAAATCAAGTTTATTCGCTTACAGGGACTATTTTCAACAAACTGCGAAAGTATGCCAATTGGTACCGTAACGAACATTCTGGAATTTTATCATAAGTTAAACATACCATAAATATCCTTTACATAGCTTAGAAATAGGCTTTGAGGGGTTCGGTGTGCAAAAATAAACTTTTTGGTCAATCAGGGACTAAAAGTGTCAAAAAGTGCATAAGTTTGCATTTTCGCGCATATCTTACGTTCTGAATATATATTCGGACTTCCAAAAATTTATGTAATCATTAAAAAATTTTATTTTAGTGATTGGCATGATAAAATTCCATTCGTCGCATAATTTGGATCGTTTTTTGCGTCCGTTCGTGTTTCGTCGTAATTAACCGAACAACGCAACCGTACGACCAAACAAACTGACATCCGAGATGTTTTTGAGCATATTTTTAGTTCCCTATACTTTAACTTCATTTTAGAGCCTTGAAATAGGGTTAACGGGACTTAAGCGTGTCAAAAATGCATCGAAAAGCAAGTTTTGGACATGCAGGGACCTAAACTGACATTTTCTGAAACTTGGCTTAGGCGAGGCGCGTAGCCCAAGGTCTCCCCTTACGCAGCCCATGTAAACAGCCCAGTTCAGCAAAATCAGTTTTCTGATTCAGCAGCTGGTTTCCTGGGTTTTGCACATGGTTTCTTCATACCATAAGCTGGTTTTAGGCACCCATAGAATGTTAAAACAGTGGGTACACATGGAGGGCCAAGATTGAAGCTCGTAAATCAAGGAACCATCTTAACGATTGTGGAAATCCTATAAATACCCAACTTGAATTCACTTGTTCTTCACACCTTGATTCATTTCTGCTCTAAGTTGGGGTTTCCACACCTCCTACCTAAGCAACTTGAATCAAATCTCCATTGCTTGGACCTCTTGTAAGTTTCTTTCATGCTTTATGCGTTTTTAAGCACGAAAGTCAAACAGTGTTTGACTTTCTG
Organism: Helianthus tuberosus; assembly: GCA_030545235.1. Lineage (NCBI taxonomy): Eukaryota > Viridiplantae > Streptophyta > Magnoliopsida > Asterales > Asteraceae > Helianthus > Helianthus tuberosus. The sequence continues at coordinate 120,497,330 of CM060409.1, forward strand.
CTTTGACCGGTCAATGGTCAACACGATGTTCGTTTGAACTTCGCAATGTGAGCATAATCACGATGGTTATAGTCCTTTGTGACTATACCTACTGATTACCACGTTGATTAGGCATAGTGACGAGTCATAGTTTCGGTCAAAATGCGCGTTTATGCGTATTTTGCAACCAAACTATTCTTGGATATCAAAACCCTTTGTTTTGATATCAAACTTGTTTTCAAACTTCGTTAAACATGTTTTAACATGTTTAACTCATCACTTTTGGTTTAGTGCTTATATAGGGTCATAAGATAAGTGGTCTAAACAACCGATTAGACTTTCGAACCCGACCCGTTTGGTCGATCATTAGGATCTGACCAAACACATTTTGTGACCATTGTTGTATAGGGAATAACCTTCCGAGGTTATACCTTATGGTCACTTCGTTTAGTTAGTTGTATGATAGGTAGTTTATATGCCTTAGGAAAATGACCAAAATGGCCATTTTACGCATAATTTCATTTTAAGCATATGTAACTTAAATTTTAACATCTAAACTGATTAGGCAACATTATTAGACTTGTTAAGGCATATAATACTTATCATAGGACTAGCTAGGGGGTCTGTCACACCCCGACCACGTGAGACAACGAAACATGGCGGAAACGTCGGGGACTGTTGTAACAGAATTAATTGTTTCAAATCCATGGCAATTAAAGTTTCGTTTTATTATTTAAACGAGAGAGGTACATTGTTTTAAACAAGAAACAAAGAGTACATAACAAAAATTAACTAGTTCTTGTCTCGTTTTAAGTCACTATGGCACAGGTCCGCCTAAGTATGTCTCGATAAGTCCTATGCATCAACTCCTGAAAACACATGTGAAAATAGGCACGTCAGCATAAAAATGCCTATGAGATACATAGGCTTTGTGAAAATAGGATTCATGACTTGTAAGTTTAAGAAAATGTTTAATAAAGTTTAGTCATGACCCTTGTAAATTGATTTGTTTTGTAAATCGTTTGAAAAACAATAAGATCAGATGATATGTATAAATAAATGTAAGGTTAAATGAATAACCATGTAAGATGAGTTTGTTTGTAAAACAATGTCTTGTGAAAAGTATGTTATTTGTATAAAATGTTATATGTCTTAAATTGAAATGATTTAAATAACGCTACGATATGTAATACCATACAAGCACTTATATATAGGAAGTACCAGCGGCGTATCCACCATGCTTGTATCATATTACACACGCCTCGTTACCTAAGTCACTTACTCAAACCAAACCACCAAGATGTAATGTTTAACAATTGTAGAAATGTTTATGTATAGTCTAATGTCTATTGTCAATTGTAAATCATGTCACCAGATACAAAAGGTTCACACGGTTCAACAGTTACAAACAGTTCATATAATCAAATGGTTACGACGGTTCACATAGCCAAATGGTTACAACGGTTCAAAATGTAATATAATGTGTTCATATGCTGGATGAGCATATGCAACAGAAATGCAATGTAAAACAATGTCTAGTGTGCTAAGTAAAGATACATAGCAGAAATGTAAAGTAATGTACTAAGTATGCACACAATGGACATACATAGCATAAAATGTAATGTAAAACAATGTACTAAGTATGCACACAATGGACATACATAGCATGAAATGTAATGTAAAACGATGTACTAAGTATGCACACAATGGACATACATAGCATAAAATGTAATGAAATCATGTACTATAAATGTACTAACGAACATAGCAAGTGTATGATGTGAAAACATGGAAAGCATGAAAGTAACAAGTAGGCACATGTGTTTCACCCCAAAAGGTTATTTAAGGTATGTTAAGCCTGTTTCACTATTCCGGAGTGTTCGTTGCATTAAACTGGTTATATTTACGCATCAGTGCGCGTATAACCTTCCAGAAATTGATTTAAAGCTTGAAATCGAACAAAAATAGATATGTGCAAAAGATACACGTATTTATACAGATCCCAAGTATGAAATACAATATTTCATTGGCTTGGTATTTGTTTGATGGTCGCAGTGACCCAGGTGTCACAGTCTCCCCTACTTTAGTAAATTTCATCCCGAAATTTATTCGTAGGAGTCTATCTGTGACTTTATGTCAAATAACCACCAAAGATATGCAAGGCAATATCCTGTCATTTCCTTAACGGACACTCTTCACTCTTCAGAAACGAAAATGAACGGACGGAGTCATTTTCCTCAACGAGTATTCTTCAGAGGCGGAAATGAAGGAATAAACAAACGGGTATTCATTTCCTCAAGGGACAATCTTCAGAAAAGAAAATGAACAAACAGAGTCATTTTCAACGGGTGCTTCCTCAGAAACGGAAATGAAAAAGGATAATCAAACGGATATTCATTTCCTCAATGGACAATCTTCAAAAACGAAAATGAACAAACGGAGTCATTTTCAATGGGTGCTTCCTCAGAAACGGAAATAAAAAGGATAAACAAACGGATATTCATTTCCTCAACGGACAATCTTCAGAAACGAAAATGAACTGACGGGGTCATTTTCAACGGGTGCTTCATCAGAAATGGAAATGAAAAGGATAAACAAACGGATATTCATTTCCTCAACGGACAATCTTTAGAAACGAAAATGAACTGACGGAGTCATTTTCAACGGGTGTTTCATCGGAAATGGAAATGAATAGAGCTAATTCTAGACACTTGACAAAACTCGCTGTGGTTTTTGTGCACTGAATTCCATAATTATGTATGCATCCATAATTACGTAATTCCTTGCACAGTCTGCACAGTTTGTTTTGTAATTGTTTAGGGGAAGAAAATCAAACCTGTGATGAGGGTGACTAGACTACCATAGGGTCCTTTTAATTAGATCGACATATGATCTTTTTAATTAGGCCACCAAGGAGTCCTTTCAGCTATATCATCACATGATATTCCTAACCAGATCTTTGGATCAATCTGTTTAACTAGACCACTCAAGGGGTCTAATTATGGAGTAGTACTTTATAATCCAAGGGACTTGACTACTACGTAGAAGCCCATTAAGGATTTTAGATAGTACCTTTGGGTATCCTACTATGAATCCCTTATACGAATGATATGGAAGATTCTACGAGGATTTGGATAACATAAACTTGGATTACACCAAAAACATAAAAGGGAACACGTAAGCACATAATCACATAGTTGTTTAACTCGGTTATTAATTTGTTATTAACTTGTTATCGATTGAAAATGGATATGGAAACCAGTCGATGGACTTCAATGTCCTCCGGGATTGTCACACCCCAACCACGTAGAACATACAAAACGTGGCGGAAAACGTCGGGGAGTGTTGTAACAGAATTAATTGTTTCATAACCATGGCATTCAAAGTTGTATTTTATTTATCAACATAAGAGTTACATTGTCTTAAACAGGAAATAAAGAGTTCAGAACATAATTAAACTAAGTTTATCTTCATTTTATGTCTCTAAGGCACAGGTCCGCCCTAGTGTCACGATCATCATCCTACGCAAAAGCTCCTGAAAACACATGTGAAAATAGGTACGTCAGCATAAAAATTCCTGTGAGATACATAGGTTTGTGAAAATAGGATTCATGACTTATAAGTTTAGAAAAAAGTTGTTTAGAAAAAGTCAGTCATGAACCTTGTAAATTGTTTTGTTTTATAAATCATTTAAAAAGCGATAAGATCAAATGATATGTATAAATAAAGGAATAATGTGTGGTTAAATGTATAACCAAGTAAAATGAGTTGTATAAAGTAAATTGTTTGTAAACCAAAGTCTTGTGAGAATCGTGTTACTTGTATAAAATGTATAAGCCCAAATTGAATGATTTAAATAACGCTATGATATGTAATATAATACAAACACTTATATATAGGAAGTACCAGCGGCGTATCCACCATGCTTGTATCATATTACTCACATCTCGTTACTTAAGTCACTAAAACAAACCAACAATGTATAAAGTCTATGTTTAAACCAATTGTCCAAAGTCCTTGTATAAATCATATCAAATGTTAATAGTCCAAAAGTAGTCAAGTAATGTGTAACAAATGTTATGTATTGTAAGTAAAGTATTGTCACATAATCCAAATGTAGAAATGTACAAAACAAAGTATTTTGAATATATCAAAAAGTTATGTTTTGAAAAGTAATGCATGTTACATTGATACAAACATTTATGTGGTAAGTTAACGCATACATTCAAGCCTTGAGACAGTCGGATAACCCTTTCAGTCAAGGTTATCAAAAGAAATGTTTTCGGATTCAGTCATTCCTTACATCCAAACAAACCCGGGATGTCAGGAATGGGATTTGTCAAGTCCTTTGGTACCAGTACTTACTACCGAGCGGCGTAGCTAATGTTAATGAACGTATAAAAGTCTCGTTTGTGCAAACCAAATGTTATAGCAGTTGTATACATGTCATATGAAAACAATGTACTAAGTATGCTAAGTTAACATACAAAGCATAAAAGTCATGTAAATCAATGTGCTAGCATGCTATCAGTTAACATACATAGCAGAAATGTAAATTAAACAACATACTAAGTATGCACACAATGGACATACATAGCATGAAATGTAATGTAAAATGATGTACTAAGTACGCACACAATGGGCATACATAGCATGAAATGTAATGAAATCATGTACTATAATGTACTAACAAGCATAGTAGGTATATGATGTGAAAACAGGAAAGCATGAAAGTAACAAGTAGGCACATGTGTTTCACCCCAAAACAGTTTGGAAAACAGTAAAAGAGGGGTCTATGTACTCACTTGAGATTGCTCAGAAGTCCTAAGATAACCACCAAGCAATGCTAGAGATCACGGAATCAAACGGCACCTAATATAGGTAACTATGTTAATAAACCGGACCTATATCGGAGGATCGGATAGAATGAGGGCTCGTAAACCAAATGAGTATGGGAACTCAGGTAATATGGTTTAACAAAACCTACATACTAAATGAAACCTAGCCTAAGTGCTTACGACCCTTTACGACCCGTTTAGGTAGCTTATGCTACTTTAACGCGTCGTTCGCGTAAAACGCGTTTGGAATGCCTAACTAGTCCTATGATAAGTAAAATATGCCTTAACATGTCTAATATTGTTACCAAATCAGTTTAGATACCAAAAGTTATGTTACATATGCTTAAAATGAATTTTGGCGTCAAAAGGGCATTTTGGTAATTTACCTACGGCATATAAACTTCCTATCATACAACTACTTAAACGAAGCGACCATAAGGTATAACCTCGGAAGGTTATTCCCTATATACTATGGTCACCTAATGTGCTTGGTCGGATCCTAATGATCGACCAAACGGGTCGGGTTCGAAAGTATAAGCGATTGTTTAGATCGCTTACCTTACGACCCTATATAAGCACTAAACTAAAAGTGATGAGCTAAGCATGTTAAAACATGCTTAACTAAGTTTAGAAAACAGGTTTGGTATCAAAACAAACGGTTTTGATACCTAAGAGTAGTTTGGTTACAAAATACGCAAGAATGCGCATTTTGGCCGAAACTACGACTCGTCACTGAGTCTAGATAACGTGGTAATCAGTAGGTATAGTCACTAAGGACTATAACCATCGTGATCACGCTCACGTTATGAAGTTCAAACGAACTTCGCATTGACCATAAACTGGTCAATGCAGAAAGTCGAACTTCGACTTTCGGACTAGAAAAGCGATAAAAGAACGAAGGAACACTTACAAAGGGTCCCCGAATGCTAATCTTGATTCAAGTAGCTCAGGTATGAAACAAAGGTTTCAACTTAGAGCTTCTCAAATCAGATTCTTATGAGGAATGAGTGAAAATGTGGTGGGTATTTATAGATTTCGGTTCACCGTTAGGATCGTTTCTTGGAGAAGAGGGAATGATCACATCCCTACACTTGTCGGAAAGTTATGGTGGCTCATTTTGCCCCCACCACAAGAGTTTGACAAGTGGAATTGGCCTTTGGGGGTTTGAAGGGCTAGAACCAGCTGTTTAAAACATTGAATCTGGTCAGAAGGGGCCTCGCGTGACGCCAAGACCCCTCGCGTCACGCCTAGCCCTCCTTTTGGCAGAAATGGCAGATTAGGTCCCTGCACATTGTTTCGTTGCGTAACGTCACTTCTAACACCCGTCAATCCCAATTTCAAGCTCCACAATGATGTTAAGACATAGGGAACATGAAATATGCTTGAAAATATCTCGGATGTCGGTTCGTTTGGTCGTACGATCGCGATGTTCGCTTAATTACGACGGAATGCGCATAAGCGCGAAAAACGATCTAAATTGCGTGACGAATGGATTTTTCTTATGCCAAACACTAAAATAAAATATTTTAGTGCTTACATAAATTTTTGGATGTCCGGAGGTATTCAGAACGTAAGTTATGCGCGAAAATGCAAACTTGTGCACTTTTTGACGCTTTTGGTCCCTGAATGACTCAAAAGTTTATTTTAGCACACCGAACCCCTCAAAGCCTATTTCTAAGCTATATAAAGGATATTTAAGGTGTGTTTAACTTATGGTCATGTTCCGGAATGTTCGTTACAGTTCTAATTGGCATACTTTCGCAGTTTGTCAAGTTTAGTCCCTGTAAGCGAATTAACTTGTTTTTGACATACCAAAGCCTTCAAAACTTATTTCTAAGTTATGTAAAGGTTATTTAAGGTATGTTAAGTATATGTTGATGTTCCGGAGTATTTTTCGCATTAAACTGATTACGTTTACGCACCAGTTTGCGTATAACTCTCTAGAAAGCGATATAGAGTTTGAAATTGAATAAAAGTCAAAACATGAAAAATGTAAAACACAACCAAACAAACATTGGGATCCAATAACATTGTTTTATTGATAACTGAACTGTTCACAAGGATTAAAATCACAGATGTTACAGTCTCCCCTACTTGTGGAAATTTTGTCCCGAAATTTATTTAGAGGAGACTCGTGGGAAAAGATGCGGATATTTCGCCTTCATTTGATCTTCGTGTTCCCAAGTAAACTCGGGTCCATGTTTAGCTTCCCAGCGAACCTTGACCAAAGGAATGCGCTTGCGTTTGAGCCACTTGACTTCACGTTCCATGATTTCCACAGGCTTCTCAACAAATTTCAGTGTTTTATCAACACGAATTTCGTCAAGTGGTATGTGGAGGTTCTCATCAGCTAAACACCTCTTGAGATTGGACACGTGAAAGGTTGGATGAACATTTCCAAGTTCAGGAGGTAACTCAAGTCTGTAGGCTACCTTACCGATTCTTTCGACGATCTTGAATGGTCCAACGTATCTAGGTGCAAGTTTTCCTTTCTTTCCAAATCTGACCACACCTTTCCAAGGTGAGACCTTAAGTAATACTCGATCACCGACTTGAAATTCCAAGGGCTTGCGTTTTGGGTCCGCGTAACTCTTTTGACGGCTTCTAGCTGTCCGAAGGTTATCACGAACTTTCTTAATCTTGTCAGTTGTCTCTAAAATGAGGGCAGGTCCAGTAAGTTGAGCCTCGCCGATCTCATTCCAGCAAACCGGTGAACGACATTTTCGACCATAGAGAGCCTCGAAAGGAGCCATTTTGATGCTGGTGTGATAACTGTTGTTGTAGGAGAATTCAATTAACGGAATATGTGAATCCCAACTACCACCAAAATCGATCACACAAGCTCTAAGCATATCCTCCAGAGTCTGGATTGTTCTTTCAGATTGACCATCCGTTTGCGGATGATAAGCTGTGCTCAGGTTAAGTTGGGTCCCCATAGCAGATTGCATGGTTCTCCAAAAATGAGAAGTGAAACGAGCATCTCTATCAGAAATGTTGTTCAAAGGAACACCATGTCGAGCTACAATTTCATCCACATAGATTTTAGCAAGTTTGTCAGCAGGAAAATCCTCACGGATTGGCAAGAAATGTGCTGACTTAGTAAGACGATCAACGACTACCCAGATGGCATCATGACCTTTCTTTGTGCGTGGAAGTTTGGTAACTAGATCCATAGTAATGTTTTCCCATTTCCAAACTGGGATCTCTGGTTGCACCAATAAACCAGAAGGACATTGATGTTCAGCCTTAACTTTAAGATAAGTAAGGCATTTTGATACATATAAGGCAATGTCTTTCTTCATACCAGGCCACCAATACTGAATACGAAGGTCCTTATACATCTTATCTGAGCCAGGATGAATAGAATAACGAGACTTATGGGCTTCATCCATAAGCAAGGTGCGAAGGTTATCTTGGCTTGGGACCCACAAACGGTCCATGAAGTAATACGATCCATTGTCCTTCAGTTCCAGATCAGGTGTTATGTGATAGGGAAATTCCTTATCCATTAAACCTTGTGAAACACAAGATTGTTGAGCCTGAGAAATGCGTGCTTGGATATCGGATCGAGCTTGAATAACAGATTGAACACGAACACAATGAAGCTTAGTACGTTCCTTACGACTCAATGCATCGGCTACGACATTCGCCTTACCAGGATGGTAGCAAATTTCGCAGTCATAGTCGTTTAGAAGCTCGACCCAACGTCGTTGCCTCATGTTAAGTTCTTTCTGATTGAAGATATGCTGAAGACTTTTGTGGTCCGTGAAAACCACACATTTTGTACCGTACAAATAGTGTCTCCAGATCTTAAGAGCGAAGACAACTGCACCCAACTCAAGATCATGAGTGGTGTAGTTTTTCTCATGTATCTTCAACTGCCTCGATGCATATGCTATGACTTTGTTCCTTTGCATCAGAACACAGCCAAGACCCAATTTAGATGCATCGCAATAAACGACGAAATCATCATTACCCTCAGGCAAAGTCAGTACAGGCGCGTCGCAAAGTTTTTGTTTCAAAGTTAGAAACGCTTCCTCTTGCTTAAATCCCCAGTCAAAGGGCTTGTTCTTCTGAGTTAGAGCAGTCAGAGGAACTGCAATCTTTGAGAAATTTTCTATGAAGCGGCGGTAATAACCCGCAAGGCCAAGAAAAGAACGAACTTCAGTAGGAGTAGTAGGCGTATCCCAATCCTTAATCGCACTGATCTTGGAGGGATCCACATGAATACCTTGTTCGTTGATAATATGTCCTAAGAATTGAACTTCTTGAAGCCAGAATTCACACTTGGAGAATTTGGTGAAAAGTTGCTCTTTCTTTAGGAGTTCCAGAGTAAGACGAAGATGTTGCTCGTGATCAGCTCGCGTCTTAGAATAAATCAAGATGTCGTCAATAAAAACAATGACGAACTGATCAAAATAAGGTTTGCAGACCCTATTCATTAAGTCCATGAAAACAGCAGGAGCATTAGTCAAACCGAATGGCATGACTGTGAATTCATAATGCCCATAGCGAGTACGGAACGCTGTCTTGGGAATATCTTCTTCATGCACCCGAAGTTGATGATACCCAGAATGTAGATCAATCTTCGAAAAATAAGAAGCGCCCTGTAACTGATCAAAGAGATCATCTATGCGAGGTAGGGGATATCGATTCTTGATGGTAAGCTTGTTAAGCTCACGATAATCGATATACATCCTAAAGGATCCATCCTTCTTCTTGACAAAAAGAACGGGAGCACCCCAAGGTGAAAAGCTAGGACGGATAAAACCTTTGTCAGAGAGCTCCTGAAGCTGCTTAGACAACTCTTGCATCTCAGATGGCGCAAGACGGTAGGGAGCTCTGGCAATGGGATTTGCACCAGGTATGAGATCAATACGGAACTCGACTTGGCGTGCTGGGGGTAGACCAGGTAACTCTTCAGGAAAAACTTCAGAATAATCCCGAACAACGGGAATATCTTGGATAGACTTACCTTTGCCTTTATCTGCGGTAACATGTGCCAAAAAGGCCACATAGTTCTTTCGCAGATACTTCCGAGCTTTAAAACAAGACATGAGTTTGAGACCACCAGCAGGTTTCTCACCATGAACCTGTAGGATCTCGCCTGTCGAAAGCGGAACACGAACAATCTTCTCAAAACAAACTACCTCTGCACGATGCTTGGATAACCAATCCATACCCACAATAACGTCGAAGCTTCCAAGTTGCATAGGCGTGAGGTCGATAGGAAAAAGATGGTCGTTAAGGTTCAACTGGCAGTTGCGAAGAACAGAATCAAGAACAATGGGTTCACCACTAGCAACCTCTACTGTCAAAGGTTTACCTAGTTTTGTTCTAGACACGCGAAGTAATGGCTCAAAAGATAATGACACAAAACTCTTATCGGCACCCGAATAAAAAAGAACAGATGCAGGCTGATTATTAATAAAGAACGTACCGTTCACCACTTCATTGTCTGCTTGTGCCTCTTGAGCATTCATATTGAAGACTCGACCTCGAGCCTGAGCTTGATTCTGATTTGGATTCTGATTCTGGTTGGCTAGCCTTGGGCACCGGTTTCTGTAGTGGGTCAGATCCCCACAATTGTAGCACGAACCAGGAGGAAAATGAGGTCGTACAGCTTGACCTTGTTGCTGAGCAAGAGGCTGAGCAACTTGTTGGGCTTGGTTCTGAACTGCCTGGTTCTGGTTAACAGGAATGCGACAAGTAGCGGCAAGATGGCCAATTCTCCCACAGTTAGTGCAATGACGACATTGGAGATGTGGTAGGTGATGGCCGTTACACCTGTTGCACAAAGGCGCAGTTCCAAGATATGGCTTCTTGGCTAGTGGTTGCGCAGGTTGATTTGGTGCAGCTTGGGCCTGTGCAGTAACGGCATAGTTTTGGAAAGCCTTTCGCTTCCTAGACCCTTTTGAGGAACAAGAATTCTTTCCCTTCTTGTTTTCACCTTTCTTACCATTCTCCTTGTCAGATACCTGCTTCTTACCCTTGTCACCCTTTTTGTGCAGTTTTCCCTTTCGAACTTGCGACTCAGTCAATGTCGCTGCTAACTCGATCGCCTGACGGAGTGTGGCAGGGTTACTACCAGTAATGATGTCTTGCACTGAGTCAGGTAGGCCGTCGATGTACCTTTCGATAGCCTTGTCGAGTGGGGTAACCATAATCGGGCAAAGCAGACTCAACTCCTCAAACCTGTCAGTATACGCCCTGTGCTCGCCACTGTCTTGTATCAAGTCATCAAACTCTTTCTCCAAAGCTCGCTGTTCATGACGAGGACAGAACTCCCTCATCATAAGAGCTCTAAGTTCAGCCCAGGTTTGTGCTAGAGCAACTTCTACACCACGGTCTCTCATAACCCCGTTCCACCATGTGAGAGCCCTCTTCTGAAACACACTCGAAGAAAACTGGACCTTGCGATTGTCAGGACACTGCACGTGGCAGAAAGTATTCTCAATGCTCTCGAACCATTGAAGAAGCCCAGTCGCTCCTCCAGAACCACTAAACTTGAGTGGTTTAGCCGAGTTAAAATCCTTGTATTTGCATGGAGCATTGTTGTTATTGTTGTCTTGGTTCCATTGAGCAAAGAGATTTGGGAATTGAGCAGCCATCTGCTGTGCAATAATTTCTGCCAGTTCGGCAGTCGCTATCTGGTTTTCGCGTCGAGGAGGCATTCTAAAAGAGGAAAACATGAAAGGAAATGAGTGAGATGATTGGATGAAGAGAATGAGATGAAACAAAATCAAAAGCAAAGATGGTGGTCATTTGTCCGCATCACAAGGCAAACAAACGACACATAGTGACTAATCAAAGTAAATGGATCGAAAATAATGTATCGCGAAGACATGCTCGCCTATAAATGAACACTCACCCCAAGAGTTCCCAGGTAAGAGTGACTGGTCCGATTATGTGGATTTGTACGAACACTCTAGCCTTAGACAGAAAACCCAGGGTACAGGCATTCACTCTTCCAGTTTGCACGTGTTCACACTATTTAGAACCCAAAACTTTGACGAGATTTTGAAAATTTGAAAGGCACAAGGCCAAAAATAAAACTGGAAGGGTTCAAAACCTTACACTAAAGGGTTCAAAACCTAGTAATCAATCATCCAAAAACAGATGATTAATTTTCAAAGCGGATTCGAACTTGATGTTCCCGTTGTGGTTATCACCTAAGGATAGGTGAAGTGCATGTTTTAAAATCTAAACACAAGATAACTTGTGTTAGGGTCCTAGAAAGGTTATAGTCTAGGTCAAAGCATTACTAATAACCTAATTCCCTATAACCATTGGCTCTGATACCAACTCTTCTGTCACACCCCAACCACGTAGAACATACAAAACGTGGCGGAAAACGTCGGGGAGTGTTGTAACAGAATTAATTGTTTCATAACCATGGCATTCAAAGTTGTATTTTATTTATCAACATAAGAGTTACATTGTCTTAAACAGGAAATAAAGAGTTCAGAACATAATTAAACTAAGTCTATCTTCATTTTATGTCTCTAAGGCACAGGTCCGCCCTAGTGTCACGATCATCATCCTACGCAAAAGCTCCTGAAAACACATGTGAAAATAGGTACGTCAGCATAAAAATGCCTGTGAGATACATAGGTTTGTGAAAATAGGATTCATGACTTATAAGTTTAGAAAAAAGTTGTTTAGCAAAAGTCAGTCATGAACCTTGTAAATTGTTTTGTTTTATAAATCATTTAAAAAGCGATAAGATCAAATGATATGTATAAATAAAGGAATAATGTGTGGTTAAATGTATAACCAAGTAAAATGAGTTGTATAAAGTAAATTGTTTGTAAACCAAAGTCTTGTGAGAATCGTGTTACTTGTATAAAATGTATAAGTTTAGGAATAATGTGTGGTTAAATGTATAACCAAGTAAAATGGTCCAAATTGCGCGACGAATGGATTTTTCTCATGCCAAACACTAAAATAAAATATTTTAGTGCTTACATAAATTTTTGGATGTCCGGAAGTATTCAGAACGTAAGTTATGCGCGAAAGTGCAAATTTGTGCACTTTTTGACGCTTTTAGTCCCTGAATGACCCAAAAGTTTATTTTAGCACACCGAACCCCTCAAAGCCTATTTATAAGCCATGTAAAGGATATTTAGGGTATGTTTAACTTATGGTAATGTTCCGGAATGTCTGTTACAGTTCAAATTGGCATACTTTCGCAGTTTGTCAAATTTAGTCCCTGTAAGCGAATTAACTTGATTTTGCCATACCAAAGCCTTTGAAACTTATTTCTAAGTTATGTAAAGGTTATTTAAGGTATGTTAAGCCTATTTCACTATTCCGGAGTGTTCTTTGCATTAAAATGGTTATATTTACGCATCAGTGCGCGTATAACCTTCCAAAAAGTGATTTAAAGCTTGAAATCGAACAAAAATTGATATGTGCAAAAGATACACGTATTTATACAGATCCCAAGTATGAAATAAAATATTTCATTGGCTTGGTATTTGTTTGATGGTCGCAGTGACCCAGGTGTCACAGGGTCCGAACGCGTTTTACGCGAACAACGCGTTAAAGTAGCGTAAGCTACCAAAACAGGTCGTAATGGGTCTTGAGCACTTAGGTTAGGTTTCGATTTACTATTTAGGCTTTGTTAAACCATATTACATGAGTTCCTATACTCATTTGGTTTACGAAACCTCATACTATCCGATCCTCCGTTTTAGGTCCGGTTTATTAACGTAGTTACCTATATTAGGTGTCGATTGATTCCGTGATCCTCTAGCTTTGCTTGGCTGTTATTCAAAGACTTCTAAGCATCCTCAAGTGAGTACATAGTCCCCACTTTTACTGTTTTCAAATATTTTGGGGTGAAACACATGTGCCTACGTGTTACTTTCATGCTTTTCGTGCTTTCATAACATATACATGCTATGTTCATTAGTACGCATATAGTACATGATTTCATAATGTTTTGCTATGTATGTTCACTTAGCATGCTAGCACATTGATTTTCATAAATACTTTTGTTGCATATGTTCACTCAGCATATGGACACATTGATTTACATTGCATTTCTGTTGCATATGTTCACTCAGCATATGGACACATTGTTTACATTTCTACTTTGTATGTTCACTTAGCATACTAGGTACATTATTTTCATAACATGCTTACATTTGGTATGACATTTGGTTTGTTTAACGAAACTGAAATACGTCCATTAACATTAGCTACACCGCTCGGTAGTAAGTAGTGGTACCATAGGACTTGACAACTCCCATTCCTGAAATCCTAGGTTTGTTTAGACGTAAGGAATGACTAAATCCAAAAACATTTTTGATAACCTTTGATTTGTTCTAGGGTTTATCGTACAGTCTCAAGGCTTGAATGTATACGTTTTACATTACCACATAAGTGTTTGTATCAGTAAAGCATGGATTTTTGCAAAACATATATTTGACTTAAACTATGATTTATATCAAATACATTGTTTTGTACATTTTACTTATGATTTAAGTTGATATTTTCACTTGTCATACATAACATTTTTTTATACGTGAATATTTTAACATTGGTTTAAACATTACATTTTGGTGGTTTGTTTGGAAAAGTGATTTAAATAACGAGGCGTGCGTAATATGATAAAAGCAAGGTGGATACGCCGCTGGTACTTCCTATATATAAGTGCTTTTATGATATTGTGACAACTCGAGTTTCAAGGTCTATTCTTGACACATTACTTACTTGTTTTCACTACTGCGTTTTGAAATTCGTTGCGTCGTAATTTGTTCATGTTTGATTAATGCCTAGTGAATGGTATGATTTGTTTAATTTGGGAATTTGTAAATTGTCTAAGTGTCTATGTGATAAGATAAATGCATGCATGTTTGTGCCACTTAACCCCTTGGCGAAAACACCCCCTAGCGAAAACACTCCGTGGCGAAAACATGGGAGTTTTCGTCAAGAAGCAGGCCGGCGAAAACATTTAATGGGCCTTTGGCCCAGTAACGAACAGTTATAGTGTTTTGTTCACAACCTTTACGTGAAAATTATAACCGGCAAACCCTAATCAACTCTCACCTTATCTCTCGCTCTCCTTTGAACCCGACGGCAGAATTGTTAAAGCTTGAGATTTTCTTCGCTCAAAACATTCGATAGGGTTAGTGTCTTGTTAATACCCATATGTTATCGGTCAATACGTGCTGATGCTTGATCTTTCAGTCATAGGTTGATAGTGTTAGATTCACATTAAGTAGGGTTTGTTTGCAATGATGTTTGTGCTATAAAACTGTACACTAAGAAAGTTGTTGCTAATCTAATATAGAGACATGTGAGGAATGGTGTTTTTTTAGGATGATGTATGCATATTATTTGATGAATCTATGGTGGTGGTAATGTTGAACTGTTCGTCATAAATAAAACTGATCGAATGACTGTGTGGATTCAAGAATTGGTTAGGTTGATTTTTCCTGTGTTGTAGATGATGCAAACTGTTAATTGAGTAATTTAAGTGATTGTATGAATTGATATGATTGAATGATTGATTGATGAAGCTGGTGCAACTGCTAGATGATCATTAGGGTTTTCTAGGTTACGTAACTATTATTGATGATCATGCTCTACTCGACGAAAACCCAGGGCCGACGAAGTATCAATCATGACGAAAAGCCTGTGAGATTTCGTCGCTCAAGGGATTTCGTCACCTGGGGTTTTCACCGAAGGGAGATCGCGATGAAAATAGGGATGTTCGTCAAATTGGGAAACAATCACAGTAACTCAGTTAAGTCTGTTAATGGATAACTATGTTAGAATAGACTGAGAAATCAATTATGGGAAGCATGAATTGTATGAACTTGAAATAACTGTTTACGTGTTACATGATGTTAACTGCCAAGCACACTTTGTGATGTTAGATTGCATGTGAGTCATTACGAACATAAACTGATTGAGTATACGTGCATACTATAGGCTTTGACTGAATTGTTTGTGCACAAGTAGATAAGCAAAACGAGGTGAGTTCACACTCTTTATAAGGCATGGGATTCCCGGTGGTTGGGCATGTGTTAAGGAATTTAAAACGGAACCTACATATTCTCCTTGG
Organism: Helianthus tuberosus; assembly: GCA_030545235.1. Lineage (NCBI taxonomy): Eukaryota > Viridiplantae > Streptophyta > Magnoliopsida > Asterales > Asteraceae > Helianthus > Helianthus tuberosus. Next base: position 120,513,224 of record CM060409.1, read on the forward strand.
GTAGGATATATACCTCCATCCTCCATGGGTAGGGTGCCAATATTAAATCTGCGTATTCTCCTTGGGTAGATTACGTACCTTCATCCTCCTTGGGTAGGATAACAACCTTAAACTTACTAGACAAAACTCTATCATTAAGTCCCTCATTTTTATATCGACTTAATCTCCAGGCCAATGGCGAGTGGGTCATTAGTTAATAGCGCTATTAGGGTTGACAAGCCTCACACCGTGCTGGTAGGACGGGCGTGTACTAATGGATCTGGGCACTCAGTCAATGATGATAGACATTGACTTAGGGCATAACTTACTTTCGTCAGTTGTTGATATGGTATCAGTCTAGTGGTTCACATGGGGAAGCCCCCACTGGTTATGGACATGGTTTGGGAAACAAGGAAACGGATTAACTTATGGTTTACAAACGAACTCATGGTTTTGAACAACTTTAAAATGAACACTCAACTGTGAACTCGCTCAACTTTGTTGTTGACTCGTTGTTACATGCCTTGCAGGTCGTTAGGTGCTTATGGAGCTTGCACGAGGAGGAGAGGTCGTTGTGGGATATGGACTGTTATGTCCCGTGCTTAACATTTGAACTTTAAACTATGTTTTGGTTATTTGAACATTACTATGCTTCCGTTGATTACTTAAACATGTTTGGTTTCTTTTGAACACCAATTATATTGGGTTTGGTTTTATTTACTTAATTGCATTGTTCAATATGATTGGTGGCTTGATCCTGGTCATGTCACGCCTCCAAGCGGTGATACTCCGCTTGTGGATTTTGGGGGTGTGATAGATTGGTATCAGAGCCATCGGTTATAGTGAACTCGGTTTTAAAAAGAGAAGGTTTTTGACAAAACCAGACTATAACCTGTACAGTGCTCAACGATCCACAACGACGCTTCGCTCCACGTGCAAGACTTAACATTCTAGGTGATATGGTTTATGTTTATATTACCTACCTGTTAGTTACATAGTACATTGTTCATGGTATGCTTAGATAAATGTAGCAACTATTGTTTGAAATACATTTGTGCTTACTCTCTTCTGTCATCGCACTTTCGTGACACCTTTCTCACTCATGTTTCCTTTGATATGAAGATCATGAGTGGATGACTGAACTTGACTCAAGCCCAGCTGACGGCTCTCATTAACGAACGAGTTGCTGAGGCACTCGCAGCCGCTTAGGCAGGAGGTATAACCTTCCATTTCTACTTACTCTAGGATCTTTAGATCCTACCCTCGTGAACCAACACTTGTGCTTAACTTTGTTTCATCTTACTCACACGACAGGTCAATCTGCCCAGCCTCCTGTGTGTACTTTCAAAACTTTTATGTACTGCCGACCTACTACTTTCAACGGCACTGAGGGAGCTGTAGGTCTCCTCCACTGGTTTGAGAAGCTCGAGTCTGTTTCGAGATGTGTGAATTCCCTGAGGATCGTAGGGTGAAATATGCTACTGGTACTCTTGAAGGTGTAGCGCTCACGTGGTGGAACGCTCAGGTTCAGATGTTGGGATTGGCGGCTGCTAATGCCACCCCATGGAACGATTTCAAGGAATTGATCAAGGAAGAGTACTGTAATCGTGATGACATCCACAAGCTGGAAGTAGAGTTCTACAACTTAAAGATGATGGGGTCGGAAATTGAAGCGTACACGAAAAGATCGAACGAGCTGGCTATCTTGTGTCCTACTATGGTGGATCCTCCTATCAAACGTATCGAGTTGTACCTTAAAGGATAAGTGCCAGAGATCCAGAGCCATGTGACTGCAGCAAACCTCGCCACTATCCAACAAGTTATTTGTTTGGCTCATCGTCTCACTGATCAGGCAGTTGAGCAAAACAGGCTGCCGAAGCTTATTGGTGCCATTACTTCTGATGCCCCCATCGACAACAAGCGTAAATGGGATGGAGCCTCCAGCAAGGGTTCGACTTCAGCTCAGTCTCAGTCTCAGTAGTGAAGGACTGATGACTACAAGAGCCCTGGTCAGCAATCTTCGGGTAGTTAGGGGCAGGGTGGGTACAGAGGAAACCACCCCAAGTGCAACCGATGCAACATGCATCATAGTGGGCCGTGCAATAAGGGTCGTTGTCAGAGGTGTAACAAGCTTGGTCATGAAGCTAAGGATTGCAGGGGCGCACGATCGGCAAATCAGAATCGTCAACAACAGCCACCAGCTCCACAGAATCAGCAGCAGCAACAACAGGGTAACAAGGGATGCTATCAGTGTGGTGCTGAAGGTCACTTCAAGAGAAACTGCCCCCAGTTGAACCAGAATCAGAACAACAACAATAATCAGGGGAACAGGAACAATAACGGGGGTAACAATGATGGCAATGGTGCCAGGGGACGTGCTTTCGTGCTGGGTCAGGGTGACGCGAGGAACGATCCCAACGTTGTGATGCGTAAGTTTCTTCTGGATGACTTCCTTGTTAATGTTTTATTCGATTCGGGTGCCAATACTAGTTATGTGTCCTTAAAAGTTAGTCAAATGTTTAAGCGCACTCCAACACTTTTGAACACCAAACACATGGTAGAGCTAGCAAACGGTAAAAGTCTCGAGGCCACACACATAGTTAAGGGTTGTAATCTCGTCTTAGCTGGTCAGCCCTTCTCTATTGATCTTCTTCCTATCGTTCTTGGTAGCTTCGACGTCGTTATTGGGATGGATTGGCTATCTCAACATCAAGCGGAGATTATTTGCAAGGAGAAAATCGTCCGTATTCCTCGTTCTGGTGAAGAACCTCTCATGATTCATGGCGACAAGAGTGGTGCTGTTGCGGGCATCATCTCTTTCCTTAAGGCCCAGAAGTGTTTGCGAAAGGGCCACACTGAAGATAGAAGAAAAGAAGATAGAAGACATTCCTAATGTGCGCGACTTTCCTGAGGAATTACCTGGTGTTCCGCCTCATCGTCAAGTTGAATTTCAAATCGAGCTAGCTCCAGGAGCAGCGCCCATAGCTCGAGCACCTTATCGTATAGCTCCATTTGTGCTAGAGGAACTATCTACACAACAACAAGAGCTCTTGGACAAGGGTTTTATTCGTCCTAGCTCTTCGCTTTGGGGAGCTCCAGTATTATTTGTGAAAAAGAAAGACGGTACCTGTTATGGGTGAAATTCTGAGCCCATATCCTGACTTTGTATCTTGATTTTCTATTAGTTGTATATGATCAGGATACCGGATTAGGATACCGGACCAGGATATTGGTAACATCCTGAGGCAGTATCCTGACTATTACTAACAATTTGCTTGTAAACGTTGGCTACAAGGGACTAACATTCATAAAGACCAAGTCATCCTGAAGACCCGCTCAAATTGGTTAGGATAAGGACATTGATGGCGGAAAAATAGCTCTTGTAACGGTCAGCATTGAAGATTGACGTGTTTTATGGAAAGTTACGAAGATTGGTCAAAGATATTAATGTTATAACGGTTATGGAAGCTTAAATCCCGGAGTTATAGTTGGAATGCGCATGGAAAACGAGTTAATACAGCCTGGCAACGTTCAGAAAGGAAATAATCTCAGTATCCTGTTATTCAAGCAATAAGAAGAACAAGGCAGCCGACGATTGTCAGCTCCCGAGGTTTTATGCCGGAGATCTAGATTGATCAAGGGCTTTCCTCGTACATCACATGTCAACCTTTACATTTTTGCTCATTGTTTGATTATAGATACAGCTCGATATCCTGAGCCGTATCCTGATAACTGTTTTTGCAAACTAACAAACCAACATATTTTTCACAAAGTATTACAAGCACACTACCTCACAAAACTAATTTGATCATATAATTGCTTAGGTAATTTTTGACCAAAACAATTTGGCGCCCACCGTGGGGCAAGTGGTGCTATTTCTACCAAAATCTTTTGTTAAATCGTTAATCGGTTTTATATTTTCAAAACTTTTTGCTACACTATTTTCAATGGCCTTGAGATCAAACATGAGCTCATCCACCGTGTCTGCTACAACTTCTACAATAATTGGTTCGATGCTTCCACCTCCTCCTCCGAGAACGCAAGCCTCTTCACAAGGAACCGAAATTCATGTGGCTCGGGATGTTATTCCCGCTCAGAATATTCAGGGATCTGGTCCTGTTTTGGCCTCTAATGAAGAAATTCTAACTTTATTTGGTAGTGTACAGGAACAAATAAGGCGGCAGCAGGAGACCAACCAAATGCTGATAAGAGAGATACAACTCTTGAAATCTAGCTCAAGCAGGCCCGCTGAGGATACTGTCACTCCCTTGCAGCCAAGAGCTTTAAACTTCAGTTCTACAGTAAATACTGAGGATAACAGGGGGAATATTGTGCCTAGCCATTCTCGGAGTCATATTCCTGAGATACCCTCTTCGACCAGGATGTCGACTGTGAAGGATCCAGGATATGCTCCAGGATACGCCCCAAGATATAGCCAGAATCACCAAGCTGGTAACTTGTCTGTTAACACCAGTATCCCTGTTACTAATAATCTTGGATCGTTGCAGGATGCAGGTGTGACATCAGCTATAACCAGAGAGCTTCAAAAGTTGAAGGATATGATATCAAGTGTGCCTGGGATAGTGCATCCTATACCGGAAGTATCCCGGGATAGTCACAACATATCCCGCTTTGCTCACCCCATTTGTGATGCAGAAATCCCAAAGAGATTCCAGACTCCTAACATGAAGCTGTATGATGGGACAACGGATCCTGAGGAGCATATTGCCCAGTATAGGGAGAGGATGGAGATTAACCCTATCCCGCCAGACCTTAAGGAAGCATGCTTGTGCAAGGGCTTCGGCTCTACTTTAACAGGATCAGCCTTGAAATGGCTTCTAAATGTTCCACCTCATTCAATTACATCATTTGCTCATTTAGTTAATTTGTTTAACAGTCAGTTTTCTTGCAGTAGAAGCTTTGAAAAACTAACAAGTGACCTCTATAGGATAACACAGGGACCTCAAGAATCCCTAAGGGATTATGTGAACAAATTCAGCAGGTAATCCTTGGATATCCCACACCTTGATGTTGCTACAGCAGTCCAAGCATTCAAGATGGGACTACAAAGGGATTCCCAGTTTTATCAGGATCTTGTGATGAATCCTTGCAGGAACTTGGACGAAGCTCGAAATAGGGCTTTGCGATATATCAGGCTTGAAGATGATAAGAAAATGCAAGAGAGGATGAATGCATCCTCAACATATGAGTCAACAAACAGGAAATCAGAATCTTCACATAAACCATACCGCCCTAGGCCGTATGATAAAAATGAAAACAAAAGAGTGAACGTTGTCCAAGACGAGGATCCTGAGGAGTATCCTGAGTTCTCAGAATATTGTTTTTCTGTTAATATACCTGAACTAATGTATGCTATGCAGGGTTTGGGAGATAAAGCCAGGTGGCCTCGGAAGAATCAACAAAAAGCTGATTGGAAGGATAAGTCCAAATGGTGTGCCTTCCATGAGGATTTTGGACATGTTACTGAGGATTGCATTGCCCTGAGGAAAGAAATAACCTACCTACTAAGCAAAGGATATCTGAAGGATCTTCTGGGCAGAAAGAAGAATAAGGGTCAGGATATTGAGAAGGATCCTGAACGAGCAGCATCACCTCCCGCCGATGCCAAGATAATTAACTTTATCTCAGGAGGGTCCGATATCTGCGGAACTTCTTATTCTGCAGCCAAAAGACATGCAAAGGAGGCTAAGGCAGAAAGGGGAGATAAGCCAACCAGGATGTCAACCCTCACGACTGATAAAATGATCACATTCGATAGTGATGACAGGGATACTGTCCAGGATCCTCATCATGATGCTCTGGTAATAACTTTATATGTTGCTAATCACTTTGTACGCAGGATACTGGTGGATAATGGCAGCTCAGTCAACATCATCCAATTGGAAACCTTGAAGAGAATGAACATCCCCGAGATGGAGATTACCTAAAAGTCCACTGTGCTTGTAGGGTTTAGTGGAGAAGCAAAGAATACTGTTGGGGAGATAAAACTGCCCGTATATGTTGAAGGAGTCAACTCAATGCAACGCTTCTGTGTCATGGACTCCTTATCCTGCTAAAATATCATATTGGGTAGGCCATGGATCCATGATTTGAAAGCTGTGCCATCAACCTATCATCAGTGTATCAAGATCCCTACTCCTTGGGGGGGGGGGGTTGTCAAGGTGGAAAGTGATCAACAGGAGGCAAAGGAATGTTACTCATCCTCGATGAAATCCTCAACCAGGCCTAATGCAGCATAGCAATTAAAGATGCGGGCCCAGGATATCGTGGAGGCTTCAGAGCAGGATGTAAAGAAAATTATCATGGATCAGGATAATCCAGATATCTCGGTGCTCGTTGGAGCCAATATGCCTCAGGATATTGAAAATCAGTTAACTAACTTTTTGAAATGCAGGATGTCAACATTCGCATGGAAACATGAGGATATGACAGGTATTTCTAAGGATATTATAACTCACAAGCTTGGAATTGACAGGTCTTTCAAGCCTGTCCAGCAAAAGAGAAGGAAGTTTGCTCCAGAACGAAACGTAATTATTCAAGAAGAGGTTGAAAGACTATTGAAGTCCAAGATGATCAGGGAAGTCAAATTTCCCAAGTGGCTAGCAAATGTGGTCGTGGTTCAAAAGAAGAATGGGAAATGGAGAGTTTGTGTAGATTACACAGACTTGAACAAAGCATGTCCTAAAGACCCATTCCCTCTGCCTCATATAGACTCGATGGTGGATGCCACTGCCGGTCATGAAATGTTAACCTTCATGGATGCATCCTCAGGATTCCAGCAGATCCAAATGGAACCTTCAGACCAGGAGGATACTGCTTTCATGACACTAACAGGTATTTACTGTTATACTGCTATGCCTTTTGGTTTGAAAAATGCAGGTGCAACATACCAGAGACTGGTGAACATGATGTTTAAAGACAAACTGGGGGACACCATGGAGGTGTACATTGACGATATGGTAGTCAAATCCAAGAAGGCTGAGGATCATCTCCAGGATATTAAAGGAGCATTTGATATCCTGGACCAGTACAATATGAAACTAAATCCTGCCAAATGCCATTTTGGAGTGGGGGCAGGAAAGTTTCTAGGATACATGGTGACTAAAAGGGGGATCGAAGCAAGCCCGGAACTAATTAAAGCTATCCTGGATATCAAGTCACCTTCAAACATGAAAGATGTACAAAGATTAACAGGGCGAGTAGCGGCATTAAATAGGTTTATATCAAGATCCTCAGAAAAATGCAAGGAATTCTACGATATCCTGAAGAAGAATAAGAAATTCGAATGGGGAGAGAAGCATGAAGCAGCCTTGCAGGAATTGAAGCAATATCTTTCAACCGCACCTCTGATGATGAAGCCCGAGGATGGTGAACCATTATCCCTATATCTTGCAGTATCAGGGAATGCAGTAAGTGTTGTTTTGGTCAAGGATCACGAAGGTCAGCAGTATCCTGTCTATTATGTTAGTAAAAGTTTATTAGATGCTGAAACTAGATATCCAATGGAGGAGTCCAACTGCTCCCTCCGTGCCACCGAATGTAGTAGGACAACAGTCCAAGAAAGTTTTGAAGGTGCACACAGGTGACTGAGCGTTCTGACCTGTCGTGTGCATAAGAGTAAACATACTTGAGCAAGAGTGTTGGTTTACGAGAGTAGGATCTAATGATCCTAGAGTAAGTGGTGATGGCAGGTTACACCTCCTGCCTAGGCAGCTGCAAGTGCTGCAGTAACTTGTTCGGTGATCGAAGCCGCCAACTGGGCTTGAGTTAGGTTAACGCGTCCACTCATGATCTTAACATCAAGGAGAACATGTGGATGAGAGGTTCGCGAATAGTGCGAAGAGAGTGAGCACACAAGTATTCTCAAGCAGTAACGAATAGTAGGTTTTATAATCTAAGCATACCACGAGCAAAGTTCTATGTAATTCTAACAAGTAGGTAAGGTAACATGAATAGTAGTACCTATGATGCTGAGCCTTGCACGTGGAGCGAAGCGTCGTTGTGGATCGTTGAGCACTGTTCTGGTTATAGTCTGGTTTTAATAAAAACGTTTTCCCCTTATTAAAACCGAGTTCTCTATAACCAATGGCTCTGATACTAATCTGTCACACCCCCAAAATCCACACGCGGAGTACCACCGCTTGGAGGCGTGACATGACCAGGATCAAGCCACCAATCATATTGAACATAAGTATAAAGTAAAAGTCATTCATCAATACGATAGGTGTTTCCAAAACCAAATATAAACAAGTGGGTAGCGGAAGCATTAATGTAAAACCCAACATAAGTTTAAGTACAAAATGTCATAATGTTTAACAACACATTCACGATCCATGTCCACAACGACCGTGCCTCTCGTGCAAGCTACAAAAGTACCTAAGGTCCTGCAAGGCATGTAACAGAGAGTCAACAACTAGTTGAGCGAGTTCACAGTAGGTTATTCAGTTATAGAATTCGTTTCATAAATCAGTTGTTCGTTTTGTAAACCATGTTTCTTATTAATTCTCATCGCGGTCCTCCAGACATCTGTGCGATGTTTAGTGGCCGTACCGCGGTCCTCCAGACATCTGTGCGAAGGTTAGTGGCCGTATCGCGGCCTTTTCAGGCATCTGTGCGAAGATTAGTGGGGGCTTCCCCATGTGTTAGACTAGTCGTGTTTGTACGTGCACTTCTTGATCCAAGGACCGTAGCGAGTGTGATTGTCCTACCCAAGGAGGACGAGCATACGTTAAGGTTGTTGTCCTACCCAAGGAGGACGAACGTATGTATTCTACCCAAGGAGAATACGCAGAATTTATATTGGCATCCTACCCAAGGAGGATGGCGGTACATATCCTACCCAAGGAGGATATGTAGGTTCCATTTTAATTTCTTAACCCATTCCCAAACCACCGGGAATCCCATGCCTTGGTAAGAGTGTGAACTCACCTTGTTTGCTCGGTATGCTAAGTTAAGTGCTCACAATTAATCAGTCAAGTCCTATAATGCACGTATACTCAATCAGTTCACGTTCGTAATGTTTCACATGTAACTAGCATCACAGTAATATCACAGAGTGTGTTTGACAGTTAATATTATGCATTGCATAAACAATTAATCGTTCCATACGAGGTTTCAAGTCACATGCAAGTCCCTTACTAAGTTGTCATACTTAAAAGAGTTAATCCACTTAACAGGATTGACTAGTTTATTAAGGTTAGCATATCTAACCAAGTTAACAACTAAACAGAGTTACTCAACAAATAAAGTTAACAACATACAACTTAACAGAGGTTTACATAATTAACAGAGTTAAATAAAGTAACTGAGTTAATCAAGTGATTAGTTAATGTTAAATAATATAATTAATAACATTAATTCTAACAGTTATCATATTGCCAAAAACACATAAGTGCCGAAAACCAACTTGGGCCGAAATCTAAGTTGGGCCGAAAACACATATGGCCGAAATCCCTCATGGCCGAAAACACCCTATAGTCGAAATCCACATGTGGCCGAAATCCCCTTATGGCCGAAAACCAAATAGTGCCGAAAACCCTTAAGTGGGACGAAATCATCTTGGGCCAAACACACTTGGGCCGAAATCACTATATGTGATTTCGTCCATCTTTATTTGTGGGGGTGTTTTCGTGACTATTCATCATCATCAACAATACTCACTGTAACTTAAACCCAGCAATCTAAATCTCATTACAGTTACAGTTTAATCATCTACAAGCCATTTATATCAATCATTGATATTAAAACATATACTCTATCAAAACTTTGTGAAATCTAGAACATAATCCCATCAGTTTATCATTCATAACAAACACCCACTGTTGATCAAAACTTCAAATATATACACACAGTTCATGTATAATAATTATCTAACAAGTACACAATGATAAATCACATTATCACATATGTAAATGTATACATACAACATGATTAAACATCCAATAATCATACGATAAGCATTTTAAACAATGAACATGAAGATCACTAACCAAGGATTTTAAACAGAGGTTATGCTTCAAGATGAGTTCTCTTAGTGGGTTTTCAGAGATAGAGAGAGAAAGTGATAAGATATGGTTTGGGTAAATGTGAAACTTGTCTGAGAAGATTGTTATAAAATAAATATCTATAAATATCTCAAGACTGGGCCAAGGCCCATCTTCTGATTTCGTTGGTCACTGAGTGGACGAAAACACTTAAAGTGTTTTCACCACTTGGGTGTTTTCATGATACTTGTTTACAGTAAAGTTCCATCTTTGTTTAACATGTTAAATAATAACACCTTATTAACATACAATCACACATAATAAATATCATGGATTTCCAAGTACAAAAATATTAATCGAAATACGATATAACGTATTACGAAGGTTAGCGTTGTGAAACAACGAGTCGTATTAACAAACAACTAAATAAAAAAAATTAACGTGCACTAAATGCGAAGATAGAATCTTGGAAACTCGAGTTGTCACATTATCCCCAACTTGAAAGAAATTTCGTCCCGAAATTTAACATGCGGTTACTGAGGAAGCTAGGTAAGTTATCGTTTACTGGTTCTCCTGGGGTGTCACATCGTCCCCCCGCTGAATTGGAATTTCTTCCCGAAATTCTGTAGTAGCTTCAGCCTCAGTAGTAGTTGCATTGTTTTCGAACAACTGGGGATATTTGAGTTCCATTTGGTCTTCGCGTTCCCAGGTGAACTCTGGGCCACGACGGGAGTTCCAACAAACTCAAACCAAAGGTATTCTGGTGTTCTTGAGGACCTTAACATCCCGGTCCGTGATTTCAACTGGTTCCTCGACGAAATGCAATTGTTCGTCGATAGTGAGCTCCTTCAGAGGAACTACGTGGGTTTCATCTGACAGACACTTCTTCAGATTCTACACGTGAAAGACGTTGTGAACTGCACTGAGTTCAGCTGGTAAGTTCAGTCTGTAGGCCACTTTGCCTATCTTCTCAATGACTTCAAATGGTCCAACGTATCGTGGATTGAGTTTGTCTCGTTTGCCAAAACGAACAACACCCTTCCAGGGTGAAACTTTGAGTAGTGCTCGATCCCCAACTTGGAATTCGAGTATTTTCCTGTCTTTATCGGCGTATACTTTCTGACGGTCACGAGCTGCCACCATGCGTTGTCGTATTTGAGCAATCTTTTCAGTAGTATCAACTACCATTTCTGGACCTGTGATCTGACTGTCACCCACCTCTGTCCAACAAAGAGGTGATTGGCATTTACGCCCGTACAATGCCTCAAATGGAGCAGCTTTAATGCTGGTGTGGTAACTGTTGTTGTACGAAAATTCCACAAGTGGCAGATGTTTTTCCCAGCCTTTGCCATAGTCAATTACGCATGCCCGAAGCATGTCTTCTAGAGTTTGAATAGTGCGCTCAGACTGCCCGTCTGTCTGAGGATGATAAGCTGTGCTCATGTCTAAACGAGATCCAAAAGATTTGTGCATTGCTTGCCACAGTTCTGAAGTAAAACGTGCATCACGATCAGAGATAATAGATGTGGGCACCCCGTGCCTTGAGACAACTTCCTTAAGGTATATATCTGCTAGAGTGGAGAACTTATCCGTTTCCTTGATAGCCAAGAAGTGAGCAGACTTTGTGAGTCGATCCATGATCACCCAAATAGTATCATTTCCGCACTGAGATCTAGGTAGACCAATAACAAAATCCATGGAAATTTGCTCCCATTTCCATTGTGGTATCTCAGGTTGTTGGAGTGGGCCTGATGGTTTCTGATATTCCGCTTTGACTCTCGCACAAGTCGAACACTTGCTAACGTAAGTTGCTATGTGGGCCTTCGTGCTAGGCCACCAATATGTAGTTCTGAGGTCGTGGTACATCTTATCCGAACCAGGATGTACTGAGTAGCGAGACTTATGAGCTTCATCCATTACAAGCTCGCGTAAATTACCATAGAGTGGGACCCAGATGCGTCCTGTTACATAGTAGGCGCCGTCTGCCTTTTGTTCTAACCGTTGTCTTGAGCCGCGTAGGGCTTCAGACCTGACGTTTTCCGGTTTCAATGTTTCTACCTGAGCATCTCGTATTTTTGAAGGAAGACTGGACTGAATAGTGAGTTGCAACGCTCATACACGCCTAGGTGTAGTATCCTTTCGACTGAGGGCGTCGGCCACCACATTGGCTTTGCCCGGATGGTACTTTATAGCACATTCGTAATCGTTCAGTAACTCGACCCATCGACGTTGTCGCATGTTCAATTCTTTCTGCTTGAAGATATGCTCAAGACTCATGTGATCGGTGTAGATGGTGCACTTGGTGCCATACAGATAATGTCGCCATATCTTGAGCACAAAAACAACAGCTCCCAGCTCTAAATCGTGCGTAGTGTAATTCCGTTCGTGAATCTTAAGTTGGCGTGAAGCATAAGCAATAACTTTATCCCGTTGCATCAACACACATCCAAGACCTTGGATGGATGCGTCGCAGTAGACTACAAAATCGTCCGTGCCTTCAGGCAATGAGAGGATAGGTGCGCTACAAAGTCTATCCTTTAAGTGCTGAAACGCTGTTTCCTGTGTATTACCCCAACGGTAAGCAATACCTTTCTGTGTCAGTAATGTAAGCGGCTGTGCAATCTTTGAGAAGTCCTTGATAAACCGTCTGTAATAACCCGCCAAACCCAAGAATTGGCGTATTTCTGTTGGTGTGCGAGGTGCAGGCCAGTTCTTAATCGAATCTATCTTGGATGAATCGACATGAATACCATCCTTGTTTACCACGTGGCCTAGAAAGTGGACTTCACGAAGCCAGAAGTCGCATTTTGAAAACTTGGCGTACAGTTGTTCTGTTCGAAGGAGTTCCAGAATAAGTCGTAAATGCTGTTCATGTTCCTCCCGATTCTTCGAATAAATTAGGATGTCGTCAATGAAAACAATAACAAACTTGTCAAGATAAGGTTTGCACACCCTGTTCATAAGATCCATGAAAACCGCAGGCGCGTTCTTTAGCCCGAATGGCATGACCAAAAACTCGTAATGGCCGTAGCGAGTTCTGAATGCTGTTTTGGAGACGTCCTCATCCCGGACTCTCAGTTGATGGTAACCTGACCTCAGATCAATCTTCGAGTAATAGCTCGACCCTTGCAACTGGTCGAATAAGTCGTCGATGCGTGGAAGAGGATAGCGATTCTTCACAGTCACCTTGTTCAGTTCGCGGTAGTCTATACACATGCGGAAGGTACCGTCCTTCTTCTTTACAAATAGTACTGGAGCTCCCCAAGGCGAAGAGCTAGGACGTATGAAACCCTTTTCCAAGAGTTCTTGCAATTGCTTAGACAGTTCTTCCAGTTCAGTTGGAGTTAAGCGGTAAGGTGCTCGAGCTATGGGTGCTGCTCCAGGAGCTTGTCGCCATGAATTACCAAAGGTTCTTAACCAGCACGAGTAATGTGGACGATCTTTTCTTTGCAAGGAATCTCTGCTCGATGTTGAGGTAGCCAATCCATACCAATAACGATGTCGAAACCATTACAACGTTGGGGTCATTCCTAGCATCATCCTGACCAATCACGAACACTCGACCCCTGGCACCATTGCCATCGTTATTACCCCCATTGTTGCCCCCATTATTGTTCCTGTTTCCTTGGTTGTGGTTCTGATTCTGGTTCAACTGTGGGCAGTGTCTTTTGAAGTGACCTTCGGCACCACCTGATAACCTCCCTTGTTACCCTGCTGTTGCTGCTGATTCTATAGATCTTGTGGCTTTTGTTGTTGGTTCCGGTTCGCAGAACGTGAATTTCTACCATCTTTGGCTCCATGACCAAGCTTGTTGCATCATTGACAATGATTTCGGTTACACTGCCCGCTGTGGTGCAAGTTACATCGTTTGCACTTAGGGTGGTTTCCCCTGTATCCACCATGCCCTTGACTACTAAAAGGTTGCTGACCAGGACTTTGGTTGTCATCGATCTTTCGCTGCTGTGCCTGGGACGGAACCGTAGTCGAACCCTTGCTAGTGATTCCATCCCACTTTCATTTGTTGTCACTGGGGGTAGCAGAAGTAGTTGAAGTAGTAGTAGTAGTAGTAGCGCTGATACGTTTAGGCAGCCCGCCCTGTTCTACTGCCTGATCGGCGAGGCGATGAGCTAGCTTGACGATCTGTTGAATGGTGTCAAGATTCGCTGAGGTTACATGTCTTTGAATCTCTGGCACTAGTCCCTTGAAATACAGTTCAATATGCTTGATTGGAGGGTCCGCCATAGTTGGACACAAGATGGCCAGCTCGTTTGACCGTTTCGTATATGCTTCAATTTCCGATCCCGTCATCTGTAAATTGTAGAACTCTACCTCCAGCTTGTGAATGTCATCACGGCTATAGTATTTCTCTTTGATCGTTTCTTTGAAATCGTTCCAGGGTGTGGCGTTAGCAACTGCCAACCCTAACATCTGAACTTGCGCCTTCCACCAAGTCAGCGCAATGCCTTCTAGAATACCAGTGGCGTACTTCACCCTGCGAGCCTCAGGGCATTCACACATCTCAAAATTTCTGACTCAAGCTTTTCAAACCAATGGAGGAGTCCAACTGCTCCCTCCGTGCCACCGAATGTAGTAGGACAACAGTCCAAGAAAGTTTTGAAGGTGCACACAGGTGACTGAGCGTTCTGACCTGTCGTGTGCATAAGAGTAAACATACTTGAGCAAGAGTGTTGGTTTACGAGAGTAGGATCTAATGATCCTAGAGTAAGTGGTGATGGCAGGTTACACCTCCTGCCTAGGCAGCTGCGAGTGCTGCAGTAACTTGTTCGGTGATCGAAGCCGCCAACTGGGCTTGAGTTAGGTTAACGCGTCCACTCATGATCTTAACATCAAGGAGAACATGTGGATGAGAGGTTCGCGAATACTGCGAAGAGAGTGAGCACACAAGTATTCTCAAGCAGTAACGAATAGTAGGTTTTATAATCTAAGCATACCACGAGCAAAGTTCTATGTAATTCTAACAAGTAGGTAAGGTAACATGAATAGTAGTACCTATGATGCTGAGCCTTGCACGTGGAGCGAAGCGTCGTTGTGGATCGTTGAGCACTGTTCTGGTTATAGTCTGGTTTTAATAAAAATGTTTTCCCCTTATTAAAACCGAGTTCTCTATAACCAATGGCTCTGATACCAATCTGTCACACCCCCAAAATCCACACGCGGAGTACCACCGCTTAGAGGCGTGACATGACCAGGATCAAGCCACCAATCATATTGAACATAAGTATAAAGTAAAAGTCATTCATCAATACGATAGGTGTTTCCAAAACCAAATATAAACAAGTGGGTAGCGGAAGCATTAATGTAAAACCCAACATAAGTTTAAGTACAAAATGTCATAATGTTTAACAACACATTCACGATCCATGTCCACAACGACCGTGCCTCCCGTGCAAGCTACAAAAGTACCTAAGGTCCTGCAAGGCATGTAACAGAGAGTCAACAACTAGTTGAGCGAGTTCACAGTAGGTTATTCAGTTATAGAATTCGTTTCATAAATCAGTTGTTCGTTTTGTAAACCATGTTTCTTATTAATTCTCATCGCGGTCCTCCAGACATCTGTGCGATGTTTAGTGGCCGTACCGCGGTCCTCCAGACATCTGTGCGAAGGTTAGTGGCCGTATCGCGGCCTTTTCAGGCATCTGTGCGAAGATTAGTGGGGGCTTCCCCATGTGTTAGACTAGTCGTGTTTGTACGTGCCCTTCTTGATCCAAGGACCGTAGCGAGTGTGATTGTCCTACCCAAGGAGGACGAGCATACGTTAAGGTTGTTGTCCTACCCAAGGAGGACGAACGTATGTATTCTACCCAAGGAGAATACGCAGAATTTATATTGGCATCCTACCCAAGGAGGATGGCGGTACATATCCTACCCAAGGAGGATATGTAGGTTCCATTTTAATTTCTTAACCCATTCCCAAACCACCGGGAATCCCATGCCTTGGTAAGAGTGTGAACTCACCTTGTTTGCTTGGTATGCTAAGTTAAGTGCTCACAATTAATCAGTCAAGTCCTATAATGCACGTATACTCAATCAGTTCACGTTCGTAATGTTTCACATGTAACTAGCATCACAGTAATATCACAGAGTGTGTTTGACAGTTAATATTATGCATTGCATAAACAATTAATCGTTCCATACGAGGTTTCAAGTCACATGCAAGTCCCTTACTAAGTTGTCATACTTAAAAGAGTTAATCCACTTAACAGGATTGACTAGTTTATTAAGGTTAGCATATCTAACCAAGTTAACAACTAAACAGAGTTACTTAACAAATAAA
This sequence comes from Helianthus tuberosus, assembly GCA_030545235.1. Classification (NCBI taxonomy): domain Eukaryota; kingdom Viridiplantae; phylum Streptophyta; class Magnoliopsida; order Asterales; family Asteraceae; genus Helianthus; species Helianthus tuberosus. Next base: position 120,529,502 of record CM060409.1, read on the forward strand.
GTTAACAACATACAACTAAACAGAGGTTTACATAATTAACAGAGTTAAATAAAGTAACTGAGTTAATCAAGTGATTAGTTAATGTTAAATAATATAATTAATAACATTAATTCTAACAGTTATCATATTGCCAAAAACACATAAGTGCCGAAAACCAACTTGGGCCGAAATCTAAGTTGGGCCGAAAACACATATGGCCGAAATCCCTCATGGCCGAAAACACCCTATAGTCGAAATCCACATGTGGCCGAAATCCCCTTATGGCCGAAAACCAAATAGTGCCGAAAACCCTTAAGTGGGACGAAATCATCTTGGGCCAAACACACTTGGGCCGAAATCACTATATGTGATTTCGTCCATCTTTATTTGTGGGGGTGTTTTCGTGACTATTCATCATCATCAACAATACTCACTGTAACTTAAACCCAGCAATCTAAATCTCATTACAGTTACAGTTTAATCATCTACAAGCCATTTATATCAATCATTGATATTAAAACATATACTCTATCAAAACTTTGTGAAATCTAGAACATAATCCCATCAGTTTATCATTCATAACAAACACCCACTGTTGATCAAAACTTCAAATATATACACACAGTTCATGTATAATAATTATCTAACAAGTACACAATGATAAATCACATTATCACATATGTAAATGTATTCATACAACATGATTAAACATCCAATAATCATACGATAAGCATTTTAAACAATGAACATGAAGATCACTAACCAAGGATTTTAAACAGAGGTTATGCTTCAAGATGAGTTCTCTTAGTGGGTTTTCAAAGATAGAGAGAGAAAGTGATAAGATATGGTTTGGGTAAATGTGAAACTTGTCTGAGAAGATTGTTATAAAATAAATATCTATAAATATCTCAAGACTGGGCCAAGGCCCATCTTCTGATTTCGTTGGTCACTGAGTGGACGAAAACACTTAAAGTGTTTTCACCACTTGGGTGTTTTCATGATACTTGTTTACAGTAAAGTTCCATCTTTGTTTAACATGTTAAATAATAACACCTTATTAACATACAATCACACATAATAAATATCATGGATTTCCAAGTACAAAAATATTAATCGAAATACGATATAACGTATTACGAAGGTTAGCGTTGTGAAACAACGAGTCGTATTAACAAACAACTAAATAAAAAAAATTAACGTGCACTAAATGCGAAGATAGAATCTTGGAAACTCGAGTTGTCACAATATTCTCATCTAGAAAAATTGATATTGGCCCTAGCTATGGCGACCACAAAACTTAGACATTATTTTGAGACACATAGGGTTCATGTTAAAACTAATTATCCTGTTAAGAATGTGCTTTGGAAACGTGAGATGTCGGGTAGAATGGCTAAGTGGTCAGTAAAATTAAGTGCCTATGATCTAATATATGAACCTAGAAATGCTATAAAGTCTCAGGCTCTAGCAGACTTTGTGGCCGATTTCAGTAGTGATATTCAAAATGAAGTAGACCTAGAAGTGCAACAACTCGGAGAAAATATAGAATCTTGGACACTATATACTGATGGTGCATCTAATTTAAGAGGTGTAGGTTTGGGTATACTACAAAAATCGCCACAGGGGGACATATTACCCCAGGCCATTAGATGTGAGTTTCCTGCCACTAATAATGAAGCAGAATATGAAGCTCTGATAGCAGGATTAAAATTAGCTAAAAATATGAATATTAGATATTTACAAGTATATGTTGATTCCCTGTTGATTACTAACCATTTCAATGGATCTTATGCAGTAAAAGGCGAAAAGTTAGCTGAATATCTTGAAATTGTTAAAAAATTAGCAGGATATTTCGAAATTTTTATACTTGAACAGGTACCAAGAGAAAAGAATGCTGAAGCTGACGCTCTAGCAAACTTAGGATCTACTGTCAGGATACCGGAGGGAACTCAGATACCAATAGTGCACATCTTGTATCCTGCAATGGAACATTTCAAATCTCAGGATAAAGAAGTAGCATGTATCCAGGATCCTGGTAATGGATATCCTGAGAAGGATCCTGTACCTGGATGACTCCAATTATGAAGTATATTCAAGAAGGAGATATCCCAAAGGATGCAAATCCTAAGGCTTTTAGGATGAAGGTATCTCGTTTTACTATTATAAATAATATTTTGTATAAGAAATCCCTCGCAGGCCCATACCTAAGGTGCTTGGAAGATCCTGAAACCAAGGAGGTACTTCAGGATATACACGAAGGAGACTGTGGCAACCATACTGGGGGCAGATCTCTGTTCTCGAAGGTGTTGAGAACAGGATATTACTGGCCGACCATGAGAAAGGATGCCGCGGAGTATGCTCGGAAATGCGATGCATGTCAAAGACACGGCAACATCCTGCATCAGCCTGCAGAACCATTATATCCTATCATATCCCCTTGGCCGTTTATGAAATGGGGAATGGACATAGTGGGAAAACTTCCAAAGGCTCCAGGAGGAAAGGTTTTTATGCTGGCAATGACAGATTATTTCTCCAAGTGGGTCGAAGCCGAGGCCTTTGTTCAAGTCAGGGATCAAGAAGTGGTATCCTTCATAAAGAGGAATATCCTGACCAGATTTGGGGTACCAGCTGAGATAGTTTGTGACAATGGCTCTCAGTTCATCAGCAAAAGAACTACTGATTTTTGCAAAAGTTGGGGAATTAAAATGATCACATCTACACCGGTACATCCTCAAGCAAATGGACAAGCAGAATCCTCAAACAAGATAATTGTCAACAATTTGAAGAAAAGTCTTGGAGCTAAGAAGGGAAAATGGGCAGAAGAACTACCATTTGTCCTATGGGTTGATAGAACAACTGTGAAGAATGCTACTAGGCAAACCCCATTTTCTTTGGTATTTGGGGCAGAAGCAGTGATCCCGACAGAAATGGTGATACCGACAGCTAGATCAAGCCTACGGGATCCTGAATCAAATCCCGAAATCCTATGTCAAGAACTGGATACTATTGATGAGACAAGAGATGCAGCAAAGCTAAAGATGGTGGCATATCAACAGAGGATATCCAGAGCATATAACAAGAACATAAGGACTAGAAGGTTCCAAGTCGGAGATTGGGTGTTAAGGAAAGCTTTTCAGAATACTACGAATCCTGCTGATGGAAAGTTGGCTCCAAAGTGGGAAGGACCCTATGAGATTGAATCGGAATCCGGAAAAGGAGCATACCAGCTTAAAAATATGGAGGGGGATATACTACCAAGATCCTGGAATGCTATACACCTTAAGCTTTATTTCAAGTGAGTTTAGAATTTAATTTCTAACTTAGGATGGTATGAATTCTATCTCTTTTAAATATGTTTGATTTGATTTATTCTTTGAAACCCAATACTGACTTAAGCATCGGAGGGGTGTTAGCCAAGCTAACACCCACCTTAGTTTGAAGATGTTTTGCAGTATATGCTTCGGGATATAGCTCCAGGATACACACTCAGGATATTTCGAAAGATTAGAGGATTGGCCCCCTCTCTCACGTTTAAGGGATCCTGATCCCTTCACAGGTTTAAAGGTATTCACCTTTCTCCCGAATTGGGTTTAAACACCCCGCTTGGAGCGCAAGTTATCCAGGGATAGTTCAAGGTGGCGGGACCACTTCATGTAAAAGTGGCTGACAATTTCGTTACTGTTGGCTATACCCTGGATCCTTAAGGTATATGAGGATTGATCTCCCTCTCTCGCGAAAGGGTATTTTCATACTCTCTAAGGTTTAAAGGTTTTCACCTTTCTAAGTCTTGGAGTTTATACACTCCCGCCTGTAGCGCACGAAAATTTGGGATTTTCCCCAGGATACTAAGGGTTTATCCCCAGTACATTAAGGGTTATTCCCCAGTGAAACTAAACTTTTTGACAAAAATTCCAAAGATGTGACAAACTACGATTGTGTTTACACACGTTCTTCTGTTGGTGAAAAGTCACGAAGTTTAATCACTAAGTGAAGAGATACTCAAGTGTGTCGTATATTGATGCAATATCCTGCACAGACAGGGGACATGCATGCCGGGGACATTGCAAAGGATTCAAAGGTTGAGGTTGGAAATTATTGCCTAAGTGTTTCTGGTATGATTTATTATTTTTCAAGTCTTGAAAACCTTATCTAAATGATCTAAGTTTTCTAGAAAGTCATATTCAACCAAGTTTTGTCTAACATTTTTATGACAAAAGTATTAAACATTTCATCAATATCCTGACCAGGATGTTTGACCAGGATATTCAAAACATACCTTTCAAAATAAAAACATAACAACAACAAATAAGGCTAAAAGGTTAGTTTATTGTTAATGGATTGTATTCTTGGTTTCATCTCAAAAAAGAGACCCATCCACTAAGAACACAATTAAGTTTTTAAAGCATATTTACATAAACAGTTGAAGGCTTCATCCTGGAAACACAGGATCCCACCAACTTCAACTGTCAAACTATTCTACTAGTAGGAAATTAAAATTGTTCTAAGTGCAGGACGACCGGATGATTTAGACCCTACAAAATACAGGTATCATTAAAGACAGAGTAACCAGGATACAGGTTCAGTATATGTGTACGGGATACAGGATCTGGATACTTACCTTATTAGGGAAAGAGGTCATGGGCTCGATAGATTCCATGAAGCCAAGGTCATCATAAGAGAAACCTTTGGCAGCAGCAACGGACGGCTCCTCTTTCACCAGAACAGGCTTGGGATAGCTGTCAAGCTTCTCAAAGATCGAAGAAAACATATATCCTTACCAGACATGTTGGAATGACTAAAAAATATATCCGTTGGAATCAGGATATCCAACAGTTATATTTTTGGGGACAATTGTTATGGGTGAAATTCTGAGCCCATATCCTGATTTGTATCTTGAGTTTCTATTAGTTGTATATGATCTGGATACCGAACCAGGATATTGGTAATATCCTGAGGCAGTATCCTGACTATTACTAACAATTTGCTTGTAAACGTTGGCTACAAGGGACTAACGTTCATAAAGACCAAGTCATCCTAAAGACCCGCTCAAATTGGTTAGGATAAGGACATTGATGGCGGAAAAATAGCTCTTGTAACGGTCAGCATTGAAGATTGACGTGTTTTATGGAAAGTTTCGAAGATTGGTCAAAGATATTAATGTTACAACGGTTATGGAAGCTTAAATCCCGGAGTTATAGTTGGAATGCGCATGGAAAACGAGTTAATACAGCCTGGCAACGTTCAGAAAGGAAATAATCTCAGTATCCCGGATTTTTAGCATAATATCCCGGATTTTTAGCATAGTTAGTTGTTTCCTTTTACTATATAAAGGGGTGATCGGATCATAGGTAGACACACAATCTCTCGTACACTCTAGCTCTCTACCACCTGTAATCACTCACAAACACTCACACTTGTACTCGAATCGTATTGTAACACTTAGTTGATCCGTATCATATCCTGCATTGTATCCTGTTATTCAAGCAATAAGACGAACAAGGCAGCCGACGATTGTTAGCTCTCGAGGTTTTATGCAGGAGATCTAGATTGATCAAGGGCTTTCCTCGTACATCACATGTCAACCTTTACATTTTTGCTCATTGTTTGATTATAGATACAGCTCGATATCCTGAGCCGTATCCTGATAACTGTTTTTGCAAACTAACAAACCAACATATTTTTCACAAAGTATTACTAGCACACTGCCTCACAAAACTAATTTGATCATATAATTGCTTAGGTAATTTTTGACCAAAACAGTACCTTCAGAATGTGTATTGACTACCGCGAACTCAACAAGGTGACCGTGAAGAATCGTTATCCTCTCCCACGCATTGATGACTTAATCGACCAGTTGCAAGGGTCGAGTTTCTACTCAAAGATTGACCTGAGGTCAGGCTACCATCAACTGAGAGTCCGAGACGAGGATATCTCTAAGACAGCATTCAGGACTCGGTACGGGCATTACGAGTTTCTGGTTATGCCTTTTGGATTGACGAATGCACCTGCGGTCTTCATGGATCTTATGAATAGAGTGTGCAAGCCTTACCTGGATAAGTTTGTTATTGTTTTCATTGACGACATCCTGATCTATTCTATGAGTCACGAAGATCACGAGCATCACCTGAGACTTATTTTGGAACTCCTTCGAATAGAGCAGTTGTATGCCAAATTTTCGAAATGTGACTTCTGGCTTCGCGAAGTCCAATTTCTAGGCCACGTGGTAAACAAGGATGGGATTCATGTTGATCCATCCAAGGTAGACTCGATTAAGAACTGGCATGCACCCCGTACACCAACAGAAATCCACCAATTCTTGGGTTTGGCGGGCTACTACAGAAGGTTCATCAAGGATTTCTCAAAGATTGCGCAACCTCTCACTTCACTAACTCAGAAAGGTGTCACCTATCGTTGGGGTGATGCACAGGAATCTGCATTTCAGCACTTAAAAGATAGACTTTGTAGCGCACCTATCCTCTCATTGCCTGAAGGCACAGATGATTTTGTGGTTTATTGCAACGCCTCGATCCAAGGACTGGGTTGTGTGTTGATGCAACGTGAGAAAGTTATTGCTTACGCATCACGCCAGCTTAAGGTCCATGAAAGGAATTACACTACACATGATCTGGAGCTGGGAGCTGTTGTTTTCGCACTTAAGATATGGAGACATTACCTGTACGGTACCAAGTGCACCATTTACACCGATCACAGGAGTCTCAAGCATATCTTTAAGCAAAAGGAGTTAAACATGCGACAACGTCGATGGGTCGAGCTCTTGAATGATTACGAATGCGCGATCAAGTACCATCCGGGCAAGGCCAATGTTGTGGCCGACGCCCTCAGTCGAAAGGGGACTACACCTAAGCGGGTGCGTGTGTTACAACTTACCATCCAATCTAGTCTTCCTACTCAGATACGAGATGCTCAGGTTGAAGCATTGAAAGCAGAGAATATCAGGGCCGAGTCTCTACGAGGATCGAGGAAACGGTTAGAATAAAAGGAAGACGGGGCCTACTACGTAACAGGACGTATATGGGTTCCACTTTATGGAAACTTACGCGAGCTTGTGATGGATGAAGCGCATAAGTCTCGTTACTCAGTACATCCTGGTTCGGATAAGATGTACCACGATCTTAAGACCACGTACTGGTGGCCGAGTATGAAAGCCAACATAGCAACTTACGTTAGTAAATGTTTGACTTGTGCGAGGGTCAAAATCGAGTACCAGAAACCATCAGGCCTACTGCAGCAACCAGAGATACCGACATGGAAATGGGAGCAAATTTCCATGGATTTCGTTACTGGCCTGCCTAGATCTCAACATGGAAATGATACCATTTGGATAATTGTAGATCGATTAACCAAGTCTGCACATTTTCTAGCTATCAAAGAAACGGATAAGTTCTCTACTCTAGTAGACATCTATCTAAAGGAAGTAGTTTCGAGGCACGGGGTGCCAACCTCTATCATATCTGATCGTGACGCGTGTTTTACTTCTGAATTGTGGCAACCGATACACAAGTCTTTTGGCTCTCGATTAGACATGAGCACAGCATATCACCCGCAAACGGATGGGCAGTCTGAACGCACCATCCAAACCCTTGAAGACATGCTTAGGGCATGTGTGATTGATTTTGGTAACGGCTGGAAACGATATCTACCTTTAGTGGAATTTTCATATAATAACAGCTACCACACCAGTATCCAGGCCTCTCCGTTTGAGGCATTGTACGGACGTAAATGCCGATCACATCTTTGCTGGGCAGAAGTTGGTGACAGCCAAACCACTGGCCCAGAACTTGTGGTAGACACAACTGAGAAGATTGCTCAGATACGACAATGAATGGCGGTAGCTCGTGACCGTCAGAAAAGCTACGCTGATAAGCGTAGGAAACCACTCGAGTTCCAGGTTGGGGATCGAGTGCTACTCAAAGTCTCACCTTGGAAAGGTGTAGTTCGTTTTGGCAAATGAGGCAAACTCAATCCACGTTATGTCGGACCGTTCGAAATCATTGATAAAATTGGCAAAGTGGCTTACAAATTGAATCTACCTGAAGAACTCAGAGGAGTTCACAACGTATTCCACGTGTCAAATCTGAAGAAGTGTCTGTCAGATGAGACCCTCATAGTTCCTTTGAAGGAGCTTACAATCGATGATCAGCTGCGATTCGTCGAGGAACCAGTAGAAATCACAGACCGAGATGTTAAGGTTCTCAAGCGCACCAGAATACCTCTTGTTAGAGTTCGTTGGAACTCCCGTCGTGGCCCAGAGTTCAACTGGGAATGAGAAGACCAAATGAAACACAAGTATCCCCAGTTGTTCGATAAGAGTACAACCACTACTGAGCCTGAAGCTACTGCGGAATTTCGGGACGAAATTCCAAACCAACGGGGGGATGATATGACACCCCAGGAAAACCAGGAAACAACGCAACACAACTAGCTTCCTCAGTAACCACGTGCTAAATTTCGGGACGAAATTTCTTTCAAGTAGGGGATGACGTGACAACTCTAGTTTCAAGGTCTTTTCTCGACACATTACTTACTTGTTTTCACTACTGCGTTTTGAAATTCGTTGCGTCGTAATTTGTTCGTGTTTGATTAATGCCTAGTGAATGGTATGATTTGTTTAATTTGGGAATTTGTAAATTGTCTTAGTATCTATGTGATAAGATAAATGCATGCATGTTTGTGCCACTTAACCCCCTGGCGAAAGCACCCCCCCTAGCGAAAACACTCCCTGGCGAAAACATGGGAGTTTTCGTCAAGAAGCAAGCCGGCGAAAACATTTAATGGGCCTTTGGCCCAGTAACGAACAGTTATAGTGTTTTGTTCAAAACCTTTACGTGAAAATTATAACCAGCAAACCCTAATCACCTCTCACCTTCTCTCTCGCTCTCCTTTGAACCCGACGACAGAATTGTCAACGCTTGAGATTTTCTTCGCTCAAAACATTCGATACGGTTAGTGTCTTGTTAATACCCATATGTTATCGGTCGATACGTGCCGATGCTTGATCTTTCAGTCATAGGTTGATAGTGTTAGATTCACATTAAGTAGGGTTTGTTTGCAATGATGTTTGTGCTATAAAACTGTACACTAAGAAAGTTGTTGCTAATCTAATATAGAGACATGTAAGGAATGGTGTTTTTTTAGGATGATGTATGCATATTATTTGATGAATCTATGGTGATGGTAATGTTGAACTATTCGTCATAAATAAAACTGATCGAATGACTGTGTGGATTCAAGAATTGGTTAGGTTGATTTTTCCTGTGTTGTAGATGATGCAAACTGTTAATTGAGTAATTTAAGTGATTGTATGAATTGATATGATTGAACGATTGATTGATGAAGCCGGAGTAACTGCTAGATGATCATTAGGGTTTTCTGAGTTACGTAACTGTTATTGATGATCATGCTCTACCCGACGAAAACCCAGGGCCGACGAAGATTCAATCACGATGAAAACCCTGTGAGATTTCGTCGCTAAAGGGATTTCGTCGCCTGGGGTTTTCGCCGAAGGGAGATCGCGACGAAAATAGGGATGTTCGTCAAATTGGGAAACAATCACAGTAACTCAGTTAAGTCTGTTAAGTCTGTTAATGGATAACTATGTTAGAATAGACTGAGAAATCAATTATGTGAAGCATGAATTGTATGAACTTGAAATAACTGTTTACGTGTTACATGATGTTAACTGCCAAGCACACTTTGTGATGTTAGATTGCATGTGAGTCATTACGAACATAAACTGATTGAGTATACGTGCATACTATAGGCTTTGACTGAATTGTTTGTGCATAAGTAGATAAGCATACAGAGCAAACCGAGGTGAGTTCACACTCTTTATAAGGCATGGGATTCCCGGTGGTTGGGAATGGGTTAAGGAATTTAAAACGGAACCTACATATTCTCCTTCGGTAGGATATGTACCTCCTTCCTCCATGGGTAGGGTGCCAATATTAAATCTGTGTATTCTCCTTGGGTAGATTACGTACCTTCGTCCTCCTTGGGTAGGACAACAACCTTAAACTTACTAGACAAAACTCTATCATTAAGTCCCTCATTTTTATATCGACTTAATCGCCAGGCCAATGGCGAGCGGGTCATTAGTTAATAGCGCTACTAGGGTTGACAAGCCTCACACCGTGCCGGTAGGACGGGCGTGTACTAATGGATCTGGGCACTCAGTCAATGATGATAGACATTGACTTAGGGCACAACTTACTTTCGTCAGTTGTCGATATGGTAACGGTCTAGTGGTTCACATGGTGAAGCCCCCACTGGTTATGGACATGGTTTGGGAAACAAGGAAACGGATTAACTTATGGTTTACAAATGAACTCATGGTTTTGAACAACTTTAAAATGAACACTCAACTGTGAACTCACTCAACTTTTTTGTTGACTCGTTGTTACATGCCTTGCAGGTCGTTAGGTGCTTATGGAGCTTGCACGAGGAGGAGAGGTCGTTGTGGGATATGGACTGTTATGTGCCGTGCTTAACATTTGAACTTTAAACTATGTTTTGGTTATTTGAACATTACTATGCTTCCGCTGATTACTTAAACATGTTTGGTTTCTTTTGAACACCAATTATATTGGGTTTGGTTTTATTTACTTAATTGCATTGTTCAATATGATTGGTGGCTTGATCCTGGTCATGTCACGCCTCCAAGCGGTGATACTCCGCTTGTGGATTTTGGGGGTGTGATAGATATTACATATCGTAGCGTTATTTAAACCATTTCAGTTTAGACACATTACATTTTACATAAATAACATAATGTCTTAAAAACATTGTTTTACAAACAACTTAACATATACAACTCATTTTTTTACTTGGTTACTTATTTTACTATACAACTTTCTTTTATATATCATCTGATTTTCTTATCACTTTTTATATGGTTTATAAAAGAAAACATTTTCCTAAGGTTCATGACTAACTTTTATAAAACAATTCTTTAAATTACAAGTCATGAATCCTTCATCAATAAACCTATGTATCTCACAGGCCTTTTTATGCTGGCGTACCTATTTTCACATGTGTTTTCAGGAGCTGATGCATAGGAATGATCAGGATACACATAGGCGGACCTGTGCCTTAGTGACATAAAATGAAGCTAGAATAGTTTTAACTATGTTATGTACTCTTTGTTTCTGTTGTTTTAAGACAATGTAGCCTCTTTGTTTATAAATAAAACAAAACTTTAATTACCAAGGTTGTGAAACAATAATTCTGTTACTCGACTCCCTGACATTTCCGCCGCGGTTTGTTGTTTTACGTGGTCGGGGTGTGACAAAAATACTTCAGGCTCTTGTGGTCAGTAAATATAGTGCACTTCACTCCATACACGTAGTGCCTCCAAATTTTTAAGGCGGATACCACTGCCGCCAATTCAAGATTGTGCGTAGGGTATTTCTTTCCGTGAACCTTTAATTGTCTTGAGGCGTAGGCTATAACCTTGCCTCGTTGCATCAAGACACACCCGAGTCCCAAATGCAACGCATCAGAATATACTACCATATCATTTGCGCCGTCCGAAAAAGTTAATACCAGAGCATGGGTCAATTTTCCTTGAGTGTTGAAAAGCTCTTTCTTGTTCAACACACCAAATAAATTTCTCATCCTTACGAGTTAACTTGGTTAATGGCAAAGCAATTTTGGAGAAATCTTTAATGAATCTCTGATAATATCCCGCAAGCCCTAGAAAGCTCTGATTTCCGAAGCATTCTTCGGAGGATTCCAATTTGACACAACTTCTATTTTGGATGGATCAACTTGTATTCCATCGGCACTAATGATGTGCCCTAGGAATTGCAGTTCTCGTAACCAGAAAGCGCACTTCGAGAAGTTCGCATAGAGCTTTTCTCGTCTCAGTGTCTCTAACAATTTTCGTAAATGACGAGCGTGATCTGCTTCATTCCTTGAATACAACAAAATATCATCGATGAACACTATCACCGATCTATCCAACATGGGTTTGCAAACCCTGTTCATGAGGTCCATCAATGTCGCGGGTGCATTCGTCAACCTAAAAGACATCCCGAGGAACTCGTAATGGCCGTACCTGTACAGAGAGCCGTCTTCGGTACGTCTTCTTCTTTGACTTTCAACTGATGATACCCCGACCTTAAATTAATTTTTGAGAACCAACTTGCGCCCTGTAGTTGGTGGTGTGTGCAAAGCATGATATATTTTTATTGATATTTTAAGCCCATTTTACACATTAGTCAAGTTTTAAATTTATAAAACATGATATTCTACTAACACTAAACACACACTTGGGCAAGTGCACCCATCGTGAGCGTAGTATAGCATTGGTAAGATAACGAGGTCGTACAAGGACACAAGAGCTTTTAGTATCGGTTTATCCTCAACGACTAATCAATCTAAAATTTTTGAGAAAAGGTTTTAAACATTAAAATAAAAACTAAAAATGCAGAAATAAAAATAAAGTTCAAACAGATAGACAAGATGAATCACTTGGATCCGACTCGCCTTTAATGTATCCTTTGATGATTTTCGCACTTTCGGACTTTTTAAGAGATTATCTTAGTTATAGTAGTAGGCCCCTCTTTTGAAGGTGACGTTACCCTCAACCCAGTGGTTTGAGTCAGCAAGGATACAATCCCAAAAGGGTCGGATTATTGAAAGATAATTAATTAAGTTATTAATGCGAAAAGTGGTAGGCCCCTCTTTTGAAGATGACGTTACTGAGGGTCAGGCATGTCACGTTTCTTCCTTTTGATGTAATTTATGTTGGTTTGATTCAGCAAGGATACAGCCCCATGGTCAGCTTCTGCCTTCTTGTTTTTGCCTTGGGAGATGTTGCCGAGGGGTCAGGCATGTCACGTTTCTTCCTTTTCTTTGTATTTATGTTGGTTTTGGTTGTATATTTGTTCCTTTTGTTCATTTATGCTCATTTGATCATGTAAATTCAAAAGGAAGACAAAAACGCACTTTTTCCAACATTAGTACTAAAAAAGGATTAGTTTTATGCCTCATTTGATGTAATTTATATGTTACATTTTGCACACATCAAATACCCCCACACTTGAATCTTTGCTTGTCCTCAAGCAAAACTCTTAAATATGTGGCTTTACACACCCAAATGGCATAGGTAGAAGAGAAGATTTAGGCTTGTCTTGAGTGTCGGGAATCCAAGATCTTTATTGGGTTTTATTTTTATTTTATTTACAATCCTATTCATCATGATTTATTTAGAACATTTTATAAGAAAAATTACTTATTTGGGCATAACATGCCTCTTTAAAATTCTATTTATATACAAGTTCACATATCTCACAGGAGATCACTCAACACTCGGCCGAATATGTATTTTTGTGAATCACTCAAGACCGGCCGAAAAACTGGCACCCTGCTATTGTTGACTTAGCGTTAACTTTGCAGCATCCGAAATCAGAATCAAAATACCCTTCGAGCGTGAAATCGCCTTCTCTTGGATACCACAACCCCAATGATGGAGTTCCTCTTAGGTAGCGTAATATCCGTTTCACAATCACCATATGCGAAGCTCTGGGGTTTGACTGAAACCGCGCTGCGAGGCAGGTTGGATACATGATATCGGGTCTTGAAGCTGTCAAGTACATCAGCGATCTGATCATGGAACGATATAACGTTTCATCTACCTTCTCTTCGGTGAGATTAGGGTTTATCCCATGGTTCGTCGCTAACGGGGTGGAAGCTGGAGTAGTCCTGGATATCCCAAATTTCTCTAAGATATCATGAACATACTTCGTCTGATGTATGAAAATTCCCTTAGGCAGTTGATCAACCTGAAGTCCCAAGAAGAATTTCATCTCACCCATCGATGAGATTTCAAATTTTTGCTTCATAACTCTTTCAAAATCTTTGCATAGATTTTCATTTGTTGACCCAAATATGATGTCGTCCACGTATATTTGAACTATCAGAAGATGTCCGTCGACTTCTTTGGTGAAGAGAGTGGCATCCACTTTTCCACGAATGAAGCTGTTGGCAAGCAAGTGTTGAGACAATGTCTCGTACCAGGCTCTCGGGGCCTGGTGTAAACCATACAGCGCTTTATCCAGTAAATAGAGCTTGTCTTTGTGGATTGGATCGGTGAAGCCCAGTGGCTGTCCGACATATACCTCCTCTTTTACCTTCCCATAAAGAAACGCCGATTTAACATCTAGCTGGTAAACTTTAAAATTTTTCCAAGATGCAAATGCTAGGAAGATTCTGATCGCTTCAAGTCTAGCAACGGGAGCATACACTTCAGTGAAATCTATACCCTCCTGCTGATTAAAACCCTGGACTACGAGTTGAGATTTGTTACGAATAATAACCCCTCGATCATCCCTCTTGCACTTGAACACTCACTTGGTGTTTATCTTCCTTTGACCATCAGGCAAGTCTACCAATTTCCACACTCCTAACTTCTCAAACAGACTCAGCTCCTCTTGCATCGCGTTGACCCAAGAATCTTCAGTTAGTGCTTCCTTATATGTTCTCGGTTCAATCTGCGAAATAAAACAACTAAGTGAAAACTCTGTTTGTAAAGGAGCAACTGTAGAATAAAAACAAGTAAGGCCTTGGTCAATTTGACGTCTTGTGCGGACGCCTGATTGCAATTCTCCAATAATCAGCTCTTCTGGATGGTACGAAAGAGTTCTCGGCATCACCTCGCCTGGAACATCTACCTCGCCTTCCAAATTTGTGACATTCTGATTTGCACCTTGTTCACTGACTGGAATTGTTTGACTTGAAACCTGGATCTGCTCCCCCTCAGACTCTGAATCACCATGATCAAATATTGGTCTATTCTCAGATTCTAGATTATCGTTGACTGCCGTCTGATTGTCAAGATTTTGCTGAATATCATCATGTTCTTCAGCATTACTAGGACCGGCTTCATTGTCATTGGAAGCTCGATATTGACGTCTAGATGACTCAGCTGGGAATCTTTCTTGTGATTCTTCATATTCCCTCAGAATATCTAACTCGTCAAAGAAATCTGTTTCTTCTTCTATGTCAAACGAATCCCACAAAGTATCATAATTAAAACGCCATGAGTCACCGGGATTCTGAGGTGGCATGGTATAACTTTGACACTTAACATTATGTGCTTCGATGATCCACTTCAAGCTTGGAACAAAGACTCTTTTCTATGGACTTGCATAACCCACGAAAATTCCTTCAATACTCTTTGCACCAACTTTGCCAAAAGGTTCTAAAACTGTACAGGGAGACCCAAACGGTTCTAGATACTTCAGGTTAGGTTTGCGGTTGTTGATCAGCTCGAAACATGTCTTGTTGAATTTCTTCACTGTAAGAACCCGGTTGAGTGTATAGTGCTTCTGCCCAAAAATTGACTGGTAATTTTGAATCAGCAAGCATCGTCCTGGCCGTTTCAATTGGCGTCCTGTTCTTTCTTTCTGCTACTCCATTTTGTTGCGGAGTGTAAGGAGCACTAAATTCTTGCAATATACCTCTCTCATCACAATACTCTTCCATCTTGTTGTTCTTAAACTCAGTACCGTTATCACTCCTGATTCTTCTAATTCGGGTTTGGTACAAGTTTTCAATTTTTCTGAACAACGTCATCAAACTTTCAAATGTCTCATCCTTTGTTTTCAGAAATGATACCCATGAAAATCTCGAGTAGTCGTCTGTTACCACTAGACAGTAGAGATCACCAGTTATGCTTTTGATATTTACTGGACCAAAAAGATCCATATGAAGTCTCTTTATCGGTCTCAAGATCGAGTTTTCCTTCTTCCCAGGGTGAGATTTCTTTCTATGTTTGCCTTTGACACAACTAATTCACTCATCCTCAAGATGGAAACCTTTCACATGAACACCAGTTACTAAGTCGTTATGCACCAGGTGATTTTTCTCGCAGGTGAATGTGGCCCATCTTTCGATGCCACAATTGTGATTGTTTTTCCTTTGCTCTTGACATAAAACAGTGAGCCTGACCCGTGGTAGTAGTTGCTACACTCATATCCAACACGTACAGATCAATTACTCTAGATGCTCTCATGATAACCCACTCTTCGGGAACAACAAATCCTGGTTTCAATATCAAACATTCCTTATCTGTAAAGTGCGTTGTATACATACGATCACAGATCTGAGAAATACTCAGAAGATTGTTTTCAAGCTCGGTGATGTAGTTTACTCTTTCAAATGTGACAATACCATTAGATAGAGTTCCTTCACCAACTATTCGACCATCTTGATTTCCTGCAAAACCCACATATCCTCCATTAAACCCTCGAACATCGTACAGTAGGGTCTTCTTCCCCGTCATGTGCCGAGAAGCTCCACTATCCATAATCCAACGTGAAACGGATCTTGGAAGCTCCTGCACATATCACAATCACTTAGTTAGATTTTGATGCCACCCAAGCCTCTTTTGACTCAGGTAGCTTGACTTTGAGGTGACTTTTTGCAGTGTATAATGGCGGAAAATTTTTGTCATTCATTTTTAAGCTCTCTTCAGACCCAATCTCAACCTCTTTGTATAAAAAGAAATCATTTTTAGGAGGTTGACCAGATGATTGGTCTTTCTTTGGTACATACTTCTTTTCAGAAGTAGTAGACTTTTGACCCTCAAGTTTCTCATAGTAATCCAAAGGAACATTCATCTTTACCGGAGTGGTAGAGGATGATTGTTTTTCTATCTCAGAAACCTTTGGTTTTGGAGAACTTGATTTCTTTTCAACTGATTTTGGCTTCCATGCTTGTTGAGGCTAAGCAACTCGTTTGTAAAATTTATCAGTTTTAGTTACCACATTCGTTACAGGTTTAGTTTTGATTTTTATGTTATCATTTTTCAAAACTTTCTTCTCAACAACCATTGGAGCTTTGCCTTTTACATCTCTTTTCTGACTCTCAAAAACTTCAGACTTAGGCTTTAAGTTGGTGCATTTTCGTGCAATGTGTCCAACTTTGTTGCACTTGAAGCATGTACGAGTATCAGCTACCCAACTTGTGCCTTCGGTCTGAGGCTGTGAGGCCTTTTCTTCAAAAAACTCTTCATTTGTTTTTGAAAAAATCTCAGATTCTTGCTCGGAATGAGAACTCGAGCTTTTCACAAATACCTTTTTCTCAACAAACTTCTCGTTTTGAAAGTTCCTTCTTTGATAATTCTTACCACCCTGATATCCACCCGACCATTTGTTTTGATTGTTTTTAGAAAAACGTGGCGGTACAACAGGTTTTCTGTATTAAGCTTTATCTTTTTAAAAATTTAATTGTCTTTCAGAATGTTTCAAACCTTCAATTTCAGACACATCAATTTCAATCAACTTGAACACATTTCTCAATTTACCAACATTCACATTCTCCAAAGGAAAATCACGATCCGAATACAACTTATCAGATCCCTCCATCTTGTACCTCACAAGATTAGGTTCTTCATTTAAGTTGTTTTTGGATTTTGATTTCGGAATATATTTGTCCAAAAAGCATTCATCATCCTCAGTAGTGTCATTTTCAGACTTTAAAACATTTTCAACCATGCTTTTCACAACTTCAGATTGGACACTATCTTCATCGGAAGATGAAGTGAATGTGACATCAATTGTGTCTGGAAGCTTAACTTCACTTTCTTCTTCATCATTAACCAACCCGGATTTTTTCTTTGAAAAATTGTTTAAAACTGGCGGTGGAACCTGATGATACCCAACCCCGGTTCCATCCGAGTATACTTCTTCGCCTGCTTTGTTCTTTCCAATTGGTTTAGGAACGATATGTTGAAGAACAAAACTTGCGGAGTTGTAACTGCTTAGTTTCAACTGGATGCGTTCATTTTCAATTTTAGCTTCTTGAAACTGAAGCTTCAACTTTGCAATCTCATCCAATTGTTGATTAATTTGCTCTTCTTTTACCCTAAGAACTCCGGTCAGTTGAAGATTTTCTTTGTTTGTTTTACCATTTATTTCATCAGAATCTTTTACCGTTCGTTTCAGTTTCTCATGATTTTCTGAGAGTTGACGGTTTTCATGAATTAATTTTTCATTTTCTTTCCTAATTCTTTCTACGTCAGTTTTATCATTTTCAATTTTCTCAGTTAATTCTTTTAGTCTATCATTTGAAGCTTTTTACATTTTGTCACGGTTTAAGATTTGATCTTCAACATCTCTGACTCTTCCTGTAAGTTCTTCGGTTTTTTACCACTGAGGTTAGCAAGTGTACTACAAACCTTGCAGTCTTTCATGCAATTTTTGCAGTCACTCTCAATCTTTGTTTTCTTACCTGAATCATTGGTTGCATCATTCGGACTGACCTTGCTTTTAGACTCAGTTCCAGAACCAGAAACTACCTCTAACTCTTTCGCTGCAAGCACTTTGTCAGCCATCTTCTTCAAATTTTCTGCAGTGAATTCATGTGACGTGTCAATAATCCTGTCATCAACTTTCTTTGGCTGTGACTCTTTCTCCTTTTTTCTTCAGCTTCTCCTCCTCCCCACCACATTCTCTGTCTTGCTTCTTCTTCTTCTTCTTCAGCAATTTGCTCGGTGAGAGTTTCAACACTGACAGAATCTGGATCAACAGCTATGTTTCCGTTGGGATCTAGGTAACATTCTCTATCAGCATCCCATCTATTTGCCATTTTTGCTTCTTTCCATGTATGATAAATTTTACTTTTCATGTACTGAGCTTGTATCTTTCTGTTGATATATTTCACTTCTGTTCTTGAATCTTTGAAAGGAACAATCTTTGTCATAAACGCATAGCCCACTGCATCTTCTTCTGGTAGCAATTTGCTCCAATCGAAACCCTCGTCATCATGAATAACAGCAAGTGCTCTAGATTTTTCTTTGGGGGTATCTTCAAGCTGCTTCATTCTGGGAGGTTCAGATTTGTTTTGATGATAAATTGCTCTTTTGTAATAATCCTCTCTGAATGAATTTGCCGTATCATCAGCAGATGCATTTCGACATTCACGTTTAAAATGTCCTTTTTGTTTACATTTAAAGCACGTGACTTTTGATTTATCAAACCCAAGCTTTGTGGAAGGTCCGCCAATAGAATGCCTGCCTGTAATCTCCATGGACCTTTGTGCCCTTCTGACCGCACTAGCCATAAACCATCTGATATCGATCAACTCCATCTCTTCTGGGTCGATCTGATCATAGTCCTCCTTGGTGAGGTTAGTGTTTCCAATCTTGCCTGCCACAAGGCTCTCGTATGATTCTAGGACAGATGCTAAAAACACCATTTGCTGCTTTGCGGATTCTTCACTGAAATTTTGAGCATTCTTGATATCCATAGCAATGTTACATTGAAACAGATTTTTTGGAACTGATTGACTTGGAGTAGTTGATGATGAACCTCCATGAAAACCACTGTTTGAACTTTCTTGATTTGACATGTTAGAACTTTCTGCTGAGAAAGTTGTCTTAGGGGACACAGTCTTCGGGATCATACTTCCTCGATAATACAGCTCAACATTCTGCTGGTATGAGGAATGATTGACTTTGTTTGATTTCTTGATCTCAAGTTCATGACTCTCTAATCTTTCGATTAACAGATCAACCGTCAGATCCTCCGACTTTACTGTGTTCTTTAGCATCAAAGGAAAGTACTGCCAGTCTTTCTCATCAGGCAGCGAGTCAAACAGTTTATCAACCAATTCTTCTTGAGTGTACACGATTCCGTGTCTTGCAAGTTCCAGCTTCAAATGCCCGAATCTTTCAATCATCTTTGACACTGATTCGTTTTTCAAACATCCAACCAAATCGAATTCTTTTCTTAACATTTTTTTTTTATTTTTAACAATTTCGGCACTACCCACACATTTTACTTTTAGTTTCTCCCATAGATCTTTCGAATTTGTGTATTCAATCAATGATATTATGTCATCCCTCACGGACTGATGAAGTAAAGCAATGCATTTTTGTTCAGCAACGAATCTTTCTACTTCATTATCCGCTATATTTTCATAATCCGATCTTCCCATATCAAAACCATTCTTCATGCTTTTCCAACTGAGATATGCAAAGGCTTTTAGCCACTCTTCAAACCGTTTAGCCCATCTATTGTATTCTTCAATTGCCATCAGCTTGGGCGGTTTGTTGTATGTACCATAAGCACTTTCTACACTCAAAGCATCAGAAAGGGTTTTCTTCGCACTCGGATTTGGAGCATTTTCATTTGTGTTGTTTGATGTAGCATCTCCTGTGCTTCCAGTGTAAGCAAAACCATCACTAAACGGATTTAGAAAATCATCCATCTTTACGTACCTGAAACAATCAACAAACACTTAGAAATTTTTTTTGTGATTTGAGAAACAATTTCAAACGAAATAAGTTCACGCGGAATGAATCTCAAGCGAAATAGACAGTCTTCAAGAGAAAAGACTTCAAACGGAATGGATTTCACACAAAATGAGCTTTCACACGAAATGGACTTCACGAAATACCCTTTTGGTGCGAAATAGCAGCTTTGGTACGAAATGAATATCTATTTCATACGAAATGAGGAATAATCTGCCGATTTCGTACGAAATAAGGATATCAAAGACTATTCCGTACGAAATGACCTCTAACCAGCTTGATTTCGTACGAAATGAACTTCTCAAAGTTGATTTCGTGCGAAATAGATTTCACAGGATTGATTTCGTGCGAAATAGATCCTGACTATTTCGTGCGAAATGATGATGACATCATCATATCGGCCACCATTTTCTCAAATTGATCCGGTTTTTGTTCGAATTTCGGTCCAATTCTTTCAAAGATTAGTTAAAACAGTGTTTTACGTGATATATGTGAAATTCAATCCATTTTGTCCGTTAAATCTCGTTTAATTTTGAAAAGAATGAGTAGAAGTCAGTGATTTTTATGAAAACAAGCTGAATTGGTATAAACTCTTCTACCTGAGCTCTGATACCACTTGTTGGATCGTCGTGTGACCCGAACGAGTCAATCAGAAGAGTTTACACTCCATATCAAAGGCGGAATCAGTGATATAGACGTGATAACAGCTTGATTCTCCTTAATTATCTTTCTTTTATTGATTTCAAAGCTTTTACAGATCAGTTGACAAATCGGCAGCACCTCGGCTCTGAAATCGAAAAGTTACAAATGACTAACCAGCTCAGGTATATATAGGGGTGGCTATTTCGTACGAAACCAACATAGCTATTTCGTGCGAATACCATTTCTTCATTTTGTACGAAATCAGATAATACCATTTCGTGCGAAATCACTTTGTTTCATTTCGTACGAAATAGCTCTTGCTATTTCGTGTGAAATACCCCTTTTACATACAAACCCTAATTTCTATCCTGCTGAGCACTGGTTAATCCTATCTAGATACAATACTCTATAAAGACGAAGTTAACAGACATCTATGCACCAACAGCGTTCAATAGTTTTGAGGTGTTCTATTATCCTTTCGGCTACGGGGAGGATAGTTGGTGGTTCGTCAAAGTGAGCGGGATAAGTATCCCAAAAGCTTTAGTGCAGAAGTTCGATCCTTAGTCCTTCATAATACTCATATGAGGCAGGTGGTTCGCACCATTGTTCCTCATAGTGAGTATATGATGGAGAAGGTTCATACCTTGGTTCTTCATAATATCCATATGAGGTAGGTGGTTCACACCATTGTTCCTCATAGTGAGTATATGGTGGAGATGAGTCATACCTTGGTTCTTCAAGATATGAGTATGAAGGCTCATACCTTGGTTCTTCAAGATATGAGTATGAGGGAGAAGGTTCATACCTTGGCTCATTAAAGTATGTGTATGAAGTGGTTGGCTCGTGTATGAAGTGGTTGGCTCGTACCTAGGCTCCTCATGGTATGTATACGAAGTGGATGGTTCGAAGAGGTCACAATATTGTACTGAGTGAGGATTACCGCAAATGGTACAATACTCTTCTTCATAATCATCCGCTTCATAGTGGTTGTTGTAACCTCCTGAGTATTGATCCATAAGAATCACTCAGCAAACCACAAAAGAGTCTCGGGACCAGAAAACAAAATATAAATGGAAACAGAGGCTCACCACAACACCGTGTTTAGTGAGCACGGCCCGTGGTCAGATTCTTTATCTGGGCGTTTTAAAATTTATTATTGGTTTAGTTCAGCACGGGGCGTGTTCAGTGAGCACGACCCCGTGTTCAGACTCTGTAACTGGGTGTTTTGAAATGTTTTTGATGTTTTTATGCAGCAAGAGGGCATGTTCAGTGAGCATGGCCCTGTGTTCAGACTACTGTAGTGCAAAAATTTCCTAAAAATGAAAAAAAGTGCGCGCAGTTTTAAAAAGGTTTTTAAAAAATGATTAGGCCGTCAATTTTAAGCTTTCTTAAAATCCTTGTGTCGGCAACGGCGCCAAAAACTTGGTGTGTGCAAAGCGTGATATATTTTTTTTGATATTTTAAGCCCATTTTACACATTAGTCAAGTTTTAAATTTATAAAATAGGATATTCTACTAACACTAAACACACACTTTGGCAAGTGCACCCATCGTGAGCGTAGTATAGCGTTGGTAAGATACCGAGGTCATCCAAGGACACAAGAGCTTTTAGTACCGGTTTATCCTCAACGTCTAATCAATCTAAAATTTTTGAGAAAAGGTTTTAAACATGAAAATAAAAACAAAAAATGCAGAAATAAAAATAAAGTAAAAACAGATAGACATGATGAATCACTTGGATCTGACTCGCCCTTAATGTATCCTTTGATGATTTTCGTACTTTCAGACATTTTAAGAGATTATCTTAGTTATAGTAGTAGGCCCCTCTTTTGAAGGTGACGTTACCCTCAACCCAGTGGTTTGAGTCAGCAAGGATACAATTCCAAAGGGTCAGAGTGTTGAAAGATAATTAATTAAGTTATTAATGCGAAAAGTGGTAGGCCCCTCTTTTAAAGGTGACGTTACCCTCGGCTAAGTGGTTTGAGTCAACAGGGATACAATCCCAAGTAGCCGGTTTAATGTATTAGTAGTAGTTTACATATGAGGGGTTCAAGACATTCGCACCCCCGCCATCCAATACCAGTGGGTATTGAAGGAGGTCCTAGTAAGCTTGAACCAGGTCCTTGCAGGATCTATACACTTAACAAGGCAAGAACCTTACTAAACCATTCCCTTAACCCCCGACCAGGTAGCCCACATGCCTCTATATAGACCGTAGAGACATGAATGGTGTAAATCTTTCACTTTATATAGACAGTAAAGTAATGCCAAGACACCACGGACAAATGATAAAGAAAATTCACCTTCAACATAAGAAACTAGTTATTAAAGTCATTAATACAAAACCAAATAAAAAGTGCCGAAAGATTAAAAATCAAAAGTAATACATAAAAGACTTGTCTTCACTAAGTGATGTAAGAGGCTTAGCCAAACATGGCCTATGATTGGAAAGAACTCTTACGATCAATCTTGGATCCTGAGACTACTACATACTCTAAGGATGGATGATGGTGGTGGGTGTTGGTGGTGTAGTGGTGGTGGAGTGGTGGCAAAGTTGGAGAATAGTGGTTTGCCAAGGGATGCCTTTGAAGTGAACCAAGAACCCCTATTTATAGCCAGTATAGAGCTCTGGCCACGGCCCCGTGCCCGCTGGTCACGGCCCTGTGGTCATCATTTTCTCTTCCTTCATTAATTGCAAGTGTCAACACGGCCCCGTGGTCAGTACCGTATCTGTACTATCAAGATTTAGCAAGATTTTGCATATCTTTGTGTTGACCATGCCCCGTGGTGAGCTGGGCACGGCCCCGTGGTGGGCGTAGAAGCTTCTACAGGTTTTGTCATCTTGTCAGGGCTGACCACGCCCCGTGGTGAGCTGACCACACCCCGTGGTGAGCTGGGCATAGCCCCATGGTCAGCTTCTGCCTTCTTGTTTTTGCCTTGGGAGATGCTGCCGAGGGGTCAGGCATGTCACGTTTCTTCCTTTTCTTTGTATTTATGTTGGTTTTGGTTGTATATTTGTTCCTTTTGTTCGTTTAAGCTCATTTGATCCTGTAAATTCAAAAGGAAGACAAAAACCCACTTTTTCCAACATTAGTACTAAAAAGGGTTAGTTTTATGCCTCATTTGATGTAATTTATATGTTACATTTTTCACACATCATTGGTCAAATAGGTCATTGATTCTCAGGAGCTGGTGCCGATTCGTCACCGTAAGTTTATTCAACTCCCAGTAATTGATACACATACGCATACTTCCGTCTTTCTTTTTCACGAACAATACCGGAGCACCCCACGGGGACACACTCAGCCGTATGAATCCCTTATCCAGTAAGTCTTGTATTTGCGACATTAACTCTTGTAGCTCCGATGGCGAGAGCCTATAAGGAGCCTTAGCTACCGTCTTTGCACCCGGAACCAATTCGATTCCGAATTCCACTTCACGTTCAGGCGGTATTCCCTGTAGATCCTCCGGAAATACATCTTCATATTCTCGTACCACCGATACATCTCCAATCTTCCTCGACTCTTTCCCCGAATTACATCCGTAAATCAAATACGCGTTGCATCCATGTTGCATGAGTTTGTGGGCTTCCATCATCAAGCACACCACAGGATTACCACCCTTTTCTCCATAAATAATAACAAGCTTTCATCTCAGAGTTGTTTGTTATATCTCCTTACGGAAGCATACAACTTTAGCGTGATGTCGAGACAACCAATCCATCCTGAAGACCATTTGGAATTCCCCCATCGACATCAGTATCAAGTCTATTGAGTATTCTTCATCATCGATACTCAATTTGCAATCCCGACACATATCACAAACAATAAAACTCTTGTTATTATCTATTTCTACTTCTAAAGGCATAGGTAACTTTGTTAACACAAATGAAGGATGTCGAATAAATCCATGTGAAACAAAGGATTTATTCACACCCGTATCAAACAAAATGCGTGCGAGAATAGGGTTTATGGCAAATATACCTGAAACCACATCAATTTCAATCTTGGCTTATGCCGCGGTCAGATGAAAGGATCTGGCCTTCGATTTCAGGGTCTCCGCTTTCTTGTCTTTCACTTCTTTCTTTCCTACCAATTACAGGCATTCAAATTTCTTATGGCCTGGTTGGTAACACTTGTAGCATACTGACACTTTACCAGGTCATATCGAAGCCGCATGCCCCGTTTTCCCGCAGATAGCGCAAGGCTTATCCTTGAAATAGTATTCACCCTTGTGAGCTTTGTCATATGTCTTGCAACTTGGCGACCCTCCTTTAACATTATGTTTCTTTGAAGATTTTGTCATCTTCAATTTATTTGTGGGGCTTGGATTCACATCTAATGCCCTTCTTTCCCCCCGTTCCACTTATTTCTTTAATTCAATCTCTCGTTCCCGAGCAGTGTTGATAATCTCGGTGAGAGTCTCATACTTTGAGGGAGTCATAAACTCCTGATATTCGGCATTCAACATATTATAATAATAATAATAATAATAATAATAATAATAATGTATTTTATGCTCTTCGGTTGTCACCAGCTCATCACAAAATCTTAACTTGTCGAGGAATATTCTCGTGATCTTGTCGATTGTTTCACCCTTTTGCCTCAATTGGATGAATTCCTCCTTGATTTTATTGATGACGGCCTTAGGGCTATGATGTTTAAGGAATGCCGCCTTAAACTCATCCCACGTCATGTTCCTTGTTGCTTCAACCCCTTGTTCCTTCTTCAAATTATCCCACCTATCCTTCGCTTGCCCTCTCAGTTGACCCATCCCATAAGCTATAAAGTCGCTTACGTCACAGTGGGTTCTTTCAAAGACCCCTTCTATATCAGTTAACCACCATTGGCATATGATCGGGTCAGCCTCCCCGTTGTAAATCGGGGGTTTGCAAGCCATAAACTTATTGTATGGGCAAGCTTTTCTTTCTACCTGCTTCTCTTTTGCTTGGTTGAAGCTTTCATTCAACTCATTTATCTTTTCTTCAACTACCGAAAGTATCGTATTCTGGATTTTATTTATGCATCCGGGTAAACTGTTTACTATAGCCTTTCCAACCTCTTCGGAAATTACTTTTTTCATTTGCTCGGTGACCATCGGTGTGAGTGCATAATGTCTATCACTTCTGTCAATCATGTATCGTAGCTTGAACAAATGATACAAGACTGGTGCTGGACAGAGCAAAGAATGAAGTTCATGTGTGCTTTGGTAGGTTCGTATGAAGGGACCTCATAGCTTCATAAGAAGTGACATGTAGCTTCATACGAAGGGAGCATGACAGCTTCGTACGAAGCCAGCACTCCTATATATAGTGGTGTAGGGTCTTGTTCATTTGTAACTTTTGTGACTTGAGTGGGGAAACTCTGTCCATTTGATTTTGTGGTATTGTACTTTTCAAATCAGTAATAGAAAATCAGTTTATAATTACATCTTTGTGTTTCATCCACACACGTACTTGGATTCCGCACAAGATACGTGTTCATACGCATTCATCGGTTAAAGGAATCGATCCAAGGAGCGAATCCACAAGTGGTATCAGAGCCGGTGATTGTTTACACGGATTGAAGATACGAAGATTCAAGCGACTTAATCAGATTCAGAGACAAATTTCTTCATCTTCTTCTACTCATTTTCTACACTTTCTTTTTTAACTTAAAATTCAGATCTACAAAGATTTCATGGTTAAAATGGTCTAAATTTTGGATATGTTGTGTGAAAAACGTTTTAAAACAATCCTTCAAAGTTTCAGATCAAAATTCGAACAAAATCTTACTCGATTCAGTGAAAAACCATGAAAACATTACTAGTCTCTTCGCAGGTTAACTTCGTACGAAGCTACACATTCCAGCTTCGTACGAAGCCACGTCAATTGTGAATTTTTACTAAGTTTGATTTTACAAAGTCACTGTTGTAGCTTCGTACGAACCCAGAAAACAGGTTTCAAGAGATTTGAGTCCCTTCGTACGAAGTCACATCTAGCTTCGTACGAACGCATAGTTGTTTTTTTGATCAATTTGGTTTGCAGCTTCGTACGATGGAATCATGGCTGAGAGTTTTATAACGAATTTTACAACGTGTTCACTTCTGAGTCCTCTAAAACAACTGTTGCACCGAAAAGTATTTCAAAAGCTATAAATGATAATATAAAACATGAAAACTTTTATGGAACTCATTCTAAGCCACCAAAACTTGATAACATTGAAGATTATACTTGGGGGAAAGTGAGGTTTCTTAACTGGGAAAAGCATATGCTCATGAAAGTTGGTTTTGTATGGAATTCGGGTATAAAAAACCAAGAAATGATAAAAATGAAGAAATTGAACTTGGAGATTTAGACACTGAAGACAGAAAAGTATTTTCTCATGAACAAAGGATGATCGCGTTAATTCAACAATCGATCAGAGATGATATCTTTGCATTACTTAATCATGATGGTTCTTCAAAGTCTATGTGGGAAGCGTTGCGACTGAAAGCTGAGGGAGGAAAGCAAATTAAAAGGAATAAAATACCATTGCTTAAGAAAGAAATCGATCTGTTTGATAGTATAAAACGTGAAACTGTGAGACAAATGATTGAGAGATATTGTCATCTAAAAATCGAACTTGACAGGTTTGGGATAACAAAAACTCGAGAAGAAATCATTGACAAAGTTATTGAAGCTTTACCACGTGCAGATCATTGGAAAACCTTTGTCTTTATCTTGAAAAATGATTCACTATTTGATGAGATTACCTTGGATACATTGATTGAGAAGATTGAAAGTCATGAGCTCGAGTTGCAAAAACAGAACAAAATGAGCAGTTCTACTTATCAGCAAAATGTGGGTCTTTACTATAAGGGTAGTTTACCTTCAACCAATCCAGGTTATCATTCCTCCTCAACAGCTTCAAATATTGGTACAACTTTCAGTGTCAAAAAGTCTAAAGATTCACAGAAGAGCTCATCAAGTAACAATCCAGGTTATCATTCCTCCTCAACAGCATCAAATGCAGAAAAACCTGATGTGATTCATTGCAATATTGCTTTGAAGTTGAAAAATTATCCTAAATTGAGTATCAATGCTACTAAACAACAAATGAGTTTCTTAAAATCAATTCTAGAGTCATACGAGAGTTTGGTGGCAGGGAGAATCGGAAATCCTGAATTGACAAAAGAAGATTATGACCAGATAGATCCAGAGGAGATGGAACTCATTGATATCAGATAGTGTTTGGCGAGCGGTATTAGAAGAGCACATCGTTTTATGGAGATTACAGGTAGACAGGATCTTGGAGGTTTGGTAAACACAAAGCTAGGGTTTGACAAGTCAAAAGTCACATGTTTCCGATGTAAACAAAAGGGTCATTTCAAAATGGAGTGTGTTAACCGAGAAGTAGTTGATCATGGTAATCCATTCCATGACGACTATTACAAAAAGACCATTTATCATAAAAACAATGAGCATACTTCCAGAGCAAATCTAAACCAAAATTGTTGAAGGTTCATCAAAGAAAAATCACAAGCTTTAGTGACAGTTCAAAGTGATAGACCCAGTACATTTCATGATGATCAAGGGTTTAATTGGAATAAATACATAAAGGAAGAGAAAAAAGTGTTGGTTGCTGAGGTGAAAGAGAGAACGAAAGAAGAAATTCTGCAAGAGAAAAGGTACAGAGAAAGACATTTTGCAGATTGCAGAATAGAAGAAATGCAAAAAGAGTACGAAGAAGCTAGAAGCTATGGAAGATGGGACAAGAAAAGAGAGCGTTATATCAATCGAAAAGGAGATCCGGTTGTTGATAAATGCAAGGTGGTGTATAATGATGTACTTGCAGTCATTCCCTTATCCGTCGAATATTATTCAAAGAAAGTAGCAGATAAAGGTTATCTCAAGAAGCTGGATAAGATAATCAGGGGTGTAATGACAGCAAGCTTGAGACATAGAGATGAAGAAAGAATGAAGAAGAATGTTGAGAATTTGATAGATGAATTGAAGAAGGTTGCAGAAGAAGGCAGTGGCGAAGAGAAAGATGAATTGGTGAAGAAAGAAGAAGTGGTTGATGAAGAAAGTCAAAAAACAGCTAATGAAAGTCTAGGGAAGCCAGCAGAAGAAGTTGTTGTTGAAAAAAAGCAGAATGATGAAAGTTTGAAAAAGAAAGAAGAAGAAACATGTGAAGAAAAACTGGAGAAAGTTGATGAGGAGCTGAAGAAGTCGATTGGTGAAGCAGTTACTGAGGAACAGCAGGTGATCACTGCAAATCAGAAACAGATGGTAGAAGAAACCAAGGTGTCAACTCATGAGGTAATTATTCAACTTGACTCTTCTGAAGTATTAAATAAAACTGTTGAACAGTGCAAGAAATGCATAGAAACGTGCAGTGCTTGTACTGAAAATGATGAAAAATTCAGAACCAGAGATATAGAATTTTCTAGAATCGAAAGAATTTTCAAAGATAAATGTAAAGATATGTTTGAAACTGAAAAGTCTTTAAAAGATAACGATGAAAAACTGACACAAAATGTAAGGTTTTAGAAAAAGAAATGAGATTTTGAAAGAAAATGTTCAGCAATGACTGAAGAGTGTTTGCAAAATAAAAAACTGGTTCAAGAAATGAAAAAAGAGTATGATTCAATAAACTTGCATATCATATTACAAAAGAGTCATATGAAGCTGTGAAAAGTCAAATGAAACTTGTTCAATCTAGACTTTTACACTGTTCTGAAACATCAGAAACGCTTAAACGACAATATTCAATAAAGCAACAAGTTGTAAATTCGTATATTGAAGAGGTTGCTGAGCTTAAATGTAAAATGGCTGATTTAGAGCAAGATAATAACAAGTTGCATAGTTATCATGCTTCATCATATGTTCTTGGACGTATTTTCAACATAAAACCAGATGATAAAGATTCTGAAAGAAACAAGAAAGGTATTGGTTCAGAATATCATCAGGTTCCACCACCGTTTGAGAAAAATTTCACATTCTATGATGACGAGAAGGTGGAAAAAGCTTTCAACATGGTTGATCAATTGCCAGATAATATTGATGTAACATATTCCAAATCTGATGATACCGATGATTCAGAGGTGGTAGGTAAGGTCGTTGAAAGTGTTTTACAAGATGAGTCTACCAAAACAGATAAGTCTACCAAAACAGATAAGTCTGAATCACAGGATGAAAATGAGGGAAGTTTTCATGAAAGTTATCTTAAAAATTCAAAATCTGAGAAAGATGCGAATGACGATCTGATAGGATTGGCTTATACCATGATTGGATCAGACAAATTATTCACAGATATTGAAGTTCTGATTCTGAATGTGATTTCGGAAAAGATTAACAAAGTTTCAAATTGGTAGAAATTGAAAAATCTAAGATTGAAAAATTTGCTGGTAAGAGCAAGAAAACTTTTGATAACAAACCTGGTTACAAAAAGAAAAACATGAAGGCTGGGTTAGGTTATAAAAAGCAACAAAACAAAAAGAAACGATTTGAAAAGACAAATTATCAGAAATAAACGAACTTTGTTCACGGAACAAGTTTCGAGGAAGAGAAAGAACTCCAATTTAGGCGACAGTCTAATGAAGAGTTCTATGCTCAAAAGAAACAACAATAACAGGTCAAAGATGTTTCCAAGAGAACATGCTTTAAGTGTGATCAAATTGGACATCTTGGTCGCAAGTGTCCAAATCCTAAACCTGTTGGTGTTGACAAAAAGAAGTCTGATGTTGTGAATCAGAAGTCGACCAAGTTTGAAACAAAACAAACTTGGAAGCCAAAAATGTCAAAGGATGAATCACAATAAAATTGGAAACCAGTGACACCCATATTTAGGACAACACAAAGTTGGAAAACAATGGTAGATATGACAAAGCCACATCAATTTTGGAAACCAAAAGTTGATTTTTCAAAACAGAATGTTCAAAATGAAAGGTTTTATCAAAGAACTGTTTCAAAAGGACAAATCTGGGTGGTCAAACAACAAAAGGTTTCTGTTGATGAAAAAAATGAATTGAATGTTTTTGAGAAAAATGAATGAAATATTCTTGTTCTACCTGGGAAAACATATGTTCGGCTACCTGAGTCAAAGCAGGCTTGGGTTGCTTTGTTCAAGTAATTGAGTTGGTTGAATGTGTAGGTGCTCCTGAAAACAGCAGAATGTCAAATTGAGGAGAGGAGCAGCCTGGTACAAGAGGAGGCTGATCCCTGTAAGTGAGAAACAGGGAGTTTGTTTGTTTCTGTACATAAATAAACCATAATTTGAAAACCCTAAAAATTGAAAATTTTAAAACCCAAAAATATGCTTTTATTTGGTCAAAAATTGAAAAAATAAAAAAAAATGTTTGTTTTTAAATTGGTTAAAAATCAAAAATTCCAAAAAATATGTTGATTGAATATGCCGAAACCCTCAAGGCTGAACAAACATGATTATTTCACAAATGATTTAATGGTTTTAACATTGTTAAAATCAATGTGTTGTAAATCATGGGGGTATTTTATGCAAGACAAAGCATGTCTAAGCAGAAAATGGATGGCGAGATAAAGCTATCTACATCGGTTTGTCAAATTTTCTTAAATGTTTTGAATTTTAAGGGAAGTAAGAATTTTTGAAAATACAAAAACATTTGAAAATCTGAAAAAGCCAAAAACATGAAAAACGAAAATGAGTTTTTGTGTAAAAAGAGAAAATGATAGTACATCAGTAGACAATGACAGTACGCTAAAGAAATGGAAAGTTAAAATGTGATAAACGGTCCCACTGATGATATCCCGGTAGGTTTTTACACATTTAGTAGATTGAATTCGAGATATAAACCTTAATATCAATAGCTTACTTATCTCGTGGGGAACATCTCTCGGATATATGGATAACCTCCTAAATCTCGTTTGAGAGGTTGCCTGATTCTGAGATACTAGGTCTTTATATTGTTTGATATCTGGGGTATTATACCTGGTCTTCTGATTTTGCGTCAGCACTGGCTTAGACCTCGTATAATACTTTGCATGCTTTAAAAAGCTTCCCCCCTACATAAAAATTGAGAAAATATCGAAAGATATAAATCAAGTGCAGTTGTAAAGAAGATCCCCAAGTGGGACATACCTAAAGTCGAGCCTTCATCTCTTTGACTAAACGATAGTTCATACCTGAGCTCTCAAGGTCTCGCACTAACCTAGAGTACAGATATCAATATAGTATATTCACCTGTAAGACTGGATCTAGGGAATCTTGATACGGGAGTATATTCTGAGGTGGGACACGCGAATAAGTTAAGTACTTAAAACACTAAATCTTGTATCTCGAATCAGTTGAACTTTGTGTGAGAATTTAAGTGGATTAGTATACTGACAATCTAAGTGAATCATTTAGAACTTAAAGTGTTTATAGCTCAACGGTGCTAGTGATTTGTCATAAACTGGTATGATCCTCTGACATAAACTCAAACAAAAATATTGTCTGTAAATATTTCTTTATTGCTTTACTTTACAGAAAAATCACAAAAAGATTTTAGGCGTGTTTTAGCATAAACTTTATAAAAATACAAAAATATTTTGTTTCTACTTTATTTTCGACAACCGATGTCTGAAAGCTGAGTTTCAAAGTCTAAGTATGGTGAACATGTTTCTGAAAATAAACAAGTTCATTAATTTGAAACTTGAAGTTTTAAAACGAAAAATTTAAAAAGCAGTTTGTGAAATCTCTAAGGTCATTAAGTTGGACTTGGATGATAAATCGTGAGGTTTTGGACACTTTAACTGTCATATACATAGTTATGTGATAATGGGAGAAGAGTCGGGTAATTCTGGGAGATTTCAAATTGTTAAATTTGAGCCAGGTTCTCGATCTTAGAATATTTTGAGCCAGGTCACCGATTCTGGAAGACAAAAAAATTTCACTGTTAAATATATGTACTTTTCAGATAATGAGCCAGATTTCTGTGAACAAACGATGTCATGTGCAGTTACATATTTGAAATGCTCGAGCTTATTCATGATAAATTGTCAAATATCTTACAAATAGTTTCAGATGTGCAGATATAAATCCAGATTACGATCCTAATAGTTTAGGCTAAGGGGAGTCTGAAGATGAGCTCAAAGCAATGGGGAGTATGCATTCAAAGAGACAGATAACTATCCTAGAGGAGCTTGTAGAAAAAGAACCAGGTGTCGATCCTTTAAAGCACAGAAGCTTAACAAAAAGGGGAGCCTGAAAAAAGAGTTAATCGAAAGGGGGAGTAGCTGAAGCAGATCCACGGGGAGTCTGTTGGAGAAAAGGGAGAGTCTGTGTTGCTGAAAATGTCAACATTTCTAGAAGATTCAGAGAGAGACAGAAAGCTACAATATTGACTGCAGTAATATCCAAGGGGGAGTTTTATGAGTGCATAATGTCTATCACTTTCGTCAATCACGTATCGTAGCATAAACAGATGATACAAGACTGGTGCTGAACAGAGCAAAGAATGAAGTTCATGTGTGCTTTGGTAGGTTCATACGAAAGGAGCTCATAGCTTCGTACGAAGTGACATGTAGCTTTGTATGAAGGGAGCATGACAGCTTCGTACGAAGCCAGCACTCCTATATATAGTCGTGTAGGGTCTTGTTCATTTGTAACTTTTGTGACTTGAGTGGGGAAACTCTGTCCATTTGATTTCGTGGTATTGTACTTGTCAAATCAGTAATAGGAATCAGTTTATAATTACATCTTTTTGTTTCATCCACATACACCGTACTCTCATTGTTTCCACCCGACATCTTGAATCTGAAATGTTTATATCAATTGTTAAACTTTTAGTCTCTTTTCATTTTCATCATTCACTTTGGTTTAGCCAAGTTTATGACTTGCTTAAACCATTAGTGTTTAGGGCACTTTCCGGGTTTGAGTGTATTAATACACTCTTCCCATGCACTTTAATTCATACTCTTTTCCTAGTGTTTTGTTTAAAATCAACGTATATAGTTAATTCTTACTGGATGTTTGATCAAGCTTTGAACTGAACACACTTTGTCAATAACCTTGAGCTCTGATTACCAACTTGTAAGACCCTTTCTAATTTAATAAACATTTCTTTATATAAGTATGCATTTTATACGACAAATATGCCATTGTACAAAAACATTTACATCAACATATTCACTTTGTTTAAAACATTCAAAAACACGGTTATAATGTGTTTACATATTTCAAACATCAAACTAAATAAGATCAATGCGGAAGCTTCATATAACGTGTGTTCGATTCTCGTAGGTCGCTTGATCTTCATCTGAAAGCCTTATCTCTTTAACCTATATTCATAACCACCATAAACGTTAGATATGATAGTTAATAACATAATTTATCAAGTTCTCTAAGCCATATAACAAAAACAAACAGCTTTGCCAGCTTTTATTGCCCACGCGGGGCGCGGCCGGGATGAGGTCACTCTGTCGCGGGCCGCGACAGCCGTCGTGTGACGCGATGGTGGTGCCTCTTTCCCGTCGCATAACGCGAACCCCTCATTTCGATAGAAAGATCTTTTTCTTGGAGCTGCATCTGCCCAGCTCTCTCATTTTCACATGTTATGGTTTAATACTTGCATAACTTTCACTATGCTTATCCGTTTTATACGATTCTTGTTTCTGTGCTACCGTAATACGTTTACCTCTATGTTCATTACTCGGTTTCGCAACAATCCTGATTTACAAACTAACGGCTTACAAATCCAATATAAAATTATTTGACCCGTTATGTTCTATCATGTTTTTCACTTTTTATGACCAAGGTTAGTCCTTGATTAGTCTACCCAATTCCCAGGTTTCATAAAACTAGCGTATTTGCTTCCAATACGTGGTTTGCATACACATTTATATCCATTTGACAAACTTGATTCTAACATCAAGTTTCTGTCTTTAACTTAAAGAACCTCTAAATTCTCTAAGTTTCAATACCAAACTAGAATTCATCAATCTTCATTTAGCGTTTCCGTTACTCAGCTTATGCATTCAATTCCCCAGTTTATTTCGTGACTTTCTAATCACTTTAACCAATATTTAACCATTTACTTTATTTTGACCAGTTTGGTTGTCTAAGTGAATGCCATCACTTTATTGACATACCAAACGTAACCTTTTTTAACTATTTCTAAACATTAAACATAACTATGACTAAGCTTGTCTATAAAAAAATGGAACGAAACGACAAGTCACGTACCTTAAAGTGTATCCTTCAAGCACGTGTCCGTACCAACTTGACCGCTTGAAGATTCACCCGCCTTGCCTTTAAAGTTCAATCAACATCTTATTGAGAACTCGTATTATAACATATCACATGTAATTCGTCAAATTTGCCAATTACGCGTTTCTTTCTTAATTTCAATATTTCAACATTCGTTTAGGCTTTTTAACAAACACCTTGCGGCAAGATTCTTATAAATCTTTCATCTAGTTCATGGCTAACTTCTAACCAAGTTTTAATCATCAAAATTAAGCCCTTATGTCTAGTATTCATAAACAATATCAAGAACTTGCATCATAGCATTAGTTTTCACAAATTTAACACTCAAATTCATGTGTTCATCATATTGTTAGAAAAACCGACTTAACGCATATATGGGTGATCATGAAATCCCTGGTTTTCAACACTAATTCATCAAGTTTTTAACTAGGCTTTGTTTCTAGACATGGATTCAACACAATATCACTCATACATTCTACATTTATTCCAGAATTGCAATTATGAATGTTCATCACAATTTCAAGGTATCACCAAAAGACGAAATTTGACATACCTTGTGATCTCCTAGCATAGGTGATCACGATTTTAGTTAAAGACACAATTTCTTAGCTTGATTTCCCTTGATTTTGATTAAATTAGTGAGTTTAGGGTTCAAGTGGAAGAACCCTTCTTTGCTACTGTGAAAACATCGACCAAACACACACATGTGTGTGTTTTGGTTTTTAATTGTTTTAATTAAAAAAATCTTTCATCTTTTACCCTTTTAGTCCCTCAAGGTTTCGAGTTTATAAAATATCAACCACTTCAAGTTTTCTTTATTTTTTACTAGATATTTTTAACTAGGTTAGTTAATCCTAGTCACATTATTCTTTGGTTATAACCAACATATATAACATTAATAATTTATATAAATTTCTAATATTTTTGGGGTGTTACAGAGAGCTTCTTCAAAATAGGGTTTTTGGCCTCTTTGGCTCTTTTGAAAAGATATCATAATCGTGTCTAGGTCAGCATATATGTGGATGCAGCAAAAGAGCGACTATGTTATCCCGGAATGATTAATCAATATAAAGACCCGAAATCTCAAACTTTGGCAATCTGTCAACGCAAGATTCAAGACCATTAAGCCATATGTCGCAACGTGTTACCCGCAAGATGCATAATGCTGTGGATATCCAGAATTTTTGTGTAGACTTTATGTTGTGTCGCCTAATCACAAGTTACTTGACGGTATTACTGAATCTACTGACACGTCGTTGCTTGGCACCCTGATTCTTCTTGTTTTTCTATTTTTCAAGAAAAGACAAATTGTTAGCAATTTTCTATCATTTCTTTTAACAGGTGTAAAAAATAAGCATCAAATTTCTTATTCTTTTTCTTTTTTACTTTCTGCGAATCTGTTTTTCAATCCTTCCCCCCTAAAATTTTATATTTGTATGTCCATCACCCGAAATAATGAAATTTTACTTAACATAAAATCTTTTTGGTGGGCAACGTGTTAGGATACTTGTTTTACTTTAAAAGAACGTTTTTTTTAAATCACCAAAATGCGAAAGCTTAAACGATAGAGGATGTACAAATGATGAAAACAGCTAAGTTCATTTCCATTTTAGGAAATTGACCATTTCCAACCAGGTTACCAACTGGTTGAAGCTGAGTATACGGCGGCCTACAGTTGCTGTTAACCACTTGAATGTATCCCTTTTCATAAGCATCTCGAATTGCATGAATGCGAATTTCAATATGCTTTGTCCTTGAGTAGTGGATTGGATTCTTCACAATTCCCATACACGCTTCGTTGTCGATGAATATTGGAGTTTTCATGATGTTGATTCCATAATCCAGCAACTGATTCTGTATCTAGAGAACTTGTGAATAGCAACTGTAGGCCGCCGTATACTCAGCTTGAGTAGTAGAGGTGGACACTGTTGTCTGCTTTTTGCTCTGCCACGAGATTAGATGATTTCCCAAGAATTGACAACCTCCTGAAACTGATTTGCGATCAACCTTGCAACCTGCATGATCACTTTCAGAATAAGCAATAAGATCAAAGTTACTATCTTTAGGATACCAGAGACCGAGTTTACGTGTTCCTTTCAGATAGCGGAAGATTCGCTTCACTATAGCTTCATGAGATTCTTTAGGATTCGTCTGAAAGCGTGCATAAATGCAGACAGCCCACATAATGTCATACCTACTTGTGTTAGATACATCAAAAAGCCGATCACCGAGCGATAAAAGGACTTGTTCACTGGTTTTCCTTGTAAATCGAGAGTGAGCTCGGTCTGAGTTGCGAACGGTGTGCTTGCGATTTTACAGTCGTTCATGTTGTACTTTGCAAGAATATCTTTGATGTACTTGGCTTGATGAATAAGGATACCGTCCTTTCTTTCCTTCACTTCCAACCCTAAGAAAAACGTGAGCTCTCCCATCATGCTCATTTCGAACTTAGCCTTCATCAATGTCTCAGATTCTTTGCACAACTCTTCATTTGTAGACCCAAAAATGATATCGTCCACGTACATTTGAACCAGCATCACATCGCCACCGATCGTTTTGGTGAAGAGAGTCATGTTGAACTTCCCTCTTGTATACCCACATTCCAAAAGATATGTTTGTAACAACCCAACTTAACCGCACCATGATATTGTCCGCTTTGGCGGCCAGCACGCCCCCGGCGTCCGCCCCTCACGGTTTTCAAAACGCGTCATAATGTAAGCAAGTAACTCATGCAATCATGCTATAGTGACGAGTGTGTGTTCGTATGTTGTGTCATAAGCAATTGTGTACTAATCATGTAATGTATGCAACAAGTGAGAAAGACGAACCTTGCAATCTAGAGCAGAGTGTCATGGTCGTATTCACGTATTCGGAACTGTTCGGTTATAGTCTGGTTTTACAAAAATGTTTTAAAACCAAGTTCACTATAACCAGTGGCTCTGATACCAAACTGTCACACCCCCAAAAATACCCCAAGCGGAAACCCCCGCGAGGTGTGTGACGTACCAGGATCTAGCCACCAATCACATTGAACTCATACAAGATTTTAAATAAAACTTTCATTCATTAATATAAAGTTTTACAAAACAATATTTACAACCATCGTATTCAGCGGAAACATAAATCATTAGTTATGTTGTAACCATTAAACCCATCTCGGGATTCCATGTATCTCGACCCATGACCACTCCAGCATCCCAGACAGCAAGTTCCACATACACACGTATCGATAACCTGCGAGCATGCACACACGTGTATCAGACAACGCTGGTGAGTTCATAGTTTTACAAAAACATTAGTTACCAAGTGTTTAGTTCTGTTCATTGTTTACAATGTTGATAATACCCCGAATACAAGACGGCTTCTGATTTACATTGCCCTTTCTCCAATGCTCCTATCAAAGCATTGGTCATGACTAGGTCATTAGTTCAACACCCGTCAACATACAACTCCCTCACAACAATGGAAAACCCTAGGCACTCTATAATCAGCGACGACAGCTAGATCCTTCGAAGAATTACCCCCACTTGCTCTAGTGCCCTCTCTACAATCCTGTGGTTAGTAGAATCTTACTTGTTTTAGTTTTAATTGATTGCTTTCGTCTATATGTGAATCTATGTGATGTATGATCAGAAGCATATGAGTCTTTATGTGATAGAAGCTAGAATTGCATGAATTAGGCCAGGCTATCCACACATAAAGTCATACATGGTCAGTACTTAATTTGAAAGTGGGTTACATGTGCTCTCATAATAGTCTGAATATGGGGGATAAGGTGATCAGAACTTGTATTCCTTTATTCACATGGGCCAATTTCTGATTTATGAAAAGGAACAATTTAATTTGATTAATAATATAACTTCAGTGGAATTCATTAAATGATTGAAAGGTGTGCACCTTGAGAGCAGATAAGGGTCCGCATGTGTTGACTGACATCATCTGAATGTATGTATACCTCATTGTTTTTAAAGGGTACAGACATAATGTGTTCACATATAACATTCACATTTGAATATAGAGTGGGCCGATTACCTTGTTTTACAAAATTATGAACATGGATTTCTAAACCTATGATGGGTCGTTATTTAGGAATGTGGGCTGACTTAGTTAAGGATTGCACATGAATTCTTTTATAAGGATCCAAATATAGATGAATTAGCAAAATATAATTGAAGAATGAAAGGTGGGTGGCCTATTGTCATTAGCCGCACATGATTGTGCCAAAAAAATGTCTGCATTTGAAATGAGAACATGTAAACCTTTGGATTTTATTGGTAACTTTCAATGCTATTATAAAATTACAAAGAATTAAATAAACACGGTGGGTCTCGAACATAGGTGGACATCAATGTAATCTGCATTCTCAAATGAAGTCACAATGTGCCGAATGGGTTATGGACTAGGGGTTTTTGTGAATACTTGTGCATATGGGCTATTATAGTTGTGCACATAATGCCTTCATATTAGTTGCTGATCAATAGGTACTAGTTGTTAGGGTTGAAATATTATATACATTAACATATGAATTGATTAATGATTGTTTTTTTATATAAAATTGTTATTAATTGGATTGCATATGTTATGTTGTCACACCCTGGCTTTGCGGAAGCGTGGTTAATTTGGTGTGACTTCTTAATACCATAGCTTAATCATAACAAAGCTATATGATAATAAAACCATGCAAGATCATCCATAGATTTAAGTTTTAAAACCGAAGTAGCATAACATTGTCTTAGGGACTACAACACCATAACATAAAACATTGTTTTGAAAGGCATAAACATCAACATGAATAAAACGCAGTTTAAGATTTGTGACTCGTCCAGGAAAAAGTCACATTTCCTAAACCGGGATGACCTCGGAACCCATATGCAGCGGGAAAACACAACATACCGCGCCAGATCTTTAATTCCCTTAAATACATGTAAGTTGAAAAATCAACAGTAATGTTGAGCGAGTTCATGTGTGAGTGAGTAAATAAACCTTTGTATGTATAAAAACCCTGGTATGTAGCAAATAAGGAAAAAGAGATCACCAATGGTTTGCAAGGCCATTGATATGTGTGAAGTGCAAGTAGGACGACTCAAACCTAGCAGATTTATGCGTTGGGTACAAAATCACCCCGAGGTCCATTCTGTTTGGGCCTAGGGCTGGGCTCGCTACACCCAGATAGATCTACCGCTCCTGCCCCTCGGTCCTACCCTGAGGATTAATGGCCTCAAGTTTCCGCCTACCCACTCACATGATCTGAATAATAACCCTCCTTACGCTAACCATACCATGTAAGAATTATTCGTAATCATAGTAACATGTATTTCACCCCCGTAGTTTAGAAAACTGAAAACAGTTAGAGAAAAGGGGGACATGAACTCACAGTGGTGCGTCTCTACCAAGTATATCTCCTGATCAAGCAGCTGTACGACGACCTACACGTACTAAGTCTATTAGACGGACGGCCGTGCCTTAGCTTAAGGTTTAAGTTTTTGGGAAATAGTTAGACAACTATTTCGTGTTTTCATTTTTGTAAATACTTGGTAATTATTTTCCTTCCCAAGGATGGGGGGATTTAATACATGCGTGTTCGTAAAATTCGAAATACATTATTAAGTCTCACTTAATATATTTTATTCCTTACTTCAAAATATAAATATTCTTCCCAAAATAATACTTTGAAAAAAGTACGCGCTCATAAATATTTTCTTAAAATGCGTAAGTTACGTTTTAAAGATCGGGTGGTAATAATAATACCGTTGTAACTTAAATATTTATTGTGAGGGCGTTAGAATTATTTTGGAGTCGTTAATATTCGGTAATATTATTTTTACCCTAAAAATAATATTTGTATAGTTCACAAAATAATCATAAAAATTCACAAGTGTTGTTACTAAATATATACTAAATATATATTTTAGCAAGTTTTTATTTTGTGAAAATCCCACCTCCGATAATTAGAAATCTTGTAATAAAGTCATGGCGAAATCTATAATTCGAAAACACGTTAAAAATGTATTTCTAACACTTGTAGTGAAAATATTTCCAAGTGTTAGTTTTTAGAAAAATTTCGCCAGAGTTTCCCCTGTAACTGGAGGTGGCCACGCTTTCAACCGTATCATTTTCTTTTAAAATCCAAATCAACAATTTCCTTATTCTCAATAACAACTTTCTAAAACATCAATTAGTCAAAATATATATAAATCGCAAAAATTACATGAACTTGTAGTTTTTCCAAAAATATGTAGTAAAGCTCCTTACTTTTAGTGTATCTTTATATAAATCAACTTCGTTTCTTGAAAGTCTCGTTTTTAAAGAAATTCCATCTTTACAACTTCTTGTAAAATTTGGCAAAACTAGTTCTTTGTCGAAACTTAGTGTTACACAAGTATTTATACACTTGTGTGTTTAAAAATCATTCTTGTTCATGTAAGATCCGGTTTTAGAAAATAAGATTTCCTTGACACTTGGTCCTTTGAAAATACCGCTTGTAGATCCGTAGATCTACTAGTTTTAAACACTATTTTGTAAGTAAAATCGATTTTACACAAGTTCATGTTTGGTGTGTGGTAGAGTTTCATCACTTAACCCTTTTTACATTTAAACAAACTCTATGTCATGATCCATGATCATGACCAATCCGGGTTAGACGATGATCCGAGCTACCACAACATAGATCGGCACTAAATAATCATAACAAGACAAGTCTTACAAGATTTACACAACAACATAGCTTTTAACCATCATATTCATCATTTTAGTAGACTTTTATCATATCATCTTGTATGTTCATGAGTTTTAACCATCATATACCGTTTTAACCACTTTAAAATAGATCGAGAGGGTGTTTCAAGCAACTTACTACTAGCTCGAGGCTAGGGAAGATTCTAGTCGAAGAATGAGTGGATAAAAGAAATGAGAAGAGGTCCTTCGCGTTCCGAATGCACCAAGCCTCCTCGTATGTGACCCTCAACACTTGTATGCTCTTGGAATGAGAAGATCAAAACTGAAAAATGGATGGATGGTGTAGGGGGGTTCGGCCGAGAGCTTTGGAGAGGGAGAGAGTGTGTGTGTGGTGATGTTTGTTAAGTGTGTGTTATGGTGTGCCAAGTCTTGAACTTATAGACAATTGTATGATCATTAACCATTGGACCATGTGTTATCTAGATATCAAGCAAGCTTGATTAATTTAATCACAAAAAAGTACAAGGGTGCCCCCTTGGGGACGGTTTGGTTGAGGGGGGGGGGGGGGGCGGGGTAATCCGGTTGGTTTCCAATGATTAGTTAAGTATTAGTTAGTTAAGTTAAGGATTAACTCGGTTACTAGCGTGTTATGCGTTAAAGCGGGTGTTAGGGTATTCGGGGACCCTAACTGGCTCAGAAAAAGATAAACAATGTAAATGGCAAAATTTTTATGTTCCGGGTAAAGTCCGGTTGTTCGGTTGGATAGAGACCCATTAAAGTGCTTAACAAAGCTCTAAAGTGTCGTTAATATTATTTTTAGTGACACAATTTATTCCCGACACTTTGGAAAGTTTCTAGTAATATTTTCTCATGTTTTGGCACTTTACTAGTTAGCTTAATGCTGAATTTTTATTTAAAGTGCTGAATTTTCTACTTAAAGTACGTTTTAGGCACATCCGGTCACTGTAACTTATTCCTAGTGACGCAGTTCTACAACCCTTATATCCCTACACTCACCACTAGTGTAGCAAACTATCTCAGGCTCTTACAGGCCTTAGAGGCAGTACCTGCCTGGTGCTAGTTATGACAGCACGTTTAATAGGTTATCCGTTCATTGTGCTACTGTGCTTTTGGTGCATCAAGGTTGTCACAAAGGTGCTGTAAGCAAAACATGGAGTGACAGCAAGTAAAGTATGATGCAAGTAAGTACATGTATCAGTATTCAAGTAGCAGTTTATCCACAAGTTCAAGTAAGCACGGTAATTAAGCAGTAATTAATTATTAATTAAGTCGTGCGGATACTTGGTTTAGTGAGGGTTGTCACATTCTCCCCCCGTTAGAAAAATTTCGTCCCGAAATTTTAAGTTCTGCTTCTAGAAGCAGGGTTCTTGGGAAATAGGTGGGGGTATTTCTCTTTCATCCGGTCCTCACGCTCCCAGGTGTATTCAGGACCATGTCTGGCATTCCAACGAACCTTGACGAGCTTGACACTGCTCCGGCGGGTCTTGTTTACCTTCCAATCCGTAACCTCAACAGGTTCTTCAACGAAATGGAGCGTGTCGTCAACATGAATCTCGTCGGTGGGAATGACAACGGTATCTTGAGTTGGACTTTTCTTCAGGTTGGATACATGAAATGTATCGTGAACTCCATTCAGTTCAGCAGGTAGGTCCAGCTTGTATGCTACTAGCCCTATTCTTTCCAAAATTCTGAAAGGGCCAATGTAACGCGGATTTAACTTCCCACGCTTTCCGAAGCGGGCCACACCCTTCCAGGGTGAAACTTTCAATAAAACCATATCTCCAACTTGGAATTCCAAATGTTTCCGGTTTGGATCTGCATAAGCCTTCTGTCTTTCGCGAGCCGCTTCGATGCGTTTTCGAATCTGCGCAATCTTGTCTGTCGTCTCTTGGACGATTTCGGGACTAACAAGCTACCTATCACCTGCGTCAGCCCAGCATAGGGGTGATCGACACTTGCGTCCGTAAAGAGCTTCAAATGGCGCGGCTCCAATACTGGTGTGGTAGCTGTTGTTGTATGAAAATTCGACCAGTGGCAAATGCTTATCCCAGCTACCGCCCAAATCCATAACACATGCTCTCAGCATATCTTCCAAGGTCTGAATAGTCCGCTCGCTTTGACCGTCGGTCTGAGGGTGAAATGCCGTGCTCAGATTTAATTGTGAGCCAAAAGCTTCTTGGAAGGATTGCCATATCCTTGACACAAACCTTCCGTCTCTATCAGAGATGATCGAGAGAGGCACTCCATGACGTGCGACGATCTCTCTCATGTATATTTCTGCCAGTTTGCTGGTGTTATCCTTCTCTTTGATTGGCAGAAAGTGTGCGGACTTTGTTAGGCGGTCAACTATCACCCAAATAGTGTCATGACCTCTTGGCGTTCTTGGCAACTTTGTAATAAAATCCATGGAGATTTGTTCCCATTTCCATTTGGGAATCTCAGGTTGTTGCAGAAGTCCTGAAGGCTTCTGGTATTCCGCTTTCACCTTAGCACACGTTAGACACTTGCTCACATAAACAGCAACATCGCCCTTCATCCTAGGCCACCAATAGTAATCCTTGAGATCTTGGTACATCTTATCCGCTACTGGATGGATAGAGTACCGCGATTTGTGAGCTTCATCAAGAATAACTTTTCTCAAACCACCAAACAGAGGAACCCAAATCCTTTTCTCAAAACATAAGGTTCCTTCCTCGTTTGGTACTAATAGCTTCTCCATCCCACGAAGATATTATTCTTCAAGATTTCTTTCCTTAAGAGCTTCTTTCTGCGCGACACGAATGCGCAAGGAAAGATCGGTTTGGATAATCATTTCTAAAGCCCTAACCCTTATGGGCTTGATCCTCTCTTTTCGACTTAGGGCGTCGGCAACCACATTCGCCTTCCCTGGATGATACTTTATCTCGCAATCGTAATCATTTAACAACTCAACCCA
This sequence comes from Helianthus tuberosus, assembly GCA_030545235.1. Classification (NCBI taxonomy): domain Eukaryota; kingdom Viridiplantae; phylum Streptophyta; class Magnoliopsida; order Asterales; family Asteraceae; genus Helianthus; species Helianthus tuberosus. Next base: position 120,574,215 of record CM060409.1, read on the forward strand.
TCGTCTTTGTCTCATATTCAACTCCTTCTGGTTGAATATGTGTTGTAGGCTCTTATGATCTGTAAAAATTGTACATTTCGTACCATATAGGTAATGTCTCCAGATCTTTAAAGCAAATACCACTGCGCCTAGCTCCAAATCGTGCGTGGTATAGTTCTTCTCATGTACCTTCAACTGACGTGATGCGTAAGAAATAACCTTCTGGCGTTGCATCACAGTATACCACGAAATCGTCAGTACCTTCCGGTAGTGCTAGGATTGGCGCATTGCAGAGCTTATCCTTCAACAGCTGCAACGCTTCTTCCTGTTTGATTCCCCAATCAAACTTCTTATCTTTCTGGGTGAGGAGCGTCAATGGTTGAGCGATCTTCGAAAAATCCTCAATGAACCTTCGATAGTAGCCAGCCAAACCCAAGAATTGTCGAATCTCGGTTGGCGTCTTTGGCGTTTCCCAATTCTTGATCGCTTCGATCTTGGTTGGATCCACATGGATTCCATCTCCATTTACCACATGTCCAAGAAATTGGACTTCACGTAGCCAAAATTCGCACTTAGAGAATTTGGCATACAGCTGTTCTTTCTTCAGCAGCTCCAAAATAGCTCTTAGATATTGTTCGTGCTGAGCCTTTGTCCTTGAATAGATCAAGATGTCGTCGATAAACACAATCACGAACTTGTCCAAGTACGGCTTGCAAACTCTATTCATCAAATCCATAAAGACTGCAGGTATGTTTGTTAATCCAAACGGCATAACAAGGAACTCGTAGTGTCCATAACGAGTTCTGAAGGCTGTCTTTGGGATACTCTCCTCTTGTATTCTTAACTGATGGTATCCAGATCGCAAATCGATCTTTGAGTAAAAGCTTGAACCTTGCAGTTGATCAAACATATCATCGATTCTTGGCAGTGGATATCTATTCTTGATCGTCAGCTTGTTCAGCTCCCGGTAGTCTATGCACATTCGAAAACTACCGTCCTTCTTTTTGACAAACAGGACCGAAGCTCCCCAAGGTGAGAAGCTTGGTCGGATAAATCCCTTGTCTAACAACTCTTGAAGTTGTGTCGACAATTCTTGCATCTCAGACGGGGCAAGTCTATAAGGTGCCTTAGCCACAGGCGCGGCGCCTGAGACTAAATCGATGTGAAACTCCACTTGCCTCTGAGGCGGCAGTCCAGGCAAGTCCTCCGGGAAGACTTCCGGATACTCCCTCACGACATGGATGTCTTCGATCTTCGGCTCTGCAGCTTTCTTGTCTACAATGTGTGCCAGGAAGGCAGCACACCCTTTTTGCACACACTTTCGCGCTTTGAGGCAGCTGATAATTCTTAACGGCGTATCGCGCTTTTCGCCATGAACCACAATCGTTTCACCATCTTCGGTCGGGATACGAACGACCTTTTCGTGACAAACAATTTCTGCCTTGTTGCTTGATAACCAATCCATTCCTACTACCACGTCAAAGCTCCCCAGCTGGACTGGTAGTAGATCCAAAGTAAACTCACGTTCTCCCAACTCGATTGCACAACCTCTGATCACTTCATTGGCTTCTACTAACTTCCCATTAGCCAATTCGATTGAGTAGGGAATACCTAACTTACTAGCGGCTAACCCAAGCATATTCTTAAATTCTAATGATACGAAGCTATAGTCGGCACCAGTATCAAATAAAACGGATGCATAGCGTTGGTTTACAGGGAACGTACCAGTAACGACATTGGGATCCTGGTGCGCTTCCCTCGCTTCGATATGGAACACTCTTCCACGGGCTTGGTTCAACTCTGGGCAGTTCCTCTTGAAGTGCCCGATATCACCGCAGTTAAAGCATCCAGGTCTTTGGACGTTTCCACCTCCATTTCCAGCTTGGTTATTCCTTTGGTTAAGATTCACAGCGCCCGCTTGATTCACATTGTTGCCTCGATTCCCATTACCTCCATTGTTTCCTTGTGGGCGATTTCCAATTCCACCCCGGTTATTGTTTCTGTTTCCAAATCCTCCTTGGCCTCCTTGACCAACAGTGGCCCAACAAGAATCCTTCAAGTGGCCAGGTTTCCCACACGCTTCACATACCTTCAAACCACATCGGCCAGAATGGTGACGCTGGCAGGTGTTGCACTTGGGCTGGGTGCCCATATATCCCTTTCCTTTCTTTCCACCACCAGCTGTAACCTGAGCTGGCACGTTTGGCTCTCCTTTCTTAACAACACTACTAGTGCCTTGTTTGAAGTTCGAGAACTTTCGTTTGTTACCTCCGGATGACTCGATGTGAGTCTCTTTCTTCTTTGTATCGATCTCACCAACCTTGTTCAGGCGGATAGCCTCCTCAGTGAGAGCTACGCTCAAATCGATTGCCTCAGTAATTGTTGCAGGCTTGGAGGAGGTCACCATGCTTATGATTTGAGGAGCTAATCCCCAAATGAAGCGTTCAATCCTCTTGAATTCTGGAGTGACCATATAGGGTACCACATGCGACAGGTCGTGAAACCTCTGAACATATTCCGCGATCTTCGGACCTTCCATCTTCAAATGCCAGAACTCAGTTTCCAATCTTTGGATTTCAGCGCGAGAACAATACTTTTTGCGCATTAGTTCCTTCAGTTCGGTCCATGTTAGTGCGTAGGCAACAGCTTCACCAAGTGTCTGTACTTGCAAATTCCACCAAGATAGGGCTCCATCCTGAAATAGCCCAGAAATGTAGGTGACTTGCTGGTCCGGTGCACATTTGCACATGCGGAGAACAGATTCAGTCTTCTCGGCCCAACGAACAAAAGCGACAGCACCTCCGGTACCATCAAAGTTGACAGGCTTGCAGTCTAGAAACTGCTTGTAGGTTCACCCTGCACATACGTTACAACATATGAATGGCATTAGCATCCTTGCTAGAGATATCCAATTAGATCATGGTATGTCTTAATGACTTAGTATTACCATGAGGTGGATTGTTGTTGCCATTGTTGTTTGAGCTGCTTCCGCTGGGTCCTCCTTGCGAGGCGGCGTATTGCGCGATGGCAGCAGCGATGACTTGTTGGAGTTCTGCCTCATTGGTAGGCATCGGCGTTTGACGTCTCGGCGGCATCTTCTAAAAGATGGGTTTACGTCGGTCAGGCCACAATAAAGCATACGTATATAATGATAGTAATAGTACATAACATCTCATGTTACAATCATATCAATCACACAACATCCCATGTTATAAAACATAAATAATCAATCAAAACATCACATATGATGAGAATACTGCGATTGTATTGCCAAACTCGAGACCACATGGTAGAGTGTACAAGTACATAATAGTGTCATACATCATCATCGACTAAGGGCTACATCACCCCAGTCCAAAAGAATATCAAATCAGTGTCAATACATCCCATATACATGATCAACAAAAGTCAGAATCAGAATGCAGTCTCCAAAAATGCTGTGTGGTCAGAGCAATCGCCGTCTTCTCACCAACGTCTACCCATGCTGTACTAAAGATGCCCTAAACTGATGGTGGTGGAGGAGGGGGAAAATGGGTGTAGAACAAACGTCGCAAATGGAGCCAGTCCTCCTCCATGGCTCTCTGGGTACGCAACCAAGAAGCAACCTGTTGCTCAAGTGCCAAAAGGCGTGCAGCATAGTCAGGTAACAATGGTCGAGGGTGCTGCGAAGAAGCAGGGTGGGTCTGACCCTGACACTGGCACGGCGGTGGCTGAGCTCTCTCAAGCTCCTGAATACGCCGTGTGAGTGCCTCCTGCTGGACAACAAACGACATCAGAACGTCCTCAATAGAATACCCCATATGGAAAGGATGGTAGGGGTCGGTCGATGGCATAACAGAAGGTGACGTCCAGAGAAATGGCTCGCTGGCTGGATCAAAAGGTGGCACAAAGAATGGTGGTGCAGGGGGAGTAGCAGATGAAGACTGTGGCATAACTAGAATAGATGTCGGCACATGTCCAAAGGGACGAGCCGAGGAACCCTCTCCAGGTCGAGCTGGAGGTGTGTACTGTGCAAATGAAAAAGAGAAATCAACGTGACGTGCATCGGTGGTATGAGGAGGAATAGGTGGAAGCTCATCATCCACAGGAATCCACCCATGCTGGGCGTGCTCATCTCGTGGGTCAATCTGTGCCTCAAAAAGTGCTCGATCAAACTGTACAGGCATAGGGTCAAGGTGGGGTGCAACAAGAGGGTCAACAGGTATATCAGCGATAGGTGGGGGATCAACATGATCAGCAGCAATAACATGGTCACCCTCCAGTAGTGGTGCATCAGCAGGGTGATCATCAATGGGTGGGTCAGCAATCACAGGATCAATAGGTATGCCAGCATGAGCAGGGTCATGCTCAAGCACTGGGTCAGGAGCAGCTACTGGCTCGAGGGCCATGGCAGGCTCGGGATCAACGAACTCCATATCAAAATCTGCATGATCAGCGAATGCAGGGTCAACTAGGTCTACTGGGTCAACCATAGGCTGATCCAAGTGGATGAACTCTATCTCCCGGTCCGGGTCAAATCCAGGGGGAAAAACAGGGTCTGAATCCTCATCGAGGTCGTGATCGAAAGCAAATCTAGGAGCAGAGACAGCAGATGATACCCTGTCAGGATCTGAACCGTGTGAATAGTGATGTGCGCTCCGAGTGTGTGTCGGTGCGGAGGCCACAGACTCGAAGGAGTCTAGAGCGGGTGAGTGTGCAGGTGACTCCTCAGCTGGAGCATCTGCGAGTAACAAAAGACCACCGTCAGCTAGAAGGGCCTCGCCCTCAACATCGTCCTCCAGGGGCTCATCATCAAACAGATCGAAGTCGTCGTCAACGTCGGCGTCGAGGAGCATATCGTAAGCAGGATAAACGGCCAAAGGTATGGGAGCAGGGACCTCTACGAGTGGTAGGTACCCAGAAAAAGGGCCATCAGCGGGCTCATCGACAGCGTCGTGCAGCGCAAAGGGCTGAAAGTCGTCCTCGTCTGTGCTGGTAACATCTGATGTGTGGACCTCGTGCTCTGAAGACTATAAGTCGTCTGATACTATGGGTCTAGGGCCCGTGGTGTCCGAATCACCTGTGCCGGGCGAGTCCATGGTGTCTGTAACACAAACACAAATATGTACAAATAATCAATCATATAATCAGATAAGCACATTAGTCACCAAGTAAGCAATCAAATAATTCTCCTAGTCCCACTAGCCTCCCAGCCTCTCAGACTGCTCTTCCTAGTCCTACTAGCCAAATTCTCCCAGCCTCTCAGACTGCTCTTCCTAGTCCCACTAGCCTATTTTCCCAGCCTCTCAGACTGCTCTCCCTAGTCCTACTAGGCAACTACCTCGGTCTCCTAGACCGAGCCCCGGTCCTCCAGACCGAGCCTCAGCCTCTCAGACTGAGCCTATAAATAATAAATAAATGTGCTCAACATTTGTTTGTAAAAAGTTTTGGATCTGGACTTGAGTGGTATGCAGTGTAAAAATGTTTTCGTGAGAGCCCTAGTGATCATAGTCTAGACTCGAGAAGGAATCCTAGTTCGCTATGATAAGAGCTCTGATACCAAGCTGTCACACCCTGGCTTTGCGGAAGCGTGGTTAATTTGGTGTGACTTCTTAATACCATAGCTTAATCATAACAAAGCTATATGATAATAAAACCATGCAAGATCATCCATAGATTTAAGTTTTAAAACCGAAGTAGCATAACATTGTCTTAGGGACTACAACACCATAACATAAAACATTGTTTTGAAAGGCATAAACATCAACATGAATAAAACGCAGTTTAAGATTTGTGACTCATCCAGGAAAAAGTCACATTTCCTAAACCGGGATGACCTCGGAACCCATATGCAGCGGGAAAACACAACATACCGCGCCAGATCTTTAATTCCCTGAAATACATGTAAGTTGAAAAATCAACAATAATGTTGAGCGAGTTCATGTGTAAGTGAGTAAATAAACCTTTGTATGTATAAAAACCCTGGTATGTAGCAAATAAGGAAAAAGAGATCACCAATGGTTTGCAAGGCCATTGATATGTGTGAAGTGCAAGTAGGAAGACTCAAACCTAGCAGATTTATGCGTTGGGTACAAAGTCACCCCGAGGTCCGTTCTGTTTGGGCCTGGGGCTGGGCTCGCTACACCCAGATAGATCTACCGCTCCTGCCCCTCGGTCCTACCCTGAGGATTAATGGCCTCAAGTTTCCGCCTACCCACTCACATGATCTGAATAATAACCCTCCTTACGCTAACCATACCATGTAAGAATTATTCGTAATCATAGTAACATGTATTTCACCCCCGTAGTTTAGAAAACTGAAAACAGTTAGAGAAAAGGGGGACATGAACTCACAGTGGTGCGTCTCTAGCAAGTATATCTCCTGATCAAGCAGCTGTGCGACGACCTACACGTACCAAGTCTATTAGACGGACGGCCGTGCCTTAGCTTAAGGTTTAAGTTTTTGGGAAATAGTTAGACAACTATTTCGTGTTTTCATTTTTGTAAATACTTGGTAATTATTTTCCTTCCCAAGGATGGGGGGATTTAATACATGCGTGTTCGTAAAATTCGAAATACATTATTAAGTCTCACTTAATATATTTTATTCCTTACTTCAAAATATAAATATTCTTCCCAAAATAATACTTTGACAAAAGTACGCGCTCATAAATATTTTCTTAAAATGCGTAAGTTACGTTTTAAAGATCGGGTGGTAATAATAATACCATTGTAACTTAAATATTTATTGTGAGGGCGTTAGAATTATTTTGGAGTCGTTAATATTCGGTAATATTATTTTTACCCTAAAAATAATATTTGTATAGTTCACAAAATAATCATAAAAATTCACAAGTGTTGTTACTAAATATATACTAAATATATATTTTAGCAAGTTTTTATTTTGTGAAAATCCCACCTCCGATAATTAGAAATCTTGTAATAAAGTCATGGCGAAATCTATAATTCGAAAACGCGTTAAAAATGTATTTCTAACACTTGTAGTGAAAATATTTCCAAGTGTTAGGTTTTTAGAAAAATTTCGCCAGAGTTTCCCCTGTAACTGGAGGTGGCCACGCTTTCAACCGTATCATTTTCTTTTAAAATCCAAATCAACAATTTCCTTATTCTCAATAACAACTTTCTAAAACATCAATTAGTCAAAATATATATAAATCGCAAAAATTACATGAACTTGTAGTTTTTCCAAAAATATGTAGTAAAGCTCCTTACTTTTAGTGTATCTTTATATAAATCAACTTCGTTTCTTGAAAGTCTCGTTTTTAAAGAAATTCCATCTTTACAACTTCTTGTAAAATTTGGCAAAACTAGTTCTTTGTCGAAACTTAGTGTTACACAAGTATTTATACACTTGTGTGTTTAAAAATCATTCTTGTTCATGTAAGATCCGGTTTTAGAAAATAAGATTTCCTTGACACTTGGTCCTTTGAAAATACCGCTTGTAGATCCGTAGATCTACTAGTTTTAAACACTATTTCGTAAGTAAAATCGATTTTACACAAGTTCATGTTAGGTGTGTGGTAGAATTTCATCACTTATCCCTTTTTACATTTAAACAAACTCTATGTCATGATCCATGATCATGACCAATCCGGGTTAGACGATGATCCGAGCTACCACAACATAGATCGGCACTAAATAATCATAACAAGACAAGTCTTACAAGATTTACACAACAACATAGCTTTTAACCATCATATTCATCATTTTAGTAGACTTTTATCATATCATCTTGTATGTTCATGAGTTTTAACCATCATATACCGTTTTAACCACTTTAAAATAGATCGAGAGGGTGTTTCAAGCAACTTACTACTAGCTCGAGGCTAGGGAAGATTCTAGTCGAAGAATGAGTGGATAAAAGAAATGAGAAGAGGTCCTTCGCGTTCCGAATGCACCAAGCCTCCTCGTATGTGATCCTCAACACTTGTATGCTCTTGGAATGAGAAGATCAAAACCGAAAAATGGATGGATGGTGTAGGGGGGTTCGGCCGAGAGCTTTGGAGAGGGAGAGAGTGTGTGTGTGGTGATGTTTGTTAAGTGTGTGTTATGGTGTGCCAAGTCTTGAACTTATAGACAATTGTATGATCATTAACCATTGGACCATGTGTTATCTAGATATCAAGCAAGCTTGATTAATTTAATCACAAAAAAGTACAAGGGTGTCCCCCTTGGGGACGGTTTGGTTGAGGGGGGGGGGGGGGTAATCCGGTTGGTTTCCAATGATTAGTTAAGTATTAGTTAGTTAAGTTAAGGATTAACTCGGTTACTAGCGTGTTATGCGTTAAAGCGGGTGTTAGGGTATTCGGGGACCCTAACTGGCTCAGAAAAAGATAAACAATGTAAATGGCAAAATTTTTATGTTCCGGGTAAAGTCCGGTTGTTCGGTTGGATAGAGACCCATTAAAGTGCTTAACAAAGCTCTAAAGTGTCGTTAATATTATTTTTAGTGACACAATTTATTCCCGACACTTTGGAAAGTGTCTAGTAATATTTTCTCATGTTTTGGCACTTTACTAGTTAGCTTAATGCTGAATTTTTATTTAAAGTGCTGAATTTTGTACTTAAAGTACGTTTTAGGCACATCCGGTCACTGTAACTTATTCCTAGTGACGCAGTTCTACAACCCTTATATCCCTACACTCACCACTAGTGTAGCAAACTATCTCAGGCTCTTACAGGCCTTAGAGGCAGTACCTGCCTGGTGCTAGTTATGACAGCACGTTTAATAGGTTATCCGTTCATTGTGCTACTGTGCTTTTGGTGCATCAAGGTTGTCACAAAGGTGCTGTAAGCAAAACATGGAGTGACAGCAAGTAAAGTATGATGCAAGTAAGTACATGTATCAGTATTCAAGTAGCAGTTTATCCACAAGTTCAAGTAAGCACAGTAATTAAGCAGTAATTAATTATTAATTAAGTCGTACGGATACCTGGTTTAGTGAGGGTTGTCACATATGTAAGGTTAGTTGGATGTGGGCCTATTATCTCGAACATAAAATAAGAATAATTCACTGTGTGTTGTGTGTTATTGCATACCAAAAATCATTGCATTAGACATCAGGTAGTTTGGACATTAGGGTAGTGCATGACCCTACATACATGTACTTATATTTATCATACCTTAGGTCGCGTGTAACGGACCTGACAATTAACGAACACTAGAAGTACATTATCAAACCGAGCAAGCAAAGGTGAGTTCATCTCTCTTGAGCATGCGTCCCGGTGGTTGGGACAGTCAGTAGGTATCCCGGGGAGGGATAAGTCTTTTGGGTAAAAACGGGAATGTTGGATAATATACTCATCCTATCACCATTAAATTCCCTCCATGTTGTTTGGTTACCTGAGAGGTAACATGGTATTAGTTAGTAGCGCTACTTAGGTTTGGCAACCTCACCCCGTACCTGGGAGGACGGGTGTTGAACTAATGACCTAGTCATGACCAATGCTTTGATAGGAGCATTGGAGAAAGGGCAATGTAAATCAGAAGCCGTCTTGTATTCGGGGTATTATCAACATTGTAAACAATGAACGGAACTAAACACTTGGTAACTAATGTTTTCGTAAAACTATGAACTCACCAGCGTTGTCTGATACACGTGTGTGCATGCTCGCAGGTTATCGATACGTGTGTATGTGGAACTTGCTGTCTGGGATGCTGGAGTGGTCATGGGTCGAGATACATGGAATCGCGAGACGGGTTTAATGGTTACAATACATATGGTTTATGAAACACATGACTAATGATTTATGCTTCCGCTGAATACGATGGTTGTAATTATTGTTTTGTAAAACTTTATATTAATGAATGAAAGTTTTATTTAAAATCTTGTATGAGTTCAATGTGATTGGTGGCTAGATCCTGGTACGTCGCATGCCTCGCGGGGGTTTCCGCTTGGGGTATTTTTGGGTGTGTGACAATGTTGACAAAGTCTCATACCAAGCACGAGGGGCTTGGTGAAGACCATAGAGAGCTTTGTCCAATTTGTAGTAATGTATTGGGAAGTGTAAATCTTCAAAGCCAGGAGGTTGACAAACATAAACTTCTTCCTTAACCTTTCTGTAGAGGAATGCACTCTTTACATCCATTTGAAACATGTTGAAGTCTTTGTATGAAGCATAAGCCAGAAAGATTCTAATGGCCTCCAATATCGCGACCGGAGCAAAACTTCTTTGTAGTCAATCCCTTCCTCCTGTCGAAAACCTTGAACTAATAGTCTTGCCTTATTCTTGATAACCACACCATGATCATCCATGTTGTTGTTGCAAAACACACATCTTGTACCAATTGGATACTTGCCTTCAGGTAGATCAACAAGTTCCCACACCTTAAGCTTTCAGAACTGAGATAGTTCTTCTTGCATGGCTTGCACCCAGCTGTAGTCTTGGATTGCTTCTTCGATATCATTTGGTACAGATTGCGAAAGAAAAGCTACGTATAATCCTTTGTTGATGTCATATGTTTGTCCATGAGTATGTACGATGTCTTCCACAGAACCAATGACATTTTCAAGAGGATGATTTCGATACGTCTTGTATCCTGTGTTGGTTTGGGTTTCAATCTGTTGAGGAAGATTGGTAAAGTATTCATCGACATAGATAATAAGCGGTATGTCTTCTTGAGTTGGTTCATCCACATTTGTCTATGAAGAATAAGCACCATTTCCAAATGTGTTCTCAGCCGAAATGTCACCATTAGCTTCTTCAACAGGAAGAATTGGATCAGCTACAAAGGGAGTGAAATGGGTGGTAAATGGAGTGAAACCAATATCTGACGAATCAAACCGAGGTTCAATTGGAGTTGCCTCAGTAGGTTCGGCTTCAGGAACGGTTTCGAGAATGTCGAAGGTGTTAAATATCACCCCCATGTCGTAAAACCAATCGGGAGCACTCCAGTGTTAGTGTAGTTTCCTTCTTGAAAATCGACATAGTAAGATTCGATCACCATCTTGGTTCGCTTGTTGTAGACTCTATATGCCTTTTGAGTTGATGAATAGCCCATGAAATAACAGATATCACCGACTACTTCGAACTTGATTAGATTTTCTTGAGTGTTGAGAAGAGTGCATGAGTATCCAAACGGTCTGAAGAAATCTATCAGAGGCTTATGTTTGAAAAGAAGTTCGTAAGTTGTTTTCTCATGAGGTTTAACAATTGAAACTCTATTCAAAACATAGCATGCTGTGTTGACTGCTTCCGCCCAGAAGATGATTGGAAGCTTCGAATCCACGAGCATAGTTCTATTAGCTTCGATGTGTGTTCTGTTCTTACGTTCTGCAACCCCGTTTTATTGAGGAGTTTTGGTTGCGTTGTACTGAAGGCGAATTCCTTTCTCTTCACAGAAGGATATGAACGTTTGATTCTTGAATTCCGATCCATTATCACTTCTAATTGATTTGACCTTCAGTTTAGTGACGTTCTCAATTAGGGGAATGAAAGACTTGAGAATGAAAGTTATCTCGTTTTTAGCTTCAAGAAAATAAACCCATGAGAAATGAGAGAAATCATCTGTAATCACCAAACAATAAGAGCTTTTAGCAAGACTTTAACACTAATAGGACTAAAGAGATCCATATGCAACAATTGCAAAGGCTCAGTTATCGTATTCTCTGCTTTGGACTTGTGTGGCTTTTTGTGTTGCTTGCCTTGGGCACATGCGATACATTTTTCTGAAAACGGAAATTATTTTATCGGTAAACCTTTTACTAAGTTTAACTTAGAAAGTTTATTCATGTTATTGAAGTTCACATGCCCCAATTGCCTGTGCCAAAGCAGTGACTCCAATTCTGACACATTGGAGATCAAACAAGTCATTTGCTCATTGGTCATGGCGTTTTTCAAGTTGAGGACATAGGTGTTGTTTTGACGAGGAGCTGTGAGCATAATTATCTGGACAAGAACTGAGTATTCAGGCTTGAGAAAGAGACATTCTACATCGTTAAATAGCACAGATATTCCTTTGTCACAGACTTTTGATACACTCATAAGATTGTAACACAATTCTGGTACATAGTTAACGTTATCCAACGTAAGTGCTTCAGAAACAATGTCTCCAACTCCAACTATCTTCCCTCCCTTTTCATCTCAGGCAAAAGATATGAAGTCGCCATCGATAAATCAGAAGTTCTTCAACAGTTCCTGTGACAACCCTCATAATTACATGTATCCGTACGATTATTTAATGATAATTAAAGTGCTTAGTGACTGTGTTGAATTACTTAACTATTTCCTGATTACTGTGTCATACTTACATGTGTTTGTTAACACACTAGTCTTGTACAGAAAATTGACTAAATGCTCCTGAATATTCTCCTATGTGTTAGGAATTAAAAGTGTTACAAAAATATATATAATAGACACTTTACGGAATAATTAAACACTTTAACGAAACGGTATTTAACCGAACAACCGGACATTACCCGGGACACTAAATTTTTGTCGAGAACATTATTTAATTATTTTTGAACTAGTGATGGTCCCCGTACACCCTAACCCCCTATATATTGTACCCTACTTACAACACTTGACTTTTTGCTTAACTTTCAACTAGTATCCAAGTTACCATTCATAAATTACAATTACCCCCCCCCCCCATGAGAATTCACGGTCACATGGACCCACCAAATCACCATCATATTTGCAAGATCTTTATCCCATATTTTATGAAGATATTTCTTGTTGTAGTGAACATGATATTTGAAAAATAATTATTATAAGTATGGTAAAGATCTGACAAGATCACTTCATCTTTCATTCACATTTGTTCACCACTCTCATCCTCACTCTCTCTCCCTTCTTTCGGCTCACCTTAAACCGCCACCATCACCACCATAAATCCACCACCATCTTCCATTTTACAAGCTTCATTCAAGTATATAAGGTGATTCATAGAGGTTGCAACTTGTGGAGCTTCAAAAGGACTTGTTGTTGCTTGTTCATCATCATTCTCATCATCTTTTCACTATAGATTCTCCCCTAGCCTTGTGCTAGTTGTAAGTCTTGATCTACCTTAGTTTACTTACATTTTGAGTAGATTAAAAAGTGTAATATGTTGTATCTTACTAGAACACTAAAAAGATGAACATAAAAGTTACATGAAGATTTACATGACGAAATGTTGTAGTGGGATGTTGTAGTGAACATGTTGTTGATTTCTTGATGATTTACTTGCTAATATTGATGTTAAAGGTCGTTGTTGTTCACTAAACATGTTAACGGAATCAATCGAACATGCGTTAGAAAGTAGGGAACTGAAAACAGAAAGTTGTTTAGTGATTTCAGCCAACTTCAGTTGGCTATAACCGGACCTTAATAAAACGAAAAATGCATTTTCTAAAGTCTAGATTTATGTATTATGAAATACGGTTCTAATGGCACTGGAATCATAATTTTTGGACTTGGTTTACTTTTTTTAAAGACCCGTTTTGTAACAGCAGCAAAAGCTGCATTTTTGCTGCTGAAAATATGTGTTATATTCTTCATCATAACTTGAAACCTGAATAGAACTAGGTCATGAAATTTGTACTGTAGATGACCACTGATGTATTTGTAATCCTCCCACTGGAATTTCGTAAATCGAACTTACGATGAATTTTTAATAAATTATTCCGTGGACTGCAATCAGAAAAGGATGAATCTGATTGAAGTGCGGAAAATGAATTTTTATAAAATATTGGTGATGTATTGGATCCCGAGATTTTTACACAATAATATTTGGATCGTTTAAGACTTTCTGTAAAAAGTTGGGAATTTTTGGAACAAGTTAACTATGCCGATTTTATTCGCTTACAGGGACTAATTTTTACAAACTACGAAAGTATGCCGATTTTTACTGTAACGAACATTCCGGAACATGACCATAAGTTAAACATACCCTAAATATCCTTTACATAGCTTATAAATAGGCTTTGAGGGGTTCGGTGTGCTAAAATAAACTTTTTGGTCATTCAGGAACTAAAAGCGTCAAAAAGTGCATAAGTTTGCATTTTCGCGCATATCTTACGTTCTGAATACATCCGGACATCCAAAACTTTATGTAATCATTAAAATATTTTATTTTAGTGATTGGCATGATAAAATTCCATTTGTCGCGTAATTTGGATCGTTTTTCGCATTCGTTCATGTTTCGTCGTAATTAACCGAACAACGCAACCGTACAACCAAACGAACCGACATCCGAGATATTTTTTAGCATGTTTCAAGTTCCCCATAATTTAACTTCATTTTAGAGCCTTGAAATGGGATTAACGGGGTTTAAACGTGTCAAAAATGCATCAGAAACCATGTTTTGCACATTCAGGGACCAAAATTGACAATCTGCCATAGTTATCTTAGGAAGGGACCAAAGTGAAAAATCTAAATTCCAGCTTGATCCAGTTGTTCCCCTCATTTTCACATGGTTTTAATGAAACTAGGGGCTCCCATGGTTTCACAAAACCATGGGCACATGTGTACGGATGAGATCGAAGCTCATTTTACGATGAACGATCTTAACGGTTGTGCAAAAACTATAAATACCCACCTTCCTCATTTGAATTCTTCACACCTTGATCTGATTGCTCTCTAAGTTGAAGTTCTTTCACTTCATACCTGAGAATAATCGGGTCAAACTTCCGTTCTTGGACCTTTTGTAAGTCCTCTTTCGTTCTTTTTCGCGTGAAAGTCAAACTGTGTTTGACTTTCTGCTTTGACCAGTTTATGGTCAACATGAAGTTTGTTTGAACTTCATAACGTGAGCGTAATCATGATGGTTTTAGTCTCTTGTGACTATACCTACTGATTACCACGTTATCTAGGCATAGTGGCGAGTCGTAGTTTCGGCCAAAATGTGTATTCTTGCGTATTTTGTAACCAAACTACTTTTAGGTATCAAAACCGTTTGTTTTGATACCAAACCTGTTTTCAAACCTCGTTAAGCATGTTTTAACATGTTTAGCTCGTCACTTTAGGTTTAGTGCTTATGTAGGGTCGTAAGGTAAGCGGTCTAAATAACCGCTTATACTTTCGAACCCGACCCGTTTGGTCGATCTTTAGGATCCGACCAAACACATTAGGTGACCATAGTTACATATGGAATAACCTTCTGAGGTTATACCTTATGGTCACGTCGTTTAAGTAGTTGTATGATAGGTAGTTTATATGCCTTAGGTAAATGACCAAAATGCCCTTTTACGCCAAAATTCATTTTAAGCATATGTAACATAATTTTTGATATCTAAACTGATTTGGAAACAATATTAGACATGTTAGGGCATATTTTACTTATCATAGGACTAGTTAGGCGGTCCGAACGCGTTTTACGCGAACGACACGTTAAAGTGGCGTAAGCTACCTTAACGAGTCGTAATGGGTCGTAAGCACTTAGGTTAGGTTTCGTTTTAGAATGTAGGCTTTGTTAAACCATATTACATGAGTCCATACACTCATTTGGTTTACAAAACCTCATTTTATCCGATCCTCCGATTTAGGTCCGTTTATTTACATAGTTACCTATATTAGGTACCGTTTGATTCAGTGATCCCTCTAGCTTTGCTTGGTTGTTATTCAAGACTTCTAAGCATCCTCAAGTGAGTACATAGACCCCTCTTTTACTGTTTTCCTAATGTTTTGGGGTGAAACACATGTGCCTACTTGTTATTTTCATGCTTTCCATGTTTTCATATCATATACTTGCTATGTTCATTAGTACACTATTAGTACATGATTTCAATATGTCTTGCTATGTATGTTCACTTAACACGCTAGCACAATTGTTTTACGTTTTGAACCATTTGAAATCGTTGGATTTATGTGAACCGTTTGTAACCTTTTGATTTATGTGAACCATTTGTAACTGTTTGAACCATTGGGTTTTGGGAAGTGATTAGGTAACGGGGCGGGTGTAATGTGTTAAAAGCATGGTGGATACGCCGCTGGTACTTCCTATATATAAGTGCTTTTAACACATTATATATCGTTGCGTTATCTAGATCACTTGAGTAAACGATTTTGAAACAATGTCACACAATTATGTTTTCTGAATAATATAAACCATACGAGTCTTATTAACGAGTTTCTACGAGATGTTTTACGATTTGATTTAATAAAACAAAAATGTTTTGGAGTTAAGAATCATGGCTACGAGATTTTATAAATCATATCCAACTTGATTTGAGTTGGTTAATTATGTTTCAAAACTATACTTTTCAAAATAAGGTTTTTAAATAAGTATTGCAACATGTAAAACGAGCCATGAATCTGACACTCACATAAAACCTATGTACTCGCCGGCATTTTTATGCTGACGTATTTTCACATGTGTTTCAGGTACCATAGTTGATGATATTTGATGATGATATTGATGTATGCTCACATAGGAACGGACGAGGCCTTAGCGACTTAATAACAATAAAAGTCTATTTGTTCATGTTTTGTTTCTAATTCCAATGTAATGTAATACATTTAATTAAATAAAACAAAATTGTTTAATCCGTGGTTGTGAAACAATGATTCTGTTACAACACTCCCCGACATTTCCGCCACGTTTGTTGTTTTACGTGGTCGGGGTGTGACAAAACAGAACTTAAATCATGGCATTCAACCACTACATTATCGTGGTTGTGGGTCTTAAATGTAGGCACATGGCCATTACAGTCATCCCGAAAGTTAAATTTAGGCACATGGCCATTATAGTCATCTATCCTAGTTAAATTATTACAGTCATCCAGAATAAAAGTATTGTTTTCTTATCACAATTCTAGGCGAACCAGTTAACAATGGAATAACTGTCACCTGAATAACCTATCCCTGTTTTCAATCCTCCATAGTCATCATCCTCATTGCACACATCTTCTTTACGCATAAACGCATCTACATTACTTTCAGAAATGTTAGTAACTTTTTCATTTATACAAGAAACATTTTGAGCAATAAGATCATTTTCATCAATCAAATCAATATCAGGATGAGGAGATGGCATGAGTACATAGTTTTTGCTATATGGAGGAGGAAAGATTTTTCTTTCGTTTCCGAGCTTGTCCTTGTACCCGATCCCATCCTTCACATATGTCGGCCGTTGGCAATTTTTAATGTCAACTAGTGCCTTTTTACTAACGTTCCACTTATCGATCATGATTTGCAATCTATTGTTTTCATTTTGAGATTTTTCTAATTTTTCAGTTAAATCGTTTATGACAAAATCTTTTCTGAAAATGAATTCTTTCAAAGTCTGCATTTCAGCTAAAGTTGAATTAACTTTCTCTGATATGCAGCTTCATTCTCTTTCAACTCTTTGTTAAATTGCAAAACCTTTTCTTTATCACTAATCAGGTCACGGTTGATTGATTTATAATTTACCACGACATTCACACATGGTTGGGAGGACAGTTTTACTTTAAATTCATACAGTATGCTATTTACCACATCCGTATCCTCTTTCTCCTTTACGGATTAGGTTTTCATGGCCGCTACAGGAGCTTTAGCTTTCTCCTTCTTGGTGCCACTTGTTGCTTCTTGGGCTTTCTTCTTTGGCTCAGACTTTTCAGCTTCTTCCTTTCCTTTATCTGTTGCGGGTTCGTTAGGAGTGACAATGCTCTTCAATCCTTTATGTGAAACCTGGCTATTTTGAGTCAATACCATACTAGTATAACACATGTTATCAATATATGAAGGCACTAAATTATTAAATATGACGTTAATATAAGGTATTTGAAGTGTTGGTAAAACCAAACTTAGTTGAAAATTTTGTTGGCAGAACGAACAAAATGGGAAATGAACATCGGTGACCGCCCGTTTATTGTTAGAATCCTAAAAATATTCCCTTATGATTAAAATTCTATTTTTAATCATATTCGTGCAGAAAAATTAATTAGAACGCTTAAAATATCCATTCTGTGAATTTAAACGCATACTGCGCAATACCGCGCGTACACTATAAAATACAGACAACGCAGCTAGTCTAGGCAAATAAAATATTGTTCAGCAATATTATGGTGAGTTAATTTTTATAGAATAATAAAAATAATTTTAAACGCCTTAAAACGTGAGATAAAAATACATGGTAGTCAGTTAAATACCTGCTTTTAGCTATATATATATATATGTGTGTGTGTGTGTGTGTGTATGTATGTATGTATAAGAATTATGTGTGTATACATGTAGGTGGCGGCACATGGTGTGCCCACCATTTTACCTCTTTCTTGAACTTTGCCAAGTGTCACACATAGATTCTATACAAACCAAACCATACAACTCTCATGCATTCTTGCATATTTCAAAAATCAACAAATTCTTCCACTTTCTCTCTCTCAAAAACCTTATACTATCTCCACCATCTTACATCTTCATGTTTTGAGTATTTCTTAAAGAATCAAGTCTCTTACAAGTTATTTCCAAGTTTGTTTGAAGATTTAAAGGAGTTTCCAAGGTGATTTCAAAGAAGAACATGCTCCATATCATCAAAAAATATCATCAAACCCCATTAAAATACGTATGAGGTATAACCTTACTTTTAAAATGTTATGTTCTTATTTCTTGATGATGATGATAATGATGATGATGGAAAGTTTCTCAAAAAGTTGGAATTCCTCACTAACTTGAAATCTAAACAAGAAAATGGTTTTAATCAAAATAAAAATGGAAGCATATGTTTGTATATGTGTGGCCGAAAACATGTGTATATGTGGGTTAGGTATTTGTGTTTTGTTAAAATGATGATTCTTGAATGATGTGATTTTTTAAAAGTGAATACATGCATGATCAAAAAGGATTTTTATAAAAAGTTATGATTAAAGATGAATATATGAAAAGTTGATCTTTAAAATATGTATATGTACATATATGTATGTCGTGTGTGTGTGTGTGTATGTACATGTGACTTTGTTTACTAGTTCATAAAAGTTCCATGCATTGAAGTTGTGATGATTATATGAATGATTAGATGAAGATGATTTCTTGCATTTATTTGAAAGTTATAATAAAAGTATGGTAGATGCTTTTAAAAATCTTGGATGATGATGATATGATAAACATGCATTAGATACTTGTACATAAAAATATGTGATGATTAAATGGTCATAAATTGATGAACTTGAAATGAGATGATAAAATTTCGTTAAAAGAGAATATGAACACAAAAAATAATGTTATATGATGTGTTATGATGTTATAAAATTATGTCATAAGCTTGGTAGCTTTGCATGTTGTACATGAAGCTTTGAAAGTAGTATAATGGGTGAAATTGTGTGATTTATGCGACTTACATGAAATCTGCACTATCATGAGTATAAACACCATTTTAATTAGTAAATAACATGTGTTGTGTTAAAATATCAAGTCGTGACAACTTGGGATGGTTATGGTAAAGTTCGGTATAAAACTATGCGTTAAAAACGATAAAAATCGGCTTTTAAGGTGATTTTTGCAAAACTGTTTTAAATCAAAATGTAAACTGATATTTTATGATAAATATAAGTATTTTAACTAATATTAAGTAACTTTGGTGTTTGGCTAGTCATACGTAACCACTGATGCCCGAAAACATTAAAATACGCATATTTCGACGTACGCGAAAATGGATTATTGACGGGTGAACTTTATGTTTGACAAAGTGATATGTGAATATGAGTACGAATAATTTGATATGTTAAGTGAATACATAATGATATGAATTAATACTATGTTTATGCGTTTCTGCGATGAAAACGGTAAACTATGTCAAAAGTCACGTTATGTGTGTAAATTGTGTTGAGCATGAAGATAATGCCTAGGTTGACTTGATGAGTTATTTGGTGTTTAAGTGTTTGAGAATGTTAAAATGCGTAATGATGTAATACGTGTATAACGATGTATGATAGTATGTTCATGTTTATTCAAATATATTACAAAGCGCAAATCATAGATATATTGCTTATAAACAGGTGCGATAATGGATATAATATAATAAGGGTCACCAAGAAAATCATTCAAATATTAATATATATATATATATATAGGCTAGGAGTTGGCTAGAAAGTCTAAATTTCCTAAAAAGTGTAAAAAGTCATAAAACACCATAATGATAACCATAAAACACACCAAAAACCCACAAATAACATAATGAAGATTACTAAAACATCATGTATGTGGGTTTTGTGTTGTGTTTTAGATGTTAAGGCTCTAATTATAGATTGACAAATATTATTGTGTTTTATGTTGTTTAGCCTTTTGTGTTTTAAATTCATAGTTCTACGATGGTGTGTTTGAAGTTTTTATGGACTATTAGAGTTTGAATATGGTGTTTTAGTAATCTTCATTCTAATATTTATGAGTTTTAGGTGTGTTTTATGCCTGAAATTATTGTGTTTTATGACTTTTTACACTTTTTATGAAAAACACATTTTCCGTAGGATCCCTACGCTATATATATATATACATATGAAAACGTATATATATAAATATGCCAACATAACCAAAACAAAGACTTTTGAGAAAATTTTCAAAGTTATGTGAAAATTATAAGTATTGAGAAACTTAGTTGTTTGTAGAATAATTGGTTATTAAATCATTCCTATTTAAATTAGGACGTGTAGATCAAATTGAGGGATTGCGATAATGGAAACGCACCCAAAGGCGAGTGTCACAAGAACCCCTCTTTTACTGTTTTATATAATGTTTTGAGGGAAGAACATGTCGTGAAAAAGCATAAATATACGTTTTTTTATATAATATGCCTTTGAATTATCTGAAAGTATATTTTTGTATAAAATATGATTTTTGAATGATATGATATGTTTTATGGAAAAACATGGATTTGGAAAGGTGTATGATAACGGGATTTGATTGATATAAATATGTTTCGGGAAGAAACGGGGAAAGATTACGATGTTTTGGGTAAAACGATCGTGAGAAATTAAAGATATTTTGAATTTCGGTTGGGTACCAGGATGTAAGTAGCAAGTCTAGCTTACATTGCATGGGGGATGGCGGAAATTTGTGCAACATCATATATTAAATTGTTATCTCGTAGGTTATATATATTGATGCAATTGAGGAGGGCACACAGATGCATCCTTGCCATTTTTAATCATTAAGTATATAACACGTGGAATTGTTAGTAGATCTATCGGGTTGACAACCCCGTCGTGACCGGTAGCTCCGTGTCCACATAGCGGCGAATTCATTCGATAATCATCTAATATTGATTAGAGCCTCAATCATAGTATATAGCTCGTAACGTCTTGCAAACTTACGAAACTAAAAGAATGACAAATATTTAATATTGAAACCATGGGTATAAAATTTCATCGGAGATTTTTCAAATAAACAATTCCGGATGAATCGCCCTCAGATTTTACGAAGGAAATAAAACTAACTTTTTTAAATCTATATGGATGTTTTATCATTAAAAATCTATAATAAGAAAGTTTTTCCTTAAACAAATTGCTATGAATTTGAATATGTGAATTCACCCTCCATTGTGTTGACACTTGATTTTTACATGTTCTTCAGGTACATGAGTTCGGCTTCGGGATTTTGGCATATCTTGTGGTAGTGATGCTTGTCGCGTTTAAAAATGTTTTGGACAATTTTTAAAACTAATTTGGGACCGTGTGATTTGGATCCATAAGGATCAAGACAACTATGTTGTAATTGTGGACTGTATCTAAACTTTAAAGTCTAAAGTCATGCTTTAAATAGGTGTATATCCAAAATAAGCAATGCATCATCTACTAAGATATTTATGGGTACCAACCTCCATCATCTACTAGATGTTTTCTTGAAAAACACTAGACTTCAACGAAACAGTTTTGAGATTAAATCCCAAAATTCATGAAGCCAATAAATTAAAATAAACATAGATTTTAAACATGTATGAAAACTATGAAGGGTTTATGTGCATACGTGTTAATCTGTTTATCTATGCCTTATGTGTTATTTTTCATTTCGAACACGCACTTACTTGGTACCGTTACATTGTGTCACAAATCTTGCTCTCAAATGAGATTATCGATATTCACGACTCCGAGAGCGAGCATAAATTCGAGACCTCTTCGACCTTAGTCTTACTAGAGTTATCACGCACCACCTCACAGTCTGTTGACATGGCCGGTCTTATCTTGTCATTTTATGTCGGCCCACTGCTCTTGCCAGTCAGGTTGACCCACATTACACCCATACAAGTAACGGTTGGATTGATAATGGCGATTCGATTGTTCCTCCCTTAGCCTTTGAGATTGGACAAACACCCAGTACTATGCCTGTAGTCAAAGAGCTAGATAGAGGTATATCTATAATTGAAGAGTCTTTCGGAGTAGCACAGATGGTGGACGCCACTATTATCACGACTCGACCGTTAGAGCTATTAGTAGTCCTACCCACCGCTACTGTTGAGCCTACATCTGAGATCCCTCCGCCAGTCATATCAGAGTTATCTGTTCCGCAGTCTGAGACACGAGCCTCTATTACACCTATACTAGTTTATGCCAATCGTAGGAAGAGAAGTCGACCCGCTGGAGATATCGCATTGACTTTCAGAGCCACTACTGAGTCTGCTTTGAAGAAGTAGAAATGAGTTTGGATAAACCGATACTCTCAGTGTGATCATCAGATCGCAACCATACGTGGAGACCTGGAGATGACCAAGGGCAAAGTGAAGGAATCTTGAAGGCCAGATGGTTTGGTATGGTGAGCTTCAGGATTTGATATCAGTGCTACAAATCAGATGCACTGGGGAATAGTGGAGCTCGAGGAGTTAGGAAACTGTTGGAGTTTCTGGATTTTAGGTGTTAGATGTTTGTTTTGTCTCCATGGTAACCCTATTTCGGCTTGCATGCCAACTAGATATTTTAGGAGGAAATTCAGCGAAACTTGTCAATGGTGTTTGATTTTATTCACACCAAGTTTTGTTAGCCCTTTACGAAATACGGACAGGTTATGTAATTTCCATGATAAAATATCAATATAATGGTTTTTTTGTTAAATTTTTCTAATTGTTATCTGACAGTGATTACATGTACATTGTTTAATCCATCCACATTAACGATTGAATTATTTAAAATATTGTCTTACATTGTCATTATTGTCCCAATAATAAAAACGTCAATATGCCACCAAAAGCGAGACCAATTTCTGGAATTTAACTATGGGAGACTTGAATGTCAGAGCTTATACGACTCGATTCAACAATCTGGCTAGGTTGGTTCCTTGAATGGTCACTCCTGATTGTGTTAAGGGTGAAATGTATATTTGGGAATTGTCGCCACAGATTCGCAGTCTGGTCGCATCAGCGAAACCCACTACCTAACTAGAAGCTACTTCACTAGCAAAGTCACTGACCGATGATGTTTCTCGCAAAAGTAGCCTTAACAAGAAGAGTGAGACTAGGAAGTCACCAGCAGAAGCTATCACAAACAAGAAGTTCGATTGACGGGAGCGCTCTGAACTTAGATCTGGGGATTCAAGGAAGCAAAAGTTTGAGGGTTCAAGGAAGGACTCTGATGAGAAGTATGAGAAGGATGTGAAAAGGAATGATAAGGATGACTTGGTGAGGAGAACTCAAGGAAAGGAACTAAGGAAATGCAGCAGATGCGGTCTATTTGGACATTCTTTCCGCGAGTGCTACGCTAAAAGCACCTTGGATGAAGTCAAGCTCGAGGGATGCTTGAAATGTGGAGAGCATGAACATATCGGGCGAGACAATCCTAAGATGAAGTCATTTCATGGTTGTAGTATTCGATTATGCAAATATAGTTTTAGTATCGACTTATTACCAGTGGAGCTTGCTAGTTTTGAGGTAGTTGTTGGAATGGATTGGCTATCCAAGAATAAAGCTGAGATTGTGTCACACCATGTCTTTTTTGCGGAAGCGTGTAGTGTGACTTGATCAGTTTTCATTGCATTCGATCATAGTAAACAACTACATGATTAAAACAAGCGATGTCCATCCATTCATAAGTTTCAAAATATTACAAACCATAAGTTGTTCAAGTTTCAAACCATCACAAGTATTTAGTTTAAGTTACAAACCAACATAAGTTTAAAGTTCCATAGAAGGACTTGTTTAATAAAAGATTAGATTCATGAGGCTTTGCATCCAATATCTCATCAAGGATGAGATATATGAATCAAACCCTCCAAAAGTGGTTGACATCGAGACTTGAAACCCAAAAGCTTGAAAACATCGCTGGCACCAAGATCCATCTATTTCCCTGAAATACATGTAAGTTGAAAACATCAACAAAAGTTGAGCGAGTTCATGTGTTTTATGTGTATATGCATCAAATGAATCTCAAAAACATTTGAAAGTTCAGTGTTGTAAGTAGGTATGTAAAGCGTCTATGAACATGCTGATCATTAATATTTTGCAAGGACATTAATATATGTGATGACATAGGAAGCACTGAACCCAAGTA
This sequence comes from Helianthus tuberosus, assembly GCA_030545235.1. Classification (NCBI taxonomy): domain Eukaryota; kingdom Viridiplantae; phylum Streptophyta; class Magnoliopsida; order Asterales; family Asteraceae; genus Helianthus; species Helianthus tuberosus. The sequence continues at coordinate 120,598,561 of CM060409.1, forward strand.
GATGATTTTTAGTGTCGATTAACCTCGACTGGGACACAACAACACTCTAAGTGGCCACACAAGGACCGTGAGTGGGGCTCGCTCTTACCCATTAGATCTAACCTATGTTCCGTGGTCCTTAAAATGATTAATGGCACCTAAGTTACAGCCTATGCTCACATGATCTAAGAGTTCATTCCATAGCTTAAGCATACCCTTGTTAACATGTATTTCCCCCCGAGAGTTGTAAAACCGAAAACGCTAAAAGAAAAGGGGGACATGAACTCACAGTTTTGCGTCCGTGTAAAGTGCGTACTCAAATTCGGTTTCCTTGGTTCGTTTTGCAACCTACAAACATGCTAGGTTTTGTTTAACACTTCGGTCTTGTAACGGTTCGTAGTCTTAAACACTTATTAAGACTTATTTTGGAATTTTTTTGTTTTAAGTTGCACTTTCAGTGTATGAAGTCTTTATATAATTTCTCACAATTATATAAAATTCAAAGTTCAATATATTAGTTAAAAAATTATATTTTAACTTATATTATTTGCATGCATTGCATGTATATCATTTGTGATTACAAGAGTTTCGTTAAAAATAATATACTTTTAACTTGTTTTGATGTATATATTGTTTGTTAAGTATTATACACTTCTAAGTGTTCCACAGTATAGGTATACTTGTATTATAAGTATGTTGAGTATTTTACTTGGTATTCTCATATTTATGTACAATACTTGTATAAGGGTATTTTTACCAAGTGTTAGTAGTATATGTTGGCATGTATTTGTACGTATAGGAAAACGTATATTCTTGTATTTATTAAGTATTTCATCCTTAATATATGTAACCCTTGTGCAAAATTTCGGGCTTTCAAAAACTTTTTCTTTGAAAGCAATTCGATAACCGATGCTTAAACGTAATTATTTTAACGCAATATACACTCCAAGACGAGGAAACGAGCTACACGTACCCTAGATACCCTTTACATAAGTTATAAATAGGTTTCGAAGGGCTAGGGATGACGAAAACATGTTTAAACAAGTACAGGGACTATTTGCGTCAAACTACAAAAGTCTGCCAATTCGTATAGCAACGTACACTCCGGAACAAGGTCATAAGCTAAACATACCCTAAATACTCTTATAATAGCTTAGAAATAAGTTTTGAGGGGTTCGGTATGCGAAAATACGCTTATTTGATCACAGGGACTAAAAGCGTCAAAACTGCGAAAGTATGCAAATTCATGCATATCTTGCGTTATGACCATATCCGGACATCCAAAAAATTTTGTAATCATTAAAATATTATATTTAGTGATGGGAATGCAAAAACTTCATTCGTTTCGTAATTCGGGTCGTTTTCGCATTCGTTATGATTTTCGTCGTAATTAACCAAAAACCGCAACCGTACAGCCAAACGAACCGACATCCATGACATTTTTAGCATAATTCAATTTAAATATACTTTATCGTCATCATGGAGCTTAAAAATGGGCTTGACAGGTGTTAGAAGTGCCAAAACACGACGAAACACACACAGGGACTGAAACTGTCAATTTTTGAAAGTTGTTGCTCTGCAGGTCCCATACGGACCGTATGGGAAGGACCTTATGGTCCGTAAGCTTACTCCAGCACATCAGAAACCAGATTTCTTCAAACCCAGCTGTTGCAACCTGTTTTAATCCTAGTTTTTGCATCTTATGGGCTAGTTTGTGTGCTCTCCAAGTCCCCTAATTAGTTTCAAACAAGTGTATGGTCATGATCATCCTTTGATCAACTCAAAAACACATGGCAATGATCTAACGGTGCTTGAATTCCTATAAATAGCAAGGCCTTTCAACACTTCAACTTGCTCATCTTCATCTTCTTCTCACACCTGCTCTATTGAGGCTACCACACTTGGTTGGAGGCTGCAAATCTGAGTTTTCTTAGTCATCTTTCCAAGCTTAGGACACTTGTAAGTGTTCTTTCATGCTTTGTTATTTAATTTAAGCAAGAAAGTCAAACAGTGTTTAACTTTCAGCTTTGACCATGATTTGGTCAAGACAAAGTTCGTTTGAACTTTGCAACGTGAGCGTAATCACGATGAATATAGTCCCTTGCGACTATACCTACTGATTACCAAGTTGACTAGTCGAAGTGACGAGTCAAAGTTTTGGTCAAAATGCACGATTATGTGGATTTTGCGATGAAACTATTTTTGGGTATCAAAACATTTTGTTTTGATATCAAAACAGTTTTCTAACTTAGTTAAACATGTTTTAACATGTTTAACTCATCACTTTTAGTTTAGTGCTTATTTAGGGTCGTAAGTCAAGCGGTCTTAACAACCGCTTAGACTTTCGAACCCGACCCGTTTGGTCGATCATTAGGATCCGACCAAACATATTTTATGACCATAGTTGTATAGGGAATAACCTTCCAAGGTTATACCTTATGGTCACTTTGTTTGATTAGTTGTATGATAGGTAGTTTATATGCCTTAGGAAAATGACCAAAATGCCCTTTTTGCGCATAATTTGAATTTAAACATATGAAACTTAAATTTTGACACTTAAACTGATTATGAAACAATATTAAACATGTTAGGGCATATAATGTCACACCCCCAAAATCCACCTGCGGAATACCACCGCTTGGAGGCGCGACTGACCAGGATCCAGCCACCAATCATAGTGAACATACGAGTTAAAAGATATAAAAGTTTAACCAATACAATTGGTGTCCAAACAAACACATAGTTAAGTTGCAAGCGGAAGCATAAGTCTTAAAACAAAACATAAGTTTAACTGTTTCATAGTTTAACATGGCACACAGTCGTCCGTGTCCCACAACGATCCTCCTTCATGCAAGCTCCAGCTTAAGAACCTAAGGACCTGCAAAGCATGTAGTAACGAGTCAACAACTAGTTGAGTGAGTTCACGGTTGGGTGTTCGTTTTAAGTTGTTTCGAAAACAGTTTCCTTTAGCTGGCATCCTGCCGTGGGGGTTACCCCATAGTTAAAAACGTGACTTGTTTATTCCCGGTTACTCTGGCAATCCTGCCGTGGGGGCTACCCCGTGTTAGTTATCTGGCATTTCGGCCGTGGGGGCTACCCCATGTATACACTAGACTCGTTACCATATCGACTGCTGACTGTAGTCATGTTTAAGTGCCCTGAAACTGTCAATGTCTATCATCATTGACGTACCCCAGATCCATTAGTTCACGCCCGTCCTCTGCGGCACGGTGTGAGGTTTGTCAGACCTAAATAGCGCTATCTAACTAATGACCCGCTCGCCATTGGCCCGGCGATTAAGTCGATATAAAAATGAGGGACTTCGTGATAGAGTTTTGGTCTAGTACGAGATATCTGTCCGTGAGGACGAGGAATTACATTCCTGAACCTTTGCTGTCCTACCCAAGGAGGACGAGGAACCCAGTTCCTTAACCCCAATTCCCGACCCCTGGGAATCCCATGCTTTGTAGAGGGTGTGAACTCACCTTGGTTTGCTCGGTAGAAAACACAGAAAAGTCAAACAAGCAACGTTGAGGCTACTCACGTCCTATCATAGTTGTATCATACAATCAGGTTCGTATTCAAGTAGTGCACGTATGGCATTCACGTTTAATCATGGCAGTTCATCGACATTCACATTTAACAGTAACATATCAGGTCTGTACACTAGGCCCAAGCGTCCGGCCCAACCAAATAAGCCCATAATTAAACAAGTCCAACAGTGTGTACCCGTATATGATCCCGAGTCGCAACTAGGCGTTTGCGACTCGCAACCGGAGTCGCAACCATGGTTTCGGTCCATGCTGTTTTGGTTACGAGTCGCAACTGGACTCGCAACCGTGGTTCCGAGTCACCAAGTTTGGTGTGCTGATCATATGTGGTTTCGAGTCGCAACCGGGTGTTTGCGACTCGCAACCGGTGTCGCAACTGGGCGGTTTCGACTCATCATGCCATGGTTTCGAGTCGCAACTGATGGTTTCGAGTGGACATAAGCTGATTCGGAACAGTGTACTATCCAATAAGGTTTTGTTATCATGCAGCCATTTGTACTATCCACTTAAACCTGTTTTCTTGTCTAACAAATTACCATTTTGGATCAAACACATCAGATTTCAAATATTCAACATGTTCATATGATATTCAAGTTGTTCTTCACACATTCATCATGTTCATCATCATTCAAATATTCAAGTAACTCATCTTCATTCATATGAACCTAAGCCTAACAAGAATCATGAACAACTTATCAACAAATCACCCTAGTTGGCAAGCTTTCGGTTCTTAACACAAGAATACACAATCCGATTTATATGAACATCAACAACTAGTGTTTTAGACTACATTTAAACACAAAACATCATGAGTTCCTTATGCCACATATCCGAAATCGAGCATGTTCCGATTATCAATATCACCCACATATCGATTCACAAAACATCATCAATCATACCACTACACTAGTTAAATTATATCATTTGTAATATCAACATCATGAACATATAATCATCATCAACCGAATGTAAACTCATAACATAGGATATTTATGAACCGATTACTCAAGAAGGGTGTATTTTCTCATGTATAACACTTAACAAGTAGGCATATTATCACATAATTTTTCATCACACATCATTATTAAACCGAATATCACACAATATCTTCAAACCGAAACACAACATCTAATCATGAATCACTAACCGGTTGATGGGTTCCAAAGGTGAGTGTGTACGAGTTGATCCGAGAGCTCCTTAGTGGTCACCGGTTTGAATCCGAGAATGGAGGAGAGTAGTGTTGTGGTTTAGGGTTTTAGTGTGAGAGAATAGAGAGTGTGTGTGTCCAAGAAAATGGCAAGGTTTGCTAGAAGCATGGTATAAATACTAGTCCTAGTAGGTTTTGGGTGGGTTACATGAGGTGCGGCCCAACCGGCCCATGTGTGGCGTGATGTTTACTCGAGACCACATGGTCTCGGGTCGGGTCCTTGTTGCTTCGGTACATATACACATAATATATACATACAAGCACACACAAATAACACATAATCACATAAAGATTCATTGTCATTAATCACATAAGTTAACTAGTCACACGTTTAAGCATACAACGAAAGGTTCTAAATTTCGAGTTGTCACATCATCCCCAAGTTGAAAGAAATTTCGTCCCGAAATTTGGTAGGCACTCACTGAGGAAGCTAGTTAAGTTGTATGGTTTTCCCGGTTTTCCTGGGGTGTCACATCCACCCCCCGTTGATCTGGAATTTCGTCCCGAAATTCCGTAGCTTCGGCCTCAGTAGTGGGTGTACTGTTTGCGAACAGTTGGGGATACTTTTGTTTCATCTGATCTTCGCGCTCCCAGGTGAACTCTGGGCCGCGACGTGAGTTCCAACGAACTCGTACAAGGGGTATTCTAGTGCTCTTGAGGACCTTAACATCCCGGTCCGTGATCTCGACTGGTTCCTCGACGAATCGTAACTGTTCGTCGATCGTGAGTTCCTTCAAAGGAACTACGTGGGTCTCATCTGATGGACACTTCTTCAGATTCGACACGTGGAAAACGTTGTGAACTGCACCGAGTTCCGCTGGTAAGTTTAGTCTGTAGGCCACCCTGCCTATTTTCTCAATGACCTCGAAAGGTCCAACGTATCGTGGGTTGAGTTTACCGCGTTTACCAAAACGAACCACACCCTTCCAGGGTGAAACTTTGAGTAGCACCCGCTCCCCAACCTGGAGCTCAAGTGGTTTCCTGCCCATGTCGGCGTAAACTTTCTGACGTTCACGAGCGGCCGTCATACGTTTTCGTATCTGAGCGATCTGCTCGGTTGTATCTACCACATATTTTGGACCAGTGATCTGACTATCTCCCACCTCTGCCCAGCAAAGAGGAGACCGGCATTTACGTCCATACAATGCCTCAAACGGAGCAGCTCCAATGCTGGTGTGGTAGCTGTTATTGTACGAGAATTCCACAAGTGGCAGATGCTTTTCCCAGCGGTTACCAAAGTCAATCACACATGCACGAAGCATTTCTTCTAAGGTTTGAATAGTGCGCTCGGACTGCCCGTCCGTCTGAGGATGGTACGCTGTGCTCATGTCTAGTCGTGAGCCGAAGGATTTGTGCATTGCTTGCCACAGCTCCGAAGTAAAACGTGCATCTCGATCTGAGATAATGGAGGTGGGCACCCCGTGCCTCGAAACGATTTCCTTGATGTATATTTCTGCAAGAGTGGAGAACTTATCCGTTTCCTTGATGGCCAGGAAGTGTGCAGATTTTGTGAGTCGATCCACGATCACCCAAATAGTATCGTTCCCGCGCTGGGATCTAGGTAGGCCAGTAACAAAATCCATGGAAATTTGCTCCCATTTCCATTGAGGTATCTCGGGTTGTTGGAGCAGGCCTGATGGTTTCTGGTATTCCGACTTGACCCTAGCACAAGTCAAACACTTGCTGACGTAGATCGCTATGTGGGCCTTCATGCTAGGCCACCAGTACGTAGTCTTGATGTCGTGGTACATTTTATCTGATCCAGGGTGTACTGAGTAGCGAGACTTGTGTGCTTCGTCCATCACAAGCTCTCGTAGGTTGCCATAGAGTGGGACCCAAACGCGTCCCGTTACGTAGTAAGCACCGTCTCCCTTTTGCTCTAAGCGTTGCCTCGATCCGCGTAGGGCTTCGGCCCTGACGTTTTCCGGTTTCAGTGCTTCTATCTGAGCTGCTCGTATCTGGGAGGGGAGACTAGAATGGATCGTGAGTTGTAAGGCTCGTACGCGCTTAGGCGTAGTGTCCTTCCGACTGAGGGCGTCAGCCACAACATTGGCTTTGCCCGGGTGATATCTGATTGCGCACTCGTAGTCACTTAGCAATTCGACCCATCGTCGTTGCCGCATATTCAGTTCCTTCTGCTTGAAGATGTGCTCGAGGCTCCTGTGGTCGGTGTAGATGGCGCACTTGGTACCATACAGGTAATGCCGCCACAACTTAAGTGCAAAAACGACAGCTCCCAGCTCTAGGTCGTGCGTCGTGTAGTTCTTTTCATGAACCTTGAGTTGGCGTGAGGCGTAGGCTATAACTTTATCTCGTTGCATCAACACGCAACCAAGACCCTGAATTGATGCGTCGCAGTAGACCACAAAGTCGTCTGTGCCTTCCGGCAAGGAAAGGATAGGTGCGCTGCAAAGTCTATCCTTTAGGTGCTGAAATGCCAACTCCTGTGCGTTTCCCCAGCGATAAACAACGCCCTTCTGCGTTAGTGAGGTGAGAGGCTGTGCAATCTTAGAAAAATCCTTTATGAATCTCCGGTAGTATCCCGCCAAACCCAAGAATTGGCGAATTTCCTTTGGTGTACGAGGTGCAGGCCAGTTCTTTATCGAGTCTACCTTGGATGGATCAACGTGAATCCCATCCTTGTTCACCACGTGGCCTAGGAAATGGACTTCTCGAAGCCAGAAGTCGCATTTCGAGAACTTTGCATAAAGCTGTTCTGTTCGAAGGAGTTCCAGAATAAGTCGCAGATGTTGCTCATGTTCTTCCCGACTTTTAGAGTAGATCAGGATGTCGTCGATGAAGACTATAACAAACTTGTCCAAGTAAGGCTTGCACACTCGGTTCATCAAGTCCATGAAAACCGCAGGTGCATTTGTCATCCCAAAAGGCATGACCAAAAACTCATAGTGCCCGTATCGAGTTCTAAAAGCTGTCTTGGAGACGTCCTCTTCCCGGACTCTCAGTTGGTGATAACCCGATCTCAAATCAATCTTCGAATAGTAGCTCGACCCTTGCAGCTGGTCGAACAAGTCGTCGATACGCGGTAGAGGATAACGATTCTTCACCGTCACCTTGTTGAGTTCTCGGTAGTCGATGCACATTCTGAAAGTACCGTCTTTCTTCTTTACAAATAGTACTGGAGCTCCCCAGGGCGATGAGCTAGGACGAATAAAACCCTTATCCAGGAGCTCTTGTAATTGCGTGGAGAGTTCTTTCAACTCTGATGGGGCTAAGCGATAAGGTGCACGAGCTATAGGCGCAGCTCCAGGAGCTAGTTCGATCTGAAACTCGACTTGGCGATGAGGCGGAAGACTTGGTAATTCCTCAGGAAATACCTCTGGATAATCGCGTACAACTGGGAAATCTTCTATATTCTTCTCTTTCTCCGTGGTGTCGGTAATAAGAGACAAAATGGCAGTGTGGCCCTTTCGCAAGTACTTTTGGGCCTTAAGGAGAGAAATGACGTTCTCAACAGCACTCCTCTTATCGCCATGAATCATGAGAGGTTCACCATCGGGACCTGGAATACGGACAACCTTCTCGTTGCAAAGAATCTCTGCTCGGTGTTGGGATAACCAATCCATCCCAATGACAACGTCGAAACTACCCAAGACAATAGGAATGAGGTCGATAGAGAAGGTCTGGTCAGCGAGAATGAGTTTACAACCCTTGACTATGTGTGTGGCTTCTAAACTCTTACCATTTGCTAGCTCTACGGCGTGCTTGTTGTTCAAAGGGGTTGGAATACGCTTAAGCATTCGACTAACTTCTAGTGACACGTAGCTAGTATCGGCACCCGAATCAAATAAAACTGAAACATAAAAGTCGTCGAGAAGGAACTTACCCGCCACAACATTGGGGTCGTTCCTTGCTTCACCTTGGCCGATCACAAACATTCGCCCCCTGGCGCCGTTGTTGTTGTTGTTCCCATTGTTACCATTCCCCTGATTGTTGTTATTGTTGTTGTTGTTGTTCTGGTTCCTGTTCAGTTGGGGACAATCTCTCTTGAAGTGGCCCTCAGCTCCACACTGAAAGCACCCTTTGTTATCACCCTGTTGCTGTTGCTGCTGGCGCTGGTTCTGCTGAGCTTGCTGACGATTCTGATTGGCGGGGTATAAGCTCCTGCAATCTTTTGCAGCGTGACCAGGCTTGTTGCATCGATGACAGTTGCCCCTGGTGCATGGCCCGCTGTGGTGCAGGCTGCAGCGATTGCATTTGGGATGATTTCCTTTGTATCCACCACCAGACGATTGCTGATTAGGGCTCTTGTAGTCCTCAGTCTTCCTCTGCTGAGACTGGGACTGAACAGAAGTCGAACCCTTACTTGAAGTTCCATCCCACTTCCGTTTGTTGTCACTAGAGGTACCAGTAGTAGTTGCAGCGCCAATGCGTTTTGGTAACTTGTTCTGCTCCACCGCTTGATCCGTGAGACGGTGAGCCAACTGAACGGTTTGCTGATAGGTGGCGAGGTTCGCTGAAGTCACATGACTTTGGATTTCTGGCACTAAACCTTGAAGAAACAGTTCAATGCGTTTGATGGGAGGATCCACCATAGTAGGGCACAGAATTGCCAGTTCGTTCGACCTTTTCACATAAGCTTCAATCTCAGACCCCGTCATCTTGAGGTTGAAGAACTCCACCTCGAGTTTGTGAATCTCATCACGACTGCAGTATTCTTCTTTGATCATTTCCTTGAAAGTTTCCCATGGGGTGGCGTTGGCAGCAACCAACCCTAGCATTTGAACTTGAGCGTTCCACCACGTGAGGGCTAGACCCTCGAGAGTACCAGTAGCATACTTCACCCTGCGCGCCTCAGGGCACTCACACATTTCGAAGACAGACTCTAGTTTCTCAAACCAGTGTAGGAGACCTACTGCTCCTTCAGTGCCGCTAAAAGTAGTTGGTCGGCAGTCCATGAAAGTCTTAAAAGTGCACACGGGTGGCTGAACATGCTGACCTATCGTAGGTGAAAGAAAAGACAGAGTTTAACACAAAGGTTGGTTCACGAGAGTAGGATCCTAAAGATCCTAGAATGAGTTCGGACTGCAGGATATACCTCCTGCGTGTGCAGCTGCGAGTGCTGCGGCAACTCGTTCGTTGATCAAAGCCGTCAACTGGGCTTGTGTCATGTTAACGCGTCCAGACATGATCTTCACATCAAGAAGAACGTGAGTGAGAGGGGTTCGCGAAAGTACAATGATAAGATAGGGTAAGCACACACGTGTTCAAGCAACAGTAGTTATACTAACCCAGCATACCATAAGCAATGTACTATGTAACTAACAAGTAGGCAATATATACACAGATCATATCACCTAGAATGTCGAGCCTTGCATGTGGAGTGAAGCATCGTTGTGGACCGTTGAGCACCGTACAGGTTATAGTCTGGTTTTAACAATAAACGTTTTCCCTTTATTAAAACCAAGTTCTCTATAACCAATGGCTCTGATACCAATCTGTCACACCCCCAAAATCCACCTGCGGAATACCACCGCTTGGAGGCGCGACTGACCAGGATCCAGCCACCAATCATAGTGAACATACGAGTTAAAAGATATAAAAGTTTAACCAATACAATTGGTGTCCAAACAAACACATAGTTAAGTTGCAAGCGGAAGCATAAGTCTTAAAACAAAACATAAGTTTAACTGTTTCATAGTTTAACATGGCACACAGTCGTCCGTGTCCCACAACGATCCTCCTTCATGCAAGCTCCAGCTTAAGAACCTAAGGACCTGCAAAGCATGTAGTAACGAGTCAACAACTAGTTGAGTGAGTTCACGGTTGGGTGTTCGTTTTAAGTTGTTTCGAAAACAGTTTCCTTTAGCTGGCATCCTGCCGTGGGGGTTACCCCATAGTTAAAAACGTGACTTGTTTATTCCCGGTTACTCTGGCAATCCTGCCGTGGGGGCTACCCCGTGTTAGTTATCTGGCATTTCGGCCGTGGGGGCTACCCCATGTATACACTAGACTCGTTACCATATCGACTGCTGACTGTAGTCATGTTTAAGTGCCCTGAAACTGTCAATGTCTATCATCATTGACGTACCCCAGATCCATTAGTTCACGCCCGTCCTCTGCGGCACGGTGTGAGGTTTGTCAGACCTAAATAGCGCTATCTAACTAATGACCCGCTCGCCATTGGCCCGGCGATTAAGTCGATATAAAAATGAGGGACTTCGTGATAGAGTTTTGGTCTAGTACGAGATATCTGTCCGTGAGGACGAGGAATTACATTCCTGAACCTTTGCTGTCCTACCCAAGGAGGACGAGGAACCCAGTTCCTTAACCCCAATTCCCGACCCCTGGGAATCCCATGCTTTGTAGAGGGTGTGAACTCACCTTGGTTTGCTCGGTAGAAAACACAGAAAAGTCAAACAAGCAACGTTGAGGCTACTCACGTCCTATCATAGTTGTATCATACAATCAGGTTCGTATTCAAGTAGTGCACGTATGGCATTCACGTTTAATCATGGCAGTTCATCGACATTCACATTTAACAGTAACATATCAGGTCTGTACACTAGGCCCAAGCGTCCGGCCCAACCAAATAAGCCCATAATTAAACAAGTCCAACAGTGTGTACCCGTATATGATCCCGAGTCGCAACTAGGCGTTTGCGACTCGCAACCGGAGTCGCAACCATGGTTTCGGTCCATGCTGTTTTGGTTACGAGTCGCAACTGGACTCGCAACCGTGGTTCCGAGTCACCAAGTTTGGTGTGCTGATCATATGTGGTTTCGAGTCGCAACCGGGTGTTTGCGACTCGCAACCGGTGTCGCAACTGGGCGGTTTCGACTCATCATGCCATGGTTTCGAGTCGCAACTGATGGTTTCGAGTGGACATAAGCTGATTCGGAACAGTGTACTATCCAATAAGGTTTTGTTATCATGCAGCCATTTGTACTATCCACTTAAACCTGTTTTCTTGTCTAACAAATTACCATTTTGGATCAAACACATCAGATTTCAAATATTCAACATGTTCATATGATATTCAAGTTGTTCTTCACACATTCATCATGTTCATCATCATTCAAATATTCAAGTAACTCATCTTCATTCATATGAACCTAAGCCTAACAAGAATCATGAACAACTTATCAACAAATCACCCTAGTTGGCAAGCTTTCGGTTCTTAACACAAGAATACACAATCCGATTTATATGAACATCAACAACTAGTGTTTTAGACTACATTTAAACACAAAACATCATGAGTACCTTATGCCACATATCCGAAATCGAGCATGTTCCGATTATCAATATCACCCACATATCGATTCACAAAACATCATCAATCATACCACTACACTAGTTAAATTATATCATTTGTAATATCAACATCATGAACATATAATCATCATCAACCGAATGTAAACTCATAACATAGGATATTTATGAACCGATTACTCAAGAAGGGTGTATTTTCTCATGTATAACACTTAACAAGTAGGCATATTATCACATAATTTTTCATCACACATCATTATTAAACCGAATATCACACATTATCTTCAAACCGAAACACAACATCTAATCATGAATCACTAACCGGTTGATGGGTTCCAAAGGTGAGTGTGTACGAGTTGATCCGAGAGCTCCTTAGTGGTCACCGGTTTGAATCCGAGAATGGAGGAGAGTAGTGTTGTGGTTTAGGGTTTTAGTGTGAGAGAATAGAGAGTGTGTGTGTCCAAGAAAATGGCAAGGTTTGCTAGAAGCATGGTATAAATACTAGTCCTAGTAGGTTTTGGGTGGGTTACATGAGGTGCGGCCCAACCGGCCCATGTGTGGCGTGATGTTTACTCGAGACCACATGGTCTCGGGTCGGGTCCTTGTTGCTTCGGTACATATACACATAATATATACATACAAGCACACACAAATAACACATAATCACATAAAGATTCATTGTCATTAATCACATAAGTTAACTAGTCACACGTTTAAGCATACAACGAAAGGTTCTAAATTTCGAGTTGTCACATATAATACTTGTCATAGAACTAGTTAGGCTATTTAAATGCGCTTTTGCGCAAATGACGCGTTAAAGTAGCATAAACTACCTTAACGGGTCATAATGGGTCAAAAGCACTTAGGATAGGTTCCAAATCAGAATATAGGCTTTGTTAAACCATATCATATGAGTTCCAACACTCATTTGGTTTACAAGACCTCATTCTATCCTATCTCCTGATTTAGGTCTCGATTATTAACATAGTGATCCGATACTAGGTTCCACTTGATTCTTTGATTTCCCGAGCTTGGTTAGTTCACTTAATCGAGGATACCTTGCAATCTCAAGTGAGTACATAGTTCCCCTCTTTTACACTTTTCAAATGTTTTGGGGTGATTCATATGTGTAATTGATTTATTTTCGAACGTATGGCATATATGTTTTTACTAAGTGCTTTTATCTGTATAATTCTGATTATGCAAACACGACGATTATCCAAATCCTTATAAGATCTTTCTATCTTCATAGTTAGATTCTTGTAGGATATTTGAAGTACAGACTTAGATCTTTCTATTTTCATAGTGAGATTTTTAAGATGGTTATTGTTTATGCGTAGAGATTTGTTGGTGACTTAGATAACGAAACTAGAGTAATACAATAAGGACATGGTGGATACGCCGCTGGTACTTCCTATATATAAGTGTGCTTATTGTATTACCATTCGTGGCGTTATCCCGAATCACCATTAGGACTTAGGATTTTTGTGACTGAAACCAAAGCATAGTTTGATATGCTATTATTTACCAAAGCATAGTTTGATATGCTATTGTTTACCAAAGCATAGTTTGATATGCTATTATTTACCAAAGCATAGTTTGATATGCTATTGTTTACTAAAGCATAGTTTGATATGCTATTCAAGTGACATTGTTTACCAAAAGTGTAGACTGATATACTACCAAACCAAATCCTTGTAGTAATTATCTATCTTCATAGTTAGCTGCCCGTTGGATGTTTAAAGTACAATTGAAGTCTTTGTTTGGATTCATTGTGTACTTTAATGCGTGTTTACAAGTTGTTGACAAATTGGCAATTTATGTGTTTATGTGGTTAGTTGTGATTTAGATAACGAAACGAGTGTAATACCATAAGAACATGGTGGATACGCCACTAGTACTTCCTATATATAAGTGTTCTTATTGTATTACTCTTGTAGCGTTATCCAAATCACTTTAGGATTTTGTGTACGATTGATTCAATGTTCAGGTATCCAAATCCTTGTAGAATCTTCCATATCTTCATATGTTAGATTCTTAGAAGGATATCTAAAGTATTATTATAAATCATTGACTTGATTTATATAATACTCACACAAGTTTTGACAGATTTCAAATATTGTTATTATTAATCCTTGATTGGATTTCTAAATAACACACTCACAAGTTTTATGACGATTTTAACAAGATTTCAAAGTACAATTTTAATGGCATAAAAATTACTTAGTAATAATCATATTGCCATATACAAAACTCTTTGTCACAAGTTTTCACAATCAAGATAATGTATTGCAATACTAAACTTTTGCCATTCTTTGGCTTCAAGATTTCATTTTTATTCGACAACTCCCGTAGTTGTCAAAATATTGCAATACCAAACTTTTTGCCATTTATTTGGCTAACAAAACCTATGTACTCGTCGGCATTTTTATGCTGACTGTTTTTCAGATATGTTTCAGGATTTCGACTATTCAAGCATGCAACGCATAGGACTGCATCCGGGCCTTAGACTTCTTTAATCAAAAGACAATTACATGTATTCTTTGTAAAACAATGTGAACAATATTGAAACAATTTATTACCAGTAGTTGTGAGCAATTTGTAACATGACTCCCCGATATTTCAATCGCGTGTTGTTGTATTACGCGATTGGGGTGTTACAATATATATTTAATTTTTCCGGAATATTGTTCTTGCACAATTATAACCAATATTCTTCCATTCTTAAAATATATACTTTAAGATATGTTTATAGAAAATATCTATTTCTTAGACTTGGTAAATATAAGTGTTCACATATATCTTAAAAATTATTTATTTTTAAGATCAAGACTAGAAAAAATATATATTTTTAGTTTCCACCAAAATAATATATTTTTAAGTTGTTTGTGAAAAATAATTATTCTCATACACTTCAAAAATAATATATTTCCATGGTTGACAAAATATGGTATATTTTTATACTTCTTGTAAAAATACATACTTTGTCATTTGTTCGGTTTGGGAAATACCGTTTACCAAGCTTTGTTATAATACAACTTTAATTCTAGAATATTTATATATATTTTGTCCATTTGTCCAAAAGGTCCAATATTTGTGTCCAAGATTTATATTCTTGTAACTCTTGTAATTCTTTAATTATAATTTTTGGTATTTGAGTGGTATTGTCACACCCCGACCACGTAAAACAACAAATCGTGGCAGAATCGTCAGGGAGTGTTGTAACAGAATCATTGTTTCATAACACATGGAAATTTAAATGTTTTTTTTTATTGATTAAAAGAAGTTACAATGTCTTAACAACAAGGAAGCATAACATAATTAACTAGTCTTGCATCTTTTATTGTAACTAAGGCCCGAGTCTGCCTATGTGTAACTTGATCAATCCTATGCATCATTTCCTGAAACACATGTGAAAATAGGTACGTCAGCATAAAAATGCCTGTGAGATACATAGGTTTTATTGATTTAGGATTCATGACTTATAAGTTTAGAAAAAGTTGTTTAACAAAAGTCAGTCATGATCCTTGTTAGGAAACTTTATTTGTAAGTATTGAAGAAAATCACAATCAACTAGATCTATGAAGAGATCATTGTCCTGAAGATCACAAACAAGAAAAAGAAGATCAGATGGGACAACAGAAATGCACAGCATCTACTTCAAAGAAACACAAGTTGATCAAGAGTTGAATTGGATTATCAGAAAAGGTCACTTATGATGGATCTGATGATATTTCTGATGAAATATCATCAGTTTCTGACGATTCTGATCATCAGGATTTTTCTGATGATTTATTCACCAGAATTTCTGATGAAGTGGTTTATCAGAATTTCTGGTGAAACACCCCACTTGTCTGAAGTTGGCTCTATCCTGCCACAATTTCCGAGGCAAGTTGACATTATTGGATATCATGATGAAAAAGGCAACTTGAATGTTGGATTCAATGAATATGTCAATTGGCCACTTTTTGCAGGACTTATTGCATGAATAAACTATTGTTTATTCATGCACCCAGCCTTCTATAAATAGAAGGCTCAACCAGGAGAAGCAAAGTGAATTTGAAGCTTATCATTCATACATACATCAAAACTCCATTGCCCTCTCACCCACAAAATTCAAGATTCATTTGTACTAGATAATAATCTTACAATCACCTTGTAAACCATTTTGTTTCAAAGTGATATAAACCTGATAATTTTGTAGGTCTTGTTTCTTGAAAGTCTGATTTCCATTTCCGCACATCTTTTTCACATCTATTGAAATCACTTGCCATATTACGTGAAAAGAAGTTGTTTTAAGGCCATACTGGGTCCAACAATTGGTATCAGAGCAGATTGAATAAACTATTTTCAAATGATCAATCGCTCATCTTCTTTTCACTAAATATGGCCAGCTTTCAATCCTGGAATAATGCTTTTAACATTGGTTCTATGTCCAAACCTCCGACTCTGGTCAGAGAGGAATACCCCCAATGGAAAATCAGGATGGTCAATTTCCTTAATGGTCATGACCGAGCTCTGTTTCAATCCATTGAAAGGGGTCCACATATACCAATGACTGTAATACCAGCTATTCCAGCAACTGACCAATCACCTGCTATCCCTGCCTCCCACGCTCCCAAAAGTGAAATACTTTGGAGTGAGGAAGACAAGGAAAAGGTGGCTGGGGATGAAAGGGCAAAGTCACTTTTAATAATGGCCATCCCCAATGACATATTTTCACAAGTTGATGCATGTGCATCAGCTAAGGAAATATGGGATCAGTTGGAAAATCTTTGTGAAGGAGGAGAAAGGATGAGAAGAAACAAAGGAACAAATAATGTCTCATCTTATGAAAGGTTCAAAAGTTTGCCAAATGAAAGATTAAATGATACATATCAAAGATTTACAAAACTTTTAAACGAGCTAAAGAAATTTGGAATAACTAAGTCAAATGATGAAAGAAACATAAAATTTCTTGATGCCTTTCCTAGAGAATGGAGAAGTATAACCATGACTTTGTCATCAACCTTAGAACTAGGAAACATGAGTCTTCATGACTTATACAGCATCTTGGTCCCCAGAGAGGAAGAAATATTTGAAGAAAACATTCAAAGAGGGGGATCATTAGCTCTTATCTCAAACTCACAAAGAACAATACCCACCAATGATCCACAACCATTAAGCAGCCAAAGTTTTGAAATTTCTGATACTTCATCAGATTTTTCAGCTTTTGCTGAGGCAATAGCACTGCTCACCAAAACATTTGAGCAGAGGTTGAGGGGAGGAAGCCAGAGATACCAGAGGAGTGACAGAGGAAGGATGGATGGAAGATCTAAAGAAGAGGTTAGATCTAAGGATAAAGGGAAGACTGAAGTTGTGTGTTACAAGTGCAAACAGAGAGGTCATTATGCATCAGAATGCAAGACCAAAAAGCTGAAGGATGTTGCCTATTATGAGAAAAATCTTGAAGAAGCAAAGAAGCAGCAACAAGTAAGCTTAATTACTGGAACAGATACATGGTTATCTGATGATTCTTCTGATGATGAAGAAGAAGAATTGGCAAATTTCTGCCTCATGGCACTTTCTGAAGGACTACCAGAAACTTCAGAACAAAAGGTAAATTTAGACAATCTTGATCTTGAACACAAGCTAAACAAGCTCATGTCAGATTTTCTAAATCTGCAAGAAAAACATCAATCAGATATTAGAAAATCTGATGAGTTGCAAAGGACTTTGAATAAAATCATTCTTGAAAACCAACTTCTTATAGAGGATAGTTTAGATCAAAGAGCTAAAATTGAGTTTTATGAAAATAAAAGAAAAGATCTTTACAAGAAAATCAATGAAAAAGAAATCAATGTAAGAGGTTTTCAACAAGCAAAAGAGTTCATAAATTTTATTGAGTCCACACCTAAGAACAAAGGAGAGGGTTTAGGTTATACAAGATCAAATGGAAATAAACCCACTGTCTTTGTAAAAGCAACTCATCAGAATTCTGATAAATTTTCATCAGAATCTGAATATGAATCTTGCAAAACAACCTGTTCTGAATACTCTTTTGAAAAACAAAACTTCAAAACAAACAAAAGTGAATGCAATCAAGAATCTGTAAAGACTCCAGAAGCAGTTCACTCATTTTTTCAAAATTATCCACTCATTCCATCACAAGAAGAAATATCAGAAAATTCTTATAACTCTTGTATGTGTGTTGACATACTGAAGCTTGTTCAACACCATCTTCAAAAGAAAAATGTAAAATATGTTAATGGCTCAGCATATAACAGAGTTTCTGATGCAAAACCAAGAAGAAGAAATAAATTTATCCCATCAGAAACAGTACCCAAGCATGCCTGGGTACCAAAAACCCTCTAATCATTTCATTTCAGGACCATCATGTGCAGCAGATCTGGTACTACGACTCAGGGAGCTCCAAGCACATGACTGGGGACAGGAGCTTACTCAGCAACTTTGTTTCAAGGCTGGGTAGAATGGTAAATTTTGGAAATGGAGTGAAAGGGAGGATCATGGGATATGGATGCATAAGGTATGGTTGTTTGACCATAGAGAGAGTAGCCTATGTTGAAGGCTTAACAAATAATCTGCTTTGTTATGGTCAGTTCAATGATAAAAATTACTCAGATAATTTTATCACCAGAAAAATGCTTGATAAATTGCTTTAGTGATAATCAAAATCATATTTTCTGTAAATCACCAGAAAATCTGGCAACTTATCAGAAATTCTGATGAAATCATCAGAAAATCTGATACAACATCAGAACACCTGATAAATCATCAGAATTCTGGTGAATCATCAGAAAATATGCTGGAAAATCAGAATTATCGAAGCTCATTAAAACAAATTGTTGCATTTGATCATCCTTATTCATATCTCTTGACAATATATTCATAAATTGTACATTGGCAAAATTTTTTTACAATAAATATATATATACACAAAAAGAGGTTTTTGATTCTTGTTAGTGTTGATAACGTCATTCAACAAAAAATTTCTGGGAACTCGTTAATATGGAACTTTCTCTCTCCTTCATTTATTACACCCCATGATGTATTAAGAAGGTTGAAGTGACATATTGGTAGGCTACAATGATACATTACCAGAAATTGGCCGCCTAAATCATTTAATGCAAGTGTAGTGGAGAAGAAACTTATCTCTGTTATTTTTTCTGTCCTCTGGTAATCATTAAAATAACGGAGATTGCGGTGAAGAAAATCTACAAGTTGGTAGCTTCCATTTATGGCAAATATTAAGTTTATTATAAATAATCACCACTTTATGTTAAAATTTGTCTTCTTCACTCCTCTTCTTCATCTCATATTCACACACACTCACAAAATGAACACCATCAAAGATGAATGCTTCCCACTTATTCTTTATCCATATCATAACCTTAGATTGAGGACCAATCTGGAAGGTCCTCAGTGGGAAAGGTGTCAATTTGTGCTTAAGATGCTCATGAGTAGCAACTTGAGCTATGCCCTCATTGCTCATATAAGTGTTCATCCAGAGATTCTTCAAATCTTCTGAAAAAATGCAACATTATCTGAGTATCAGAACAGGGAACAGATGGTCATCAAGAGTGAGGTGCTAAATCAACAAATTGTGTTAAATGAAGCCACCATCAGGACAGCTCTTCAACTCAATGATGATAATGACGTCCTGATGTTCACAAGGGCTCAGAAGGATGATGTCCTGAGACAAATGGGTTATCACACACAAACCCAACAACGAGCAATCAACAAACATGGCTTCATCAAGCCATGGTAATATCTGGTTACACAGATGGGAGCATGCTTTTCAAAGAAGGTCATAATCATCATGAAGTATCTCTTAGATTGATGGAGCCTATACTGGCACTTGTACTCAAAGTACCTTACAATTTCTCTCATTATCTAATGAGTGATTTTGCAAGTAATATGTGGGTTGGCAAGCCATTCTTAATGTATCCTCGTTTTCTGACAAAGATGATAACGAGCCAGCTAGACTTTGCAGGCATTCCTGCAAGTTATCCAAGAGCTGATATGAGACTTCAAGAAAACATGGGTCTCAGCATGCTTGTACCCACCAACCACAACTTTGGGTTGATAACTGATCTGTTGTTGCTCCTGGAAATGGAACATGATGAAGGCATAGATATTGATTAGGTTTTATTTGCTTTGCTTGTACATGTTTTTCTCTGTTAATATGTCAATATTTTGTGCTTGCTCGATTATCTGTTTATGGTTTATATTTTTTGGAAATGGGTAAAAATGAAATGATCATCAGAAATCAAAATTCTGACTCAAAACTCAAGGTTTCTGATGACAGAAGACAAAATCTGGAATGGATCTAAATTTTTTCTGGTAAAACTTCAATAATAAATTAATTTAGAAAATATTAGAAAAACGCCAAGAGACATGGACATCACCAGAAATACAAATGTGAGTCTTCTGATCCTGTCTCATTCCCTCTCATCTAAAAAAAAGGAAAACTTCAAAATCTGTTGAAGAGGATCACAAGTTTAGGGGGAAAACTCAGAAATTCTATTGAAAAGTCTGTTTACTTCTGTTGACCACATCTAAAAGGTCAACAGAAGTCAAAACGAAAGGGAATACATATGTTCAACAGAATTTAGGTTAAATTTCTGATGACATCATCAGAATGGGAATTTTGACTTACAAAGAAAAGAGGATGCATATGAAGGAAGATGATTGGACCTCCTATATAATGGGGTCCACAAAGAAGAAAAGGTGTCATAGAACCGATAGTTTTCTCCAATCAAATTGAAGATCAACACTTTCGTGAAGAAATAATTGAAGAAACTACAAATTGAAGGGACAAGTTGAAAAGGCATAACCACGATTACATGATAAATCATCTCATTAATGTCTTGATACCCACGATCCAACGGCTACATTCTGAACCAATAACTTATATCACACGATCTAACGGTTATAAAGACATTTAATGAGCTCTTAACCACCATTACATGCCACGTTCTAAAATCCCCTCAACTCCATACACCCACAATACACTGCTGAAACACTCCTATATAACACACACTTAGCAGAAATTCAAAAATCACTCACCTTCCTCACAAAAACTTCAACCCTGAAAATCCCCTGTTTCTCACTTACAATTCAAAAATCCCTAAATTGCAAACCCTAACCCACAAAGATAAAAAAATGGCAGAAGTAAACCTCAACATCCCAATTGTTCAACATGAAGTACCTTTTGTTGAAGAAGCAGAATTTCTACCAATGAAGGAAAACAATCTGCTGATGAATACAGAGCATTCAAAGTATGATGTAAGATGTCAACTTCTGGTAGAATATCTCACAAAATGTCCGATCTCTGGAGCACTAACAAAAGGAAGAGAAGTACCAGAAAGGCTACTACAGCAGTTTGTTCACACATCTAAAGAAGTTGAACAAAATCAGGTGTCTGCTCATGTATGGGGAAGTATTTATGTAACATTAACCCCTGCAAGAGTAAGAGAATGTTTTGAACTGCCTATTCTTGATGGTTACACTGAAGCTCCAAGCAGAGAAGATTTAATAAACTTCATCATGGGGCTTGGCTACAAGAAAAGGGATATCAACAAAATTGGAGAAATTAGAAGAAGTGAATTGCCAGCCATCTGGCAAGTGATGATGGAAGTGCTAAACAAATGTCTCACCTCAAAGATAGGAGGAACTGATCAAATCAGTCAAGCTATTCTGACAATCATGTTTGGACTCATAAATGGGTTCAAAATCGATTATGGGTCAGAAATTTTTAACCTTCTCAAAAGATCAATCATCACCAGAAATGGAAGAATAACCTCTCATCTTCCATATCCAAGGTTAATCTCAATTTTCATTTCTGAAGCAGTTGTTGAAAGAAATATGGAAATTCCAATCTTGGAAGACATATGGAGTTCAAACACCATGAAGGCCTGGAGTTCTAATCATGGATGGGAATCAGACAAAGATATCGCTGTGTTACCAGAAAGCATGATATGCCTCGTTGCACCAGACTCACAATACAGAATACAACATGAAGAACTTCTAACCAAATCAAATTCTCCAACAGAAGAGCCCAGCAGAGAAGTAGTGAATTGTTCTTCATCAACAGAAAAAGGAAATGATGAGAAGTTCTCGCCATCAGAAAAGGAGGGTGCAGAAGGAAGAAGAATTCTGGAGATAGCTAACTTGGAGATAGCTAACACACCAGACAACAAGAAAGAACATGCTGAAAGTCAACAAATTCATGAAGCAGGAATTCATCATGAATTCGAAATCCATCAAGAACATTATGCAGAATCACAT
Organism: Helianthus tuberosus; assembly: GCA_030545235.1. Classification (NCBI taxonomy): domain Eukaryota; kingdom Viridiplantae; phylum Streptophyta; class Magnoliopsida; order Asterales; family Asteraceae; genus Helianthus; species Helianthus tuberosus. Next base: position 120,620,821 of record CM060409.1, read on the forward strand.
ATTGCTGGAGAAACGCATGCTGCTGAAATTGAAGCCATTGAAGTCATACATTTTGATGAATCTCACATTGCTGGTACATCTCTTTTAAACACTGATTTAGTTGAGTCTCACAGAGAAGAAACAAAATCAGAAAGCTCAGTTAATGTATCCTACAAGATAGAATACAGAACAACTAAGGTTGATGAGGAGGTTACTGTTGGACTCTGTATGCCCAAGACACATATTAAATTGATGTGGCTAGTACGTTATGATCCAAGTCGAGTCATACCCAAATACAAGCTAGACAAACACTTACAATATTTATTTATGATATGATCAAACAAATAAATATTAACACTTAGAATATTTAGAAATTGGTTTTCTAAATAATTGCACTTGACAAACTAATAAATTATATGGATAATTTATTTTGAGAGAATATTTTATCTTGTTATTTAATGGGTTAAATAACATAATAAAAGTTATATAAGTCTTATAACATGAGATGTTATAATTTTATAAAAGTTATAAAATTAATCAAGACTTAAATTATTTTATAAAAGAAATTGAATTTTTTTTTATAAAAATAAAGTGCCCCCCCCCCCTTGGTGTTCTTCCCAAACATTTTGATCCAATCATAATACATGCAATTGTCATAAGCTAGAGAAGAGTTGATTGGGTGGTCTAACCAAGACCATTTTGGTCCAATGGGGTTTCATGCACTTGCATGTGTAAGTTGGCACATGATTGGTCAAGGTGGGTGGCAATTCTCTCTCATGGTTCTATAAATACTTAGATGTCAAATGCAAGAATGTGCAAGACATATGAACTTGAAAGAAAACTAGAGAATTTCTTCTCTAAATTTCGGCCAACAAGTGTTGGTTCAAGAGGTTTTCAAGTTTGTAATTCAAGTGCCAAGAACTCTCATATTCCCTAGTGGAATTTTCGGCCAAGGGTTGGCTTCAAGAAGGAAGTTTTAGTGAGTTCACAAGTGTTCAAATCCTAGCTAAAACATAAGGTGTTTGTTGGAAGGCTTGGGGTATACAAGCTTGAGGTCTTCTACACTTGAAGGCAACCATTCAAGAATCATCATCTTCTTCATATCCATTACTCCTTGGAAGGTAGTATTCTAAACACCCTATGGTTGTGGTTTAAATATTTTGATAGCATGCATGTTCGTATATGGATCCGGGATTGGGTTTTACTTATAAAATGAGTTTTATATCTTGTAAGTAACATGTTTTAAATAATTATTTCCTCTGCGTTTTTATTTTATATGGATAAAATACTTTGATAAACATGTGAAAAACCCAACAGTGGTATCAGAGCCGCTTGTCACACCCCGACCACGTAGAACATACAAAACGTGGCGGAAACGTCGGGGAGTGTTGTAACAGAATTAATTGTTTCAAATCCATGGTAATTGAAGTTTCGTTTTATTGATTAAAAGTGTTACAATGTCTTAACAATCAAAGAAATACAACATAATTAACTAGTCTTGCATCTTTTATTGTTACTAAAGCCCAAGTCTGCCTATGTGTATCTTGATCATCTTATGCAACAGCTCCTGAAAAACACATGTGAAAATAGGTACGTCAGCATAAAAATGCCTGTGAGATACATAGGTTTTGTGAAAATAGGTTTCATGACTTATGTTTGAGAAAATGTTTAGTCATAAACCTTGTAATTTGCTTTGTTTTGTAAATCATTTGAAAAACAATGAGTTCAGATGATATGTATAAATAAGTGAATAATGTATGATTAAATGAATAACCATTGTAAAATGAGTTTGTATAAGATAAGTTGCTTGTAAAACAATGTATTGTGAAAAGTATGTTATTTGTATAAAATGTTATATGTATCAAACTGAAATGATTCAAAAAAACGCTACGATATGTAATACCATACAAACACTTATATATAGGAAGTACCAGCGGCGTATCCACCATGCTTGTATCATATTACACACGCATCGTTACTTAATCACTTAATCAAATCAAACCACCAAAGTAATGTTTAACAATTGTAGAAATGTTTATGTATGGTCAAATACGGTTCACACGGTTCATAGATACAAACGGTTCACAGATACAAACGGTTCACAGATACAAACGGTTCACAGATACAAACGGTTAACAGATACAAACGGTTCACGGATACAAACGGTTCACGTAGTCAAATGATTACAACGGTTCACATAGTCAAATGATTACAACGGTTCACATGGTCAAATGATTACAACGGTTCAATATGTAGTATAATGTGTTCATATGCTGGATAAGCATATGCAACAGAAAGGCAATGTAAAACAATGTACTAAGTATGCACACAATGGACATACATAGTATGAAATGTAATGTAGAACGATGTACTAAGTATGCACACAATGGGCACAAATAGCATAAGATGTAATGAAATCATGTACTAACGAACATAGCAGGTATATGATGTGAAAACATGGAAAGCATGAAAGTAACAAGTAGGCACATGTGTTCCACCCCAAAACGTTTGGAAAACTGTAAAAGAGGGGTCTATGTACTCACCTGAGATTGCTCAGTAGTCCTTGAGTAACAACCAAACAATGTTAGAGATCGCGGATATCAAACGGCACCTAATTTAGGTAACCATGTTAATAAACCGGACCTAAATCGGAAGATCTGATAGAATGAGGGTTCGTAAACCAAACGAGTATAGAGACTCGTGTCATATGGTTTAACGAAGCCTACATACTAAATGAAACCTTAATCTAAGTGCTTACGACCCATTACGACCCGTTTAGGTAGCTTATGCTACTTTAACGTGTCGTTCGCGTGAAACGCGTTCGGACCGTCTAACTAGTCCTATGACAAGTGTTATATGCCTAAACATGTTACATAATCAGTTATGTGACAAAGGTTTAGGTTACATATGCTTAATTACCAATTATACATGAAAAGGGTATTCTGGTAATTTACCTAAGGCATATAAACTACCTATCATACAACTACTCAAACGATGTGACCATAGGGTATAACCTCGGAAGGTTATTCCCTACCTACTATGGTCACCTAATGTGTTTGGTCGGATCCTAATGATCGACCAAATGGGTCGGGTTCGAGGTATAAGCGATTTATTAGATCGCTTACCCTACGACCCTAGACAACGTGGTAATCAGTAGGCATAGTCCCAAGGGACTATAACCATCGTGATTACAATCACGTTGCGAAGTTCTAACGAACTTCGCATTGACCATTACTGGTCAACGCTGAAAGTCAAACAAAGTTTGACTTTCTGACTCGAAAAGCAATAAAATAAGGAAAAGAACGAAAGAATACTTACGAAGGGTCCCCGAATGCTAATCTCGATCCAAGAATCTCAGGTATGAAACAATGGTTTCAACTTAGAGTTCCTAAGATCAAGATCCTAGTGATTTTAGCAAAGTGAGGCATGGGGTATTTATAGTAAAAGGTCCACCGTTAAGATCGTTTCATGGAAAGGAGGGCACGATCAAGGCCGTACACTTGTCGGGAAGTTGTGGTGCCTCAAAATGCTCACCACCATAAGGAATCAACACTTGGCAAGGGGTTAGGGAGTGCAAAACAGCTGTTGGCAGCTGTTAAATACACTTAATCTGGTCCAGAAGGGGGCTCGCGTGACGCTAAGGCCCCTCGCGTCACGCTAGGCCCCTGTTCTGGCAGATTTTACAGAAATGGTCCCTGCACCTTGTTTGAGCGATTTTCGATGCGTTTGAACCCCGTTAACCTCATTTCAAGGATCTAAAATGAAGTTAAAGTATAGGGAACTCAAAATATGCTCAAAAATATCTAGGATGTCGGTTCGTTTGGCCGTACGATCGCGATGTTCGCTTAATTACGACGGAATGCGCACAAGCGCGAAAAACGATCCAAATGATGCGACGAATGGATTTTTCTTATGGCGAACACTAAAATATAATATAGTCAAGCTTTCATAAATTTTTGGATGTCCAGATGTATTCAGAACGTAAGTTATGCGCGAAAATGCAAACTTGTGCACTTTTTGACGCTTTTAGCCCCTGAATGACCCAAAAGTTTATTTTAACACACCAAACCCCTCAAAGCCTATTTCCAAGCTATGTAAAGGATATTTATGGTGTGTTTAACTTATGGTCATGTTCCGGAATGTCTGTTACAGTTCAAATTGGCATACTTTCGAAGTTTGTCAACTTTAGTCCCTGTAAGCGATTTAACTTGTTTTTGCAATACCAAAGCCTTCAAAACTTATTTCTAAGTTATTTAAAGGTTATTTAAGGTATGTTAAGTATATGTCACTATTCCGGAGCGTTTGTTGCATTAAACTGGTTATATTTACGCATCAGTTCGCGTATAACCTTCCAGAAAGCGATATAGAGTTTGAAATCGAACAAGAATTGATATGTGCAAATGATACACATATTTATACAGATCCCAAGTATGAAATACAATATTTCATTGGCTTGGCAGTTGTTTGATGGTCGCAGTGACACGGGTGTCACACCGCTTATATGAATGCATGCTTCATAGGATATGAAATTTTCGAGTTTCGGGTTTGGTTAAAACCCTATGGCCGAAATTTTATATATGGTTATCCTTTTGTTTTTCAAGATTATTTTAATACATGCATAAAAGTATCTTGAAAAACTATGTCATTTGGATGATTTGTTTGTTTGGACAAAAACACACTTTTTCGGTTTTTTCATTCTTGACCGAAAAGTAGGTTGTAAAAAGGAAACCATTTTTTGCTTCTTGAATTTTATATATATGGATATATATATTTTGGTGTTCATAACCTAGCCATGACCTTGTGTGAATATGTTGAATATTTTTGTTTGTGATTTATATTTGATTATTTCAATGGGTTGTAATAATTAATTATCTTTGTTCTTCCATTTGTGAAATATACAATTTATTTATTTTCATTTGGTATGTAAAATAAATAGATTAGGTGCATTTTATTTTACTAGAAAAATGTATTAGGACATTTTTGTAAAAGAAGATGCACACAAAAATGCGGTTTTGGTTTTGGCTAATTTCAGGCCTAAAGGACTTCATAGTTCTTAACGGGATTTTAGCCCGATAACCAAAACACATTTTTGAAGTCCAAAGGAGTTTGGAGCTGAATTAAAGGACATTTTGGAAGCTCAAAAAATGTGAAGAAATCACAACACAAGAAGAAGACTTGAAGCATTTGGATGCGGGATCAAGTGGGAGTTCAACGACACATCGCTTGTGTCATTTTTCACCCTTTAGGAAGGACCTTTTGGCACACTTGTTTCGGCTAACAAGTGTGGTCAAAATAGTTGGCTATGGTTATGCACCTATTGATATGGGTGTTGTGCTTGTGTGGTTGTTTATTTATGTTGTTTGGATGATATGTTAATATGCATGCTTAACAAACTAATAATCAACAACAAGCTTAAAATTGGTTCTTTAAAAGATCATTAAAAATCGTTAATAAAAGGTTATTAAAAATTAATGATTTTATAATAAAACGGGTTTTATTAAAAAGAACCTTGAAAATTTGTTTTCACTAAAGTACCATTAATTTGAATGCATGCAAATGTATGGTACATAATGTGTTCTAAACTAGAATTTTGAAGACTCAAAATCCCTTTTATAAAAAAACAAGTCAAACACCATCCTTTTATACAACACTCGAATCACTTGGGAACTCTTATAGTGGGATAAAGGTCACCTAACCACATTTGAGGGAACTTGTATGTTCGAGGTGGGTTTACCATGTTTGTGGGATAAAGGTCACCTAACCACTTATGTGAATAAACTCACACGTGTGTGTAAGTTGGACGACTTGATTTGGTAACCATGAACTTAGGGTCACCGAAGCATGGGGAACAAAGGTGTTGATGGGATTAAACATGCCAACTAAACATAAAGATGTTTAACCGATCCCATATGGCTAGAAGTTGCAAAGAGTTGCAATTGTCAAACGTTGACTACCTTGTTAATTTAAATAGAGGGATAAAGGTCACCTAACTAATATTTAAATATAACGTTGGATTCTAGATTTTAATTATTAATTGTCTATGAGACACAAAAGGGTATTAATGATTAAAATATAATAATATCGAAAATACTAAAATTGAACCTTGTTAAATTTTGTAGATGGCCGCTAACAATATTACCCAAACCGTCCGTAACCTATCACTAAAAACAATCCTTGAAAAGGATCGTCTCAATCATAACACTTCATGGATTAATATCGAAACTTAAGAATCGTTCTCAAGTAAAAGATATCCTATGTGTTGAACGATCCTAATCCCGATGAACATCTTATGGAAGATAAGGATGCCTATAACGATTGAATAAGTATATCAAGAATACTACGCAAGCCTCATGCCTCATGTTAGGAATTATGATTCCCGATATTCAAAAGATTTTGAACATCATGAGCATACGACATGATTACCCAATTGTAGGAAATGTTCCTAAGGGTAGAACGCTTCGAAAAGGTTCGAGCTATTCATGCATGTCGAATGGAGGAAACCCAATCGGACTCATCTTATGTCTTTAAGATGAAAAGCCACATTGATCACCTCGAAAGGCTCAATATGGATAAAAGGGTTTTATCCATTCTAACGATCAATGAGGATGGCAACTAGAAAGGGCATAACCCCGACACCAAAGCAAATGTTGAAAATGGAAACGGGTAATTCAAAGGGAAAAGAAAAGAAAGACTAAAGTGAAACCACCGAAACCAAAAGAGAAGAAGGCAAAGGTTGCCATGAACGATCCATGCTTTGAGTGTGGTGAGATAGGGCATTTAAATAGGAATTATCCAACCTATCTCAAAGAGTTGAAAAACAAGAGGGATGCTAGGCAAACCTCAGGTACAATCTTAATGATACATATTGACCTTAATGTTATTTCTTCTAACACATGGGTATTAGATACCGGATGTGGAACTCATATTTGCAATTCATTGCAAAAGGTTCAAAAGAAATAAGCATTAAAATAAAGGAGACTATGTTTTGAAACTTCCAAATGGTTTGGAAATTGTTTTAAAATGTCTTGAATGCTCCTAGTTTGACTAGGAACATTATTCAAGTTTCCCTTATAAGACAATATGGTTTTGACTTAAAGTTTGCAAACATTGATATTTATATCGATGAATGACATGTTTTACTTTAAACCTTTGCCTTCAAATGGTATTTACGAATCATTTCATAATAATACATCATTTGATAGTTTAATGTACCAATCAATCACCAAGAAACTCAAAATGGATTTGAGTAAGACCTATCCTTGGCATTATCGCCTTGGTCATACAAAAGGATGTCGCATGTAAACACTTCGAAAGAATTGTCTTTTGGAAACAAATGAAGTTAGTTCATTTGATACATGCGAATCTTATTTACAAGGTAAAATGACCAAATAATCCCTTAGTGGGAAAGGGCAAAAGATTTGTTAGGTATCATACATTTGGATGTATGTGATCCTTTTAAGCCAATGACTAGGAATGGTGAAAGATACTTCATTACTTTTACCGACAACTATAGTAGTTATGGTTATGTGTACTTGCTGAGACACAAAGTTGAAGTTTTGAAATGTTCAAAGCCTTCAAAAGGTGAAGTTCAATATCAACTCAATTAAAGTTCTTCGTTCCGATAGAGGAGGAATCGAACTCTATTTGGATATGGTTCGATCTATGATGGCTAGGAGCGCATCATCTCTATCATTTGGGGTTACGCTTTGCTCTCCACGGCCCGTATGGCCCCAACCAAGAAAGTGGATACGACATCTTTTGAAATATAGCATGGAAGGGTTCCATCATTATCATATTTAAAAGTAAGGGGTTGTGAAGCTTATGTTAAGCTATACAACTAAAACAAATAAAAGTACGATCCACTAAGTGTATCTTTGTAGGATATCCTAAAGATGGTATAGGATATTATTTCTACGATCCAACAGAACAAAAGGTATTTGTTGCTCGAAAGGCTGAGTTCTTGGAAGCTAATTTCCATATGGAAGGAATTATTAGAACAGTAGAACTTGATAAGGATCGAGAACCACAAGCCGATACACATTTGGTTAATACTAGCACTCAATAAGAGGTTGTTGAAAATGGTCAAGTGGTTGATCAAAACACACAAAGCGTTCGCAGATCTGGTAGAATTAGTAGTCCACCTAAAAGATATAGATTTTTCATAGATGGATGTTACGTGGTAGATTCAGGTGAATCAACCACATACCATGATGCAATGTCAAAATTCGATTGTGACAAATGGCTTGAAGCCATGAACGTAAAGATGCAGTCCATGTATAACAACCAAGTATGGGAATTGGTTGTAGCACCTCTTAACTCCAAAGTAATTGGAAGTAAGTGGGTTTTCTGGAAGGAAACCGATATGCATGGTAACTTGGATACTTATAAAGGGAGACTTATAGCAAAAGGTTTCAATCAAACTCAAGGGGTTGATTATAACGAGACCTTCTCGCCTATAGCGATGCTAAAGTCAATAAGGATATTATTTGCCATACCTGCATATTATGAATATGAGATTTGGCAAATGGATGTCAAAACGGCTTTCCTTAATAGATATCTTGAGAAAGATGTCTATATAGTTAAGGCTGAAGGTTTTGTCGGTCCAAAACATCCTAACAAAGTATGCAAGTTAAATAAATCAATCTATGGATTGAAACAAGCATCTAGAAGTTGGAATCACCGTTTTGATGAAGAGATTAGGGAATATGGATTTATCAAGAACGTCGATGAAGCTTGTGTGTATAAGAAGGCTAGTGGGAGCATCATCACTTTATTAGTATTATATGTTGATGACATTCTACTATTTGGAAATAACATTCCAACCATGGAAGGTGTAAAAGCCTGGCTTGGAAGTTGTTCTTCCATTAAGGATCTTGGTGAAGTCGCCTATATTTTGGGAATAAAGATCTATAAGGATAGATCAAGGCGCTTGATAGGTTTAAACCAAAGTGCATACATTAACAAAGTCTTGAAAAGGTTCAAGATAGAGAACTCTATGAAAGGTTTGGTACCCTATTCAAAGAGGGGACAATATTAAGTGCGTCTCAATGTCCAAGCTCAAAGGATGAGCAAGAAAGAATGAAAGGAATCCCATATGCGTCAGCTATAGGATTCATTATGTACGTAATGATATGCACTAGACCGGACAAGTTATGCACTTTAAGCATGACGAGAAGATACCAGTAAAATCCAAATAACGGTCATTGGATGACTGTTAGAAAGTATATTGAAATACCTTAGAAGGACTAAGGATATATTTCTAATATATGGATCTGGTGAAAGGAACTCGTTGTAAAGGGTTACAAGGATGCGAGTTTCGGAATTCGTTGTAAATGGTTACATGGATACGAGTTTCCAAACTAATCGAGATAGTTCTCGATCACAATCAGGGTAGCATTGTCCACTACATAATCAGAATACATCGCCGCTTCATTGATTCAAATAATTCATATGAAGTTGCCACTTGAATTATTGATCTAGGGGTAGTCCATACCATTCAGGACTCCTAGAGATCTTTGTGATAACGAAGGTGTGATTGCTTAAATCAAGGAACCTCGTGTACATTGAAAGACTAGGCACATTGAGCGGAATTTCAACTACATAAGGGATGAAGTTGAAAAAGGAAAAGATATGTATTCACAAAGTTCACACTGATCAAAATATTGCGGATCCACTCACGAAGCTCCTTGAATGGGCAAAGCATGAAGGGTCATACTTGTGCCTAAGGACTTCGATATTCTAGTGATTGGATTTGATCTATTTTGTATTTGGATATTGGAACAACTGTTATTATAACTCTTTATGGTATGTTGAGTTATGTTCCATTTTTAGCATGTTTAAATCCGTGAATAAGTTAATTATTCTAAATGTCCGTGATCATAATTGTGGGAACAAATATAAATGTAAGACTATTATGAATTTGGATTGGTGGATATTCATTAGATATGAATATAGAGCAAAGTGTTGCTGCCAAAGTTCATAGATATTTGTGGGAGACAAATATTGGACAGACTCGCTCTCAAATATTACTGCATGGAATCATTTGTGATTGATCATAAGTAAATTTGAGTAAAGGAGAATATCATGGTATCCTCAGACCTGAGATACATATTGGGTCTTGATATTCACCAAATATTATACCTTGACTTTTTCTTCGATGTTAGTAATATGACAGTACATAAGGCTAAGCTCAGGTGTGGTACAAGGTGATTGTGAGAGACGTATGTAGTCAAGATGGGATTTGTTCCTCTTATTCGTTGAGAGTAAGATGTCTAAGGCCTGCTAAAGTTAAATCAACAGAGAGTGATCACTCTGTGTCTCTGGATTTAACATGACATCTGTAAGGAAAGGATAAATGATAGATTCACCTAAATCATGTTCAAGTAAGGGACTTGAAAGGGATGATGTTATTGAATGGCAAATATAGTCATACGTATTGGGGGTAGTAAACCGTAGTTAGGCGTCATTTACTGCTTGCATCAATCTTCTATGTATCTTGTGCAAGTGGGAGATTGTTGGACTCTGTATGCCCAAGACACATATTAAATTGATGTGGCTAGTACGTTATGATCCAAGTTGAGTCATACCCAAATACAAGCTTGACAAACACTTACAATATTTATTTATGATATGATCAAACAAATAAATATTAACACTTAGAATATTTAGAAATTGGTTTTCTAAATAATTGCACTTGACAAACTAATAAATTATATGGATAATTTATTTTGAGAGAATATTTTATCTTGTTATTTAATGGGTTAAATAACATAATAAAAGTTATATAAGTCTTATAACATGAGATGTTATAATTTTATAAAAGTTATAAAATTAATCAAGACTTAAATTATTTTATAAAAGAAATTGAATTTTTTTTTATAAAAATAAAGTGGGCCCCCCCTTGGTGTTCTTCCCAAACATTTTGATCCAATCACAATACATGCAATTGTCATAAGCTAGAAAAGAGTTGATTGGGTGGTCTAACCAAGACCATTTTGGTCCAATGGGGTTTCATGCACTTGCATGTGTAAGTTGGCACATGATTGGTCAAGGTGGGTGGCAATTCTCTCTCATGGTTCTATAAATACTTAGATGTCAAATGCAAGAATGTGCAAGACTTATGAACTTGAAAGAAAACTAGAGAATTTCTTCTCTAAATTTCGGCCAACAAGTGTTGGTTCAAGAGGTTTTCAAGTTTGTAATTCAAGTGCCAAGAACTCTCATATTCCCTAGTGGAATTTTCGGCCAAGGGTTGGCTTCAAGAAGGAAGTTTTAGTGAGTTCTCAAGTGTTCAAATCCTAGCTAAAACATAAGGTGTTTGTTGGAAGGCTTGGGGTATACAAGCTTGAGGTCTTCTACACTTGAAGGCAACCATTCAAGAATCATCATCTTCTTCATATCCATTACTCCTTGGAAGGTAGTATTCTAAACACCCTATGGTTGTGGTTTAAATATTTTGATAGCATGCATGTTCGTATATGGATCCGGGATTGGGTTTTACATATAAAATGAGTTTTATATCTTGTAAGTAACATGTTTTAAATAATTATTTCTGCTGCGTTTTTATTTTATATGGATAAAATACTTTGATAAACATGTGAAAAACCCAACAGTTACTAGTTCCATTAATCTCAACTCTGAATCAGAAAATGAGGAAGAGGATGAGATCTCAACAGATAGAGATCAGGAAACTGATCAAGGAAATCTGGCTAAAGGTAATCTGTTTACCTCAAAAACTTGTGGAGAATCATATGTTGATATGGTTCAAGGACATAAGGAAATCCAGGGTGAAAATGAGTTTTTCATCTCTGGTGGAGATGATTCTGGTAAACTTAAAGCTGCACCAAAATCTGGTAAAGCCAAAAGTGACCCTATCATTTCCAAAACAGCAGCCAATGTATTTGCAGCTGGAATATTACAAGGAACATCTGTTGTTCCCATTATCCCTGAAACACCCATGAACAAAGAAAATTTAGAAACAGTGCTGGAAAATGTTTACAATGTCTGTAAAAGAAATCCAGTTGAAGAAAAACTTGATATGTTGCTGTCAGAAATACAAGGTCAAAAGGCTGATATGAAGACTTTGTCAGAATCAGTGGAGGCAATAAAGAAACAAACTGAAGATAACACTAAAGCACTAAAGTCTCTTCAAAAGATGAAAGAAAAGGCACCAGAATCCAACATCTCTGCATCAGAAATCCAGAAGATTCTCACTGAAATTGAAAAGATCAAGGCACAAGTTGCAAATGTGATAGAATCAAGGAAATCAAGCAGTTCAAACAGAGTTTTGGAGGAAGTTACCATGCTAAGGGCAAGCAATAACAGTATCACAGATGCCCTTGAGAAGTTGTCAAAAGAATTGGCTGTGATTCAGACGGAAGCTCAAACGGAATTCACAAATGTTCAGAAAAACATAACCAGCAACTCAAAACAGGTAAAAGAGGTGCAACAACTAATAGAGAAAATGCAATTCAACATTGCAAGAATGGCCAAAGTGGATCCACAAGAACTCATGAAAGAAATTCCTATTGAAAGCTCACATCAAGAAACTCCAAAGTCAACTCCTCAACAATCAACAACTACACCAATCACCAAAGCTGGAACCACATTGATGGGTCCACCTCCAAATGTCCCAAGAGATGAAATGCTGCAAAGGTTAGCAACTGCAAAACCTCAAGTTATTACAAATTTGAAATTGCTAGCATCTGATCCAAATCCAACAGTGTCTGATGACTCAGCCATAAGTAAATTTATGAATATACAAACAATGAATGAATGGGAACAAGAAGGTGATTCATCAACAAAATCAAAGATTGTTAAGAGAAAAATCTATGAAACCAAGTCTGTCATGGTTAAAGAGATTGCAAGGGATGTAATGATATTTCCTGAGTACAATCTGGTGAGTTATTATTTATCAAAAGAAGATGAACAACCAAGATCACTGTCTCCTATCAGAATGGCTTTAAGAGAAGAAAGGATAAAAAGAGGGGCAGGCAACATTCACAAACAGAATGAGAATCCAGTAAGGAGAATTTTAAAGGTGGACGAAGTGAAAGTTGCAACCGATGATGTTGGAGGAACTCATGTGCAAAACAGATACACACTTCAGAGAGAAAATGGGGAAGAACAAAAGGTGACTGATGAAGAAATAGCTGACCAATTGATCCTTTAGACATTTTGTTTATGAAGGATCACTATGAAAAGGAAAAGAGAAATAACCAAGAGGTCAGAAGGGCATTATATGGTATATCAAAGGCTGGAATATTGCTATTTGAAAGAATAGCTTTCACAGACTTTGATCTATGCATCAACTTTGAGCATGTACACAACAAAAAGGTGTATGTCAGATCACCAAAGACAAAAGTTCCCTCAGATATATTGGAAGATGCAAGATCTGGAGACATCATTATGGTGACAAGTAAAAATGGAGAACAGGACTATGGTGTCATTTTCAGAGATCATGATAATAACAAGGCTCTGTTCAAAAGTGTTGACATCTGTAAGTACTCAAATCAAACTCTGAGGTATATCTTGAAAACCATGAACAAAAGACAAGAACATCTTCAGAAGATAGAAAAGAACTTGGAGGGAAACAGAAAAGAAATTGAGAAAATGATTGAAGAATGAATCCAAGCAAGAGAATGGTTCAAAGACATGTATGTCAGCTGCAACAAGTATATCTCCTACAAAAAGAAGTTAAAGGAAGGAGATGTGCACAAGAGAATGAAGCTGAATTGAAGAACCTGTTTATTTGATTTTCCATCCTTTATGTAATTTGTTTTTCAAAAACATCAGTAACTGGTTTAAATTTGCAAGTATTATATTTCCACTGTTTGGAAATTTTCTGTTCATAAGATAGTTCACTTTCTTACAATACTTAGGGGGAAACTGTTAGGAAACTTTATTTGTAGGTATTGAAGAAAATCACAATCAACTGGATCTATGAAGAGATCACAGTCCTGAAGATCACGAACAAGAAAAAGAAGAACAGATGGGACAATAAAAATGCACAGCATCTACTTCAAAGAAACACAAGTTGATCAAGAGCTGAATTGGATTATCAGAAAAGGTCACTTCTGATGGATCTGATGATATTTCTGATGAAATATCATCTGTTTCTGACGATTCTGATCATCAGGACTTTTCTGATGATTTGTTCACCAGAATTTCTGATGGAGTGGTTTATCAGAATTTCTGGTGAAACACCCCACTTGTCTGAAGTTGGCTCTATCCTGCCACAATTTCCGAGGCAAGTTGACATTATTGGATATCATGATGAAAAAGGCAACTTGAATGTTGGATTCAATGAATATGTCAATTGGCCACTTTTTGCAGGACTTATTGCATGAATAAACTATTGTTTATTCATGCACCCAGCCTTCTATAGAAGGCTCAACCAGGAGAAGCAAAGTGAGTTTGAAGCTTATCATTCATACATACATCAAAACTCCATTGCCCTCTCACCCACAGAATTCAAGATTCATTTGTACTAGATAATAATCTTAAAATCACCTTGTAAACCATTTTGTTTCAAAGTGATATAAACTTGATAATTCTGTAGGTCTTGTTTCTTGAAAGTCTGATTTCCATTACCGCACATCTTTTTCACATCTACTGAAATCACTTGCCATATTACGTGAAAAGAAGTTGTTTTAAGGCCATACCAGGTCCAACAATCCTTGTAAAATGTTTTTGTTTTATAAATCATATAAAAATCGATAAGGAAATAGATGATATAAAAGAAATATGTATGGTTAAATGAATAACCAAGTAAAATGAATTTGTATAAAATGTGTTGTTTGTAAAACAATGTTTTGTAAAGATATGTTAATTTGTGTAAAATGTAATATGTCAAAATTGAAATGATTTAAATAACGCTACGATATGTAATATCACACAGGCACTTATATATAGGAAGTACCAGCGGCGTGTCCACCATGCATGTATCATATTACACATGCCTCGTTACTTAAATCAATTACCAAACAAACCACCAATGTAAAAATGTTTATGTATAATCAATGTCAAAATGTTTGTGTGAAAACCATGTCTAATGTCAAATGTAAATCATGAAATGTGTAAACAAATATCATGTATGATAAGCAAAAAGTGACCACTTAATCATATGTAAAAATGTACAAAACAAAGTATTTGAATAAATCAGAAGTTATGTTTTGAAAAATAATGTATGCTTTACTGATACAAACATCTATGCGGTATTGTGAAAATGCATACATTCAAGCCTTGAGACTGTGGCGATAAACCCTTAAACGAATTAAAGATTTATCTGAGTTATGTGTATCGAATTCGGTCATTCCTTCCATCCAAACATACCTAGGATGACAGGAACGGGAGTTGTCAATTCCTATGGTACCACTACCTACTAACGAACGGCGTAGCTAATGTTAATGAATGTATTTTTGAGGCATTTAAACAAACCAAATGTCATACCAAAATGTAAGCATGTTTTATGAAAATAATGTACTAAGTATGCAACAAATGGACATACATAGCATGAAATGAAATGTAAAATAATGTACTAAGTATGCACTAAATGGACATACATAGCATGAAATGTAATGTAAAATGATGTACTAAGTATGCACTAAATGGACATACATAGCATGAAATGAAATGTAAAATAATGTACTAAGTATGCACTAAATGGACATACATAGCATGAAATGTAATGTAAAACGATGTACTAAGTATGCACTAAATGGACATACATAGCAAAAACATAATGAAATCATGTACTAATAGTGTACTAATGAACATAGCAAGCATATGATATAAAATCATGAAAAACACGAAAGTAACAAGTAGGCACATGTGTTCCACCCCAAAACAGTTTGAAAATAGTTAAAGAGGGGTCTATGTACTCACTTGAGGGTGCTTAGAAGTCTTGAACAACAACAAAGCAAAGCTAGAGGGATCACGAAATCAAACGACACCTAATATAGGTATCTATGTTAATAAACGGACCTAAACGGAGGATCGGGTAGAATGCGGTTTCGTAAACCAAACGAGTGTAAGAACTCATGTAATATGGTTTAACAAAGCCTATATTCTAAAATGAAACCTAACCTAAGTGCTTACGACCCATTACGACTCGTTAAGGTAGCTTACGCCACTTTAACGCGTCGTTCGCGTAAAACGCGTTCGGAACGCCTAACTAGTCCTATGACAAGTATTATATGCCTTAATATGTCTAATATTGTTGTCTAATCAGTTTAGATATCAAAAGTTATGTTACATATGCTTAAAATAAATTTATGCGCAAAAAGGGCATTTTGGTCATTTACCTAAGGCCTATAAACTACCTATCATACAACTACTTAAACGAAGTGACCATAAGGTATAACCTCGGAAGGTTATTCCCTATGCAACTATGTTCACCTAATGTGTTTGGTCGGATCCTAATGATCGACCAAACGGGTCGGGTTCGAAAGTATAAGCGGTTGTTTAGACCGCTTACCTTACGACCCTACATAAGCACTAAACCTAAAGTGACGAGCTAAACATGTTAAAACATGTTTAATGAGGTTTGAAAATAGGTTTGGTATCAAAACAAACGGTTTTGATACCTAAAAGTAGTTTGGTTACAAAATACGTAAGAATACGTATTTTGGCCGAAACTACGACTCGCCACTATGCCTAGATAACGTGGTAATCAGTAGGTATAGTCATAAGAGACTAAAACCATCGTGATTATGCTCACGTTATGAAGTTTAAAGAACTTCGTGTGGACCATAAACTGGTCAATGCAGAAACTCAAACAAAGTTTGACTTTCATGCTAAAAACGCGTAAAAGAACGAAAGAGGACTTACAAAAGGTCCAAGAACGGAAGTTTGACCCGATTATTCTGAGGTATGAAGTGAAATCACTTCAACTTAGAGAGAAATCATATCAAGGTGTGAGTTTTGAGTGAAGGGGGTAGGGTGTTTATAGTTTTCTTACAACCGTTAGGATCGTTCATCGAGAACCGAGCTTCGATCTGGACCTTACATGTGTGCCCATGGTTTTAGAATACCATGGGTACCCCAAAACAAGCCCCTAGTTTCATTAAAAGCATGTGCAAATGAGGGGAACAGCTGGAAAAAGCTGGAAATCAGATTTTCAACTTTGGTCCCTTCCTATGATAACTATGGCAGATTGTCAATTTTGGTCCCTGAATGTGCAAAACATGGTTTTTGATGCATTTTTGACACGTTTAAGCCCCGTTAATCCCATTTCAAGGCTCTAAAATGAAGTTAAAGTATAGGGAACATGAAACATGCTCAAAAATATCTCGGATGTCGGTTTGTTTGGTCGTACGGTTGCGTTGTTCGGTTAATTACGACGAAACACGAACGAATACGAAAAACGATCCAAATTACGCGACGAATGGAATTTTATCATGCCAATCACTAAAATAAAATATTTTAATGATTACATAAAGTTTTGGATGTCCGGATGTATTCAGAACGTAAGATATGCGCGAAAATGCAAACTTATGCACTTTTTGACGCTTTTAGTCCCTAAATGACCAAAAAGTTTATTTTAGCACACCGAACCCCTCAAAGCCTATTTCTAAGTTATGTAAAGGATATTTAGGGTATGTTTAACTTATGGTCATGTTCCGGATTGTCTGTTACAGTACGAATCGGCATACTTTCGTAGTTTGTCGAATTTAGTCCCGGTAAGTGAATAAGTTTGATTTCGACACCCCAAACCTTCCAAAACTTATTTCTAAGTTATGTAAAGGTTATTTAAGGTATGTTAAGCCTAGTTCACTATTCCAGAGTGTTTGTCGTGTTAATCTGATTACGTTTATGCATCAGTGCACGTATAACTTCCCAGAAAGCGATTTAGAGCCCGAAATCGAACAAGAATTGATATGTGCAAATGATACACATATTTAATATGAAACACAATATTTCCTTGATTTGGTATTTGTTTGATGGCCGTGGAGGCACAGGTGTCACAGGTATATTATTTCAAGTCTCTAAATTTTAATATAACTAATACAAATAATATGCACATAGCATATAGTTTATGTGATCTCTAAATATATATTTTCCTAAATATATATTTATAATAATTTTTATTTTTGAAAACCAACCTCCATTACTTGTATCTTTATACCAAAAATTATAGAAATTTTTATATTTAAAACCATTAATCAAGATTATTTGTAAGAACTTGTTAAAAATATATTTTCTAAGTGTTTAAATTTTATAAAAATTTCGCCATAGTTTCCTTTGAAAATTGGATATTTCCCATGTTTTAAAACACGTGTTCAAGCTTTTCAAAATTCTACAAATCATCCACCACAATTTTACAACCCTAATATATGCATAAAAATGCATTTTTCATGAAGATATGAACTTGAAAGTTAGTAAAAACTTGTAGTCTTTTAACAATGTGTTTATCATGTTCCATTAACCTTAAAAACATGATTTATTCCTTAATATGAACCATCTTGTAAAATTTCTTTCTTTACAACTTGTCATCCATTTTTACAAAAATTCATTTTCTTCAACTTTTCATGTTCTAAATACTTCAACAATTTCATTTCACATATGTAACAAGTTTATTTATTTTAAAGTAACAAAAACCATGCTTAACATGTTTAAATCCCTATTCTTTGAAACTTTAAACTTCCAAATCTTTCATTTTTCAAGAATCATACTTTATAGAAATCAAATCCTACACTTAAACATGATTATTTTTCAAGTTCATCCTTCACATAATACATGTTCAACATAGATCTTTCAAGATCCTTACACATACTTGTTAGATCATGTGCTTAAGCATCATCTAACAAGTCTTCATGTGGTGTTCATCCTCATACACACAAACAATCAACTAACAACTTCATAACATAACATAACATAAACAAGTTGTTTTCTTGTGATTTTTAGTTTGGTTCATGTGTTTATCATCTTGGTTTTGTAAGATTCTTTAGATTTTGAGTTACACATATGTTATATCTACTAAAACAAGATGAAAAATGATTTCACAAGGAACTTACTACTAGCACAAGGCTAGGGTAGAAACAAGATGATGAAGATGAAGAAAAATGATGATGATGAGATGAAGATAAGGAGTTAAATCCTTTGGTTTATAATTTCCCTCCAAACTAATGACCCATGGATTAACAATTAGCATATTTGACTACAATGTTCATTAGTCAACATGTTTAAGGGGAGTGGGTCCCCTTGGGGACGGTTTCAATGGGGGGGGGGTGTTGGTTTGTTTAAATTTTGGTTAAGTGTTATAAGATGGTAATATGTATGCTTAGTTAGGTTTATTAGATGTTTAGATGTTCTTGATGTAATTTTTGGTGTATGATGAATTTTATTAGCTTAACATTGCTAGAAAATGTTAACTAGTTTGTATGTTTGCGCTAAGTTAGTAATCGGGTGCTTGTTTAGTTATCGGATCGCTAAAAGGTCGTTATATGTAACTTGTATGGCGTAATATGTTATTAGGTTGTGATAATGTTTCTATCACTTTTTGACTTGTTATGGGCATTCTGGTGTTATTTCTGACTATTACATAAGCTATAAAATGTTGAATTTTGTTGAATTATGTTGTTTTGGCCAGTTTTAGCCAGTTTCGGGTAGTTTTTAGTGTTTGTTTATCTCTCGAAAAGCAGTAACATAATCACTTACTTTCTCAGATGAGGTTTAGTATAACCTTGGTTCTGGGACTCAAGCTGTGTCCTAAACATGTTGTTTGTCTGAGTACTGAACTCCTGTCAGCACTACTAGTTTATTTGATAAGTGTGCTAGTAAGTTATGTGCACTGTCTAAACTGTTTCAAGTCACGACCAATAAAAATAAGTATCATGCATCATGAAATGTTTTTGTGAGTTCTTTAAATGTATGCCATGAAATCATGCACATCAGACGTTCAAAATACACAACCATATAATATAAAACACGGTTAACATTGTACGGAAATTTACACAAAAATTGCCAATTGTCACAGATTGATTGTTCAGAGAAGCTAGTGTGAATATCCCGCCCTGGTGGTGAAGCAATAGTGATTCTCGGAGAACGAACAAGTCAGAGATCGAGAGTCATTAGTATTATGACGATGCACAAGATGTTTCTTAAGGGTGATCCTGCATTCTTGGTCAACGTGGTTGATACGAAGATTGAGGGATGGAAGATTGAAGAGATCCCCGTAGTTCGTGAATATGTAGAAGTTTTCCCAGAAGATCTACCTGGAATACCCCCTGCAAGATAGACCAAGTTTAGGATTGATCTTGTTTTAGGCGCAGCACCGATTGCAAAATCTCTTCATAGATTAGCGGCTTCGGAAACGAAAGAACTGTTGAATTAGATTCAAGAGCTACTAGAGAAAGGTTTCATTCGACGAAGCTTTTCGCCTTGGGGAACACCTATTTTATTTGTAAAGAAGAAGGATGGTTCCTTTAGGATGTGTATAGATTATTAAGAACTGGACAGACTAACTATCAAATATCGGTACCTACTACCGAGGATTGATGATCTGTTTGATAAATTGCAAGGATCCAACTATTACTCGAAGATTGATTGTGTTTAGGCTATCACCTGTTGATAAAGATGTTCCGAAGACTGCTTCTAGAACGCGTTATGGCTATTATGAGTTTTTTTTAGTCATGCCTTTTGACTTAACTAATGTGCCTACAGTGTTCATGGATCTCATGAATAGGGTGTGCAAACCCTACTTCGATAAATTCGTGATAGTAGTCATTGATGATATACTTATCCATTCATGAACTAAAGAAGATTATGAATAACATCTGAAGATGATTTTGGAGCTGCTGAAGAACGGGAAGTGGTATGCCAAGTTCTCTAAATCTGAATTTTTGGAATCGAGAAGCCCATTTTCTTGGGCATGGCATAAATGAGAAAGGTTTACATGAGGATCCATCGAAGATTGAAGCAATTAAGAATTTGAAAGTACCAAGGACTTCCTTAGAGGTGTGACAACCCTTAGGAATTACTGGGTAGTATCGGAAATTCATAGAGAATTTCTCTAGACTAACGCAGCCATTGACGCTATTGACCCAAAAGGATTTGAAGTTAGATTGGACAGAAAAACTGGAGAAAGCTTTTTGGTTGTTGAAGGAAAGGTTGTGTAATGCACTTATTCTATCCCTGCCTGAGGGAAATGATGGTTTCATAGTATACTGTGATGCGTCACGTTTGGGCCTTGGATGCATACTTATGCAAAAGGACAAAGTGATAGCCCATGCGTCCAAACAATTAAAAGTGCATGAGAAGAACTACACAACTCACGACTTAGAGTTAGGAGCTATTGTGTTTGCCTTGAAGATTTGGAGACATTTTCTGTATGGCACGAAGTGTATGATTTACACTGACCAGAAGAGCCTCCAACATATCTTGATCAGAAAGAACTCATTGTGAGACAACGACGTTGGGTAGAATTACTCAATGATTACGAAGGCGATATTCGGTATAACCAAGGCCAAGCCAACATTGTAGCAGATGCGTTTAGTAGGAAGGAGTGAGAGAACCATTCAGACTTTGGAGGATACGTTGTGAACATGTGCGATAGATTTCGATGGAAGTTGGGATACTCAACTGCCATTAGCTGAGTTTTCCTACAAACAACGGTTATCACGCGAGTATTAAAGCAACTCCGTTTGAAGCTTTGTACGACAAGAAGCGTCCATCACCCTTTGTTGGGCTGAAGTTGGCGAAAGGCAATTAATCGGACCCGAGCTTATCCAGGAAACCACCGACAAGGTTGCCCAGATCAAGGGAAGGTTAAAAGCCGACGTCAATCGACAGAAGAGCTATGCGGACAATCGAAGGAAGTCGTTGTAGTTTCAAGTCGGTGACCGTGTTTTGTTTAAGGTGTCACCTTGGATAGGAGTTGTTAGGTTTAGAAAAGGGGGAAAGCTAAGCTTGCGTTATATAGGTCCTTTTGAGAGCCTATCTCGAGTTGGATCAGTCGTTTATATGCTTAAGCTACCACTAGAATTGAGTGAAGTACATGATGTGATTCATGTATCCAACCTGAAAAAGTGTCTGTTAGATGAGACACTGACCATACCCCTGATGAGGTTTACTTAGGCAATAAACAGAAGTTTATCGAAGTACCTATTGAAGTTCTAGATTGGAAGATTTAGAAGCTTAGGAGGAGTCAGATTAAGTTAGTAAAGGTCCACTGGAATTCCAAACGTGGACCCGAGTTCACATGGGAATGACAGGACCAGATGCAACAAAAATATCCACATCTTTTTCTGTCTAGTGCGAAATCGAAACCCGTAGTGTAAAAATTTCAGGGACGAAATTTCCTAAACAGGGGGAGACTGTGACACCCGGCTATTTTGATTCAATACCGTACTAGTATGACACGTGTGATGAATATATGAAGGCACTAAATTATTAAATATGACGTTAATATAAGGTATTTGAAGCATTGGTAAATCCAAACTTAGTTGAAAATTTTGTTGGCAATAATAAGATAAACGCTTATCGCATAACAAACAAAATGCGAAACAAACGTCGGTGACCGCCCGGTTAACGTTAAAATCCTAAAAATATTCCATGATGATTAAAATTCTATTTTTAATCATATTCATGGAGAAAAATTAATTAAAACGCTTAAAATCTCCATTCTGCGAATTTAAGCGCATACTGCGCAATACCGCTCGTACACTGCAAAATACATACAACGCAGCCAGTCTAGGCAAATAAAATATTTTTCAGCAATATTATGGCGAGTTAATTTTTATAGGATGATAAAAATAATTTTAAACGCTTTAAAACGCGAGATAAAATACCTGGTAGTCAGTTAAATACATGTTTTTAGCTACATATATTATATATATGTGTGTATACATGTAGGTAGCGGCACATGGTGTGCCCACCATTTTACCTCTTTCTTGAACTTTGCCAAGTGTGTAACATCTGTGCTTCTAATCATTGTGAACAGTTCAATTATCAATAAAACAATGTTATTTGATCCCAATGTTTGTTTGGTTGTGTTTTACATTTTTCATGTTTTGATTTTTATTCAATTTCAAACTCTATATTGCTTCTCGGAGAGTTATACGCAAACTGATGCGTAAACGTAATCAGTTTAATGCGACAAATACTCCGGAACATCAACATATACTTAACATACCTTAAATAACCTTTACATAACTTAGAAATAAGTTTTGAAGGCTTTGGTATGTCAAAAACAAGTTAATTCGCTTACAGGGACTAAACTTGACAAACTGCAAAAGTATGCCAATTTGAACTGTAACGAACGTTCCGGAACATGACCATAAGTTAAACATACCATAAATATCCTTTACATAGCTTAGAAATAGGCTTGGAGGGGTTCGGTGTGCTAAAATAAACTTTTAGGTCATTCAGGGACTAAAAGCGTCAAAAAGTGCACAAGTTTGCATTTTCGCGCATAACTTACGTTCTGAATACATCCGGACATCCAAAAATTTATGTAAGCACTAAAATATTTTATTTTAGTGTTTGGCATGAGAAAAATCCATTCGTCGGGCAATTTGGATCGTTTTTCGCGCTTATGCGCATACCGTCGTAATTAAGCGAACATCGCGTTCGTACGACCAAACGAACCAACATCCGACATATTTTTGAGCATGTTTCATGTCCACAATGTTTAGGCATCCTTGTGGAGCTTGAAGTTGGGTTTGACGGGTGTTAGAAGTGCCGTTACGCAACGAAACAATGTGCAGGGACCTAATCTGCCATTTCTGCCAAAAGAAGGGCTAGGCGTGAAGCGAGGGTCCTTAGCGTCACGCGAGGCCCCTTCAGAATCAGCAAAGGTCATTTTCCAGCTGTTAACAGCCCTTAAACACTCCCCAAAGGCCAAATGCCACTTGTTAAGCTCTTGTGGTGGGCAAAATCAGCTACCATAACTTTCCGACAAGTGTACGGGCGAGATCATTCCCTCTTCTCCAAGAAACAATCCTAACGGTGGACCATTTACTATAAATAACCACCTTATGTTCACTCATTCCTCACAAGAATCTGATCTAATGTGCTCTAAGTTGAAACCTTTGTTTCATACCTGAGCTATTTTGATCTAGATTAGCATTCGGGGACCCTTTGTAAGTGTTCCTTCGTTCTTTTATTGCTTTTCGAGTCCGAAAGTCAAACTTTGTTTGACTTTCTGCATTGACCAGTTTATGGCCAATGCGAAGTTCGTTTGAACTTCATAACGTGAGCGTGATCACGATGGTTATAGTCCCTAGTGACTATACCTACTGATTACCACGTTATCTAGGCTCAGTGACGAGCCGTAGTTTCGGTCAGAATACGTATTCTTGCGTATTTTGTAACCAAACTACTTATGGGTATCAAAACCGTTTGTTTTGATACCAAACTTGTTTTCTAAACTTAGGTAAGCATGTTTTAGCATGCTTAGCTCGTCACTTTTAGTTTAGTGCTTATATAGGGTCGTAAGGTAAGCGATCTAAACAATCGCTTATACTTTCGAACCCGACCCGTTTGGTCGATCATTAGGATCCGACCAAGCACATTAGGTGACCATAGTATATAGGAATTAACCTTCCGAGGTTATACCTTATGGTCGCTTCGTTTAAGTAGTGTATGATAGGTAGTTTATATGCCTTAGGTAAATTACCAAAATACCCCTTTAATGCCAAAATTCATTTTAAACATATGTAACATAACTTTTGACATCTAAACTGATTTGACAACAATATTAGACATGTTAAGGCATATTTTACTTATCATAGGACTAGTTAGGCGATCCGAACTCGTTTTACGCGAACGACGCGTTAAAGTAGCATAAGCTACCTAAACGGGTCGTAATGGGTCGTAAGCACTTAGGCTAGGTTTCATTTAGTATGTAGGCTTTGTTAAACCATACTACATGAGTTCCCATACTCATTTGGTTTACGAGCCCCCATTCTATCCGATCCTCCGATATAGGTCCGGTTTATTAACATAGTTACCTATATTAGGTGCCGTTTGATTCCGTGATCTCTAGCATTGCTTGGTGGTTATCTTAGGACTTCTAAGCAATCTCAAGTGAGTACATAGACCCCTCTTTTACTGTTTTCCAAACTGTTTTGGGGTGAAACACATGTGCCTACTTGTTACTTTCATGCTTTTCTGTTTTCACATCATATACCTGCTATGTTTGTTAGTACATTATAGTACATGATTTCATTACATTTCATGCTATGTATGCCCATTGTGTGCGTACTTAGTACATTGTTTTACATTACATTTCTGCTATGTATGTTGACTGATAGCATGCTAGCACATTGATTTACATGACTTTTCTGCTTTGTATGTTACCTTAGCATACTTAGTACATTGTTTTCATATGACATGTACACAACTGCTATAACATTTGGTTTGCACAAACGAGACTTATATACGTTCATTAACATTAGCTACGCCGCTCGGTAGTAAGTACTGGTACCATAGGACTTGACAAATCCCATTCCTGACATTTGGATGTAAGGAATGACTGAATCCGAAAACATTTCTTTTGATAACCTTAACTGAAAGGGTTATCCGACTGTCTCAAGGGTTGAATGTATGCGTTAACTTACCACATAAATGTGTGTATCAATGTAACATGCATTACTTTGCAAAACATAACTTTTTGATATATTCAAAATACTTTGTTTTGTACATTTCTACATTTGGATCATGTGACAATACTTTACTTACAATACATAACATTTGTTACACATTACTTAACTACTTTTGGACTATAAACATTTGACATGGTTTATACAAGGACTTTTCGACAATTGGTTTAAACATAGACTTTATACATTGGTGGTTTGTTTAAGTGACTTAAGTAACGAGATGTGAGTAATATGATACAAGCATGGTGGATACGCCGCTGGTACTTCCTATATAGAAGTGTTTGTATTATATTACATATCATAGCGTTATTTAAATCATTCAATTTGGACTTATACATTTTACACAAGTAACACGATTTTCACAAGACTTTGGTTTACAAACAATTTACTTTATACAACTCCTTTTACTTGGTTATACATTTAACCATACGTTATACTTTTATTTATACATATCATTTGATCTTATCGCTTTTTAAACGATTTACAAAACAAAACAATTTACAAGGTTCATGACTGACTTTTGATAAACAACTTTTTCTTAAACTTAAGTCATGAATCCTATTTTCACAAAAACTATGTATCTCACAGGCATTTTTATGCTGACGTACCTATTTTCACATGTGTTTTCAGGAGCTTTTGCGTAGGACGATGATCGTGACACTAGGGCGGACCTGTGCCTTAGAGACTTAAAATGAAGATAGACTTAGTTTAATTATGTTATAAACTCTTTGATTCCTGTTTAAAACAATGTAACTCTTATGTTGATAAATAAAATACAACTTTGTATGCCATGGTTATGAAACAATTAATTCTGTTACAACACTCCCCGACGTTTTCCGCCACGTTTTGTATGTTATACGTGGTTGGGGTGTGACAAAGTGTCACACATAAATTCTATACAAACCATACAACTCTCATGCATTCTTGCATATTTCAAAAATCAACAAATTCTTCCACTTTATCTCTCTCAAAAACCGTATACTGTCTCCACCATCTTCCATCTTCATGTTTTGATTATTCCTTAAAGAATCAAGTCTCTTACAAGTTATTTCCAAGTTGGTTTGAAGATTTAAAGCAGTTTCCAAGGTGATTTCAAAGAAGAACAAGCTCCATATCATCAAAACCCATTAAAATTCGTATGAGGTATAACCTTACTTTTAAAAATTTATGGTCTTATTTCTTGATGATGATGATGATGATGATGGAAAGTTTCTCAAAAAGTTGGAATTCTTCACAAACTTGAAATCTAAAAAAGAAAATGGTTTTAATCAAAATAAAAATGGAAGCATGTGTGTGTATATGTGTGTCTGAAAACATGTGTATATGTGGGTTAGTATTTCGTTTTGTTAAAATGATGATTCTTGAATGATGTGATTTTTGAAAAGTGAATGCATGCATGATCAGAAAAGATTTTTATAAAAAGTCTTATGATTAAAGATGAATATATGAAAAGTTGATCTTTAAAATATGTATATATATATATATGTACATGTTAGTTTGTTTACTGGTTTATAAAAATTACATGCATTGAAGTTGTGATAATTATATGAATGATTAGATGAAGATGATTTATTGAATTTATTTGAAAGTTATAATAAAAGTATGGTAGATGCTTTTAAAAATATTGGATGACGATGATATGATAAACATGCATTAGATACTTGTACATAAAAATATGTGATGATTAAATGGTCACAAATTGATGAACTTGAAATGATATGATAAAATTTAGTTAAAACAGAATATGAACACTAAAATAATGTCATATGATGTGTTATGATGTTATAAAACTATGTCATAAGTTTGGTTACTTTGCATGTTGTACATGAAGCTTACAAAGTAGTAAAATGCGTGAAATTGTGTGATTTATATGACTTACATGAAATATTCACTATCAAGAGTATAACACCATCTTAATCAGTAAATAACATGTGTTTTGTTAAAATATCAAGTCATGACGATTTGGGATGGTTATTGTAAAGTTCGGTACAAAACTATGCGTTAAAAACGGTAAAATCGGCTTTTAACGTGATTTTTGCAAAACTGTTTTAAATCAGAATGTAAACTGATATTTTATGATAAATATAAGTATTTTAACTAATATTAAGTAACTTTGGTGTTTGGCTAGTCATACGTGACTTCCGACGCCCGAAAACGTTACCGAAAACGTTAAAATACGCATATTTCGACGTACGCGAAAATGGATTATTCACAAGTGAACTTTATGTTTGACATTCTTTGATATGTTAAGTTAATACATGATGATATGAATTAATACTATGTTTATGCGTTTGTGCGATGAAAACGGTAAACTATGTCAAAAGTCACGTTATGTGTGTAAATTGTGTTGAGCATGAAGATAATGCCTAGGTTAACTTGTTGAGTTATTTGGTGTTTAAGTGTTTGAGAATGCTAAAATGCATGAAATGATGTAATACATGTATAACGATTTATGATACTATGTTCACGTTTATGCAAATATATTATGAACCGCAAATCGTAGATATGTTGCTTATAAACGGGTGCGATAACGGATATAACATAATAAGGGTCATCAATAAAATCATTCAAATCGTGAAAACCTTAATATATATATATATATATAGGGGATGGTTCAAATGAAAACCACTTTTATTACGAAAACTCGAAAACTAACTAAAAAAAGCCTAAAAAAACACCAAAAAACTTTTTTTTCAATTTTTTTTATAAAAATCGCAGGTTTTTTTATATAAAAAAACTTTTTTCAAAAAAAAAATTGTAGTGCAAATGTGTAATAATTCACATGTGTAATATTACACATGTGCACTACAAAAGAATTTTTTTTTTTTTTGAAAAAAAATTCTTTTTATATAATTTAAATAACGAAAATTGGTATGCAAAAAAAACTGGTATGTTCTTTAGGCTTTTTTAGTGAGTTTTCGAGTTTTCACGATAACTAGTGGTTTTCATTTGAACATTCACCTATATATATATATATATATATATATACATATATATATATAGGACAAAGATCCGTTAGGAACCACCCCTTATTGCGAGAACCGCGAGAACCAATGTGAACACAACAAAAAATACCTAAAAATAGCTAAAAAACACACAAAAAAATATTTTTTTTTAATTTTTTTTTTTAAAAAATCGCTACTTTTAGTAGCGATTTTTATAAATTTTTTTTTTGGCTTCTAAAAGTAGCGATTTTAACTTAAAAAATAGTAAAAAAAAAATTTAGATTTTTTTTTTTATTTTTTTAGGTTTTTTGGGGGTTTAGTTTTTAGATTTTTTTAGGTTTTTTGGGGGTTTAGTTTTTAGCTTTTTAGCTGGGGGGGGGGGGGGGGGTTAGGTTTTTGGGGGGTGGGGGAGGGGGGTTTAGGTTTTTGGGGTGGGGGGGGTGGGGTTTAGCTTTGTGGGGGGGGGGGTTAGGTTTTTTTTAGGTTTTTTTAGCTATTTTAGGTTGTGTTCACATTGGTTCTCGCGGTTCTCGCAATAAAGGTGGTTCTCGCATGAACCTTACCCTATATATATATATATATATATGCATGTATAAACACGTATATATATAAATATGCCAACACAACCAAAACAAAGACTTTTGAGAAAATTCTCAAAGTTATGTGAAAATTATAAGTATTGAGAAACTTAGTTGTTTGTAGAATAATTGGTTATTAAATCATTCATATTTAAATTAGGACGTGTAGATCAAATTGACGGATTGCGTTAATAAAAACACACCCATAGGTGAGTGTCACGAGAACCCCTCTTTTACGGTTTTATATACTGTTTTGGGGGAAGAACACGTGGTTAAAAAGGATAAATATACGTTTTTGTCTAAAATATGCCTTTGAATTATCTAAAAGTATATTTTCGTGGAAAATATGATTTTTAAATGATATGATATGTTTTATGAAAAAACATGGATTTGGAAATGTGTATGATTTAAATCTATTTTTGAGGATAACGGGATTTGATTGATATAAATATGTTTCGGGAATAAACGGGGAAAGATTACGATGTTTTGGGTAAAACAATCATGAGAAATTAAAGATATTTTGAATTTCGGTTAGGTCAAATTTACCGGGTCATCAGGATGTAAGTAGCAAGTCTAGCTTACATTGCATGGGGGTGGCGGAAATTTGTGCAACATCAGATATTAAATTGTTATCTAGTAGGTTATATATATATATATATTGATGCAATTGAGGAGGGCACACAGATGCATCCTTGCCGTTTTTAATCATTAAGTATAGAACACGTGGAATTGTTGGTAGATCTATCAGGTTGACAACCCCGTCATGACCGGTAGCTCCGTGTCCACATAGCGGTGAATTCATTCTATAATCGTCTAGTATTGATAAGAGCCTCAATCATAGTATATAGCTCATAACGTCTTGCAAACTACGAAACTGAAAGAATGACAAATATATAATATTGAAACCATGGGTATAAAATTTCATTGGAGATTTTTCAAATAAACAATTACGGATGAATCACCCTCGAATTTTTACGAAGGAAATAAAATTAACTTTCTTAAATCTATATGGATGTTTTATCATTAAAAATCTATAATAAGAAAGTTTTTCCTTAAACAAATTGTTATAAATTTAAATTTGTGAACTCACCCTCCATTGTGTTGACACTTGATTTTTACGTGTTCTTCAGGTACATGAGTTCGGCTTCAGGATTTTGGCATATCTTGTGGTAGTGATGTTTTTTGCGTTTAAAAATGTTGTGGCCAACTTTTAAAACTAATTTGGGACCGTGTGTATTTAGATACATACGGATCAAGACAACTATGTTGTAATTGTGGACTGTATCTAAACATTAAACTCTAAAGTCATGCTTTAAAGAAGTGTATGTCCAAAATAAACAATGCATCGTCTACTAAGATATTTATAGGTACCAACCTCCATCACCGCCACGGTTGTATTTTCGCTGCGACGTTTTTGGGGTGAGACACTTTATCTGCAGCTTCGTCGCCCTTAGGAATTCTTGCATCTTGTTTTTCAAGAAAGCTTGATGAAGATGAAGCTGATCCTGCAGAGATCTTTCCCATAAGAGCCTTGTTGACTTCCTCCTATGCTTCAGCAGTCTCCTCAGCCCAATCGTAGTCTTCTACAACCAATTCCTTTGGAGTGTTAGGAGTGGAGTTGTCAATACCTTCAATGGCGATTGTTCTTTTTGCTGGAGCAGTCTCAGCATTTTTGTTCTTAAGCAGAGGACAATCGCTTTTGAAATGGCCTAGATTTTTGCAGTTGTAGCACCTGAGTTTGGACTTATCAAAACCAGCTTTCTCGAGCGATAAACGCTTTCCCGTTTTATCTTGGAATTTCTTCAGCCTCACGGTTATCATAGCCATTTTCCATTTTAGATCCATTTCTTCCATGTCATCGGGATCCACTTGATACATATCTTCGGCAGTGAAGATGTCTCTTTTAAGCTCGCCCAACATGAGAGCTTCATAACTGCTCAAGAACGTGTTAAACAGAGCCACGTTCTTAGTGGAGATCTTAAGGACTTGAGTATCACCGACTACAGTTTTCTTGTCATTCGACTGTGGAGCCTTTGTTGCGCTTGCGAAAGCGTTGAAATATGGAACACTTGAAGCTTGTTGATTCGGACCCTCAAAGGCAAGAAATGCCACATTTTTCAGACCGACGGTTGATTAAACAGACTTCGGAGGATAACCAATTTGATTCATCTCACGCTTTTTGACATCCATTTTGAAAGACTTTAAAGTGTTGATCAGATCAAAAGTGTAACGGGATTTAGGTTGTTCAGGAAATCCATTTTGATCATCATGCATTGAAAGCTCCACTCTTTTAGAAGTGAGTCCAAAAGTTTCTTTATCGCAGCGCGACTTGTGATGGGATTACCGGCCTTTTTCATCTTCGTCATCATATTCAAAAACCAGCTAATGTGATCTGATAAGCTTTGATGTGTGTACAATGCAACATATAAATTACATCAAATGACGCATAAAACTAACTTTTTTTAGTACTAATGTTGGAAAAGTGTGCTTTTGTCTTCCTTTTGTATTTTCAGGATTAACTGAGCGTAAATGAACAAAAGGAGCAAATATGCAGCAAAATCTAACATAAATACAAGAAAAGGAACAAACATGGCATGCCCGACCCCTCGACAGCATCTTCCCAAGCAAAAACAAGAAAATAGAAGGCTGACCACGGCCCCGTGCCTAGCAGACACGGGGGCGTGGCCAGATGTCTGCAGAAAGGACAAAGCTATAGAAGCTTTTATTCCCAACACGGGGGCGTGCCCAGCTCGACACGGGGCGTGGTCAACGCTAAGATTCGCAGAATCGAAGCAAATCTTGATAGTACAGATACGCTTCTGCACACGGGGCCGTGCCCAGCGGACACAGGGGTGTGTGGAGCTAATGCAGACAAATTGTAATTAATGAAGAAAGAGAAAAGGGGTGGACACGGGGTCATGTCCAGCAGACACGGGGCCGTGTCCGGGCTTCTGTGCAGGCTATAAATAGAGGTGCTTGGTTCACTTCAAAGGTATCCCTTGGCAAACCACCTCTCTCCCACTTCACCCACACTCCACCACCACTATAACCCACGTTCACCACCATCATCCATCATAGAGTGTGTGTAGTAGTCTCGGGATCCAAGATTGATAGTAAGAGTTCTTGACAATCAAAGGCCATCTTTGCCTAAGTCTCTTACATCACTTGGTGAAGACAAGCATTTAGTGTAATTATTTTGATTTTTAATCTTTTCTCAATTTTTATTTGGTTTTGTAATAATGACTTTAATAACTAGTTTCTTATGTTGAAGGTGAAACTTCCTTATCATTTGTTCGTGTGTCTTGGCGTTATTTTACTGTCTATATAAAATAAAAGATTTACACCATTCATATCTCTACGGTCTATATAGAGATATGTTGGCTACCTGGTCGGGGGTTAAGGGAATGATTTGGTAAGGTTCTTGCCTTGTTCAGTGTATAGATCCTGCAAGGACCTGGGTCAAGCTTACTAGGACCTCCTTCAATACCCACTGGTATTGGATGGCGGGGGTGCGAATGGTTTATCCCCTCATATGTAAAATACTATTAATACATTAACCCGGCTACTTGGGATTGTATCCCTGCTGACTCAAACCACTTAGCCGAGGGTAACGTCACCTTCAAAAGAGGGGCCTACCACATTACGCATTAATAACTTAATTAATTAACTTTCAATATTCCAACCCTTTAGGATTGTATCCTTGCTGACTCAAACTACTGGGTTGAGGGTAACGTCACCTTCAAAAGAGGGGCCTACTACTATAACTAAGATAATCTCTTAAAAAGTGCAAAAGTGCGGAAATTATCAAAGGTTACACTAAAGGCGAGTCGGATCCAAGTGATTCATCTTGTCTATCTGTTTTTATTTTATTTTTATTTTCAGCATTCTTTGTTTTTAATTTTCATGTTTAAAACCTTTTCTAAAACTTTTGATTTGATTAGAGGTTGAGGATAAACCGGTACTAAAAGCTCTTGTGTCCTTGGACGACCTCGGTATCTTACCAACGCTATACTACGCTCACGATGGTGCACTTGCCCATATGTGTGTTTAGTGTTAGTAAAATATCATGTTTTATAAATTTAAAACTTGACTAAAGTGTTAAAAAGGGCGTAAAATATAACTAAAAATATATTCACACCGACACACATCAAGTTTTTGGCGCTGTTGCCGGGGACACAAGGATTTTAAGAAAGCTTAAAATCGACGGCCTAATCAGTTTTTCAAAACCTTTTAAAAATCGCGCGCACATTTTCTGCATTTTAGTTAGTTTTTTGCATTTACAGTAGACTGAACACGGGGCCGTGCTACATAATTTTAAACAAACTCCCAGATACAGAGTCTGAACACGGGGTCGTGTTCCCTGAACACGCCCCCGTGTTGCACAAAACCAGTCACTTTTATTAAAACGCCCAGATACAGAACCTGAACACGGGGCCATGCTCACTGAACACGGGGCCGTGTCCAGCCTCTGTTTTCGTTTTTTATTTTTGTTTTCTGGTCCCGAGACTCTGTTGTGGTCTGCTGAGTGATTCTTATGGATCAATACTTAGGAGATTACAACTACCACTATAAGGAGGATGATTATAGGGAAGATTATTGCACAATTTGTGGTAACCCTCACTCGGTAAAATATTATGACCTCTTTGGACCATCCACTTCATACAACTACTATGAGGAGCCCAGGTACGAGCCATCCACTTCATATACATCCTATGAAGACCCAAGGTATGAACCTTCTCCCTCATACTCATATTTTGATGAGCCAAGGTATGAACCTTCATACTCATACTTTAAGGAACCAAGATATGAGCCTCAATCTTCATATGCTTACTATGAGGAACCATGGCGTGAACAACCCACCTCAAATGAGTATTATGAAAAACAAAGTTACGACCCTTATCCATCATGTACTTACAATGAGGAACAATGGTGTGAACCATCTACCTCATATGAGTATCACGAGGAGCCAAGGATTGAACTTCCGAATTCAAACTTTGAAGATCCTTATTCTATCACACCCATAGCCGATAAGATAATAGAACCCCTTAAAACTATCGAGCGCTACATAAAAGAAGCCCGTGTAAGGGTAGAGGAATCCTGCGCAAGGAAAGAATTAACTTGTAATAAAGAAGAGGTAGTTGAAAAGGTAAAAATGGAAGATCAACTAAGTGAAAAGCCGACACATGAGTTAAACAACGAAAAAGGTGAGTCCGACAACGTTAAAATCCAAGAAGAGTCTAATTTTAAAGAAATTAATCTCTTGTCACCTTCTTTCGAAAATCATTGTTTAGTACCCACTCCTGCTAAGTTTTTGAAAAAGTTAAACACTAACACAAAAAGTGACGAAACGATAAGCATTAAGTTAACAAATGATCAAACTACGCTAATAAAAGAAGACCCATTTGAAACTAACATTACACCGGTTCCATGTTTTTTTCAAAATTCCTTTATTAGTAATATTACAATTGATAAAGATCTTTGTGTTAATATAATGCCAAACTACATTTTCGAAAAATTAAGTATTGTTGATTTTTCTCCACTTCAAATACCCATTTTTCTATCTAATCGGAAAACAATAAAATCAATGGGAGTAGTTGAAGATGTGTTATTCCAAACAAATCAAATGGTAATCCCAACCGACTTCGTCATCCTTGATGACGCTCCGCTAGTGTTGGAATGACCATTTGTAAGAACCCACGAAGCTTTGAAAAATCAGAAGCACAACAACTTACCCATTCAATTAGGGGCCTTCAAAAAATGTGTCGATCTTGAGCGATCAATGAAATATCCAATTGGCAATGACGACCCCCTAATTGAAGATGAGCCAGAACCATCTGATAAGGCGGGTCTAGCCAAGGACCCTTATAAACGTGGCGCACCACGGAGGCATTCCGCGGAACTATCCTTAGTTTTAGTTTAGATTAACTTTTATGTTTTCTAGTTTAGCTTTACTTTTCAGGAATAAAACACACTCGAAAAGATGGAGGTTACTAAGGGAAACTTGAACCCACACCCCATGCACAAAAACAGAGCCTCCCGACAATTTTTCTTCATTACAGCAAGTTCAGCACGGGGTCGTGCTCAGCCCACATGCCCCGTGCTCAAGGTTCTGCAGAAAATGCCCAGTACAAGTAACTGGACACGGGGCCGTGTTCACTGAACACGCCCCCCGTGCCCAGCCTTCTGTAAACTATGATACTGGCAATCTAAACACGGGCCCGTGTCCAGACGCCCAGTAACATAAAATTTTGTTTTTAAACACCTTTTTACACATTCAATCAACCTAAAACTTATTTTTGGGACACATTGAGGACAATGTGTAATTTAAGTGTGGGGGAGATGCTAAAACCTTGAATTTTGCAAGTCCTAATAACAAGCCTTACACAAAACTCTATTGGAACCGCTAATCACCCCATTTTTTCAAAAACTTTTCATTTTTTTACTTGTCTTGGTTTAAATTGGGAATAATAAGTTCTAAAAAGGTTATATTTTTACAAATTTACAACTGAAAGCGTCATGAAAAAAAGAACCAACATAAGAAAATTATGAAACGGCATGACAAATCTAGTTAAAATTTGATTATATATACTTGATCACATTAAAAACCCATTCCCACAAAAAGTGAGTTTTGAGCCTTTATTGAGCATACAAGCATATATCTTTAAATTAAATGCTCATCTTTCGTTTCTTGTGTGAATAGCCGCTTGGTTTCTTACGACTCTAGAACTTGCCATGACAATACATTCCCGGTCCTTACCAACTTAAACCCAAGTAAATGATGGAGGCATTAGGACTAACCCATTTTCCTTTCAACACCAATAATTTTCATTTTCTTTATCACCTACCCAAAATCCCCCTAGTTAACCTCTTTGAGCCTAAACCTTTTCGTTTCAAAACCCACAAAACAAACACCCTTTACCCACCAAAACCTTTTTCTTTTCAAACCGCTTTTATTTTAGTAAAAAGCTCGGTTATCTTGTGCCAAAAAAAAAGAGAGAGAGAATTTTGCAATAACCAAACAAGTTCCTCAAAACTCTTCTTTGAATATGCTTAGTTTGAATAAATGTCAAAAAAAAGGATTCACGACAACCGACGCTTTTTACGCTTTTAGCCCTTTTTACTAACCACTAACCCAAAACCACCTACCTTTAACTCAAGCCTAACCCTTCCCCAAGTCCTCTTGATATTTACAAAGGTTTATAGTTAAAAAGGAGGAGGATTGATTGCTTGGCAAGCATATGGTAGAAGTAAGTTCCATGCCGGTCTCGAGTGTTTCATAAAAATACATCTTCGGCCGAGTGTTGAGTGATCTCCCGTGAGGTATGTGAACTTGTATATAAATGGAATTTTAAAGAGGCATGTTATGCCCAAATAACTAATTTCTCTTATCAAACATTCTAAATAAATCATAACGAATAAGATTGTAAATAACCTAAAAATAAAGCCTAATAAAGATCTTGGATTCCCGACACTCAAGACAAGCCCAAAACTTCTCTTCTACCCATTCCATTTGGGAGTGTAAGCCACAATATAAAGAGTTTTGCTTGAGGACAAGCAAAGATTCAAGTGTGGGGGTATTTGATGTGTGTAAAATGCAACATATAAATTACATCAAATGAGGCATAAAACTAACCCTTTTTAAGTACTAATGTTGGAAAAAGTGTGCTTTTGTCTTCCTTTTGTATTTTCAGGATTAAATTAGCGTAAATGAACAAAAGGAGCAAATATACAGCAAAATCTAACATAAATACAAGAAAAGGAACAAACGTGGCATGCCCGACCCCTCGACAGAATCTTCCCAAGCAAAAACAAGAAAACAGAAGGCTGACCACGGCCCCGTGCCCAGCGGACACGGGGGGCGTGGCCAGATGTCTGCAGAAAGGACAAAGCTATAAAAGCTTCTATTCCCAACATGGGGGCATGCCCAGCTCGACACGGGGCGTGGTCAACGCTAAGATTCGTAGAATTCAAGCAAATCTTGATAGTACAGATACGCTTCTGCACACGGGGCCATGCCCAGCGGACACGGGAACGTGTGGAGCTAATGCAGACAAATTGTAATTTATGAAGAAAGAGAAAAAGGGCGGACACGGGGCCGTGTCCGGCCTTCTGTACAGGCTATAAACAGAGGTGCTTGGTTCATTTCAAAGGCATCCCTTGGCAAACCACCTCTATCCCACTTCACCCACACTCCACCACCA
Organism: Helianthus tuberosus; assembly: GCA_030545235.1. NCBI lineage: Eukaryota > Viridiplantae > Streptophyta > Magnoliopsida > Asterales > Asteraceae > Helianthus > Helianthus tuberosus. The sequence goes on from CM060409.1 coordinate 120,658,128, forward strand.
CTATAACCCACATTCACCACCATCATCCATCATAGAGTGTGTGTAATAGTCTCGGGATCCAAGATTGATAGTAAGAGTTCTTGACAATCAAAGGCCATCTTTGCCTAAGTCTCTTACATCACTTGGTGAAGACAAGCATTTAGTGTAATACTTTTGATTTTTAATCTTTTCGCACTTTTTATTTGGTTTTGTATTAATGACTTTAATAACTAGTTTCTTATGTTAAAGGTGAAACTTCTTTATAATTTGTCTGTGGTGTCTTGGCGTTATTTTACTGTCTATATAAAATAAAAGATTTACACCATTCATATCTCTATGGTCTATATAGAGATATGTTGGCTACCTAGTCGGGGGTTAAGGAAATGGTTTGCTAAGGTTCTTGCCTTGTTCAGTGTATAGATCCTGCAAGGACCTGGGTCAAGCTTACTAGGACCTCCTTCAATACCCACTGGTATTGGATGGCGAGGGTGCGAATGGCTTGATCCCCTCATATGTAAACTATTATTAATACATTAACCCGGCTACTTGGGATAGTATCCCTACTGACTCAACCACTTAGCCGAGGGTAACGTCACCTTCAAAAGAGGGGCCTACCACATTACACATTAATAACTTAATTAATTATCTTTCAATATTCCGACCCTTTAGGATTGTATCCTTGCTGACTCAAACTACTGGGTTGAGGGTAACTTCACCTTTAAAAGAGGGGCCTACTACTATAACTAAGATAATCTCTTAAAAAGTGCAAAAGTACGGAAATCATCAAAGGTTACACTAAAGGCGAGTCGGATCCAAGGGATTCATCTGGTCTATCTGTTTTTATTTTGGTTTTATTTTATTTTTATTTTCAGCATTTTTAGTTTTTAATTTTCATGTTTAAAACCTTTTCTAAAACTTTTGATTTGATTAGACGTTGAGGATAAACCGGTACTAAAAGCTCTTGTGTCCTTGGACGACCTCGGTATCTTACCAACGCTATACTACGCTCACGATGGGTGCACTTGTCCATATGTGTGTTTAGTGTTAGTAAAATATCGTGTTTTATAAATTTAAAACTTGACTAAAGTGTTAAAAGGGCTTAAAATATAGCTAAAAATATATTCACACCGACACACATCAGCTTTCTCCTCGGATGCTACCAAACATGTTATATTCCTTTTGGACCATATCTCGTTTGTTTTGAATCAGCTCTTCATTTCCTTCGTAGAAGTCGATCAATGCTAACTAAAGCTCATTTGTCGTCGTGTACTCTTCTAACATGTTAGAATCGTCCATCGATAAGGCCATTGTTAAAGTTGCATGAGCCCGGCGGTCACGCTGAATCAAGGCCTTGTCTTCATTTGTGTACATTGACGGATCGTTGTTCGCTACCCGCATGTTATCTCGAATGGTCATGGGGACGTGGGGTCCAAAAGTGACCAAAATACGTTGCTTATAGTCCGTGTAGTCGAAAAAGGACTTGATACAGTTTTTCCAGCTGCCAAAATCGGCTTATCCCTTCAACTTCGGTAGTCGTGTTGCAGTTCCTGTCTCTAGTTCGGCTTGTGCGATCGGATTCAGTTGATTTAGTGACATTTTGGTTTGATTTTAAGTTCAAAATTCAAATCGGATGTTAAATACGCTGCATCTTTATAGTTCAGGGTTTAAATTCGATGACATCAGTTAATTACGCTGGTAATCTTGAACGATCAGAACACAAACACGCTGAATGAGTCAATTACGCTAATGATTCTTAGATTCTTGGACCGGCGATAATGCTAAATCCGCTGACACAAACAAAACACACATAAGTTTGGCTAAGTACGCCGATCACCTTGATAAAAGTGTTGTGGATCTTTATCACTGACTTCAAAGTCGCCTTCAATTAATTACACTGACACTATTTCGCTGAGAATTAACAACTGCGCTGGTATATTACCAGCGTATTTGTCAATTACGCGATCTTCAAGTCAATTACGATGTATTCAAATTTATCTACACTGACTTCAAGTTTAAATACGCCAAACAGGGTTTAAACACGAACAAAAACCCTCTAATCACTCAAAAACGACCCAAAATCCATGTTTCTTTGTACCAAAATGACCCAAATGTTCACCAAAACACTGATTAACAACAACCTAATGATTAGTCACACCTGATCAAGCCATTTTAAGTCCAAAAATTCAAAAAACCTTAAAACTTTGAAAAACCTTCAAATCTTGAAAAATCTCAACAAAACTCAGTCAATCAAGAGCATTAAGGCTCTGATACCAAATTGTGAGTCCCAAATGCTATCCGGATCACAGTGGTTTGATTGTTAACACCCAAACACCTATTAATTAGGTGTTTGAATGAGTGAAAGTTAAGAAAATCAAAAGATGAAGATGAAGAATCTTGTAAGGATCAAACAATAAATGTTGTTTATGGAATCCCAAGATGATAATAACACTACAAGCACCTGGATGTTCGGATTAAGCATAATCAATAGAATCACAACACAGGAGAATCACCAAGAACCTTGTCCAAGAAACTTAAACAAGGGTTTTCATTAGCATTCATATATATATATATATATATATATAGGGATTGTCTGTCTGGCGTATTTAATAAATACGCCAGAACCAGGGGCGAAACTAATGAGGAACTAGCCGTAGCACGGGCTACGGCTCAACCCCGTATTCGCAGTGTATTTTTTTCAGTTTTATACATTAAGATGCCCCTAAACATATACTAGGATACCCCTAAGTGAAAAATATGAAACTTGAAATTATTCGTTAAGCCCAAAACTTGTGAAATAATTAAGGCCAAATAATAAGTTTCATGATAATTAAGCCCAAATTATACTAACGCCCAAATAAATAAAATAATCCATTTATTATATTTTTCTAAATTTAAGCTTGTCAAGACGGATTTACGCAATCGAATGGGCCCGAAATATTTGAACAATGCTACGGTTTGTACGGTCGAAAAAGAAACCTTTGATAAAGTAAAAGACGATGATGTGATGGAACGATTTCAAGCTATGAAAAAAGAAGAGGGCAAATCTATTAGGTATTATCGATTTTTATTATTGTATTTATTATCTTTTTTATTATAAAGCCAAGTACCAACGATCTCATAAGCTCTAACAGTTTATAAAAAAACAAAACCTTAAAAAATAAGTTAACAAGTGTAAGATTTTAAAAAACATACGAGTTTAATAAACAAAAGGTTAAAAAAATAATGAATTTTGAATAAACAAACACTCCAAAGAGATGGAAGATTTGAAAAAGAAATAAACTACTCTAAAAAAAGTTTAAAAAATGAAAGATCTTTTGCAAACTTTGTATTAGCATGTTTCATTTTTTTTCAAATATTACATTTCTTTTGTTTTTTATACACGTGGCTTTGTAAAATTTTAAAACGAACAACTTAAAAAAGGAGTTGTTTCAAAATGTTTAAAAAACAAATGGTTAAAAAGAATGGTATGAAATGAAGTCTTTAAAAAAACTTTAAAAGACAAACGACTTTAAAAAGAACGATTTTTAGAAAACCAAACGGTATAAAAAGGAACAATTTTAAAAACGATAAACAGTTTAAACAAAATGTTAAAAAGAAATTATTTTTTAAAACGATATTTTATAAAAACAAACATTTAATGAAAATACATATTTATGTATATATTTAAAACGTATTTTGTTAAATAATAATCGTGAAAATAATGAAATAATAAAAAAAACTTAAGTAATTGCATTAATAATCTCTTAAATATTAAAAGAACTTTGTAATTATAAAAAGCAGCCCCTAAGGTGTATAATTACGTAATTACCCTTAGACTTAAATATGACACTTGTGCTCCGTAAACACAGTACGATGTAGAACAATATCATTTATCAAAAAAAACAATGTGTTTTGGTCTCAATATTTGTTTAATTGTGTTTGACGATTTTACGTTTTGATTCTAGTTCGATTTCAAGCTTTAAATCGCTTTCTTGAAACTTATACGCAAACTGATGCGTAAGCGTAATCAGTTTAACGCGAAAAACACTCCGGAACAGTGACATAGTCTTGACATACCTTAAATAACCATTACGTAACTTAGAAATAAGTTTTGAAGGGTTTGGTATGCCAAAATCAAGTTTATTCGATTGTAGGGACTAATTGTGACAAACTGCGAAAGTCTACCGATTCGTATGGCAACGAACACTCCGGAACATGATCATAAGTTAAACATATCCTAAATATCCTTTACATAACTTAAAAATAGGCTTTGAGGGGTTCGGTATGCTAAAATATGCTTATTTGATCAATAGGGACTAAAAGCGTCAAAAAGTGCATAAGTTTGCATTTAAGCGCATATCTTACGTTCTGGACATCCAAAAATTTTTGTAATCATTAAAATATTTTATTTTAGTGATTGGAATGCCAAAATACCATTTGTCGCGTAATTTGGATCGTTTTCGCGTCCGTTCAAATTTTCGTCGTAATTAACCGAATAACGTGACCGTACGACCAAACGAATTGTCACCTGAGATGTTTTCAAGCATGTTTCATGTTCCCTATACTTTAAATTCATTGTAGAGCCTTGAAATGGGGTTAACGGAGCTTAAAAGTAGCAAAAACCAAGTTATATACTTGCAGGGACCATTTTTGACACTCTCTGATTCTGCTGTGGCGGGCCGCGAAAGCCCAGGCATGAGTCTACGCGAGGCGCGACAGCCTCTGCAGACAGAAACATTGAATCTGGTTGTACAGCCTGTTCCCATTGGTTTTTATCCTAGTTTTAGCATACCATTAGCTTGTTTTTGTGCTCCCTAGTATTCTAACATGTGTATGGTGTGGATCATGCTTTGATTCACTCAATTACACTTGTCAATGATCCAATTGATTCTTGAAATCTATAAATACCCAAGCTTTTCAACATTGTTCCTTGCTCATTTGATCTCATCTGCTCTAAGTGGAGGTATTCACATAGTTGAAGACCACCTACCTGAGCATTCTTGAGTTCTTATTCCTAGCTTGGACCCTTTGTAAGCTTCTTTCATGCTTGTTTATGCTTTTCAAGCATGAAAGTCAAACGGTATTTGACTTTTTGCTTTGACCATGAATTGGTCAAGTCAAAGTTCAATCGAACTTTGCAACGTGAGCGTAATCACGATGGTTATAGTCCCTTGTGACTATACCTACTGATTACCACGTCGATTAGTCGAAGTGACGAGTCAAAGTTTCGGTCAAAATGCTGATTTTGCGCATTTTGCGACGAAACTATTTTCAGGTATCAAAACACTTTGTTTTGATATCAAACCTCTTTTCTAACTTAGTTGAACATGTTTTAACCTGTTTAACTCGTCACTTTTAGTCTAGTGCTTGTTTAGGGTCGTAAGTCAAGCGGTCTTAACAACCGCTTAGACTTTCAAACCCGACCCGTTTGGTCGATCATTAGGATCCGACCAAACATATTTTGTAACCATAGTTGTCTAGGGAATAACCTTCTGAGGTTATACCTTATGGTCACTTCGTTTAGTTAGTTGTATGATAGGTAGTTTATATGCCTTAGGAAAATGACCAAAATGCCCTTTTTGCGCATAATTTCATTTTAAGCATATGTAACACATGTTTTGACACCTAAACTGATTATGCAACATAATTAAACATGTTAAGGCATATAATACTTGTCGTAGGGCTTGTTAGCCCTTCCGATCGTCCTTTTGCGCGAACGACGCGTGTTAAAGTAGCGTAAACTACCTTAACGAGTCGTGACGGGTCGTAAACACTTAGGTTAGGTTTCAATTCGGAATGTAGGCTTTGTTAAACCATATCATATGAGTTCCAACACTCGTTTGGTTTACAATACCTCATTCTATCCGAATCCTCGATTTATGTTCCGTTACACTAACATAGTATCCGTTACACTAGGAACCGCTTCAACACTTGAACTCTTGGTCTTTTGAGCTTTGTTATATCTTTTGAACAAGACCTATACGCAATCCTAAGTGAGTACATAGTCCCCTCTTTTACCGTTTCCAATTGTTTTGGGGTGATTCATATGTGTAACCGATTTATTTTCCAAATGTATGGCATATATGTGTTTACTAAGTGCTTTTATGTGTATTATTCCGATTATGCAAATACGATGTTTATCCAAATCGTTAAAAGATCTACCTATCTTCATAGTTAGATTCTTATAGGATATTTAAAGTACAGTCTTAGATCTTCCTATCTTCATAGTGAGATTTTTAAGAAGTACTTTACGACACGATGGTCATGGTTTATGTGTAGATTGTTGATGATTTAGATAACGAAACTAGAGTAATACAGTAAGCACATGGTGGATACGGCGCTGGTACTTCCTATATATAAGTGTGCTTATTGTATTACCCTTCGTGGCATTATCCCGAATCACCATTAGGATTTAGAATGTTGTGATGTAATGATTCAATATGACAGAAACCTAATCCTTTTAGCGTCAATTTATCTTCATAAATTGATACTTGTAGGATGTTTAGAGTGCTAATATTGGAGTCCTTGTTTGGATTCATTGTGTACTTTAATGCGTTTTTGACTGGACGATGTGACAGAAACTAAATCCTTATAGCATCTATCTATCTTAATAGAATGATCCTTATAGGATGTTTAAAGTGCTAATATTGGAGTCCTTGTTTGGATTCATTATGTACTTTAACGCGTGTTTGACTAAATGATGTGACAGAAACTAAATCCTTATAGTATCTATCTATCTTCATAGAATGATCCTTATAGGATGTTTAAAGTGCTAATATTGGAGTCCTTGTTTGGATTCATTGTGTACTTTAATGCGTGTTTACAAGTTGTTGACAAGTTGACGATTATGTGTTTATGTGGTAGTTGTGGTTTAGATAACGAAACGGGTGTAATAATATAAGAACATGGTGGATACGTCGTTGGTACTTCCTATATATAAGTGTTCTATATTATTACTCGTGTAACGTTGTCCGAATCACTTTAGGATTTTGTGTACAATTGTTTCATTGTTCGATTATCCAAAATTCTTGTAGAATTTCCCATATATTTATATGTTAGATTCTTAGAAGGATACCTAAAGTATTATTATGAATCATTGACTTGATTTATATAATAATCATGTGACATTTGCGCCTCCACGACCATCAAACAAATACCAAATCAACGAAATATTGTATTTCAAACATGGGATTTGTATAAATATGTGTATCATTTGCACATATCAATTCTCGTTCGATTTCGAGCTCTAAATCGCTTTCTGGAAAGTTATACGCGAACTGGTGCGTAAACGTAATCAGTTTAACGCGAAAAACACTGCGGAACAGTGACATAGGCTTAACATACCTTAAATAACCTTTACATAACTTAGAAATAAGTTTTGGAAGGTTTGGTGTGTCGAAATCAAGTTTAATCGCTTACAGGGACTAATTTCGACAAACTGCGAAAGTATGCCGATTTGTACAGTAACGAACATTCCTGAACATGACCATAAGTTAAACATACCCTAAATATCCTTTACATATCTTAGAAATAGGCTTTGAGGGTTCGGTGTGCTAAAATAAACTTTTTGGTCATTCAGGGACTAAAAGCGTCAAAAGTGCATAAGTTTGCATTTTCGCGCATATCTTACGTTATGAAAACATCCGGACATCCAAAACTTTATGTAATCATTAAAATATTTTATTTTAGTGATTGGCATGATAAAATTCCATTCGTCGCGTAATTTGGATCGTTTTTGCGTTCGTTACGACTTTCGTCGTAATTAACCGAACAACGCAACCGTACGACCAAACTAACCGACATCCGAGATATTTTTGAGCATGTTTTGAGTTACCTATACTTTAACTTCATTTTAGAGCCTTGAAATGAGGTTAACGGGGCTTAAACGTGTCAAAAATGAGCCGAAATGCAAGATTCTGAAGTTCAGGGACCAAAATTGTCATTCTGCCATAGTTATCTTAGAAAGGGACCAAAATGAAAAATCTAAATTCCAGCTTGTTCTAGCTGTTCCCCTCATTTTCACATGGTTTTAATGAAACTATGGGCTCCCATGGTCTTACAAAACCATGGGCACATGTGTACGGATGAGATCGAAGCTCGTTTTACGATGAACGATCCTAACGGTTCTAGTTTTCCTATAAATAGCTATCCCCATTCACTTTCAAAACCAACATTGATCTGATTTTGTCTCTCTAAGTTGAAGTTTATGCTTCATACCTGAGAGTAAATCGGATCAAAGCTTGCGGGGACCTTTTGTAAGTATTATTTCGTTCTTTTATCGCTTTTCGAGTCTGATAGTCAAACTGCGTTTGACTTTCTGCATTGACCAGTTTATGGTCAATGTGAAGTTTGTTTGAACTTCATAACGTGAGCGTAATCACGATGGTTATAGTCCCTAGTGACTATACCTACTGATTACCAGGTTATCTAGGTGTAGTGACGAGTCGTAGTTTCGGCCAAAATGCGCATTCTTGCTATTTTGTAACCAAACTACTTATAGGTATCAAAACCGTTTGTTTTGATACCAAAACTATTTTCTAAATTCGTTAAACATGTTTTAACATGTTTAACTCGTCACTTTTTAGATTAGTGCTTGTGTAGAGTCGTAAGTCAAGCGGACACACCCGCTTAGACTTTCGAACTCGACCCGTTTGGTCGATCATTAGGATCCGACCAAACATGTTTAGTGACCATAATTGCATAGGGAATAACCTTCCGAGGTTATACCTTATGGTCACTTAGGTTTAATTAGTTGTATGATAGGTAGTTTATATGCCTTAGGTAAATGACCAAAATGCCCTTTTCATGCATAATTGGTAATTAAGCATATGTAACACAAACTTTTGTCACTTAATTGATTATGCAACATATCTAATCATGTTTAGGCATATAATACTTGTCATAGGACTAGTTAGATGTCTCGAACGCGCTTTTGCGCGAACGATACGTTAAAGTAGCTTAAGCTACCTTAATGGGTCACAATGGGTTGAAAGCACTTAGGTTAGGTTTCGATTTAGGATGTAGACTTTGTTAAACCATGTCATATGAGTTCCAATACTCATTTGGTTTACAAAACCTCATCCTATCCGATCTTCCGACTTAGGTCCGGGTTATTTATATAGTTATTAGGTTGCCGATTGATTCCGTGCTCCCTCTAGCTTTGCTTGGTTGTTGTTCAAGACCTCTAAGCATTCTCAGGTGAGTACATAGTTCCCCTATTTTACTGTTTTTAATTGTTTTGGGGTGATTCATATGTGCTAAATGTTTTCAAGGTTTTAACGATGGTTTTCAAAACGATTTTTGATATTATAACAATGGTTTCAAAAACGATTAAAATGGTTTATATTAAATTAATAACGATTTCGATATAGTAAACAAACTTGTTGGTTGTATTTACATAACGAATAATATCCATTAGTTTTGGCCGAACCGACCAGTATTAGGTTATGGTACCATAGGATCTGACAAATCCCGTTATCAGACTGCACCCATGGTTATGTGTGGGTTAGGTGGGTAACGACTGAATCTGTGATTGTTAATTTACCCTTTGGTGGTTTATTAATGCGAGAAGCGATAGGCGAGTTGTGAAGGTTTGGATGTTATTAGCGAGACAATCAAAAGTAGTTTTCACGATTTAAAACGAGAATGATTTAAACGACTAAAGCGATTTTTAACGAATTAAACGATTTGGGAAAGGATTGGTTTTTGGTTAGTGTTTAGATAACGGGACGGGTGTAATGTGATGAAAGCATGGTGGATACGCCGCTGGTACTTCCTATATATATATATATATATATATATATATATGGGATGGATCATGAGAAAACTAGTTTAAATGAGAAAACCAAAAAACTAACCAAAAAAGCCTAAAAAAAACCTAAAAACATACCAAATTTTTTTTTTTTTTTTTTACAATTTTTTTTAAAAAATCGCTACTTTTTATGTATGAAAAAAATTCAAAAAAAAAAATTTTTTTTTTGGTTGTACTGCACATGTGCACTAATACATAAAGCTTAACCCACCCCCCACCGACACACCCCAAAAACCTAAACCCCCCCACCCCCACCGCCCAAAAACCTAAATTCACCCTCCCACCAAAAGCCTAACCACCCCCCACCCCCCAAAAACCTAAACCCCCCACCCCCCACCCTCCCGAAAACCTAAAACTAAACCCTAAACATAAACCCGAAAAAAACCTAAACCCCCCCACCCCCCAAAAACCTAAACCCCCCTCCCCCCCCCCCCCCCACACCCAAAAACCTAATCCTAATCCTAAACCTCCAAAAAAACTAACTCTAAAAGCTAAACTAGACTCAAAAAGCTAATTTTAAGCATGTAATGCAATAAAAAAACCTAACCCCCCCCACCCCCACCCCCCAAAAACCTAAACCCCCCTCCCCCCACACCCAAAAACCTAATCCTAATCCTAAACCTCCAAAAAAACTAACCCTAAAAGCTAAACTAGACTCAAAAAGCAATTTTAAGCATGTAATGCAATTGTAGTACATGTTATATTGCACATGTGCACTACTATAATAATAGTATTGAAAACAAGACGACACCATAAATCTTTTTTTATGTCATAAAAAATATGCTCGAATATACTTGAATGAAAGATACAAAAATTTGTGATCTTATGGTGCCATTTTTGTTTTAAAATGATAACGTATGGAGAAATGGGAAATGTTTGAAAAGTTATATATTTTTTTTCCAATTTTACCCCTCCTTCATTAAAAGTCTCCCCCCTCCTTTTTAGTGCTTTTTTGGTTAGTTTTTTGGTTTTCTCATTTATATCTAGTTTTCTCATGATCCTCTCCCTATATATATATATATATATATATATATATATATATGTTTTCATCGTATTACATACCGTGGCGTTATTTAGTTCACTTGGGTAAACGATTTGAAACGATGTCACACAAACGAGGTTTTCGAAATGATATAAACCATACGAGTTTTATTAACGAGATTTATTAACGGGTTTTATTAACGAGTTTTATTAACGAGATTTATTAACGATTTTTATTAACGATATTTATTAACGAGTTTTATTAACGAGATTTATTAACGAGTTTTATTAACGAGAATTATTAATGAGAATTTTATTAAATAAATGTTTTGGGTTAAGAATCATGGCTACGAGATTTTATAAATTATAACCAACTTGATTTGAGTTGGTTAATTATGTCGCAATACAATACTTTTCAAAACAAGGTTTTTAATTAAGTATTGCAACATGTAAACTAGCCATGAATCCGACACTCTCAAAAACCTATGTACTCGCCAGCATTTCTTTGCTGACTTTGTTTTCACATATGTTTCAGGTGTTGTTGAATGATGTTGATTGCTAGGATGCATGCTCACATAGGACTGGACGAGGCCTTAGTGACTTAACAACAATGATAGACTATGTTTAAATTGTTTATTTAGATTTCAAGACGATGTAAATATTTAATGTTTAATAAAACGAAACTTCAAATTTCCGTGTGTTTTGAAACAATGATTCTGTTACAACACTCCCCGACGATTCCGCCGCGATTTATTGTTTTACGCGGTCGGGGTGTGACAGAAAAGTTGGTATCAGAGCTCATGGTTATAGGGAATTAGGTTATTAGTAATGCTTTGACCTAGTCTATAACCTTCCTAGGACCCTAACGCGAGTTTACTTGCGTTTAGCCATAAAACAATACCGTCACCTATCCTTAGGCGACAACCACAACAAGAGCACCAATTTCGAATTTGCTTTGAAAACCAATCATCTGTTCTAGGATGATTTATTGTAAGGTTTTGAACCCTTTAAGTTTTCAAAATTTCATCAAAGTTTGGGTCTAAATAATGTGAACACGTGCAAACTGGAAGAGTGAATGCCTGTACCCTGAGTTTTCTGTCTAAGGCTAGAGTGTTCATACAAATCCGCAGTATCGGACCAGTCACTCTTACCTGGGAATTCTTGGGGTGAGTGTTCACTTATAGGCGAGCATGTCTTCAGTGATACATTAATATGACCCGTTTACTTTGATTAATCACCGTCTCATTTGTTTGCCTTAGGTAACAAACAAATGATCGCAATTTCTATGCGTTGTTGTTCTGTTTTAATTATCCGATAACATTTCACTTGTTTTCTCCTATATCTTTCATTTCCTCTAGAATGTCTCTTCATCGCAACGACACTCAAATGTCCGAGCAAACTGCCAAATTTGCCCAGCGAATAGGCGAAGTAATCCTGAAGACTGTGGATTTAGGTATCGCCATGTCTCGTCTCAATAATGAATCCACCCAAGAAGCATCGAAAGAAGCAGAAGTCGAGCCATCGAAAAAGTCAAAGAAGAGTAAAGCTCCAAAGGATACCCTAGTCGTTACACCAAATCAAGCAAAACCTAGCCAGGTGGCAGCACCACCTGCCAAGAAGCCGTACTTAGGAACTGCTCCTCTGTGCAATCAGTGTAACCTCCACCACTATGCCAGTGTCAAATGTCGGAAATGTTTCAACTGTGGACTCATTGGTTATTTGGCACGAGACTGTCGTTCAGTCACTGTGCTAAACCAAGCTTTTCAGAACCCCGTTCAATTTCAAGCAGATCCAGCACAGGCTCATTTTCCTCCTGGTATTTGCTACACCTATGACTAGACGGGTTATGTCAGGGACAGATACCCAAAGATTTTCAATGCAAATCCGACCCACGGATGAGCATTTGGCCGATTAGAAGAAGCTGCTGCTTTGAATAATCCGAATCTTATGTTTATGTTTCTAGTGTTTTCCTTTGAACTCGGAAACAATCGATTTTGTTTATAAATAAATCTTTATTTGCAATTCTGATGTACAAATATAGTTGCATGTGTGTATGGCATACCCTATGATACCTACACCAAAAGAACCGTATTTGTAGTTCCCTCGTTCATATGATCGCTCATGATTTCCTCGAAGATGCTGAGTGCTCGTTTCATTCTAAGAAACGAAGTGGCAATTTGAGTAATCATCTTTTTCCATTTGACCTCACACCGATGCAACTTGGAAGTTTCGACATTGTCATAGGATGGATTGGTTAACCAAATATCATGCTGAGGTGATTTGTTTCGATAAGATTGTTCACATTCCTCTTTCGTCTGGCGATGTTCTGGAAGTTCGTGGCGAGAAACCTTCTGGTGGATTGAAGCTCATGTCGTGTACGAAGGCCCAAAGTTATTTACGAAAAGGATATGTTGCTTTTCTGGCACATGTCACCGAGGAGAAAGGCAAGAGCAAGAGTATTCAGGATATTCCGATTGTTCGGGATTATCCAGAGGTGTTTCCTGATGAACTGCCTGGTTTGCCTCCAGTTCGTCAAGTCGAGTTTCATTTTGACCTTGTACCCAATGCCAACCCAATTGCGAAAGCACCTTATCGTCTTGCACCATCTGAGATGCAAGAATTATCGAAACAGCTTCAAGAGTTATCTGATAAAGGATTCATCCAATCAAATTATTCACCCTAGGGGAGCTCCTGCCCTCTTTGTGAAGAAGAAAGATGGATCTTTTCGAATGTGTATCGATTATCGTAAGCTTGATAAGCTTACCATCAAGGATCGATATCCCCTACCTCGAATCGATGATCTCTTTGATCAGCTGCAAGGTGCTACCTGTTTTTTTTTTCAAGATCGATCTGCGTTCTGGGTATCATCAACTTCGTGTTCTCGAAGAAGATATTCCCAAAACTGCTTTCCACACGAGATATGGGCATTACGAGTTTACAGTCATGCCTTTTGGTTTGATAAATGCCCAGCTATCTTTATGGACTTAATGAATAGGGTCTGCAAACCTTATTTAGACAAGTTCATTATTGTGTTCATCGACGATATTCTCATTTATTCGAAGTCTCGAGCCGATCACGAGCAACACCTTCGTTTGATATTGGAACTCCTAAAGAAGGAACAAACTTTTTGCTAAATTCTCCAAGTGTGAATTTTGGCTTAAAGAAGTTCAGTTTTTGGGTCATGCAGTCAACGAGCAGGGTATTCGTGTGGATCCATCCAAGTTTGCTGCAATTAAGGATTGGAATATACCAACGACACCTACAGAAATTCGTTCTTTTCTTGGTCTCGCTGGTTATTATCGTCGTTTTATTTCGAACTTCTCGAAGATCGCGGTGCCACTCACTTCTTTAATTCAGAAGAATAAGCCTTTGGAGTGGGGATATAAGCTAGAAGAAGCGTTCCAAACGCTGAAACGGAAGCTATGTGATGCTCCTGTTTTGTCCTTGCCCAATGGAAATGATGATTTCGTTGTCTTTTATGACGCGTCGAATCTAGGCCTTAGTTGTGTTCTTATGCAATGAGGTAAAGTCATAGCATATGCGTCAAGACAGTTGAAAGTTCACGAAAAGAACTACACAACTCATGATCTTGAGTTAGGTGTTGTGGTATTTGCTCTCAAAATCTGGAGACACTACCTCTATGGAATGAAGTGTGTGGTTTTCACAAGACCACAAAAGTCTCCAGCACATTCTTAATCAGAAGGAGCTGAACATGAGGCAGCGACAATGGGTTGAGCTCTTAAACGATTACGATTTCGAGATTCGCTACCTTCCTGGTAAGGCGAATGTCGTAGCCGATGCGCTTGGTCGAAAGGAGCGAGTCAAGCTTCATTCTGTTCAAACTCTATCTGATATTCAATCTCGTGTCCTTCAAGCACAACGATCTTGTGTAAACGAAGGCTTATTGAAATATGAGCTACCACTTCAACTCGAGCTTAAACTCGAAACGAAAGGGCGATGGGTTGCTCTATTTCAAGAATCCTTGTGGATGATTATCGCCCAAATTGGAGCCCTGATTGGATTCCTTGTACACCTTAATATGTACATTACAACTCAATAAGGACAAACCGAATTCCTATTAAGATCTTCCTATCTTCATAGTTAGATTCTTGAAAATATTTAAAGTGCCAAATGAAATCCACGGATTGGATTCCTGGTACGCTTTAAATACCCGTGTCCAAAGATAACAAATTAAAGGTCAAATTAAACAATTATGCTATTATGTGATTATGTGTTTATGTGTTCTCCTTTATGTTTTTGTGTGATCCGATTTTCGTTATCCAAATCCTCATAGAATCTTCCATATCTTCATATGAGGGATTCATAGTAGGATATTCAAAAGGTACTACCCTAAATCCTTAATGGCCTTCTACGTGGTAGTTAAGACCCTTGGAATATATAGTACCATTCCATGATTCGAAGGAGACCCCTTGAGTGGTCTAGTTAAAAGATTGATTCAGAATCTGGTTAAGAATGGCATGTGATGATATAGCTGAAAGGACCCTATGGTGGTCCAGTCACACACATCACAGGTTCGTTCATTTGGTTTTCCCCTACACATTATCAAATGCACTGTGTGGACTATGCAAGGAATTACGTAATTATGGACGCGTACGTAATTTTGAAATTCAGTGCACAGGAACCCCAGTAAGGTGTATCATGTGTAAGAACCGATAGTGACAAAAATAACGAAACGTGAACAATGTAATGGAGGTACGGTGGACGCACCAATGGTGCTTCATATACTTGTATATAAGTGTCCCTCTTACATTGCAAGCATGATGTTATTTAAAGTTACTAGAAGTTCAAAACTCTAACCAGTGTTGTTTTATCTTTTCGACTTCATGTTTCAAGCTCTCACAAGTTTCCTCTAAATAAATTTCGGGACGAAATTTCCTGAAGTAGGGGAGACTGTGACATCTGTGCCTCCACGGCCATCAAAAAAATACCAAATCAACGAAATATTGTATTTCATACTTGGGATTTGTATAAATATGTGTATCATTTACACATATCAATTCTCGTTCGATTTCGAGCTCTAAATCGCTTTCTGGAAAGTTATACGCGAACTGGTGCATAAACGTAATCAGTTTAACGCGAAAAACACTCCAGAACAGTGACATAGGCTTAACATACCTTAAATAACCTTTACATATCTTAGAAATAAGTTTTGGAAGGTTTGGTGTGTCGAAATCAAGTTTATTCGCTTACAGGGACTAATTTCGACAAACTGCGAAAGTATGCCGATTTGTAGTGTAACGAACATTCCGGAACATGACTATAAGTTAAACATACCCTAAATATCCTTTACATAGCTTAGAAATAGGCTTTGAGGGGTTCGGTGTGCTAAAATAAACTTTTCGGTCATTAAGGCACTAAAAGCGTCAAAAGTGCATAAGTTTGCATTTTCGGCAATATCTTACGTTCTGAATACATCCGGACATCCAAAACTTTGTGTAATCATTAAAATATTTTATTTTAGTGATTGGCATGATAAAATTCCATTCGTCGCGTAATTTGGATCGTTTTTGCGTTCGTTACGACTTTCGTCGTAATTAACCAAACAACGCAACCGTACGACCAAACGAACCGACATCCGAGATATTTTTGTGCATTTTTTGAGTTCTCTATACTTTAACTTCATTTTAGAGCCTTGAAATGAGGTTAACGGGGCTTAAACGTGTCAAAAATGAGCCGAAATGCAAGATTCTGAAGTTCAGGGACCAAAATTGTCATTCGGCCATAGTTATATTAGGAAGAGACCAAAATGAAAAATCTAAATTCCAGCTTGTTCCAGCTGTTCCCCTCATTTGCACATGGTTTTAATGAAACTATGGGCTCCCATGGTTTCACAAAACCATGGGCACATGTGTACGGATGAGATCGAAGCTCGTTTTACGATTAACGATCCTAACGGTTCTAGTTTCCTATAAATAGCTATCCCCTTTCACTTGCAAAACCCACATTGATCTGATTTTGGCTCTCTAAGTTGAAGTTTATGCTTCATACCTGAGAGTAAATCGGATCAAAGCTTGCGGGGACCTTTTGTAAGTATTCTTTCGTTCTTTTATCGCTTTTCGAGTCTGAAAGTCAAACTGCGTTTGACTTTCTGCATTGACCAGTTTATGGTCAATGCAAAGTTCGTTTGAACTTCATAACGTGAGCGTAATCACGATGGTTATAGTCCCTAGTGACTATACCTACTGATTACCACGTTATCTAGGTGTATTGACGAGTCGTAGTTTCGGCCAAAATGCGCATTCTTGCGTATTTTGTAACCAAACTACTTATAGGTATCAAAACCGTTTGTTTTCATACCAAAACTATTTTCTAAATTCGTTAAACATGTTTTAACATGTTTAACTCGTCACTTTTTAGATTAGTGCTTGTGTAGAGTCGTAAGTCAAGCGGACTAAACACCTGCTTAGACTTTCGAACACGACCCGTTTGGTCGATCATTAGGATCCGACCAAACATGTTTAGTGACCATAGTTGCATAGGGAATAACCTTCCGAGGTTATACCTTATGGTCACTTAGGTTTAATTAGTTGTATGATATGTAGTTTATATGCCTTAGGTAAATGACCAAAATGCCCTTTTCATGCATAATTGGTAATTAAGCATATGTAACACAAACTTTTGTCGCTTAATTGATTATGCAACATATCTAATCATGTTTAGGCATATAATACTTGTCATAGGACTAGTTAGACGTCTTGAACGCTTTTGCGCGAACGACACGTTAAAGTAGCTTAAGCTACCTTAATGGGTCACAATGGGTCGAAAGCACTTAGGTTAGGTTTCGATTTAGGATGTAGACTTTGTTAAACCATGTCATATGAGTTCCAATACTCATTTGGTTTACAAAACCTCATCCTATCCGATCTTCCGACTTAGGTCCGGGTTATTTATATAGTTATTAGGTTGCCGATTGATTCCGTGCTCCCTCTAGCTTTGCTTGGTTGTTGTTCAAGACCTCTAAGCATTCTCAGGTGAGTACATAGTTCCCCTATTTTACGTTTTTTAATTGTTTTGGGGTGATTCATATGTGCTAAATGTTTTCAAGGTTTTAACGATGGTTTTCAAAATGGTTTTTGATATTATAACAATGGTTTCAAAAATGATTAAAATGGTTTATATTAAATTAATAACGATTTTGATATAGTAAACAAACTTGTTGGTTGTATTTACATAACGAATAATATCCATTAGTTTTAGCCGAACCGACCAGTATTAGGTTATGGTACCATAGGATCTGACAAATCCCGTTATCAGACTGCACCCATGGTTATGTGTGGGTTAGGTGGGTAACGACTGAATCTGTGATTGTTAATTTACCCTTTGGTGGTTTATTAATGCGAGAAACGATAGGCGATTTGCGAAGGTTTGGATGTTATTAGCGAGACAATCAAAAGTAGTTTTCACGATTTAAAACGAGAATGATTTAAACGACTAAAGCGATTTTTAACGAATTAAACGATTTGGGAAACGACTGGTTTTTGGTTAGTGTTTACATAACGGGACGGGTGTAATGTGATGAAAGCATGGTGGATACGCCGCTGGTACTTCCTATATATATATATATATATACATATATATATATATATATGTTTTCATCGTATTACACACTGTGGCGTTATTTAGTTCATTTGGGTAAACAATTTGAAACGATGTCACACAAACGAGGTTTTTGAAATGATATAAACCATACGAGTTTTATTAACGAGATTTATTAACGAGTTTTATTAACGAGTTTTATTAACGGGATTTATTAACGAGTTTTATTAACGAGATTTATTAACGAGTTTTATTAACAAGATTTATTAACGAGTTTTATTAACGAGAATTATTAATGAGAATTTTATTAAATAAATGTTTTGGGTTAAGAATCATGGCTACGAGGTTTTATAAATTATAACCAACTTGATTTGAGTTGGTTAATTATGTCGCAATACAATACTTTTCAAAACAAGGTTTTTAATTAAGTATTGCAACATGTAAACTAGCCATGAATCCGACACTCTCAAAAACCTATGTACTCGCCAGCATTTCTTTGCTGACTTTGTTTTCACATATGTTTCAGGTGTTGTTGAATGATGTTGATTGCTAGGATGCATGCTCACATAGGACTGGACGAGGCCTTAGTGACTTAACAACAATAATAGACTATGTTTAAATTGTTTATTTAGATTTCAAGACGATGTAAATATTTAATGTTTAATAAAACGAAACTTCAAATTTCCGTGTGTTTTGAAACAATGATTCTGTTACAACACTCCCCGACGATTCCGCCGTGATTTGTTGTTTTACGCGGTCGGGGTGTGACAAATCACACAAGTTTTGATATATTTCAAAACAGTTATTAATAATCCTTGATTGGATTTCTATTAATACACTAACGAGTTTTACGATGATTTCAATGAGATTACAATGTACAGCTTCAAATGGCATAAAAATTACTTAGTAATAATCATATTGCCATATACAAAACTATTTGCCACGAGTTTTCACAATCAAGATTATGTATTGCAGTACTAAACTTTTGCCATTCTTTGGCTTCAAGATTTATTTTAAATTGACAGCTCTCGTAGTTGTCAAAGTATTGCAATACCAAACTTTTTGCCATTTATTTGGCTAACAAAACCTATGTACTCGCCGGCATTTTTATGCTGACTATTTTTCACATATGTTTCAGGTTTTCAACTATTCAAGCATGCAAAGCATAGGACTGCATTCGTGCCTTAGACTTCTTTAAACAAAAGAAAATTACATGTATTCTTTGTTTGTAAAACGATGTTAACAATATCGAAACAATTTAGTACCAGTAGTTATGAGCAATTTGTAACGTGACTCCCCGATATTTCCGCAACGTGTTGTTGTATTATGCGATTGGGGTGTTACAGATTGGTATCAGAGCACTGGTTATAGGGAATTAGGTTATTAGCATGCTTTAAACCTAGTTTATAACCTTCCTAGGACCCAAAGATGAGTAGACTTAGGAACTCCTTCCTAAATCCTCATCCTTATTTGTGCCACAACTACACTATGAAATTACAAATAATCTAAACTTAGATGATTTATCCTAAAAACCTTAGGCTTTATGCCTTAAGGTATTCCTCAAAATGTCTCAAAACATTTTCATTGAAACATTTCTCAAAATGTATTCTCAAACGTTTTCGTCAAAATATTTCGCAACATGTTTATCTTAAACAATTTTTATCAAAAGATTTCTCAAATGTTTTTCTCAAACATTTTTCATCGAAATCTTGAGTTTTAATAATGTGAACACATGCAATCTGGAAGGGTGGATGCCTGTACCCCGAGTTTTCTGTCTAAGGCTAGAGTGTTCGTACAAATCCACATTTTCGGACCAGTCACTCTTACCTGGGAACTCTTAGGGTGAGTGTCCACTTATAGGCTAAAGCACGTCTTCGTGAAGTATTATAAAAATCTATCCATCTTGACTATGCCGAATGATTTCTAGACGACCTTTGTGACACTACTCATTCATATTACCCTCGGTAATATGTTTGCTATTCACGACAATCGAAACAAATTTCTTTTCACAGTACTATTTCATCATATTACCTTCGGTGATATGTTTGATTCGAGACAATTGAAATGAATCTCATTTCACAACACTATGAGATCCTATTTCATTTTCAAAACACTACCTTTGTCTTTCAAAATTTCAAATTTTTACCATTTGGATGAGAATTTTCAAAATTTCAAACACAAAGTTTCTTTATTTTAAAAAAAAAATTTAACATTTTATCTTAAAAACATTAAAATTTTTAAACAGTTAAGGAATTTTTAACACAAACCATTAACTTGGTTTGTATTCTCTCATCCAAAAATATTACAAAAGTTTATTTTTCAAACAACTCTTGTCTCAAAACAAAATCCACAACACTGTATTTTCTAAATACAAGAACGAGACTTATAAACAAGATTTTACAGAGTCAAAGCTAACACTAAATCTTCTAAGTACAAGAACGAGATCTAAGAACGAGATTTTACTAGTCCAAATTTTTCACTATACAATGATATTACAAACTCATAACAATTTGATAAATCTAACTTATTTGGTTTTCACTATAGCTATACTTCCGAGATGCCTCCTCGCCGCGACGCCACTTGGAACGCTGAAATGGCAGCAATGATTTCTCAGCATCTAGATACTTTACTCCCAGGCATTGTGACCCAAGTCAACCAAATCCAAAACAATAACAACAACAATGTTTTATCGCCATGTAACTATAAACAATTCAACTCCGCTAAACCACTCGGGTTTAATGGGTCTGAAGGAGCAACTGCGCTCCTACAATGGTTTGAGAGTAGAGAAAACACATTCCGCCATGTTCAGTGTCCCAATGAGCGCAAGGTGGAGTTCGCCTCGAGTGTCTTTCAATGGAGAGCACTCACTTGGTGGAACGGTATTATGAGAGACTGATGTGCCGATATAGCAATGGCACTGACGTGGGAAGAATTTAAAGATCTTATGAAGAAAGAATTCTGCCCACGAAGCGAAATAAGGGCACTTGAAAATGAATTCTATCATCTAAAACAAGATAGTGGGAAAACCGTGCCTACACTGACCGATTTGAACAGTTAAGCCTACTTTGCCCCACCATGGTCACACCTTTGAATCGGGCCATTGAGAAATACATTGATGGCCTACGTGATCTTGTCCAAGACATTGTCACTGGCAGCAAACCTGCAATGCTTAGGGAGGCTAAGGAATTAGCCGCTATCCTAACCGACTCCTAGGTTAGAAAAGGGAAACTATTTCGAAAGGGAGACAAGAAACAAAACACCGAAATTACTAATGAGAATTCAAAAGGAACAAAGGCCGAATCTTCAAAAAATTCTAGGAAGCGCAAGACTTCAAAGAATTTTGCAATTCCTGCACCAATTCCACTAAACTCGGTACCCTTTAAAGGATTTTATCGTGGAAAGCAACCTCGGTGCAATCATTGCAACTATCATTACGCATCAAATTCTCCTTGTCGCCAGTGTACAATCTGTGGTCTATTTGGACATCTAGCTGTGACCTGTCGTATCCAGAACCGAGCAGCCCCTACTCAGACTCGCCCTCGAGCATGTTTTAATTGTGTTGGTTTAAATCATTTCAAGCGAAACTGCCCCAAGCTTGCCAATGCTAATGGACGAGTGTTCAATGTCAATGAGGCTCAAGCTAATGATCAAGCACTTATGATCATTTGAACCTCTATAATTTTCTATTTATTTTCAAAAACAATGTACATATTTCAACTATGTTTGTAATGACAATATAAATTTCAAGAAGTTTATCTTTATCCTTGTTATTCATTTTCCAATTACAAACTCTAATGTGATTACACTATGTGTGATTACAACTACATGCTGACTTTGAGGATTCCGTTCTTTATGAACTAAATCTTGTAAATTAGCATACCATGATTGCACTCTAGTGCATTCATACGAACTTGGCAACACGATCGATACAAATACTATGAACAAGTTAATACTATTTTGTGATCATGGCATTACATACATGATTTATTTATCTAATATGTATAGTACATGATTATAAATACAATTTGCTTCGTATGTTGACTTAACGTACTTAGTACACTAATTTTCAAATACATTTGCTTAGTGTGTTAATTTAGCATACCTAGCGCATAATTTGAAAACAGTTCATCGATATGCTTACATTATGATGACAATGCATGATTAGTATATGTTGCATTCTACCTGTTTGGTTAATATGTAACATATATATAAACATTTGTACTAGAATGAAATATCTACTACTAAATTTTATTGTATGCAAGACAAGTAGTGCTATCATTGCTAGTATGAAACACGATTCGATTTGACAGATGTTATGCTGTAACGATGTTTATTTGATTTAGACGATAGTTCGACCTTATTATTTGTTTACCCTCACTTAACAAGAGGAGCTATGTGGATCATGCGACGAAACGAGTAAATATGGGTGCACACTTAGTTATGAGATCCGACACATGAGAATCATAGTAAGCCTTGTTAAGTATGGTGGCATAAAATCTAGAGTGATTAAGGTAACGAGAGGAGTATGATGTGATAAGAACATGGTGGATACGCCGATGGTACTTGCTATATATAAGTGTTCTTATTGTGTTATTCTTCGGAACGTTGCTAAGATCACTTGGTGATTTTATGTTATCTTGGTACATTATGTGATTATTTGATATTTGTGTGGTTATTTGCAATGGAAGACGACGAGTACATTCATTAACTCAAATCGAGCCGACCGGGAGTATATTATGGTGTTAAAGGTGACGATCTTGATGCCATAGGTATGTTGACCCATCTCCTATGCATGAGATGCTCATGGTACATTGGATGTACCTCGTGGGACGTTAGAAACCGTGTACGTGTAGGGCTTGAATGTACACCCCTTTTGTTTGCTAGGATTTACACTAAGAGCTTAGCATAACATAGTGCCATACCCAAACAATTTTTGAACACTGGTCGACATCTACTGAACGATTGTGGTTGCGAGGGCAGCATTTTCAGTTTTATCGTGTCTAGGAGGCATTTTCTAAAACGAACAAGAAAACATGAGAAACGAGTGAGATTAACAATTGGATAGACAAAAGTGGTATCGAAGATATCGACGAAACATAAGGAAGGCGATCATTCATGTAACACCTGTGCCTTCACGGCCATCAAAAAAATACCGAACCAATGAAATATTATATTTCATACTTGGGATTTGTAAAAATATGTGTATCATTTTGAACATATCAATTCTCGTTCAATTCCAAACTCTAAATTCACTTTCTAGAAGGTTATACGCGCACCGATGCGTAGATATAACCAGTTTAATGCAACGAACACTCCGGAATAGTGAAATAGGCTTAACATACCTTAAATAACCTTGACATAACTTAGACATAAGTTTTGGAAGGTTTGGTGTGGTGAAATCAAAGTTAAATCGCTTACAGGGACTAAAGTTGACAAACTGCGAAAGTATGCCAATTTGAACTGTAACAGACCTTCCGGAACATGACCATAAGTTAAACATACCATAAATATCCTTTACATAGCTTAGAAATAGGCTTTGAGGGGTTTGGTGTGCTAAAATAAACTTTTGGGACATTCAGGGACTAAAAGTGTCAAAAAGTGCACAAGTTTGCATTTTCGCGCATAACTTACGTTCTGAATACATCTGGACATCCAAAAATTTATGTGAGCATGACTACATTATATTTTAGTGTTCGCCTTAAGAAAAATCCATTCGTCGCGTCATTTGGATCGTTTTTCGCGCTTATGCGCATTCCGTCGTAATTAAGCGAACATCGCGTTCGTACGGCCAAACGAACCAACCTCCGGCATATTTTTGAGCATGTTTTGAGTTCCCTATACTTTAACTTCATTTTAGAGCCTTGAAATGAGGTTAACGGGGTTCAAACGCATCGAAAATCGCTTAAACGGGCTGCAGGGACTAAACCTGTCACTTTTGAAACATTTCTGAATCAGATGGGTCAGTGGCGTAGCGCGACGCCTAAAGCCTTACCAGTCGCGCTACGCGACTGCCTATTCTGGACCAGATTCCATGTTCTAAACACAAGTTGCAACTAATTGATTCTTAACCACATGTTTTAAGTTGATGTGTCACTAAGTTAAGGAGCATATGTGGTTCCATAACATTCCGACAAGTGTACGCACGAGATTCGATCACGTTATTCAAGAAACGATCCTAACGGTTACCCGAAAACTATATATACCCATCCACCCCCATTGCATTTCTCACTAGAATTCTGATTTTGAGAGCTCTAAGTTGAAACCATTGTTTCATACCTGAGTTCTTGGATCGGGATTAGCATTCGGGGACCCTTCGTAAGTATTCTTTCGTTCTTGTTCTTATTTTACTGCTTTTCGAGTCAGAAAGTCAAACTTTGTTTGACTTTCAGCGTTGACCAGTAATGGTCAATGCGAAGTTCGTTTGAACTTCGCAACGTGAGTGTAATCACGTTGGTCATAGTCCCTTGGGACTATGCCCACTGATTACCACGTTGTCTAGGGTCGTAGGGTAGGCGATCTAATAAATCGCCTATACCTTCGAACCCGACCCAGTTTGGTCGATCATTAGGATCCGACCAAATACATTAGGTGACCCTATGGTCACATCGTTTAAGTAGTTGTATGATAGGTAGTTTATATGCCTTAGGTAAATTACCAGAATACCCTTTTCTTGAATAATTGGTAATTAAGCATATGTAACCTAAACCTTTGTCACATAACTGATTATTTAACATGTTTAGGCATATAACACTTGTCATAGGGCTAGTTAGGCGGTCCGAACGCGTTTCACGCGAACGACGCGTTAAAGTAGCATAAGCTACCTAAACGGGTCGTAATGGGTCGTAGGCAGTTATGTTAGGTTTCATTTAGTATGTAGGCTTTGTTAAACCATATCACACGAGTCTCCACACTCGTTTGGTTTACAAACCCTAATGCTACCCAGTCTTCCGATTTAGGTCCGGTTATTTAACATAGTTACCTATATTAGGTGCCGTTTGATTCCGAGATCTCTAGCACTGCTTGGTGGTTATCTTTAGACAACTGAGCAATCTCAAGTGAGTACATAGACCCCTCTTTTACTGTTTTCCAAACTGTTTTGGGGTTGAACACATGTGCCTACTTGTTACTTTCATGCTTTCCTGTTTTCGCATCATATACCTGCTATGTTCGTTAGTACATTATAGTACATGATCTCATTGTGTTTTATGCTATGTATGTCCATTTAGTTCATACTTAGTACATCGTTTTACATTTACATTTTTATGCTATGTATGTCCATTGCGTGCATACTTAGTACATTGTTTTCATCACATGCTTACATTTTGGTATGACATTTGGTTTGTTTACATGGGACAATACATTCATTAACACCGATCATGCCGTTCGTTAGTAGGTAGTGGTACCATAGGAATTGACAACTCCCGTTCCGGACGTCCCAGGGAAAGGGGATGAAAGGAATGACCGAATTCGTTGATATAAGACAGATAGACCTTTAATTTGTTTAAAGGGTTTATCACCACAGTCGCCAGGCTTGGATGTATGCATTTTCACAATACCGCATAAATGTTCATATTAAATATTTGCATGCATTTACACAAAACATAGCTTTGATTTAAACCAAGTTTTACTTCAATACTTTGTTTTTGTGCATATGGTTTAGTTGAGACCTTTCACTTGCCATACATGACATTTTGACATAGACATTTGACAGGGATATTTGACATAGACATTTGACATGGATATTTGACATAGACATTTGACATGGATATTTGACATAGACATTTGACATGGATATTTGACATAGACATTTGACATGGATATTTGACATAGACATTTTGACATGATTTACATCTTGACATGAACATTTTACATTGTTTGGTTTGGTTTGATTAAGTGATTAAGTAACGATGCGTGTGTAATATGATACAAGCATGGTGGATACGCCGCTGGTACTTCCTATATATAAGTGTTTGTATGGTATTACATGTCGTAACGTTATTTGAATCATTTCAGTTTGAGACATAGAACATTTCATACAAATAACATACTTTTCACAAGACATTTATTTATAAACAACTTATCTTATGCAAACACATTTTACTTGGTTATTCATTTAACCTTACATTTATTTATACTTATCATCTGATCTTATCGTTTTTCAAATGATTTAAAAGACAAAGCAAATAACAAGGTTCATGACTAAACATTTTCTCAAACATAAGTCATGAATCTTATTTTTACAAAACCTATGTATCTCACAGGCATTTTTATGCTGACGTACCTATTTTCACATGTGTTTTTCAGGAACTGTTGCATAAGATGGTCAAGATATACATAGACAGACTTGGGCTTTAGTGACAATAAAAGATGCAAGACTAGTTAATTATGTTGTATTTATTTGTTTATTAAGACATTGTAACACTTTTATTCAATAAAACGAAACTTCAATTGCCATGGATTTGAAACAATTAATTCTGTTACAACACCCCCCGATGTTTCCGCCACGTTTTGTATGTTCTACGTGGTCGGGGTGTGACAGAAAAGATGGTATCAGAGCCAATGGTTATAGGGAATTAGGTTATTAGTAATTAGTAATACTTTGACCTAGTCTATAACCTTCTTAGGACCCTAACGCGAGTTTACTTGCGTTTAGTCATAAAACAATACTGTCGCCTATCCTTAGGCGACAACCGCCACAAAAACATAAATTTCGAAACCGCATTGAAAACTAATCATCTGTTCTAGGATGATTGATTACTAGGTTTTGAACTCTCTATTATATGGTTTTGAACCCCTTGAGTTTTCAAAACTTCGTCAAGGTTTTGGGTTTTAAATAATGTGAACACGTGCAAACTGGAAGGGTGAATGCCTGTATTCTGGGTTTTCTGTCTAGGCAAGCACTTCGTATACATCTCATCAGACGCGAGACCAGTTGTGCTTACCTGGGAATTCTTGGGATGAGTGTTCACTTATAGGCGAGCATGTCTTCGCGATACATTATTTTTGACCTATTTACTTTGATTTGTCACCATCTCATTTGTTTGCCTTAGGTAACAAACAAATGATCACAATTTTCATTCGTTACCATTATGTATTGATTATCCAATAACCTTTCACTCGTTTCTTCCTCTGTCTTTCATTTTCTTCTAGAATGTCTATTCCTCTTGGCACTGGTCAAATGCCCGAGCGAACAGCCAAATTTGTCCAGCAAATTGGCGAAGTGATTCAGAGGACTGTGGATTTAGGTATTGCCATGGCTCGTCTTAACAATGAAGCCTCTCGTCTCGACAATGAAGCCACTCAAGAGACACCAAAGGAAGCAGTAGTCAGGCTTGCAACAACATCAAGGAAGCGTAAGGCTTCAAGGAAACCCACAGTGGTTACACCTAATCAAGCTGGACCTAGCCAAGTGGCAAGGCCACCAGCTAGGAAGCCGTACTTAGGAACTGCTCCTAGGTGCAAGTGATGCAACGGTCATCATTCAAACCTCATACCCTGCTGGAAATATACCTACTGTGGACGGCGGGGACATTTGGTCAACACATGCCGCTTTGCTATCCAGAACAAAGCTGTTGCAAATCTTGCTGCTACCCAACTCCAGGTCAACCCTACTCAAGCTCGTTTCCCGCGTGGTACTTGCTACAACTGTGGCGATACGAGCCATTTCAGGAACAACTGCCCGAAGATAGTCAGTGCAAATCCAACCCTCGGATGAGCATTTGGCTGAACAAAGGATGTTGCTGTCTTATGCCTTTGTTTCTTTTGTTTCGTGTATTGTGAAACAATATGTCTTGTTCATAAATAAAAATCGTTGTTCACAAATTCTGCTATACAAGTATCATTACATGTGTTTATGGCTTTTCCCTATAATACCTGCATTAAGGAACTATGTTCCTTACAAACTACTCTTGTGATGCTCACTTTCAAGTGATCGCTCATAATTTCCTCGAAAGTTCTAAGTACTCGTTTCATTCTAAGAAACGAAGTACAGGAAATAAAGTGAAATTATGAGTAATCGTGCTTTTTACACATCTGTATTTTTGAATCCTTGGTTGGATAACTAAGGATATTTTCAAATCTCATACCCATTACGTTTTGATTTTATCAACATTCACAGTACAAGTATTTCAAAACCATCTTCATGATCTCAAAATATTTCATATAGTTTGAAAACAATTTTTCTAGATGCATTGTCTATGTTATTTCAAAAACATTGGCCATGTTATCAAAACCAACCTTTCTAATTTCAAAATATTTCATATAGTCTGAAGACAATATTAACACAATACATTTTCTGATCAAGTGCATGATTTCGAAAAGCATCATTCATGTCTTTCAAAAACCTTATACATAATTTCAAAATTCATCTCGCATGATTTTAAAACATTTTTGTAAATATATCTACCTACTACACCTACTTTATGATTTCAAAAAGTATTATATATAAGGTTTCAAAAAAAAAAACGTTAAACACTTTTTTTTTTCTTAAAAGAACCCCATGCATAGTTTTCAAAAATATTTTCCTCATACATTGACTTAACCTTCAAAATTCTGCTTCATATGTCGCCTTGGCATATCTAGCATCTCAATTTCATAAGCATTTTTACTTCATGTTTTGACATAAGCACGTCCAGTGCAAGGTATCAAAACATCTTCAACTTCTAAAATCCATGAGGGATCTTTTTATCTTCACAATTAAGATCCTTGTGGATGATCATCATTCAAATCAGAGTCCTTAATTGGATTCCTTATGTACCTAAATTCGAACATTTCGGTTCCTTATAATCGAAATCGAATTTTTCTTTTAAAGATCTTTCTATCTTTATAGTTAGATTCTTGATAATGTTTAAAGTACCAAATGAAATCCACGAGATGGATTCCTAGTGTGCTTTAAATACATGTACTCTGTTAGCAGAACAAACTTCTAGTTAAACAATTTTGTGGTTATGTGACTATGTGTTAATTCATCTTATGTTTTCTTTTATGCATTTTTGTGTTTAAATACTCTGGATATTCGTTATCCAAATCCTCGCAGGATCTTTCATATCTTCATATGAGAGATTCGTAGCAGGATATTCAAAAGGTACTACCTTAAATCCTTAATGGGCTTCTATGTAATAGTTAAGACCCTTGGATTATATAGTACTGCTCCATGATTCATTAGAGACCCTTTAGTGGTCTAATCTAAAAGATTGATTCACAATTTGGTTAAAGAACGACATCTAGTGATGTAGCTGGACAGACTCCTTGACAGTCTATTTAAATCATTTATTGATTTAGTCTAAAGGACTCTATGGCGGTCTAAGTCACGCTCATCACAGGATTGTTCATTTGGTTTTACCCTACACATTATAAAATAGACTGTGTGAACTGTGCAAGGAATTCTCTAATTATGGATGCGCACATAATTATGAAATTTAGTGCACAGAAATCCAGTAAGATTTATTATGTGAAGGAACCGATAGTGACAACAATAACAAAATGAGAACGATGTAATGGAGGCATGGTGGACGCACCAATGACGCTTCATATACTCGTATATAAGTGTCCCTCTTACATTGCAAACATAATGTTATTAAGGTTACTAGAAGTTCAAGAACCCTAACCAATGTTGTTCGATCTTTTCAACTTCATATTTCCAAGCTCTCACAAGTTTCCTCTAAATAAATTTCGGGACGAAATTTCCTAAAGTAGGGGAGACTGTAACACCTGTGCCTTCACGGCCATCAAACAAATACCGAACCAATGAAATATTATATTTCATACTTGGGATTTGTAAAAATATGTGTATCATTTTGCACATATCAATTCTCGTTCAATTCCAAACTCTAAATTCACTTTCTAGAAGGTTATACGCGCACCGATGCGTAGATATAACCAGTTTAATGCAACGAACACTCCGGAATAGTGAAATAGGCTTAACATACCTTAAATAACCTTGACATAACTTAGACATAAGTTTTGGAAGGTTTGGTGTGGTGAAATCAAAGTTAAATCGCTTACAGGGACTAAAGTTGACAAACTACGAAAGTATGCCAATTTGAACTGTAACAGACCTTCCGGAACATGACCATAAGTTA
The DNA here is from genome assembly GCA_030545235.1 of Helianthus tuberosus. Taxonomy (NCBI): domain Eukaryota; kingdom Viridiplantae; phylum Streptophyta; class Magnoliopsida; order Asterales; family Asteraceae; genus Helianthus; species Helianthus tuberosus. Next base: position 120,688,515 of record CM060409.1, read on the forward strand.
AACATACCATAAATATCCTTTACATAGCTTAGAAATAGGCTTTGAGGGGTTTGGTGTGCTAAAATAAACTTTTGGGACATTCAGGGACTAAAAGTGTCAAAAAGTGCACAAGTTTGCATTTTCGCGCATAACTTACGTTCTGAATACATCTGGATATCCAAAAATTTATGTGAGCATGACTACATTATATTTTAGTGTTCGCCTTAAGAAAAATCCATTCGTCGCGTCATTTGGATCGTTTTTCGCGCTTATGCGCATTCCGTCGTAATTAAGCGAACATCGCGTTCGTACGGCCAAACGAACCAACCTCCGGCATATTTTTGAGCATGTTTTGAGTTCCCTATACTTTAACTTCATTTTAGAGCCTTGAAATGAGGTTAACGGGGTTCAAACGCATCGAAAATCGCTTAAACGGGCTGCAGGGACTAAACCTGTCACTTTTGAAACATTTCTGAATCAGATGGGTCAGTGGCGTAGCGCGACGCCTAAAGCCTTACCAGTCGCGCTACGCGACTGCCTATTCTGGACCAGATTCCATGTTCTAAACACAAGTTGCAACTAATTGATTCTTAACCACATGTTTTAAGTTGATGTGTCACTAAGTTAAGGAGCATATGTGGTTCCATAACATTCCGACAAGTGTACGCACGAGATTCGATCACGTTATTCAAGAAACGATCCTAACGGTTACCCGAAAACTATATATACCCATCCACCCCCATTGCATTTCTCACTAGAATTCTGATTTTGAGAGCTCTAAGTTGAAACCATTGTTTCATACCTGAGTTCTTGGATCGGGATTAGCATTCGGGGACCCTTCGTAAGTATTCTTTCGTTCTTGTTCTTATTTTACTGCTTTTCGAGTCAGAAAGTCAAACTTTGTTTGACTTTCAGCGTTGACCAGTAATGGTCAATGCGAAGTTCGTTTGAACTTCGCACCGTGAGTGTAATCACGTTGGTCATAGTCCCTTGGGACTATGCCCACTGATTACCACGTTGTCTAGGGTCGTAGGGTAGGCGATCTAATAAATCGCCTATACCTTCGAACCCGACCCAGTTTGGTCGATCATTAGGATCCGACCAAATACATTAGGTGACCCTATGGTCACATCGTTTAAGTAGTTGTATGATAGGTAGTTTATATGCCTTAGGTAAATTACCAGAATACCCTTTTCTTGAATAATTGGTAATTAAGCATATGTAACCTAAACCTTTGTCACATAACTGATTATTTAACATGTTTAGGCATATAACACTTGTCATAGGGCTAGTTAGGCGGTCCGAACGCGTTTCACGCGAACGACGCGTTAAAGTAGCATAAGCTACCTAAACGGGTCGTAATGGGTCGTAGGCAGTTATGTTAGGTTTCATTTAGTATGTAGGCTTTGTTAAACCATATCACACGAGTCTCCACACTCGTTTGGTTTACAAACCCTAATGCTACCCAGTCTTCCGATTTAGGTCCGGTTATTTAACATAGTTACCTATATTAGGTGCCGTTTGATTCCGAGATCTCTAGCACTGCTTGGTGGTTATCTTTAGACAACTGAGCAATCTCAAGTGAGTACATAGACCCCTCTTTTACTGTTTTCCAAACTGTTTTGGGGTGGAACACATGTGCCTACTTGTTACTTTCATGCTTTCCTGTTTTCGCATCATATACCTGCTATGTTCGTTAGTACATTATAGTACATGATCTCATTGTGTTTTATGCTATGTATGTCCATTTAGTTCATACTTAGTACATCGTTTTACATTTACATTTTTATGCTATGTATGTCCATTGCGTGCATACTTAGTACATTGTTTTCATCACATGCTTACATTTTGGTATGACATTTGGTTTGTTTACATGGGACAATACATTCATTAACACCGATCATGCCGTTCGTTAGTAGGTAGTGGTACCATAGGAATTGACAACTCCCGTTCCGGACGTCCCAGGGAAAGGGGATGAAAGGAATGACCGAATTCGTTGATATAAGACAGATAGACCTTTAATTTGTTTAAAGGGTTTATCACCACAGTCGCCAGGCTTGGATGTATGCATTTTCACAATACCGCATAAATGTTCATATTAAATATTTGCATGCATTTACACAAAACATAGCTTTGATTTAAACCAAGTTTTACTTCAATACTTTGTTTTTGTGCATATGGTTTAGTTGAGACCTTTCACTTGCCATACATGACATTTTGACATAGACATTTGACAGGGATATTTGACATAGACATTTGACATGGATATTTGACATAGACATTTGACATGGATATTTGACATAGACATTTGACATGGATATTTGACATAGACATTTGACATGGATATTTGACATAGACATTTTGACATGATTTACATCTTGACATGAACATTTTACATTGTTTGGTTTGGTTTGATTAAGTGATTAAGTAACGATGCGTGTGTAATATGATACAAGCATGGTGGATACGCCGCTGGTACTTCCTATATATAAGTGTTTGTATGGTATTACATGTCGTAACGTTATTTGAATCATTTCAGTTTGAGACATAGAACATTTCATACAAATAACATACTTTTCACAAGACATTTATTTATAAACAACTTATCTTATGCAAACACATTTTACTTGGTTATTCATTTAACCTTACATTTATTTATACTTATCATCTGATCTTATCGTTTTTCAAATGATTTAAAAGACAAAGCAAATAACAAGGTTCATGACTAAACATTTTCTCAAACATAAGTCATGAATCTTATTTTCACAAAACCTATGTATCTCACAGGCATTTTTATGCTGACGTACCTATTTTCACATGTGTTTTTCAGGAACTGTTGCATAAGATGGTCAAGATATACATAGACAGACTTGGGCTTTAGTGACAATAAAAGATGCAAGACTAGTTAATTATGTTGTATTTATTTGTTTATTAAGACATTGTAACACTTTTATTCAATAAAACGAAACTTCAATTGCCATGGATTTGAAACAATTAATTCTGTTACAACACCCCCCGATGTTTCCGCCACGTTTTGTATGTTCTACGTGGTCGGGGTGTGACAATTCATTCGTTACCTTAAACAAACAAACGACGCACAGTGGCTGAATAAAGTAAATAGGTCCTTATAATGTATCGTGAAGACATGCTTTAGCCTATAAGTGGACACTCACCCCAAGAGTTCCCAGGTAAGAGTTGTTAGTCCCGAAAAAGCCGTGACATCACTCAACGGTTCAATCGAACTTGGAATATAAGATCAAACCGTATGAACAAAAAGAAATTTTTCATTACAAAACATAGTGTCGCTGCTTAGATCGCACATAGTCTCAAAGACTGTCTGGTACGATCTTCGAGAACCTTGCACACAATCTCTAGGATTGTCATGTACAAGGTTCTCCTTTGGGGATTACATATTTCTATAATGGGAGAGCTCTAACCTAATAATCTAGGCAAGACTATATATAGGAGTCTCTACCCCATTGGCCCACATGGCCTAGCCCAAGCCCAAAATATAATCTAAACCAAATAAACATAAATAAACTTAATAAAGATAAGCGTAAAACTCTGGACCTAACAATCTCCCCCTAGTTTTTATGCTTTCTTTATTACGGTTTAGACGATCTCTGATAAGACACAAGTATCTTGGATGTCGGACGATGTCGGATGATGATGTTGAAGATTATATGGTTTCTCGGATGAAGATGCGAATGATGTCGGATGCAATTTGACGATCTAGGATGCAACGTGATTATCTCGGATCTAAATATGGTATATCTTGAATGCTAGATTGTTGTCCGAGATGGTTTGACTTGATGATTCGAGATACTTAATCTTCTATCCGAGATGATGACCTGATGATGAGATGATGTTTGAAGATTGAATGAGTCTGATGCTCGTGGATGATGATAGTAGCTGATAATGTCATTTGATGATGATATTTCCATGCGTAGCCCAACAAAAAACATTGTAGGGCCCAACCACAATCTTTAGCATTTCAAGGATAAGATAAACCTTAAAACCCAATCACAACCTTCATCAACAATCAGGTGGGCCCTAAATATGAGATTTTGATTAAAAGATGGACATTATTCAGCAATGATTAGCTAATCATTAGGCTTATCCTTAGCCACATAATCATGCCAACCCTTGAACATGTGTATCGTAGCCCAAGAGACACACTCATTTTCCAATCATGCAAATAAAACAAAAACGTGTAGCCCAAATACCAATGAAGCCCATGCAGTTCAATTCTAACAAACCCTAGCCGACAAACAAGCAACCCAGATGTCATCACTGTTGAACCCAACCCTCAACATCGTACATCTCCGTCACCTCCCTAACTTCACCGGAGACACCCAAAATAAAAATAAAAAATTCACTGAGCAATGGCCTCCGATCACTGAAACCTGAGCAACCGGCACTAAACCAACGCCGGAAATCACCCACAGTGCTTAATAAAGAAAACAAACCTGAAAATTTTCGTAGTCAACTAGTAACCACCGATAATCCATCTGTGATGTCTTGATTATCACCGGTGAGTTGAACACTAACACGAACACCATCTTTGCTTCTGCCATTCTTCACCGGAAATCCGTTCATCTTCTTCATCTTCATCGATAATCACCATCATCAACCTCAGCCGTACAACTGTTTTCTTCTCTCTCTACGATGAACAACAATAACAGCAACAGTCATCCTCGTCACTCACCGTGTTTCGCCATATTCAACTACTGTGCACCGCCAACGCCGCCGCGCCGGACTGACGGATGATCCGACGTCCGCTGCGGAGTCTGTTTTCGTGACGCACACCTCTTGTATTCCTCGGATCTTTCAAAAATCCACCTTCTTCACGTCATGTTCACCGGAGACGTCATAATCCAGCTGATACGGCGGCTCCGGGATACGGCGTTGTCAAGATGACGACTTGGAACTCTCCATCTTTCTCTCTACAACACACACTCAGCTGTGTGTAGATGGATGAATAGTAATAACACCAGATCTTGAATTTTTCAGATCTATGAATGAATATCAGATTTCATGAACCGAGATCTCTTCCTTTATGAACACACATCCCCCGACACTGTGCAACGCTTCTTCTCGTTCTTCGAGTGATATCAAAACCGAGCCTTTGAAAGACTTCAGTGGCTCTGATACCACTTGTTAGCCTCAAAAAACCCGTGACATCACTCAACAGTTCAATCGAACGCGGAATATAAGGTCAAACCGTATGAACAAAAAGAATTTTTTCATTACAAAACATAGTGTCGCTTCTTAGATCGCACATAGTCTCAAAGACTGTCTGGTACGATCTTCGAGAACCTTGCACACAATCTCTAGGATTGTCGGGTACAAGGTTCTCCTTTGGGGATTACATTTTTCTATAATGGGAGAGCTCTAACCTAATAATCTAGGCAAGCCTATATATAGGAGCCTATATATAGGATTGGCCCACATGGCCTAGCCCAAGCCCAAAATATAATCTAAACCAAATAAAAAAAATAAACGTAATAAAGATAAGCGTAAAACTCTGGACCTAACAAGAGTGACTGGTCCGATTATGTGGATTTGTACGGAAACTCTAGCCTTAGACAGAAAACTCGGGATACAGGCACCCACCCTTCCAGATTGCACGTGTTCACATTAATAAGCCCCAAACTTTGACGAGATTTTGAAAAATTTGAAGGTTCAAAACCTTATAATAAATCATCTAAGAAGAGATGATTGGTTTTCAAATCGGATTTGTAATTCGTGTTCTTGTTGTGGTTGTCACCTAAAGATAGGCAACGATATTGTTTTAAGACTAAACACAAGATAACTTGTGTTAGGGTCCTAGGAAGGTTATAGTCTAGGTCAAAGCATTACTAATAACCTAATTCCCTATAACCATGAGCTCTTATACCAACTCTTCTGTCACACCCTGACCGCGTTAAAACAACAAACCACGGTGGAAACGTCGAGGAGTATCGTAACAGAATCATTGTTTCACAACACATGGATTGAAGTTTCGTTTTATTGAATTAAGTTTAATACATTGTCTCAAATATTAAAAGCAAAACATGAACATATTGTCCTTCCTTGTTATTAAGTCACTAAGGCCTCGTCCATCCCTATGTGAGCATGCATCATAATCATCATCAAACATCATCAAACAACGGTACCTGAAACATATGTGAAAATATGTCAGCATAAAAATGTCGGCTAGTACGTAGGTTTTGTGAGTGTCTCAGATTCATGGCTTTGAGTTCATATTGCAATACCTCGTCCAACTACGAGAGTTGTCAAGTGGGTACCTTGAAAACAAAAGAGTTTGATATTGCAGTATGTTTCAATCAACTTTTACAAGTTGATATATGTATAAACCAAAACCATTGTAGCCATGAATCCTAACTAAAAACGTTTATCTTTGTAAACCATGTAGTAAATCGTCGTTGAAAGTAAACATTGTATGGTTTATATCGTTAAGAAAACCTTGTAGTGTAACTTCGTTTTTGAAAACATTCATCCAAGTGATCTAGATAGCGCAACGACATATAATGTGTTAAAAGCACTTATATATAGGAAGTACCAGCGGCGTATCCACCATGCTTTTATCGCATTACACCCATCCCGTTACCTAATCACTTACCATAACTCAATCGTTCAATAGTTCAAATAGTTCCGATGGTTCAAATAGTTCAAATAGTTCACATAGATCAAATAGTTCCGATGGTTCAATAGTTCAGATAGTTCACATAGATCAAATAGTTCCAATGGTTCAATAGTTCAAATAGTTCACATAGATCAAGTAGTTCTAATGGTTCAATAGTTCAAATCGTTCACATAGTTCACATAGTTTAATAGTTCCAGTGGTTCGTGCTTAAATTGTGAAAACTAACTTTTGGTCGTTTTATTGAATACATTCAAACCTGTGTGACCGTCCTAATCATTCAATTCGTATTAACAAACCACCAAAGGGTAAGTTAAAAATCATCAGGTTCTGTCGTTACCCACATTACCCCCATAACCATGGTGAAAGTCTGATAACGGGATTTGTCAGATCCTATGGTATCATAATATCCTATGGTACCATAACGTACTACTGGTCGGCTTAAAATAGTTAATGAGTGTCATTCAATTGTCTTTCGACCAACACCCCCAACAAGTTTGTTCATATAATTTAAATCGTTATGTTTAATATAAACCATAGCATTTGTTTAGAAAGCTCGAAATCGTTTAGCACATATAAATCGGGAGATCGGGTAGAATGAGGTCTCGTAAACCAAATGAGTATTGGAACTCATGTGATATGGTTTAACAAGCCTATATTCTAAATCGGAACCTATTCTAAGTTCTTACGACCCGTTACAACCCATTAAGGTAGCTTACGCTACTTTAACGCGTCGTTCACGCGAATGCATGAAGGAGGTCAGTTCCAAGTTTCCAAAACAGGCAGAACAGGTCCCTGCGTGCTTAAAACTTGATTTTCGACACGTTTAAGCCCCGTTAACCCCATTTCAAGGTTCTATAATGAAGTTAAAGTATAGGGAACTTAAAACATGCTTGAAAACATCTCGGATGTCGGTTCGTTTGGTCGTACGGTCGTGTTATTCGGTTAATTACGACGAAAACTCGAACGGGCGCGAAAACAATCCAAATTACACGACGAGTGGTATTTTTGCATTCCAATCACTAAATTAAAATATTTTAATGATTAAAAAATTTTTGGATGTCCGGATATGTTCAGAACGTAAGATATGCGCATAAATGCAAACTTATGCACTTTTTGACGCTTTTAGTCCCTATTTATCAAATAAGCATATTTTCGCATACCGAACCCATCAAAGCCTATTTCTAAGCTACGTAAAGGATGTTTAGGGTATGTTTAGCTTATGATCAAGTTCCAGAATGTTCGTTACTATACGAATCGGTATACTTTCGTAGTTTGACGCAAATAGTCCCTGCGATCGAATAAACTTGTTTTCGACACACCAAACCCTCCAAAACTTATTTCTAAGTTATGTAAAGGTTATTTAAGGTATGTTAAGCCTATGTCACTGTTCTGAAATGTTTTTCGCGTTAAACTGATTACGTTTACACATCAGTTTACGTATAACTTTCCAGAAAGCGATTTAAAGCTTGAAATCGAACAAGAATTGACATGTGCAAATGTCTCATGTATTTATACAAATCCCAAGAATGAAAAACAAGATTTCATTGGTTTTGTATTTGTATGATGGTCGTAGAGGCACAGATGTCATAGTCTCCCCCTACTTTAGGAAATTTTGTCCCGAAATTTATTCGAAGGAGTCTGTCTGTATAGTTGTGTTAAATAATCGTCTTGCGCGTAATCTAGAGTCTTTATCTATTTGCATAGAGTAACTCATTAAAGATCTCCACATAAGGCATATCTTAATCATTCCCTAGTGGGTGCTTCCTTAGATAAAGCAGGAAGTGGGAACGAGAGATTTGGTTAAATGATAAGACCAAATTAACCAATAGTTTTGTGGGTATCCTTTAAGAATTAAAACAGAAAGATCTTGTAAGGATTTGTATTTCATTTCTCCAGTGGATATTCTTCAGAAGCGAAAATGAATGGATGATTCATTTTCTCCAATGGATTCTTCGTCAGATGTGGAAATGAAAGACGAATAGGTTATTCATTTCCAATAGATATTTCTTCAAAAGCGGAAATGAATGGATAATTCATTTTATCCAATTGATACTTTTATCAGAAATGGAAATGAAGGAATGTATAAGTTGTTCATTTCTCAATGTTTATTTCTTCAGAAGCGAAAATGAATGGATAATTCATTTTCCTCAGTGGATACTTCGTCAGAAGTAGAAATGAAGGATTGTTGAATAAGTTATTCGTTTCCCTGATGGATATTTCTTCGGAAGCGAAAATGAATGGATGATTCATTTTCCTTAGTGGTTACTTCGTTAGAAGTGGAAATGAAAGAATTATCGCAAAGCATATTCATTTCCCGATGGATATTTTCTTAGAAGCGAAAATGAATGGATAATTCATTTTCCTTGGTGGATACTTCGTCAGAAGTGGAAATGAAGGATTGTCGTAAAGAGTATTCATTTCCTCGATGGATATTTCTTCGGAAGCTAAAATGAATGGATGATTCATTTTCCTTAGTGGTTACTTCATTAGAAGTGGAAATGAAAGAATCGATACAGGATTATTCATTCCCCAGTGTATATTTCTTTAGAAGCGAAAATGAATGGATAATTCATTTTCCTCAGTGGATACTTCATTAGAAGCGGAATGAATCTAATCATTTTCTTCATTGGATATTTCTTCAGAAGCGAAAATGAACGGATAGTTCATGTTCCTCAGTGGATACTTCATCAGAAACGAAAATGACAAAATTAATGAAGGATTATTCATTCCCTCAGTGGATATTTCTTTAGAAGCGAAAATAAATGATCAATTCATTTTCCTCAATGGATACTTCACCAGAAACGGAATGAATTTATTCATTTTTCTAAGTGGATATTTCTTCGGAAGCGAAAATGAACAGATAATTCATTCTCCTCAGTGGATACTTCATCAGAAATGAAAATGAATTTGTTCATGGATAGATTATTCATTTCCCAGCGGATATCTCTTTCAGAAGCGAAAAATGAATAGCTAGTTCATTTTTCCTCAGTGGGTACTTCATCAGAAATGGAAATGAATATAGTTAATTTTTGTTTCTTGTTTAAGTTGATACATGACAAAACTTGTTGTGGTTTCTGTACACTGAATTCCATAATTATGTATGCATCCATAATTATGTAATTCCTTGCACAGTCCGCATAGTTTATTTTATAATGTGTAGGGGATAGAATCGGTCGAACAACCTTGTGATAACTTTGACTAGATTACTGTTAGGGGAGGATTTCTTACTGACCTGTGATCCTCAAGTGTTATCCTGTTTGGTGATCCTTACTTCTGTGATAATTAGTGATCCTCAGAAGTACTTCAGGATCATGATCATGGATCATCCTAAGGATCCTTATACTAATGATTGTTCACTTTGAATTCGGTATTGTTTTGCAGGAGTGCCGGCTTGGACTTGGTCATGGCGATATTCCTGGAGCATATTCCCTTCAATTCTGCACGTGCTTGACCATTGTGAACGTTATGGAGAACGTGGGGAGAAGGCATGAAATGCGGACAGTTAGTTAGGCTAGATATTTTCTAATTTTAAGGGGGTAGCGAGCTATCTTTGAGAACACTTGGCTATTTTTGGCTACACACACTCGTACAACTGCACTCACCAGCTCTCGACAAAACACTTAGCATTTTTCATACATTTCTACACGCTACACTATAGTGATCCTTGTACTTAGCTCGCTATCATCCGAAGTTGTAAAAAGATTATTGTTTAATTTGAGTTGGTGATCGGTAGTTTCCATCACCCGAGGTTTTTTATGCCGGAGATCATACATTGATCAAGGGCTTTTTCCTCGTATAAATCTTTGTGTCTCCTGTGCAATTCATTTCTTAGTGATCCTCATTGTTGTTTACCAATACAAGCATCATACCCCGTAACAGAGAGTTTGGTTGCATAATCCTCGTCTGATTTTTGACCAAAACAGTTTGGCGCCCACCGTGGGGCAATTGGTGCTTCATTCCTAAGAAATTCTCATTTTTGTGATCATTTCGGTTCGTTACATCCAAGCAGATGGCTTCATCATCAAAGAACACCTCCAGTGCGATGTCTGCAGTCAATTCATCCCAGGGCATTCCACATTTGCCTCCACCACCTTCTGGACCTCAGAAAAATGCCGAGAAGAAACCAACTCCCATTTTCTCAAAACCTCCAACTTCTTCTGCTTCTTATACTCCCACTACTAGTGACTTGTTTACTCTGATTTTGCAGATGAAGGAGCATATACAGTAGTAGGATAAGACCAATGAAAGGATTCTTAGAGAAATTGGAGACATCAAGAAACAGAAGAGATCGGCAGAGGATCATTCCCCACTGATGCCCAGATCTTTGAATTTCGATACTCCGGTTATAACTTCTCAGCCTTCAGTGGTTCCAGACGTTCAATATGTGGGAGGACCAAAAGGAGTGCATTACGGATCATCAGCAATGACTCAGGCTTCAGGGTTATACTTCCAACCAGCAGGATCCCATCCTCAACATATAGGATCCTTCGCAAGCTCGGGAGGATACTCAGGAACGCAGCAGATTCAAGGGTTCTGGCCATTTCAAGGATCCTCCCAGGTTCAAGGATCCTCCTATGTTCCAGGATCCTCACAGGTTCAAGGATCCTCTCAGTTTCAAGGATCCTCCCAGGTTCAAGGATCTTCCTACGTCCCAGGATCCTCCCAGGTTCAAGGATCCTCTCGGTTTCATGGATCCTTCCAGATTCCGGGATCCTTAAGGAGTTTGCAATCAGGGAGTTCCGATATCCATCAGGGAGATTTTATTCCAATGCAGACCATTGCTTCTACCGGTCCATCGGTCATTTCAGAGCCCCAACAATATGGATTCACATCCGCTCTTCCTAATTTGAACCCAATGGGAGGTAACACTTTCAATAATTCTTATACCACTAACCATGGCCTTATGCAGGATACAGGTATCAATCATACCATGGCCATAGAATTGCAAAAGTTAAAGGATATGATATCAAGTGTCCCAGGAGTGGTCAAGCCTATCCCGGAGATTGCAGATGGGAGCCACAAGATATCTCGTTTTGCACCACCAATCTGTGATGCTGAGATACCCAAGAGGTTCCACGTGCCTACCATGAAGTTGTATGACGGTTCAACAGATCCTGAAGAACACATAGCACAGTACAGGGAAAGGATGGAGATCAATCCCATCCCAGAAAGGTTAAAGGAAGCATGTCTGTGCAAGGGATTTGGATCAACTCTTACTGGATCGGCTCTTAAATGGCTGCTAAGTCTTCCCCCTTACTCTATTACCTCGTTTGCTAATGTGACAACCCGCACTAAACCAGGTATCCGTACAACTTAATTAATGATTAATTACTGCTTAATTACTGTGCTTGTTTGAACTAGCTGATGAACTGCTACTTGAATACTGATACATGAACTTATTTGCATCATACTTTACTTGCTGTCACTACATTATTTGCATACGGAACCCTAGTGACAAACATGATGCACAAAAAGCACAGTAGCACTAAACGGATACACAGTGAACATGCTGATATAACCAGCATCAGGCAGACACTGCCTCTAAGGCCTGTTAAGAGCCTCTAATATTTTGGCTACACTGGTAGTGAGTGTAGGGATATAAGGGTTGTGGTACTGCGTCTCTAGGAATAAGATACACTGATTCGGATGTGCCAAAAACGTACTTTAAGTACCAAACACAGCACTTCGATAAATAATCCAGCTTCTAGCTGACTAGTAAAGTGCCAAAACATGGGAAATTAATACTAGACACTTTCTAAAATGTCGGGAAAGCAGATTGTGTCACTAAAAAGTGCAATAACGACACTTTAAAGCTTTTGTAACGCTTTAACGGATTACTATCCAACCGAACAACCGGACTATGCCCGGAACATAAAAATACTGCCAGAAATATTATTAGACTTTTTCTGAGCCAGTTAGGGTCCCTGATTACCCTAACACCCGCATTATAACGCATCATACAACTAACGGAGTTAACCCCAAAAGTTAACCTACTTAATGTAATTAAACTCTAACTAAACAATTGAAAACGAACTAGATACCCCCCCCCCTAATGAGATCGGCCAACAAGGGGTAACCAAGAGAGTACAACTTTTGAATATTATATTGGCAAGTGTTTAATATCAAGGGGACACAAAATCCGTTGGACGAAGAACATGAATTTATCTATAAATACCACCATTTAACACATAGGTTTTTACACATCATAATCACCAACAAAAACTCTCTCCCTTGCCTCACCCACTCTCGGCCGAACTCCACACACACACCCATCACACTTTCGAGTTTAGTTCTTGACATTCCATCATCATACACACTTCAAGGATCGCGTATTAGGAGCTTTGGTGCACTCGGGACGCGAAGGACCTCTTCCGTTAGCTTTTATCCACCTCTTTTTCGTCAAGATTCTTCCCTAGCCCCGAGCTAGAGGTATAACACTTAAAACTTAATTTTGATCATATCTAAGGTGGTTAAAAGGAACTTTGTCGGTTAAATATCGATAACTTACATTTTGAAGCTTTAAAGTCTAGTAAAAACACTAAAATGGTGGTTAATAGCTTGTAACTTGTGTAAAAGATGTAGTATTTGGAATTTGTGATTATTGAGGCCCGATCTATGATGTGGTAGCTCGGATCATCGTTTAACCCGACTTTGTAAGATCATGGATCTTCACATAAGCTCGTTTTTAGAAGAAACAAGGGTTAAAAGGTGAAACTCTACCACACATGAAACATGAACTTGTGTAAAAATGCTTTACTCGGGTAAAAGTGTTTTAACGTGTACAAAAGTTGTTTTCTTGTTTAACCCGCTAATCGGACACTTATAACACGATTTAATAACATCTAAACCGCAAAACAGCAAGCTGAGTCACTGTTTCAGCCGCCTTCATCAGGCTGTAAACGGACTTTAAAAACTCGAAAAACGGAATTTCAAAAGCCTAAATCGTGTCATTTCGAAAAACGAAGAAAATGGCGCTGGAATCGTATTTTTCTGATGTCGGTTACTATTTTAAAAACCTGTTTTCGTGACAGCAGCTAAGGCTGTTTGTTACTGCAGTAAATTGGGCTGTGCGTTTTCGATCACAACTTAAAACCCGAACCGAACCAGCCCCTGAAACTTTTATCTAAGATGGTCACGGATGTATTTGTGACCCTCAAACTGGAATTTCGATAAACGGACATACGAGGAATTTTTGACGAATTTTTCCACAAACTGTGATCAGAATGTGACAAATCTGATCACGGTTCGGTAAACGATTTTCTATAAATTATTGATAAGAAACTGGACCCCGATATTTTTATACAATCATTTTTGGGTCGATTAGGACGACCCGTAAAAATTTGGGAATTTTTGGAAAGGGTTAAGTATTTTATTTAGTCGTCCGAAAACAGTCCAGTTTCCACATATTGAAACTGAAACGACCAGGGTAGCGTTTCGCGTGTTAAAACGTAAGGGTTGATTGTTGATAATCATGGGTTGTTTTCAAAAAGAAAATGATACGCTTGGAAGCGTGGCCACCTCCAGTTACAGAGGAAACTCTGGCGAAATTTTCTAAAAACCTAACACTTAGGCTTATTTACACAACAAGTGTTAGAACTATTTTCGACATATTTTCGAAACATAAATTTCGCCAGAACTATGTTTTACTAAATATTCGGAGGTGGGATTTTCACAAGAGTTAACGTGATAAATATATTTTGTCACCACACTGTTTATGATTATTTTGTGAAAATACATAAATATTATTTTAGAGTAAAAATAATATTTACAAGCGTTAATGATTCCAAAACTTTACGAACGCTTCCACATTAACAGATAAGTTACACCGGTAATTATAATACCACTCGATTATTAAAACGTAACTTACGCACATGTATTGTATCCCCCATCCTTGGGAAGAAGTATAACTACCAAGTGTATACAGAACATAAACACGAAATAGTTGTCTAACTATTTCCCAAAGACTTAAACTATAAAGCTAAAGCACGGCCGTCCGTCTAATAGAATTAGCACTTGTAGGTCGTTGCACAGCTTACTGTATTGGAGACACTTGGTAGAGACGCGCATTCACTGTGAGTTCATGTCCCCCTTTTCTCTAACTGTTTTCAGTTTTCTTAACTGCGGGGGTGAAATACATGTTACTTTGGTTACAAGTACTTTATACATGGTATGATTAACGTAAGGAGGTTTTAGATCATGTGAATGGGTAGTTAGAACACCGAGGGACTTAAGCGGTAGATCTATCTGGGTGTAGCGAGCCCAACCCCTGAGCCCGCATAATGGACCAGGTGGTGACTTTGTACCCAACGCCAAATACGCTAGGTTTGTATCTTCCTACTTGCATTTCACAACATGCTAATGGCCTTGCAAACCATTGGTGATCACAAGTCCTCTTACACTGCTACATACCAGGGAACTTTTATACTTACAAGTGTTTTTACTTACTCACTTGCACATGAACTCGCTCAACATTATTGTTGATTTTTCAACTTACATGTATTTCAGGAAATTAATGAGATCTGGCACGGTATGGCATGTTTTCCGCTGCACTAGTTTCCAAGGTCATCCGGGGTTTAGGGGATGTGTCTCTTTCCTGGACAAGACACAGTCCTTAAACCATGTTTATGTTATGTTTCAAGTTGTAACGTCTGTTGGACAAGGTTATGGTTGTTGGTTAAAACAATGGTATTGTGTTTGGTTTTCAAAACTTAATGGATGATCTTGCATGTTTTTAACTCATATAGCTTTGGTATGATTAAGCTATGGTATTAAGAAGTCACACCAAAATTAACCACGCTTCCGCAAAGCCAGGGTGTGACAGCTTGGTATCAGAGCTCTGATCATAGCGAACTAGGATTCTTTCTCGAGTCTAGACTATGATCACTAGGGCTCTCACGAAAACATTTTTCTGCATACCACTTAAGTCCAGATCCACACTTTTTACAAACAAATGTTGAGCACATTTTTATAGGCTCGGTCTGGAGGATCGAGGTGATCAAGGTAGTTGAGCACGTTTGTTTATTATAGGCTCGGTCTGGAGGATCGAGGTGATCAAGGTAGTCGAGCACGTTGGTTTGTTATAGGATCGATCTGGAGGATCGAGGTTTGGTTTAAGTGAAGGATAGAGCAGTCTTGTAGACTGGACGAAATTGGCTAGTAAGACTAGGAGAAGTATGTGATACCTTACTTGGTGACTTATGTGATTAACTGATTATATGATTGATTATTATACGTATATGTGTTTGTGTTACAAACGTTATGCTTTCATCAAGTACTAGAAAGATGGGCACTACGAACCCCATGACCATAGTATCAGACGACATAGTTCAACAGGGCACGAGGTGTGCATTTCTGATACTACCGGCACAGACAATGACGACTTTCAGCCCTTTGTGCACTGCCTGAAGTCGTAGCAGAGCCTACTGATGGCCATCTTGTTGGGAATTTGCCACTGGCAGTGATCCCTGCTCCTGTGCCCCTTGCCGCTTATCTCGTTGTTGATATGCCCCCGACGTTGTCTCTGAAGACGATGTCGAACTATTAAGAGGAGGACCCACTTGAGGGCAAGGCCCTATTGCTGCTGGCATTAGACTACTGCATGCGGACACTCCTGTAGGGGAAAACTCATTTCCCTATCCCAGACTCATTTAAGTCTCTGACATCCGCATCTTCGCACATACAGGGAATGCTGCACTACTTACACGACGCCGACCCTGATATGGCATCACCAGCTGCACCGGATCCCGCACGCAGATTTGAGTTTGATCGCGATAATGAGGACGATTCTGTTTTTCCGCCTGGTGTTGATCCAGACCATGACATTGAGTTCATGCACTTAGACCAGCCCTTGGGGGATCCTGTAGCCCCTGTCGACCTCTGTGTTTGTTGATCCAGCTGATTTTGAGATAGAGTTTTTGATTCGGAGCTAGCCGTGGCCCCTGAGCCAGGCGTTGCTCCTGACCCCGCATTGGAGCATGACCCTGTTCATGCCGATGCACCTGCTGTTGCTCCTTGATTGATCATCTGCGTGGACGAGAGAAAATTTGGGGTAACTGTGCAAGACAATTTATTATTACGGGGGCCCACGTAATAACGACTTGTAGTGCACAGGAATCCTGGTGGACTCTGCGGGTCGAGCTAATGATAACCCATGCAGCAGGAAATAACCTAAACACGAATGACCAAGGCGATGTAGCCTCGAGTTCATTCTATTACAAGCAACAAGCCAAATTGGCCAGCCTATGTGAAGGCTCGGGAATTTACTTCCCCACTCATACAGTGAGTATATTTACGTGTAAAATTGGGCGATTTCATGATGGCTTATGGTGCTATGTATCTCATAAGACAATTGACACGTTGCCTAGCCCGCATTATTCCGACAAGACGGAATGTCACCCGGACGTGACACGGACACCAGTACGTTGTCAAGGACAGAAGCCGAGCTGCAAGAACGCATCTCACAGGCAAATGCACGACCTGAAGCCCTCCGCTCTAAGCACAACGATGGTATTACTGGAAATAACCCTCCAACTGGCTGCACCTATAAACAGTTCCTGAACTGCAAGCCTTTGGACTTTGATGGAGCAGGAGGCACCGTTGCATTTGTTCGTTGGTCCGAAAAGACCGACTCCATTCTAAGAATAAGTAACTGTTCGCCCCAACAGAGTGTTACCTACATCTCAGGGATATTTCTAGATGGCACACTCTCTTAATGGAACCTCCAGGATTAGATCCCTGGTACAAGATGCTACTTATGCACTGAGCTGGGACGAGCTCAAGGGAACGATTGAGAAGAAAGGTTGCTTTAAGACTGGAATTCAGAAGCTTGAGGTAGAGTTCCGGAATTGAAAATGGACGGACCAGAGATTCCGGAATACATCCAGCAATCTCACGACTTGTCTAGGGTCGTCCCCTACTTAGTCAAACCGGAGTTCAAAAGGATTCAACGATTCACTTGGACACTTGCACCCCAGATCAGGGGTATGGTTACTACCTCGAAGCCTCGACCATTGCAGAGGCTAATTTATTTATAACATGAGGTGTTATGTGGATGAATTATTGATAGCATGAGATGTTATGTGTTGATATTGTTAATGCATACGTGCATTTTGGTTGCGATGACCTAACCTACGTGAAACATCTTTTAGGAAATGCCTCCAAAACGGGGTGTACGCATACCCACCAACGAGGTGGAACTTCAGGGAATCATTACTGCAGTCATCGCACAATACGAGGCCCATCACTCCGAGCGCAACGGAGGTACCTCAGGAAATAACCCGCCCAACGGCTGCACCTACAAGCAGTTCTTAGACCACAAACCTCGAGAGTTCGACGGCACCGGGGGTGCCTTAGCCTTCGTACGCTGGGTTGAAAAGACAGATTCTGTTTTACGATTGAGCAAATGTGACCACGAACATCAAGTCAAGTATATAACTGGACTATTGGTAGATGAGGCTCTGTCATGGTGGAACCATCAAATACGGACGATGGGCGAGACTGTTGCGCATGCTATGACGTGGGACGAACTGAAAAATATGATGCGTGAAAGATATTGCTCGAGGGCAGAAGTCCAGAAATTGGAAACAGAACTGTGGAACTTGAAAATGAAACGACCAAAGATAGCAGAGTATGTGCAGAGATTTAACGAATTATCACAAGTTGCCATACTCCTGGGGACCCCAGATTTTAAGCCTGGTAACAGCATCAAAACCCTCAACGATCACCGAGGCTATCAACATAAGCATAGCACTCACGGAAGAAGCAGTTAGACAAGGAAAATTTTCCACTGCGGAGGAGAAAAAGGAGACTGCTATAAAGGCATCTGGGGATAACAAGAGGAAGCTTGCAAATTTCAAGATGGTTACTCGGGTAAGTAACAAGAAGAAGGCCAAAAAGGGAAAAGATTACAAGGGTATCCTACCTAAGTGCGACAATTGTTTACGTTATCATGTCGGGCGATGCAAATATGGAAATTGTGGTAACTGTGGCAAGGTGGGACATGTCAAGGAAACTTGTTGGCAAAATACTGAACTTAGTAATGGGGGCCAAGACGGTAGTGAGAATCACGAAGGGGACAACGAAAATGATAATTGTCAAGGCAGAATGAGTGATAAACAGAAGCGTGCTCGAAGATGTTTAAACTGTGGAAGCAAAAAGCATTTCAGAAGATATTGCCCGAAAAGCAATCAGGCGCAAGGATGAAAGCTCCCCATCGGAGCTAGGGAGGCACGCCAGAGATCCAAGCATGGATAGCGGTACGTCCCACATTACTCAATATTATGCGTCTGTATTGCCAACTACTGTTGCAAATTTTACGATTCACAATTCTAGTATTCAAGGACATAATTGGTTTACGTAGTGAGTGAGTAGTTATTCCAGTACCCATTAGAACTAGCTTAGGGGAAGCTAGTGGAAGCCGACGCAGTAACTGGAATCGGCACAATAGAACCCGGAGAGCGTAAGTTTACGCTAGATCTATTGCCAGTTGAGTTTGGAAGCTTTGACGTGATGATTGGGATGGACTGGTTGACGAACAACCATGCGGGGATTGTCATCCGCGCCCCGACAATGAACGAAGGAATGATCGTGACTCATGGAGCAGGATACGCTCCTACGGATTATCAGACTAAGAAGAACCAAAAATTCTCGCACAAAGGATGTGTTGCATTCTTGGCTCATGTTATGGAAAAGGAAGTCGAAGAACCAAAACTCGAAGATATCCTTGTGATTGGAGAACACCCTGAAGTCTTCCTCGAAGACTTGCCGAAATCATCTCCTCACGATTAGTCGAATCCCGCGTCGATTTAATTCCGGGCACTGCATCCGTAGTCGATGCATCATAGCAACTTACATTTTCGGAGATGCAAGGATTGACAGAGAAGTGTTGGCAATGGTTAGAGAAGGAAGACAACAGACCAAAATTTCCTTTTGGGGTAACCCCATTTCTACTCGTCAAAAGGAAGGATGATGATTTTCAGATAAACATCAACTACAAAGAATTGAACAAGCTGACGATTAAGAATAGATACCCTCTGCCAAGAATCAATGATCTGTTTGATCAACTGCAAGGCTCAAGCTTTTATTCAAAGATCAACTCACGATCTGGATACCATCAACTAAGGAAACAGGAAGAAAGTATCCCGAAAACAGCCTTCCGAACTCGTATGGACACTACGAGTTCCTTGTTATGCCGTTTGGTTTGACAAACGCACCTGCAATATTCATGGATCTAATGAATAGAGTTTGCAAGCCATACTTGGACAAGTTCGTGATGGTATTCATCGATGACATTTTGATTTACTCAAAGACGAAGGCTGAACACGAACAACATCTTAGAGCCATTTTGGAGCTGGAACAACTGTACGCCAAATTCTCCAAGTGCGAGTTTTGGCTACAAGAGGTCCAATTCCTTGGGCACGTGGTAAACGGAGATGGAATCCACGTGGACCCAACAAAGATCGAGGCGATCAAGGATTGGGAAACGCCAAAGACGCCAACCGAGATTCGACAATTCTTGGGTTTGGCTGGCTACTATCGAAGGTTCATTAAGGACTTTTCAAAGATCGCTCAACCTTTGACGTTCCTCACGCAGAAGGATAAGACGTTTGATCGGGGAATCAAACAGGATGAAGCATTCCAGATACTGAAGGATAAGCTTTGTAACGTGCCAATCTTAGCTCTACCAGAAGGTACTGACGATTTTGTGGTATACTGCGACGCATCGCGTCAGGGATTGGGTTGTGTGTTGATGCAACGCCAAAAGGTCATTGCTTACGCATCACGCCAACTGAAAGTGCACGAAAAGAACTATACCACCCACGATTTAGAGCTTGGCGCAGTGGTTTTCGCTTTAAAGATCTGGAGACACTACCTGTATGGCACGAAGTGCACAATCTTCACAGATCACAAAAGCCTACAGCATATATTCAACCAGAAGGAGTTGAATATGAGGCAAAGACGATGGGTTGAGTTGCTAAACGACTACGACTGCGAGATAAAGTATCACCCAGGGAAGGCGAATGTAGTCGCCGATGCCCTAAGTCATAAAGAAAGAATCAAACCCATAAGGGTTAGAGCTTTGGAAATGATCATACGAACCGATCTTTCCTTGCGCATTCGTGCTGCACAAAAGGAAGCTCTCAAGGAGGGAAACCTTGAGGAAGAATATCTCCGTGGAATGGAAAAGCTTTTGGTACCAAACGAGGAAGGAACATTATGTTTTGAGAAAAGGATTTGGGTTCCTCTGTTTGGTGGATTAAGGGAAGTTATTTTAGACGAAGCGCACAAGTCACGGTACTCTATCCACCCTGGATCGGATAAGATGTACCAGGACCTCAAGGAATATTATTGGTGGCCTAGGATGAAAGGCGATGTTGCTGTCTACGTGAGCAAATGTTTAACGTGCGCTAAGGTCAAGGCAGAATACCAGAAGCCTTCGGGACTTCTGCAACAACCTGAGATTCCCAAGTGGAAATAGGAACAAATCTCCATGGATTTTATTACAAAACTGTCAAGAACGCCAAGAGGCCATGATATGATTTGGGTGATTGTTGACCGCCTAACAAAGTCCGCACACTTTCTGCCAATCAAGGAGAAAGACAGTACTAGTAAACTTGCGGAAATATACATGAGAGAGATCGTAGCACGTCATGGAGTACCTCTCTCGATCATCTCTGATAGAGACGGAAGATTCGTGTCAAGAATATGGCAATCCTTCCAAGAAGCCTTTGGCTCACAATTGAATCTGAGCACTGCGTTTCATCCGCAAACTGATGGCCAGAGCGAGCGAACGATACAGACTTTGGAAGACATGCTGAGGGCATGTGTTATGGATTTGGGCGGTAGCTGGGATAAACACTTACCTTTGGTCGAATTTTCATACAACAACAGCTACCACACCAGTATTGGTGTCGCGCCATTTGAGGCCCTATACGGACGCAAGTGCCGATCACCACTATGTTGGTCTGACGCAGGTGATAGGCAGCTTGCTGGTCCCGAGATCGTCCAAGAGACGACAGACAAGATTGCGCAAATACTTAAACGCATCGAAGCTGCTCGCCACAGGCAAAAGGCCTACGCGGATCCAAACCGGAAGCATGTGGATTTTCCAAGTTGGAGAAATGGTGTTATCGAAAGTTTCACCCAGGAAAGGGGTGGCACGCTTTGGAAAGCATGGGAAGTTAAATCCGCGCTACATTGGTCCCTTCAGAATTCTGGAAAGAATTGGAACAGTAGCATACAAGTTGGACCTACCTGCTGAACTGAATGGTGTTCACGATACATTTCATGTATCCAATCTGAAGAAAAGTCCAACTCAAATTGACGTTGCCATTCCCATCGACGAGATTCATATTGACGACACGCTCCACTTCGTTGAAGAACCTGTTGAGGTCACGGATTGGAAAGTTAACAAGACCCGCCGGAGTAGTGTCAAACTCGTCAAAGTTCGTTGGAATGCCAGACATGGTCCTGAATTCACCTGGGAACGTGAGGACCGGATGAAAGAGAAATACCCCCACTTATTTCCTAAGAACTCTGCATCTACAAGCAGAACTTAAATTTCGGGACGAAATTTATTTAACGGGGGGAGAATGTGACAACCCGCACTAAACCAGGTATCCGTACAACTTAATTAATGATTAATTACTGCTTAATTACTGTGCTTGTTTGAACTAGCTGATGAACTGCTACTTGAATACTGATACATGAACTTATTTGCATCATACTTTACTTGCTGTCACTACATTATTTGCATACGGAACCCTAGTGACAAACATGATGCACAAAAAGCACAGTAGTACTAAACGGATACACAGTGAACATGCTGATATAACCAGCATTAGGCAGACACTGCCTCTAAGGCCTGTTAAGAGCCTCTAATATTTTGGCTACACTGGTAGTGAGTGTAGGGATATAAGGGTTGTGGTACTGCGTCTCTAGGAATAAGATACACTGATTCGGATGTGCCAAAAACGTACTTTAAGTACCAAACACAGCACTTCGATAAATAATCCAACTTCTAGCTGACTAGTAAAGTGCCAAAACATGGGAAATTAATACTAGACACTTTCTAAAATGTCGGGAAAGAAGATTGTGTCACTAAAAAGTGCAATAACGACACTTTAAAGCTTTTGTAACGCTTTAACGGATTACTATCCAACCGAACAACCGGACTATGCCCGGAACATAAAAATACTGCCAGAAATATTATTAGACTTTTTCTGAGCCAGTTAGGGTCCCTGATTACCCTAACACCCGCATTATAACGCATCATACAACTAACGGAGTTAACCCCAAAAGTTAACCTACTTAATGTAATTAAACTCTAACTAAACAATTGAAAACGAACTAGATACCCCCCCCCCCCCTAATGAGATCGGCCAACAAGGGGTAACCAAGAGAGTACAACTTTTGAATATTATATTGGCAAGTGTTTAATATCAAGGGGACACAAAATCCGTTGGACGAAGAACATGAATTTATCTATAAATACCACCATTTAACACATAGGTTTTTACACATCATAATCACCAACAAAAACTCTCTCCCTTGCCTCACCCACTCTCGGCCGAACTCCACACACACACCCATCACACTTTCGAGTTTAGTTCTTGACATTCCATCATCATACACACTTCAAGGATCGCGTATTAGGAGCTTTGGTGCACTCGGGACGCGAAGGACCTCTTCCGTTAGCTTTTATCCACCTCTTTTTCGTCAAGATTCTTCCCTAGCCCCGAGCTAGAGGTATAACACTTAAAACTTGATTTTGATCATATCTAAGGTGGTTAAAAGGAACTTTGTCGGTTAAATATCGATAACTTACATTTTGAAGCTTTAAAGTCTAGTAAAAACACTAAAATGGTGGTTAATAGCTTGTAACTTGTGTAAAAGATGTAGTATTTGGAATTTGTGATTATTGAGGCCCGATCTATGATATGGTAGCTCGGATCATCGTTTAACCCGACTTTGTAAGATCATGGATCTTCACATAAGCTCGTTTTTAGAAGAAACAAGGGTTAAAAGGTGAAACTCTACCACACATGAAACATGAACTTGTGTAAAAATGCTTTACTCGGGTAAAAGTGTTTTAACGTGTACAAAAGTTGTTTTCTTGTTTAACCCGCTAATCGGACACTTATAACACGATTTAATAACATCTAAACCGCAAAACAGCAAGCTGAGTCACTGTTTCAGCCGCCTTCATCAGGCTGTAAACGGACTTTAAAAACTCGAAAAACGGAATTTCAAAAGCCTAAATCGTGTCATTTCGAAAAACGAAGAAAATGGCGCTGGAATCGTATTTTTCTGATGTCGGTTACTATTTTAAAAACCTGTTTTCGTGACAGCAGCTAAGGCTGTTTGTTACTGCAGTAAATTGGGCTGTGCGTTTTCGATCACAACTTAAAACCCGAACCGAACCAGCCCCTGAAACTTTTATCTAAGATGGTCACGGATGTATTTGTGACCCTCAAACTGGAATTTCGATAAACGGACATACGAGGAATTTTTGACGAATTTTTCCACAAACTGTGATCAGAATGTGACAAATCTGATCACGGTTCGGTAAACGATTTTCTATAAATTATTGATAAGAAACTGGACCCCGATATTTTTATACAATCATTTTTGGGTCGATTAGGACGACCCGTAAAAATTTGGGAATTTTTGGAAAGGGTTAAGTATTTTATTTAGTCGTCCGAAAACAGTCCAGTTTCCACATATTGAAACTGAAACGACCAGGGTAGCGTTTCGCGTGTTAAAACGTAAGGGTTGATTGTTGATAATCATGGGTTGTTTTCAAAAAGAAAATGATACGCTTGGAAGCGTGGCCACCTCCAGTTACAGAGGAAACTCTGGCGAAATTTTCTAAAAACCTAACACTTAGGCTTATTTACACAACAAGTGTTAGAACTATTTTCGACATATTTTCGAAACATAAATTTCGCCAGAACTATGTTTTACTAAATATTCGGAGGTGGGATTTTCACAAGAGTTAACGTGATAAATATATTTTGTCACCACACTGTTTATGATTATTTTGTGAAAATACATAAATATTATTTTAGAGTAAAAATAATATTTACAAGCGTTAATGATTCCAAAACTTTACGAACGCTTCCACATTAACAGATAAGTTACACCGGTAATTATAATACCACTCGATTATTAAAACGTAACTTACGCACATGTATTGTATCCCCCATCCTTGGGAAGAAGTATAACTACCAAGTGTATACAGAACATAAACACGAAATAGTTGTCTAACTATTTCCCAAAGACTTAAACTATAAAGCTAAAGCACGGCCGTCCGTCTAATAGAATTAGCACTTGTAGGTCGTTGCACAGCTTACTGTATTGGAGACACTTGGTAGAGACGCGCATTCACTGTGAGTTCATGTCCCCCTTTTCTCTAACTGTTTTCAGTTTTCTTAACTGCGGGGGTGAAATACATGTTACTTTGGTTACAAGTACTTTATACATGGTATGATTAACGTAAGGAGGTTTTAGATCATGTGAATGGGTAGTTAGAACACCGAGGGACTTAAGCGGTAGATCTATCTGGGTGTAGCGAGCCCAACCCCTGAGCCCGCATAATGGACCAGGTGGTGACTTTGTACCCAACGCCAAATACGCTAGGTTTGTATCTTCCTACTTGCATTTCACAACATGCTAATGGCCTTGCAAACCATTGGTGATCACAAGTCCTCTTACACTGCTACATACCAGGGAACTTTTATACTTACAAGTGTTTTTACTTACTCACTTGCACATGAACTCGCTCAACATTATTGTTGATTTTTCAACTTACATGTATTTCAGGAAATTAACGAGATCTGGCACGGTATGGCATGTTTTCCGCTGCACTAGTTTCCAAGGTCATCCGGGGTTTAGGGGATGTGTCTCTTTCCTGGACAAGACACAGTCCTTAAACCATGTTTATGTTATGTTTCAAGTTGTAACGTCTGTTGGACAAGGTTATGGTTGTTGGTTAAAACAATGGTATTGTGTTTGGTTTTCAAAACTTAATGGATGATCTTGCATGTTTTTAACTCATATAGCTTTGGTATGATTAAGCTATGGTATTAAGAAGTCACACCAAAATTAACCACGCTTCCGCAAAGCCAGGGTGTGACAGCTTGGTATCAGAGCTCTGATCATAGCGAACTAGGATTCTTTCTCGAGTCTAGACTATGATCACTAGGGCTCTCACGAAAACATTTTTCTGCATACCACTTAAGTCCAGATCCACACTTTTTACAAACAAATGTTGAGCACATTTTTATAGGCTCGGTCTGGAGGATCGAGGTGATCAAGGTAGTTGAGCACGTTTGTTTATTATAGGCTCGGTCTGGAGGATCGAGGTGATCAAGGTAGTCGAGCACGTTGGTTTGTTATAGGATCGATCTGGAGGATCGAGGTTTGGTTTAAGTGAAGGATAGAGCAGTCTTGTAGACTGGACGAAATTGGCTAGTAAGACTAGGAGAAGTATGTGATACCTTACTTGGTGACTTATGTGATTAACTGATTATATGATTGATTATTATACGTATATGTGTTTGTGTTACAAACGTTATGCTTTCATCAAGTACTAGAAAGATGGGCACTACGAACCCCATGACCATAGTATCAGACGACATAGTTCAACAGGGCACGAGGTGTGCATTTCTGATACTACCGACACAGACAATGACGACTTTCAGCCCTTTGTGCACTGCCTGAAGTCGTAGCAGAGCCTACTGATGGCCATCTTGTTGGGAATTTGCCACTGGCAGTGATCCCTGCTCCTGTGCCCCTTGCCGCTTATCTCGTTGTTGATATGCCCCCGACGTTGTCTCTGAAGACGATGTCGAACTATTAAGAGGAGGACCCACTTGAGGGCAAGGCCCTATTGCTGCTGGCATTAGACTACTGCATGCGGACACTCCTGTAGGGGAAAACTCATTTCCCTATCCCAGACTCATTTAAGTCTCTGACATCCGCATCTTCGCACATACAGGGAATGCTGCACTACTTACACGACGCCGACCCTGATATGGCATCACCAGCTGCACCGGATCCCGCACGCAGATTTGAGTTTGATCGCGATAATGAGGACGATTCTGTTTTTCCGCCTGGTGTTGATCCAGACCATGACATTGAGTTCATGCACTTAGACCAGCCCTTGGGGGATCCTGTAGCCCCTGTCGACCTCTGTGTTTGTTGATCCAGCTGATTTTGAGATAGAGTTTTTGATTCGGAGCTAGCCGTGGCCCCTGAGCCAGGCGTTGCTCCTGACCCCGCATTGGAGCATGACCCTGTTCATGCCGATGCACCTGCTGTTGCTCCTTGATTGATCATCTGCGTGGACGAGAGAAAATTTGGGGTAACTGTGCAAGACAATTTATTATTACGGGGGCCCACGTAATAACGACTTGTAGTGCACAGGAATCCTGGTGGACTCTGCGGGTCGAGCTAATGATAACCCATGCAGCAGGAAATAACCTAAACACGAATGACCAAGGCGATGTAGCCTCGAGTTCATTCTATTACAAGCAACAAGCCAAATTGGCCAGCCTATGTGAAGGCTCGGGAATTTACTTCCCCACTCATACAGTGAGTATATTTACGTGTAAAATTGGGCGATTTCATGATGGCTTATGGTGCTATGTATCTCATAAGACAATTGACACGTTGCCTAGCCCGCATTATTCCGACAAGACGGAATGTCACCCGGACGTGACACGGACACCAGTACGTTGTCAAGGACAGAAGCCGAGCTGCAAGAACGCATCTCACAGGCAAATGCACGACCTGAAGCCCTCCGCTCTAAGCACAACGATGGTATTACTGGAAATAACCCTCCAACTGGCTGCACCTATAAACAGTTCCTGAACTGCAAGCCTTTGGACTTTGATGGAGCAGGAGGCACCGTTGCATTTGTTCGTTGGTCCGAAAAGACCGACTCCATTCTAAGAATAAGTAACTGTTCGCCCCAACAGAGTGTTACCTACATCTCAGGGATATTTCTAGATGGCACACTCTCTTAATGGAACCTCCAGGATTAGATCCCTGGTACAAGATGCTACTTATGCACTGAGCTGGGACGAGCTCAAGGGAACGATTGAGAAGAAAGGTTGCTTTAAGACTGGAATTCAGAAGCTTGAGGTAGAGTTCCGGAATTGAAAATGGACGGACCAGAGATTCCGGAATACATCCAGCAATCTCACGACTTGTCTAGGGTCGTCCCCTACTTAGTCAAACCGGAGTTCAAAAGGATTCAACGATTCACTTGGACACTTGCACCCCAGATCAGGGGTATGGTTACTACCTCGAAGCCTCGACCATTGCAGAGGCTAATTTATTTATAACATGAGGTGTTATGTGGATGAATTATTGATAGCATGAGATGTTATGTGTTGATATTGTTAATGCATACGTGCATTTTGGTTGCGATGACCTAACCTACGTGAAACATCTTTTAGGAAATGCCTCCAAAACGGGGTGTACGCATACCCACCAACGAGGTGGAACTTCAGGGAATCATTACTGCAGTCATCGCACAATACGAGGCCCATCACTCCGAGCGCAACGGAGGTACCTCAGGAAATAACCCGCCCAACGGCTGCACCTACAAGCAGTTCTTAGACCACAAACCTCGAGAGTTCGACGGCACCGGGGGTGCCTTAGCCTTCGTACGCTGGGTTGAAAAGACAGATTCTGTTTTACGATTGAGCAAATGTGACCACGAACATCAAGTCAAGTATATAACTGGACTATTGGTAGATGAGGCTCTGTCATGGTGGAACCATCAAATACGGACGATGGGCGAGACTGCTGCGCATGCTATGACGTGGGACGAACTGAAAAATATGATGCGTGAAAGATATTGCTCGAGGGCAGAAGTCCAGAAATTGGAAACAGAACTGTGGAACTTGAAAATGAAACGACCAAAGATAGCAGAGTATGTGCAGAGATTTAACGAATTATCACAAGTTGCCATACTCCTGGGGACCCCAGATTTTAAGCCTGGTAACAGCATCAAAACCCTCAACGATCACCGAGGCTATCAACATAAGCATAGCACTCACGGAAGAAGCAGTTAGACAAGGAAAATTTTCCACTGCGGAGGAGAAAAAGGAGACTGCTATAAAGGCATCTGGGGATAACAAGAGGAAGCTTGCAAATTTCAAGATGGTTACTCGGGTAAGTAACAAGAAGAAGGCCAAAAAGGGAAAAGATTACAAGGGTATCCTACCTAAGTGCGACAATTGTTTACGTTATCATGTCGGGCGATGCAAATATGGAAATTGTGGTAACTGTGGCAAGGTGGGACATGTCAAGGAAACTTGTTGGCAAAATACTGAACTTAGTAATGGGGGCCAAGACGGTAGTGAGAATCACGAAGGGGACAACGAAAATGATAATTGTCAAGGCAGAATGAGTGATAAACAGAAGCGTGCTCGAAGATGTTTAAACTGTGGAAGCAAAAAGCATTTCAGAAGATATTGCCCGAAAAGCAATCAGGCGCAAGGATGAAAGCTCCCCATCGGAGCTAGGGAGGCACGCCAGAGATCCAAGCATGGATAGCGGTACGTCCCACATTACTCAATATTATGCGTCTGTATTGCCAACTACTGTAGCAAATTTTACGATTCACAATTCTAGTATTCAAGGACATAATTGGTTTACGTAGTGAGTGAGTAGTTATTCCAGTACCCATTAGAACTAGCTTAGGGGAAGCTAGTGGAAGCCGACGCAGTAACTGGAATCGGCACAATAGAACCCGGAGAGCGTAAGTTTACGCTAGATCTATTGCCAGTTGAGTTTGGAAGCTTTGACGTGATGATTGGGATGGACTGGTTGACGAACAACCATGCGGGGATTGTCATCCGCGCCCCGACAATGAACGAAGGAATGATCGTGACTCATGGAGCAGGATACGCTCCTACGGATTATCAGACTAAGAAGAACCAAAAATTCTCGCACAAAGGATGTGTTGCATTCTTGGCTCATGTTATGGAAAAGGAAGTCGAAGAACCAAAACTCGAAGATATCCTTGTGATTGGAGAACACCCTGAAGTCTTCCTCGAAGACTTGCCGAAATCATCTCCTCACGATTAGTCGAATCCCGCGTCGATTTAATTCCGGGCACTGCATCCGTAGTCGATGCATCATAGCAACTTACATTTTCGGAGATGCAAGGATTGACAGAGAAGTGTTGGCAATGGTTAGAGAAGGAAGACAACAGACCAAAATTTCCTTTTGGGGTAACCCCATTTCTACTCGTCAAAAGGAAGGATGATGATTTTCAGATAAACATCAACTACAAAGAATTGAACATGCTGACGATTAAGAATAGATACCCTCTGCCAAGAATCAATGATCTGTTTGATCAACTGCAAGGCTCAAGCTTTTATTCAAAGATCAACTCACGATCTGGATACCATCAACTAAGGAAATAGGAAGAAAGTATCCCGAAAACAGCCTTCCGAACTCGTATGGACACTACGAGTTCCTTGTTATGCCGTTTGGTTTGACAAACGCACCTGCAGTATTCATGGATCTAATGAATAGAGTTTGCAAGCCATACTTGGACAAGTTCGTGATGGTATTCATCGATGACATTTTGATTTACTCAAAGACGAAGGCTGAACACGAACAACATCTTAGAGCCATTTTGGAGCTGGAACAACTGTACGCCAAATTCTCCAAGTGCGAGTTTTGGCTACAAGAGGTCCAATTCCTTGGGCACGTGGTAAACGGAGATGGAATCCACGTGGACCCAACAAAGATCGAGGCGATCAAGGATTGGGAAACGCCAAAGACGCCAACCGAGATTCGACAATTCTTGGGTTTGGCTGGCTACTATCGAAGGTTCATTAAGGACTTTTCAAAGATCGCTCAACCTTTGACGTTCCTCACGCAGAAGGATAAGACGTTTGATCGGGGAATCAAACAGGATGAAGCATTCCAGATACTGAAGGATAAGCTTTGTAACGTGCCAATCTTAGCTCTACCAGAAGGTACTGACGATTTTGTGGTATACTGCGACGCATCGCGTCAGGGATTGGGTTGTGTGTTGATGCAACGCCAAAAGGTCATTGCTTACGCATCACGCTAACTGAAAGTGCACGAAAAGAACTATACCACCCACGATTTAGAGCTTGGCGCAGTGGTTTTCGCTTTAAAGATCTGGAGACACTACCTGTATGGCACGAAGTGCACAATCTTCACAGATCACAAAAGCCTACAGCATATATTCAACCAGAAGGAGTTGAATATGAGGCAAAGACGATGGGTTGAGTTGCTAAACGACTACGACTGCGAGATAAAGTATCACCCAGGGAAGGCGAATGTAGTCGCCGATGCCCTAAGTCATAAAGAAAGAATCAAACCCATAAGGGTTAGAGCTTTGGAAATGATCATACGAACCGATCTTTCCTTGCGCATTCGTGCTGCACAAAAGGAAGCTCTCAAGGAGGGAAACCTTGAGGAAGAATATCTCCGTGGAATGGAAAAGCTTTTGGTACCAAACGAGGAAGGAACATTATGTTTTGAGAAAAGGATTTGGGTTCCTCTGTTTGGTGGATTAAGGGAAGTTATTTTAGACGAAGCGCACAAGTCACGGTACTCTATCCACCCTGGATCGGATAAGATGTACCAGGACCTCAAGGAATATTATTGGTGGCCTAGGATGAAAGGCGATGTTGCTGTCTACGTGAGCAAATGTTTAACGTGCGCTAAGGTCAAGGCAGAATACCAGAAGCCTTCGGGACTTCTGCAACAACCTGAGATTCCCAAGTGGAAATAGGAACAAATCTCCATGGATTTTATTACAAAACTGTCAAGAACGCCAAGAGGCCATGATATGATTTGGGTGATTGTTGACCGCCTAACAAAGTCCGCACACTTTCTGCCAATCAAGGAGAAAGACAGTACTAGTAAACTTGCGGAAATATACATGAGAGAGATCGTAGCACGTCATGGAGTACCTCTCTCGATCATCTCTGATAGAGACGGAAGATTCGTGTCAAGAATATGGCAATCCTTCCAAGAAGCCTTTGGCTCACAATTGAATCTGAGCACTGCGTTTCATCCGCAAACTGATGGCCAGAGCGAGCGAACGATACAGACTTTGGAAGACATGCTGAGGGCATGTGTTATGGATTTGGGCGGTAGCTGGGATAAACACTTACCTTTGGTCGAATTTTCATACAACAACAGCTACCACACCAGTATTGGTGTCGCGCCATTTGAGGCCCTATACGGACGCAAGTGCCGATCACCACTATGTTGGTCTGACGCAGGTGATAGGCAGCTTGCTGGTCCCGAGATCGTCCAAGAGACGACAGACAAGATTGCGCAAATACTTAAACGCATCGAAGCTGCTCGCCACAGGCAAAAGGCCTACGCGGATCCAAACCGGAAGCATGTGGATTTTCCAAGTTGGAGAAATGGTGTTATCGAAAGTTTCACCCAGGAAAGGGGTGGCACGCTTTGGAAAGCATGGGAAGTTAAATCCGCGCTACATTGGTCCCTTCAGAATTCTGGAAAGAATTGGAACAGTAGCATACAAGTTGGACCTACCTGCTGAACTGAATGGTGTTCACGATACATTTCATGTATCCAATCTGAAGAAAAGTCCAACTCAAATTGACGTTGCCATTCCCATCGACGAGATTCATATTGACGACACGCTCCACTTCGTTGAAGAACCTGTTGAGGTCACGGATTGGAAAGTTAACAAGACCCGCCGGAGTAGTGTCAAACTCGTCAAAGTTCGTTGGAATGCCAGACATGGTCCTGAATTCACCTGGGAACGTGAGGACCGGATGAAAGAGAAATACCCCCACTTATTTCCTAAGAACTCTGCATCTACAAGCAGAACTTAAATTTCGGGACGAAATTTATTTAACGGGGGGAGAATGTGACAACCCGCACTAAACCAGGTATCCGTACAACTTAATTAATGATTAATTACTGCTTAATTACTGTGCTTGTTTGAACTAGCTGATGAACTGCTACTTGAATACTGATACATGAACTTATTTGCATCATACTTTACTTGCTGTCACTACATTATTTGCATACGGAACCCTAGTGACAAACATGATGCACAAAAAGCACAGTAGCACTAAACGGATACACAGTGAACATGCTGATATAACCAGCATTAGGCAGACACTGCCTCTAAGGCCTGTTAAGAGCCTCTAATATTTTGGCTACACTGGTAGTGAGTGTAGGGATATAAGGGTTGTGGTACTGCGTCTCTAGGAATAAGATACACTGATTCGGATGTGCCAAAAACGTACTTTAAGTACCAAACACAGCACTTCGATAAATAATCCAACTTCTAGCTGACTAGTAAAGTGCCAAAACATGGGAAATTAATACTAGACACTTTCTAAAATGTCGGGAAAGCAGATTGTGTCACTAAAAAGTGCAATAACGACACTTTAAAGCTTTTGTAACGCTTTAACGGATTACTATCCAACCGAACAACCGGACTATGCCCGGAACATAAAAATACTGCCAGAAATATTATTAGACTTTTTCTGAGCCAGTTAGGGTCCCTGATTACCCTAACACCCGCATTATAACGCATCATACAACTAACGGAGTTAACCCCAAAAGTTAACCTACTTAATGTAATTAAACTCTAACTAAACAATTGAAAACGAACTAGATACCCCCCCCCCTAATGAGATCGGCCAACAAGGGGTAACCAAGAGAGTACAACTTTTGAATATTATATTGGCAAGTGTTTAATATCAAGGGGACACAAAATCCGTTGGACGAAGAACATGAATTTATCTATAAATACCACCATTTAACACATAGGTTTTTACACATCATAATCACCAACAAAAACTCTCTCCCTTGCCTCACCCACTCTCGGCCGAACTCCACACACACACCCATCACACTTTCGAGTTTAGTTCTTGACATTCCATCATCATACACACTTCAAGGATCGCGTATTAGGAGCTTTGGTGCACTCGGGACGCGAAGGACCTCTTCCGTTAGCTTTTATCCACCTCTTTTTCGTCAAGATTCTTCCCTAGCCCCGAGCTAGAGGTATAACACTTAAAACTTGATTTTGATCATATCTAAGGTGGTTAAAAGGAACTTTGTCGGTTAAATATCGATAACTTACATTTTGAAGCTTTAAAGTCTAGTAAAAACACTAAAATGGTGGTTAATAGCTTGTAACTTGTGTAAAAGATGTAGTATTTGGAATTTGTGATTATTGAGGCCCGATCTATGATATGGTAGCTCGGATCATCGTTTAACCCGACTTTGTAAGATCATGGATCTTCACATAAGCTCGTTTTTAGAAGAAACAAGGGTTAAAAGGTGAAACTCTACCACACATGAAACATGAACTTGTGTAAAAATGCTTTACTCGGGTAAAAGTGTTTTAACGTGTACAAAAGTTGTTTTCTTGTTTAACCCGCTAATCGGACACTTATAACACGATTTAATAACATCTAAACCGCAAAACAGCAAGCTGAGTCACTGTTTCAGCCGCCTTCATCAGGCTGTAAACGGACTTTAAAAACTCGAAAAACGGAATTTCAAAAGCCTAAATCGTGTCATTTCGAAAAACGAAGAAAATGGCGCTGGAATCGTATTTTTCTGATGTCGGTTACTATTTTAAAAACCTGTTTTCGTGACAGCAGCTAAGGCTGTTTGTTACTGCAGTAAATTGGGCTGTGCGTTTTCGATCACAACTTAAAACCCGAACCGAACCAGCCCCTGAAACTTTTATCTAAGATGGTCACGGATGTATTTGTGACCCTCAAACTGGAATTTCGATAAACGGACATACGAGGAATTTTTGACGAATTTTTCCACAAACTGTGATCAGAATGTGACAAATCTGATCACGGTTCGGTAAACGATTTTCTATAAATTATTGATAAGAAACTGGACCCCGATATTTTTATACAATCATTTTTGGGTCGATTAGGACGACCCGTAAAAATTTGGGAATTTTTGGAAAGGGTTAAGTATTTTATTTAGTCGTCCGAAAACAGTCCAGTTTCCACATATTGAAACTGAAACGACCAGGGTAGCGTTTCGCGTGTTAAAACGTAAGGGTTGATTGTTGATAATCATGGGTTGTTTTCAAAAAGAAAATGATACGCTTGGAAGCGTGGCCACCTCCAGTTACAGAGGAAACTCTGGCGAAATTTTCTAAAAACCTAACACTTAGGCTTATTTACACAACAAGTGTTAGAACTATTTTCGACATATTTTCGAAACATAAATTTCGCCAGAACTATGTTTTACTAAATATTCGGAGGTGGGATTTTCACAAGAGTTAACGTGATAAATATATTTTGTCACCACACTGTTTATGATTATTTTGTGAAAATACATAAATATTATTTTAGAGTAAAAATAATATTTACAAGCGTTAATGATTCCAAAACTTTACGAACGCTTCCACATTAACAGATAAGTTACACCGGTAATTATAATACCACTCGATTATTAAAACGTAACTTACGCACATGTATTGTATCCCCCATCCTTGGGAAGAAGTATAACTACCAAGTGTATACAGAACATAAACACGAAATAGTTGTCTAACTATTTCCCAAAGACTTAAACTATAAAGCTAAAGCACGGCCGTCCGTCTAATAGAATTAGCACTTGTAGGTCGTTGCACAGCTTACTGTATTGGAGACACTTGGTAGAGACGCGCATTCACTGTGAGTTCATGTCCCCCTTTTCTCTAACTGTTTTCAGTTTTCTTAACTGCGGGGGTGAAATACATGTTACTTTGGTTACAAGTACTTTATACATGGTATGATTAACGTAAGGAGGTTTTAGATCATGTGAATGGGTAGTTAGAACACCGAGGGACTTAAGCGGTAGATCTATCTGGGTGTAGCGAGCCCAACCCCTGAGCCCGCATAATGGACCAGGTGGTGACTTTGTACCCAACGCCAAATACGCTAGGTTTGTATCTTCCTACTTGCATTTCACAACATGCTAATGGCCTTGCAAACCATTGGTGATCACAAGTCCTCTTACACTGCTACATACCAGGGAACTTTTATACTTACAAGTGTTTTTACTTACTCACTTGCACATGAACTCGCTCAACATTATTGTTGATTTTTCAACTTACATGTATTTCAGGAAATTAACGAGATCTGGCACGGTATGGCATGTTTTCCGCTGCACTAGTTTCCAAGGTCATCCGGGGTTTAGGGGATGTGTCTCTTTCCTGGACAAGACACAGTCCTTAAACCATGTTTATGTTATGTTTCAAGTTGTAACGTCTGTTGGACAAGGTTATGGTTGTTGGTTAAAACAATGGTATTGTGTTTGGTTTTCAAAACTTAATGGATGATCTTGCATGTTTTTAACTCATATAGCTTTGGTATGATTAAGCTATGGTATTAAGAAGTCACACCAAAATTAACCACGCTTCCGCAAAGCCAGGGTGTGACAGCTAATCTAGTTAACCTATTTAATAACCAGTTTTCTTGTAGTAGAAAATTTGAGAGTTTAACTAGTGATCTGTATAGGATAACCCAAGGTTATAATGTATCTTTAAGGGATTATATCACTAAATTTAGTAAAGAATCCTTAGATATTCCTAACCTGGATATAGCTACGGCTGTTGAAGCCTTTAAAATGGGATTGCTTAGGGATTCATTATTCTATGATGATCTTGTTATGACACCATGCAGGAATCTAGATGAGGTAAGAACCCGGGCCCTTAGGTTCATCCGGCTAGAGGATGACAAAAGGATCCAGGAGAGGTTAGCAGGATCCTCAAAGCAAGAGAAGCAAGGATCCTCATTCAAAAACAACAAGTTCAGATCCTATAGCAAATCTGATAACCAGAATGTGCATGCTGTTGAACAAGAAGAGGATGATGAGGATTATCTTCCAATTTCTGAATATTGTTTTTCTGTTGATAACAATGAACTAATCCTTGCGATGCAGAATTTAGGTGATAAAGCTAGATGGCCCAGGAAAAATGACAGACCAGCTGCAACTAAAGATAAGTCAAAGTGGTGTGCATATCATGAAGATTTTGGGCATCTCACAGAAGAATGCATCGCACTGAGAAAAGAAATTGGATACTTGTTGAGCAAGGGGCACTTGAAAGAATTATTGGGGAGAAAGAAGTCAAGGACCCAGGATCCTGAAAGGATCCCAGAAAAAGCTCCAGCCCCTCCAGCAGATGCACAAGTTATAAACTTTATTTCTGGAGGATCAGACATTTGTGGAACATCCTTCTCTACAGCCAAAAGACATGCAAAGGAAACCAAGATGGATAATGGAGATAGACCCATTCGAACATCCAGTGTCTCCGAAGGAAAAGTCATAACTTTTGATGAGAATGATCGTGTTGACATTCAGGATCCTCATCACGATGGTTTGGTTATCACTCTTTTTATTTCTAACCATTTTGTTCGCAGGATCCTTATAGATGGAGGAAGCTCTGTGAACATTATCCAGCTTGATGTCCTCAAGAAGATGAATATTCCTGAATCCGATATCATACCAAGATCCTCTGTGCTCGTGGGATTCAGTGGCGAGACTAAGAATACTCTGGGGGACATTAAACTCCTAATCTATATCGAAGGCCTACATTCTTACCAAAAATTTTGTGTTATTGACTGTTTATCTTGTTGTAATGTTATCCTTGGCAGGCCTTGGATACATGACATGAAGGCAGTCCCATCCACTTATCATCAATGTGTGAAGCTTCCTAGTCCTTGGGGAATAGTGAAGATTGATAGTGATCAGCAAGAAGCTAAAAACTGCTACACCTCATCAATGAAACCAGTCTCAAAGTCAAGGGAGCAATAGCAATTAAAGCATCCTCCAAGGGATGTCTTGGAGGCAAGAGAGCAGGATGTAGTAGAAATCCTTGTGGATCCTGATGATCCTGAATCTAAAGTTTATATAGGATCAGGGATCCTTGGCGAAATGAAGGAAGACCTCATATCCTTCCTCAAAAGGAGAAAGACTACCTTTGCATGGAAACACGAAGACATGACAGGTATATCTAAAGATATAATCACTCACAAACTTGGCATTGATAGGTCCTTCAAACCAATCCATCAAAAGAGGAGGAAATTTGCACCAAAAAGAAATGCCATTATCCAGGAGGAGGTAGAGAAATTACTCCAAGCAGGTATGATTAGAGAGGTCAAGTATCCAAGATGGTTGGCCAATGTGGTTGTTGTTCAAAAGAAAAACGGAAAGTGGAGGGTATGTGTCGATTTCACTGATTTAAATAAGGCATGTCCCAAGGATCCTTTCCCATTACCCCACATTGACTCCATGGTGGATGCAACTGCGGGTCATGAACTGTTAACTTTTATGGATGCTTCATCTGGATTTCAACAAATTCAGATGGAACCATCCGATCAAGAGGATATAGCCTTTATGACTCCAACTGGTATATACTGTTATATTGCTATGCCATTTGGACTAAGAAATGCAGGTGCAACTTATCAAAGGCTAGTGAATATGATGTTCAAGGATCAGATTGGACAAACTATGGAGGTGTACATAGACGATATGGTGGTAAAATCCAAAAAGGCTGAGGATCACCTAAGGGACTTGGAGGAAGCATTCAATATCCTTGACAAATATAACATGAAACTTAATCCTTCAAAATGTCACTTTGGTGTTAAAGCAGGTAAATTCTTAGGATATATGGTGACAAAGAGAGGCATTGAAGCCAGTCCAGAACAAATCAAAGCTATAGTGAACATCAAGTCCCCTGCCAATGCTAAGGATGTTCAGAGGTTAACAGGCAGGATTGCAGCTTTAAACAGATTCATATCCAAATCCTCAGAAAAGTGCAAGGAATTCTATGATATCCTAAGGAAGAACAAGAAATTCGAGTGGACTGAGAAGCATGAAAGTGCCCTAAGAGCTCTTAAGGATTACCTATCCTCGGCCCCGGCCTTGATGAAACCAGAAAAAGGAGATGTGTTATCCTTATATCTTGCGGTATCCTCAAAAGCAGTAAGTGCCGTCCTTGTTAAGGATCACGAAGGTACACAACATCCTGTCTATTATGTAAGTAAGAGTTTACTTGATGCTGAATCCAGGTATTCACACTTAGAAAACTTATCCTTGCATTAATTATGGCATCTACTAAATTGAGACATTATTTTGAAACTCATGCCATTATTGTCAAAACTAATTTTCCAATTAAGAATGTCCTCAGGAAACCTGAAATGTCAGGAAGGATGGCTAAGTGGGCAGTGAAGCTTAGTGCATATGATATAAGATATGAGCCCAGGACAGCCATTAAATCCCAAGCATTAGCTGACTTTGTGGCAGATTTCAGTAGTGATTTGCAAAAGGAAGCTGAATTAGAAGTCTAGCAGCTAGAGGAGACCAAGGATCCTTGGATACTCTATACTGATGGATCCTCAAATGTTAAAGGAACGGGGCTTGGAATACTACTAAAATCGCCACATGGGGACATAATACCCCACTCTATAGCTTGTGAGTTCCAAACTACTAATAATGAGGCTGAATATGAAGCCTTGATAGCTGGTTTGCAAATTGCTAAGCATATGAGGATCAGGTATCTTGAGGTACATGTAGATTCTTTGTTAATCACTAATCACTTTAATGGATCCTATGCTGTTAAAGGTGAAAAGCTAACCAAATATTTGGAGATAGTCAAAGAATTGGCACTCTCTTTTGTTTCCTTTAGTTTGACACAGGTACCAAGGGAAGAAAATGCAGAAGCTGATGCATTGGCTAATCTAGGATCATCTTTGAAGATCCTGGAGGATATAAGTATCCCCACTATCCATATCCTGGCTCCTTCCATCGAGGATCATGTGGCTATGGAAATAGGAGAGGATTCTACAATTATCCCTAGTGCGGATACTCAATCTCATTCAGGATCATGGATCCTCCCAATCATGAGATACTTACAACATGGAGAGATTCCTACAGGAGAAAACCCTAGGCCTTTCAAAATTAAGGTATCTCAATTCACAATTTTAAATAATATATTGTATAAATGATCTCTTGCAGGACTATATTTAAGATGCATTGAGGATCCTGAAATCCAAGAAGTTTTAAAAGACTTCCATGAAGGAGATTGTGGAAACCACACTGGGGGCAGGGCATTATTCTCAAGGATCCTGAGGACAGGATACTATTGGCCAACTATGAAGAGAGATGCTGTGGAGTATGCTAAGAAATGTGATCCTTGTCAGAGACACAGCAATATCCTTCATCAACCAGCTAAATTTTTGCATCCTATATCCTCCACTTGGCCATTTATGAGATGGGGTATGGATATAGTCGGTAAGCTCCCTGGAAAAGTGTTCATGCTTGCTATGACTGATTACTTCTCCAAATGGATAGAGGCTGAAGCTTTTGCCCAAGTCAGAGAAAAGGAAGTTATATCCTTCATTAAAAGAAATATTATAACTAGATTTGGTATTCCCTCTGAAATTATATGTGATAATGGTTCCCAATTTATTGGGGGCAGAACTACTAACTTTTGTGACAGCTGGGGGATTAAGATGATAACATCAACACCAGTCCACCCACAAGCTAATGGTCAGGCAGAATCATCCAATAAGATCATCATCAACAATTTGAAGAAGAAGCTTGGATCCAAGAAAGGGAAATGGGCAGAGGAACTACCTTATGTGCTTTGGGCTGATAGGACAACTCCTAAGAATGCTACAGGCCAAACTCCATTCTCTTTGGTATTTGGGGCAGAATCAGTGATCCCTACAGAAATGGTGGTTCCAACTGCTAGAACAAGTATTCGTGATCCTGAGGAAAATGATGAGAACTTGGTTCAAGACCTGGATACTATAGAAGAAATAAGGGATTTGGCAAGGATAAGGATGGCCAGTTATCAGCAAAGGATGGCTGGTGCTTACAACAAAAATGTCAGGATCAGGAAGTTCCAAATTGGTGATATGGTGTTGAGAAAAGCATTTCAAAATACCACCAATCCTGCTGATGGAAAGTTGGCACCAAAATGGGAAGGCCCTTACTTGATTGAAGCTGAGGCAGGAAAGGGGGTATATCGATTGCTAACAATGGAAGGTGATTTGATACCCAGGGCCTGGAATGCTGTCCATTTGAAGAAATACTATATATGATAAGGACCTATGATCCTCACATGATAAGTATCCTTGAAGGATCCTTAGAGCACAGATGATCCTCATTTTGGTAACATTCTAATCTCAAACTATTTCATTTCCTTACTTTCTCACATAAGGATAAGGATCCTTCATCCTTTATTCCCCTTTCACGTGATTCTGAGTTTTGAAGGTTCATGTATTCTTAGCAAAAGGATGGTTATCCACAAAAGCAACCAGTTACTTGGGTTTGACCCCAGTTATTTGGGCTTGACCCCAGTTCCGCCAGTAGCGCACGATGATCCTGGTATAGTTCATGGCAGTGGGACCAGTACTCATTTTAGGGGCTGATAATTCCATTGTACTGGCTATACCTAGGATCCTACGTATAATGGTAGACGTACCATACATCCGTTCCTAAGGTTTCTAACGTTTTCACGTTAGCTAAGGTTTTGGCATTTTCATGTCACTAAGTTTGGATAGTCGCCAGTGAGGGCCATACTCCAGTTTACATACGATCCTTGGGCTTGTCCCCAGTTATCCATGGGCTTGTCCCCAGTTATCCTTTGGGCTTGTCCCCAGTTGCTAACTTTTATCTTATATTGGCTTAGTCCCAAGTTGTGTTCTATTTCAGGTCTCCGAAGTTAAACAACCAAGGATCCTTGATCCTTACTTCTTACTAGAGTTTGTCTTATGGTTATCCTGGTTATAGTATTAAGGGTTAGGATCCTAACTTGGATCCCCAGGTATGATACTTAACTATTTTGATTTTATTCATTGTTTATTTGAATAACCCTTGTACTTTGACAACTGAACTCATGATCCTTAAAATATACCACTTTTTGGAATTTTTCAACTATAGGATATTTGATCCTGGATCATATCCTAAATATTTTTTATCTAATTTGTTCAACTTTTCTTATTCAGACAAGTGTATATCAAAACAATTGAAAATTAAAAGGACAAACAAGAATAACAACATAAGATAAGCCAAAAAAGATTAAAGTTGTTTTATTAACAAAAGTTTAACCATCGAAGGTTGTCAAAATTGCCAACCCACGTTTCTACCAGCAAAACGTGGCCCATCCACATGGGTTGGCAACGGGTGTCCATTGTTTATGCGGTTATAGCAAGTGCAGGAAATCAAAGGCGGCAGGATCACAATGGCTTCATCCCCCAAACAGAGGATCCCTCCACCATTTGTAATCCTACCTATTGTTCAAAGGATCATCCATGATCCTCAACCCTAATTACTATTGTTCAAGTACAGACCAACCATTGTTTATCAAAAAATCATCAAAACAAAAAAACCATAACCAAACTAAAAAATGGGCTCCGGCTATGTCTAGAAGTGTCCATCATTGCCCATTGCTGCAGCCTACACCTTCGCTGCATCACCATCTCCAGCTCCACTAGCTTCACCACCGTGATCCTTGCCACTGCCTCCAGCCTCGATCGTCAGGATCTCCTCAGCCTCCTCCTCGTCATCCAGCTCAGCCAGCCTTGCCTTCCAGCCTTCCACATCCCAGTTGCTCCTGTCAAAGGCAGGATCCTGAGCTTCTTGGGCCATTTGTAGCTTGGTCTTGTACATGCCTATGGCAGCGGAGACCTTAGAATCCTCCGTGATTTCGCTCTTCTCATAATCAAAATTAATCAGGATTGTAGCTGTCTGAGCTTTGGCATCTTTGAGATCCTTTTGGAGGTCAGCAATCTTAAGATCCTTGAGCAATGCGACTTGTTGGAGGTCAGCAATCTTCTTGTCCTGCTCCTCGACATGCCCAACGTAGTCTTCAATCTCAGCAAATTTCTGCAAAGAAGATAAAGAACAGTTTAAGAACAGGTGATCCTCAAATAAGCTGGATACCAAAGCAGGGATAAGGATCCTTACATCGTTGAAGTATTCAAGGAACTGGTGGCGGATCAGGGGCAGACTTTGCAGATCCTCAGCTTCAGAAGCTTTTCTTTTCTTGCCACCCCTTCCTTTAACGGGTGCCTTGGGGATCGAAACAGTTGGGCTGGCAGGAAGCTTCTTCTTGGAGGATCGTACGTTGTCCAGATCGGTCACGCTGAACTTGGAGGCAGATTTTGAACCTTTTCCAGCACATTCACATTCAAAGCAAGATAAGTATCCTTATCCTATTTCTATTTAACTATTTATTTAAATCTTTAACTATACAAAAAACAGGATACTTACTTGACATGGTGACTGAGCCTGAGGATACCTCTTGAGAATCCTGGGTGATTGTCTTGAATGATCTTGTTTCAGGACCGAGTCTTCTAAAAGCAGCAAGCCTTTCTTTAGTATCAGGAGACGGTATGAGGTGTGAAACAGTGACAGCTGCATAACATAAAACAAAAGGGGGTTAGTGATCCTATCACAAGAGCAAGATTACCTGGTGATCCTTCTCAGGATCCTCTGTCCTACCATGGGTGGACCACTTCCTGGGTAGATCCTTTCCGTTTGGGATAGAGTCTCTTCTGACAAAGAAAAAGCGTCGTTTCCAGTTTGTATCGTTCTTGGTGGCTTTAAAAATGGGGTGTTCTTCACCAGGTTTTCGTTTAAACAAATATCGGTGGGATCCAAACGTTGTGAGATCATACATCTCAGCCAACTCCGACATTCCTAGATCAATCCCTTCCTGCTCGATGATCCTTTCAAGGGTATATAAAACCCTCCAGATCATCGGCATAGCTTGGATGTAGGAGATGCCGGTAAAGGAGAAAAAGGATTGGGTAAAGGCTGGAAAAGGATAGGTGTATCCTATGGTGAGTGGGGTAACAAGAAAGGCAATCTAAGTTTCAGAGATATAGTCACTCAAAGCAGTGGGATCAAAGGATTTGATAATGGTGTTCGCCGGGAAACAATAGCGAATTTTATCAATTTGTGGATCGGTGAAACAACAGCGTTCTTTTGCGGAATCTTTGATGATCCCTTGGCTCTTTAAGGGGCTGTTCTTCTTGTGATCCTTTCCCGGAGAATTTCGGAGCATCATTTTTGACGAGATGATGGTAAAGAAAGAAAAGCAGAGTATGAGAAGGAAGAAGAGGAAAAGAGAATACCTGAATAAGTCTTCTGATGAGGATTTAAAAAGGAAACGCTCG
Source organism: Helianthus tuberosus (assembly GCA_030545235.1). NCBI lineage: Eukaryota > Viridiplantae > Streptophyta > Magnoliopsida > Asterales > Asteraceae > Helianthus > Helianthus tuberosus. Next base: position 120,732,342 of record CM060409.1, read on the forward strand.
GATTTAAATGCCCTTTCGCTCTTATCTCTAACTGCCATTTATAATGATGGTTTTGCAGGATAAGTCACCTCAGTGACGTCAGGATTCCAACGGCTAGTTCGATCTTAACGGCTATATATCCATTAGTTTGTTACGGATAAGATCGACAAAATACAACTCGTTTATTTACAATATTACTCCTTATATTTTGGGGGCAATTGTTAGGGGAGGATTTCTTACTGACCTGTGATCCTCAAGTGTTATCCTGTTTGGTGATCCTTACTTCTGTGATAATTAGTGATCCTCAGAAGTACTTCAGGATCAGGATCATGGATCATCCTAAGGATCCTTATACTAATGATTGTTCACTTTGAATTCGGTATTGTTTTGCAGGAGTACCGGCTTGGACTTGGTCATGGCGATATTCCTGGAGCATATTCCCTTCAATTCTGCACGTGCTTGACCATTGTGAACGTTATGGAGAACGTGGGGAGAAGGCATGAAATGCGGACAGTTAGTTAGGCTAGATATTTTCTAATTTTAAGGGGGTAGCGAGCTATCTTTGAGAACACTTGGCTATTTTTGGCTACACACACTCGTACAACTGCACTCACCAGCTCTCGACAAAACACTTAGCATTTTTCATACATTTCTACACGCTACACTATAGTGATCCTTGTACTTAGCTCGCTATCATCCGAAGTTGTAAAAAGATTATTGTTTAATTTGAGTTGGTGATCGGTAGTTTCCATCACCCGAGGTTTTTTATGCCGGAGATCATACATTGATCAAGGGCTTTTTCCTCGTATAAATCTGTGTGTCTCCTATGCAATTCATTTCTTAGTGATCCTCATTGTTGTTTACCAATACAAGCATCATACCCCGTAACAGAGAGTTTGGTTGCATAATCCTCGTCTGATTTTTGACCAAAACAATTACCATAGAGTTTCTTTGATTAGGTCAACACATAAACACGTAAGCACATAATAGTCACACAATTGTCCATTTGGTTTTCAATTCGTTATTAGCTTGTTATTAAATTGTTATTAACTTGTCGTCAATTTGTACACATGCATTTAAAGTATACCAGGAATCCAATCAATGGACTTCAACTAGCACTTTAAACATCCTCAAGAATCTATCTATAAAGATAGGATGATCTTATAAGGATTCGGTTTCGTTCTCAAAGAATCGTAGCATTCGTATTAAAGCACACAAAGAATCCAATTAAGGACTTTGATTTTGCGCTTTAAACATCCACAAGGATCTAATTATGAAGAAGAACCTAAAAGGATTTGGAATTTGTATAGCGGGAAGTGTTTAGGAACTTTGTACTAGGTATGCTAAGACCACATACGAAGTATAGTGTTTCTGAAATCAAGGTGCTAGATACGCTAAGACAACATATGAAGCAAATGGATCCTTGAAATCATTGTGCTAAGCATGCTAAGTCAGCATACGAAGCAGGATGTTTCTTGAAAATCACGCACTACGTATGCTAAGGCAACATACGAGCAGATTGTTTTTGGAAACTATGCTTGGAATCGTTAAAAATATGTTTTTGAAAACCCTTTTTGTAATGTTTTTGAAATCATGTAGTAGGTATCAAAGGAAAATATGTTTATAAATGATTTAAAATGATTTTGAAATTTTGTATGAGGTTTTTGAAAACATGTATAATCTTTTCGAAATCACATGTTGTGTAAAATATCGTGAAATCAGGAAGATATGATACGTATATTTCGTAAGACCAATTAAGGACTTACGGAAGTACCCTTTGGATATCCAATTAAGGATTTAAAGTGGTACTTTGGGTATTCGTCCCGAGTTGTAACTTGTACCTTATACTTCGTTTCTTAGAAGAAACGAGTACTTAAGGTTTTTGTTGGAGATCGCGAGTGATCACAAAAATGGAAGAACTACGAGAGTAGTTTATCTTGTAAGGAACACGGTTCCTCGGTATTGGTATCGTAGGAATATGTCGTTCATACATGTAACCACACTTGTTTTCGTACATCGTAATGCAAATAAAGATTTATTGAAAAACCAAAATAACTGTTTCATAGACTTGGATAACAAAAGAAAATAATACATAAGGTTCGATTGTTTCTACTCAGCATCGTCTTCCAGTCAGTCGAATGATCATCCACGTGCTGGATTTGCATTAACAAGCTTTTGGCAATTGTTTCTGAAATGGCCCATCTCGCCACAGTTGTAGCAAGAACCTGGTGGAAAACGAGCTTGAGCGGGGTTGTTTTCAACTTGATTTGGTGTAGCCGCAGCTCGGCAAACCCTAGTTGTGTGACCAGCAAGTCCACAATCTAAGCATTTACGGCATTGCACATTAGCATGATGATGAAGGTTACATTGGTTGCACAAAGGTGCAGTTCCGTTGTATGGCTTCTTAGCAGGGGGTTGACCTGGTTGGTTAGGGACAACTTGATTATTTTGAGCAACCACGGTGAAGTTCTGAGAAGCCTTACGCTTCCTTGACTTCTTGGAGGATTCAGTCTGCTTATCCTTTGGTTTTGTTTCGTTGGTAGGTTTCTTATCACCTTTTTGGAAAAGTTTACCCTTCCTGATCTGTGATTCAGTCAGGGTAGCAGATAGCTCAATGGCCTGTCTAACTGTGGTAGGGTTGCTACCAGTAACAATGTCTTGAACTGAGTCAGGGAGGCCATCAATGTACTTTTCAATTGCCTTATCCAAAGGTTGTAACCATGGTTGGCCATAACAAACTTAGTTCCTCATATCGGTCCGTGTAGGCTCGATGCTCACCACTGTCACACCCCGACCCGCAGCGGAAAGGTACGAGGCATGATGATTTCCCATAGCTCATGACAACTAATTATTGTTTCAATATTTAAAGCATAACCATTTAAATAGTCACATAACATATAATAATCAAAATTGTTCATACATTGTTCAAAACAAACATATCAAGATTTCAATTTAAGTTCCTAAGGCCCATACTACGTGTCCACATCACTTGATCATCAACTTTGAAAACCTGCACCACGTTAGAAAAATATATTTTTGGGTCAACAAATATGTTGGTGAATAATTTCCTCCGTTTTATAGAAAACAGTTTTATATTTATTTCTTTAAAACAAATATTTTTAACATGCACCTCAAGGTTAGTGTGTAAATGGTCTCATATCATCAACATAGTCAACATATCCATAAATCCAAATTTACCAAACAAGGATACACAATCAAATAGCAACACAAACAACCAAAATAAATAGACTTCTGATAATAGCGTGCCTTAGGCTCAAGCCCCGAGGAGCGAGTCTAATACCGTTGGCGATACTAGGCTACAACCCATGGCCGTGGGGAACCTAGTAAGCCGTGGATCCACTAGACACAATAGCATGCAAGAGACTTGACATCAGATAGCATATAGATTAATAGAATACACATAAGACGTTCACATAATAACACTTGATCATAGCATGTTAAGTAAATCAAAAAGTGTAACATGACGCACCCCAAAATTTGAAAAGTAAAAAAGGGGAAAGTGGAGGAGATTACTCACAGGTTGCGAAGAAACGTTCCACGAGAATTAACGCACGAACTGGAAGATGTGGAATTCTAAGATAATAACCGTATTGTAAATAACAGACATACTAAACGAAAGGATAACCTAATGATTTTAGGAAATTAGGTTCTCCTATTTGGGGACTTATAATCAAATTATACTTATTCACTTAAAATAACCAAATTAATAATTATACGATTCTAGAATTTATTAAAATAGCAAAATCATGAAATTACCATTTTAATGGTTTTCAAATATCTGATAAAACCAATAATTAAATAAGTTCATCAACTCATCCAATTATCATTTAAAATAGATATAATGATTATTAGATTTATTTTTAATTTAAAAGTAATGATCTTATAATGGTAATCGTTTGTCTAAACAATTTCATCAATTCCTTAGTTGTACAATAATTACTAAAAAAATTATAGATATATTCCACGAAAATTATATAACAATTATACAACCACTAAAAATTAGTAGAAACATAAATCCAATTTTATTTGCAACTATCTTGTATTTCTAAATAATTAAATCATGTATATATGTATATATATATACATCCAAATTATATTCATGAATTCTCCAAAAATTAAGGAACAATTGTATTAAAATTCCCTGGTGTTTATATAATCTGAAAAATAGTTATTTAATTTTTTTTGAGATTATCTTGTATTTTTATTTGATTTATCTAATGATTAAAATATAAATAATTCACCAAAATTCCAATTGATATCTAAAAATTCCCAAACTTTACACACAATACATTAATATGATATATAACAATATTATTCTTTCAATTTCATCAAAACAGAAGTTTATATCTAAAAGCCCCAAATTGTATGAACGAAGAACCCTAATTTCAACTAAAATTAGATTCGGATAAATTAGCCCTTTTGTCACTGAAATTGATCGAGGGCCTTTGTAGAGCATGAAAAATAAATAATATTAGGCTTTGGAATAACCTGAAAAGGTTGAGAATTGAAGGAGATATCGTCCGCACAAGTTACAAGCCCTAGAATGTTCTTCGATTAAATTCGCGATGAAGAAGTGATGAAATGAAGAACTTTCAGTGGGATTTTACATGGTTTGATCAGAAGATTGAATTTTGTAAAGATGGTAGTCCAATTTTATAAAAAATGTCAAAACCAAATGCTCATCAAGAAACTTTAATGGTGATTTAAATTTGCAATTCAAAAGGGGGTGGCGGCGCAGCTTGTTATCCGTCTACCAACCCATGATTTGTAATTTGCTCTAACAATATATATAATTTTGAAATAGAAAACTAAATCAAAAATTAATAAATGAAGAATATGGATAGATTAATGACAAATAATCAGTTTCACCATGGATTCCAAGCGATTAGGATCAACTAGGAATGTCAAACGTTGAGTGAGAGTCCGGAAATAAGTCGGGCAGTCGCGGTCGGGTTTACAGGTTGCTGGGTGAAAGTGATGAAGCAATTTCGTGTTTTTAGATTGTCTATTAATAGAACACTGAACAAGTTTATTCTCAAAATTGCATTACAGCTCAACTGGTGCATGTGTTCCTTGTTTAAGCTGGGGTCACGGGTACGAGTCCCTTCCCACACGTTGTGTTTTCTCCTTTTTATTTAAATGGTATAAGATATTACACTTTGGTCCCTCAAGTTGATAATACCTGCTAACTCGATTATCTCATATACTAACCTAGTTAGATGACACCGTTAAAAAAACTAACTGAACTAACAACTTAATACACTAACTTAAATAATTAACTTAGTTAACATATATCTTATATAAAACTAACTAACCTAGTTAATTATCTTCATATAATAAATACTAACTAACTTAACTACGTCTACTAGTTAGTTAACTTGTTTTTAGTATATAGATTCCATTAATTACAAAAACAACCCCTTAACTTGTAACTTTATTTAACTAGCTAATCTAACTTTGTTGATGCTTCACTCATATAAATCCAACCAAACTAACTAAGTTTCTTTATAAAGTTAACGTTTTTCATTCAGTTTTAATCCATCGTGATACGTGACGATTACTTTAATAATAAAATACAAATAAATTAATTGAAAAGGATCTGGTTTTGCAATCCGGGTCGGATTTTGGAGACCCGATTTTGACGGATGTTACAGTCTCTCCAACTTTTGGGAATTTCGTCCCGAAATTAGGAGAAGACTGTTCGTATGGGATGAAGTGTTCCATAAACTGAAACGATATCGATTTGATTTGGTAATAGTATTAGGAACTCGAATCTTAGGATCAAAGTGTCCCTTAGAAAGGTCAGGTAACTAGTGTGAAACACACGTTCTAATGTTACTGAGGGTACGCTCAAACTATGCCATATCAAAAAGGTGTAGACTTATGGAGGCGGTAGCGTTCCTAATAAGGGTTGCATTACCAATTAAGGAATCGCTTTCAAATGCCAAGGATGTATAAAATGAAATGCGTTAATTGATATGTACAAGATAGCCGGTAATAGGTTCCATGATCATTACAATCACGAACACAAAATTGGCATATCAAGGATTTATTATAGCTGGAGAGAAAATCATGTCCCAAAGATGATTAGTAACACTGGAAAGTTCGCAACTGAGTCATGAAGTATACTCGTGATGCTAAACTGCAATTTGTGTCACGACTTGGGATCTTGATGTATTTCTCATAAAATGCGACAATTTGAGTTGAATTAGCGAAATTATAGAATTTGAATTCTCCAATCACAAAACCAAAACAAACTAACTAAAACACTCATGATTAGTCTAGCGCTGCTTTTGAAAATTTGACAGACACACTTATATATAGGAAGTACCAGCGGCGTATCCACCATGTCCCTATCAAATTTTCATCCACATCGTTATTCAAATCATGATTGACGACTCAAACCAACTTCTCATGACCAGTCTAACGAGGCTTTTGATACCTCGATAAGAACACTTATATATAGGAAGTACCAGCGGCGTATCCACCATGTCCTTATCAAGTTTCATCGGCTTCGTTATTCGGATCATGACTGACGACATAAACACAACTTACATAGAACCTCTCTCGACCAATCTAACGAGGCTTTTGATAGTTTGATAAGAGCACTTATATATAGGAAGTACCAGTGACGTATCCACCATGTCCTTATCAAATTTCATTGGCTTCGTTAGCGGTTTTGATTGGTTCTATGCGACGACTCGACTCAACTTACTAATTAAATAACCACAACCAAACCACAACCAAATAATGTATGAGTCTCGAACCCAAAAAGGGTGCGACTAAATGGTGCCAGTACCTACATCCATAGTTATGGGGAAAAGGGTCAGTCTATGAATAAGTGAGACGATACCCATATCACACAAATTATGGGAAAAGGTCAGCCGTGATGAGTGATGATGTGAAACTGCAACAACATGAACTAGCAATAAAACAAATTATAAATGCATAACATAGTGATACATAAAAACGTCTGAGTAAAGGATGAAAACGACGACAAATAGTAACGTTGAAAGCGTGACAACGGCATAAGCTATCAACGGTACTGATTAAGAGTTGATATTTGTATCGATTGGCGTTAGTTTGAACACCAAGGATGCGAAGTTAGAGTAGCAGGTAAAGTCATTAATGAGGGAAAACTAAACATGAAGTCTAATGGCGGAGGAGATGAAGTAGCAGCATTGATTTACACTCCCACCGGTCAGGCGATAATTACGATTTGGGAAAAAGTAGAAGGGTCCTAAGGTAAATTAAGGAAACCTTAGTTTTGTTAACTTAACTCGCATTCATTTCGTTTTGTTAACTATTTTTATACTTTACCAAGTGTAGCACATTGGTATTTTAAATTGTCCATGTACAAAAGCAACTTAGTTTATTTAGAAAAATATTTCGTTAAACTTCAGGAAAAACTTTTTTTTTGGCCTAAAGTAGAACATTTACAATATATATTTATTACATTTTATTATTTTATAGAACCAAATTTTGAGATAAAAAAAAATTATCGTCACCGTGTGCCCTCGACTCGAATTTTCCAAGCTCTGGGCATAGGTTACGATATTGGTTAGGGTTGTGACGTTCAACTCATATTAAACGACTCGTTAAGGTTCAAAACATATAACCAAAATTCACATTATTACACTTGTGCTCGGAAATTCAGAACAATCCTTTTTTTATTTCCATCTAGTTCTATACAAAATTTTGCTTAAAACATTTTATTAGCAATAACTCGCCGCATAAAATTTCATCGTGTTGCTGACCGCGTCATGGTTGTCTTGGATCTAGATGAGTGGTCGTCTGCGTGCCATCTAGTTATACTGGTCCTCTAGTTCGGTTTGACCAGCTCGATCATAAGGAACGAGTTGGGTGCCATAAAGTACGATCGGTTGATCCATTAGTGGAGCGTCGGGTTGGACATATGGTTGGATCATAAGGTGGGTGTTTGGTTGGTCAAATGGAGGTGTCACGTGTTGTACATTAAATGGTGCTATAGGTGGTTCTGTTTGAGGGTTATAGCGCCGACAAGTGTCGATTAAGTGACCATAAAGTCCACAATAATTTCAAAGGCGGCACAAAGTGTTGACTGGGTGATGTTTTTGGCAAGTGGGCCACTGTGGAAAATGTCCCTGATAAGGTTTTCTGTCAGGTACAGGATTAGGGGCAACCTGGTTTAGTGGAACAGCCGGTATGGCGTAATTGTGGTTGGTTTCACTCCTTTGATGGTTGTTATCGGGTGGGGACGGTTCAGCTTCAACCTCTTCGATTTGATTCGAGGAGACGTGAGCGTTGAGCGCCTGTTGAACTTGGATGACGATGCTAGGAATAAGGGTGGCCATGTGTTCAGTTATTAAAGCTGCCATTCGGCGGCTAGAAATCCTCGGTTGACGACGACGACGATAAGGCGACATCTGCGAGGGACAACTTAAGTAAGATGTACAGCCCACAACAAGAATAGATGGTCAGGTGGTTGGGATTCATAGATTTGTGAAAGCATGGAACTTAGGGAAAATCCCATGATTCAAGAATACAAATCTCATGAAAATATTATGGAGTATCAAAGGGTAACAAAAGTCTAACCCTTTGACAAAATGAGATTAGGGTGATTTGTTTAATGAAAATTTACTCTCTCGTGGAATATTTAAGGATTTATTCCGGTGGTTTATATATGAAACAATATAATAACCACGTGGAATAAGATAAGATAATAAAACTTATGACAAAATAATATTTCATCATAAAATATTGAAAATCATAGGTTTGGCACATCATAGGAGTATGACTTCCGTGCGTCACTTTCGTAATTACGTGTGCACCCGCAATTACCGAGCTTTCGCATGGTCCTCATATGTCTAAACATTGACGTACAACTTAACCCGAAGAAAATCGTAAATCAGTAAATGAAATAAATTTTGGGGTGTTGTAAAACGATGTTTAGGATAGTATCCATGAATTAACACGAACACGTTTGACATATCAAAGTGTTGTTAGTTCACGTGACGATTGGTGTGACATGCTTTGGACTAATAGGTATCGGTACTCTCATCGATAGTCCCCAGGTAGGCAAACTGGTCCATTAATTGGATTTATACGAATGCTAGCCTAGACAGGACGTCCCGACTACCGGTACGTAACCCTTCCAGTTACTACATATCCGTCACAAGAACTCACTTTGACGAGAGTGAAATATCAATTGAAATTTCAGACTCCAAAAACGAAATGAAACCAAACTCATGAATATTTGAAATGTATTAAAGAAGATGAATTGATTCAAGACTTTAGATATATAGGAATAAGAATTAGAATATTGATTATTTGCATATAGTATAAGGTGTGTGCGACATGACATGGAAAAAAGAAATAATAAACTATAGTTTAATAATAAGGTACATATTGTCATTTATGGCAAATAATACTTAGCATATAACAATTTAATGTGCTCACATGCATATGTGTGTGACATTAGAAAATTTAAATCATAGACACTTTAAATATTTTTTTAGCTAAGACAGTAAAACAATTAAGCACTTAGGTACCTATGGTACCTAATCAACTATAGACTAAGTCTAAGGGTCTAATAACCTATCTTAATTCCCTATAGTCATTGGCTCTAATACCAATTTGTCATACCCCGACCCGCAGCGGAAAGGCACGAGGCATGATAATTGCCCATAGCTCATGACAACTAATTATTGTTTCAATATTTAAAGCATAACCATTTAAATAGTCACATAACATATAATAATCAAAATTGTTCATACATTGTTCAAAACAAAGAAATCATGATTTCAATTTAATTTCCTAAGGCCCATGCTACGTGTCCACATCACTTGATCATCAACTTTGAAAACTTGCACCACGTTAGAAAAATATATTTTTGGGTCAACAAATATGTTGGTGAATAATTTCCTCCATTTTATAGAAAACAGTTTTATATTTATTTCTTTAAAACAAATATTTTTAACATGCACCTCAAGGTTAGTGTGTAAATTGTCTCATATCATCAACATATCCATAAATCCAAATTTACCAAACAAGGATACACAATCAAATAACAACACAAACAACCAAAATAAATAGACTCCTGATAATAGCGTGCATTAGGCTCAAGCCCCGAGGAGCGAGTCTAATACCGTTGGCGATACTAGGCTATAACCCATGGCCGTGGGGAACCTAGTCAGCCGTGGATCCACTAGACACAATAGCATGCAATAGATTTGACATCAGATAGCATATAGATTAATAGAATACACATAAGACGTTCACATAATAACACTTGATCATAGCATGTTAAGTAAATCAAAAAGTGTAACATGATGCACCCCAAAATTTGAAAAGTTAAAAAGGGGAAAGTGAAGGAGATTACTCACAGGTTGCGAAGAAACGTTCCACGAGAATTAACGCACGAACTGGAAGATGTGGAATTCTAAGATAATAACCGTATTGTAAATAACAGACATACTAAACGAAAGGATAACCTAATGATTATAGGAAATTAGGTTCTCCTATTTGGGGACTTATAATCAAATTATACTTATTCACCTAAAATAACCAAATTAATAATTATACGATTCTAGAATTTATTAAAATAGCAAAATCATGAAATAACCATTTTAATGGTTTTCAAATATCTGATAAAACCAATAATTAAATAAGTTCATCAACTCATCCAATTATCATTTAAAATAGATTTAATGATTATTAGATTTATTTTTAATTTAAAAGTAATGATCTTATAATGGTAATCATTTGTCTAAACAATTTCATCAATTCCTTAGTTATACAATAATTACTAAAAAAGTTATAGATATATTCCACAAAAATTCTATAACAATTATACAACCACTAAAAATCAATCGAAACATAAATCCAATTTTATTTGCAACAGTCTTGTATTTGTAAATAAATAAATCATGTATGTATATATATATATATAGGGGGGAGTTCATGCGAGAACCGCGAGAACCAATGTGAACACAAACTAAAATAGCTAAAAAAAACCTAACCCCCACCCCCCCCCCCCAAAAAAAAAAAACCTAACCCCCCCCCCCCCCCAAGCTAAATGCTAAAAACTAAAACCCTCAAAAAACCTAAAAAAAACCTAACCCCCCCCCCCCCAAGCTAAAATGCTAAAAACTAAACCCCCAAAAAACCTAAAAAATCTAAAAAAAATAAAAAAAAAATCTAAATTTTTTTTAATAATTTTTATGCTCAAATCGCTACTTTTAGTGGCAAAAAAATTTTTTATTTTTTTTTGCTTCGAAAAGTAGCGATTTTTATATAAAATATATTAAAAAAAAAATTTGTGTGATTTTTAGCTATTTTTAGGCATTTTTGGTTGTGTTCACATTGGTTCTCGCGGTTCTCGCAATAAGAGATGGTTCTCGCATGATCTATTCCCTATATATATATATATATATATAGGGAGGAGTTCATGCGAGAACCACCCTTATTGTGAGAACCGCGAGAACCAATGTGAACACAACCTAAAATAGCTAATAAAACCTAAAAAAAACCTAACCCCCACCCCCCCCCCCCAAAACCTAAACCCCCCCCCCCCCCCAAAAAACCTAAACCCCCCTCCCCCACCCCCCAAAACCCTAAACCCCCCAAGCTAAAATGCTAAAAACTAAACCCCCAAAAAACCTAAAAAAATAAAAAAAAATCTAAATTTTTTTTAATATTTTTTATGCTCAAATCGCTACTTTTAGTGGCCAAATAAATTTTTAATTTTTTTTGCTTCGAAAAGTAGCGATTTTTATATAAAAAATATAATTTTTTTTGTGTGATTTTAACTATTTTTAGGCATTTTTGGTTGTGTTCACATTGGTTCTCGCGGTTCTCGCAATAAGAGGTGGTTCTCGCATGATCTTCTCCCTATATATATATATATATATATATATATATATATATATATATATATATATATACATCCAAATTATATTCATGAATTCTCCAAAAATTAAGGAACAATTGTATTAAAATTCCCTGGTGTTTATATAATCTTAAAAATATTTATTTAATTTTTTTTGAGATTATCTTGTATTTTTATTTGATTTATCTAATGATTAAAACATAAATAATTCACCAAAATTCCAATTGATATCTAAAAATTCCCAAAATTTACACACAATATAGTAATATGATATATAACAATATTATTCTTTCAATTTCATCAAAACAGAAGGTTATATCTAAAAGCCCCAAATTGTATGAACGAAGAACCATAATTTCAACTAAAATTAGATTCGGATAAATTAGCCCTTTTATCACTGAAATTGATCGAGGGCTTTTGTAGAGCATGAAAAATAAATAATATTAGGCTTTGGAATCACCTGAAAAGGTTGAGAATTGAAGGAGATATCGTCCGCACAAGTTACAAGCCCTAGAATGTTCTTCGATTAAATTCGCGATGAAGAAGTGATGAAATGAAGAACTTTCAGTGGGGTTTTACATGGTTTGATCAGAAGATTGAAGTGTGTAAAGATGGTAGTCCAATTTTATGAAAAATGTCAAAACCAAATGCTCATCAAGAAACTTTAATGGTGATTTAAATTTGTTAATAATCAGATTAATAAATGGAGAATGAGGATAGATTAATGACAAATAATCAGTTTCTCCATGGATTCCAAGGGATTAGGATCAACTAGGAATGTCAAACGTTAAGTGAGAGTCTGGAAATAAGTCTGGCAGTCGCGGTCGGGTTTACAGGTTGCTGGGTGAAAGTGATGAAGCAATTTCGTGTTTTTAGATTGTCTATTAATAAAACACTGAACAAGTTTATTCACAAAATTGCATTACAGCTCAACTGGTGCATGTGTTCCATGTTTAACACCGGGGTCACGGGTTTGAGTCCCTTCCCTCGCGCTGTGTTTCCTCCTTTTTATTTAAATGGTATAAGATATTACACTTTGGTCCCTCAAGTTGATAATACCTGCTAACTCGATTATCTCATATACTAACCTAGTCAGATGACACCGTTAAAAAACTAACTGAACTAACAACTTAATACATTAACTTAAATAATTAACATGGAGCTTTTAGGAGCTTCTAGCTTTAAGCTTTTAAGAAAAAGCTCCTACTCAATAAAAAGGTCTTGTTTGGTTGAAGGAGCTTTAAGCTTTTAGGTTAGGAGCTTCAAGGTTTTGGTTGAACGCTACTACTTGTAGCGTTTATAAGGAGCTACAAGCTTTTAGGGAAAAATGACTATTTTAACCATTAAAAATAAGGAACTTTTTAATGCATCAACTTTCTAAATTTTTAGTTATGTCCATTTTGGTCATTTTATACATTTTATTAAAAGCTCCAGCTACTCTACCAAACACCAAATATATCTAAAAAGCTACAGCTACTAGCTACCAGCTATAGCTACCAGCTTCCAGCCAACAACTACCAGCTTCCAGCTTCCAGCTACCAGCTACTTTTGCCAAACATACCCTTAGTTAACATATATCTTATATAAAACTAACTAACCTAGTTAATTATCTTCATATAATAAATACTAACTAACTTAACTAGGTCTACTAACCTAGTTAGTTAACTTGTTTTTAGTATATAGATTCCATTAATTACAAAAACAACCCCTTAACTTGTAACTTTATTTAACTAGCCAATCTAACTTCGTTGATGCTTCACTCATATAAATCCAACCAAACTAACTAAGTTTCTTTATAAAGTTAACGTTTTTCATTCAGTTTTAATCCTTCGTGATACGTGACGATTACTTTAATAATAAAATAAAAATAAAAATAAATTAATTGAAAAGGATCTGGTTTTGCAATCCGGGTCGGATTTTGGAGACCTGATTTTGACGGATGTTACAACCACTATCTTGCTTAAGATCATCGAATTCCCTTTCCAGTGCCCTGATTTCATGACGAGGACAGAATTCCTTCATCATTATAGCTCGAAGCTCTTCCCAGGTTTGAGTCAGTGCCACATCGGCACCCCTATCTCTTATCACACCATTCCACCATGTTAATGCTCGTTTCTCAAAAACACTAGATGCGAATTCAACCTTTCGCTCATTTGGACACTGAACATGTCTGAATGTGCTTTCTAGACTCTTGAACCATTGTAGGAGTGCAGTTGCTCCTTGAGACCCAGAAAATTTCGATGGCTTAGCTGAATTAAACGTTTTGAAATTACACGGAGCATTGTTATTGTTGTTGTTGTTGTTATTCGCTTGGTTTATCTGGATAATGAGGTTCGGAATCATTGTAGCCATCTGCTGAACGATTGTGGCTGCAAGGGCAGCATTTTCAGTTTGATCGCGTCTAGGAGGCATTTTCTTAAAAGAACAAGAAAACATGAGAAACGAGTGAGATTAACAATTGGATGGACAAAAGTGGTATCGAAGATATCGACGAAATATAAGGAAGGCGATCATTCGTTCGTTACCTCGAGCAAACAAACGACGCACAATGGCTGAATAAAGTAAATAGGTCCTTATAATGTATCGCGAAGACATGCTTTAGCCTATAAGTGGACACTCACCCCAAGAGTTCCCAGGTAAGAGTGACTGGTCCGATTATGTGGATTTGTATGAACACTCTAGCCTTAGATAGAAAACTCGGGGTACAGGCACCCACCTTTCCAGATTGCACGTGTTCACATTAATAAGCCCCAAACTTTGACAAGATTTTGAAAACTTTGGAGGTTCAAAACCTTATAATAAATCATCTAAGAAGAGATGATTGGTTTTCAAATCGGATTTGTAATTCGTGTTCTTGTTGTGGTTGTCACCTAAAGATAGGCAACGGTATTGTTTTAAGACTAAACACAAGATAACTTGTGTTAGGGTCCTAGGAAGGTTATAGTCTAGGTCAAAGCATTACTAATAACCTAATTCCCTATAACCATGAGCTCTTATACCAACTCTTCTGTCACACCCCGACCGCGTTAAAACAACAAATCGCGGCGGAAACGTCGGGGAGTGTCGTAACAGATCATTGTTTCACAACACATGGATTGAAGTTTCGTTTTATTGAATTAATTTTAATACATAGTCTCAAATATTAAAAGCAAAAAATGAACATACTGTCCTTCCTTGTTATTAAGTCACTAAGGCCTCGTCCATCCCTATGTGAGCATGCATCATAATCATCATCAAATATCATCAAACAACGGTACCTGAAACATATGTGCAAATACGTCAGCATAAGAATGCCGGCGAGTACATAGGTTTTGTGAGTGTGTCAGATTCATGGCTTTGAGTTCATATTGCAATAACTCGTCCAACTACGAGAGTTGTCGAGTGTGTACCTTGAAAACAAAAGAGTTTGATATTGCAGTATGTTTCTATCAACTTTTACAAGTTGAAATATGTATAAACTAAAACTATTGTAGCCATGAATCCTAACTAAAAACATTTGTCTTTGTAAACCATGTAGTAAATCATCGTTGAAAGTAAATATTGTATGGTTTATATCGTTAAGAAAACCTTGTAGTGTAACTTCGTTTTTGAAAACATTCGTCCAAGTGATCTAGATAACGCAACGACATGTAATGTGTTAAAAGCACTTATATATAGGAAGTACCAGCGGCTTATCCACCATGCTTTTATCGCATTACACCCGCCCCGTTACCTAATCACTTACCATAACTCAATCATTCAATAGTTCAAATAGTTCCGATGGTTTAAATAGTTCAAATACTTCACATAGATCAAATAATTCCAATGGTTCAATAGTTCAAATAGTTCACATAGATCAAATAGTTCCAATAGTTCAATAGTTCACATAGATCAAGTAGTTCCAATGGTTCAATAGTTCAAATCGTTCACATAGTTCAGATAGTTCCAGTGGATCAAATAGTTCAACTAGTTCACATAGTTCAATAGTTCCAGTGGTTCGTGCTTAAATTGTGAAAACTAACTTTTGGTCGTTTTATTGAATACATTCAAACCTGTGTTACTCGTCCTAATCGTTCAACTCGTATTAACAAACCACCAAAGGGTAAGTTAAAAATCATCAGGTTCTGTCGTTACCCACATTACCCCCATAACCATGGTGAAAGTACGATAACGGGATTTGTCAGATCCTATGGTATCATAACATCCTATGGTACCATAACGTACTACTGGTCGGCTTAAAATAGTTAATGAATGTCATTCAATTGTCTTTCGACCAACGCCGCAACAAGTTTGTTCATATAATTTAAATCGTTGTGTTTAATATAAACCATAGCATTTGTTTAGAAAGCTCGAAATCGTTTATCACATATGAATCACCCCAAAACATTCGCAAAATGGTAAAAAAGGGGACTATGTACTCACATTGAATGCAAAGTATCCTTGATTAAATGAACTTAACAAAGCTCGGGCAAACCAAGGAAATCAAGTGGCACCTAGTAATCGGATCGCTAAGTTAGTAAATCGGCACCTAAATCGGGAGATCGGGTAGAATGAGTTCTCGTAAACCAAATGAGTATTGGAACTCATGTGATATGGTTTAACAAGACTATATTCTAAATCGGAACCTATCCTAAGTGCTTACGACCCATTACAACCCATTAAGGTAGCTTACGCTACTTTAACGCGTCGTTCGCGCAAATGCGCGTTCGAGACGCCTAACTAGTCCTATGACAAGTATTATATGCCTTAACAGGTTTAAATATGTTGCATGTTGGATCTGAGTTTCTTTTTGATTGTATTTTTGTTTGAAATTAAGATGAAAATGAAAGAGTTGTGCAGCGGAAATAAGATGAAAGCAAACTTTGCATACAATCAAACGAGAGTAATACTTTTATCAAACATCTTTACACAATGAATCGAAAGATTGAATTTATTTCAACAACGATTACAATGATTGATGTAAGAATGCAAACTCCCCCTCAGCCAGAGCTCAGTAGTTTGTTCGTGCAAAGAAGACGATGTGGTAAAAGAGCTGATAGAACAGTACAAAGTACTGAACTATTTATAGGCACTTGCAAACCACTGAGCATCTTAGCTGACGTCACCATGAAAGTGACATCTAACCTCCTAACAAACTCTAACCTCTGATCTATACAAACACTGATGTAGTAACTACTGCTATTACATTTCTTTACATAAAAGACACTTAAACAGCTGCTGCATCCTTCCACTGCTGTGAATCCAGCAGTGCTTGTCCGGATCAGCAGTACTTGACTCAAGGCAGTAGATTGAGTCAGCAGAGCTTTGGTTTTCCATCAGTCTTTAACATTCGGCAGTAGATGCAAGGCAGCAGTTGTGGATCAGCACTTGGTAAGATCAGTAGATAGGAGGTCAGCAGATACAAAGCCACTTTCAAGGGGAGAGATTTGCATGAACTAATCTGTAAACGTCTGCTTATTCTGGATCCACTGCTCTGATCCAGTTTTGGCTTTAATTATCTGTTCCTCTGATAGGGTTCAATCCCAACAATCTCCCCCTGGAACAGATAATGCCAAAACTCTTCATTATTTGTGGAAATCTTTATTGCCTCATCAACAGCTCCCTTATCTGACCTTTAAATTGTAATTCAAAGTCTAGGGCATCTGTATCTTCATCATCCCTGCTGAGTGGAAGATCAAGGAGATCCTGCAAATCTTCAAGACTCAGGCCAAGAGCTTGTTCCCTTGATATTTTCTCCACTCCTCCACCAGACCTGAGCAAAGTCAATACGCAGGTCTGTTTGTCAGTTTCCCACTTTTGTATTTTTGAGCCTGGTGGGTTTCTTGGGAGATGTTTATTTGCAGAAGTATTTGGAGAGGCTGGCCTATTCATGACTGGCTGAGCAGTACTTGCAGTTTGATCCAAACCAAGAGTTTCCATGATCATTTTCTTTATACCCTCTTTTCCAAGGTCTTCACCTTCCATTAACTCTTTGATTGTTTCAGCAATTAGCTGTTTGTGTGGCCTTCTTTTGTAGATGGCAGCACCATCTGGAGCTGTGGATCTCCTGATTTGCAGCTTTGATGGTCTTTTTGAAACCGCTGCTTCAGGATAGTCAGGCTTTTGAGGAACTGTGGGATCTTTCTTTCTTAATTGTTCCAACTTTTTGTAAGTAGCCCTGACCACATCTTCTTTCCATCTAGCAACTTGTCTTTTGTTACCATAATCAGCTGCTACCAGTTCCTCTTTCATTCTCTTCAGCTCTTCCTGTTTGTCAGGTACATTCTTTCTAAACTTTGCCCAGTTAGGAGGAGTGTGAGTGACCTTCCTTTTTATCATGTCTTGAATTCTTGCAGCTTCATCTTCAAGCTCAGGAACAGTCCACTCTTTGTACATATATCTCTCTCCTTTGTACTTTTTGTGAGCCATGATGCTTTCAATGTAGTCTTTCTTCAGAGATTCAGCTGCTCTTTCAGAAATTTGTTGACTAACATTTTTTGCAAATTGCTCTAGGGATCTGACTTGTGTGAGCAGATATTGATAATTTCTTTGTCAGACTTCCCTTGTGTGTTTCTTTTTGAGATATCCTCTGCTTGCTTGGCTTTGATTTCCAAGTATTCATCAACATTTTTTGGCCAAGGATATCCCTTTATTGATGGCAAACTCCTTTTGGCAGGGTCATCCTCATAGTAGAAGGATTTTATTTCATCTCTAACAGCTGCTAGTTCAAGAGGAAATTGAACACCTGCAGGAGGTAAGGGCTTGTACATTGGAACTGAAGAGAGAGGAACAGGTTTTGGTATTGTGACAAGAGCTAAAGATTTTGAAGATGTTTGTGGTGGTGATGTGTCATCATCTTTTAAAATTAGTCTTCTCCTTTTTGGTTTAGGAGAGACTGATGATGTTTTGGATGGAACAGTGGTGGTAGATGTTGTGGCAGTGGATTGTGATTGACTAACAGCTGTTGAAACAACTGGTGTTTCAACCACTGTTGTCATTACAACAGATGTTATAACATCTGCTGTCTTCTGCTGTATGTCAGCAGGTGTTGTTTTTGGTGGTGATGATGGTAAAACAGTGGATGTTGTGTGTGTTGAAGTGGTGTGTGTTGATAGAACAACTGTTTGGCAAGCAGTAGTTTTTGTAACCACTGCTGTATCAGCTGTTTTGTATGGTGGTTTTTTAGCAGACTTTGAACGTCTGATAGGAATGGATTTGGGTTGCCTTACTTTTCTAGTAGGCCTCTTCTTTTCCTCAACAGGATTTTCATGATCCCTTGACCCAGAAGTACCCTGATCTGGATGATCCATTCTGTCTACCCTGGCTTTTCTTTTGGCCTCTCTATCTCTTTTTACACTTGCAACTGCTTCTGCTAGTGCATTTGTTGTCACATCAATCTTCTTGCTGCCATCTGGCAAAGGGATCTTTTTGGTCATGTTTGAATTTTCTGGTTCAAGATAGAGACCATCCTCTATACCCTTCCTTTTCCACTCCTTAATTTTCTCCCTCTTTTTGGCATTATCTTTTGGGAGTTGATAAATGTAGCGGACTTTTGGAGGAGCAGTGCCAGTGGTTTGCAAGATCTGAGTTTTGAGAGCCTTTAAATCAGCCTGAGTGTTCTTGAACCTTGACTCCATTGCATTTCTCAGCTGTTGTACATGTTTTTCATGTTGCTGATCTACTAATTGTGCTTGTTGTTGGAGAAAAGATTGAAATAGGTTCCAGAGCTCATTTGTAGCAGGTGCCCTTTGTGGAGCAGGTGCTTGAGGTGAAACAGCAGTTGATTGTACCTTCTGAACTTGTAACACCTGTTGTAGCATATCTTTGAGTTCTGCAACAGAGTTATCAAGCTTTGCAATACGATCCGTCAATTTCTGGTACTTTAAACCATCACCCAAGTTAATGGGATCATCTGATTTCCCACTAGCAGTGGTTTGATCAGTGGTAGATATAGGGAGTATACTCCAAACATTAACCACTGATGCCCCTTTTTCTTGGTACTGGGGTCTTCTTCCTTCAACACTTGACAACCTTTTGATGTTGCCAGTAGGATAAATAAATCCACTGGTGGTTGGCAGAGGTGCTATAAAAGGAATTGCCTCCAAGGAAGTCTTATGAATGTAACCACTGTCCAAATGTAACCCAGTGGGTGTAACAGTTGTAGTGGTTGCTTCACTTGGATTACCACCAAGAGTTACTTGTAACTCAAGGGGTGTAACCTCCTCAGGTTGTGTTGGTGGGTTAGCAAAGAATGATACATCAGTAATAGGTGATTGAGAAGGACTGGATAATGCCTGGTTCAAATCAATTGCATCCAACAGTGGTTTTATTGGTGAAGGAATTGTGGATGTGATGGTTGGTGTAGAAATAGGATGTGTCCCGGGCATTGGACTGTGGATGATAGAAACGAGTGTTTCCAGAGCATCATGATGTGGAGGCCCTATTTGTACAACCTGTTCTTTTTGTGAAGAAGCAGGAGGAGTTTCAGCTATGGGTTGAGATATTTGTACCAACTGCTGTGAGGAAGTAGCAGCAGTGGTTTCTTGTGACTTTTGTGTTGTCACTGGCAGGAGCTCTGGTATCTCATCCTCCAGAGATGCCGTTTTGATGGTTTTGGGGGGTTTTTGTGTTTTTCTTTTTGTTGGCGTTTTGGTGATTTTAGGTGTGGGTTTCAAAGCAGTTGTGCTGCTGCTTTGATCACCTTGAGCAGTGGGCTCAGCAGCAGATACCTGAGGAGCAGTTGTAACTGCTAAAATCTGCTCAGGCACCTCTGCTTGTGTTTTGCAAGGTGCTAACATCCTTGAAAAAGTTTCAGTAGTTAAACTGTTTATTTGAATAGGATCACCTTGGTTTATTGCAGCTAAATCATCCTTACTGAATTTCTTTGTAAAATAGTAACTTAAGAACCTTGGAAACAGTAAGAATGATTTTGTTTCAACATTGTTAACCAAATCTTTAAAAATTTCCCGAGAATAATTAAAATTTTCTCCTTGAAGAATTGCATATCCCAGATTTTGAATCTTTAAAGGGATTTCATTGAAAGAAGTGGTTTTGTTTGAAACACATAGTAGGAGGGTATGAAATAAAAATCTGGTTGCAGAAGGAAAATAACCTTTTTCTAAGGTAATTTTCTTCATCATTGTGGCTTCATACCCTCTCTCAATGAAGTCAGTTTGTAACTCGGTTTTAGTGAAAGAAATTTTACCTTCCTGATCACCGAGTTGAAAGACCTCTGAAATGGAATGTGGCGTGATTTGGACAGCTTTACCCTTTATCGAAGAGTTTATGGTGGTTGCAGTGTCTCCTTGTTTTTCAAGGGTTGCATTTTTCCAGAACTCCCTTTGGGTCGCCAAATAGATTGGTGCATCGTCGGTGATCAAAGTTTTGTACTTGGATTTTGCCATGAGATCAATGATGGAATCGAAAACTTTGGTGGTTCCTGGTTTTGTGAGAAGACCCAGGAGATTGTGAGATGGTTTATGTGGAATTTCAGTGGAGATTGCCTTTTGGGAGGCTGTTTTCGATGATGATTTGGATGAGGGTTTTGAAGATTTCTTTGATTTTGTCATTTTGAGGATGAGTGATCGAAGAAATTTGTGAAGAAATGAGATGAAAAACTGCTTTGAGAAGAGAATTTTTAAGAATTCAATTCAACAGTAAAACCCTGTTTTGGTGGTGAGTGGGGGATTTTATAGGGAAGAAAGTGAATGCTGAGGTGGCAGCCGTTACAAAAGGTCTGACCAATATGTACTGTCCACGTGACAACCCCTGTTGAAAGTGAAGGACAGTACTTTTGTGAAAGTGACTGATGAAGGCAGTGGTATGAAAGCAGTGGATGATTTTCACTATCAGTGGATAGCATATCAGTGGATAAGACACTGCTTTTGAACAACAGAGTTTATCAAATGAGAGAGCAGGGGTTGACTTTCAGCAGTGGACAGACTTTTGAAGTAGAGCAGACTTTTGAACAATCAGTGGTTAATGGCAGACTTTTAAGGACTTGAATGAAAAATTTTCATTTTTAGCTATTTTTAAGGATGGAGTTTTGATTTTCTGAAAACATTTTGTTGCTTTTATTCATAGAAAAACAAGATGTTGCTTGTTATTCCATGTTCAGCATCCCAATCCTAGAGACCAAGCTTTCAAAAGTGGCTGTATCAAGTGCTTTTGTGAGCACATCTGCCAGCTGGTCTTTAGTTGGGACATGATGCAGAGAAATCAAACCTTTTTCATAGCAATCCCTCACAAAGTGATGTCTGATGTCGATGTGTTTGGTGGTTGAATGGGAAACTGGATTTTTGATGATATTTTCTGCTGCTTGACTATCCAACATGAGTGGTGTCTTTAAGGCAGTGATACCAAAATCCAGCAACTGATTTTGAAGCCACAGGAGTTGGGCTGTACAGCTTGCAGCAGCAATGTATTCAGCTTCAGCAGTAGATGTTGAAACAGCTGCTTGCTTTTTGCTTTGCCATGAAACTAAGCAATCACCTAGAAACTGGCACCCTCCTGATGTGGACTTCCTTGTGGTGTGACATCCAGCAAAGTCACTGTCTGAGAAACCTGAAAGCTTGATGTTCCCATTAGCTGGATACCAGATACCAAGTGTGGGAGCACCTTTTATGTATCTGAAGATCCTTTTTACAGCAATGAGATTTGATTTTCTAGGAGCTGATTGACTTCTTGCACAGACACATGTTGCAAACATGATGTCTGGTCTAGAGGCAGTTAGGTACAATAAAGACCCAATCATGCTTCTATAAAGTGTTTGGTCAATCAGCTCATCCTTTTCATCAGACATGACCAGCTTATTTGTTGCCATGGGTGTGCTGCATGGTTTACAATCATTCATATCAAATTTGGTTAAAAGTTCTTTAGCATATTTGCTTTGATGAATGAAAGTTCCATTTTGCAATTGCTGTACTTGGAGACCAAGAAAGCATTGCAGCTCACCCATAGCACTCATTTCAAACTCAGCTGTCATGAGTTCTCTAAACTCTTCACACATTGAGTTACATGTGCTTCCAAAAATAATGTCATCCACATAAATCTGGACAATCATTAAATCCTTCCCTCTCCATTTTAAAAACAGTGTTTTATCAATGGTACCTCTTTTGAAACCATTTGAGAGTAGGAAGTTGGAAAGAGTTTCATACCAGGCCCTTGGTGCTTGTTTTAAGCCATACAAGGCTTTGTTTAGCCTGTAGACATGATCTGGATAAAATGGATCCTCAAAACCTGGAGGTTGACAAACATACACCTCTTCTTGAATTGTACCATAGAGGAAAGCACTTTTGATATCCATTTGAAACACCTTCATATTGTGGTTGATAGCAAAGGCCAGGAACAGTCTAATGGCTTTCAATCTTGCAACAGGGGCAAATGTTTCATCATAATCAATCCCCTCTTCCTGTCTGTAACCTTGAACCACAAGCCTGGCTTTATTCTTGACAACAATACCCCTTTCATCAGTTTTGTTCTTGAAGACCCACTTTGTGCCAATGGGACTAACCTCTTCTGGCAGTGGTACAAGCTCCCATACTTGTTGTCTTTTAAACTGTTGGAGCTCCTCTTGCATGGCTTCTACCCAGCTGTTGTCTTTCAGTGCCTCTTGGTACTTGACTGGCTGATGGAGTGATAGAAAACCAGCAAAAAGACAAATGTTTTGGGTTTGGCTTCTTGTGAGAACCCCTTCATTTATGTTGCCAATGATTTGATCAGGTGGATGACATCTCAAGAAGATTAAATCTCCTTGGTATGGTATGATGGCATTGGTTGGTGAAGGCTGCAAATGTGTATCATCTGAGCTAACCACTTCTGGGGACTTTGATGATCCAGCAGTGGTTTCAAAAGGTGGTGGTATAGGAGGTAATGAAGTGGACAACTGCTGACTTTTATCCACTGTTTGAGGACTTTTGTCAGCAGTGTTTGAGGATGTGGAAGCAGTGGTTGATGGGCTACTTTGGTCAACAACTGTTGAGGTAGCAGTGGTTGAGCTTTGACAACTGTTTTGAACAGCTGGTGCTTTTCCCTTTGTGGCAGACCTTTGAGGGATGATGATTTCATACCCATAGTCTGGTGTTGTATCCTCTGATGGACCTGCACTGTTAGTCTTGACAGCAGTATTTTCAAAAGTGAATTTTTTAAGGTCAAACAGATCTGCAGGGTTTGCTGGGATTTTCATTGATGAAAGTTCATTGAACTTTACATTCAAAGTCTCCTCCACTGCCTTGGTCCGTGTATTGAACACTTTGTAGGCCTTGGCAGTGGTTGAGTATCCCAAATGATAACCACAATCAATTTTGGCTGCAAATTTTGAAATGGAATCTTTTAAGTTCAAAATAAAGCATGGGCAGCCAAACACTTTGAAATATGAGATTAGTGGTTTAATTTTATACAGAATTTCATAGGCAGTCTTTTTGTGCCTGGGGTTAATTAAAACTCTGTTCTGAACATAGCAAGCAGTGTTTACTGCCTCTGCCCAGAAAGTTAATGGCAAACCTGAATCTGCAAGCATGGTTCTGGCAGCCTCAATCAGAGTTCTGTTCTTCCTTTCCACTACCCCATTCTGCTCTGGTGTTCTTGGGATGTTGTACTGCCTTACAATCCCTTTCTTCACACAGAAGGCATCCAACTCCCTATTTTTGAATTCTGTGCCATTGTCACTCCTGAAGCTTTTCACTGGAAGGTCAAATTGCTTTTCAACCTGTATCACAAAGTCTTGCAAGATGCCTGCAGTTTCATCTTTTGAGTGCAAAAAGAAAGTCCATGTGAACCTAGAAAAGTCATCAACAATAACCAAACAATATCTTTTCTTTTTAAGGCTCATGACTTGAACTGGGCCAAACAAATCCATGTGTAGCATTTGCAAACACTGGGTTGTTTTGGACTCTTCAATGGACTTATAAGAACTTTTATGCTGTTTTCCTTTTAAACAGGAAATGCAATGTTCAGGACATGAAAACAATTTTTGTGGTAGGCCTCTCACCAAACCATTTTTTGAAATTTCTATGATTGTCTTAAGATTTGTGTGCCCCAGCCTTCTGTGCCAAAGTTCTGTCTCTTTGTTAGAGGCAGCTGAGAACAGACAGGCATCAGCTCTGGGACACTCTTTTGACATGTCAACAACATAAACATTGCCACTTCTTTGAGCAACAAGTTTAGTTTGGCCAGTTTTGATTATTGCTTCAATCTTTTTGACCATTTCTGGTCCAACAATCCTACAACAGTCTTTTGTGAAGAATGACCCAAATCCCTTGTCACTCATTTGGGACACACTCAGAAGGTTGAATTTTAGATTGTCTATTAGATTGACATTTTCAAATTTTACATTTCCAGATTGTACTGTTCCAGACCCCAGAACCTTCCCTTTACTATTATTCCCAAAGGATATATCACCCCCACCATGGATTTTAAAGTCTTTGAGGAGGGCTTTACATCCTGTCATGTGCCTGGAGCCTCCACTATCTACATACCAAAGACTATCAAAGCATGCAGAAGCTCCCTGCACATGAAGTAAAAGGATTAGTTCATTAAGGTCTCCAAAGCCAACAAGGCTTTGGATGGGGTCTCAACAGTGTCTGGGATGGATGCAAGATGATGGACAGTGGTTAGGTCAGGGGTTTGAACTGTTTTAGGACAGTGTTTCTCTAACCACTGTTGTGGGTCCTGACCAATCATCTGCTGGTAACCAAAAGGATGCTTGTTCACTTTGGGTTTAGAGGGCCTTTTGTAGGCCTCATAAACGTGAGGAATCCTTTGGTAAGACTGTTTTTCTCTGCCTTTTCTGAACTGATTGGCAGGGGGTGCATCAGTAACCTGAACATCTCTTTTGACAGATGTTTGGTTCAGCTGTTTTGTAACAGCTGTTTGAACTGGCACAAACAGTGGTTGTTTCTTGGTAAATTTGACAGATGTTGATGATGATGGTGGACTCAAGGATGTTTTAGCTATGTACTCATTCTTTTTCACATCAAAGTTTTTGAGGTACACACATGCTTGAGTTTTGTGGTTTGTCTTACCACAAACAATGCAGCTTTCTGCTGAAACAATGACACTTGTTTTGTTTAAATCATAAGCTTTCAAGTGGAAACAATCTTTTGTTAGATGATTCCTTTTTTCACAGAATTCACAAAACAAGTTATCAATTTTTTCTTTCTTCTTTCTCTTTTCAGACTCCTTTGCAGCAGAGGTTTTAACCACTGCTGGGATGTCCTTGAGAGGTATGACTTTAGCTTTTGGAGCCTTGACACCATTAATTGATGTAAAGTCCATTGGCTTGAAATTTTCAAGAATGTCACACTCATCAGACCATTTTGGTTTAAACTGGTATTCTTCAAGCTCCACAAAAGTAGAGGATTCCATTGGTCTGTCAAGTGTGATTTTGTTACCAAGTTTGTCAGTGATTTTCACTTCTTGGCCATTCTTGTTTTTGGGGATGAACTCAGTGGTTACATCAGTGGTTTGAACAGAGTTTTCAAAAGCGCTGTTTTCATCATCATGTTTTCTATACCCAACCCCAAACTTTACATTGCTTTTTCTCTGTTTTTCAAGCATAACCTCATATCCTTTGCAGGATTCCACCCATCTTTCACAAGTAATCTGGGCGGACTCCAACTCCTTTTTACAAACTTGGTATTTTTCTACCATAGTTTGAAGTTGGGTTTTGGTTATACTCTGCTCTTCTTTTAGACAGCTGTTCTCTTTTTCTTTTTCAGTCAATTTGTTTTTAAGTTCTTTTAAAGACCTTTCAAATTTGACCTCATCAGACAAGATTTTATCCCGAAGGTTTTCATTCACCTCTTTAATGTTAGCAAAAGCAATTATGCAATTGTCAGAACACAGTTTTTCAAGAACTTGAGGAGATACCTTGGCAGCTTCCATCATTGCACAATTACATTGATGATCTTCATCATCATCAGCTTTTACCTTCTTTTCACCAGCCTTTTCTTCTTTCTCTTCTTCTTTGTCCTCTTTGGACCATGGATCTGTCACTGGTTCAATCAGGGTACCTGAACTTTCTCCCAACAGTAGTTCACCAGCCACAGCAGTAACCACTGCTTCAGTCACCTCTTCCACTGTTTCAAAGCACTGCTGTTCCTCCTCAGTTTCAACCCCCTCCTGTATTGACTCTAATGCCATCAAACAAAACTCATCATAAGAAGAATCATTAGAAGCATAGAGTGCAAAATTTTCATCATTAAGGTCTTCAGGCATACTGCTCCAGTCAACAAACCCTTGAGTGAAAAAACTTTGTTGATCTGGTTGTGCTGCTGCTGGAGCAGTGGTTTGAGGTGCAACAGGTTGCACTTGTACCTGTGGAGCAGGGGTTTGAACATATTGGATTTGTGGAACAGTAGTTTGGACATAATGTACTGGCACAGGGGCAGCAGCATAGTGAGCAGTGTTCACTTGAGCTGCTGGGGCATATTGGGCATAGTGCACAGTGTTTTGGTTTTGAGGTCTAGGATTTGAGCTAGGATGAGTAATTATGGGACCAGTAGTTTGACTCCTACATTCCCTAGCGAAATGTCCCAACCTATTACACTTATAGCACTTGATTTTCGATTTATCCAACCCAACCCTTAGATTCCCATGCAAACCTGGGAATTTTCGCCCTGTTCTTTTGTAGAACTTGCTAGTTCTAACACTTAGCAAAGCCAGTTGATGCAAGATGTCCATTTCCTCTAAATCAGTGGGATCAAAATGTTGCAAATCATTTAGTTCAAAACTTAAATTGTCTGACATCTGGTTTTCGTTAGCAGTGAATGCATAACTTGCAGAGTGAGGATCATGGTTGTTAAAATTTGCACCAGCAGTTATGTCAATGAAGTGATCAAAACCCTGATCCTTACCACTGCTCCCAGATTCTTCTTGACCCAGAAGAGCAGTATTACCGAAAGTGTAATCATCGGTAACTTTTCCTGACTCTTGTAACCTCCTTTTCTGGTTCAACTCCCTTTCGTAGGTCAGGAGTCGACCATGGAGTTGGGTCAAGGTCAGATCCTTGAATTCAGGTGAATTTCGGGTGACAAAAGCTATGGTGTCCCATTTTTCTGGCAGTGACCTGAGGAACCTGCTATTTTGAATTGAGTTTGTAAAAGTGGTGTTAACAAGCCTCAGTTCACTGATGAGACAACTGAAACGCTCAAATTGTTGCGTTAGTGATTCGCCTTTAACATAGCAAAATGTTTCATACTGTTGGTTCAGGATTTCCCTATTGTTTTCTATGACTTCTTCAGTTCCCCCAAACTATTCCTTAAGTGCATCCCATAACTCTTTGGCACTGTTACAGTGTAACAGTCCTGCATATATCTCATTGGGCAGCGCTGATGCTATGATGCTAAAAGCTTTAGCATCTAGTTCGATCTTTTGAAAGTCGGTTTCGGTATAATTTTCAACTGGTTTTGGAACGAACTTTTTAGCATCTTCAGCGCTTGGCACTGAAGGAACATGGGGACCATAAATGACAGACCTCCAACAACCTGTGCTTTGTTGAGCAAGGATGTGACCCATCCTTCTCTGCCAGATGTTGTACTCATTTCTTTTTAGCTTAGGTGGTTTAAAAAGTGAGCCGATGTTGTTTTTATCATCCTGAGATTGTGACGTCATTCTTGTTGTTTTACAGACACTGAGAAATCAACTTTAATGGTGATTAATCCTTGCTCTGTTTTTGAACGGACGAACAAACGATCAGTATCAACTGTTATGAGCTGAACTATTTACGTCAAAATGATTGTTAAATCAAATTTGACTGTCCAAGCTCTGATACCAATTGTTGGATCTGAGTTTCTTTTTTATTGTATTTTTGTTTGAAATTAAGATGAAAATGAAAGAGTTGTGCAGCGGAAATAAGATGAAAGCAAACTTTGCATACAATCAAACGAGAGTAATACTTTTATCAAACATCTTTACACAATGAATCGAAAGATTGAATTTATTTCAACAACGATTACAATGATTGATGTAAGAATGCAAACTCCCCCTCAGCCAGAGCTCAGTAGTTTATTCGTGCAAAGAAGACGATGTGGTGAAAGAGCTGATAGAACAGTACAAAGTACTGAACTATTTATAGGCACTTGCAAACCACTGAGCATCTTAGCTGACGTCACCATGAAAGTGACATCTAACCTCCTAACAAACTCTAACCTCTGATCTATACAAACACTGATGTAGTAACTACTGCTATTACATTTCTTTACATAAAAGACACTTAAACAGCTGCTGCATCCTTCCACTGCTGTGAATCCAGCAGTGCTTGTCCGGATCAGCAGTACTTGACTCAAGGCAGTAGATTGAGTCAGCAGAGCTTTGGTTTTCCATCAGTCTTTAACATTCGGCAGTAGATGCAAGGCAGCAGTTGTGGATCAGCACTTGGTAAGATCAGTAGATAGGAGGTCAGCAGATACAAAGCCACTTTCAAGGGGAGAGATTTGCATGAACTAATCTGTAAACGTCTGCTTATTCTGGATCCACTGCTCTGATCCAGTTTTGGCTTTAATTATCTGTTCCTCTGATAGGGTTCAATCCCAACATTGCATAATCAGTTTAAGTAACAAAATTTAGGTTACATATGCTCAAATACAAATTATGCATGAAAAGGGCATTTTGGTCATTTTCCTAAGGCATATACACTACCTATCATACAACTAATTAAACTAAGTGACCATAAGGTATAACCTCGGAAGGTTATTCCCTATACAACTATAGTCACTAAATGTGCTTGGTCGGATCCTAACGACTGGCCAAACGGGTCGGGTTCGAAAGTCTAAGCGGTTGTTAAGACCGCTTATCTTACGACCCTATACAAGCACTAGACTAAAAGTGACGAGTTAAACATGTTAAAACATGTTTAACTAAGTTAAAAAACAGGTTTGATATCAAAACAAAGTGTTTTGATACCCGAATATAGCTTCGTTGCAAAATACGCATAAATACGTATTTTGACCGAAACTTTGACTCGTCACTTTGACTAATCAACGTGGTAATCAGTAGGTATAGTCAGAAGGGACTATAACCATCGTGATTACGCTCACATTGAAAAGTTCAAACGAACTTTGTGTTGACCATAACCTGGTCAAAGAAGAAAGTCAAACACTGTTTGACTTTCATGCTTGAAATGCATAACCAAGCATGAAGGAGAGTTACAAAGGATCCAAGCTTGGATCAAGAACAAGAAAACTGATGAATGGAGCCTTCAACCAAGAAGGGATAGCCCCAATAAGCAGATGGAGAAGAAAACTTGGAATGAATGAGCAAAGAACCCATGAAAATCCAAGCTATTTATAGGAATCATGAAGCCATAGGATCATTCCATGTGTTATAAAGCTTGATCATGACCCTACACTTGTTAAACAATGATTGGGCACCTTGCAAATCACACAAACCAGCTCATGGTATTCAAAAACCAAGGATTAAAACCATGATTCAACAGCTGATTGCTGAAAACTGGTAATTCTGGAAAACGGCGATGTTGCGCCACGCGCCAGGAGCACCTGGGTCTGGCGCGTGGCATGAGGGAGGTCAGTTCTAAGTTTCCAAAAATGGCAGAACAGGTCCCTGCATGCTTAAAACTTGATTTTCGACACGTTTAAGCCCCGTTAACCCCATTTCATGGTTCTATAATGAAGTTAAACTATATGGAACTTAAAATATGCTTGAAAACATCTCGGATGTCGGTTCGTTTGGTCGTACGGTCGCGTTATTCGGTTAATTACGACGAAAACTCGAACGGACGCCAAAACGATCCAAATTACGCGATGAGTGGTACTTTTGCATTCCAATCACTAAAATGAAATATTTTAAAGATTAAAAAAATTTTTGGATGTCCGGATATGTTCAGAACGTAAGATATGCGCGTAAATGCAAACTTATGCACCTTTTGACGCTTTTAGTACCTATTGATCAAATAAGCATATTTTCGCATACCGAACCCCTCAAAGCCTATTTCTAAGCAATGTAAAGGATGTTTAGGGTATGTTTAGTTTATGATCAAGTTCCGTAATGTTCGTTACTATACGAATCGGTATACTTTCGTAGTTTGACGCAAATAGTCCCTACGTTCGAATAAACTTGTTTTCGACACACCAAACCCTCCAAAACTTATTTCTAAGTTATGTAAAGGTTATTTAAGGTATGTTAACCCTATGTCACTGTTCCGGAGTGTTTGTCGCGTTAAACTGATTACGTTTACGCATCAGTATTCGTATAACTTTCCAGAAAGCAATTTAAATCTTGAAATCGAACAAGAATTGACATGTGCAAATGTCTCATGTATTTATACAAATCCCAAGAATGAAACACAAGATTTCATTGGTTTTGTATTTGTATGATGGTCGTAGAGGCACAGATGACACACTTGAGATACTTTGAAAATCACAAACCATATTTTGAATCCCCTAAAATTTCCAACACCAAATGATGCTCCACATCTTTGGGATCTAGAAATTTTCTTATCCTTCAGTTGTTTCAAAAACACTCTACGGTCTCCTTCGAATAAATTTCGGGACGAAATTTCCTAAAGTAGGGGAGATTGTGACACTTGTGCTCCGTAAACACAGTACGATGTAGAACAATATCATTTATCAAAGAACAATGTGTTTTGGACTCAATATTTGTTTAATTGTGTTTGACGATTTTACATTTTGATTCTAGCTCGATTTCAAGCTTTAAATCGCTTTCTAGAAAGTTATACGCAAACTGATGCGTAAGCATAATCAGTTTAACGCGAAAAACACTCCGGAATAGTGACATAGGCGTAACATACCTTAAATAACCTTTACATAACTTAGAAAAAAGTTTTGAAGGGTTTGGTAAGCCAAAATAAAGTTTATTCGATCGCAGGGACTAATTGCGACAAACTGTGAAAGTCTGCCGATTCGTAGGGAAATGAACACTCCGGAACATGATCATAAGCTAAACATACCCTAAATATCCTTTATATAGCTTAGAAATAGGCTTTGATTGGTTCGGTATGCTAAAATATGCTTATTTGATCAATAGGGACTAAAAGCGTCAAAAAGTGCATAAGTTTGCATTTACGCGCATATCTTACGTTCTGGACATATCCAAACATCCAAAAATTTTTGTAATCATTAAAATATTTTATTTTAGTGATTGGAATGCCAAAATACCATTCGTCGCGTAATTTGGATCGTTTTCGCGTCCGTTCGAGTTTTCGTCGTAATTAACCGAATAACGTGACCGTACGACCAAACGAACCAACACCCGAGATGTTTTCAAGCATATTTCTTGTTCCCTATACTTTAACTTCATTGTAGAGCCTTGAAATGGGGTTAACGGGGCTTAAAAGCATCAAAAACCAAGTTATATAATTGCAGGGACCATTTTTGACACTTTCTGATTCTGTTGTGGCGGGCCGCGAAAGCCCAGGCATGAGTCTACGCGGGGTGTGACAGCCTCTACAGACAGAAACATTGAATCTGGCTGTACAGCCTGTTCCGATTGGTTTTTATCCTAGTTTTAGCATACCATTGGCTTGTTTTTGTGCTCCCCTAGTATTCTAAACTATGGGCAACATGTGTATGGTGTGGATTATGCTTTGATTCACTCAATTACACTTGTCAATTATCCAATTGATTCTTGAAATCTATAAATACCCAAGCTTTTCAACATTGTTCCTTGCTCATTTGATCTCATCTGCTCTAAGTGGAGGTATTCACATAGTTGAAGACCACCTACCTGAGCATTCTTGAGTTCTTATTCCTAGCTTTGACTCTTTGTAAGCTTCTTTCCTGCTTGTTTATGCTTTTCAAGCATGAAAGTCAAACAGTGTTTGACTTTCTGCTTTGACCATGAATTGGTCAAGTCAAATTTCAATCGAACTTTGCAAGGTGAGCGAAATCACGATGGTTATAGTCCCTTGTGACTATACCTACTGATTACCACGTCGATTAGTCGAAGTGACGAGTCAAAGTTTTGGTCAAAATGTCGATTTTGCGCATTTTGCGATGAAACTATTTTCGGGTGTAACACCTGTGCCTCCACGGCCATCAAACAAATACCAAACCAATGAAATATTATATTTCATACTTGGGATTTGTAAAAAATATGTGTATCATTTGCACATATCAATTCTTGTTCAATTTCAAACTCTAAATCGCGTTCTGGAAGGTTATACGCGCACCGATGCGTAAATATAACCAGTTTAATGCAACGAACACTCCGGAATAGTGAAATAGGCTTAACATACCTTAAATAACCTTTACTTAACTTAGAAATAAGTTTTGAAGGCTTTGGTATGGCAAAATCAAGTTAAATCGCTTACAGGGACTAAAGTTGACAAACTGCGAAAGTATGCCAATTTGAACTGTAACAGACATTCTGGAACATAACCATAAGTTAAACATACCTTAAATATCCTTTACATAGCTTAGAAATAGGCTTTGAGGGGTTCGGTGTGCTAAAATAAACATTTGGGTCATTCAGGGACTAAAAGTGTCAAAAAGTGCATAAGTTTGCATTTTCACGCATAACTTACGTTCTGAATACATCCGGACATCTAAAAATTTATGTAAGCATGACTATATTATGCTTTAGTGTTTGGTTTGCCAAAAATCCATTCGTCGCGTCATTTGGATCGTTTTTCGCGCTTGTGCGCATTCCGTCGTAATTAACCGAACATCGCAACCGTACGGCTAAACGAACCGACATCCGAGATATTTTTGAGCACATTTTAAGTTCCCTATACTTTAACTTCATTTTAGAGCTTTGAAATGGGGTTAACGGGGCTTAAACGTGTCAAAAATGCATCGAAAACCAAGTTTAGGGGCTGCAGGGACCAAAACTGTAATTCTGCCAAACTTAGAAGTAGCGCACCTCTACAACTTTAATGTAACGGTGCGCTAGCCTGGGTCAGATGCAACAAATCGTTTTTTAACAGCAGTTAACAGCCTTTAACCCTTCCCAAAGGTCAAGTGCCACTTGTTAAACTCCTATGGTGGCCATTTTCAGTTACCATAACATTTTGACAAATGTACGCACAAGATTAAGGCACGATATTCGACAAACGATCTTAACGGTTCTCCGAATACTATAAATACCCAACATATTTTCATTCATTCCTCACAAGAATCTGATCACTTGTGCTCTAAGTTGAAACCTTTGTTTCATACCTGAGCTATTTTGATCTAGATTAGCATTCGGGGACCCTTCGTAAGTGTTCCTTCGTTCTTTTATTGCTTTTCGAGTCCGAAAGTCAAACTTTGTTTGACTTTCTGCATTGACCAGTTTATGGTCGATGCGAAGTTCGTTTGAACTTCATAACGTGAGCGTGATCACGATGGTTATAGTCCCTAGTGACTATACTTACTGATTACCACGTTATCTAGGCTCAGTGACGAGCCGTAGTTTCGGGCAGAATACGTATTCTTGCGTATTTTGTAACCAAACTACTTATGGGTATCAAAACCGTTTGTTTTGATACCAAACCTGCTTTCTAAACTTAGTTAAGCATGTTTTAACATGCTTAGCTCGTCACTTTTAGTTTAGTGCTTATATAGGGTCGTAAGGTAAGCGATCTAAACAATCGCTTATACTTTCGAACCCGACCCGTTTGGTCGATCATTAGGATCCGACCAAGCACATTAGGTGACCATAGTATATAGGGAATAACCTTATGAGGTTATACCTTATGGTCGCTTCGTTTAAGTAGTTGTATGATAGGTAGTTTATATGCCTTAGGTAAATTACCAAAATACCCCTTTGATGCCAAAATTCATTTTAAACATATGTAACATAACTTTTGACATCTAAACTGATTTGACAACCATATTAGACATGTTAAGGCATATATTACTTGTCATAGGACTAGTTAGGCGGTCCAAACGCGTTTCACGCGAGTGACGCGTTAAAGTAGCATAAGCTACCTAAACGGGTCGTAATGGGTCGTAAGCACTTAGGTTAGGTTTCATTTGAGTATGTAGGCTTTGTTAAACCATACTACATGAGTTCCCATACTCATTTGGTTTACGAGCCCTCATTCTATCCGATCTTCCGATTTAGGTCCGGTTTATTAATGTAGTTACCTATATTAGGTGCCGTTTGATATCCGTGATCTCTAGCTTTGCTTGGTGGTTATCTTAGGACTTCTTAGCAATCTCAAGTGAGTACATAGACCCCTCTTTTACTGTTTTCCAAACATTTTGGGGTGGAACACATGTGCCTACTTGTTACTTTCATGCTTTCCATGTTTTCACATTATATACATACTATGTTCATTAGTACACTATTAGTACATGATTTCATTACATTTTATGCTATGTATGTCCATTGTGTGCATACTTAGTACATTGTTTTACATCACAACACATCACATACTATGTATGTCCATTTAGTACATGCTTAGTACATTATTTTACATTGCATCTCTGTTGCATATGTTCCAGTAACATATGGACACATTGTTTTACAGCTCTACCTTGTATGTTTACTCTAACATACTAGGTACATTATCTTCATAAAACATGCTTACATTTTGGTATGACATTTGGTTTGTTTAAATGATACAATGTACATTCATTAACACCGATCATGCCGCTCGGTAGTAGGTAGTGGTACCATAGGACTTGACAAATCCCATTCCTGAAATCTCGGGTTTGTTTGGACGTAAGGAATGACCGAATCCGAATACATATTCTTTTAATAACTCATTATTACATAGTTATCCGACTGTCGCAAGGCTTGGATGTATGAATTTTCACAATACCGCATAAATGTCCATATTCAGTATAGCATGCATATATTTTACAAAACATAACTTTTGATTTACTTAAAAATACTTTGTTTTGTACATTTTCACTTATGGTTTAAGTAGTCTTATTTTACTTACCATACATAACATTTGTTACACATTACTTGACTACTTTTGGACTATCAACATTTGACATGGCTTATACAAGGACTTTTGACTATTTGTTTAAACATAGACTTTATACATTGGTGGTTCGTTTAAGTGATTTATGTAACGAGGCATGTGTAATACGATACAGGCATGGTGGATACGCCGCTAGTACTTCCTATATATAAGTGCTTGTATGGTATTACATATTGTAGCGTTATTTGAATCATTTCAATTTGAGACATATAACATTTTATACAAATAACATACTTTTCACAAGACATTGTTTTACAAAACAACTTATCTTTTACAAACTCATTTTACTTAGTAATTCATTTAACCATACATTATTCTCTTACTTATACATATCATCTGATCTTATTGCTTTTCAAACGATTTACAAAAACAAAGCAAACTACAAGGTTCATGACTAAACATTTTCTTAAACATACGTCATGAATCTCATTTTCACAAAACCTATGTATCTCACAGGCATTTTTATGCTGACGTACCTATTTTCACATGTGTTTTCAGGAGATGATGCATAGGACTTATCAAGATACACTTAGGCGGACTTGGGCCTTAGTGACAATAAAAGATGCAAGACTAGTTATTTGTGTTATGTTTCCTTGATTGATAAGACAATGTAACGCTTATAATTAATAAAACAATATTTAAATTTCCATGTGTTATGAAACAATGATTCTGTTACAACACTCCCCGACGTTTTCCGCCACGTTTGGTTGTCCTACGTGGTCGGGGTGTGACAGAAAAGATGGTATCAGAGCCAATGGTTATAGGGAATTAGGTTATTAGTAATGCTTTGACCTAGTCTATAACCTTCTTAGGACCCTAACGCGAGTTTACTTGCGTTTAGTCATAAAACAATACTGTCACCTATCCTTAGGCGACAACCACAACAAGAACATAAATTTCAAAACCGCTTTGAAACTAATCATCTGTTCTAGGATGATTGATTACTAGGTTTTGAACCCTCTATTGTAAGGTTTTGAACTCTCTATTATATGGTTTTGAACCCCTTTGAAGTTTCAAAATCTCGTCAAGGTTTTGGGTTTTAAATAATGTGAACACGTGCACACTGGAAGGGTGAATGCCTGTATTCTGAGTTTTCTGTCTAGGCAAGCACTTCGTATACATCTCATCAGACGCGAGACCAGTTGTGCTTACCTGGGAATTCTTGGGATGAGTGTTCACTTATAGGCGAGCATGTCTTCGCGATACATTATTTTTGACCCATTTACTTTGATTTGTCACCATCTCATTTGTTTGCCTTAGGTAACAAACAAATGATCACAATTTTCATTCGTTACCATTCGGTATTGATTTTCCAATAATCTTTCACTTGTTTCTTCCTATATCTTTCATTTTCTTCTAGAATGTCTATTCCTCTCAGCAACGGTCAAATGTCCGAGCAAACAGCCAAATTTGCCCAACAAATAGGCGTAGTGATTCTAAAGTCTGTGGATTTAGGCATTGCCATGTCTCGTCTCAACAATGAAGCCTCTTGTCTCAACAATGAAGCCACTCAAGAGTCACCAAAGCAAGTAGAAGTCAAGCCAGCACCATCAGCCAAGAAACCAACTGAGGAATCAAAGACCATGGATGAACGATCCCCTAAGAAGTCAAGGAAGCGAAAGGCTTCTCAGAACTCCGCCATGATCGCTTACAATGGTCAAGCCATCCCCAACCAACCAGCTCAACCCCCTGCTAGGAAGCCGTACAGTGGAACTGCACCCTTATGCAACCAATGTAGCCTTCATCATCACCCTAGTGTGAGGTGCCGCAAATGCCAGATTTGTGGACTTATAGGTCATACAGCAAGGGTTTGCCCAACTGCAGCTGTACCAAATCAAGCTGGCGACAATCCTGCTCAAGCTCGTTTCTCACGAGGGTCTTGCTACAAGTGTGGTGAGATGGGCCATTTCCAAAGGGATTGCCCAAAACTTGCTAATGCAAATCTGACCCACGGATGAGCAGTTGGCTGAGTAGAAGATGTTGCTGTCTTATGCTTCGTTTCTTCTATTTCTAGTAATGTGAAACAATATGTCTTGTTCATAAATAAAAGTTGTTGTTCGCAATTCTGATATACGAGTATAGTTACATGTGTGTATGACTTTTCCTATGATACCTACATCAAGGAACTATGTTCCTTACAAACTACTCTTGTGGTTCTCTCTTTCAAATGATTGCTCATGATTCCCCCAAAAATTTTAAGTACTCGTTTCATTCTAAGAAACGAAGTACATGAAATAAAGTGAAATTATGAGTAATCGTGCTTTTTACACATTTGCGCCATTAAATCCTTGGTTAGATAACTAAGGGTATTTCCAAATCTCATACCCATTACGTTTTGATTTTTCAACATATACAGTACAAGTATTTCAAAAACAATCTTCATAATCTCAAAACATTTCATATAGTTTGAAAACAATTTTTCTAATTGCATTATCTATGTTATTTCAAAAACATTGGTCATGTTATCAAAACCAATCTTCCTAATTTCAAAATATTTCATATAGTCTGAAGACAATATTAACACAGTACATTATCTCATCAAGTGCATGATTTCGAAAAGCATCATTCATATTTTCAAAAACCTTATACATAATTTCAAAATTCATCTCGCATGATTTTAAAACATTTTTTGTAAATATATCTATCTAATACACCTACCTTATGATTTCAAAAGTATTATATATAAGGTTTCAAAAATATTAAACACATTTTTCTTAAAAGAACCCCATGCACAGTTTTCAAAAATATTTTCCTCGTACATTGACTTAACTTTCAAATTTCGCTTCATATGTCGCCTTGACATATCAAGCATCTCAACTTCATAAGCATTTTACATCATGTTTTGACCTAAGCACATCCAATGCAAGGTTTCAAAACATCTTCAACTTCTAAAATTCATATGGGATCTTTTGTATCTTCACAATTAGACCCTTGTGGAATGATCAACATTCAAATCAGAGTCCTTAATTGGATTCCTTGTGTACCTAAATTCGAATATTTCGGTTCCTTATAATCGAAATCGAATTTTTCTTTTAAAAATCTTTCTATCTTTATAGTTAGATTCTTGTAAATGTTTAAAGTACCAAATGAAATCCACAAGATGGATTTCTATTGTACTTTAAATACATGTGCTCTGTCAACAAAACAAATTAACAAATAAACAATCTTTGTGGTTATGTGACTATGTGTTTATGCATCTAGTGTTTTCTTTTATGCATTTTGTATTTTTGTATACTCTGGATATTCGTTATCCAAATCCTCGTAGAATCTTTCATATCTTCATATGAGAGATTCGTAGTGGGATATTCAAAAAGGTACTACCTTAAATCCTTAATGGGCTTCTATGTAATAGTTAAGACCCTTGGATTATATAGTACCACTCCATGATTCATAAGAGACCCTTTTAGTGGTCTAGTCAAAAGGTTTGATTCACAATTTGGTGAAAGAACGACATCTAGTGATGTAGCTGAACAGACTCCTTGATAGTCTATTTAGATCATTTATTGATTTAATTAAAAGGACTCTATGGTGGTCTAGTCATACTCATCACAGGATTGTTCATTTGGTTTTCCCCTACATATTATAAAATAGACTGTGTAAACTGTGCAAGGAATTGTCTGATTATGGACGCGTACATAATTATGAAATTTAGTGCACAGAAACCCAGTAAGGTTTATTATGTGTAAGAACCGATAGTGACAACAATAACAAAATGAGAACGATGTAATGGAGGTATGGTGGACGCACCAATGACGCTTCATACACTTGTATATAAGTATCCCTCTTACATTGCAAGCATGATGTTATTAAAGTTACTAAAAGTTCAGAACCCTAACCAATATTGTTCGATCTTTTCGACTTCATGTTTTCAAGCTCTCACAAGTTTCCTCTAAATAAATTTCGGGACGAAATTTCCTAAAGTAGGGGAGACTGTAACACCTGTGCCTCCACGGCCATCAAACAAATACCAAACCAATGAAATATTATATTTCATACTTGGGATTTGTAAAAAATATGTGTATCATTTGCACATATCAATTCTTGTTCAATTTCAAACTCTAAATCGCTTTCTGGAAGGTTATACGCGCACCGATGCGTAAATATAACCAGTTTAATGCAACGAACACTCCGGAATAGTGAAATAGGCTTAACATACCTTAAATAACCTTTACTTAACTTAGAAATAAGTTTTGAAGGCTTTGGTATGGCAAAATCAAGTTAAATCGCTTACAGGGACTAAAGTTGACAAACTGCGAAAGTATGCCAATTTGAACTGTAACAGACATTCCAGAACATAACCATAAGTTAAACATACCTTAAATATCCTTTACATAGCTTAGAAATAGGCTTTGAGGGGTTCAGTGTGCTAAAATAAACTTTTGGGTCATTCAGGGACTAAAAGTGTCAAAAAGTGCATAAGTTTGCATTTTCGCGCATAACTTACGTTCTGAATACATCCGGACATCTAAAAATTTATGTAAGCATGACTATATTATGCTTTAGTGTTTGGCTTGCCAAAAATCCATTCGTCGCGTCATTTGGATCGTTTTTCGCGCTTATGCGCATTCCGTCGTAATTAACCGAACATCGCAACCGTACGGCTAAACGAACCGACATCCGAGATATTTTTGAGCACATTTTAAGTTCCCTATACTTTAACTTCATTTTAGAGCTTTGAAATGGGGTTAACGGGGCTTAAACATGTCAAAAATGCATCGAAAACCAAGTTTAGGGGCTGCAGGGACCAAAACTGTAATTCTGCCAAACTTAGAAGTAGCGCACCTCTACAACTTTAATGTAACGGTGCGCTAGCCTGGGTCAGATGCAACAAATCATTTTTTAACAGCAGTTAACAGCCTTTAACCCTTCCCAAAGGTCAAGTGCCACTTGTTAAACTCCTATGGTGGCCATTTTCAGTTACCATAACATTTTGACAAATGTACGCACAAGATTAAGGCACGATATTCGACAAACGATCTTAACGGTTCTCCGAATACTATAAATACCCAACACATTTTCATTCATTCCTCACAAGAATCTGATCACTTGTGCTCTAAGTTGAAACCTTTGTTTCATACCTGAGCTATTTTGATCTAGATTAGCATTCGGGGACCCTTCGTAAGTGTTCCTTCGTTCTTTTATTGCTTTTCGAGTCCGAAAGTCAAAATTTGTTTGACTTTCTGCATTGACCAGTTTATGGTCGATGCGAAGTTCGTTTGAACTTCATAACGTGAGCGTGATCACGATGGTTATAGTCCCTAGTGACTATACCTACTGATTACCACGTTATCTAGGCTCAGTGACGAGCCGTAGTTTCGGGCAGAATACGTATTCTTGCGTATTTTGTAACCAAACTACTTATGGGTATCAAAACCGTTTGTTTTGATACCAAACCTGTTTTCTAAACTTAGTTAAGCATGTTTTAACATGCTTAGCTCGTCACTTTTAGTTTAGTGCTTATATAGGGTCGTAAGGTAAGCGATCTAAACAATCGCTTATACTTTCGAACCCGACCCGTTTGGTCGATCATTAGGATCCGACCAAGCACATTAGGTGACCATAGTATATAGGGAATAACCTTATGAGGTTATACCTTATGGTCGCTTCGTTTAAGTAGTTGTATGATAGGTAGTTTATATGCCTTAGGTAAATTACCAAAATACCCCTTTGATGCCAAAATTCATTTTAAACATATGTAACATAACTTTTGACATCTAAACTGATTTGAAAACCATATTAGACATGTTAAGGCATATATTACTTGTCATAGGACTAGTTAGGCGGTCCAAACGCGTTTAACGCGAGTGCGCGTTAAAGTAGCATAAGCTACCTAAACGGGTCGTAATGGGTCGTAAGCACTTAGGTTAGGTTTCATTTGAGTATGTAGGCTTTGTTAAACCATACTACATGACTTCCCATACTCATTTGGTTTACGAGCCCTCATTCTATCCGATCTTCCGATTTAGGTCCGGTTTATTAATGTAGTTACCTATATTAGGTGCCGTTTGATATCTGTGATCTCTAGCTTTGCTTGGTGGTTATCTTAGGACTTCTGAGCAATCTCAAGTGAGTACATAGACCCCTCTTTTACTGTTTTCCAAACATTTTGGGGTGGAACACATGTGCCTACTTGTTACTTTCATGCTTTCCATGTTTTCACATTATATACATACTATGTTCATTAGTACACTATTAGTACATGATTTCATTACATTTTATGCTATGTATGTCCATTGTGTGCATACTTAGTACATTGTTTTACATCACAACACATCACATACTATGTATGTCCATTTAGTACATGCTTAGTACATTATTTTACATTGCATCTCTGTTGCATATGTTCCAGTAACATATGGACACATTGTTTTACAGCTCTACCTTGTATGTTTACTCTAACATACTAGGTACATTATCTTCATAAAACATGCTTACATTTTGGTATGACATTTGGTTTGTTTAAATGATACAATGTACATTCATTAACACCGATCATGCCGCTCGGTAGTAGGTAGTGGTACCATAGGACTTGACAAATCCCATTCCTGAAATCTCGGGTTTGTTTGGACGTAAGGAATGACCGAATCCGAATACATGTTCTTTTGATAACTCATTATTACATAGTTATCCGACTGTCGCAAGGCTTAGATGTATGAATTTTCACAATACCGCATAAATGTCCATATTCAGTATAGCATGCATATATTTTACAAAACATAACTTTTGATTTACTTAAAAATACTTTGTTTTGTACATTTTCACTTATGGTTTAAGTAGTCTTATTTTACTTACCATACATAACATTTGTTACACATTACTTGACTACTTTTGGACTATCAACATTTGACATGGCTTATACAAGGACTTTTGACTATTTGTTTAAACATAGACTTTATACATTGGTGGTTCGTTTAAGTGATTTAACTAACGAGGCATGTGTAATACGATACAGGCATGGTGGATACGCCGCTAGTACTTCCTATATATAAGTGCTTGTATGGTATTACATATTGTAGCGTTATTTGAATCATTTCAATTTGAGACATATAACATTTTATACAAATAACATACTTTTCACAAGACATTGTTTTACAAAACAACTTATCTTTTACAAACTCATTTTACTTAGTAATTCATTTAACCATACATTATTCTCTTACTTATACATATCATCTGATCTTATTGCTTTTCAAACGATTTACAAAAACAAAGCAAACTACAAGGTTCATGACTAAACATTTTCTTAAACATACGTCATGAATCTCATTTTCACAAAACCTATGTATCTCACAGGCATTTTTATGCTGACGTACCTATTTTCACATGTGTTTTCAGGAGATGATGCATAGGACTTATCAAGATACACTTAGGCGGACTTGGGCCTTAGTGACAATAAAAGATGCAAGACTAGTTATTTGTGTTATGTTTCCTTGATTGATAAGACAATGTAACGCTTATAATTAATAAAACAATATTTAAATTTCCATGTGTTATGAAACAATGATTCTGTTACAACACTCCCCGACGTTTTCCGCCACGTTTGGTTGTCCTACGTGGTCGGGGTGTGACATCGGGTATCAAAACACTTTGTTTTGATATCAAACCTATTTTCTAACTTAGTTAAACATGTTTTAACATGTTTAACCCTTTCACTTTTAGTCTAGTGCTTGTTTAGGGTCGTAAGTCAAGCGGTCTTAACAACCGCTTAGACTTTCGAACCCGACCCGTTTGGTCGATCATTAGGATCCGACCAAACATATTTTGTGACCATATTTGTATAGGGAATAACCTTCTGAGGTTATACCATATGGTCACTTCGTTTAGTTAGTTGTATGATAGATAGTTTATATGCCTTAGGAAAATGACCAAAATGCCCTTTTTACGCATAATTTCATTTTAAGCATATGTAACACATGTTTTGACACCTAAACTGATTATGCAACATAATTAAACATGTTAAGGCATATAATACTTGTCATAGGGCTAGTTAGACCGTCCGAACGTGCTTTTGCGCGAACGACGCGTTAAAGTAGCGTAAACTACCTTAACGAGTCGTAACGGGTCGTACACACTTAGGTTAGGTTTCAATTCAGAATGTAGGCTTTGTAAGACCATATCATATGAGTTCCAACACTCGTTTGGTTTAAAATACCTCATTCTATCCGATTCCTCGATTTATGTTCTGTTACACTTGGAACC
This sequence comes from Helianthus tuberosus, assembly GCA_030545235.1. Classification (NCBI taxonomy): domain Eukaryota; kingdom Viridiplantae; phylum Streptophyta; class Magnoliopsida; order Asterales; family Asteraceae; genus Helianthus; species Helianthus tuberosus. The sequence continues at coordinate 120,776,261 of CM060409.1, forward strand.
GCTTCAACACTTGAACTCTTGGTCGTTTGAGCTTTGTTATATCTTTTGAACACGACCTATACGCAATCCCAAGTGAGTACATAGTCCCCTCTTTTACCGTTTCCAATTGTTTTGGGATGATTCATATGTGTAACCGATTTATTTTCCAAATGTATGGCATATATGTGTTTACTAAGTGCTTTTATGTGCATTATTCCGATTATGTAAATACGATGTTTATCCAAATCCTTAAAAGATCTACCTATCTTCATAGTTGATTCTTATAGGATATTTAAAGTACAGTCTTAGATCTTCCTATCTTCATAGTGAGATTTTTAAGAAGTACTTTACGACATGATGGTCATGGTTTATGTGTAGATTGTTGGTGATTTAGATAACGAAACTAGAGTAATACAATAAGCACATGGTGGATACGCCGCTGGTACTTCCTATATGTCACACCCCGACCACGTAAAACAACAAATCGTGGCGGAAACGTCGGGGAGTGTCGTAACAGAATCATTGTTTCACAACACATGGAATTTAGAATATTGTTTTATTACGTAATAAGTTACATTGTCTTGAAATTAGATCAACAAATAGTACAATTGCCGTTCATGTTTTTATAATTACAAAGGCCCATGTCCATCCTATGTAAAGCAATCAACAGTCGTCACGAAATAAAACCTGAAACATATGTGAAAGTAAATACGTCAGCATAAAAATGCATGTGAGTAACATAGGTTTTGTGTTGAGGATTCATGGCTTTGAATGTTTAAAGAAATGTTTAACAAAAGTAGTCATGAGCCTCAAAATATTTTCTTTTATATTTCATACAAAAAGTGATAAGAAATCAGATGATATAAAAGAATAATGCAATAATGAAATGAATAACCAACTAAAAATGAGTTTGTAGCATATATAAAAATATACCTTTGTTTTAAGAAAGTCGGATAAGTAATATATTAAAATATATTTTAGTTTCAAAACAGTAAAACAGACAGTATCTCAAATACACTTTAGTTGTTAAAATAATAGTTTTCGGTAGTATATCATAAGTATACTTTGGTTTTGTAAATAACATATCAACTATGTTTTAGTAAATAACAAAATATATGTTGGATTTGTACATAGTATATCAAATTATACTTTGGTAAATAATATCACATATGAGAGCATATCAAACTATACTTTGGAAGTATATCAAAATATACAAAAGAAAATGTGATTTAGAATTCATTCAAACCTTAGTGTATCAAACTACACCTTAGAGACTATAGAAATACCACAAAGGCAATTTCTATTCGGATAAAATTCGGTTTCTGACATTCCATACAACAGGAATGGGGTGTCTAGTCCTATAGCGCTATATCATACTACCAATCGGTTTGGTGAATGTATAAAATAAGTATAACCCAACAATAAATTTATAATCTTTGAGAATTAGTGTTTAAATCATAGATAATCATTCAGTTTGTCAAAAGATAAGTACTAGCATGTATAATTAATTATACTTTGAAATCATGAAAATAACAATTAAGCATACATGTTTCACCCCAAAACATTTGAAAACAGTAAAAGAGGGGACTATGTACTCACCTTTGGGTGCGTTTTTATATGTTAACACAATTCCTCAAATTGTTTATTCGTCCTAAATTAAATAAGAACGATTTAATAATCAAAAACCCACAAAAAATACATAAGTTTCTCCGATACTTAGAATTTTCACATAACTTTGAGATTTCTCAAAAAGTTATTATTTTTGATTATATTGGTGTATATATATGTATGAGCATATGTATATTTTAAAAACTTTGCGACTTGAACGATTTTATTGGTGACCCTCATCATGTTATAAGCAATATATCTACGATTTGCGCGTCGTAATATATATACTCAAATGTAACATACTAATAATAGCGTAATACACATAATCTTGTCAAATATTAACATGTCATCATACACATATTATAAAACACCTAACACATTGTAACACATAAAATTTACCCATGAACAACCCATTATAGTGTATGTTGAAAAACACGTATTTTAGCGATTCGGTAACGTTTTTAGGCGTCGGAAGTCACGTATGACCAACCAAACACCAAGTAAACTTAATATAAGTTAAACTACTTATTTTTATAGCAAAAACATCAGTTTACTTACTGATCTAAAACAGTGTTATAAAAATCATCCGAAAAGCCGATTTTTAACCGTTTTACCGCATAGTTTTGCATCAAACATTACCCTAACCATCCCAAATCGAAACAACTTGATATTTTAACATAACCCATGTTATTTAATGAATAAAATAATGGTTATACTCATGATAGTGCAGGTCTCCCATAAAGCACATAAATCATGTAAATTTCACATATTTTACCACTTTCTAAGCTATATGTACAACATGCAAAGCTACCAAACCTATGACAAAGTTTCATACCATTATAACATACCAAATAATGTTATTTTTAGTGTTTATAATATGTTCTAAAACGTTTTTGTCATACAATCATTTTTTACCATTTCTTGAGCTTTAAATCAACATGTATTCTCATGTACAAGTGTCTAAAGCACACTATCATATTATCATCATTTCATATGTATTAAAATGCATCAAATATGTAATTCATTCATGTTTATTTACTGATTTGTTTGAACATTCATCATATCATACACAAATCATCAAACACTTGCATTTTAACTATCATCCAAGAACATGCAACAACTTAAAAATTTCTCAAATATGTCTAATAAATTTTTGGCCATTTACATTTCAAAATACTAACATTATTCCAAAGTATAACTCATGATTCAATCATCTCTTTATATCTCTAACATGTTTGCACATAATCTTGTTCATGCAAGCAAACATCTTTAAACAAGTATTTACCAAAGATCAACTCAAAACTCAAAAACTCATATACACACATATATATGTACGGTTATATACACCCATATACATCACCATTTTTATTTTGTATCAAGACCCATTTATTTTTAGATTTCAAGTTTGTGAAAAATTCCAAGATTCAAGAGAAACTTCTAATCATCAAGAACAACCAAGAATCAAGTGTATGATTTAAACATAAACTTTATACCTTCAAGATTCAAGTAAGTTTTTGGATGGGATTTTGATGATATGGAGCTTGAAATCACTTGATAACACCTTGGAAACTCCTTTGGATCTTCACACCAACTTGAATTTAGCTTGGAATGGAGCTTGATTCTCAAGAACAAGGTTGAAGAAGATGAAGATGGGTGTGGGGGTGGGGTTACGGTTTTGGGAGGAGAGAGAGGAAGGGAGTGGAGTGTAGATTTGGTTTGATTTGTTTAGTGATCTTTGAAGGATTTTGGAGGATTTTATAAAGGATTTCATGTATCAAGGAAACCAACAAGTGGCAAGGATGAGAAGAGAAGTGGCAAACTTAATATGTGCATATGACAACACACAACTTATATATACATCCATACATATATTTAATATGTGTAGGTAAAAAAAACACAGGTATTTAACTGGATACCGGGTATTTTATCTAGCGTTTAAATCCCGGTTTATGGCGTTCTAAATTATTTTTATTATTCTATAAAAATAAAGTCGCCAAAATATTACTGAAATAAAATTTCAGTTGCCGAGACTGGCTGTGTTGTCTGCGTTTCGCAGTATAAGCACTGTGTTGCGCAGTAACACGCGGTACGCGCTTAAACTTGAAAAAAAAATGTTTTTAAGCGTTTTAATTTATTTTTCAACACGCACTTGATTAAAAACAAATTTTAATCATAACAGAATATTTTTGGGATTTAAATATTATCCGGGCGGTCACCAACGTTCGTTTCGCAGTTTTGTCGTAATTAGTTCTAAAGTTCGAATAAACAGGTTTTTGCCATACCGAATCCTTCAAAACTTATTTCTAAGTTATGTAAAGGGTATTTAGGGTATGTTTGGCTTATGTCACAGTTCCGGAGTGTACGTCGCGTTAAACTGATTATGTTTACGTAACGGTTTATGATTTTACTTCCAGAACATGTTTGAGAGTTCAGAATTAAACAATGATTGAAAACGTACTAATGTCACAAATAATTACACAAATATTGAAATTAAAATGCCATATTTCATTAAACACAAAGTTGTTCGGAACAGTACAAGGGTTAAAATACATAGATGTTACACTATATATAAGTGTCCTTATTGTATTACCCTTCGTGGCGTTATCCCGAATCACCATTAGTATTTAGAATGTTTTGATGCAATGATTCAATATGACAGAAACCTAATCCTTTTAGCATCAATTTATCTTCATAAATTGATACTTGTAGGATGTTTAGAGTGCTAATATTGGAGTCCTTGTTTGGATTCATTGTGTACTTTAATGCGTGTTTGACTAGACGATGTGACAGAAACTAAATCCTTATAGCATCTGTCTATCTTCATAGAATGATCCTTATAGGATGTTTAAAGTGCTAATATTGGAGTCCTTGTTTGGATTCATTGTGTACTTTAATGCGTGTTTGACTAGACGATGTGACAGAAACTAAATCCTTATAGCATTTATCTATCTTCATAGAATGATCCTTATAGGATGTTTAAAGTGCTAATATTGGAGTCCTTGTTTGGATTCATTGTGTACTTTAATGTGTGTTTACAAGTTATTGACAAGTTGACGATTATGTGTTTATGTGGTAGTTGTGATTTAGATAACGAAACGGGTGTAATAATATAAGAACATGGTGGATACGCCGCTGGTACTTCCTATATATAAGTGTTCTTATATTATTACTCTTGTAACGTTATTCGAATCACTTTAGGATTTTGTGTACGATTGTTTCAATGTTCGATTATCCAAAATCCTCGTAGAATCTCCCATATATTTATATGTTAGATTCTTAGAAAGATAACTAAAGTGTTATTATGAATCATTGACTTGATTTATATAATACTCACACAAGTTTTGATCTATTTCAAAACAGTTATTAATAATCCTTGATTGGATTTCTATTAATACATTAACGAGTTTTACGATGATTTCAATGAGATTACAATGTACAATTTCAAATGGCATAAAAACTACTTAGTAATAATCATATTGCCATATACAAAACTATTTGCCACGAGTTTTCACAATCAAGATTATGTTTTGCAGTACTAAACTTTTGCCATTCTCTGGCTTCAAGATTTATTTTAAATTGACAGCTCTCGTAGTTGTCAAAGTATTGCAATACCAACTTTTTTCCATTTATTTGGCTAACAAAACCTATGTACTTGCCGGCAATTTTATGCTGACTATTTTTCACATATGTTTCAGGTTTTCAACTATTCAAGCATGCAACGCATAGGACTGCATCCGGGCCGTAGACTTCTTTAAACAAAAGACAATTACATGTATTATTTGTTTATAAAACGAGGTTAACAATATTGAAATAATTTAGTACCAGTAGTTGTGAGCAATTTGTAACGTGACTCCCCGATATTTCCGCCGCGTGTTGTTGTATTACGTGATTGGGGTGTTACAGATTGGTATCAGAGCACTGGTTATAGGGAATTAGGTTATTAGCATGCCTTAAACCTAGTCTATAACCTTCCTAGGACCCAGACATGAGTAGACTTAGGAACTCCTTCCTAAATACTCATCCTTATTCGTGCCACAACTGCACTATGAAATTACAAATCATCTAGCCTTAGATGATTTATCCTAAAATCCTTAGGCTTTATGCCTTAAAGTATTCCTCAAATTTTTTTCTCAAAACATTTTCATTGAAACATTTCTCAAAATGTATTCTCAAACGTTTCCGTCAAAATATTTCGCAACATGTTTATCTTAAACAATTTTTATCAAAAGATTTCTCAAATGTTTTTCTCAAAAAATTTTCATCGAAATCTTGAGTTTTAATAATGTGAACATATGCAATCTGGAAGGGTGGATGCCTGTACCCTGAGTTTTCTGTCTAAGGCTAGAGTGTTCGTACAAATCCGCATTTTCGGACCAGTCACTCTTACCTGGGAACTCTTAGGGTGAGTGTCCACTTATAGGCTAAAGCATATCTTCGTGAAACATTATAAAAATATATCCATCTTAACTATGCCAAACGATTTCTAAACGACCTTTGTGACAATACTCATTCATATTACCCTCGGTAATATGTTTGCTATTCACGACAATCGTAACAAATTTCTTTTCACAATACTATTTCATCATATTACCTTCGGTGATATGTTTGATTCGAGACAATTGAAATGAATTTCATTTCATTTCACGACACTATGAGATCCTATTTCATTTTCAAAACACTACATTTGTCTTTCAAAATTTCAAATTTTTACCATTTGGATGAGAATTTTCAAAATTTCAAACACAAAGTTTCTTTATTTTAAAAAATTAAATTTAAAACATTTTATCTTAAAAACAATAAATTTTTAAACAGTAAAGGAATTTATAACACAAACCATTAACTTGGTTTGTATTCTCTCATCCAAAAATATTACAAAAGTTTATTTTTCAAACAACTCTTGTCTCAAAACAAAATTCACAACACTGTATTTTCTAAATACAAGAACGAGACTTATAAACAAGATTTTACAGAGTCAAAGCTAACACTAAATCTTCTAAGTACAAGAACGAGATTTTATCATAACAATTTGATAAATCTAACTTAGTTGGTTTTCACTATTGCTATACTTCCGAGATGCCTCCTCGCCGCCACGCTACTTGGAACGCTGAAATGGCAGCAATGATTTCTCAGCATCTAGATACTTTACTCCCAGGCATAGTGACCCAAGTCAACCAAATCCAAAACAATAACAACAACAATGTTTTATCACCATGTAACTATAAACAATTCAACTCTGCTAAACCACTCAGGTTTAATGGGTTTGAAGGAGCAATTGCGCTCCTACAATGGTTTGAGAGTATAGAAAGCACATTCCGCCATGTTCAGTGTCCCAATGAGCGCAAGGTGGAGTTCCCCTCGAGTGTCTTTCAAAGGAGAGCACTCACTTGGTGGAACGGTATTATGAGAGACCGAGGTGCCGATATAGCAATGGCACTGACGTGGGATGAATTTAAAGATCTTATCAAGAAAGAATTCTGCCCACGAAGCGAAATAAGGGCACTTGAAAACGAATTCTATCATCTAAAACAAGATAGTGGGGAAAACCATGCATACACTGACCGATTTGAACAGTTAAGCCTACTTTGCCCCACCATGGTCACACCTTTGGATCAGGCCATTGAGAAATACATTGATGGCCTACCTGATCTTGTCCAAGACATTGTCACTGGCAGCAAACCTGCAACGCTTAGGGAGGCTAAGGAATTAGCCGCTATCCTAACCGACTCCCAGGTTAGAAAAGGGAAACTATTTCGAAAGGGAGACAAGAAACAAAACACCGAAATTACTAATGAGAATTCAAAAGGAACAAAGGCCGAATCTTCAAAAAAATTTAGGAAGCGCAAGACTTCAAAGAATTTTGCAATTTCTGCACCAATTCCACTAAACTCAGTACCCTTTAAAGGATTTTATCGTGGAAAGCAACCTCGGTGCAATCATTGCAACTATCATCACGCAACAAATTCTCCTTGTCGCCAGTGTACAATCTGTGGTCTATTTGGACATCTAGCAGTGACCTGTCGTATCAAGAACCGAGCAGCCCCTACTCAGACTCGCCCTCGAGCATGTTTCAATTATGGTGATTTAAATCATTTCAAGCGAAACTGCCCCAAGCTTGCCAATGCTAATGGACGAGTGTTCAACGTCAATGAGGCTCAAGCTAATGATCAAGCACTTATGATCATTTGAACCTCTATAATTTTCTATTTATTTTCGAAAACAATGTAAATATTTCAACTATGTTTGTAATGACAATATAAATTTCAAGAAGTTTATCTTTATCCTTGTTATTCATTTTCCAATTACAACTCTAATGTGATTACACTATGTGTGATTACAACTACATGCTGACTTTGAGGATTCCGTTCTTTAGGAACTAAATCTTGTAAATTAGCATACCATGATTGCACTCTAGTGCATTCATACGAACTTGACAACACGATCGATACAAATACTATGAACAAGTTAATACTATTTTGTGATCATGGCATTACATACATGATTTATTTATCTAATATGTATAGTGCATGATTATAAATACAATTTGCTTCGTATGTTGACTTAACGTACTTAGTACACTAATTTTCAAATACATTTGCTTAATGTGTTATTTTAGCATACCTAGCGCATAATTTGAAAACAGTTCCTCAAATATGCTTACATTATGATGACAATGCATGATTAGTATATGTTGCATTCTACCTGTTTGGTTAATATGAAACATATATATAAACATTTGTACTAGAATGAAATATCTACTACTAAATTTGTTGTATGCAAGACAAGTAGTGCTATCATTGCTAGTATGAAACACGATTCGATTTAACAGATGTTATGCTGTAACGATGTTTATTTGATTTAGACGATAGTTCGACCTTATTATTTGTTTACCCTCACTTAACAAGAGGAGCTATGTGGATCATGCGACGAAACGAGTAATTATGGGTGCACACTTAATTATGAGATCCGACGCATGAGAATCATAGTAAGCCTTGTTAAGTACGGTGGCATAAAATCTAGATTGACTAAGGTAACGGGAGGAGTATGATGTGATAAGAACATGGTGGATACGCTGATGGTACTTCCTATATATAAGTGTTCTTATTGTGTTATTCTTCAGAACGTTGCTAAGATCACTTGGTGATTTTATGTTATCTTGGACCATTATGTGATTATTTGATATTTGTGTGGTTATTTGCAATGGACGATGACGAGTACATTCATTAACACAAATCGAGCCGACGGGGAGTATATTATGGTGTTAAAGGTGACGATCTTGATGCCATAGGTATGTTGACCCGTCTCCTATGCATGAGATGCTCATGGTACATTGGATGTACCTCGTGGGACGTTAGAAACCGTGTACGTGTAGGGCTTGAAAGTACACCCCTTTTGTTTGCTAGGATTTACACTAAGAGCTTAGCTTAACATAGTGCTATACCCAAACAATTTTTGAACACTGGTCGACATTTTTTTTTTAAATTTACAAGTTTCAAAGGGTTGAATACCTTGAGATACTTTGAATATCTCAAACCATATTTTGAATCCCCTAAAATTTCCAACACCAAACGATGCTCCGCATCTTTGGGATCTAGCAATTTGCTTATCCTTCAGTTGTTTCAAAAACACTCTACGGTCTCCTTCGAGTAAATTTCGGGACGAAATTTCCTAAAGTAGGGGAGACTGTGACACTTGTGCTCCGTAAACATAGTACGATGTAGAACAATATCATTTATCAAAGAAACAATGTGTTTTGGTCTCAATATTTATTTAATTGTGTTTGACGATTTTACGTTTTGATTCTAGTTCGATTTCAAGCTTTAAATCGCTTTCTGGAAAGTTATACGCAAACTCATGCGTAAGCATAATCAGTTTAACACGACAAACACTCCGGAACAGTGAAATAGGCTTAACATACGTTAAATAACCTTTACATAACTTAGAAATAAGTTTTGAAGGGTTTGGCATGCCAAAATCAAGTTTATTCGATCGTAGGGACTAATTGCGACAAACTGCGAAAGTCTGTCGATTCGTATGGCAACGAACACTCCGGAACATGATCATAAGCTAAACATACCCTAAATATCCTTTACATATCTTAGAAATAGTCTTTGAGGGGTTCGGTATGCTAAAATATGCTTATTTGATCAATAGGGACTAAAAGTGTCAAAAAGTGCATAAGTTTGCATTTACGCGCATATCTTACGTTCTGGACATATCCGGACATCCAAAAATTTTTGTAATCATTAAAATATTTTATTTTAGTGATTGGAATGCCAAAATATCATTCGTCGCGTAATTTGGATCGTTTTCGCGTCCGTTCGAGTTTTCGTCGTAATTAACCGAATAACGTGACCGTACGACCAAACGAACCGACACCCAAGATGTTTTCAAGCATATTTCATGTTCCCTATAGTTTAACTTCATTGTAGATCCTTGAAATTGGGTTAACGGGGCTTAAAAGCATCAAAACCCAAGTTATATACTTGCAGGGACCATTTTTGACCTTTTCTGATTCTGTTGTGGCGGGCTGCGAAAGCCCAGGCATGAGTCTACACGGGGCGCGACAACCTCTGCAGACAGAAACATTGAATCTGGCTATACAGCATGTTCCCATTGGTTTTTATCCTAGTTTTAGCATATCATTGGCTTGTTTTTGTGCTCCCCTAGTATTCTAAACTATGGGCAACATGTGTATGGTGTGGATCATGCTTTGATTCTGTAACAACCTTCAATAAACCGACACCCTCATAATTTTTCTGACACCCTAGTATATTTTAAAATATCCCAAGATGTCCCAAAATACACCCATACGCGAAAACGGGCCTCAAATATATTAAATAGTATTAAAAATAAATTAAAAATCTGAAATTTAAGCTGAGGCGGGCCACGTAGACTCACCCCAAACCTTACGCGGGTGGTATGAAGGTTTAGATCTGATTTCATTGATTATTAAGTTCAGGCGGGCCACGTAAGACCCCTGATTAGTTTACGCGGCCGCGTAAGATCAGAAACCTGGCGCAGCCCGGTGTGGTCACGTGGCCGACGCGTGTTGACCCTACTCGCTGACTCGGACTAGCTACATGTTTGACCAGGGTTGATGCGGGCCACGTAACCCTTGTCTTTGTTTTACGCGGGCCGCGAGAGAACCAGAAACAACACCTATAAATAGAACGCATCGGATCTCAGTTGAATTCGTTCGTTTCTTTCTTTCTTAAGCAAATTTCTGAAGTATAGGCTATATACTCGGGCGTTATACCCCCTTAAATAGCGAAGTTCTGCTCCGTTGTAAGTATTATAACCCCTGGATACGTATTAGATACGATGCCCGATTGATCTAGGGTTCCGTAACGGCTGTCGTGGTTCTGCCCGACGTAGTCGTTGGAATGCCGTCTCGGGGAGGGTATTACTAATGTTAAAATGGGTTATTAATACTAACGCGTGTACATTTGTGTGAATTATAGATTATCACTAGGAAACCCTTACGGAAAATCTAAGACAGCAATGTGAGTTGATCCACTTTTTGTAAACCTTTTGTTAATTATTTTTACAAAACCTTAAATACTTTTCCATGCGAATAGCAGTTATTGAGTATTTGTAAGAATACAATTATGATGAGTATGTTGGGGTTTTGTATACAAAATTTGTTACCACCTGGTCAAGGAGTAACATTTCCACAAGTTGAGTATGACAGTACCATGGATGTTAATTGATATGTCTTGGAAACAAATATAATTGCGAGATCGCCCTCAATACTCTGAAATGGTTTTTATTTGAACTTGATTAAACTGGGATTCACTCACCAGTATTTCCCACTGACAAATGTTTTTAAAACGCGTTTCAGGTAACAAACTGTGAAAGCCAAATAGAAGCCAGCTGGACAGCACTGAAGGCTTGGAAAAGTGGCAATAAAGTTACCTAAAATAAAATGGATGTTTTTATTAATAAAATAGGATTTATTCCTATGAAAACGTGTGTACTACGAACTTGGGTTTCATCCCAATATGTTTATTTATATATAAATGGTGGTGTTTTACTCTGATAAAATATTTCCTAACTACGGTCCTGATGAAAAATTCCGCTGCCAAATTAGACAATACGCGATACCACCGAAACTGGCTCACGGCCGCCCGTTCCCAGGAACCAGGGATTGGGGGTTGCGACAGAAGGTGGTATCAGAGCTAAGCCACTGATTCAGCCACAAAGGTGTTCTGCTGACATCAAAATGTAAAGTGTTAGGAAATAAACTACGGAAATAAGTGCATAACTGTATTTATTGTTATGTGTTAATTGACTATCTGTTAGTTTACAGTATGAGCGACCAAGGACCATCTGACGCGTATCGTCAATTGTCTGGTTCGCCTAGAAGCGAAGGCACCTCCTCTTCTCAGCCTGCCCTCTCAGGGTACTCTGCTGATACGGAAGAAGGAATCTTTGTGTTTAAGGCTCAGTCAGAAGAGCCATTTCCTCAGAAAAAGAGGGGATGGTTCAGTAGAGGGGCACACGAGCGTAGGAAGCGTATGAAAAAGTTACAAGACCAGAGAGCACTAGCCGCAGCCAAGAGAGAGACAGATGCCTATGCCCAGGATATGATAAATAGGGGTATAGCTAATATTTACATCTTAGCAACCACTGCAGCTGACCCTAATCTGGAGCAAATAATAGCACCCCAACCACAACTGCCAATCCCTGACCAACCCATGGAGATAGAAAACCCTGAAAACCAAATAGAAATGCATGACTTCAATCCAGAAGAAATCCCTAGGGTACCAGCACCAAATCCCCTAGACCCAAATTACGATCCCTGGTGGGATGACGTTAGGGACTATGTGCAACGTTACCCGATACATGAAGACACACCCATGCAGAACGTAGGAGCCTACCCAGGTATGGACCCTTTAGATCCCTATTACCACGATGAATATATTAGGGAGATCTTAGAAGATCCTTACCGATTTCAGGCACTTTCACCCCCATACCAGGAACCCTCACCCAGATTCCGAACCCAGTCCTAGAACCTGCACCCCCAATGAGTGCAGAAAATGTATAAGAACTTAGGACATTTGGTGAGGAAATTTTAGAAAGCAGTATGGAAATACGATGAGCGCAATATGGATTTCTGGATGAATCCATATCCGTGAATGTGATGGTAAAATGGTAGTAGTAATAATAATAATAAAATAAAATATGTGTGTACGGATACCTATTACTATTAGTGTAATTCTATTTCAGTTGATATTGTAAATTTTATTTCAGTACTGGTGTGTAATAGATGCAAAATAGTATATGAATAGAGTAAAGTCGCAATGATCGACGCTTTTGGCAAAAATGCGTATCATGTGATTGACTATATTAATATTATTTTGTGATATTAATACGGGGTAAATGTTTAAAATTCAGATGGCCGACGAAGGAAATCAAGGAAATCTGAATAATGATAACCAGAGTAACATTAACGTGGTTAATGAGAATCCTAGCATCAATAACAATGGAAACCAAATGGATAATAGTGCCGTTCAACACATAGTGGCACAAGGAATCATAGATGCAATGCCATTTATTATTCAAACGGTTCAAGAAGCGAATAATAAAAGTAAGCATAGCAGTAAGCGACCAGTTGAACCAGAACACAGCGTGAACAATGGACCGTACTTCAGGTGCCCATTCCCAAAAGAAGAAGAACCATGCCATATGGTTGTTCTTACAAAGAATTCTGGTCCTGCAAACCAATAGAATTCTCGGGCAATGAAGTGTTGGGATTTTAACATGTTTATCAAAGTAATTTCATCCATATGAAATAAAAACGCAGCGGAAATAATATTTAAAACATGTTATTTTAAGATATAAATTTCATTTATAAGCAAAATCCCAAAACCCGGATCCATATATGAACATGCATACTATCAAACACAACCATAGAGTGTTTAGAAAAACTACCTTCTTGGAGTAATAGGATGATGAAACGGATGATGCTTCTTGAAATGGTTGTCCTCAAGAGTAGAAGACCTCAAGCTTGCCAACAAACACCTTGAGATTAGCTAGGATTTTTAACACTAAAGATAAAAAACCGAACACTTGAGAAATCCTTGTGATAACCGAAAATTAGAGAGCAATTTCTATCTCCTACTTCTTTATTTGGTCATCCAAAATGTTTATATAAACTAGAGAGAACTTCACCTCCCCTTTGCCCAATCAAGAGCCTTCTACACATGCAAAATGCATGAAAGCTTATTGGACCAAAATGGTCTTGGAAAGACCACCCAATCAAGACCCTTCTAACCATGCAAATTGCATGTATTGTGATTGGACAAAGTTGTTTGGGAAGAACACCAGGGGGGCATCCTTTTATTTAAAAAAAATAATTTCTTTTATTAAATAATTTAAGTCTTGATTAATTTTATAACTTTTTTAAAATTATAACATCACATGTTATAAGACTTATACTATTTTTATTATGTTATTTAACCCATTAAATAACAAAATAAATTATTCTCTCAAAATAAATTATCCATATAATTTATTAGTTTCTCAAGTGTAATTATTTAGAAATCCAATTTCTAAATATTGTAAGTGTTGATATTTATTTGTTTGATCATATCATAAATAAATATTATAAGTGTTTGTCTAGCTTGTTATTGGGTATGACTCGACTTGAATCATAACGTACTAGCCACATCAATTTAATATGTGTCTTGGGCATACAGAGTCCAACAATCTCCCACTTGCACAAGATACATAGAAGATTGATGCAAGCAGTAAATAACGCCTAACTACGGTTTACTACCCCTAATACGTGTGACTATATGTGCCATTCAATAACATCATCCCCTTCAAGTCCCTTACTTGAACATGATTTAGGTGAATCTATCATTTATCCTTTCGTTACAGATGTCATGTTAAATCCAGAGACATAGAGTGATCACTCTCTGTTGATTTAACTTAAGCAGGCCTTAGACATCTTACTCTCAACGAATAAGAGGAACAAATCCCTTCTTGACTACATACGTCTCTCACAATCACCTTGTACCACACCTGAGCTTAGCCTTATGTACTGTCATATTACTGACAGCGAAGAAAAAAAGTCAAGGCATAATATTTGGTGAATATCAAGACCGAATATGTATCTCAGGTCAGAGGATACTATGATATTCGCCTTAGCTCAAATTTACTTATGATCAATCACAAATGATTCCATGCAGTAATATTTGAGAGCGAGTCAGTCCAATATTTGTATCCCACAAATATCTATGAACTTTGGCAGCAACACTTTGCTCTATATTCATATCTAATGAATATCCACCAATCCAAATTCATAATAGTCTTACATTCATATTTGTTCCCACAAGTATGATCGACTACGGACATTTAGAATAATTAACTTATTCACGGATTTAAACATGCTAATATGAAACATAATTCAAAATATCATAAAAGAGTTAAATTAACAATTGTTTCAATATCCAAATACAAAATAGATCAAATCCAATCACTAGAATATCGAAGTCCTAAGGCACATGTATGAGCCTCATGTTTTTGCCCTGTCAAAGAGCTTCGTGAGTGGATCCGCAATGTTTTGATCGGTGTGAATTTGGCGGATACATATCTTTCCTTTTTCAACTTCATCCCTTATGTAGTTGAATCTCCACTCGATATGCCTAGTCTTTTGGTGAGCACGAGGTTCCTTGATTTGAGCAATCGCACCCTCGTTATCACAAAAGATCTCTAGGGGGTCTTGAATGGTAAGGACCACCCCTAGGTCGGCTATGAATTTCTTCAACCATGCAGCTTCCTGGGCTGCCAATGAAGCGGCGATGTGTTCTGATTCTGTAGTGGACAATGCTACCATGTCTTGTTTTCAGCTCTTCCAAGAGACTGCTCCACCATTTAAAATGAAGACATACCCTGATTGCGATCGAGAATCACTTCGATCGGTTTGGAAACTTGCGTCCGTGTAACACTTTACAACGAGTTCCTCCTCACCAGATCCATATATTAAGAACATATCCTTAGTCCTCCTAAGATATTTCAATATGCTTTTAACAGCCATCCAAAGACTGTTACCTGGATTTTGCTGGTATCTACTCATCATGCTCAAGTCGCATGAGACGTCCGGTCTGGTGCATATCATTGCATACATGATGGATCCTATAGCTGACGCATATGGGATTCGTTTCATTTTGTCTTGCTCATCCTTTGAGCTTGGACATTGATATGTATTCAATATTGTCCCCTTTTGAATAGGTACAAAACCTCTCTTAGAGTTCTCCATCTGGAACCTATTCAAGACTTTGTCAATGTATGCACTTTGGTTTAAACCTATCAAGCACCTTGATCTATCCCTATAGACCTTTATTCCCAGAATGTAGGCGACTTCACCCAGATCCTTAATGGAAAAACAACTTCCAAGCCAAGCTTTTACACCTTCCATGGTTGGAATGTCATTCCCAAATAGTAGAATGTCATCGACATACAGTACTAAGAAAGTGATGATGCTCCCACTAGCTTTCTTATACACACAAGCTTCATCGCCGTTCTTGATGAATCCAAAATTCTTAATTTCTTCATCAAAACGGTGATTCCAACTTCTAGATGCTTGTTTCAATCCATAGATTGATTTCTTTAACTTGCATACTTTGTCAGGATGTTTTGGATCGACAAAACCTTCAGGCTGAACCATATAGATATCTTCATCAAGATATCCATTAAGAAAAGCCGTTTTGACATCCAATTGCCAGATCTCATAGTCATAATATGCAGTTGTGGCAAATAATATCCTTATTGACTTTAGCATCGCCACAGGCGAGAAGGTCTCATCATAATCAATCCCTTGAGTTTGAGTGAAACCTTTTGCTACAAGTCTTGCTTTATAAGTATCCAAGTTACCATGCATATCAGTTTTCTTCTTGAAGACCAACTTACTTCCAACTACTTTGGAGTTAAGTGGTGGCACAACCAATTCCCAAACTTGGTTGTCATACATGGATTGCATCTCTATGTTCATGGCTTCAAGCCATTTGTAACACCTGTTCCTCCACGGCCATCAAACAAATACCGAACCAATGAAATATTATATTTCATACTTGGGATTTGTAAAAATATGTGTATCATTTGCACATATCAATTTTTGTTCAATTCCAAACTCTAAATCGCTTTCTAGAAGGTTATACGTGCACCAATGCATAAATATAACCAGTTTAATGCAACAAACACTCCGGAATAGTGACATAGGCTTAACATACCTTAAATAACCTTTACATAACTTAGAAATTGGCTTACAGGGACTAAACTTGACAAAAACAAGTTAATTCGCTTACAGGGACTAAACTTGACAAACTGCGAAAGTATGCCAATTTGAACTGTAACAGACATTCCGGAACATGACCATAAGTTAAACATACCATAAATATCCTTTACATAGCTTAGAAATAGGCTTTGATGGGTTCGGTATGCTAAAATAAACTTTTGGGGTCATTCAGGGACAAAAAGCGTCAAAAAGTGCACAAGTTTGCATTTTCGCGCATAACTTACGTTCTGAATACATCCGGACATCCAAAAATTTATGTAAGCACTAAAATATTTTATTTTAGTGTTTGGAATAAGAAAAATCCATTCGTCACGCCATTTGGATCATTTTTCGCGCTTATGCGCATTCCGTCGTAATTAACCGAACAACGTAACCGTACGGCTAAACGAACCGACACCCGAGATATTTTTGAACACATTTTAAGTTCCCTATACTTTAACTTCATTTTAGAGCTTTGAAATGGGGTTAACGGGGCTTAAACGTGTCAAAAAACGCATCGAAAACCAAGTTTTGAGGTTGCAGGGACTGAAACTGTAAATCTGCCAAACTAGGTCCGTAAACAGGGCCAGATGCAGCAAAACGTTTTTTTTCAGCTTTTAACAGCCCTTAACACTCTCCAAAGGCCAAGTGCCAAGTGTCAAACTCTTATGGTGGATGGCAAATGAGTAACCACAACTTTCCAACAAGTGTACGGCTTAGATCGTGCCCCCTTTTCCAAGAAATGATCCTAACGGTTGTCCATTTACTATAAATACCCACATACCCCAACTTCATTTCTCACTAGAATCTGCTCATTTGTTATCTAAGTTGAAACCTTTGTTTCATACCTGAGCTATTTTGATCTAGATTAGCATTCGGGGACCCTTCGTAAGTGTTCCTTCGTTCTTTTATTGCTTTTCGAGTCCGAAATTCGAACTTTGTTTGACTTTCTGCATTGACCAGTTTATGGTCGCTGCGAAGTTCGTTTGAACTTCATAACGTGAGCGTGATCACGATGGTTATAGTCCCTAGTGACTACACCTACTGATTACCACGTTATCTAGGCTCAGTGACGAGCCGTAGTTTCGGTCAGAATACGTATTCTTGCGTATTTTGTAACCAAACTACTTGTGGGTATCAAGACCATTTGTTTTGATACCAAACCTGTTTTCTAAACTTAGGTAAGCATGTTTTAACATGCTTAGCTCGTCACTTTTAGTTTAGTGCTTATTTAGGGTCGTAAGGTAAGCGATCTAAACAATCGCTTATACTTTCGAACCCGACCCGTTTGGTCGATCATTAGGATCCGACCAAGCACTTTAGGTGACCATAGTTTATAGGGAATAACCTTACGAGGTTATACCTTATGGTCGCTTCGTTTAAGTAGTTGTATGATAGGTAGTTTATATGCCTTAGGTAAATTACCAAAATACCCCTTTGATGCCAAAATTCATTTTAAACATATGCAACATAACTTTTGACATCTAAACTGATTTGACAACAATATTAGACATGTTAAGGCATATGTTACTTGTCATATGACTAGTTAGGCGGTCCGAACGCGTTTCACGCGAGCGACGCGTTAAAGTAGCATAAGCTACCTAAACGGGTCGTAATGGGTCATAAGCACTTATGTTAGGATTCATTTAGTATGTAGGCGTTGTTAAACCATATTACACGAGTTCCCATACTCATTTGGTTTACGAACCCTCATTCTATCCGATCTTCCGATTTAGGTCCGGTTTATTAATGTAGTTACCTATATTAGGTGCCGTTTGATATCCGTGATCTCTAGCATTGCTTGGTGGTTATCTTAGGACTTCTGAGCAATCTCAAGTGAGTACATAGACCCCTCTTTTACTGTTTTCCAAACATTTTGGGGTGGAACACATATGCCTACTTGTTACTTTCATGCTTTCCATGTTTTCACATCATATACATGCTATGTTCATTAGTACATTTATAGTACATGATTTCATTACATTTCATGCTATGTATGCCCATTGTGTGCGTACTTAGTACATCGTTTTACATTACATTTTATGCTATGTATCTCCATTTAGTTCATACTTAGTACATCGTTTCACATCACATCACATGCTATGTATGTCCATCTATTGCATACTTAGTACATTTGTTTTCATCACATGCTTACATTTTGATATGATATTTGGTTTGTATAACATGGAACAATACATTCATTAACATTGATCACGCCGTTCGTTAGTAGGTAGTGGTACCATAGGAATTGACAACTCCCGTTCCGGACATCCCGGGTAGGTGGGGATGAGAGGAATGACCGAATTCGATATACAGTTACAACAAGATAAACCTTTAATTTATTTAAGGGTTTATCGCCACAGTCTCAAGGCTTGGATGTATGCATTCTCATAATACCGCATAGATATTTGTATCAGTATAGCATGCATATCCACAAAACATAGCTTTGATTTAAACCGTGTTTTACTTCAATACTTTGTTTTTGTGCATATGGTTTAGTTGATATATTTCACTAGCCATACATATCATTTTGGTTACACATTACATGATTTACATTTGACACATAAACATTATTGACATTGGTTACACATTACATGATTTACATATTGACATAGACATTTTGACATATTATTCAATACGTTTGGCAATTGGTTTAAACATAGACATCTTACATTGGTGGTTTGTTTGGGTAAGTGATTTGAGTAACGAGGCGTGTGTAATATGATACGAGCATGGTGGATACGCCGCTAGTACTTCCTATATATAAGTGATTGTATGGTATTACATATCGTAGCGTTATATGAACCATTTCAAATTGAGACATATAACATTTTATACAAATAACCTATTTTTCACAATACATTGTTTTACAAACAACTTAAATTATACAAACTCATTTTTATATGGTTATTCATTTAACCATACATTATTCTCTTATTTATACATATCATCTGATCTTATCATTTTTCAAATGATTTACAAGACAAATCAAATTACAAGGTTCATGACTGAACATTTTCTTAAACAATAAGTCATGAATCCTATTTTCATAAACCTATGTATCTCACAGGCATTTTTATGCTGACGTAGCTATTTTCACATGTGTTTCAGGATATGATGCATAGGATTTATCAAGATACACTTAGGCGGACTTGGGCCTTAGCGACAATAAAAGATGCAAGACTAGTTATTTATGTTATGTTTCTTTGATTGACATGACATTGTAACTACTTTAATCAATAAAACAATATTTCAATTTCCATGTGTTATGAAACAATGATTCTGTTACAACACTCCCCGACGTTTTCCGCCACGTATTGTTGTTCTACGTGGTCGGGGTGTGACAGAAAAGTTGGTATCAGAGCTCATGGTTATAGGGAATTAGGTTATTAGTAATACTTTGACCTAGTCTATAACCTTCCTAGGACCCTAACGCGAGTTTACTTGCGTTTAGTCGTAAAACAATACTGTCACCTATCCTTAGGCGACAACCACAACAAGAACATAAATTTCAAAACCGCTTTGAAAACTAATCATCTGTTCTAGGATGATTGATTACTAGGTTTTGAACCCTCTATTGTAAGGTTTTGAACCCCTTTGAGTTTTCAAAACCTCGTTAAGGTTTTGGGTTTTAAATAATGTGAACACGTGCAAACTGGAAGGGTGAATGCCTGTATTCTGGGTTTTCTGTCAAGGCAAGCACTTCGTATACATCTCATTAGACGCGAGACCAGTTGTGCTTACCTGGGAATTCTTGGGATGAGTGTTCACTTATAGGCGAGCATGTCTTCGCGATACATTATTTTTTACCCATTTACTTTGATTTGTCACTGTCTCATTTGTTTGCCTTAGATAACAAACAAATGATCGCAAATTCTTATGCATTACCATTCTGCATTATTTACCCGATGACGTTTCACTTGTTTCTTCCTATGTCTTTCATTTTCTTCTAGAATGTCTCTTCCTCTCAGCACCGGTCAAATGTCCGAGCAAACAGCCAAATTTGCCCAACAAATAGGCGAAGTGATACTGAAGTCTGTGGATCTAGGCATTGCCATGTCTCGTCTCAAAAATGGAGCCACTCAGGAGCCACCAAAGGAAGCAGAAGCCAAGCCTTCACCTAAACCAAAGAAACGTAAGGCTTCAAGGAAACCCACAGCAGTGGCACCAAAACAGGCAAGACCTAGCCAAATGACAGCACCACCAGCCAAGAAACCAATCAAGGAATCAAAGACCATGGATGAACAGGTTGGATCCCCTAAGAAGTCAAAGAAGCGAAAGGCTTCTCAGGACTTCGCCGTGGTCGCTCACAATGGTCGAGCCATCCCCAACCAACCAGCTCAACCCCCTGCTAGGAAGCCATACAACGGAACTGCACCCTTGTGCAACCAATGTAGCCTTCATCATCAGGCTAGTGTGAAGTGCCGCAATTGCCAAACTTGTGGACTTATAGGTCATACGGCAAGGGTTTGTCCAACTGCAGCAGTACCAAATCAAGCAGGACCCATCCGGGTGGCAACACAACCTGTTAAGAAGCAATACAAGGGAACAGCCCCAATATGCGACAAATGTAATGCACACCACTTAGCTCACCTACAGTGTCGTCTATGTGCATCATGTGGGCGACTCGGTCACCTGGCAAATGCTTGTCGATTTACCCCAAACCAAAGTGGTCCAAATCAACCCCAAGTCAACCCTACTCAAGCTCGCTTTCCGCCGGGATCGTGCTACAACTGTGGCGATACGAGCCATTTCAGGAACAAATGCCCAAAGCTTGCTAATGCAAATCCAACCCACGGATGAGTAGTTGCCTGATTAGAAGATGTTGTTGTCTTATGCTTTTGTTTCTTCTATTTCTTGTAATGTGAAACAATCTGTTTCATTATAAATAAATTGTTGTTCACAGTTCTGATATACGAGTGTAGTTACATGTGTGTATGACTTTTCCTATGATACCTACATCAAGGAACTATGTTCCTTACAAACAACTCTTGTGATTCTCCCTCTCAAATGATCACTCATGATTCCCCCAAAAATTTTAAGTACTCGTTTCATTCTAAGAAACGAAGTACATGAAATAAAGTGAAATTATGAGTAATCGTGCTTTTTACACATCTGTGCCATTAAATCCTTGGTTAGATAACTAAGGGTAGTTTCAAATCTCATACCCATTACGTTTTGATTTTCTCAACATACACAGTACAAGTATTTCAAAAACAATCTTCATGATCTCAAAACATTTCATATAGTTTGAAAACAATTTTTTTCAAATGCATTGTCTATGTTATTTCAAAAACATTGGTTAGGTTTTAAAAAAAAAAACAATTTTCATAATTTCAGAATATTTCATATAGTCTGAAAACAATATTAACACAGTATATTTTCTTATCAAGTGCATGATTTCAAAAGCATCATTCATGTTTTCCAAAAACCTTATACATAATTTCAAAAATTCATTTCGCATGATTTTAAAACATTTTTATAAATATACTTATCTAAAAACCTACTTTATGATTTCAAAAGTATTATATATAAGGTTTCAAAAACATTTTTAGAACCCCATGCATAGTTTTCCAAATATATTTTCCTCATACATTTACTTAACCTTCAAATTCTGCAACATATGTTGCCTTGGCATATCTAGCATCTCAACTTCGTAAGCATTTTTACTTCATGTTTTGACATAAGCAGGTCCAGTGCAAGGTTTCAAAACATCTTCAACTTCTAAAATCCATATGGGATCTTTTTATCTTCACATTTAGACCCTTGTGGATGATCATCATTCAAATCAGGGTCCTTAATTGGATTCCTTATGTACCTGAATTCGGACATTTCGGTTCCTTATAATCGAAATCGAATTTCTCTTTTAAAAATATTTCTATCTTTATAGATAGATTCTTGTAAATGTTTAAAGTGCCAAATGAAATCCACGAGATGGATTCCTATTGTACTTTAAATACATGTGCTCTGTCAACAAAACAAATTAACAAATAAACAATCTTTGTGGTTATACGACTATGTGTTTATTCATCTTATGTTTTCTTTTATGCACTTTTGTGTTTGGATACTCTGGATATTCGTTATCCAAATCCTCGTAGAATCTTTCATATCTTCATATGAGGGATTCGTAGTAGGATATTCAAAAAGGTACTACCTTAAATCCTTAATGGGCTTCTATGTAATAGTTAAGACCCTTGGATTATATAGTACCACTCCATGATTCATAAGAGACCCTTTAGTGGTCTGGTCAAAAAGATTGATTCACAATTTGGTTAAAGGACGACATCTAGTGATGTAGCTGAACAGACTCCTTGATAGTCTATTTAGATCATTTATTGATTTAATTAAAAGGACTCTATGGCGGTCTAGTCACACTCATCACAGGATTGTTCATTTGGTTTTACCCTACACATTATAAAATAGACTGTGTGAACTGTGCAAGGAATTGTCTAATTATGGACGCGTACATAATTATGAAATTTAGTGCACAGAAACCCAATAAGATTTATTATGTGTAAGAACCGATAGCGACAACAATAACAAAATGAGAACGGTGTAATGGAGGTACGGTGGATGCACCAATGACGCTTCATATACTTGTATATAAGTGTCCCTCTTACATTGCAAGCATAATGTTATTAAGGTTACTAGAAGTTCAGAACCCTAACCAATATTGTTCGATCTTTTCAACTTCATGCTTTAAACTCTCACAAGTTTCCTCTAAATAAATTTCGGGACGAAATTTCCTCAAGTATGGGAGACTGTAACACCTGTGCCTCCACGGCCATCAAACAAATACCGAACCAATGAAATATTATATTTCATACTTGGGATTTGTAAAAATATGTGTATCATTTGCACATATCAATTTTTGTTCAATTCCAAACTCTAAATCGCTTTCTGGAAGGTTATACGCGCACCAATGCATAAATATAACCAGTTTAATGCAACAAACACTCCGGAATAGTGACATAGGCTTAAAATACCTTAAATAACCTTTACATAACTTAGAAATAGGCTTACAGGGACTAAACTTGACAAAAACAAGTTAATTCGCTTACAAGGACTAAACTTGACAAACTGCGAAAGTATGCCAATTTGAACTGTAACAGACATTCTGGAACATGACCATAAGTTAAACATACCATAAATATCCTTTACATAGCTTAGAAATAGGCTTTGATGGGTTCGGTATGCTAAAATAAACTTTTGGGGTCATTCAGGGACAAAAAGCGTCAAAAAGTGCACAAGTTTGCATTTTCGCGCATAACTTACGTTCTGAATACATCCGGACATCCAAAAATTTATGTAAGCACTAAAATATTTTATTTTAGTGTTTGGCATAAGAAAAATCCATTCGTCACGCCATTTGGATCATTTTTCGCGCTTATGCGCATTCCGTCGTAATTAACCGAACAACGTAACCGTACGGCTAAACGAACCGACACCCGAGATATTTTTGAAATCATTTTAAGTTCCCTATACTTTAACTTCATGTTAGAGCTTTGAAATGGGGTTAACGTGTCAAAAAAAACGCATCGAAAACCAAGTTTTGAGGTTGCAGGGACTGAAACTGTAAATTTGCCAAACTAGGTCCGTAAACAGGGCCAGATGCAGCAAAACGTTTTTTTTCAGCTTTTAACAGCCCTTAACACTCTCCAAAGGCCAAGTGCCAAGTTTCAAACTCTTATGGTGGATGGCAAATGAGTTACCACAACTTTCCAACAAGTGTACGGCTTAGATCGTGCCCCCTTTTCCAAGAAATGATCCTAACGGTTGTCCATTTACTATAAATACCCACATACCCCAACTTCATTTCTCACTAGAATCTGCTCATTTGTTATCTAAGTTGAAACCTTTGTTTCGTACCTGAGCTATTTTGATCTAGATTAGCATTCGGGGACCCTTCGTAAGTGTTCCTTCGTTCTTTTATTGCTTTTCGAGTCCGAAATTCGAACTTTGTTTGACTTTCTGCATTGACCAGTTTATGGTCGCTGCGAAGTTCATTTGAACTTCATAACGTGAGCGTGATCACGATGGTTATAGTCCCTAGTGACTATACCTACTGATTACCACGTTATCTAGGCTCAGTGACGAGCCATAGTTTCGGTCAGAATACGTATTCTTGCGTATTTTGTAACCAAACTACTTGTGGGTATCAAGACCATTTGTTTTGATACCAAACCTGTTTTCTAAACTTAGTTAAGCATGTTTTAACATGCTTAGCTCGTCACTTTTAGTTTAGTGCTTATTTAGGGTCGTAAGGTAAGCGATCTAAACAATCGCTTATACTTTCGAACCCGACCCGTTTGGTCGATCATTAGGATCCGACCAAGCACTTTAGGTGACCATAGTTTATAGGGAATAACCTTACGAGGTTATACCTTATGGTCGCTTCGTTTAAGTAGTTGTATGATAGGTAGTTTATATGCCTTAGGTAAATTACCAAAATACCCCTTTGATGCCAAAATTCATTTTAAACATATGCAACATAACTTTTGACATCTAAACTGATTTGACAACAATATTAGACATGTTAAGGCATATGTTACTTGTCATATGACTAGTTAGGCGGTCCGAACGCGTTTCACGCGAGCGACGCGTTAAAGTAGCATAAGCTACCTAAACGGGTCGTAATGGGTCATAAGCACTTATGTTAGGATTCATTTAGTATGCAGGCGTTGTTAAACCATATTACACGAGTTCCCATACTCATTTGGTTTACGAACCCTCATTCTATCCGATCTTCCGATTTAGGTCCGGTTTATTAATGTAGTTACCTATATTAGGTGCCGTTTGATATCCGTGATCTCTAGCATTGCTTGGTGGTTATCTTAGGACTTCTGAGCAATCTCAAGTGAGTACATAGACCCCTCTTTTACTGTTTTCCAAACATTTTGGGGTGGAACACATGTGCCTACTTGTTACTTTCATGCTTTCCATGTTTTCACATCATATACATGCTATGTTCATTAGTACATTTATAGTACATAATTTCATTACATTTCATGCTATGTATGCCCATTGTGTGCGTACTTAGTACATCGTTTTACATTACATTTTATGCTATGTATGTCCATTTAGTTCATACTTAGTACATCGTTTCACATCACATCACATGCTATGTATGTCCATCTATTGCATACTTAGTACATTTGTTTTCATCACATGCTTACATTTTGATATGATATTTGGTTTGTATAACATGGAACAATACATTCATTAACATTGATCACGCCGTTCGTTAGTAGGTAGTGGTACCATAGGAATTGACAACTCCCATTCCGGACATCCCGGGTAGGTGGGGATGAAAGGAATGACCGAATTCGATATACAGTTACAACAAGATAAACCTTTAATTTATTTAAGGGTTTATCGCCACAGCCTCAAGGCTTGGATGTATGCATTCTCACAATACCGCATAGATATTTGTATCAGTATAGCATGCATATCCACAAAACATAGCTTTGATTTAAACCGTGTTTTACTTCAATACTTTGTTTTTGTGCATATGGTTTAGTTGATATGTTTCACTAGCCATACATTTCATTTTGGTTACACATTACATGATTTACATTTGACACATAAACATTATTGACATTGGTTACACATTACATGATTTACATATTGACATAGACATTTTGACATATTATTCAATACGTTTGGCAATTGGTTTAAACATAGACATCTTACATTGGTGGTTTGTTTGGGTAAGTGATTCGAGTAACGAGGCGTGTGTAATATGATACAAGCATGGTGGATACGCCGCTGGTACTTCCTATATATAAGTGATTGTATGGTATTACATATCGTAGCGTTATATGAACCATTTCAAATTGAGACATATAACATTTTATACAAATAACCTATTTTTCACAATACATTGTTTTACAAACAACTTAAATTATACAAACTCATTTTTATATGGTTATTCATTTAACCATACATTATTCTCTTATTTATACATATCATCTGATCTTATCATTTTTCAAATGATTTACAAGACAAATCAAATTACAAGGTTCATGACTAAACATTTTCTTAAACAATAAGTCATGAATCCTATTTTCATAAACCTATGTATCTCACAGGCATTTTTATGCTGACGTACCTATTTTCACATGTGTTTCAGGATATGATGCATAGGATTTATCAAGATACACTTAGGCGGACTTGGGCCTTAGCGACAATAAAAGATGCAAGACTAGTTATTTATGTTATGTTTCTTTGATTGTCATGACATTGTAACTACTTTAATCAATAAAACAATATTTCAATTTCCATGTGTTATGAAACAAAGATTCTGTTACAACACTCCCCGACGTTTTCCGCGGAAACGTCGGGGAGTGTTGTAACAGAATCATTGTTTCATAACACATGGAAATTGAAATATTGTTTTATTGATTAAAAGAGTTACAATGTCTTGACAATCAAAGAAACATAACATAAATAACTAGTCTTGCATCTTTTATTGTCGCTAAGGCCCAAGTCCGCCTAAGTGTATCTTGATAAATCCTATGCATCATATCCTGAAACACATGTGAAGATAGGTACGTCAGCATAAAAATGCCTGTGAGATACATAGGTTTTGTGAAAATAGAATTCATGACTTATGTTTAAGAAAATGTTTAGTCATGAACCTTGTAATTTGCTTTGTCTTGTAAATCATTTGAAAAGTGATAAATAAACCAAATGATATATATGTATAAAAGAATAATACATGGTTAAGTAAATAACCAAGTAAAATGAGTTTGTATTAGATAAGTTGTTTGTAAAACAATGTATTGTGAAAAGTATGTTATTTGTAAAAATGTTATATGTCTAAATTGAAATGATTCAAATAACGCTACGATATGTAATACCATACAAGCACTTATATATAGGAAGTACCAGCGGCGTATCCACCATGCTTGTATCATATTACACACGCCTCGTTACTTAAATCACTTACTCAAACCAAACCACCATTGTAAAAATGTTTATGTATAATCAAATGTCAAAATGTGTTGTGTATATCAATGTCAAAATGTTTATGTCTAATGTAAATCATGAATTGTGTATATCAATGTCAAAATGTTTATGTCTAATGTAAATCATGAATTATGTATATCAATGTCAAAATGTTTATGTCTAATGTAAATCATGAATTATGTATATCAATGTCAAAATGTTTATGTCTAATGTAAATCATGAATTGTGTATATCAATGTCAAAATGTTTATGTCTAATGTAAATCATGAATTGTGTATATCAATGTCAAAATGTTTATGTCTAATGTAAATCGTGAATTGTGTATATCAATGTCAAAATGTTTATGTATGGTAAGTGAAATATATCAACCAAACTATATGTAAAATGCACAAAAACAAGGTATTGAAGTAAAACATGGTTTAAATCAAAGTTATGTTTTGTGGAACAAATGCATGCTATACTGATATGAACATCTATGCGGTATTGTGAAAATGCATACATCCAAGCCTTGTGACTGTGGCGATAAACCCCTAAATGAATTTAAAGGTCTATCTTGTTGTTATGTTTATCGAATTCGGTCATTCCTTCCACCCAAACAAACCTAGGGTTCAGGAACGGGAGTTGTCAATTCCTATGGTACCATTACCTACTAACGAGCGGCGTAGCTAATGTTAATGAATGTACATTGTCTCATTTGAACAAACCAAACGTCATACCAAAAATGTAAGCATGTGAAAACAATGCACTAAGTATGTAATCAAATGAACATACATAGCGTGAAATGTAATGTAAAATGATGTACTAAGTATGCACACAATGGGCATACATAGCATAAAATGTAATGTAAAACGATGTACTAAGTATGCACACAATGGGCATACATAGCATAAAATGTAATGTAAAATGATGTACTAAGTATGCACATAATGGGCATACATAGCATAAATTGTAATGTAAAACGATGTACTAAGTATGCACACAATGGGCATACATAGCATAAACACAATGAAATCATGTACTATAAGTGTACTATTGAACATAAGAAGCATATGATATGAAAACATGGAAAAACATGAAAGTAACAAGTAGGCACACGTGTTTCACCCCAAAACAGTTTGAAAACAGTAAAAGAGGGGTCTATGTACTCACTTGAGATTGCTCAGAAGTCCTTGAGTAACAACCAAACAATGCTAGAGATCACGGATATCAAACGACACCTAATATAGGTAACTATGTTAATATACCGGACCTAAATCGGAGGATTGGATAGAATGAGGGTTCGTAAACCAAATGAGTATGGAGACTCATGTAATATGGTTTAACAAAGCCCACATGCTAAAATGAAACCTAACCTAAGGGCTTACGACCCATTACGACCCGTTTAGGTAGCTTATGCTACTTTAACGCGTCGTTCGCGTAAAACGCGTTAGGAACGCCTAACTAGTCCTATGACACGTAAAATATGCCTTAACATGTCTAATATTGTTGCCAAATCAGTTTAGATATCAAAAGTTATGTTACATATGCTTAAAATGAATTTTGGCGTAAAAAGGGCATTTTGGTAATTTACCTAAGGCATATAAACTACCTATCATACAACTAACTAAACGAAGCGACCATAAGGTATAACCTCTGAAGGTTATTCCCTATATACTATGGTCACCTAATGTGTTTGGTCAGATCCTAATGATCGACCAAACGGGTCGGGTTCGAAAGTATAAGCGATTGTTTAGATCGCTTACCTTACGACCCTATATAAGCACTTAAACTAAAAGTGACGAGCTAAGCATGTTAAAACACGCTTAACTAATTTTAGAAAACAGGTTTGGTATCAAAACAAACGGTTTTGATACCCAAGAGTAGTTTGGTTACAAAATACGCGTAAATGCGCATTTTGGCCGAAACTACGACTCGTCACTGAGCCTAGATAACGTGGTAATCAGTAGGTATAGTCTCTAGGGACTATAACCATCGTGATTACGCTCACGTTATGAAGTTCAAACGAACTTCGCATTGACCATAAACTGGTCAACGCAGAAAGTCAAACAAAGTTTGCCTTTTAACGCTAAACGAAATAAAGAGAACGAAGGAACACTTACAAAGGGTCCCCGCTAGTAAATCTTGATCGAATAGCTCAGGTATGAAGTAATGGCTTCAACTTAGAGCTTTTAGATCAGATTTTTGTGGGTTTTTGCAAGTGATGGGGTTGGGTATTTATTGGATTTTCCATATAGAATATTCCTAGCATATTCCAACCATATTCCTAGCATATTCCTGGAAAATTCCAAGCATATTTCTAGCATATTCCTAGCATATTCCAAGCATATTCCTGGCATATGGCTAAAACGGGTATTTAACTGGGTACCGGGTATTTTATCTAGCGTTTAAATCCCGGTTTATGGCGTTCTAAATTATTTTTATTACTCTATAAAAATAAACTCGCCAAGATATTACTGAAATAAATTTCAGTTTCCAGGACTGGCTGCGTTGTCTGCGTTTTGCAGTAGAAGCACTGTGTTGCGTAGAAACACACGGTACGCGCTTAAACTTTGAAAAATAACGTTTTTAGGCGTTTTAATTTATTTTTCAACACGGACCTGATTAAAATAAGATTTTAATCATAAAAGAATATTTGTGGGATTTAAATATTATCCGGTCGGTCACCAACGTTCGTTTGGTCGTACGATCGCGATGTTCGGTTAATTACGACGGAATGCGCATAAGCGCGAAAAACGACCCAAATTGCGTAACGAATGGATTTTTTTGACAAGCCAAACACTAAAGCATAATATTATAATGCTTACATAAAGTTTTGGATGTCCGGATGTATTCAGAACGTAAGTTATGCGCGAAAGTGCAAACTTGTGCACTTTTTGACACTTTTAGTCCCTGAATGACCCAAAAGTTTATTTTAGCACACCGAACCCCTCAAAGCCTATTTCTAAGCTATGTAAAGGATATTTATGGTATGTTTAACTTATGGTCATGTTCCGGAATGTCTGTTACAGTTCAAATCGGCATACTTTCGCAGTGTGTCAACTTTAGTCCCTGTAAGCGATTTAACTCCATTTTGCCATACCAAAGCCTTCAAAACTTATTTCTAAGTTATGTAGAGGTTATTTAAGGTATGTTAAGCCTATTTCACTATTCCGGAGTGTTCGTTGCATTAAACGGGTTATATTTACGCATCAGTGCGCGTATAACCTTCCAGAAAGCGATTTAAAGCTTGAAATCGAACAAGAATTGATATGTGCAAAGGATACACATATTTATACAAATCCCAAGTATGAAATACAATATTTCATTGATACAGTATTTGTTTTATGGCCGTGGAGGCACAGGTGTCACAGTCTCCCCTACTTTAGGAAATTTCGTCCCGAAATTTTATTTAGAGGGAACTTGAGAGAGTTTAAAACATGAAGTTGAAAAGATCGAACAACATTGGTTAGGGTTCTGAACTTCTAGTAACTTTAATAACATCATGCTTGCAATGTAAGAGGGATACTTATATACAAGTATATGAAGCGTCATTGGTGCGTCCACCGTACCTCCATTACATCGTTCTCATTTTGTTATTGTTGTCACTATCGGTTCTTACACATAATAAATCTTACTGGGTTTCTGTGCACTAAATTTCATAATTATGTACGCGTCCATAATTAGACAATTCCTTGCATAGTTCACACAGTCTATTTTGTGATGTGTAGGGGAAAACCAAATGAACAAACCTATGATGAGTGTGACTAGACCACCATAGGGTCCCTTTTATTAAATCAATAAATGATTTTAATAGACAACCAAGGAGTCTTTTCAGCTTATATCATCACATGTCATTCTTAACCAGATTTTTGAATCAATCTTTTTTACTAGACCCCTAAAAGGGTCTCTTATGAATCATGGAGTGGTACTATATAATCCAAGGGTCTTAACTATTACATAGAAGCCCATTAAGGATTTAAGGTAGTACCTTTTTGAATATCCTACTACGAATCCCTCATATGAAGATATGAAAGATTCTACGAGGATTTGGATAACGAATATCCAGAGTATACGAAAACACAAAATGCATAAAAGAAAACACAAGATGCATAAACACATAGTCATATAACCACAAAGATTGTTTATCTAGATCTTTAATTTGTTAATTTGTTTTTGCTAACAGAGCACATGTATTTAAAGCACACTAGGAATCCATCTCGTGGATTTCATTTGGTACTTTAAACATTATCAAGAATCTAACTATAAAGATAGAAAGTTTTTTAAAAGAAAAATTCGATTTCGATTATAAGGAACCGAAATGTTCGAATTTAGGTACATAAGGAATCCAATTAAGGACTCTGATTTGAATGATAATCATCCACAAGGGTCTAAATGTGAAGATAAAAAGATCCCATATGGATTTTAGAAGTTGAAGATGTTTTGAAACATTGCACTGGACGTGCTTAAGTCAAAACATGAAGTAAAAATGCTTATAAAGTTGAGATGCTAGATATGTCAAGGCGACATATGAAGCAGAATTTGAAGGTTAAGTCAATGTATGAGGAAAATATTTTGAAAACTATGTATGGGGTTTCTTTTTAAAAAAAATGTGTTTAATGTTTTTGAAACCTTATATATAATACTTTTGAAATCATAAAGTAGGTGTACTAGGTAAGTATATTTATAAAAATGTTTTAAAATCATGCGAGATGAATTTTGAAATTTATGTATAAGGTTTTTGGAAAACATGAATGATGCTTTTGAAATCATGCACTTGATAAGAATATATATTGTATTAATATTGTTTTCAGGCTATATGAGACATTTTGAAATCATGAAGGTTGTTTTTGAAAATACAGACAAAGCTTTGTGCATTTGTTATGTTAAGTAAATACATTATATTAAAAATGTTTTCGAACTATATATAGAATGTTTTGAAATCATGTAGGTTGTTTTGAAAACTTATGTTATGCATGTTGAAAAATCAGAACGTAATGGGTATGAGATTTGAAAATATCCTTGGTTATCTAACCAAGGATTCAAAGGTACAGATGTGCAAAAGCACGATTACTCATAATGTCACTTTATTTTCTGTACTTTGTTTCTTAGAGTGAAACGAGTACTTAGAATTTTTCCAAGGGGATCATGAGTAAACACAAGAATGGGAAAATTAGCAAGAGTAGTTTGTATGGAATATAGTTCCTTGATGTAGGTATCATAGGAAAAGTCATACACACATGTAACTACACTCGTATATCAGAATTGTGAACAATAATTTATTTATAAACAAAACAGATTGTTTCACATTACAAGAAAACAGAAGAATAAAAGCATAAGACAGCAACATCTTCTAGTCAGCCAACTGCTCATCCGTGGGTTGGATTTGCATTAGCAAGCTTCGGGCATTTATTCACGAAATGACCCATCTTGCCACAGTTGTAGCACGATCCAGGCGGGAAGCGAGCTTGAGCAGAGTCGGCTTGTGGTTGATTTGGACCACTTTGGTTTGGGTTAATTCGACAAGCACTTGCCTGGTGACTAACTCGTCCACATGATAAACACAGACGACACTGTAAGTGAGCTTGGTGATGCCCCTTACATTTGTTGCATGACGGTGCCGTTCCCTTGTATCGTTTCTTAGCAGGTGGTGTTGACACCTGGCTAGGTCCTGCTTGATTTGGTGCAGCTGCTGCTCGGAAAACTTTTGCTGTATGACCTTTAAGTCCACAAATTTGGCATTCGCGGCACTTCACACTAGCATGATGATAAAGCTTACATTGGTTGCACAAGGGTGCAGTTCCCTTGTATGGCTTCCTAGCAGGGGTTGAGCTGGTTGGTTGGGGATGGCTTGACCATTGTGAGCGACCACGGCGAAGTTCTGAGAAGCCCTTCGCTTCTTTGACTTCTTAGGGGATCTAGTCTGTTCATCCATGGTCTTTGATTCCTTGATTGGTTTCTTGGCTGGTGGTGCTGGCTTGACTTCTGCTTCCTTTGGTGGCTTCATTGTTGAGACGAGACATGGCAATGCCTAATTCAACCGTCTTCAGGATTACTTCGCCTATTCGCTGGGCAAATTTGGCAGTCTGCTCGGATATCTGCGCATCGTTGTGATGAAGAGACATTCTGGAGAAAATGAAGGATATAGGAGGAAACAAATGAAATGTTATCAGAAAATGAAACAAAACAGAATGGCAATGCATAAGAATTTGCGATCATTTGTTTGTTACTTAAGGCAAACAAATGAGACGGTGACAAATCAAAGTAAGCAGATCATATTAATGTATCACTGAAGACATGCTCTCCTATAAGTGAACACTCACCCCAAGAGTTCCCAGGTAAGAGTGACTGGTCCGATACTGCGGATTTGTATGAACACTCTAGCCTTCGATAGAAAACTCAGGGTACAGGCATTCACTCTTCCAGTTTGCACGTGTTCAGATTATAAGACCCAAACTTTGATGAGATTTTGAATTCAAAGGGGTTCAAAACCTTACAACAGAGGGTTCAAAACCTAGTAATCAATCATCCTAGAACAGATGATTAGTTTTCAAAGCGGTTTTGAAATTTGTGTTCTTGTTGTGGTTGTCGCCTAAGGATAGGTGACAGTATTGTTTTATGTCTAAACGCAAGTAAACTCGCGTTAGGGTCCTAGGAAGGTTATAGACTATGTCAAAGCATTACTAATAACCTAATTCCCTATAACCATGAGCTCTGATACCAACTTTTCTGTCACACCCCGACCACGTAAAACAACAAAGCGTGGCGGAAACGTCGGGGAGTGTTGTAACAGAATCATTGTTTCATAACACATGGAAATTGAAATATTGTTTTATTGATTAAAAGAGTTACAATGTCTTGACAATCAAAGAAACATAACATAAATAACTAGTCTTGCATCTTTTATTGTCGCTAAGGCCCAAGTCCGCCTAAGTGTATCTTGATAAATCCTATGCATCATATCCTGAAACACATGTGAAAATAGGTACGTCAGCATAAAAATGCCTGTGAGATACATGGGTTTTGTGAAAATAGAATTCATGACTTATGTTTAAGAAAATGTTTAGTCATGAACCTTGTAATTTGCTTTGTCTTGTAAATCATTTGAAAAGTGATAAATAAACCAAATGATATATATGTATAAAAGAATAATACATGGTTAAGTAAATAACCAAGTAAAATGAGTTTGTATTAGATAAGTTGTTTGTAAAACAATGTATTTTGAAAAGTATGTTATTTGTAAAAATGTTATATGTCTAAATTGAAATGATTCAAATAACGCTACGATATGTAATACCATACAAGCACTTATATATAGGAAGTACCAGCGGCGTATCCACCATGCTTGTATCATATTACACACGCCTCGTTACTTAAATCACTTACTCAAACCAAACCACCATTGTAAAAATGTTTATGTATAATCAAATGTCAAAATGTGTTGTATATATCAATGTCAAAATGTTTATGTCTAATGTAAATCATGAATTGTGTATATCAATGTCAAAATGTTTATGTCTAATGTAAATCATGAATTATGTATATCAATGTCAAAATGTTTATGTCTAATGTAAATCATGAATTGTGTATATCAATGTCAAAATGTTTATGTCTAATGTAAATCATGAATTGTGTATACCAATGTCAAAATGTTTATGTCTAATGTAAATCGTGAATTGTGTATATCAATGTCAAAATGTTTATGTATGGTAAGTGAAATATATCAACCAAACCGTATGTAAAATGCACAAAAACAAGGTATTGAAGTAAAACATGGTTTAAATCAAAGTTATGTATTGTGGAACAAATGCATGCTATACTGATATGAACATCTATGCGGTATTGTGAAAATGCATACATCCAAGCCTTGTGTGTAACACCTGTGCCTCCACGGCCATCAAACAAATACCGAACCAATGAAATATTATATTTCATACTTGGGATTTGTAAAAATATGTGTATCATTTGCACATATCATTTTTTGTTCAATTCCAAACTCTAAATCGTTTTCTGGAAGGTTATACGCGCACCGATGCGTAAATATAACCAGTTTAATGCAACAAACACTCCGGAATAGTGACATAGGCTTAACATACCTTAAATAACCTTTACATAAGTTAGAAATAAGTTTTGAAGGCTTTGGTATGGCAAAAACAAGTTAATTCGCTTACAGGGACTAAAATTGACAAACTGCGAAAGTATGCCAATTTGAACTGGAACGAACATTCCAAAACATGACCATAAGTTAAACACACCTTAAATATCCTTTACATAGCTTAGAAATAGGCTTTGAGGGGTTTGGTGTGCTAAAATAAACTTTTGGGCCATTCAGGGACTAAAAGTGTCAAAAAATGCACAAGTTTGCATTTTCGCGCATAACTTAAGTTCTGAATACATCCGGACATCCAAAAATTTATGTAAGCAAGCACTTCGTATACATCTCATCAGACGCGAGACCAGTTGTGCTTACCTGGGAATTCTTGGGATGAGTGTTCACTTATAGGCGAGCATGGCTTCGCGATACATTATTTTTGACCCATTTACTTTGATTTGTCACTGTCTCATTTGTTTGCCTTAGATAACAAACAAATGATCGCAAATTCTTATGCATTACCATTCTGCATTATTTGCCCGATGACGTTTCACTTGTTTCTTCCTATGTCTTTCATTTTCTTCTAGAGTGTCTCTTCCTCTCAGCAACGGTCAAATGTCCGAGCAAACAGCCAAATTTGCCCAGCAAATAGGCGAAGTGATTCTGAAGACTGTGGAATTGGGAATTGCCATGTCTCGTCTTCACAATGAAGCCACTCAGGAGCCACCAAAGGAAGCAAAAGCCAAGCCTTCACCTAAACCAAAAAAACGTAAGGCTTCAAGGAAACCCGCAGCGGTGGCACCAAAACAGGCAAGACATAGCCAAATGACAGCACCACCAGCCAAGAAACTAATCGAGGAATCAAAGACCATGGATGAACGATCCCCTAAGAAGTCAAAGAAGCGAAAGGCTTCTTAGAACTTCGCCGTAGTCGCTCACAATGGTCAAGCCATCCCCAACCAACCAGCTCAACCCCCTGCTAGGAAGCAATACAACGGAACTGCACCCTTGTGCAACCAATGTAGCCTTCATCATCAGACTAGTGTGAAGTGCTGCAAATGCCAAATTTGTGGACTTATAGGTCATACGGCAAGGGTTTGCCCAACTACAGCAGTACCAAATCAAACAGGACCCATTCGGGTGGCAACACCACCTGCTAAGAAGCAATACAAGGGAACGGCACCAATATGCGACAAATGTAATGGGCATCACCAAACTCACTTACCGTGTCGTCTGTGTGTATCATGTGGGCGAGTTGGTCACCTGGTAAGTGCTTGTCGATGTAACCAGAACCAAGGCGGTTCAGATCAACCACAAGCCGACCCTGCCCAAGTTCATTTCTCACCAGGGTCTTGCTACAACTGTGGCGAGATGGGCCATTTCCTAAGGGATTGCCCAAAGCTTGCTAATGCAAATCCAACCCACGGATGAGAAGTTGGCTGACTAGAAGATGTTTCTTGTAATGTGAAACAATCTATTTTGTTTATAAATAAATTCTTGTTCACAATTCTGATATACAAGTGTAGTTACATGTGTGTATGACTTTTCCTATGATACCTACATCAAGAAACTATGTACCCTACAAACTACTCTTTTGATTTCTCTCTTTCAAATGATCGCTCATGATTCCCTCGAAAATTTTAAGTACTCGTTTCACTCTAAGAAACAAAGTACAGAAAATAAAGTGACATTATGAGTAATCATGCTCCTGTACATCTGTGCCTTTGAATCCTTGGTTAAATAACTAAGGGTATTTCCAAATCTCATACCCATTACGTTTTGATTTTTCAACATATACAGTACAAGTATTTCAAAAACAATCTTCATGATCTCAAAACATTTCATATAGTTTGAAAACAATTTTTCTAAATGCATTGTCTATGTTATTTCAAAAACATTGGCCATGTTTTCAAAACCAACCTTCCTAATTTCAAAATATTTCATATAGCCTGAAGGCAATATTAACACAGTACGTTTTCTTATCAAGTGCATGATTTCGAAAAGCATCATTCATGTTTTTCAAAAACCTTATACATAATTTCAAAATTTGTCTTGCATGATTTTAAAACATTTTTGTAAATATATCTACCTAATACACCTACTTCATGATTTCAAAAGTATTATATATAAGGTTTCAAAAACATTGAACACATTTTTTTTAGAACCCCATGCATAGTTTTCAAAAATATTTTCTTCATACATTGACTTAACTTTCTAATTTCGCTTCATATGTCGCCTTGGCATATCTGGCATCTCAACTTCATAATCATTTTACTTCATGTTTTGACATAAGCACATCCAGTGCAAGGTTTCAAAACATCTTCAACTTCTAAAATCCATAAGGGATCTTTTTGTCTTCACATTTAGACCCTTGTGGATGATTATCATTCAAATCAGAGTCCCTAATTGGATTCCTTATGTACCTAAATTCGAACGTTTCGGTTCCTTATAATCGAAATCAAATTTTCTCTTTAAAAATCTTTCTATCTTTATAGTTAGATTCTTGATACCGTTTAAAGTGCCAAATGAAATCCACGGAATGGATTCCTAGTGTGCTTTAAATGCATGTACGCAATTAACAAAACAAATTAACAAACAATTTTGTGGTTATATGACTATGTGTTTATTCATCTTATGTTTTCTTTTATGCATTTTGTGTTTTTATACTCTGGATATTTGTTATCCAAATCCTCGCAGGATCTTTCATATCTACATATGAGGGATTCGTAGTAGGATATTCAAAAAGGTACTACCTTAAATCCTGAATGGGCTTCTATGTAATAGTTAAGACCCTTGGATTATATAGTACTATTCCATGATTCATAAGAGACCCTTAAGTGGTCTAGTCAAAAAGATTGATTCACAATTTGGTTAAAGAATGACATCAAGTGATATAGCTGAACAGACTCCTTGATAATCTATTTAGATCATTTATTGATTTAATTAAAAGGACTCTATGGCGGTCTAGTCACACTCATCACAGGATTGTTCATTTGGTTTTACCCTACATATTATAAAATAAACTGTGTGAACTGTGCAAGGAATTGTCTAATTATGGACGCGTACATAATTATGAGATTCAGTGCACGGTAACCACAGTAAGATTTATTATGTGTAAGAACCGATAGTGACAACAATAACGAAATAAGAACAATGTAATGGAGGTACGGTGGACGCACCAATGACGCTTCATATACTTGTATATAAGTATCCCTCTTACATTGCAAGCATGATTTTATTAAAGTTACTAGAAGTTCAGAACCCTAACCAATGTTGTTCGATCTTTTCAACTTCATGTTTTCAAACTCACACAAATTTCCTCTAGATAAAATTTCGGGACGAAATTTCCTAAAGTAGGGGAGACTGTAACACCTGTGCCTCCACGGCCATCAAAAAAATACCGAACCAATGAAATATTATATTTCATACTTGGGATTTGTAAAAATATGTGTATCATTTGCACATATCAATTTTTGTTCAATTCCAAACTCTAAATCGCTTTCTGGAAGGTTATACGCGCACCGATGCGTAAATATAACCAGTTTAATGCAACAAACACTCCGGAATAGTTACATAGGCTTAACATACCTTAAATAACCTTTACATAACTTAGAAATAAGTTTTGAAGGCTTTGGTATGGCAAAAACAAGTTAATTCGCTTACAGGGACTAAAATTGACAAACTGCGAAAGTATGCCAATTTGAACTGGAACGAACATTCCGGAACATGACCATAAGTTAAACACACCTTAAATATCCTTTACATAGCTTATAAATAGGCTTTGAGGGGTTCGGTGTGCTAAAATAAACTTTTGGGCCATTCAGGGACTAAAAGTGTCAAAAAGTGCACAAGTTTGCATTTTCGCGCATAACTTACGTTCTGAATACATCCGGACGTCCAAAAATTTATGTAAGCACTAAAATATTTTATTTTAGTGTTTGGCATAAGAAAAATCCATTCGTTGCGTCATTTGGATCGTTTTTCGCGCCTATGCGAATTCCGTCGTAATTAAGCGAACATCGCGTCCGTACGACCAAACGAACCAACTTCCGGCATATTTTTGAACATGTTTCATGTCCACAATGTTTAGGCATCATTTTAGGGCCTTAAAGTTGGCTTTACGGGCCTTAGAAGCGTCGGAAATGGCTTTAACACGTGCAGGGGCTGAAACTGTCATTTTTGAAACTTATGTTCTGATCAGAAGCCCCAGGCGGCCCGCCTGAGGTTTGCCTGATTCTGAAGCGGGCCGCATCAGCCCTTCAGATCACCCAAAGGTCAAGTTTCAGCTGATTTAAGCTTTTAAACACCCTCCAAAGGTCAAGTGCCACTTGTTAAACTCTTATGGTGGCCAAAAATCAGTACCACAACATTTTGACAAGTGTACGGGCTAGATCATTCCCTCTTCTCCAAGAAACGATCCTAACGGTGGACCGAAATCTATAAATACCCATCACATTTCACTTCATTTCTCACAAGAATCTGATCATTTGTGCTCTAAGTTGAAACCTTTGTTTCATACCTGAGCTATTTTGATCTAGATTAGCATTCGGGGACCCTTCGTAAGTGTTCTTTCGTTCTTTTATTGCTTTTCGAGTCCGAAAGTCAAACTTTGTTTGACTTTCTGCATTGACCAGTTTATGGTCGATGCGAAGTTCGTTTGAAATTCATAACGTGAGCGTGATCACGATGGTTATAGTCCCTAGTGACTATACCTACTGATTACCACGTTATCTAGGCTCAGTGACGAGCCGTAGTTTTGGTCAGAATACGTATTCTTGCGTATTTTGTAACCAAACTACTCTTAGGTATCACAACCGTTTGTTGTGATACCAAACCTGTTTTCCAAACTTAGTTAAGCATGTTTTAACATGCTTAGCTCGTCACTTTTAGTTTTAGTGCTTATATAGGGTCGTCAGGTAAGCGATCTAAACAATCGCTTATACTTTCGAACCCGACCCGTTTGGTCGATCATTAGGATCTGACCAAGCACATTAGGTGACCATAGTATATAGGGAATAACCTTCCGAGGTTATACCTTATGGTCGCTTCGTTTAAGTAGTTGTATGATAGGTAGTATATATGCCTTAGGTAAATTACCAAAATGCCCTTTTGACGCCAAAATTCATTTTAAGCATATGTAACATAACTTTTAACATCTAAACTGATTTGATAACAATATTAGATATGTTAAGGCATATTTTACTTGTCATAGGACTGGTTAGGCGTTCCGAACGCGTTTCACGCGAACGACGCGTTAACGTGGCATAAGCTACCTAAACGGGTCGTAATGGGTCGTAAGCACTTAGGTTAGGTTTCATTTAGTATGTAGGCTTTGTTAAACCATACTACATGAGTTCCCATACTCATTTGGTTTACGAACCCTCATTCTATCCGATCTTCCGATTTAGGTCCGGTTTATTAATATAGTTACCTATATTAGGTGCCGTTTGATTCCGTGATCTCTAGCATTGCTTGGTGGTTATCTTAGGACTTCTGAGCAATCTCAAG
This sequence comes from Helianthus tuberosus, assembly GCA_030545235.1. Taxonomy (NCBI): domain Eukaryota; kingdom Viridiplantae; phylum Streptophyta; class Magnoliopsida; order Asterales; family Asteraceae; genus Helianthus; species Helianthus tuberosus. Next base: position 120,817,675 of record CM060409.1, read on the forward strand.
TGAGTACATAGACCCCTCTTTTACTGTTTTCCAAACTGTCTTGGGGTGAAACACATGTGCCTACTTGTTACTTTCATGCTTTCCTGTTTTCACATCATATACTTCCTATGTTCATTAGTACATTATAGTACATGATTTCATTACATTTTATGCTATGTATGTCCATTGTGTGCATACTTAGTACATGGTTCTACATTACATTTCTGCTATGTATGTTAACTGATAGCATGCTAGCACATTTATTTACATGACTTTTCTGCTTTGTATACTTAGTACATTTCTTATTCATCATATGCTTACATTTTGGTATGACATTTGGTTTGTTTAAACTATACTATACATTCATTAACACCGATCATGCCGCTCGGTAGTAGGTAGTGGTACCATAGGACTTGACAAATCCCATTCCTGAAATCTCGGGTTTGTTTGGACGTAAGGAATGACCGAATCTAAATACATATTCTTTTGATAACTCTTTTTTACATGGTTATCCGACTGTCTCAAGGCTTGGATGTATAAATTTTCACAATACCGCATAAATGTCTATATCAGTATAGCATGCATTTATTACACAAAACATAACTTTGATTTAAACTATGTTTTACTTCAATACCTTGTTTTTGTGCATTTTACGTATGGTTTAGTTGATATATTTCACTTACCATACATAAACATTTGTTACATATTACTTGACTACTTTTGGACTATCAACATTTGACATGGTTTATACAAGGACTTTTGACAGTTGGTTTAAACATAGACATTATACATTGTTGGTTGGTTGACCTACTTTTGACATAAACATTAGACATTTGATTATACATAAACATTTTACTTTGGTGGTTGGGTTTGAGTAAGTGATTTAAGTAACGAGGCGTGTGTAATATGATACAAGCATGGTGGATATGCCGCTGGTACTTCCTATATATAAGTGTTTGTATGGTATTACATATCATAGCGTTATTTGAATCATTTAAATTTGAGACATATAACATTTTATACAAATAACATACTTTTCACAAGACATTGTTTTACAAAACAACTTATCTTTTACAAACTCATTTTACTTGGTTATTCATTTAACCATACATTATTCTCTTACTTATACATATCATCTGATCTTATTGCTTTTCAAACGATTTACAAAACAAAGCATACTACAAGGTTCATGACTAAACATTTTCTTAAACATAAGTCATGAATCTCATTTTCACAAAACCTATGTATCTCACAGACATTTTTATGCTGACGTACCTATTTTCACATGTGTTTTCAGGAGATGATGCATAGGACTTATCAATATACACTTAGGCGGACTTGGGCCTTAGTGATAATAAAAGATGCAAGACTAGTTATTTGTGTTATGTTTCTTTGATTGTCAAGACATTGTAACTACTTTAATCAATAAAACAATATTTCAATTTCCATGTGTTATGAAACAATGATTCTGTTACAACACTCCCCGACATTTCCGCCACGTTTTGTGTGTTCTACGTGGTCGGGGTGTGACAGAAAAGTTGGTATCAGAGCTCATGGTTATAGGGAATTAGGTTATTAGTAATACTTTGACCTAGTCTATAACCTTTCTACGACCCTAACGCGAGTTTACTTGCGTTTAGTCATAAAACAATACTATCACCTATCCTTAGGCGACAACCACAACAAGAACATAAAATTCAAAACCGCTTTGAAAACTAATCATCTGTTCTAGGATGATTGATTACTAGGTTTTGAACCCTCTATTGTAAGGTTTTGAACTCTCTATTATATGGTTTTGAACCCCTTTGAGTTTTCAAAACCTCGTCAAGGTTTTGGGTTTTAAATAATGTGAACACGTGCAAACTGGAAGGGTGAATGCCTGTATTCTGGGTTTTCTGTCTAGGCAAGCACTTCGTATACATCTCATCAGACGCGAGACCAGTTGTGCTTACCTGGGAATTCTTGGGATGAGTGTTCACTTATAGGCGAGCATGTCTTCGCGATACATTATTTTTGACCCATTTACTTTGATTTGTCACTGTCTCATTTGTTTGCCTTAGATAACAAACAAATGATCGCAAATTCTTATGCATTACCATTCTGCATTATTTGCCCGATGACGTTTCACTTGTTTCTTCCTATGTCTTTCATTTTCTTCTAGAGTGTCTCTTCCTCTCAGCAACGGTCAAATGTCCGAGCAAACAGCCAAATTTGCCCAGCAAATAGGCGAAGTGATTCTGAAGACTGTGGAATTGGGAATTGCCATGTCTCGTCTTCACAATGAAGCCACTCAGGAGCCACCAAAGGAAGCAAAAGCCAAGCCTTCACCTAAACCAAAAAAACGTAAGGCTTCAAGGAAACCCGCATCGGTGGCACCAAAACAGGCAAGACATAGCCAAATGACAGCACCACCAGCCAAGAAACCAATCGAGGAATCAAAGACCATGGATGAACGATCCCCTAAGAAGTCAAAGAAGCGAAAGGCTTCTCAGAACTTCGCCGTAGTCGCTCACAATGGTCAAGCCATCCCCAACCAACCAGCTCAACCCCCTGCTAGGAAGCAATACAACGGAACTGCACCCTTGTGCAACCAATGTAGCCTTCATCATCAGACTAGTGTGAAGTGCCGCAAATGCCAAATTTGTGGACTTATAGGTCATACGGCAAGGGTTTGCCCAACTACAGCAGTACCAAATCAAACAGGACCCATTCGGGTGGCAACACCACCTGCTAAGAAGCAATACAAGGGAACGGCACCAATATGCGACAAATGTAATGGGCATCACCAAACTCACTTACCGTGTCGTCTGTGTGTATCATGTGGGCGAGTTGGTCACCTGGTAAGTGCTTGTCGATGTAACCAGAACCAAGGCGGTTCAGATCAACCACAAGCCGACCCTGCCCAAGTTCATTTCTCACCAGGGTCTTGCTACAACTGTGGCGAGATGGGCCATTTCCTAAGGGATTGCCCAAAGCTTGCTAATGCAAATCCAACCCATGGATGAGCAGTTGGCTGACTAGAAGATGTTTCTTGTAATGTGAAACAATCTGTTTTGTTTATAAATAAATTCTTGTTCACAATTCTGATATACAAGTGTAGTTACATGTGTGTATGACTTTTCCTATGATACCTACATCAAGAAACTATGTACCCTACAAACTACTCTTTTGATTTCTCTCTTTCAAATGATCGCTCATGATTCCCTCGAAAATTTTAAGTACTCGTTTCACTCTAAGAAACAAAGTACAGAAAATAAAGTGACATTATGAGTAATCATGCTCCTGCACATTTGTGCCTTTGAATCCTTGGTTAAATAACTAAGGGTATTTCCAAATCTCATACCCATTACGTTTTGATTTTTCAACATATACAGTACAAGTATTTCAAAAACAATCTTCATGATCTCAAAACATTTCATATAGTTTGAAAACAATTTTTCTAAATGCATTGTCTATGTTATTTCAAAAACATTGGCCATGTTTTCAAAACCAACCTTCCTAATTTCAAAATATTTCATATAGCCTGAAGGCAATATTAACACAGTACGTTTTCTTATCAAGTGCATGATTTCGAAAAGCATCATTCATGTTTTTCAAAAACCTTATACATAATTTCAAAATTTGTCTTGCATGATTTTAAAACATTTTTGTAAATATATCTACCTAATACACCTACTTCATGATTTCAAAAGTATTATATATAAGGTTTCAAAAACATTGAACACATTTTTTTTAGAACCCCATGCATAGTTTTCAAAAATATTTTCTTCATACATTGACTTAACTTTCTAATTTCGCTTCATATGTCGCCTTGGCATATTTGGCATCTCAACTTCATAATCATTTTACTTCATGTTTTGACATAAGCACATCCAGTGCAAGGTTTCAAAACATCTTCAACTTCTAAAATCCATAAGGGATCTTTTTGTCTTCACATTTAGACCCTTGTGGATGATTATCATTCAAATCAAAGTACTTAATTGGATTCCTTATGTACCTAAATTCGAATGTTTCGGTTCCTTATAATCGAAATCAAATTTTCTCTTTAAAAATCTTTCTATCTTTATAGTTAGATTCTTGATACCGTTTAAAGTGCCAAATGAAATCCACGGAATGGATTCCTAGTGTGCTTTAAATGCATGTACGCAATTAACAAAACAAATTAACAAACAATTTTGTGGTTATATGACTATGTGTTTATTCATCTTATGTTTTCTTTTATGCATTTTGTGTTTTTATACTCTGGATATTTGTTATCCAAATCCTCGCAGGATCTTTCATATCTACATATGAGGGATTCGTAGTAGGATATTCAAAAAGGTACTACCTTAAATCCTGAATGGGCTTCTATGTAATAGTTAAGACCCTTGGATTATATAGTACTATTCCATGATTCATAAGAGACCCTTAAGTGGTCTAGTAAAAAAGATTGATTCATAATTTGGTTAAAGAATGACATCTAGTGATATAGCTGAACAGACTCCTTGATAATCTATTTAGATCATTTATTGATTTAATTAAAAGGACTCTATGGCGGTCTAGTCACACTCATCACAGGATTGTTCATTTGGTTTTACCCTACATATTATAAAATAGACTGTGTGAACTGTGCAAGGAATTGTCTAATTATGGACACGTACATAATTATGAGATTCAGTGCACGGTAACCACAGTAAGATTTATTATGTGTAAGAACCGATAGTGACAACAATAACGAAATAAGAACGATGTAATGGAGGTACGGTGGACGCACCAATGACGCTTCATATACTTGTATATAAGTATCCCTCTTACATTGCAAGCATGATGTTATTAAAGTTACTAGAAGTTCAGAACCCTAACCAATGTTGTTCGATCTTTTCAACTTCATGTTTTCAAACTCACACAAGTTTCCTCTAGATAAAATTTCGGGACGAAATTTCCTAAAGTAGGGGAGACTGTAACACCTGTGCCTCCACGGCCATCAAACAAATACCGAACCAATGAAATATTATATTTCATACTTGGGATTTGTAAAAATATGTGTATCATTTGCACATATCAATGTTTGTTCAATTCCAAACTCTAAATCGCTTTCTGGAAGGTTATACGCGCACCGATGCGTAAATATAACCAGTTTAATGCAACAAACACTCCGGAATAGTTACATAGGCTTAACATACCTTAAATAACCTTTACATAACTTAGAAATAAGTTTTGAAGGCTTTGGTATGGCAAAAACAAGTTAATTCGCTTACAGGCACTAAAATTGACAAACTGCGAAAGTATGCCAATTTGAACTGGAACGAACATTCCGGAACATGACCATAAGTTAAACACACCTTAAATATCCTTTACATAGCTTATAAATAGGCTTTGAGGGGTTCGGTGTGCTAAAATAAACTTTTGGGCCATTCAGGGACTAAAAGTGTCAAAAAGTGCACAAGTTTGCATTTTCGCGCATAACTTACGTTCTGAATACATCCGGACGTCCAAAAATTTATGTAAGCACTAAAATATTTTATTTTAGTGTTTGGCATAAGAAAAATCCATTCGTTGCGTCATTTGGATCGTTTTTCGCGCCTATGCGAATTCCGTCGTAATTAAGCGAACATCGCGTCCGTACGACCAAACGAACCAACTTCCGGCATATTTTTGAACATGTTTCATGTCCACAATGTTTAGGCATCATTTTAGGGCATTAAAGTTGGCTTTACGGGCCTTAGAAGCATCGGAAATGGCTTTAAACACGTGCAGGGGCTGAAACTGTCATTTTTGAAACTTATGTTCTGATCAGAAGCCCCAGGCGGCCCGCCTGAGGTTTGCCTGATTCTGAAGCGGGCTGCATCAGCCCTTCAGATCACCCAAAGGTCAAGTTTCAGCTGATTTAAGCTTTTAAACACCCTCCAAAGGTCAAGTGCCACTTGTTAAACTCTTATGGTGGCCAAAAATCAGTACCACAACATTTTGACAAGTGTACGGGCTAGATCATTCCCTCTTCTCCAAGAAACGATCCTAACGGTGGACCAAAATCTATAAATACCCATCACATTTCACTTCATTTCTCACAAGAATCTGATCATTTGTGCTCTAAGTTGAAACCTTTGTTTCATACCTGAGCTATTTTGATCTAGATTAGCATTCGGGGACCCTTCGTAAGTGTTCTTTCGTTCTTTTTTTGCTTTTCGAGTCCGAAAGTCAAACTTTGTTTGACTTTCTGCATTGACCAGTTTATGGTCGATGCGAAGTTCGTTTGAACTTCATAACGTGAGCGTGATCACGATGGTTATAGTCCCTAGTGACTATACCTACTGATTACCACGTTATCTAGGCTCAGTGACGAGCCGTAGTTTTGGTCAGAATACGTATTCTTGCGTATTTTGTAACCAAACTACTCTTAGGTATCACAACCGTTTGTTGTGATACCAAACCTGTTTTCCAAACTTAGTTAAGCATGTTTTAACATGCTTAGCTCGTCACTTTTAGTTTTAGTGCTTATATAGGGTCGTCAGGTAAGCGATCTAAACAATCGCTTATACTTTCGAACCCGACCCGTTTGGTCGATCATTAGGATCCGACCAAGCACATTAGGTGACCATAGTATATAGGGAATAACCTTCCGAGGTTATACCTTATGGTCGCTTCGTTTAAGTAGTTGTATGATAGGTAGTATATATGCCTTAGGTAAATTACCAAAATGCCCTTTTGACGCCAAAATTCATTTTAAGCATATGTAACATAACTTTTGACATCTAAACTGATTTGATAACAATATTAGATATGTTAAGGCATATTTTACTTGTCATAGGACTGGTTAGGCGTTCCGAACGCGTTTCACGCGAACGACGCGTTAACGTGGCATAAGCTACCTAAACGGGTCGTAATGGGTCGTAAGCACTTAGGTTAGGTTTCATTTAGTATGTAGGCTTTGTTAAACCATACTACATGAGTTCCCATACTCATTTGGTTTACGAATGTGACAACTGGCCCAAACCGGTAATTTCCGTACACATTAATTATTGGTTAATGACTGCAATTATGAGTTTAATTGTCAGCAATGTCTGAACACATGATTAAACAAGTGAATTCATGCACGTTGTATACTACAAAATATTGCTTTATGCATAAACAAGAGCGTTGCGTCAAAAAAATACTAAGTAAACTCACCGGTAAGACACTATGTGTCAACGGAACTGCAGAAAGCAGCCAGACAATAGAATTGAGGCCTAGGTGTAGGTCCAACAACAAGAATGCATTAAAACCCAAGAGTACATACAAGGGTTAGTATATATGCAATACGAAAGCAAAAATAAGCACTAAAAAGCACCTGAAACGCACTTTAAGTGCAGAATTTATACAAATCAGCAATAATTCAGCATTTAGACATATAAACATTATGCAGAAATGTCGTTTTATTACCCAGAATATTTCCCTAAGTGTTGGGAATTGAAATAGTACAAGAAAGGTACTTAAACGACACTAAAAAGTGTAATTTAGCACTTTAACGAATCGGTATGTAACCGAACAACCAGAGATTACCCGGAACATAAAAATAATGTCAATGACATTGTTTTTATCTTTTCTGAGCCAGTTAGGGTCCCTGATTACCCTAACACCCGCTAAAATACACTACACACTAAGTAACCGGGTTAGGTACTTAACTAACCTATTTAACATAACTATTAACCTAACTATCTACTTGAGATCGAACTAGATACCCCCCCCCCCCCCATTATGATCGGCCTAACCAAGGGGAGACATGGTTAGTACCCTTTTGATTATTTAAATCCTAATGTCTAGTATCTACACAACATATTACCCTTTGGATAAACATGATTTAACTTCCTATAAATACTAGAGTTCACTTAACATAATTCTCATCACACAACACAACTTACTCACTCTCTCTAGCCCTCCCTTCACCTTCGGCCGAACCCCACTCCACCCACCATCATACTTTCGGTTCTTGTTCTTGACATTCCATCATCATACACACTTCAAGGATCGCGTATTAGGAGCTTTGGTGCACTCGGAACGCGAAGGACCACTTCCGTTAGCTTTTATCCACCCATTTTCCGTCAGGATTCTTCCCTAGCCCCGAGCTAGAGGTATATCACTTAAAACTCACTCTTGAACGTATCTAAGGTGGTTAAAAGGAATTTTGTTGGTTAAATATCGATAACATACGTTTTGAAGCATTAAAGTCTAGTAAAAACACTAAAATGGTGGTTAATAGCACATAAGTTGTGTAAAAGTTGTAGTATTTGAAATATATGGCTATCTAGACCCGATCTATGATGTGGTAGCTCGGATCATCGTTTAACCCGGTTTGGTAAGATCATGGATCTTAACATAAAGCTATTTTAGAAGTAACAAGGGTTAAAAGGTGAAACCCTACCACACATAAACCATGAACTTGTGTAAAAATGTTTTAACTTGTACAAAAGTGTTTAAAACTAGTAGATCTATGTGTCTACAAGTGGTATTTTCAAAAGACCAAGCATCAAAAGAAATCACATGTTCTAAACCGGATCTTACACAAACAAAAGTGGTTTTTGTGAACAAACAAGTGTATGGACACTTGTGTAACATGAGTTTTAACAAAGAAATAATTTGCGTAAAAACCGACTAGAAGTTGTGAAACTTCATATTCTTTAAAAATAAAGTTTTTAAGAAACTAAATTTATTTTTAAAGATAACAAGACTTACTAAATGTGCTAGTAAGTTACTACACATTTTTGTAAATATTCAAGTTCATGAAATGGAGAAATTAGTGATTATTGTTGATGATGATTGTTGATAATTGTTGTTGATGATTATTGATGATTGATGATGATTTAAAAGAAAATAAACACACGTTTTGAAAACGTGGGAAACCTCCATTTTTAGGGGAAACTCTGTCAAAATTTTTATAAATTTTGACACTTAGAAAAATATAAGTTTTTGAGAAACTTATTCCCTAAAAATGTGTTTAGAAGTATTACTAGGGTTTCCCTAATTTTTGGTGATAAGAAATGAGGATTTCTTCAAGAATAAAAATGGATACTATGTATATATATTTTTGAGAGAAAAATATATATTATTTTATCACCAATTTTTGTGCTAAGTGTATATAGTATGTGTTATACGTGCTAGTGTATTAAGACTTAAAAATACACTAATTACTCATGAAGAGTAGAAATATAAAAATACACATACAAGATACACAATTCGGGTGCAAAGTGCAAAACACAAAAGACTTATATTTATTTTTGGAGAAAATAATATAAGTAAGATTCGTAGTTAAAAATATAGAATATTTTTAACACAAGAATATATACAAAAGAGAGTGACTGTACTTGTGCGACGCAAGTCTAGTGACTAACGTTAAGAAAACGCGTATAGGTTACGACGTTAATTAAGCAAATCCGGTGGAGTTTACGACGCTAGGAACGCAAAGTTGTGAGTTCATGCTCCCCCTTTTCTCTTTAACTGTTTTCAGTTTTTATAACTTCGGGGGTGAAATACATGTACAAATGTACAAAAATTTATAAGTGGTATGATATAAATACAAGAAGTACACTTGGTGAGAACGAGAACCAAGTGTGACGAAATATGAGAATATGAGAAGCGCACTTGGTGAGAACGAGAACCAAGTAAGAGGCGCCATGAGAAATGATAACAAGAAACGCGCTTGGTGAGAACGAGAACCAAGTAGGAGGCGTTATGAGAAATAGTGTCACGAATAGGGTACAGAAGCACCATTAATCAACAATATACCTAGACCGCAGAACAAAAGGTTAGATCTAACGGGTGCCTGGCAGCCACACTCCCGGTCGGGGCGAGAACCGAGGAAGTGCTTTTGTGTCTCAGAATATACCAATTAAATGCCTTAGGTTTGGTGACTTCCTATGACGTGCCACAGGTTAATGGCTTTGCAACCCATTAACAATCTGATAATTACAGAAATACTGTATGTACATAAAATTCATACCATACAAAATTGATATATAACTTGAAGTACGTGGGGTACTCAAGAAGATTGATATATAACTTGAAGTACGTGGGGTACTCAAGAGGATTGATATATAACTTGAAGTACGTGGGGTACTCAAGAAGAAATTGAATTATACATGTGTATGTGGTGTACACATGAAACTGAATTTATATATGAAAACTTGACTTACTCACAAACTATGTTTTCATACAAAGTATACAAACATGAAATACAAAACTGCATGAATTCACACCAACATTATGTTGACGTTTTTCCAAAAACTCACATGTATTTCAGGTAACTAGGATGGATGTGCAAGTGGTCTTGCTTATGCTCGTGGATGTCGCTTGTGTTTAACTTTAAATAAAGTTGTAAACTCTTAAGACAATGTTTTATGCTGTCTGGCGATATAAACGCTAAACTTATGTTTTCAAATCATGGTATTTGATGTTATTTTATGAGCATGTAGCATGTTTACTCTTCGTATGCAATGAGAACCTTTCATGATCACACCTCGTGCTTCCGCCGTAGAAAGGGGTGTGACAGATTGGTATCAGAGCTGCGATTGTAGTGAACCAGGATTCCTTCTCGAGTCTAGTCTACAATCTCTAGGATCCATTCACGAAAATAATTTTCAAAGAGTTTTCATTGCATAAAACGTCCCGCGACATCCACTGCCTGAAACTGTCTACATGAGTCTAGAAAAGACATTACGAGACTTAGAGTGCACTTGAGTAGCACTTGTCGATTACTTGCAATTATGTGTGATAATTAGCATGTACTAGAAGTAGAATGTCACGAGTATACGTGATATTACCTGAAAGCAATGGCCTACCTGAAGGAAGAAGTACGAGGATGAAACGAACTGTGCGGACCGTGCAAGGAATTACGTAATTATGGATGCATACATAATTATGGAATTTAGTGCACAGAAATCACAGCAAGTCTTGTCACGTATAGATTCCCTCAGTGTAAGCCTACCAAGTACTCTGCTAGAGTAATAATTGTTTGATGTCGCTTATGTGGTATATATACCTGTGAATATATATGATACCATTGTCTAGTGTGACGATATCAAACAAATGCCTAACCCTGTTGTGTTATGTTCTGTCAGAACATGGCACCCAGGAAAGCTGTGAATGCTCGCAATGACGATCAACCTCCTCCTCCCCCACTGCCAAGAACTGCTGATGAGCTGAACGCCCTGCTGGAGGAAAGGATCTCCGCTGCTATCGCCCAGTACGAGGCGAACCGAACTCAAGACAGTGGAGGACCAAGCAACGCTAGGCGTAATGGAGATTCGTCTGGAGGCAATGCAGCTCAAGGTAACCTTAAGACACTGTACTAAGCATGAGGAAATTTATGAACGGTCTATGTTTCATTATTTCTTCGATTGCTCACATGTGAATTGGTTGAATCAATTCCAGGCTGCACTTTCAAGCAGTTCCTCGACTGCAAGCCGATGAACTATGACGGCACAGGAGGTGCAGTAGCATTTGTGCGCTGGACGGAGAAGACTGAAGCTACTTTCCGCATGAGCAAGTGTACCGTGGATCAACAAGTCACTTTTGCTACTGGGTTATTCGTCGATGAAGCTCTGACTTGGTGGAACCTGCAAGCCCAAACTTTGGGTGATGACGCCGCTTATGGCCTCACTTGGGAGGAACTGAAGGAAAGGATGAGAGAGAAGTACTGCTCTCGTGCGGAACTCCAAAGGCTGGAAACAGAGTTCTGGCACTTGACTATGGAAGGTGCTGACATCAATGGTTACACTCGAAGGTTCCACGACCTGTCGAGAGTGCTTCCCTACATGGTGACTCCTGAATTTAAGCGTGTGGAACGCTACATTTGGGGACTGGCCTCAGAATTTCGTGGCATGGTGACGTCGGCCAAACCACAAACAATCACCGAGGCTGTAACTCTGGCTGTCAGCCTTACGGAAGACTGTGTTCGCATGAAGAAGCTGTCACTGAACCCAACAGAAAAGACCGAGACGCATGCTGAGTCGTCCGGTGACAAAAAGAGAAAACATACGAGTTTGAACCAAGCAACTCGTAACAACAAGGGTTTCAGCAAGAAGCGCGACACTAACCCGCCTCAGGAGACGAAGACCCTTGCAACCAAAGCATACCAAGGCTCCATGCCTAGATGCCAAAAATGTAAGTATCATCATGATGGAGCTTGTCGCATTCCAAGGTGCGACAAATGTGGTAAATTGGGTCATCAAACAGAAGACTGTTGGGGAAAAGGAAAGAACCGAAATGGAAACGGTGTTGGTAGCAAGAATGGTAACGGGAAAGGGCAGAACCAAGGATGCTTCAAGTGTGGAAGCAATGATCATTTCATGAAGAACTGCCCAGAGAGAAACAACGCTCCGGCTCGAGCATTGGTGATTGGAGCAAGAGACGCACGCGAGGACCCTAACGTGGTCACCGGTACGTTTCTCGTTAACAATCACTTTGCATCCATACTATTTGACACTAGCGCCGATTATAGCTTCATGTCTGTGGAATTTAAACGCATACTCGGAATAGAATCTAGTAGATTAGAAATTCCTTATTCCATAGAACTAGCCAATGGTAAACTTGTTGAATCGGGCGAAGTTGTTAGAGGCTGCACACTAGAACTTGGCGAACGAAATTTTAGCATCGACCTCTTACCTATTCAATTGGGTAGCTTCGATGTAGTAGTCGGAATGGACTGGTTGTCCAAGAACAAAGCTGAAGTCATTTGTCATGAGAAAATCATTCGCATCCCTCTGGCGAATGATGAAACTCTCATAGTACATGGAGAAAGACGAAACGCGCCTCTACGAATCATCAGTTGTATGAAGGCACAGAAGTGCTTAAGGAAAGGATGTGTTGCTTTCCTAGCACACGTTATAGACAAGAAGGCTGAGGAGCCGAAACTCGAAGACATTCCTGTGGTGAAGGAATTTCCTGATGTGTTCCCTGAAGATCTGCCAGGACTACCCCCGCAACGACAAGTCGAATTCCGTATAGACTTGGTTCCAGGAGCTGCTCCTGTAGCCAAGGCACCCTATCGACTTGCTCCATCCGAAATGCAAGAATTATCTACACAACTCCAGGAGTTGTTGGATAAAGGATTTATAAGGCCAAGCTTCTCACCCTGGGGAGCTCCAGTATTGTTCGTGAAGAAAAAGGATGGAACACTGCGGATGTGTATCGATTACAGGGAACTGAACAAGCTCACAATCAAGAATCGGTATCCGCTACCGAGGATTGATGACTTTTTTTATCAACTGCAAAGATCAAGCTACTATTCCAAGATCGACCTTCGATCTGGATACCATCAGCTGAGAATCCAGGAAGAAAGCGTGCCAAAGACTGCATTCAGAACGCGATATGGGCACTACGAATTTCTTGTGATGCCATTTGGGTTGACAAATGCACCAGCGGTCTTTATGGATCTAATGAACCGCGTATGCAAACCATATCTCGATAAATTCGTGATTGTATTTATCGATGATATCCTGATTTACTCGCGAACGAAAGAAGAGCACGAGCAACATCTCAGAACCATCTTGGAACTACTGAAGAAAGAGAAGCTTTATGCAAAGTTCTCGAAATGCGAATTCTGGATTCGCGAAGTACAATTTCTTGGTCACGTGGTGAATGAGAAGGGCATTCATGTAGACCCGTCCAAGATTGAAGCAATAAAGAATTGGGAAGCTCCCAAGACCCCAACTGAAGTTCGTCAATTTTTGGGCTTAGCGGGCTATTATCGGCGATTCATCGAGAATTTCTCAAAGATAGCTCAACCGCTAACGACCCTTACTCAGAAAGACAAGAAGTACGACTGGGGTCACAAATAAGAAGAAGCCTTCCAGTTACTGAAGAGCAAGCTATGCGATGCACCGATACTATCATTACCCGAAGGCACTGAAGACTTCGTGGTATACTGCGACGCCTCACGACAAGGCTTGGGTTGTGTGCTTATGCAACGCCAAAAAGTCATCGCTTACGCTTCAAGACAACTGAAGGTTCACGAGAGAAATTATACCACTCACGACCTGGAGCTGGGTGCAGTGGTATTCGCCTTGAAGATTTGGCGACATTATCTATATGGTACTCGATGTACAATCTTCACAGATCACAAAAGCTTGCAACACATATTTGATCAGAAGGAATTGAATATGCGCCAGCGACGTTGGGTCGAGCTGCTGAATGATTATGACTGTGAGATTAAGTACCATCCTGGAAAGGCGAACGTTGTAGCAGACGCGTTGAGCCGAAAAGAAAGGGTTAAGACCCTAAGGGTTCGAGCATTGGAAATGACCATTCGAACGAACCTCACTGCACGCATTCGTGATGCACAACAAGAAGCTCTTAAAGAAGAGAAGCATAAAGCTGAATACCTACGGGGTATGCTGAAATACATGGTGCCAAACGAAGAGGGAGCCTTATACTTTAAGAAGCGTATTTGGGTTCCACTCTATGGTGGCATACGAGAAGTCATCCTTAATGAAGCCCACAAATCGAGATATTCGATCCACCCAGGATCGGACAAAATGTATCAAGATTTGAAAGAATACTATTGGTGGCCGAGACTCAAAAGCGACGTTGCTGTGTATGTTGGAAAATGCCTAACCTGTGCCAAGGTTAAGGCAGAATATCAGAAACCGTCCAGCCTACTACAACAACCAGAGATTCCCGTGTGGAAGTGGGAACAAATCTCGATGGACTTCATAACGAAATTACCCAGGACCCCGAGAGGACACGATATGATATGGGTAATAGTTGATCGATTGACGAAGTCTGCGCATTTCCTACCAATCCGAGAGAAGGATAGCACTGGAAAGCTTGCAGAAATATACTTAAGAGAAATTGTGGCACGTCATGGAGTGCCAATCTCAATCATTTCAGACAGAGATGGACGCTTTGTCTCAAGAATCTGGCAATCATTTCAGGAAGCCTTTGGATCTCAGTTAGATCTAAGCACGGCATTCCATCCACAAACAGACGGCCAGAGCGAACGGACTATACAAACGTTAGAAGATATGCTTCGCGCATGTGTCATGGACCTAGGCGGCAGCTGGGATACTCATCTACCTTTAGTTGAGTTTTCCTACAATAACAGCTATCATACAAGCATAAAAGCCGCGCCGTTCGAAGCTCTGTATGGCCGCAAATGCCGATCGCCCTTATGTTGGGCAGATGCCGGAGATAAACGTATGGTTGGTCCTGAACTTGTACAAGAGACAACCGATAAGATTGCGCAGATCCGAGAGCGCATTAGGGCGGCTCGAGAGCGACAAAAGAGCTACGCTGATCCAAATAGAAAATCGGTAGATTTCAAGGTGGGAGACAAAGTGTTGTTAAAAGTCTCACCATGGAAGGGCGTAGTCAGATTTGGAAAGCGTGGAAAGCTGAATCCACGATATATCGGACCATTCAGAATACTGAAGAGAATTGGTACCGTGGCATACAAGTTGGAGTTACCGGAAGAACTTAACGGAGTACATGATACGTTTCATGTATCCAACCTGAAGAAGAGTCCAACGCAAGAAAACGTGATCATCCCGATGGATGAAATACATATTGATGAAGCCCTCCGATTTACAGAGCAACCCGTTGAGGTTACTGACTGGAAAGTCAACAAGACCAGGAGGAGCAGTGTGAAGCTTGTCAAAGTACGTTGGAGCTCTAAGCAAGGACCCGAGTACACATGGGAACGTGAAGACCAGTTCAAGAAAAAGTATCCCCACCTATTCAAGAAGACTCCAGCGAGAGTGAGTTCAGTCTGAATTTCGGGATGAAATTCTGTTAACGGGGGGAGACTGTGACAACTGGCCCAAACCGGTAATTTCCGTACACATTAATTATTGCTTAATGACTGCAATTATGAGTTTAATTGTCAGCAATGTCTGAACACATGATTAAACAAGTGAATTCATGCACGTTGTATACTACAAAATATTGCTTTATGCATAAACAAGAGCGTTGCGTCAAAAAAATACTAAGTAAACTCACCGGTAAGACACTATGTGTCAACGGAACTGCAGAAAGCAGCCAGACAATAGAATTGAGGCCTAGGTGTAGGTCCAACAACAAGAATGCATTAAAACCCAAGAGTACATACAAGGGTTAGTATATATGCAATACGAAAGCAAAAATAAGCACTAAAAAGCACCCGAAACGCACTTTAAGTGCAGAATTTATACAAATCAGCAATAATTCAGCATTTAGACATATAAACATTATGCAGAAATGTCGTTTTATTACCCAGAATATTTCCCTAAGTGTTGGGAATTGAAAGAGTACAAGAAAGGTACTTAAACGACACTAAAAAGTGTAATTTAGCACTTTAACGAATCGGTATGTAACCGAACAACCGGAGATTACCCGGAACATAAAAATAATGTCAATGACATTGTTTTTATCTTTTCTGAGCCAGTTAGGGTCCCTGATTACCCTAACACCCGCTAAAATACACTACACACTAAGTAACCGGGTTAGGTACTTAACTAACCTATTTAACATAACTATTAACCTAACTATCTACTTGAGATCGAACTAGATACCCCCCCCCCCCCATTATGATCGGCCTAACCAAGGGGAGACATGGTTAGTACCCTTTTGATTATTTAAATCCTAATGTCTAGTATCTACACAACATATTACCCTTTGGATAAACATGATTTAACTTCCTATAAATACTAGAGTTCACTTAACATAATTCTCATCACACAACACAACTTACTCACTCTCTCTAGCCCTCCCTTCACCTTCGGCCGAACCCCACTCCACCCACCATCATACTTTCGGTTCTTGTTCTTGACATTCCATCATCATACACACTTCAAGGATCGCGTATTAGGAGCTTTGGTGCACTCGGAACGCGAAGGACCACTTCCGTTAGCTTTTATCCACCCATTTTCCGTCAGGATTCTTCCCTAGCCCCGAGCTAGAGGTATATCACTTAAAACTCACTCTTGAACGTATCTAAGGTGGTTAAAAG
This sequence comes from Helianthus tuberosus, assembly GCA_030545235.1. NCBI lineage: Eukaryota > Viridiplantae > Streptophyta > Magnoliopsida > Asterales > Asteraceae > Helianthus > Helianthus tuberosus. The sequence continues at coordinate 120,834,590 of CM060409.1, forward strand.
GAATTTTGTTGGTTAAATATCGATAACATACGTTTTGAAGCATTAAAGTCTAGTAAAAACACTAAAATGGTGGTTAATAGCACATAAGTTGTGTAAAAGTTGTAGTATTTGAAATATATGGCTATCTAGACCCGATCTATGATGTGGTAGCTCGGATCATCGTTTAACCCGGTTTGGTAAGATCATGGATCTTAACATAAAGCTATTTTAGAAGTAACAAGGGTTAAAAGGTGAAACCCTACCACACATAAACCATGAACTTGTGTAAAAATGTTTTAACTTGTACAAAAGTGTTTAAAACTAGTAGATCTATGTGTCTACAAGTGGTATTTTCAAAAGACCAAGCATCAAAAGAAATCACATGTTCTAAACCGGATCTTACACAAACAAAAGTGGTTTTTGTGAACAAACAAGTGTATGGACACTTGTGTAACATGAGTTTTAACAAAGAAATAATTTGCGTAAAAACCGACTAGAAGTTGTGAAACTTCATATTCTTTAAAAATAAAGTTTTTAAGAAACTAAATTTATTTTTAAAGATAACAAGACTTACTAAATGTGCTAGTAAGTTACTACACATTTTTGTAAATATTCAAGTTCATGAAATGGAGAAATTAGTGATTATTGTTGATGATGATTGTTGATAATTGTTGTTGATGATTATTGATGATTGATGATGATTTAAAAGAAAATAAACACACGTTTTGAAAACGTGGGAAACCTCCATTTTTAGGGGAAACTCTGTCAAAATTTTTATAAATTTTGACACTTAGAAAAATATAAGTTTTTGAGAAACTTATTCCCTAAAAATGTGTTTAGAAGTATTACTAGGGTTTCCCTAATTTTTGGTGATAAGAAATGAGGATTTCTTCAAGAATAAAAATGGATACTATGTATATATATTTTTGAGAGAAAAATATATATTATTTTATCACCAATTTTTGTGCTAAGTGTATATAGTATGTGTTATACGTGCTAGTGTATTAAGACTTAAAAATACACTAATTACTCATGAAGAGTAGAAATATAAAAATACACATACAAGATACACAATTCGGGTGCAAAGTGCAAAACACAAAAGACTTATATTTATTTTTGGAGAAAATAATATAAGTAAGATTCGTAGTTAAAAATATAGAATATTTTTAACACAAGAATATATACAAAAGAGAGTGACTGTACTTGTGCGACGCAAGTCTAGTGACTAACGTTAAGAAAACGCGTATAGGTTACGACGTTAATTAAGCAAATCCGGTGGAGTTTACGACGCTAGGAACGCAAAGTTGTGAGTTCATGCTCCCCCTTTTCTCTTTAACTGTTTTCAGTTTTTATAACTTCGGGGGTGAAATACATGTACAAATGTACAAAAATTTATAAGTGGTATGATATAAATACAAGAAGTACACTTGGTGAGAACGAGAACCAAGTGTGACGAAATATGAGAATATGAGAAGCGCACTTGGTGAGAACGAGAACCAAGTAAGAGGCGCCATGAGAAATGATAACAAGAAACGCGCTTGGTGAGAACGAGAACCAAGTAGGAGGCGTTATGAGAAATAGTGTCACGAATAGGGTACAGAAGCACCATTAATCAACAATATACCTAGACCGCAGAACAAAAGGTTAGATCTAACGGGTGCCTGGCAGCCACACTCCCGGTCGGGGCGAGAACCGAGGAAGTGCTTTTGTGTCTCAGAATATACCAATTAAATGCCTTAGGTTTGGTGACTTCCTATGACGTGCCACAGGTTAATGGCTTTGCAACCCATTAACAATCTGATAATTACAGAAATACTGTATGTACATAAAATTCATACCATACAAAATTGATATATAACTTGAAGTACGTGGGGTACTCAAGAAGATTGATATATAACTTGAAGTACGTGGGGTACTCAAGAGGATTGATATATAACTTGAAGTACGTGGGGTACTCAAGAAGAAATTGAATTATACATGTGTATGTGGTGTACACATGAAACTGAATTTATATATGAAAACTTGACTTACTCACAAACTATGTTTTCATACAAAGTATACAAACATGAAATACAAAACTGCATGAATTCACACCAACATTATGTTGACGTTTTTCCAAAAACTCACATGTATTTCAGGTAACGAGGATGGATGTGCAAGTGGTCTTGCTTATGCTCGTGGATGTCGCTTGTGTTTAACTTTAAATAAAGTTGTAAACTCTTAAGACAATGTTTTATGCTGTCTGGCGATATAAACGCTAAACTTATGTTTTCAAATCATGATATTTGATGTTATTTTATGAGCATGTAGCATGTTTACTCTTCGTATGCAATGAGAACCTTTCATGATCACACCTCGTGCTTCCGCCGTAGAAAGGGGTGTGACAACGAACCCTCATTCTATCCGATCTTCCGATTTAGGTCCGGTTTATTAATATAGTTACCTATATTAGGTGCCGTTTGATTCCGTGATCTCTAGCATTGCTTGGTGGTTATCTTAGGACTTCTGAGCAATCTCAAGTGAGTACATAGACCCCTCTTTTACTGTTTTCCAAACTGTCTTGGGGTGAAACACATGTGCCTACTTGTTACTTTCATGCTTTCCTGTTTTCACATCATATACTTCCTATGTTCATTAGTACATTATAGTACATGATTTCATTACATTTTATGCTATGTATGTCCATTGTGTGCATACTTAGTACATGGTTCTACATTACATTTCTGCTATGTATGTTAACTGATAGCATGCTAGCACATTTATTTACATGACTTTTCTGCTTTGTATACTTAGTACATTTCTTATTCATCATATGCTTACATTTTGGTATGACATTTGGTTTGTTTAAACTATACTATACATTCATTAACACCGATCATGCCACTCGGTAGTAGGTAGTGGTACCATAGGACTTGACAAATCCCATTCCTGAAATCTCGGGTTTGTTTGGACGTAAGGAATGACCGAATCTAAATACATATTCTTTTGATAACTCTTTTTTACATGGTTATCCGACTGTCTCAAGGCTTGGATGTATAAATTTTCACAATACCGCATAAATGTCTATATCAGTATAGCATGCATTTATTACACAAAACATAACTTTGATTTAAACTATGTTTTACTTCAATACCTTGTTTTTGTGCATTTTACGTATGGTTTAGTTGATATATTTCACTTACCATACATAAACATTTGTTACATATTACTTGACTACTTTTGGACTATCAACATTTGACATGGTTTATACAAGGACTTTTGACAGTTGGTTTAAACATAGACATTATACATTGTTGGTTGGTTGACCTACTTTTGACATAAACATTAGACATTTGATTATACATAAACATTTTACTTTGGTGGTTGGGTTTGAGTAAGTGATTTAAGTAACGAGGCGTGTGTAATATGATACAAGCATGGTGGATATGCCGCTGGTACTTCCTATATATAAGTGTTTGTATGGTATTACATATCATAGCGTTATTTGAATCATTTAAATTTGAGACATATAACATTTTATACAAATAACATACTTTTCACAAGACATTGTTTTACAAAACAACTTATCTTTTACAAACTCATTTTACTTGGTTATTCATTTAACCATACATTATTCTCTTACTTATACATATCATCTGATCTTATTGCTTTTCAAACGATTTACAAAACAAAGCATACTACAAGGTTCATGACTAAACATTTTCTTAAACATAAGTCATGAATCTCATTTTCACAAAACCTATGTATCTCACAGGCATTTTTATGCTGACGTACCTATTTTCACATGTGTTTTCAGGAGATGATGCATAGGACTTATCAATATACACTTAGGCGGACTTGGGCCTTAGTGATAATAAAAGATGCAAGACTAGTTATTTGTGTTATGTTTCTTTGATTGTCAAGACATTGTAACTACTTTAATCAATAAAACAATATTTCAATTTCCATGTGTTATGAAACAATGATTCTGTTACAACACTCCCCGACATTTCCGCCACGTTTTGTATGTTCTACGTGGTCGGGGTGTGACAGAAAAGTTGGTATCAGAGCTCATGGTTATAGGGAATTAGGTTATTAGTAATACTTTGACCTAGTCTATAACCTTTCTACGACCCTAACGCGAGTTTACTTGCGTTTAGTTATAAAACAATAATGTCACCTATCCTTAGGCGACAACCACAACAAGAACATAAAATTCAAAACCGCTTTGAAAACTAATCATCTGTTCTAGGATGATTGATTACTAGGTTTTGAACCCTCTATTGTAAGGTTTTGAACTCTCTATTATATGGTTTTGAACCCCTTTGAGTTTTCAAAACCTCGTCAAGGTTTTGGGTTTTAAATAATGTGAACACGTGCAAACTGGAAGGGTGAATGCCTGTATTCTGGGTTTTCTGTCTAGGCAAGCACTTCGTATACATCTCATCAGACGCGAGACCAGTTGTGCTTACCTGGGAATTCTTGGGATGAGTGTTCACTTATAGGCGAGCATGTCTTCGCGATACATTATTTTTGACCCATTTACTTTGATTTGTCACTGTCTCATTTGTTTGCCTTAGATAACAAACAAATGATCGCAAATTCTTATGCATTACCATTCTGCATTATTTGCCCGATGACGTTTCACTTGTTTCTTCCTATGTCTTTCATTTTCTTCTAGAATGTCTCTTCCTCTCAGCAACGGTCAAATGTCCGAGCAAACAGCCAAATTTGCCCAGCAAATAGGCGAAGTGATTCTGAAGACTGTGGAATTGGGAATTGCCATGTCTCGTCTTCACAATGAAGCCACTCAGGAGCCACCAAAGGAAGCAAAAGCCAAGCCTTCACCTAAACCAAAAAAACGTAAGGCTTCAAGGAAACCCGCAGCGGTGGCACCAAAACAGGCAAGACATAGCCAAATGACAGCACCACCAGCCAAGAAACCAATCGAGGAATCAAAGACCATGGATGAACGATCCCCTAAGAAGTCAAAGAAGCGAAAGGCTTCTCAGAACTTCGCCGTAGTCGCTCACAATGGTCAAGCCATCCCCAACCAACCAGCTCAACCCCCTGCTAGGAAGCAATACAACGGAACTGCACCCTTGTGCAACCAATGTAGCCTTCATCATCAGACTAGTGTGAAGTGCCGCAAATGCCAAATTTGTGGACTTATAGGTCATACGGCAAGGGTTTGCCCAACTACAGCAGTACCAAATCAAACTGGACCCATTCGGGTGGCAACACAACCTGCTAAGAAGCAATACAAGGGAACGGCACCAATATGCGACAAATGTAATGGGCATCACCAAACTCACTTACCGTGTCGTCTGTGTGTATCATGTGGGCGAGTTGGTCACCTGGTAAGTGCTTGTCGATGTAACCAGAACCAAGGCGGTTCAGATCAACCACAAGCCGACCCTGCCCAAGTTCATTTCTCACCAGGGTCTTGCTACAACTATGGCGAGATGGGCCATTTCCTAAGGGATTTCCCAAAGCTTGCTAATGCAAATCCAACCCACGGATGAGTAGTTGGCTGACTAGAAGATGTTTCTTGTAATGTGAAACAATCTGTTTTGTTTATAAATAAATTCTTGTTCACAATTCTGATATACAAGTGTAGTTACATGTGTGTATGACTTTTCCTATGATACCTACATCAAGAAACTATGTACCCTACAAACTACTCTTTTGATTTCTCTCTTTCAAATGATCGCTCATGATTCCCTCGAAAATTTTAAGTACTCGTTTCACTCTAAGAAACAAAGTACAGAAAATAAAGTGACATTATGAGTAATCATGCTCCTGCACATCTGTGCCTTTGAATCCTTGGTTAAATAACTAAGGGTATTTCCAAATCTCATACCCATTACGTTTTGATTTTTCAACATATACAGTACAAGTATTTCAAAAACAATCTTCATGATCTCAAAACATTTCATATAGTTTGAAAACAATTTTTCTAAATGCATTGTCTCTGTTATTTCAAAAACATTGGCCATGTTTTCAAAACCAACCTTCCTAATTTCAAAATATTTCATATAGCCTGAAGGCAATATTAACACAGTACGTTTTCTTATCAAGTGCATGATTTCGAAAAGCATCATTCATGTTTTTCAAAAACCTTATACATAATTTCAAAATTTGTATTGCATGATTTTAAAACATTTTTGTAAATATATCTACCTAATACACCTACTTCATGATTTCAAAAGTATTATATATAAGGTTTCAAAAACATTGAACACATTTTTTTAGAACCCCATGCATAGTTTTCAAAAATATTTTCTTCATACATTGACTTAACTTTCTAATTTCGCTTCATATGTCGCCTTGGCATATCTGGCATCTCAACTTCATAATCATTTTACTTCATGTTTTGACATAAGCACATCCAGTGCAAGGTTTCAAAACATCTTCAACTTCTAAAATCCATAAGGGATCTTTTTGTCTTCACATTTAGACCCTTGTGGATGATTATCATTCAAATCAGAGTCCTTAATTGGATTCCTTATGTACCTAAATTCGAACGTTTCGGTTCCTTATAATCGAAATCAAATTTTCTCTTTAAAAATCTTTCTATCTTTATAGTTAGATTCTTGATACCGTTTAAAGTGCCAAATGAAATCCACGGAATGGATTCCTAGTGTGCTTTAAATGCATGTACGCAATTAACAAAACAAATTAACAAACAATTCTGTGGTTATATGACTATGTGTTTATTCATCTTATGTTTTCTTTTATGCATTTTGTGTTTTTATACTCTGGATATTTGTTATCCAAATCCTCGCAGGATCTTTCATATCTACATATGAGGGATTCGTAGTAGGATATTCAAAAAGGTACTACCTTAAATCCTGAATGGGCTTCTATGTAATAGTTAAGACCCTTGGATTATATAGTACTATTCCATGATTCATAAGAGACCCTTAAGTGGTCTAGTCAAAAAGATTGATTCACAATTTGGTTAAAGAATGACATCAAGTGATATAGCTGAACAGACTCCTTGATAATCTATTTAGATCATTTATTGATTTAATTAAAAGGACTCTATGGCGGTCTAGTCACACTCATCACAGGATTGTTCATTTGGTTTTACCCTACATATTATAAAATAAACTGTGTGAACTGTGCAAGGAATTGTCTAATTATGGACGCGTACATAATTATGAGATTCAGTGCACGGTAACCACAGTAAGATTTATTATGTGTAAGAACCGATAGTGACAACAATAACGAAATAAGAACGATGTAATGGAGGTACGGTGGACGCACCAATGACGCTTCATATACTTGTATATAAGTATCCCTCTTACATTGCAAGCATGATTTTATTAAAGTTACTAGAAGTTCAGAACCCTAACCAATGTTGTTCGATCTTTTCAACTTCATGTTTTCAAACTCACACAAGTTTCCTCTAGATAAAATTTCGGGACGAAATTTCCTAAAGTAGGGGAGACTGTAACACCTGTGCCTCCACGGCCATCAAACAAATACCGAACCAATGGAATATTATATTTCATACTTGGGATTTGTAAAAATATGTGTATCATTTGCACATATCAATTTTTGTTCAATTCCAAACTCTAAATCGCTTTCTGGAAGGTTATACGCGCACCGATGCGTAAATATAACCAGTTTAATGCAACAAACACTCCGGAATAGTTACATAGGCTTAACATACCTTAAATAACCTTTACATAACTTAGAAATAAGTTTTGAAGGCTTTGGTATGGCAAAAACAAGTTAATTCGCTTACAGGGACTAAAATTGACAAACTGCGAAAGTATGCCAATTTGAACTGGAACGAACATTCCGGAACATGACCATAAGTTAAACACACCTTAAATATCCTTTACATAGCTTAGAAATAGGCTTTGAGGGGTTCGGTGTGCTAAAATAAACTTTTGGGCCATTCAGGGACTAAAAGTGTCAAAAAGTGCACAAGTTTGCATTTTCGCGCATAACTTACGTTCTGAATACATCCGGACGTCCAAAAATTTATGTAAGCACTAAAATATTTTATTTTAGTGTTTGGCATAAGAAAAATCCATTCGTTGCGTCATTTGGATCGTTTTTCGCGCCTATGCGAATTCCGTCGTAATTAAGCGAACATCGCGTCCGTACGACCAAACGAACCAACTTCCGGCATATTTTTGAACATGTTTCATGTCCACAATGTTTAGGCATCATTTTAGGGCCTTAAAGTTGGCTTTACGGGCCTTAGAAGCGTCGGAAATGGCTTTAAACACGTGCAGGGGCTGAAACTGTCATTTTTGAAACTTATGTTCTGATCAGAAGCCCCAGGCGGCCCGCCTGAGGTTTGCCTGATTCTGAAGCGGGCCGCATCAGCCCTTCAGATCACCCAAAGGTCAAGTTTCAGCTGATTTAAGCTTTTAAACACCCTCCAAAGGTCAAGTGCCACTTGTTAAACTCTTATGGTGGCCAAAAATCAGTACCACAACATTTTGACAAGTGTACGGGCTAGATCATTCCCTCTTCTCCAAGAAACGATCCTAACGGTGGACCGAAATCTATAAATACCCATCACATTTCACTTCATTTCTCACAAGAATCTGATCATTTGTGCTCTAAGTTGAAACCTTTGTTTCATACCTGAGCTATTTTGATCTAGATTAGCATTCGGGGACCCTTCGTAAGTGTTCTTTCGTTCTTTTATTGCTTTTCGAGTCCGAAAGTCAAACTTTGTTTGACTTTCTGCATTGACCAGTTTATGGTCGATGCGAAGTTCATTTGAACTTCATAACGTGAGCGTGATCACGATGGTTATAGTCCCTAGTGACTATACCTACTGATTACCACGTTATCTAGGCTCAGTGACGAGCCGTAGTTTTGGTCAGAATACGTATTCTTGCGTATTTTGTAACCAAACTACTCTTAGGTATCACAACCGTTTGTTGTGATACCAAACCTGTTTTCCAAACTTAGTTAAGCATGTTTTAACATGCTTAGCTCGTCACTTTTAGTTTTAGTGCTTATATAGGGTCGTCAGGTAAGCGATCTAAACAATCGCTTATACTTTCGAACCCGACCCGTTTGGTCGATCATTAGGATCTGACCAAGCACATTAGGTGACCATAGTATATAGGGAATAACCTTCCGAGGTTATACCTTATGGTCGCTTCGTTTAAGTAGTTGTATGATAGGTAGTATATATGCCTTAGGTAAATTACCAAAATGCCCTTTTGACGCCAAAATTCATTTTAAGCATATGTAACATAACTTTTGACATCTAAACTGATTTGATAACAATATTAGATATGTTAAGGCATATTTTACTTGTCATAGGACTGGTTAGGCGTTCCGAACGCGTTTCACGCGAACGACGCGTTAACGTGGCATAAGCTACCTAAACGGGTCGTAATGGGTCGTAAGCACTTAGGTTAGGTTTCATTTAGTATGTAGGCTTTGTTAAACCATACTACATGAGTTCCCATACTCATTTGGTTTACGAACCCTCATTCTATCCGATCTTCCGATTTAGGTCCGGTTTATTAATATAGTTACCTATATTAGGTGCCGTTTGATTCCGTGATCTCTAACATTGCTTGGTGGTTATCTTAGGACTTCTGAGCAATCTCAAGTGAGTACATAGACCCCTCTTTTACTGTTTTCCAAACTGTCTTGGGGTGAAACACATGTGCCTACTTGTTACTTTCATGCTTTCCTGTTTTCACATCATATACTTCCTATGTTCATTAGTACATTATAGTACATGATTTCATTACATTTTATGCTATGTATGTCCATTGTGTGCATACTTAGTACATGGTTCTACATTACATTTCTGCTATGTATGTTAACTGATAGCATGCTAGCACATTTATTTACATGACTTTTCTGCTTTGTATACTTAGTACATTTCTTATTCATCATATGCTTACATTTTGGTATGACATTTGGTTTGTTTAAACTATACTATACATTCATTAACACCGATCATGCCGCTCGGTAGTAGGTAGTGGTACCATAGGACTTGACAAATCCCATTCCTGAAATCTCGGGTTTGTTTGGACGTAAGGAATGACCGAATCCGAATACATATTCTTTTGATAACTCATTTTTACATGGTTATCCGACTGTCTCAAGGCTTGGATGTATAAATTTTCACAATACCGCATAAATGTCTATATCAGTATAGCATGCATTTATTACACAAAACATAACTTTGATTTAAACTATGTTTTACTTCAATACCTTGTTTTTGTGCATTTTACGTATGGTTTAGTTGATATATTTCACTTACCATACATAAACATTTTTTACATATTACTTGACTACTTTTGGACTATCAACATTTGACATGGTTTATACAAGGACTTTTGACAGTTGGTTTAAACATAGACATTATACATTGTTGGTTGGTTGACCTACTTTTGACATAAACATTAGACATTTGATTATACATAAACATTTTACTTTGGTGGTTGGGTTTGAGTAAGTGATTTAAGTAACGAGGCGTGTGTAATATGATACAAGCATGGTGGATATGCCGCTGGTACTTCCTATATATAAGTGTTTGTATGGTATTACATATCATAGCGTTATTTGAATCATTTAAATTTGAGACATATAACATTTTATACAAATAACATACTTTTCACAAGACATTGTTTTACAAAACAACTTATCTTTTAAAAACTCATTTTACTTGGTTATTCATTTAACCATACATTATTCTCTTACTTATACATATCATCTGATCTTATTGCTTTTCAAACGATTTACAAAACAAAGCATACTACAAGGTTCATGACTAAACATTTTCTTAAACATAAGTCATGAATCTCATTTTCACAAAACCTATGTATCTCACAGGCATTTTTATGCTGACGTACCTATTTTCACATGTGTTTTCAGGAGATGATGCATAGGACTTATCAAGATACACTTAGGCGGACTTGGGCCTTAGTAATAATAAAAGATGCAAGACTAGTTATTTGTGTTATGTTTCTTTGATTGTCAAGACATTGTAACTACTTTAATCAATAAAACAATATTTCAATTTCCATGTGTTATGAAACAATGATTCTGTTACAACACTCCCCGACATTTCCGCCACGTTTTGTATGTTCTACGTGGTCGGGGTGTGACATTGTGACTGTGGCGATAAACCCCTAAACGAATTTAAAGGTCTATCTTGTTGTTATGTTTATCAAATTCGGTCATTCCTTCCACCCAAACAAACCTAGGGTTCAGGAACGGGAGTTGTCAATTCCTATGGTACCATTACCTACTAACGAGCGGCGTAGCTAATGTTAATGAATGTACATTGTCTCATTTGAACAAACCAAACGTCATACCAAAAATGTAAGCATGTGAAAACAATGCACTAAGTATGTAATCAAATGAACATACATAGCGTGAAATGTAATGTAAAATGATGTACTAAGTATGCACACAATGGGCATACATAGCATAAAATGTAATGTAAAACGATGTACTAAGTATGCACACAATGGGCATACATAGCATAAAATGTAATGTAAAATAATGTACTAAGTATGCACACAATGGGCATACATAGCATAAAATGTAATGTAAAACGATGTACTAAGTATGCACACAATGGGCATACATAGCATAAACACAATGAAATCATGTACTATAAGTGTACTATTGAACATAACAAGCATATGATATGAAAACATGGAAAAACATGAAAGTAACAAGTAGGCACATGTGTTTCACACCAAAACAGTTTGAAAACAGTAAAAGAGGGGTCTATGTACTCACTTGAGATTGCTCAGAAGTCCTTGATTAACAACCAAACAATGCTAGAGATCACGGATATCAAACGACACCTAATATAGGTAACTATGTTAATATACCGGACCTAAATCGGAGGATTGGATAGAATGAGGGTTCGTAAACCAAACGAGTATGGAGACTCGTGTAATATGGTTTAACAAAGCCCACATGCTAAAATGAAACCTAACCTAAGTGCTTACGACCCATTACGACCCGTTTAGGTAGCTTATGCTACTTTAACGCTTCATTCGCGTAAAACGCGTTAGGAACGCCTAACTAGTCCTATGACAAGTAAAATATGCCTTAACATGTCTAATATTGTTGCCAAATCAGTTTAGATATCAAAAGTTATGTTACATATGCTTAAAATGAATTTTGGCGTAAAAAAGGCATTTTGGTAATTTACCTAAGGCATATAAACTACCTATCATACAACTAACTAAACGAAGCGACCATAAGGTATAACCTCTGAAGGTTGTTCCCTATATACTATGGTCACCTAATGTGTTTGGTCGGATCCTAATGATCGACCAAACGGGTCGGGTTCGAAAGTATAAGCGATTGTTTAGATCGCTTACCTTACGATCCTATATAAGCACTTAAACTAAAAGTGACGAGCTAAGCATGTTAAAACCTGCTTAACTAAGTTTAGAAAACAGGTTTGGTATCAAAACAAATGGTTTTGATACCCAAGAGTAGTTTGGTTACAAAATACGCGTAAATGCGCATTTTGGCCGAAACTACGACTCGTCACTGAGCCTAGATAACTTGGTAATCAGTAGGTATAGTCTCTAGGGACTATAACCATCGTGATTACGCTCACGTTATGAAGTTCAAACGAACTTCGCATTGACCATAAACTGGTCAACGCAGAAAGTCAAACAAAGTTTGACTTTTATCGCTAAACGAAATAAAGAGAACGAAGGAACACTTACAAAGGGTCCCCGCTAGTAAATCTTGATCGAATAGCTCAGGTATGAAGTAATGGCTTCAACTTAGAGCTTTTAGATCAGATTTTTGTGGGTTTTTGCAAGTGATGGGGTTGGGTATTTATAGGATTTTCCATATAGAATATTCCTAGCATATTCCAAGCATATTCCTAGCATATTCCTAGCAAATTCCAAGCATATTCCTAGCATATTCCTAGCATATTCCAGGCATATTCCTTAGCATATACCTTAGCATATTCCTGGCATATGGCTAAAACGGGTATTTAACTGGGTACCGGGTATTTTATCTAGCGTTTAAATCCCGGTTTATGGCGTTCTAAATTATTTTTATTACTCTATAAAAATAAACTCGCCAAGATATTACTGAAATAAATTTCAGTTGCCAGGACTGGCTGCGTTGTCTGCGTTTTGCAGTAGAAGCACTGTGTTGCGCAGAAACACACGGTACGCGCTTAAACTTTGAAAAATAACGTTTTTACGCGTTTTAATTTATTTTTCAACACGGGCCTGATTAAAATAAGATTTTAATCATAACAGAATATTTGTGGGATTTAAATATTATCCGGTCGGTCACCAACGTTCGTTTGGTCGTACGATCGCGATGTTCGGTTAATTACGACGGAATGCGCATAAGCGCGAAAAACGACCCAAATTGCGTGACGAATGGATTTTTTTGACAAGCCAAACACTAAAGCATAATATTATAATGCTTACATAAAGTTTTGGATGTCCGGATGTATTCAGAACGTAAGTTATGCGCGAAAGTGCAAACTTGTGCACTTTTTGACACTTTTAGTCCCTGAATGACCCAAAAGTTTATTTTAGCACACCGAACCCCTCAAAGCCTATTTCTAAGCTATGTAAAGGATATTTATGGTATGTTTAACTTATGGTCATCTTCCGGAATGTCTGTTACAGTTCAAATCGGCATACTTTCGCAGTGTGTCAACTTTAGTCCCTGTAAGCGATTTAACTCGATTTTGCCATACCAAAGCCTTCAAAACTTATTTCTAAGTTATGTAGAGGTTATTTAAGGTATGTTAAGCCTATTTCACTATTCCGGAGTGTTCGTTGCATTAAACGGGTTATATTTACGCATCAGTGCGCGTATAACCTTCCAGAAAGTGATTTAAAGCTTGAAATCGAACAAGAATTGATATGTGCAAAGGATACACATATTTATACAAATCCCAAGTATGAAATACAATATTTCATTGATACAGTATTTGTTTTATGGCCGTGGAGGCACAGGTGTCACATCCAATTTCTAAATATTGTAAGTGTTGATATTTATTTGTTTGATCATATCATAAATAAATATTATAAGTGTTTGTCTAGCTTGTTATTGGGTATGACTCGACTTGGATCATAACGTACTAGCCACATCAATTTAATATGTGTCTTGGGCATACAGAGTCCAACATGAAGGACCCATTGCAGCTCTACGCTGGATAGAGAAAACTGAGGCTGTTTTAAAAATAAGCAAGTGTGCTGAAGAAGACAAAATAATGTTTGCTTCTAATCTATTTAAATATTCAGCCTTAGAATGGTGGAACACTATCCTCCAATCAAGAGGAAGTGATAGGGTTTACAACATGGAATGGGAGGAATTTAAGAATATGGTAGAAAGGAAATTTTGCCCTCTCAATGAAAAGGAACAGATAGGTAATAAGTTTCTGAACATTAGAATAACCGGGGTAGATAGTAAGGGTTATACTACCACATTCTTTGAATATGCTAGAATAGTACCAACCTTTTCATCACCTGAACCAGTATTAATCTCCCGTTACATCTGGGGATTAATTGGAGAGATTAGACATGTAGTCAAGGCAGCTAGACCTCAAACTATAGAAGAAGCTGTAGAACTAGCGAATACCTTGACAGATGAACTAGTCCGTACTAGAGAAGAAGACCAGAGGAGAAACCTTACCCAAAGGCTTACTCAAGAATTCCGTTCTGGGAATTACAACCGTAGGAATATGGGTTCTACCTCTGCACCCTTCTGCAAGGTCTGCAAGAAAAAGCATTCGGGAAAATGCTCTATTCGTTGTAATTTTTGCAAGATGCCAGGACACAAGGAAGAAGAATGCAGGAGAAAATCCAGTAATAGACTGTGCTTCAACTGTGGAGAAAAAGGTCACATCAAGCCAAATTATCCAAAACTAGCTCCAGCTGCAAACAACAAGAACACTAAAAATGCTAGAGCATTTATTCTAACTGCAGATGAAGCCAAGATGATTCCAGACGTGATAGCTGGTACGTTTTTAGTTAATGATGTTTTTGCTAAAGTATTATTTGACTCTGGTGCAAACCAAAGTTTCATTAATACTTCGTTTTGCAAAATTCTAAATCAGTCATTAACTAAACTACCACAAGAATGTCTAGTAGAGACAGCAAATGGAAAAACTGTTAGGATTTCTGAAATTTTGCAGGGAGCAAGAATAGATATTTTAAAATAAGAGTTTATTGCAAACCTTTATCCTATGAATCTGGCAGGATTTGATATCGTCTTAGGAATGGATTGGTTAATAGCCAATAAAGCCAGTATTTTATGTGATCAAAAGTCAATCCAAGTAAATTCACCAAAAGGTAAAAAGATCACAATTAAAGGAGATAAGCCATCTAGATCCACAAAATTCATCTCTGTGATGAAAACTGCAAGTTATATAAGAAAAGGTTCTATAGTGTATTTGATTTCTATAATCACTAACACTAAAGGAAAGGATTTAAAAGATATTCCAGTAGTATCTCAGTTTTCAGATTTCTTTCCAGAAGAATTACCAGGACTACCACCAGACAGAGAAGTTGAATTCAGAATTCATCTACTACCAGGAACAGGAACAGCACCAATTGCCAAAGCACCTTACCGTTTGGCACCCGCAGAAATGCAGGAACTGAAGAAACAATTGGATGAATTGCTGGAAAAAGGATTCATACAACCAAGTTCGTCGCCATGGGGAACGCCGATTTTATTCGTTAAAAAGAAGGACGGATCAATGCGTATGTGCATTGATTACCGTGAATTGAACAAAGTCACGATTAAGAATCGGTACCCATTACCGAGAATCGATGATCTGTTCGATCAACTTCAAGGAGCTCGATTTTTCTCTAAAATCGATTTAAGGTCAGGATATCATCAATTAAAGGTACAGGAAGAGGATATTCCTAAAACTGCCTTCAGAACAAGGTATGGTCATTATGAATTTACTGTCATGCCATTTGGTTTAACCAATGCCCCAGCCGCATTTATGGACATGATGAACCGAATATGTAAGCCATATTTGGATAAATTTATAATTGTCTTCATAGATGATATTCTAATTTATTCTAAGTGTAAAGAGGATCATGTAAAGCATTTGCACGCACTTTTAAGTCTATTAAGAAAGGAAAAAGCTTTATGCTAAATTTTCAAAGTGCGAGTTTTGGTTAGAACAGGTACAATTTCTTGGACATTTAGTTAATCATGAAGGAATTCATGTGGATCCAACAGAAATCGAGGCGATTACTAAATGGAAAACCCCTGAATCACCAACCGAGGTTAGAAGTCTCTTAGGATTGGCCGGTTATTATAGAAGATTTATTCAAGATTTCTCTAGAATAGTCATTCCTTTAACTAAGTTAACCTGTAAATCCATTAAGTTTGAATGGGGACCGAAGCAAGAAGAAGCTTTTAGAATTCTTAAGCAAAGATTAACTAATACACCCATATTAGCGTTACCAGAAGGAACTGAAGACTTTGTAGTCTATTGTGACGCTTCTAAATTAGGTTATGGATGTGTATTAATGCAACACCAAAAGGTTATAGCTTATGCATCTAGACAACTTAAGAATCATGAAGAGAATTATTCAACCCATGATCTAGAGCTAGGAACTATAATTTTTGCCCTTAAGATTTGGAGACATTACCTTTATGGTAATAAGTTTACCATATTCACTGATCATAAAAGTTTAAGGTATGTTTTCGGGCAAAAGGAGTTGAATATGAGACAAAGACGTTGGATGGAGATGCTTAGTGATTATGATTGTGATATCCAGTATCATGAAGGAAAAGCTAATGTAGTGGCAGATGCTTTAAGCTGAAAGTATAATGAAAAGCCAAAAGGGTACGTTCTCTTAAATTAAATCTACAAGTAGATTTAAATGATCAAATATGAGAAGCACAAGAATCAGTAATCAAGGATGATACTGAAAAACTAAAAGGTATGAGTAAGGAACTAGAACAAGGAACAGATGGAATTTGGAGATTCCATAAAAAAAGAATGTGGATACCTAAATTAGGAAACCTACGTCATCGTATATTAGAAGAAGCCCATAAGTCTAAGTATACGATGCACCCAGGAAGTGATCAAATGTACCAGGATTTAAGGAAAATTTTCTGGTGGATAGGAATGAAGAAAGACATAGCAGCCTATGTTTCTAAATGTTTAACTTGTTCACAAGTTAAAGCTGAACACCAGAAACCCTCAGGTTTGTTACAACAATTAGAAATGCCAGTGTGGAAATGGGAATTGATAACAATGGATTTTGTTACTAAATTACCCAAAACAAAGAAAGGTAATGATACAATCTGGGTGATTGTAGATAGGCTAACCAAGTCAGCTCATTTCCTACCAATGAAGGAAACTTTCAGTATGGAACAACTAGCTAAATTGTATGTAAATGAAATTGTTTCATTGCATGGAATTCCTTTATCAATTGTTTCTGAAAGAGATAGCCGATTTACCTCTTATTTTTGGTCAAGTTTCCAAAAAGCCATGAGAACCAAGTTAAATCTAAGCACAGCTTATCATCCTCAAACGGACGGACAAAGCGAAAGGACAATTCAACCAATGGAGGACATGCTTAGAGCTTGTGTAATTGATTTCGGAGGTAATTGGGACGATCACTTACCTTTAATAGAATTTTCTTATAATAATAGTTATCACACAAGTATCAATGCTGCACCATTCGAAGCACTTTATGGATGAAAGTGCCGAACCCCAGTCTGTTGGGCAGAAATTGGGGAAAAGCAATTATCTGGACCTGAGATAGTGCAAGAAACAACTGACAAGATTATTCAAGTCAAGGAACGACTAAAAGCAGCACGTGATCGACAAAAGAGCTATGCCGATAACCGACGCAAGCCATTGGAATTTCAAGTAGGAGATAAAGTATTGTTAAAACTTTCTCCTTGGAAAGGAGTAGTAAGATTCATCAAAAGAGGAAAGCTAAGTCCCAGGTATATTGGACCTTTTGAGATTATTAGAAGAATAGGACCTGTAGCCTATCAGCTACAACTGCCAAAGGAAATGGCAGGAATACATGACGTGTTTCATGTATCTAATCTCAAGAAATGCCTAGCTGATGAATCGCTATTAATACCTCTTAAGGACATAGAAGTAAATGAACAACTCAAGTTTGTAGAAAGGCCTCTACAGATCGAAGACAGGAAAGTCAAGAACCTCAAGCATAAGATGTGACAACCCTCACTAAACCAGGTATCCATACGACTTAATTAATAATTAATTACTGCTTAATTACTGTGCTTACTTGAACTTGTGGATAAACTACTACTTGAATACTGATACATGTACTTACTTGCATCATACTTTACTTGCTGTCACTCCATGTTTTGCTTACAGCACCTTTGTGACAACCTTGATGCACCAAAAGCACAGTAGCACAATGAACGGATAACCTATTAAACGTGTTGTCATAACTAGCACCAGGCAGGTATTGCCTCTAAGGCCTGTAAGAGCCTGAGATAGTTTGCTACACTAGTGGTGAGTGTAGGGATATAAGAGTTGTAGAACTGCGTCACTAGGAATAAGGTACAGTGACCGGATGTGCCTAAAACGTACTCTAGGTACAAAATTCAGCACTTTAAATAATAATTCAGCATTAAGCTACCTAATAAAGTGCCAAAACATGAAAAAAACATTACTAGACACTTTCCAAAGCGTCGGGAATAAGTTGTGTCACTAAAAGTAATAATAACGACACTTTAAAGCTTTGTTAAGCACTTTAACGGATCTCTATCCGACCGAACAACCGGATTTTACCCGGAACATAAAAATATTGCCATTTACATAGTTTTTCTTTTTTCTGAGCCAGTTAGGGTCCCTGAATACCCTAACGCCCGCTGTAATACATAACACATTAGTAACCGGGTTAATCCCTAAACTAACTTAGCTTAACTTAACTAACATCCTAACTATCTAGTTGGAAACTAACCGAATATACCCCCCCCCCCAAACCGAGTTCGGTCACCATATGTGACCCCCCCTTGTCCTTTATTTGAATATTATAATCTTATATGTCTAATATCATCTAGACACCAAATCCTTTGGATAATTAGAAAGACTTTGTCTATAAGTATAAGCTTAAGTCCATCATATTCATTTCATCACAAACTCAACTTCACACCACTCTCTCCTCTCCTCTCAAAGCTCTCGGCCGAACACCCCTATATCATCCATCCATTATTCGATTTTGATCTTCTCATTTCAAGAGCATACAAGTGTTAAGGATCTCACATAAGGAGGCTTGGTGCATTCGGAATGCGAAGGACCTCTTCTCATTGCTTTTATCCACGCATTCTTCGACTTGTTTCTTCCCTAGCCTCGAGCTAGTAGTAAGTGACTATAATCACACTCTCGAACTATTTTAAGGTGGATAAAACGATATATGACGGTTAAAATTCATGAACATGCAAAATGATATGAAAAAGTCTACTAAAAATGCTAAAAATGTTGGTTAATAGCACAAGGGTTGTGTAAATCATGTAGGATTTGTTTTGTGTAATTATTTGGGCCCGATCTATGTTGTGGTAGCTCGGATCATCGTTTAACCCGGATTGGTCATGATCATGGATCATGACATAGAGCTTGTTTAAGTGTAACAAGGGTTAAGTGATGAAACTCTACCACACGAGAAACTTGAACTTGTGTAAAAACGATTTTACTTACGAAGTGGTGTTTAAAACTAGTAGATCTACGGGTCTACAAGCGGTATTTTCAAAGGACCACGTGTCAAGAGAAAACATACTTTTAAAGACGGATCTTACATAAACAAAAGTGCTTTTGTAAACACACAAGTGTGTAGACACTTGTGTAACACAAAGTTTTGACAAAAGAACTATTTTTGTAAATGTTGACAAGAAGTTGTGGAAATTTATTTTCTTTAAAAACGAGACTTTTACGAAACCGTATGGATTTATATAAAGATACACTAAAAGTAAGGAGCTTTACTACATATTTTTGGAAAAACTACAAGTTCATGTAATTCTTGCGATTTACATATATATTGACTAGTTTGATGCTTTGAACATTGATTTGATTGAATAAGGAAATTGTTGGTTTGATTTGTAAAAGAAAATGATACGCTTGAAAGCGTGGCCACCTCCAGTTACAGAGGAAACTCTGGCGAAATTTTTCCAAAAACCTAACACTTAGAAATATTTTCACTACAAGTGTTAGAAATACATTTTTAACATGTTTTCGAATTATAGATTTCGCCATGACTTTATTACAAGATTTCTAATTATCGGAGGTGGGATTTTCACAAAATAAAAACTTGCTAAAATATATATTTAGTAACAACACTTGTGAATTTTTATGATTATTTTGTGAAATATACGAATATTATTTTTAGGGTAAAAATAATATTACCGAATGATAACGATTCCAAAATAATACGAACGCACATGTATTAAATCCCCCATCCTTGGGAAGGAAAATAATTACCAAGTATTTACAAAAATATAAACACGAAATAGTTGTCTAACTATTTCCCAAAAACTTAAACCTTAAGCTAAGGCACGGTCGTCCGTCTAATAGACTTAGTACGTGTAGGTCGTCGCACAGCTGCTTGATCAGGAGATATACTTGGTACAGACGCACCACTGTGAGTTCATGTCCCCCTTTTCTCTTAACTGTTTTCAGTTTTCTAACTGCGGGGGTGAAATTCATGTTACTATGATTACGAGTACTTTTACATGGTATGGTTAGCGTAAGGAGGGTTATTACTATTCAGATCATGTGAGTGGGTAGGCAGAAACTTGAGGCCATTAATCCTCAGGGTAGGACCGAGGGGCAGGAGCGGTAGATCTATCTGGGTGTAGCGAGCCCAACCCCAGGCCCAAACAGAACGGACCTCGGGGTGACTTTGTACCCAATGCATAAATCTGCTAGGTTTGAGTCTTCCTACTTGCACTTCACACATATCAATGGCCTTGCAAACCATTGGTGATCTCTTTTTCCTTATTTACTACATACCAGGTTTTTTATACATACAAAGGTTTATTTACTCACTTACACATGAACTCGCTCAACATTATTGTTGATTTTTCAACTTACATGTATTTCAGGGAATTAAAGATCTGGCGCGGTACGTTGTGTTTTCCCGCTGCATATGGGTTCCGAGGTCATCCCGGTTTAGGAAATGTGACTTTTTCCTGGACGAGTCACTAATCTTAAACTGCGTTTTATTCATGTTGATGTTTATGTCTTTCAAAACAATCTTTTATGTTTTGGTGTTGTAGTCCCTAAGACAATGTTATGTTACTTCGGTTTTAAAACTTAAATCTACGGATGATCTTGCATGGTTTTTATTTCATATAGCTTGTTGTGATTAAGCTATGGTATTAAGACGTCACACCAAATTAACCACGCTTCCGCAAAGCCAGGGTGTGACAGCTTGGTATCAGAGCTCTGATCATAGCGACTAGGATTCCTTCTCGAGTCTAGACTATGATCACTAGGGCTCTCACGAAAACATTTTTACTACATACCACTCAAGTCCAGATCCAAAACTTTTTACAAACAAATGTTGAGCACATTTATTTATTATTTATAGGCTCAGTCTGGGAGGTTGAGGCTCGGTCTGGAGGACCGAGGCTCGGTCTAGGAGACCGAGGTAGTTGCCTAGTAGGACTAGGGAGAGCAGTCTGAGAGGCTGGGAGAATTTGGCTAGTTGGACTAGGAAGAGCAGTCTGAGAGGCTGGGAGAATTTGGCTAGTTGGACTAGGAAGAGCAGTCTGAGAGGCTGGGAGAATTTGGCTAGTTGGACTAGGAAGAGCAGTCTGAGAGGCTGGGAGGCTAGTGGGACTAGGAGAATTATTTGATTGCTTACTTGGTGACTAATGTGCTTATCTGATTATATGATTGATTATTTGTACATATTTTTGTTTGTGTTACAGACACCATGGACTCGCCCGGCACAGGTGATTCGGACACCACAGGCCCTAGACCCATAGTATCTGACGACTTAGAGTCTTCGGAGCACGTGGTCCACACATCAGATGTTACCAGCACAGACGAGGACGACTTTCAGCCCTTTGCGCTGCCCGACGCTGTCGATGAGCCCGCTGATGGCCCTTTTGCTGGGTACCTACCACTCGTAGAGATCCCTGCTCCCATACCTTTGGCCGTTTATCCTGCTTACGATATGCTCCTCGACGCCGACGTTGACGACGACGTCGATCTATTTGATGTTGAGCCCCTGGAGGACGATGTTGAGGGCGAGGCCCTTCTAGCTGACGGTGGTCTTTTGTTACTCGCAGATGCTCTAGCTGAGGAGTCACCTGCACACTCACCCGCTCCAGACTCCTTTGAGTCTGTGGCCTCTGCACCGTCACACACTCGGAGCGCACAGCACTATTCACATGGTTCAGATCCTGACAGGGCATCATCTGCTGCCTCGCTCCTAGATTTGCTTTCGATCACGATCTCGATGAGGATTCAAACCCTGTTTTTCCCCCTGGATCAGCCTATGGTTGACCCAGTAGACCCAGTTGACCCTGCATTCGCCGATCATGCAGATTTTGATATGGAGTTCGTTGATCCCGAGCCTGCCATGGCCCTCGAGCCAGTAGCTGCTCCTGACCCTGTGCTTGAGCATGACCCTGCTCATGCTGGCATACCTATTGATCCTGTGATTGCTGACCCACCCATTGATGATCACCCTGCTGATGCACCACTACTGGAGGGTGACCATGATATTGCTGCCGATCATGTTGATCCCCCACTTATCGCTGATATACCTGCTGACCCTCTTGTTGCACCCCATCTTGACCCTATGCCTGTACAGTTTGATCGAGCACTTTTTGATGCACATATTGACCCACGAGATGAGCACGCCCAGCATGGGTGGATTCCTGCGGATGATGAGCTTCCACCTATTCCTCCTCATGCCATCGATGCACTTCACGTTGATTTCTTTTTTTCATTTGCACAGCACACACCTCCAGCTCGACCTGGAGAGGGTTCCTCGGCTCGTCCCTTTGGACATGTGCCGACATATATTCCAGTTATGCCACAGTCTTCATCTGCTATTCCCCCTGTACCACCATTCTTTGTGCCACCTTTTGATCCAGCCAGCGAGCCGTTTCTCTGGACGTCACCTTCTGTTATGCCATCGACCGATCCCTACCATCCTTTCCATATGGGGTATTCTATTGAGGACGTTCTGATGTCGTTTGTTGTCCACCAGGAGGCACTCACACGGCGTATTCAGGAGCTTGAGAGAGCTCAGCCACCGCCGTGCCAGTGTCAGGGTCAGACCCACCCTGCTTCTTCGCAGCACCCTCGACCATTGTTACCTGACTATGCTGCACGCCTTTTGGCACTTGAGCAGCAGGTTGCTTCTTGGTTGCGTACCCAGAGAGCCATGGAGGAGGACTGGCTCCATTTGCGACGTTTGTTCTACACCCATTTTCCCCCTCCTCCACCACCATCAGTTTAGGGCATCCTTAGTACAGCATGGGTAGACGCTGGTGAAAAGACGGCGATTGTTTTGACTGCACAGCATTTTTGGAGACTACATTTTGATTCTGACTTTTGTGACATGTACATGGATGTATTGACACTGGTTTGATATTCTTTTGGACTAGGGTGATGTAGCCCTTAGTCGATGATGATGTATGACACTATTATGTACCTGTACACTTACTATGTGGTCTCGATATTTGGCAATCACAGTATTCTCATCATATGTGATGTTTTGATTGATTATTTATGTTTTATAACATGGGATGTTGTGTGATTGATATGATTATAACATGAGATGTTATGTACTATTACTATCATAATAAAGCGTACGTATTATAACATGGGATCTTTATTTTGTCATGACCGACGTGAACTCATCTTTTAGAAGATGCCGCCTAGACGTCAAACGCCGATGCCTACCAATGAGGCAGAACTCCAACAAGTCATCGCTGCTGCCATCGCGCAATACGCCGCCTCGCAAGGAGGACCCAGCGGAAGCAGCTCAAACAACAATGGCAACAACAATCCACCTCATGGTAATACTAAGTCATTAAGACATACCATGATCTAATTGGATATCTCTAGCAAGGATGCTAATGCCATTCATATGTTGTAACGTATGTGCAGGGTGCACCTACAAGCAGTTTCTAGACTGCAAGCCTGTCAACTTTGATGGCACCGGAGGTGCTGTCGCTTCTGTTCGTTGGGCCGAGAAGACTGAATCTGTTCTCCGCATGAGCAAATGTGCACCAAACCAGCAAGTCACCTACATTTCTGGGCTATTTCTGGATGGAGCCCTATCTTGGTGGAATTTGCAAGTACAGACACTTGGTGAAGCTGCTGCCTACGCACTAACATGGACCGAACTGAAGGAACTAATGCGCAAAAAGTATTGTTCTCGCGCTGAAATCCAAAGATTTGAAACTGAGTTCTGGCATTTGAAGATGGAAGGTCCGAAGATCGCGGAATATGTTCAGAGGTTTCACGACCTGTCGCATGTGGTACCCTATATGGTCACTCCAGAATTCAAGCGGATTGAACGCTTCATTTGGGGATTGGCTCCTCAAATCATAAGCATGGTGACCTCCTCCAAGCCTGCAACAATTACTGAGGCAATCGATTTGAATGTAGCTCTCACTGAGGAGGCTATCCGCCTAAACAAGTTTGGTGAGATCGAGACAAAGAAGAAAGAGACCCACGTCGAGTCATCCAGAGGTAACAAACGAAAGTTCTCGAACTTTAAACAAGGCATTAGTGGTGTTGTTAAGAAAGGAGAGCCAAACGCGCCAGCTCAGGTTACAGCTGGTGGTGGAAAGAAAGGAAAGGGATATATGGGCACCCAGCCCAAGTGCAACACCTGCCAGCGTCACCATTCTGGCCGATGTGGTTTGAAGGTATGTGAAGCGTGTGGGAAACCTGGCCACTTGAAGGATTCTTGTTGGGCCACTGTTGGCCAGGGAAGCCAAGGAGGATTTGGAAACAGAAACAATAATCGGGGTGGAATTGGAAATCGCCCACAAGGAAACAATGGAGGTAATGGGAATCGAGGCAACAATGCGAATCAAGCAGGCGCTGTGAATCATAACCAAAGGAATAACCAAGCTGGAAATGGAGGTGGAAACGGACAAAGACCTGGATGCTTTAACTGTGGTGATATCGGGCACTTTAAGAGGAACTGCCCAGAGTTGAACCAAGCCCGTGGAAGAGTGTTCAATATCGAAGCGAGGGAAGCGCGCCAGGATCCCAATGTCGTTACTGGTACGTTCCCTGTAAACCAATGCTATGCATCCGTTTTATTTGATACTGGTGCCGACTATAGCTTCGTATCGTTAGAATTTAAGAATATGCTTGGTTTAGCCGCTAGTAAGTTAGATATTCCCTACTCAATCGAATTGGCTAATGGGAAGCTAGTAGCAGCCAATGAAGTGATCAGAGGTTGTGCAATCGAGTTGGGAGAACGTGAGTTTGCTTTGGATCTACTACCAGTCAAGTTGGGAAGCTTCGACGTGGTAGTAGGAATGGATTGGTTATCAAGTAACAAGGCAGAAATTGTCTGCCACGAGAAGATCATTCGCATCCCAACCGAAGATGGTGAAACAATTGTGGTACATGGTGAAAAGCGTGATACGCCTTTAAGAATCATTAGCTGCCCGAAAGCGCGAAAGTGTTTACAGAAGGGATGTACTGCCTTCCTGGCACACATTGTAGACAAGAAAGCTGCAGAACCGAAGATCGAAGACATCCCTGTCGTGAGGGAGTATCCGGAAGTCTTCCCAGAGGACTTGCCTGGACTGCCACCTCAGAGGCAAGTGGAGTTTCACATCGATTTAGTCCCAGGCGCCGCACCTGTGGCTAAGGCACCTTATAGACTTGCCCCGTCTGAGATGCAAGAATTGTCGACACAACTTCAAGAGTTGTTAGACAAGGGATTTATCCGACCAAGCTTCTCGCCTTGGGGAGCTCCGGTCCTGTTTGTCAAAAAGAAGGACGGTAGTTTTCGAATGTGCATAGACTACCGGGAGCTGAACAAGCTGACGATCAAGAATAGATATCCTTTGCCAAGAATTGATGATCTGTTTGATCAACTGCAAGGTTCAAGCTTTTACTCAAAGATCGATTTGCGATCTGGATACCATCAGTTAAGGATACAAGAGGAGAGTATCCCGAAGACAGCCTTCAGAACTCGTTATGGACACTACGAGTTCCTTGTTATGCCGTTTGGGTTGACAAACGCACCTGCAGTCTTTATGGATTTGATGAATAGAGTTTGCAAGCCGTACTTGGACAAGTTCGTGATTGTGTTTATCGACGACATCTTGATTTATTCAAGGACAAAGGCTGAGCACGAACAGCATCTAAGAGCTATTTTGGAGCTGCTGAAGAAAGAACAGCTGTATGCCAAATTCTCTAAGTGCGAATTTTGGCTACGTGAAGTCCAATTTCTTGGACATGTGGTAAATGGAGATGGAATCCATGTGGATCCAACCAAGATCGAAGCGATCAAGAATTGGGAAACGCCAAAGACGCCAACCGAGATTCGACAATTCTTGGGTTTGGCTGGCTACTATCGAAGGTTCATTGAGGATTTTTTGAAGATCGCTCAACCATTGACGCTCCTCACCCAGAAAGATAAGAAGTTTGATTGAGGAATCAAACAGGAAGAAGCGTTTCAGCTGTTGAAGGATAAGCTCTGCAATGCGCCAATCCTAGCACTACCGGAAGGTACTGACGATTTTGTGGTATACTGTGACGCCTCGCGTAAAGGATTGGGTTGCGTGTTGATGCAACGCCAGAAGGTTATTGCTTACGCATCACGTCAGTTGAAGGTACATGAGAAGAACTATACCACGCACGATTTGGAGCTAGGCGCAGTGATATTTGCTTTAAAGATCTGGAGACACTACCTATATGGTACGAAATGTACAATTTTTACAGATCATAAGAGCCTACAACACATATTCAACCAGAAGGAGTTGAATATGAGACAAAGACGATGGGTTGAGTTGTTAAATGATTACGATTGCGAGATAAAGTATCATCCAGGGAAGGCGAATGTGGTTGCCGATGCCCTAAGTCGAAAAGAGAGGATCAAGCCCATAAGGGTTAGGGCTTTAGAAATGATTATCCAAACCGATCTTTCCTTGCGCATTCGTGCCGCGCAGAAAGAAGCTCTTAAGGAAAGAAATCTTGAAGAAGAATATCTTCGTGGGATGGAGAAGCTATTAGTGCCAAACGAGGAAGGAACGTTATGTTTTGAGAAAAGGATTTGGGTTCCTCTGTTTGGTGGTTTAAGGAAAGTTGTTTTTGATGAAGCTCACAAATCGCGGTACTCTATCCATCCAGGAGCGGATAAGATGTACCAAGATCTCAAGGATTACTATTGGTGGCCTAGGATGAAGGGCGATGTTGCTGTTTATGTGAGCAAGTGTCTGACGTGTGCTAAGGTGAAAGCGGAATACAAGAAGCCTTCAGGACTTCTGCAACAACCTGAGATTCCCAAGTGGAAATGGGAACAAATCTCCATGGATTTTATTACTAAGTTGCCAAGAACGCCAAGAGGTCATGACACTATTTGGGTGATAGTTGACCGCCTAACAAAGTCCGCACACTTTCTGCCAATCAAAGAGAAGGATAACACCAGCAAACTGGCAGAAATATACATGCGAGAGATCGTCGCACGTCATGGAGTGCCTCTCTCGATCATCTCTGATAGAGATGGACGTTTCATATCAAGGATTTGGCAATCCTTCCAAGAAGCTTTTGGCTCACAATTAAATCTGAGCACTGCATTTCACCCTCAGACCGACGTTCAAAGCGAGCGGACTATTCAGACCTTGGAAGATATGCTGAGAGCATGTGTTATGGATTTGGGCGGTAGCTGGGATAAGCATTTGCCACTGGTCGAATTTTCATACAACAACAGCTACCACACCAGTATTGGGGCCGCGCCATTTGAAGCTCTTTACGGACGCAAGTGTCGATCACCCCTATGCTGGGCTGACGCAGGTGATAGGCAGCTTGTTGGCCCCGAAATCGTCCAAGAGACGACAGACAAGATTGCGCAGATTCGAAAACGCATCGAAGCAGCTTGCGAAAGACAGAAAGCCTATGCAGATCCAAACCGGAAACATTTGGAGTTCCAAGTTGGAGATATGGTTTTATTGAAAGTTTCACCCTGGAAGGGTGTGGCACGCTTCGGAAAGCGTGGGAAGTTAAATCCGCGCTACATTGGCCCTTTCAGAATTTTGGAAAGAATAGGGCTAATAGCATACAAGCTGGACTTACCTGCCAAGCTGAATGGAGTTCACGATACATTTCATGTATCCATCCTGAAGAAAAGTCCAACTCAAGATACCATTGCCATTCCCACCGACGAGATTCATGTTGACGACACGCTCCATTTCGTTGGAGAACCTGTTGAGGTTACGGATTAGAAAGTAAACAAGACCCGCCGGAGCAGTGTCAAGCTCGTCAAGGTTCGTTGGAATGCCAGACATGGTCCTGAATACACCTGGGAGCGTGAGGATCGGATGAAAGAGAAATACCCCCATTTATTTCCTAAGAACCCTGCATCTAGTAGCAGAACTTAAATTTCGGGATGAAATTTCTTTAACGGGGGGAGAATGTGACAACCCTCACTAAACCAGGTATCCGTACGACTTAATTAATAATTAATTACTGCTTAATTACTGTGCTTACTTGAACTTGTGGATAAACTACTACTTGAATACTGATACATGTACTTACTTGCATCATACTTTACTTGCTGTCACTCCATGTTTTGCTTACAGCACCTTTGTGACAACCTTGATGCACCAAAAGCACAGTAGCACAATGAACGGATAACCTATTAAACGTGCTGTCATAACTAGCACCAGGCAGGTACTGCCTCTAAGGCCTGTAAGAGCCTGAGATAGTTTGCTACACTAGTGGTGAGTGTAGGGATATAAGAGTTGTAGAACTGCGTCACTAGGAATAAGGTACAGTGACCGGATGTGCCTAAAACGTACTCTAGGTACAAAATTCAGCACTTTAAATAATAATTCAGCATTAAGCTACCTAATAAAGTGCCAAAACATGAGAAAAACATTACTAGACACTTTCCAAAGTGTCGGGAATAAGTTGTGTCACTAAAAGTAATAATAACGACACTTTAAAGCTTTGTTAAGCACTTTAACGGATCTCTATCCAACCGAACAACCGGATTTTACCCGGAACATAAAAATATTGCCATTTACATAGTTTTTCTTTTTTCTGAGCCAGTTAGGGTCCCTGAATACCCTAACGCCCGCTGTAATACATAACACATTAGTAACCGGGTTAATCCCTAAACTAACTTAGCTTAACTTAACTAACAACCTAACTATCTAGTTGGAAACTAACCGAATATAACCCCCCCCCCCCCCAAACCGAGTTCGGTCACCATATGTGACCCCCCCTTGTCCTTTATTTGAATATTATAATCTTATATGTCTAATATCATCTAGACACCAAATCCTTTGGATAATTAGAAAGACTTTGTCTATAAGTATAAGCTTAAGTCCATCATATTCATTTCATCACAAACTCAACTTCACACCACTCTCTCCTCTCCTCTCAAAGCTCTCGGCCGAACACCCCTATATCATCCATCCATTATTCGATTTTGATCTTCTCATTTCAAGAGCATACAAGTGTTAAGGATCTCACATAAGGAGGCTTGGTGCATTCGGAACGCGAAGGACCTCTTCTCATTGCTTTTATCCACGCATTCTTCGACTTATTTCTTCCCTAGCCTCGAGCTAGTAGTAAGTGACTATAATCACACTCTCGAACTATTTTAAGGTGGATAAAACGATATACGACGGTTAAAATTCATGAACATGCAAAATGATATGAAAAAGTCTACTAAAAATGCTAAAAATGTTGGTTAATAGCACAAGGGTTGTGTAAATCATGTAGGATTTGTTTTGTGTAATTATTTGGGCCCGATCTATGTTGTGGTAGCTCGGATCATCGTTTAACCCGGATTGGTCATGATCATGGATCATGACATAGAGCTTGTTTAAGTGTAACAAGGGTTAAGTGATGAAACTCTACCACACGAGAAACTTGAACTTGTGTAAAAACGATTTTACTTACGAAGTGGTGTTTAAAACTAGTAGATCTACGGGTCTACAAGCGGTATTTTCAAAGGACCACGTGTCAAGAGAAAACATACTTTTAAAGACGGATCTTACATAAACAAAAGTGCTTTTGTAAACACACAAGTGTGTAGACACTTGTGTAACACAAAGTTTTGACAAAAGAACTATTTTTGTAAATGTTGACAAGAAGTTGTGGAAATTTATTTTCTTTAAAAACGAGACTTTTACGAAACCGTATGGATTTATATAAAGATACACTAAAAGTAAGGAGCTTTACTACATATTTTTGGAAAAACTACAAGTTCATGTAATTCTTGCGATTTACATATATATTGACTAGTTTGATGCTTTGAACATTGATTTGATTGAATAAGGAAATTGTTGGTTTGATTTGTAAAAGAAAATGATACGCTTGAAAGCGTGGCCACCTCCAGTTACAGAGGAAACTCTGGCGAAATTTTTCCAAAAACCTAACACTTAGAAATATTTTCACTACAAGTGTTAGAAATACATTTTTAACATGTTTTCGAATTATAGATTTCGCCATGACTTTATTACAAGATTTCTAATTATCGGAGGTGGGATTTTCACAAAATAAAAACTTGCTAAAATATATATTTAGTATATATTTAGTAACAACACTTGTGAATTTTTATGATTATTTTGTGAAATATACGAATATTATTTTTAGGGTAAAAATAATATTACCGAATGATAACGATTCCAAAATAATACGAACGCACATGTATTAAATCCCTCATCCTTGGGAAGGAAAATAATTACCAAGTATTTACAAAAATATAAACACGAAATAGTTGTCTAACTATTTCCCAAAAACTTAAACCTTAAGCTAAGGCACGGCCGTCCGTCTAATAGACTTAGTACGTGTAGGTCGTCGCACAGCTGCTTGATCAGGAGATATACTTGGTAGAGACGCACCACTGTGAGTTCATGTCCCCCTTTTCTCTTAACTGTTTTCAGTTTTCTAACTGTGGGGGTCAAATACATGTTACTATGATTACGAGTACTTTTACATGGTATGGTTAGCGTAAGGAGGGTTATTACTATTCAGATCATGTGAGTGGGTAGGCAGAAACTTGAGGCCATTAATCCTCAGGGTAGGACCGAGGGGCAGGAGCGGTAGATCTATCTGGGTGTAGCGAGCCCAACCCCAGGCCCAAACAGAACGGACCTCGGGGTGACTTTGTACCCAACGCATAAATCTGCTAGGTTTGAGTCTTCCTACTTGCACTTCACACATATCAATGGCCTTGCAAACCATTGGTGATCTCTTTTTCCTTATTTACTACATACCAGGTTTTTTATACATACAAAGGTTTATTTACTCACTTACACATGAACTCGCTCAACATTATTGTTGATTTTTCAACTTACATGTATTTCAGGGAATTAAAGATCTGGCGCGGTACGTTGTGTTTTCCCGCTGCATATGGGTTCCGAGGTCATCCCAGTTTAGGAAATGTGACTTTTTCCTGGACGAGTCACTAATCTTAAACTGCGTTTTATTCATGTTGATGTTTATGTCTTTCAAAACAATGTTTTATGTTTTGGTGTTGTAGTCCCTAAGACAATGTTATGTTACTTCGGTTTTAAAACTTAAATCTATGGATGATCTTGCATGGTTTTTATTTCATATAGCTTGTTGTGATTAAGCTATGGTATTAAGAAGTCACACCAAATTAACCACGCTTCCGCAAAGCCAGGGTGTGACATAAGAGACTAGTTCTGGTCAAAGTGAAGTGGGACTCCAAAAGAGGACCTGAGTATACATGGGAGCTGGAATCTGAAATGCAAAGAAAATATCCACACTTGTTCCAGTAGATCTCGAGGACGAGCTCTAAAACAAGGTGGGGAGGATGTAACAACCTTCAATAAACCGATACCCTCATAATTTTTTCGACACCCTAGTATATTTTTAAATATCCCAAGATGTCCCAAAATACACCCGATACGCGAAAACGGGCCTCAAATATATTAAATAGTATTAAAAATAAATTAAAAATCTGAAATTTAAGCTGAGGCGGGCCGCGTAGACCCACCCCAAACCTTACGCGGGCGGTATGAAGGTTTAGATCTGATTTTGTTGATTATTAAGTTCAGGCGGGCCGCGTAAGACCCTTGATTAGTTTACGCGGGCCGCGTAAGATCAGAAACCTGGCGCAGCCCGGTGTGGCCACGTGGCCGACGCGTGTTGACCCTACTCGCTGACTCGGACTAGCTACATGTTTGACCAGGGTTGACGCGGGCCGCGTAACCCTTGTCTTTGTTTTACGCGGGCCGCGAGAGAACCAGAATCAGCACCTATAAATAGAACGCATCGGATCTCAGTTGAATTCGTTCATTTCTTTCTTTCTTAAGTAAATTTCTGAAGTATAGGCTTTATACTCGGGCATTATACCCCCCTAAATAGCGAAGTTCTGCTCCATTGTAAGTATTATAACCCCTGGATACGTATTAGATATGCTGCCCGATTGATCTAGGGTTCCGTAACGGCTGTCGTGGTTCTGCCCGACGTAGTCGTTGGAATGCCGTCTCGGGGAGGGTATTACTAATGTTAAAATGGGTTATTAATACTAACGCGTGTACATTTGTGTAAATTATAGATTATCACCAGGAAACCCTTACGGAAAATCTAAGACAACAATGTGAGTTGATCCACTTTTTTAAACCTTTTGTTAATTATTTTTACAAAACCTTAAATACTTTTCCATGCGAATAACAGTTATTGAGTATTTGTAAGAATACAATTATGATGAGTATGTTGGGGTTTTGTATACAAAATTTGTTACCACCTGGTCAAGGAGTAACATTTCCACAAGTTGAGTATGACAGTACCATGGATGTTAATTGATATGTCTTGGAAACAAATATAATTGCGAGATCGCCCTCAATACTCTGAAATGGTTTTTATTTGAACTTGATTAAACTGGGATTCACTCACCAGTATTTCCCACTGACAAATGTTTTTAAAACGCGTTTCAGGTAACAAACTGTGAAAGCCAAATAGAAGCCAGCTGGACAGCACTGAAGGCTTGGAAAAGTGGCAATAAAGTTACCTAAAATAAAATAGATGTTTTTATTAATAAAATAGGATTTATTCCTATGAAAACGTGTGTACTACGAACTTGGGTTTCATCCCAATATGTTTATTTATATATAAATGGTGGTGTTTTACTCTGATAAAATATTTCCTAACTACGGTCCTGATGAAAAATTCCGCTGCCAAATTAGACAATACGCGATACCACCGAAACTGGCTCATGGCCGCCCGTTCCCGGGAACCAGGGATCGGGGGTTGCGACAGATTCACTCAATTACACTTGTCAATGATCCAATTGATTCTTGAAATCTATAAATACCCAAGCTTTTCAACATTGTTCCTTGCTCATTTGATCTCATCTGCTCTAAGTGGAGGTATTCACATAGTTGAAGACCACCTACCTGAGCATTCTTGAGTTCTTATTCCTAGCTTGGACCCTTTGTAAGCTTCTTTCATGCTTGTTTATGCTTTTCAAGCATGAAAGTCAAACATTGTTTGACTTTCTGTTTTACCATGAATTGGTTAAGTCAAAGTTCAATTGAACTTTGCAACGTGAGCGTAATCACGATGGTTATAGTCCCTTGTGACTATACCTACTGATTACCACGTCTATTAGTCGAAGTGACGAGTCAAAGTTTTGGTCAAAATGCCGATTTTGCGCATTTTGCCACGAAACTATTTTCGGGTATCAAAACACTTTGTTTTGATATCAAACCTGTTTTCTACCTCAGTTAAACATGTTTTAACATGTTTAACTCATCACTTTTAGTCTAGTGCTTGTTTAGTGTCGTAAGTCAAGCGGTCTTAACAACCACTTAGACTTTCGAACCCAACCCGTTTGGTCGATCATTAGGATCTGACCAAACATATTTTGTGACCATAGTTGTATAGGGAATAACCTTCTGAGGTTATACCTTATGGTCACTTCGTTTAGTTAGTTGTATGATAGGTAGATTATATGCCTTAGGAAAATGACCAAAATGCCCTTTTGCGCATAATTTCATTTTAAGCATATGTAACATATGTTTTGACACCTAAACTGATTATGCAACAAAATTAAACATGTTAAGGCATATAATACTTGTCATGGGGCTAGTTAGACCATCCGAACACGCTTTTGCGCGAACGACGCGTTAAAGTAGCGAAAACTACCTTAACGAGTCGTAACGGGTCGTAAACACTTAGGTTAGGTTTCAATTCAGAATGTAGGCTTTGTTAAACCATATCATATGAGTTCCAATACTCGTTTGGTTTACAATACCTCATTCTATCTGATTCCTCGATTTATGTTCCGTTACACTAACATAGTATCCGTTACACTAGGAAATGCTTCAACACTTGAACTCTTGGTCTTTTGAGCTTTGTTATATCATTTGAACAAGACCTATACGCAATCCCAAGTGAGTACATAGTCCCCTCTTTTACCGTTTCCAATTGTTTTGGGGTGATTCATATGTGTAACCGATTTATTTTCCAAATGTATGGCATATATGTGTTTACTAAGTGCTTTTATGTGTATTATTCCGATTATGCAAATACAATGTTTATCCAAATCCTTAAAAGATCTACCTATCTTCATAGTTAGATTCTTATAGGATATTTAATGTACAGTCTTAGATCTTCCTATCTTCATAGTGAGATTTTTAAGAAGTACTTTACGACACGATGGTCATGGTTTATGTGTAGATTGTTGGTGATTTAGATAACGAAACTAGAGTAATACAATAAGCACATGGTGGATACACCGCTGGTACTTCCTATATATAAGTGTGCTTATTGTATTACCCTTCGTGGCGTTATCCCGAATCACCATTAGGATTTAGAATGTTGTGATGCAATGATTCAATATGACAGAAACCTAATCCTTTAGCATCAATTTATCTTCATAAATTGATACTTGTAGGATGTTTAGAGTGCTAATATTGGAGTCCTTGTTTGGATTCATTGTGTACTTTAATGCGTGTTTGACTAGATGATGTGACAGAAACTAAATCCTTATAGCATCTATCTATCTTCATAGAATGATCCTTATAGGATGTTTAAAGTGCTAATATTGGAGTCCTTGTTTGGATTCACTGTGTACTTTAATGCGTGTTTGACTAGACGATGTGACAGAAACTAAACCCTTATAGCATCTATCTATCTTCATAGAATGATCCTTATAGGATGTTTAAAGTGCTAATATTAGAGTCCTTGTTTGGATTCATTGTGTACTTGTAGGATCGTTTGCGGACCCGAACGAGTCGTTCAGAAGAGATGAAACAGTTTCAGATGCGGAAACTAAGAAACTGACGATGAAACAGCTTGTTTATCACTCTAAACCTCTTTTGTATTGATATAACAGCGTTTACAATCAAAAGATATACCGGCAGCACTCCGGTATCACTCTGAGACAATTGTTACAAATGAAATGACAAAATGCCTATTTATATAGATGAGATTTCGCTTGGAAATACTTCAAGCGAAATCCACAAATTGCTTTGAAGCGAAATCTTCATGTTGACTTTGAAGCGAAACCGACAAAAACAACATTCTAATTTCAACTTTGCATGCAATTTCACGTGTAGTTGCAATATGTGATGTCATCAATATGATGTCATCATCATATATGATGACATCATGCTTGAACAATTCTGCAACGATCCCGAGACTCGATATAAGACTTAGTCGACAGATGACTGCACCAACAGACTCCCCCTCAGATGTTGACGAGTCTTAAGTGTCAAGTCTTCGCATCTTCAGACTTTATTAGTCTTCTCGAACTCTTTGAAGTGTCTGACGCTATAAGAATCCTCAAATCTTCTCTCTTTCTCTTTTTATCACCAGCAAACTTCACACGAACAATCTTTACTTGAATGTCTTCAGACTCCCCCTTTCGATATGCTGGGATCGCAGTCTGGCATGTTGAAATCACATCGACCTCAGGTATCGGAACCTGGCACTCTATCTTCAGGTTCATGATCAAAACCTGGCTACACCTGCACATTCTTAACCCAGAAATAAATTTCCTGATAACCACTTGTAAAGCATATTTTAAAATGATTCAACATTTATAGTCTCTGATGAACCAATTGCAGAAATATCATTTTCATTTCAAAGAACTTCAAACAAATACTTTCCCAAACCTGTTCGTCATGTCTAGCACTCGGAATTTTGAAAATTAGCTCCTCAACACCAGTTGTCGAAAATCTTTTTGAATTTTTCAAAATTTAAGCTAAAACACACCGAAAATCTTTTTGGATTTTTGAATTGAATGAAATGCAGTAAAGAAAAATTTACAGACATTATTTTTGTGAGCTCGTGCAAGAGGATCATATCAGTTACTAAGACATATCACCAACACCGTTAAGCTTGATTTCATTTTAAGTTCTAAACGATTCACTTAGATTGTCAGTATACTGGTCCACTTAAATTTTCACACAAACTTCAACTGCTTCGAGATACGATATTAATGTCTTAAGCACTTAAACTTAATCGCGTGTCCCACCTCAGAATATACTCCCGTATCCAGATCCCAATATTCAGTCTTACAGGTAATTATGACACAAATGATATCTGTATATAAATTAGGTAATGCGAGGGCCGAGGGATCTCAGGTCGATACTTCCGTATACGCAGAGAGATATCAGCTTCGACTTTTCGGTATGTCCCCTTTTAGAGGATCTTTTAGCTACAACAGCAGCGACTATCAATTTTATTGTTTCATCTGCATGCTGAGGGTTTATGCTATGTTTCAAGCATTTGCGGAAAATATTATTCAAGGACTAGGTCAGAACCACCGTTCAGCAGAAGTCCCGGAATAATACCCCAGACATCATTGAGTATAAAGACCTAGTATATCAGATTATGAGACCTTTCAAGCGAGATTTCGGGGGTTACCCATATATCCGAGAGATGTTTCCCCACGATATAAGCAAGTTTGAAATTTAGATTTATATCTCGTCACAATCTACTAAATGTGTAAAAACCTACTGACACGTCATCTGTGAGACCGTTTATCACATTTTAACTTTCCATTTCTTTAGCATGTTGTGATCGTCCACTGATGTACTATCATTTCCTCTTATATGCAACAAAAACTCATTTTTGATTTTATCATGTTTTTGGCTTTTTCAAATTTTCTAATGTTTTTGGATTTTCTGAAAACTTCTACTCCCCCTAAAATGCAAACATATTTTAGGAAATTTGAAAACAAACTATACAAGAACTTGACAACTGATATCGAATTGCCTCAATTCTCCATCCACTTGGCATAAACAATCAGAACTCCCCCTTTCAACAAACTATTTTCTCATTGTGATCTCAAAACACTTAAGTTTGTTTTAACCAAAATGATTTTTCCGGAAAATAAGTTTTGTTGATTTAACCACTTGTAAGTTCGGGGTGTGGTTCATCACATTGTCTACTTTTAACCACTTGTAGTAGATCAAGTACAACTTAATGTCCCTGATTTACCACTTGCATGTATGCAACCTCTGCACCTTTTGCAAAATATATTTACAACATATAAGCCTATGTAGGAATAAACCTCTACACAAATCATTTTACCAATCAAGATGCCGATTCCTGCTTCACACTTACCAACCTGGAAGCTCCGGCAATTCACACTTATTCTGTAAAAATTAAACACATTTAAAAAAACTTTCACAAAATCTATCTTAACAAGAATGATGCCGATTCCTGATCCACGATTACAAACTTGGGATCTCCGGCATAGTCCTAAGACTTCAAGGGAAACAGACTTCCATCCAAGTCTTTTCAGACTTGATGGCTTTTAGTTCTTGCGCAGTAGGGTTGTAAGTTGCCTTTTTAGTTGCATAAAAATCTTTAACCCCCTTAACTTTCCCATTCAACATTTTCCCAAAAATTTTCTTAACACTTCCATTAAATGTTTTCTCGACATCAAACTTGGTCTTCTCGTTGTAAAACTGATTCGAGATATCAACCTTACCAACTTTCTGTTTAATTTCTTCAAATTTCAGTGATGGAAACTCATCATCATTCACTGAAATTTTCACCTCACCTTGTAGCTCTTCTGGTTTTGTGGAACCAGATTCATCGCCGACTTTCTCATCATCTTTCTTAACAACCCACACTTGGTTGTCTTTTGCATTCTTTTTGTAAAAATTCTTTTTAGAACATTCACCAACCTCATAAGTTGAGTTTTCAAAAATTTTAAAATTTTCAATTGGTGGTTCAACATCAACAACTTTCTCTTTCAATTTCTGAGAAACTCCCTGTTTTGTTTTGGCATTTTTCTGGCAGTTCCATGCAATGTGACCAGTTTCATTGCACTTGTAACAGGTACGAGTCTCTTTTTGATAAAACAATTCAGTTCCATTCTTCTTCTTTTTAGCAAGAAACTCTTGATTTGACTGTCTCCAGAATGGTTTCTTCTGTTCCTCTTCTGCACTTCCACCTGACACAAATTCTGTTTTTGTTTTAGAATTTTTCAAATCTTTATGATTTTCTGGTGGAATAAATCCAATACCTTTCTTTTTGTAGCTACGATTTTGGTTTGATTTCTTTTGAAAACCAGAACCAGAATTGTAACCCTTTTTCTTGTTTAAACGTTGTTGAACTCTTGAAGTGTACTTTTTAGGTTTTTCAGTAAGATTTAAATCTTTTATTTCAGAAATATTAATTTCTGTCATTTTGAAAACCTTTTTGATCATATCAAAACAAACACTTCTTATTGGAAACTCTTTGTCAGAGTATAATTTGTCAGAATCATTTAAAGTGTATGCGACTTCAAATGTTTCATCATCCAAATTTGCTTTTGATAATAAAAATTCTTTACTATAAGACCGTTTAACCGACGACTTTTGACTGTTGACTGACGAATTTAACCCTCCAGACTCAGACTTTGACTTAGACTCCTCCTCAGTATCCAACACCTGATCGACCACCTTTTTGATTAACTCAGACTCATGATCAGTATCAGACGAGGTAAACGTGACATCAATGTTATCTGGTAAAACGTCAGTTGTGTCTGTTTTTAGCTTTATATTGACTGCTTTTTCAAGTTGCTCCTCGTTTGGTTTTCTAGGAGAATACCCTTCCCAAATTGGAGGCGGACACTTGTTATAACTAACAGTCGGTTTCTTACCACTATCTTTCTTTTCCTTTGGCTTCTCATCTTGAAAAGCTTCCATTCCTGCAACAGTTGGGTAAATACGATCAATGAGATAATCAGAACTAGAATAACTTTGTAATAAACGTCTAATTCTCTCATTCTCAATCTTCTCTGTTTCCAACTCTTGCTTCCATTTAGCACTCTCTTCGATGTAAAAGTTGATGGCTTTCTGTTTTGTCATCATCACAGCATTCATCATCATAAGTGCTTGTTCTCTTTCTGAATTTGTCTTTTGGAGACCAATTACTGTTTTGTTCAAGACATCATAAGATTCTTTTACATAATTGAGGTTGAACAATAACTGCTCCTTTTTCTTCTCATACTCAGCAATTATCTCGTCTTTTGTTGCACATTCCTTGCAAGCTTCCAAACACTTCTCGCAAGGTTTTACAACTTCAACAATCTTCTCAATCTCAATTGTCTTTACCACTTCAACCATCTTTTCTTCTTCTTTCACCTTCTCAGTTTCAGTCACCTTTTCTCCAGCAACAACTTTAACTTCTTCAGTTTGAACAATTTCATTCTTTTCAGCATCACTTTCAGTCTTCAAATCCTTTTGTTCTTTTGCAGCTCGTTTCTCTTTCAGCTTCTCCAAGCGATCTGCAAAATAGAAATGAAAACTTTCAGGAGAAAGATGAGATTTTGCAACATTTATATGTTTTTCTTCCTCATCATCACTGCTATTATCAACCGGTGACTGATCAAACTGTACAGATTTTTCAGAATCAGCATCTGATACACCAGAATCAGACGGTGTTTGATCAAATACAACTTCTTTTTCTGAATTAACATCATTTTGCACACTCTCATCTGCACTTAGTGAATCTTCATCAACACTTTCTGAGCTTTCTTCAGATGTAACAGACTGTTCCTTCACACTTTTCACTGTCTCACCAATAGATTTCATCCATGTGGCGAACATGTCTGGTTCTCTAACAATCTTTGCAATGAAAGCTTTGAAATCACCCTTTTCATCAACAAACATATCCCAACTGAAACCTTCAGGTAGTCTCTCATCATCTTGATCGACTATGCATGCTTTGCTATCAGAAGATATATAGTTGCTCCAGTTGAAATCTACCAAACATCCTCTCTTTGAATCCTCAATCTTTCTACCATGAGCCGTTTGTGAGTCTTGCGATTGACCAACTTGCTGATAAATGGCTTTTCGGTAGTAATCGTCTTTTCCGAACGGATTCTGAGCTCCACTAGCTTCCCTGTTTTTGCACTCCCGCTTGAAATGACCTTTCTCCCTGCATCGAAAACAAGTAACTTTAGATTTATCAAAACCTAAAGTAGATACATGAGCATCAAGAAAGTCATTTCTCCCGGTAATCGTTTTGAATTTTTCAGCACGTCTAAGAACACTAGCAAGACACCATTTGATGTCCATCAGTTCCATCTCTTCGGCGTCTATCTGATCGTAATCCTCTTTGGTGAGCATAGGATTTCCGATCCGACCTGCAACTAGACCTTCATACGATAACAACACAGAACCAAGTAGAGCCATGTGATCTTTAGCAGTATCTTCTGAAAAACTTTGACCTTCTGGAAGATTTAGAGCGATGTTGCAGTGAATCACATAACCATTTCCTGTTTTTGTGCTTTGGGACTGAAAGCTTTCTGATGAACTCTTTGGATTGATACTTGGATATAATGAAAAACCACTGCTGCTTTTGTTTGAACTTTGATCAATCTTTTCTGTAGAATCCCCAGCACTATACGCAGTCTGAATTTTCGGACTTCTCTCAGCTTCTGGAACTGGAACACTCCCTTTATAATACATTTGTACATCCTGTTGACCACTTGGACAGTTCATCCTCGCGATCTTCTGCTGTTCCAAATCTTGACCCTCAATCTTTTCAATAAACTCACCAATTGATAACCCATCATAAACCCCTGTGTTTTTCAGAATCATCAAATAAGTTCCCCACTCTTTTTGCGGTAACGCATCAGCTAATTTGTCTACCCACTCTTCAGACTCCTTTTCTATACTAAGCATTGACATAGATCGCACAAGGTGACAGTATCTTTCAATCAGCTTCTTTGTGTCTTCACCTGGTAGACTGCTGAACAAATCAAATTCTTTCTTTAACAGTGCCTTCTTGCTTTTAATCATTTTCTCGCTACCCTCAAATTTGACTTTAAGTGCATCCCAGATTGACTTTGAAGTTTTGTCATGCTGAAGCAGTATGAAAATGTCTTCTTTGATAGCTTGTTGAAGTAAACTAATCATCATCTTTTCAGATCTATACATATCACGTTCTTCATTACTAATGTTAGTGCACTACGTCTATTGACTTCGTCTTGTATCATGTAATAGGATAGGATTATCAGTGCACGAGGTTCGAGAAATTGAGAAAAGAGGTTTAAGTGAAGATTTCGCTTGAAACTGTTCAAGCGAAATCATCCACAACTGATTTCGCTTCAAGCCTTCAAGCGAAATCATTCACATCAGATTTCGCTTCAAGCTTTCAAGCGAAATCTTAACCTCTATATATAGGGCACTTGTCATTTCACTTGGTACGCGACTTCCGAAAGTGTAACGAAGTGCTGCCAGTTTTCTGTCAGGTTGTAATCAGTGTTAAAAGCAATATAATTGACAGATTAAAGATTAACAAGCTGTATTCATGTCTAGTTCTCTGATTCCGCCTTTGAACTGGACTTAAACTCTTCTGATCGACTCAATCGGGTCATACAACGATCTAACAAGTGGTATCAGAGCACAGGAAGAAGAGTTTAGCTTGATATCATCTATTTTCTGACTTCTACACCTTCTTTTTCAATCTGGACGAGATTTAACGGTC
This sequence comes from Helianthus tuberosus, assembly GCA_030545235.1. NCBI lineage: Eukaryota > Viridiplantae > Streptophyta > Magnoliopsida > Asterales > Asteraceae > Helianthus > Helianthus tuberosus. The sequence goes on from CM060409.1 coordinate 120,876,645, forward strand.
AAAATGGTCTGAGTTTTTCACCGAATGTATAAAACAGTAGTCTAACAAAGCCTTGAAAGTTTGAGACCGAAATTCAAAGTAAAAATGACAAAAACTGGACGAAAACTTGATTTCGCTTGAAAGTGTTCGAAGGATAATGTTGATTTCGCTTCAGATCTGAATTTTTGGACTATTTCGCTTGAAAAACTGCTGAAGCGAAATAGATTGTGTTGGATTTCGCTTGAAGACTTCCTGAAGCGAAATAGTTATTTTCGCTTGAACTGGTTCGCTTCAAGACAATCAATTGTGGGATTTCGCTTGAAAAGACTGAACATCTGTTTTCGCTTCAAGTCAGGATATCTGATTTCGCTTCAACTGATTAACGGTTGATCTCGCTTGAAAGTCTGTTTAACCTAGACTTCGCTTCAAGAACTGATAACTTGAGAGTTCGCTTCAAGTGGTCCATAGTTGTTTTCGCTTCAAGCTGTTAACTGTTTGAGTTCGTTATTTCGATTGAAAAGTGAAATTTCGTGTCGAGATTATTTCACGTCAACAGGGTATCAATCTATTTCAGGATATTATTGTGTATACTGATTGTTTGTTTGTTTGTTTGTTTGCAGGTGATTTACACGGCACAAATATCAAGAATTCAAAATGTTTGATGAACTGGAAAACACTAAATTTGAAAGAATGAACAATTGGACTTGTTGTTCTTCTTCTGAGAAAAAGGAGATTTTAGTTGAAAGATTTGAATATTTCATGTGTCGAAAGGATGAAACATTGGATGAGTTGGAAATACGGTTTAAAAATTTAATGGACAGTTTGAGAAACAAGGATATTAGAATATCAAATTATGAACAGATATCGAAATTGGCAAATGCATTACCTGCTAAATGGGATAAATTTTTGGCTGAGTTAAAAAGGGAAGATTTTTTTCAAGAACTTTATCCAAAACAGTTCTTTAATGAGGTTAATGGAGAGTTTCGTAATGAAAATAGGAAAAAGAAGGAAATTTTGACCAAAATGGAAAAGAATTTACAAAAATTGGAATTGGATGTTATTACTGAAATTGATAATAGAATTCATATGTGTCTTGCAACAAAGAGTATTTTAAAATATGATATTAAAAGGAAATGTTATATTGATGAAAGTATGAATCCTTTTGATTTCGTTAAACTCTTTTGTGCAGGAACATATAAGATGGAAACAAAGGATATTCCAAAGAACGAAGAATCTTTGATGTTTGGATCTTCAAGTTCAGAATCAGTGTGCTCTAAATGTGACAACTTTAAGGATGAAAATGACAAACTTTTGAAGGATGCAGAAAGTTTGACATCAGAAGTCGAGAAGTTGAGAGATGAAAAGCAAACTGATGATAACCAGATTCTTATGTTGCAGGGAATTTGTGAAAATTTGAAGTCTGAAAATGTCAAATTGCTTAGTGATTTGAACAGTTTGACATCAGAAAACAAGATTTTGAAAGAAAAAGAAAAAGAGTTTGAAAATGAAAGATTAAAATTTGAAAATGATTTCAAAAGTCAGTTAAAGATTTTAGAAGATGAGAGAGATGTTTTTGGTAAAGATAATCTTGAAAAACAAATTGAAATCAATTCTCATCTTGCTAAAATCATTCAGCTTGAAAAAGAAGCTGAAAAAGCTCGGACTAAAATCAAAGAGCTTGAAGTTAAATTGAAAGGTTTTGTGACTTCTACATCACATGTTTGTTCAAAACCAATCAATTTCAACATTGAAAATGTAAAAGTTGAAGATTGTGATGAGATATCTGATGATGAAAAAGAAAAGAAAAGAAAAATATCTTTAGATTTACAAGAAAAATTTCAAAATACTGTTTTGCAATCTACTGAAACAGGTGAATGTTCGAAACAAAAACCTGTTAAGAAGAATGTAGAACAGAAACAAAAAGATAGAAATTTGAAAAATTCTAAAATTGAAATTAAAAGCTCATCAGATAAATCATCCAATCATTATCAAAAATCACAAAAAGTTAAAAATGAAAACTCACAAAATGTTGGTAATAAGTGGTGCAGGTTTGACCACAGTGCTCAAAAGACAAATCCAGCATTGAGGAAGAGAAATGATTATAACCAAGCCAAACAATGTTATGATCTGAAGGTTTGGACTGACAGAAGTGGATGGTACGATAACAGAGTGTGTTACACCTGTGGTGTTAGAGGACACATTGCTGTTAACTGCCAGAATTGGTATTGTGAAACAAGAAGATGCTTTGAATGTAATATCAGAGGTCATATTGCTAGAGATTGCCAAAGGAGATCGATGGGAAGATCGAGGGTTGAATCTCAGAGAACAGTAAAGAAACCAGTCACTGTCAAGCCTAAAGAACAGAAAGTGGAAGATAAGAAAGTAAAACTTTCACAGGGCCAAAGAGACAGACTGAGAAAGAAAAGGAAGAAGGCGAGAGAATACTTGGAGAAGATTTTGTCTTCGGGTTCATCAGTTGGTTCGAATAAAAGTTCTGATGAATCGATTCACTCGACAGCAATGTCAAGCAAATCGAATTCTTCAGATGCAAATCTGAGGACAAAAGAGAAAAAGGAAAAGAAGAAAATGGTCGGCGATGAATCTGATGTTTTAAAGTCAGACAAGTCACCATCAGGCGATGAATCTGACTCATCTAAGTCAGATAAGCCAAGTTCGAGCAATGAATCTGATTTCACAAAATCAGAGGAGCCACAAGTTGAGGTAAAGAAGGAAGAAAATGTTCTTTTGATGAATGATGAAAAATTTCCTCCATTACAAGCCACAAACACAAAATCAAAAGGTGTTGATGCTGGAAAAATGTTTAATAGCAATGTTAAACATATTTTTAGTAAGATGGTTGATGGTAAGGAAAAAGGAGTGAAAGAGTTTTATGAAGAAAAGAGAAAAGTTCAAAATACACCCAATGACAGTCAGGCTTGGGTGAAACTTTTCAAATAGAAAAATCTGACTTGCCGGAGCTTCCAGGTTGGTAAGTGTGAAGCAGGTATCGGCATCATTCTTGAGAAATTCACAGGATGGTAACTGTGATATTTCGACTTACATGTGGTAAATCAAGGACATTAAGTTGTACTTGATTTTCTACAAGTGATTGTGGTATTTGATCTTATATTGTTAAAATCTGTACAAAAAGGTTTTAAAGAGAACAAGGTGATGAGATAACCCCGAATCCACATGTGATGGGTAAACAAACTAATTTTTCCAGAAAAAACCATTCTGATTAAAACAAACTTAAGTGTTTTGAAATCATTATGGGAAAATAGTTTGTTGTAAAGGGAGTTTTGATTGAATATGCCGAAACCCTCACGGCTGAACAAACATGATTACTTTCATCAGATTGAAAAACGGTTTTCAAACTGTTAAGATCAATGGGTTGTAAATCATGGGGGTACATTATATTTTTTGTAAAACAGAGCATGAGATGCAGAAAATGGATGGCGAGACAAAGCTATCAGTGTTGGTTGTCAAATTTTCTTTAATGATTTTGCATTTTAGGGGGAGTAATATTGTTAGAAAATACAAAAACATTTGAAAATTTGAAAAAGTCAAAAATATGATAAAATTTAAAAATTGAGTTTTTGTGTAAAAAGAGGAAATGATAGTACATCAGTAGACAGTTACAGTACGCTAAAGAATTGGAAAGTTTAAATGTGTTAAACGATCTCACTGTGGATGTGTCGGTAGATTTTTATACATTTAGTAAACTTTTTCGGGATATAAACCTAAATTCAAACTTACTTATTTCGTGGGGAACACTACTTGGATATATAGGTAACCCCTGAAATCTCGTTTGAAAGGTCTCATAATCTGATATACTAGGTCTTTATACTCAATGATGTCTGGGGTATTATTCCGGGACTTCTGCTGAACGGTAGTTCTGACCTAGTCCTTGGATAATGCTTTCTGCAATGCTTGAAACACAGCATTAAACCCTCAGCATGCTGAAACAATAAAATTGATAAATGCTGCTGTTGTAAGCAAAAAGATCCTCTAAAGGGGACACACCGAAAAGTCGAAGCTGATATCTCTCTGCGCATACGAAAGTATCGACCTGAGATCCCTCGGCCCTCGCATACCTAAATTATATACAGATATCATTGTAGTATACTTACCTGTAAGACTGATTATTGGGATTCTGGATACGGGAGTATATTCAAGAGGTGGGACACATGAATAGGTTTAAGTTCTTAATACACCTAATTCGTATCCTGAATCAGTTGAAGTTTGTATGAAAATTTAAATGGATCAGTATATCGACAATCTAAGTGAATTGTTTAATTCTTAATGTGTAATTAAGCTCAACGGTACTTGTGACTTGTCGAAAACTGATATGATCCTCTGACGCATACTCAAACAAAAATATTGTCTGTGAATATGTTTGTACATATTTTTACTGCTTTATATTTTCAGAAAATACAAAAAGATTTTTGATTCTGCTTTATTTTCGACAATTGATGTCTGAGTGCTGAGTTTCAAAATCTAAGTAAGCTGATTGTGTTTCTGAAAATAAAACAAGTTCATTAAATTGAAACTTGATTTAAATTCAAAAATTTCAAAAACAGTTTGTGATATCTCCAAGGTCATTAACTTGAACTTGGATGATTAACTGTGAGGGAGTTGGATTCTTTAATACTGCTAAATCTATACAGTTTGTTGATAGGGGGAGTGGATTAGAGGATTTGATTGGAATTGCCAGGTTACGATTCCTGGATAGTCTAAAATGTTGTTACTTATAAACGTATGAGTGATTGCAGATAGTCCAGACTACGATCCCGGAAGCTGAGTCTAAGGGGGAGTCTGAAGACAAACTGAAAGTTAGGAGCTTATAGATGGAAAGCTAGGTGTCGATCCCAAAGCACGGAAGCTTGATGAAAGGGGGAGCCTGAAGCTGATAGAAGAAGAGATAGTTGGATGCTTACAATGTTACAATCTAAGTGAGGATGCAGAATGATCAAGACTGAAGATGTGTCATATTGAAGAATAGTCACTGAAGACTTCGTCAATATCCGAGGGGGAGTCTGTTAGTGCACTACGTCTATTGACTTCGTCTTGTATCATGTAATAGGATAGGATTATCAGTGCACGAGGTTCGAGAAATTGAGAAAAGAGGTTTAAGTGAAGATTTCGCTTGAAACTGTTCAAGCGAAATCATCCACAACTGATTTCGCTTCAAGCCTTCAAGCGAAATCATTCACATCAGATTTCGCTTCAAGCTTTCAAGCGAAATCTTAACCTCTATATATAGGGCACTTGTCATTTCACTTGGTACGCGACTTCCGAAAGTGTAACGAAGTGCTGCCAGTTTTCTGTCAGGTTGTAATCAGTGTTAAAAGCAATATAATTGACAGATTAAAGATTAACAAGCTGTGTTCATGTCTAGTTCTCTGATTCCGCCTTTGAACTGGACTTAAACTCTTCTGATCGACTCAATCGGGTCATACAACGATCTAACAACTAAATTCATGTATTTTTTTATTAACTTTCAAATCAGTCTGTGGCAAAACATATTTCTTCAAAATACATTCCCATGACCTAAGATGGTTAGCCTGAACCCAGTTTTCGAATCTATCTTTCCACCCATAGTATTCTTCGATACTCATCAATTTCGGGGGCTTTTGAATGGTTCCTGTCTCGTTTTCCAAATTCATGTTCTGAGCAATAGTAGATGGACCAGACGGTGTTGCAAATGCATTGTAGAACTCGGTATCCATGACTCGGAATCAAAGAATCTCAAACAATCTTTCACACGAACTGATTCTCCTCGTAACACAATAATACCTGAAACAGATAAACAAACAATCAGTTTAAAAATTTATTGATTAACAGAATAAAACTGGTACTCGAACTGGTGATAATTCTGTGTGGACTGAAGGTTGACACACTGTGCGGACTGAACGTTGACACACTGTGCGGACTGCAGAATGACAAACTGTGCGGACTGCTATGACCCGGATCAACAACCGACCTGACTAAACCACACAACCAGAAAGATTTCGAATTCAAACAAACTAAAACATCTTTTGTGAACTTTAATCAACACAGTTGGGCCGTAAATGATGTAGAAACTTGGCTGATGACTTTATAATGTTGAAAACTTGGGCCTTTGAATTACTTGAGCTGACAACACACTTAATAATATCACCAATCTTGACTTTAATGAACCGACACAACCACTAAAACTGACATCATCAAGTATAATCACATGGGAGATGCCGACAACTTGATTCTTTCAAAACTCTTTGATTGGACCAAATTCTTAACACATGTATACTGATATTAATTTAATTTTAAACCTATTGTTTTCTAATTGGAACTCTCAATATAGTCTGACACAATAACTCGTGATAACTTGTCCCAACAAACTGACAACATTGATCAAAATGATTCACAATAATCGATGAACTTTCAATCTTTTAAACGAAGCACTAACGTGATAAACTGACAACCTCAAATTCAATAAACTTTTACAATCCCCACTAACAGACCACTTCGATTAATGTCTATCTCATACCAACCGACAATCTCTATTTAATGATCACATGCACCACTTTGAACAACTTTCACATGTAATCCGATAAAACAAGACTTGATTTTAATTGAATTTTCTAATAAAATGAGGTCGACAACTTTATCCTTTACATGCAAACTGACAAATCGTGAGAACAATTTTCAAAAGTCACATGCAAGCTGACAACTTGATAAAATTTCTTTTCTCAACTATCAATGATCTGACACTATATCTCGAGATTATGTAAACAATTCACTTGACTTGCCAGTTCATTAGTTCTCTCATCATTTCCAAAAAAATAACCAACTATTATGATTAATCAACACTAGCCAACAAAACAATGTCACATGCAATTCTAGAACCAAGCAATCTCATGTAAACAACTGACACAAACTCGTTTTACGTTTCACATAACTCGATGTACACAGTCAACTTATTTCAAGCGAAATCCACACGTATTTCAAACAAACTGATGTTTTCAAGCGAAATCCTCACGTATTTCAAACAAACTGCTGTTTTCAAGCGAAATCCTCAATTTCGCTTCAAACTCTCATTTTTTCAAGCGAAATCCAACATGATGTCAGTAAATAACGATCTGCTTTTGGTCCGATTGAACAAGATTTAAGCCGATTTTAGATCTGAAACTCTCAAGGGTTTGTTAAAACATGTTTACGCACACTATGTGAGAATTTGAGCCGATTTTATCCGTAAAAATTTTAATTTTTGAGAAAGAATGGTGTAGAAACAGAAAAAAATGATGAAAACGAGCTGTTTTTGCGAAATCTCTTCCTCCTGAGCTCTGATACCACTTGTAGGATCGTTTGCGGACCCGAACGAGTCGTTCAGAAGAGATGAAACAGTTTCAGATGCGGAAACTAAGAAACTGACGATGAAACAGCTTGTTTATCACTCTAAACCTCTTTTGTATTGATATAACAGCGTTTACAATCAAAAGATATACCGGCAGCACTTCGGTATCACTCTGAGACAATTGTTACAAATGAAATGACAAAATGCCTATTTATATAGATGAGATTTCGCTTGGAAATACTTCAAGCGAAATCCACAAATTGCTTTGAAGCGAAATCTTCATGTTGACTTTGAAGCGAAACCGACAAAAACAACATTCTAATTTCAACTTTGCATGCAATTTCACGTGTAGTTGCAATATGTGATGTCATCAATATGATGTCATCATCATATATGATGACATCATGCTTGAACAATTCTGCAACGATCCCGAGACTCGATATAAGACTTAGTCGACAGATGACTGCACCAACAGTACTTTAATGCGTGTTTACAAGTTGTTGACAAGTTGACGATTATGTGTTTATGTGGGAGTTGTGATTTAGATAACGAAATGGGTGTAATAATATAAGAACATGGTGGATACGCCGCTGGTACTTCCTATATATAAGTATTCTTATATTATTACTCTTTTAAGGCTATCCGAATCACTTTAGGATTTTGTGTACGATTGTTTCAATATTCGATTATCCAAAATCCTCATAGAATCTCCCATATATTTATATGTTCGATTCTTAGAAGGATAACTAAAGTATTATTATGAATCGTTGACTTGATTTATATAATACTCACACAAGTTTTGATCTATTTCAAAACAGTTATTAATAATCCTTGATTTGATTTCTATTAATACATTAACGAGTTTTACGATGATTTCAATGAGATTACAATGTAAAATTTCAAATGGCATAAAAATTACTTAGTAACAATCATATTGCCATATACAAAACTATTTGCCACGAGTTTTCACAATCAAAATTATGTATTGCAGTACTAAACTTTTGCCATTCTCTCGCTTCAAGATTTATTTTAAATTGACAGCTCTCGTAATTGTCAAAGTATTGCAATACCAAACTTTTTGCGATTTATTTGGCTAACAAAACCTATGTACTCGCCGGCATTTTTATGCTGACTATTTTTCACATATGTTTCAGGTTTTCAACTATTCAAGCATGCAACGCATAGGACTGCATCCGGCCTTAGACTTCTTTAAACAAAAGGCATTTACATGTATTCTTTGTTTGTAAAACAATGTTAACAATATTGAAACAATTTGGTACCAGTAGTTGTGAGCAATTTGTAACGTGACTCCCCGATATTTCCGCCGCGTGTTGTTGTATTACGCGATTGGGGTGTTACATTAAATGCAAAAAAAGTAACAAAGTTAGTGCTAGGGGCCAAAACCGTTATAAAATGCAACCCCAGGGTCTGATATTATGAGTCTTTTTTTTTTCTTCAAAAAAGATGAATAAAGTTGGGGGTATTTGATTCTGTAGCCGTACCCATCCCCTACATCTTAAAAGGTGATTGTTGTTTCCATTTTTTCTCATAAAGACATCGATCGGTTAAGTTTAATATTTAGGCAGGCTTAATCTCCAGGCAACATGAATCTCAGACATTTACTCTTTATTTACATTTATGTTGTCACTAATCAGTTAAAGTGTGGCAATAAACATAAGTTTTAGAAGTATAAGCATTTCATATGTCATTTAGCTTAGACCAAAAGTCTATTGAAGTAATCAAACTTTAAAATCTCAACTTTGTAGAGATGAACGGACAAACAGAGAGAGAAGATGACCAGCCATGGAATCAGGCCACCGGTAAACGGAAGAAAAAGAATCAACAACAGAAACTCAAGAAACAACACTTCGAGTTCAAAAATTCTACAACCTTCTTTGTATCGAACCTCCCTAGTTTATGTACCAGGGGAGATATCTAGAATGAGTTTCGCGTCTTTGGTGATATTGTTGATGTGTTCATTCCAAAGAAGTTTGATAAGGGGGTAATAGATTCGCTTTCGTGAGATATGACAATGTCCATGACACGACAAAGATGCTGGAAATGCTCAACAAGGTGAAGATGAAGGGTGCCAAGCTGAACGCTGACATGGCCAGATTCCGGCGGGATAGACTATCCTTCTCCGAAGAGGCCAAAACAATTGAAGACAAGTCAGATGGGTATAAACCATGTTATCAGAAACCTCATCCCACCATCAACTTCAACAAGCTAAATACGAAGATGATATAACATATGTTGGGGTTCTCAAGGGAGTGGATACAGGAAAAAAACAAATCCCTTGACTTTATGAGGATCAACTCCAAGTCGTCAAAAACCTGGGGAGGGAAAGCATTGGTCGTTGAAGTAAAGAACCTTAACATCCTCTGCAACCTACATAACATCACGGATAAAATGTCCTGATTCCTCACCGGCTTGAAGTATATTGGGGGTCTGAAAGTCCTCATGACTTTCTACCTAAAAAACCCACTGTAACACTTGAGCAGCAATCCAACTGGTTCTCAATGGTTAAGCTGTGGGAAGGAGGGAAGAAGTTCATGAACAGGGTTTCTTGGCTACGTATAGACGGCGCCCCTATCCATGCATGGGATTGAAGCGTTTTTTACATCATTACCAGAACATTTGGCGAGGTAATCTCACCTTTAGGAGCAGACGTCAGTGACTGCAATCTGTCATACGAAATTATCGAGGTTCTCATTAATTCAGGTAAGGAGGTCGCCGAAGAAATGTCAATCACAAGGAAGGGGTGGAGTACAAGGTATGGTTCACTAAGGTTATGAGAGATTGGACTCCTGATTTTCTCATTGGAAGCTCGGGTGGCCCTAAATGTTATCATGCGCATGGACCAGAGGTCGCAAAGGACTCTGGTGATGAAACAACAGCCGGTGAGGGCACATCTGCCCAGGAATGCATGCATGGGAATTCCGGTAGCAATGGTAACGCCGGAGAAGATAGGGAGCCTCGAAAAGAAACCGAACAGTCACACATGGGTTTCGATACGTGCATGGGGAACGACAATCTTGAGGCGGCGCCCACGTTCATCATTAATGATATCGTTGCATCAAGCATGGGCCATCCTACTAAATCTAATTTTACTGAAGATTGTTCACGTGGGGCGCCTGTCCCAAAAGCTGGTCATCTCAGGTCCAGGAGATTGGGCTTGGGATTACGTAACAACATGCCCAAACCCTCTTCTACTGGACCCATTTCCAGCCCCAGACAACCTACCTCTAAGAGGCCCAGATGCGAGTCTCCTATTATACCACAATCCAATCAGGTTTATTTAATTTCCCATTACCCTCTTATCCAGATTATCTCCGCCCCTGCTCCAGCATCCCTCCGTCCTCTATCATTCCTGATCCTCCCCTCAATTTATCAACGCGAATACTCCTGAACAAGAACTCGCTGCGGTCCTGACCCCCACGGTGCCTCCTAATAAGGGAACTGGGGATCCTTCCAAAGGCAACTCAGATCCTTCACTCGTGTCGTCTAGGGATCCGGCTGACGAAGCTGTAATCATGGACGTATCTCCTGAAGTAACCGCCACAATCAACGTTGGTCGTCTCATAGGTATGCATGTGATGAACTGCTCGAATCAGATCGAGAACATGATTAGGGGTGATGGTGAAAACAAAGTGAATCAATGAATTTTCTGATGTGTGCAAAATGCAACATATAAATGACATCAATTGTGGCATAAAACTAACCCTTTTTTAGTACTAATGTTGGAAAAAGTGTGCTTTTGTCTTCCTTTTGTATTTTTAGGATTAAATGAGCTCAAATTAACAAAAGAAGCAAAAAGGCAGCTAAATCTAACATAAATACAAGAAAACGAACAAACGTGGCATGCCCGACCTCCCCGAAAGCATATTCCCAAGCAAAACAAGAGAACAGAAGGCTGAACACGCCCCGTGCTCAGTGAACACGGGGGCGTGCCCAAGTGTCAGCATAAAAGACAAAGCTGTAGAAGCTTCCATCGCCCACCACGGGGCCGTGGTCAACTATAAGATTCGAAGAATCCAGGCAAATCTTGATAGTACAGATATGCTTCTGCACACGGGGTCGTGCCCAGCGGACACGGGGCCGTGGTCAACTAATGCAGACAAAAGCAATTAATGAAGACAGAGAAGGAGGATGGACACGAGGCTGTGCCCACTGGACACGGGGCCGTGCCCGAGCTACTGTTCAGGCTATAAATAGGGGTGCTTGGCTCATTTACAAACCATCCCTTGGCACACCACCTCTCTCACACTTCACCCACCACCATCACAACACCATCATCCATTGTCCATCATAGAGTGTGTGAGTCGTCTCGGGATCCAATATTGATCGTAAGAGTTCTTGACAATCAAATGCCATGTTTGCCTAAGTCTCTTGCATCACTTGGTGAAGACAAGTGTCTAGTTTAATACTTTTTATTTTTAATCTTTTCGCACTTTTTACTTGGTTATGTATTAATGACTTTAATAACTAGTTTCTTATGTTGAAGGTGATTCTTCCTTATCGTTTGTCCGTGGTGTCTTGGCATTATTTTATTGTCTATATAAAATAAAAGATTTTCACCATTCATATCTCCACGGTCTATATCGAGGTATGTTGGCTACCTGGTCGGGGGTTAAGGGAATGGTTTGGTAAGAGTCTTGCCTTGTTCAGTGTATAGATCCTGCAAGGACCTGGGTCAAATTTAGTAGGACCTCCTTCAATACCCACCGGTATTGGATGGCGGGGGTCCAAACTCTTTGATCCCCTCATATGTAAGCTACTATTAATACTTTAACCCGGCTACTTAGGACTGTATCCCTGCTGACTCAGACTACTTAGCCGAGGGTAACATCACCTTCAAAAGAGGGGCCTACCATAATATGCATTAATAACTTAATTAATTATCTTTCAATAATCCGACCCTTTAGGATTGTATCCTTGCTGACTAAATCTACTGGGTTGAGGGTAATGTCACCTTCAAAAGAGGGGCCTACTACAATAACTAAGATGATCTCTTAAATAGTGCAAAAGTGCGGAAATAATCAAAGGTTACACTATACACGAGTCGGAGCCAAGTGATTCATCTTGTCTATCTGTTTTTACTTTTGTTTTATTTTTCAGCATTTTAGTTAGTTTTTATTTTTCTTGTTTAAAATCTTTTTCTAAACTTTTGATTTGATTAGACGTTGAGGATAAACCGGTACTAAAAGCTCTTGTGTCCTTGGACGACCTCGGTATCTTGCCAACACTATACTACGCTCACGATGGGTGCACTTGCCCATATGTGTGTTTGGTGTTAGTAAAATATCGTGTTTTATAAATTTAAAACTTGACTAACATGTAAAGAGGGCTTAAAATATACTTAAACTTATATAACACACTTTACGCACATCAAGTTTTTGGCGCCGTTGCCGGGGACACAAGGATTTTAAGAAAGTTAGGAATCAACGGCCTAATCGTTTTTCTTATTTTTTCTGTTTTTTTTAGGATTTTTCTTAGTTTTTCAGCTTCTGCAGAACTCAGCACGGGTCGTGCCCGCTGAACACGCCCCGTGCCCAATCATTGGAACTGGCAATCCTGTTTTAAGTCAGACAGTAAGCTGAACACGGGGCCGTGCCCACCCAACACGCCCCGTGCCCAAGATTCAGTTACTGAAAACAGAACCGTAAGATCCCGATGGTTGGTAATTTCTGACACAAACATGAGTGATAATGATATTTTTTACTTTCGGCACTCTTATGGTACGTGGTGTCAAATATGTGGTGGCTCTCATAAAGAATTAGAATGTTATTTTCTAAATTATAAGCCCCACCATATAGACCCATTGTTTTCATGTAGCCTTAAGAGGGGCGAAAGTAAAAATAATCCTTATCTCTCCCTCGAATGCTCTTAACCGGATCCTCTAGGAGAAATGCTTCTTGATGAACTATTTCAAATGGAAGATCTAATTCTTAATTGGTTAGAAGAACTTAGGATAGATTTCAATAATTTATCTCAAGACGACAACCAAGAAGAATCGTTGGGATCGCATAAAAACAACTTCTTTGTTACCAACGTTACCTCTAACTCTAGTGAGGACTTGAGCGATAGTCGTCCCGGTGTCGATTGTGCCGTGAAGGACTCCCCATCGACTTCGTTCGATGCATACATAGACCTGAGCGATTCGGAATACACCTTCTTTAACAAGAGCCCGAGAAAGGGTTGGACTTGTCCACCTACATATAGCATAGGAATCACCCTCACCGACAACCTCTTGCGTTCTCGTCTTAATCTAGAGCAATTAAGGTATCATAGGCACTTTGGGGTTGTTCCATCCAGTAAGGAACCGCCCAATCCGGAAAAGTTCCTTAAAAATAGACAAACTTCATAAACAGTCTTTCGACACGGGGCCGTGCCCAGGTCAACACGCCCCCGTGTCCACCAAAAGATTCCTTTCTGACTATTAGTCAGAATACGGACAAAATGTGTCAGGATCTTGCCTGCACACGGGGCCGTGTCCAGCCGACACAGGGCCGTGTCCAGCATGCTGTCGTTTTCTATAAATGCAGCCAAGAATCCTGCACATTTGGACCATCCAGGGACAGAGATTTGAGAGGATCTTCTCACCTACCATCCTAGGTATTTTCTAAAAGAAGGTTCTAACAAACATGTTGTCCTTTCCTCTTTTATCCATTCCCTTCTTCTTCATCTTTCTTGTCTCAACACCTCCATTGAAGCTTGCTCTCAAGCTTTATTGTGTTGATTATTAGATTTTTGTCCAAGGAATCTTGCTAAAAATAAGTTGTGCAACATTTTTTTAAGTTATTTCTGTTCAAAATGCTTCATAAGTTGGAAAAATAATTTAAAACTCCAAGATTCCATGTTCCGGAAATCTGCAGAAAGTTGAACACGGGGCCGTGCTCATTGAGCACGGGGCCGTGTCCGATGTACTGTTTCATTTAAAATGAACTATTTATGGTTTGTTTTCGTAGAATGTCTAGTCAAAACAGTGGAACTTCTTCTGCGCACTCCAGAAACAGTCGAAGGGAGAGAAGGTCATCAATCGAAGCAACTCTCGTACGTTACGTGATAGCATTACGTGAAGCTCTTGACGAGATGACTTCGGTAGAGGAGGTCCTAATAGACCGTATAAATTATCTTACGGTGGGGTTGGAAAACAGTTTTCAAGAAATAAACCTCTTGCACCAGAGGTTAAACATTCTTGTAACACCTCCCATGGAACCAATCCTCCCTCAAGAGGATTGGAACCTAGCACTTGAAATCAACAATCCTACCGGTTGGGACGACATTCCAGCAAAACCTACTCTTGAAGATCTACAAGAAGTCCCGGTGGAGGTTGCACCTCCTCAAACCAATGCCAATGAGCCCGCCTTTCTTCTCCCTAGGGAGATAGAAGAATGGCTCGCCGACGTGTGAGGAACCCATGCCCGGAGAAAGAAGTTTTTCAAGCCACATCTAACCGAGGGATTTATCTTTTCGGAAATTTTGCTAATAGAATAAACAGTAGGCTAGAACTTCTTGGTTTAGATTTCTTGTGTTTCTTTGACCTAACTATCTAGTATTTTAAATTTTAGGATTATTTTGTAATTCTCTCTATGACTTAATGAATGATGGTTTTAGCTAATTTGGTGTTTGGATGATGTTGTAATGAGTAAAAAACACTCGGGATGGTGAAGGATAACAAGGGAAACTTGGACCAGCACCCCATGCACGAAAACAGGGCCATCCGACAAAATTTTCTTCATTACAGCAGGTTCAGCACGGGTCATGCCCGCCCAACACGGCCCCGTGCTGCACAGACTGCAGAAAACGCCCAGTTCAGGTAAACTGGACACGGGTCGTGTTCACCCAACACGCCCCCGTGTCCAGGCTTCTGTTTCTTTTGTTCAACTTTTTGTTACTAGCACCTGAACACGGGGCCGTGCCCGGACACCACGGGGCCGTGTCCAGACGCCCAGTAACATAAAATTTTGCTTTTTCACGCCTTTTACACATTCAATCAACCTAAAAACTTATTTTTGGGACACATTGAGGACAATGTGTAATTTAAGTGTGGGGGGGATGCTAAAACTTTGAATCTTGCAAGTCCTAATTACAAGCCTTACACAAAACTCTATTGGAACCGCTAATCACCCCAAATTTTTTTCAAAAAATTTCATTTTTTTTACTTGTCTAGGTTTAACTTGGGAATTTCAAATTCTAAAAAGGTTATATTTTTACAAATTTACAACCGAAAGCGTCGTGATAAAAAGAACCAATATAAGAAAATTATGAAAAGGCATGACAAGCTTAGTTAAAATTTAATTATATATACTTGATCACATAAAAACCCATTCCCACAAAAGTGAGTTTTGAGCCTTTATTGAGCATACAAATACATATCTTTAAACTAAATGCTCATTTTTCGTTTCTTGTGTGAATAGCCGCTTGGTTCTTACAACTCTAGAACTTGCCACGACAATACATTCCCGGTCCTTACCAACTTAAACCCGAGTAAGTAAATGATGGAGGCATTAGGACTAACCCTTTTTATTTCTACACCATTATTTTTCTTTTTTTTTACCACCTACCCAAAATCCCCCTAGTTAATCCCTTTGAGCCTAAACATTTTCATTTCTTAAACCAAACACCCTTTCACCCACCAAAACATTTTTTATTTTTTAACCCTTTGTTTTAATAACAAGCTCGGTTTTCGTATGACTTTAAAAAAAATGTTGATGATGAAGCAAGTTCATCAAAAATAACTTTGTTTGAATTATGGCTTCATCAAAATAAAAAATTGCAAAAATAAAAAGTCTTACGAAAACCGGTGTTTTTTACGCTTTTCGCCCTTTTTCTACTAACCACTAACCCAACCACCTATCTTTAACCCAAGCCTAACCCTTCACCCAAAAGTCCTCTTGATATTTACAAAGGTATATAGTTAAAAAGGAGGAGGAGGATTGATTGCTTGGCAAGCCTATGGTAGGAGTAAGTTCCATGCCGCTCTCGAGTGATTCGCTAAAATACATCTTCGGCCGAGTGTTGAGTGATCCCCCGTGAGGTATGTGAACTTGTATATAAATAGAATTTTAAAGAGGCTTGTTATGCCCTAATAAGTAATTTATCTTATGAAAAGTTTTAAATAAATCATGACGAATAGGATTGTAAATAAACAAAAATAAAACTTAATAAAGAATCTTGGAAATTCCGACACTCTATGACAAGCCCAAAAACCTTCTCTTCTGCCCATTCCATTTGGGAGTGTAAAGCCACATTATAAAGAGTTTTGCTTGAGGACAAGCAAAGATTCAAGTGTGGGGGTATTTGATGTGTGCAAAATGCAACATATAAATTACATCAATTGTGGCATAAAACTAACCCTTTTTTAGTACTAATGTTGGAAAAAGTGTGCTTTTGTCTTCCTTTTGTATTTTCAGGATTAAATGAACTCAAATTAACAAAAGAAGCAAAAAGGCAGCTAAATCTAACATATATACAAGAAAAGGAACAAACGTGGCATGCCCGACCTCCCCGAAAGCATATTCCCAAGTAAAACAAGAGAACAGAAGGCTGAACACGCCCCGTGCTCAGTGAACAGGGGGGCGTGCCCAAGGGTCAGCATAAAAGACAAAGCTGTAGAAGCTTCCATTGCCCACCACGGGGCCGTGCTCAGCGGACATGGGGCCGTGGTCAATTATAAGATTCGCATAATCCAGGAAAATCTTGATAGTACAGATATGCTTCTGCACACGGGGTCGTGCCCAGCGGACACGGGGCCGTGGTCAACTAATGCAGACAAAAGCAATTAATGAACACAGAGAAGGAGGATGGACACGGGGCCGTGCCCACTGGACACGGGGCCGTTCCCGAGCTACTATTCAGGCTATAAATAGGGGAGCTTGGCTCATTTGCAAACCATCCTTTGGCACACCACCTCTCTCACACTTCACCCACCACCATCAAACCACCATCATCCACCACCATCATCCATTGTCCATCATAGAGTGTGTGAGTCGTCTCGGGATCCAAGATTGATCGTAAGAGTTCTTGACAATCAAAGGCCATGTTTGCCTAAGTCTCTTGCATCACTTGGTGAAGACAAGTGTCTAGTTTAATACTTTTTATTTTTAATATTTTCGCACTTTTTACTTGGTTATGTATTAATGACTTTAATAACTAGTTTCTTATGTTGAAGGTGATTCTTCCTTATCGTTTGTCTGTGGTGTCTTGGCATTATTTTACTGTCTATATAAAATAAAAGATTTTCACCATTCATATCTCCACGGTCTATATGGAGATATGTTGGCTACCTGGTCGGGGGTTAAGCGAACGGTTTGGTAAGAGTCTTGCCTTGTTCAGTGTATAGATCCTGCAAGGACCTGGGTCAAATTTAGTAGGACCTCCTTCAATACCCACCGGTATTGGATGGCGGGGGTCCAAACTCTTTGATCCCCTCATATGTAAGCTACTATTAATACTTTAACCCGGCTACTTAGGATTGTATCCCTGCTGACTCAGACTACTTAGCCAAGGGTAACGTCACCTTCAAAAGAGGGTCCTACCAAAATATGCATTAATAACTTAATTAATTATCTTTCAATAATCTGACCCTTTAGGATTGTATCCTTGCTGACTCAAACTACTGGGTTGTGTGACACCTGTGTCACTTCAACCATCAACAAATGCCAAACCAATGAAATATTGTATTTCATACTTGGGATTTGTAAAAATATGTGTGTCATTTGCACATATCAATTCTAGTTCGATTTCAAACTTTAAATCGCTTTCTGGAAGGTTATACGCGCACTGATGCGTAAATAAAACCAGTTTAATGCGACGAACACTCCGGAATAGTTAAATAGGCTTAACATACCTTAAATAACCTTCACATAACTTAGAAATAAGTTTTGGATGGTTTGGTGTGTTGAAATCAAGTTTGTTCGATCACAGGGACTAATTGTGTCAAACTGCGAAACTATACCGATTTGTATAGTAACAAACATTCTGGAACTTGATCATAAGTTAAATATGCCCTAAATATCCTTCACATAGCTTAGAAATAGGCTTTGAAGTGTTTTGTGCGCTAAAATAAACTTTCATGATCAATAGGGACTAAAAGAGTCAAAAAGTGCACAAGTTTGCATTTTCGCGCATATCTTACGTTCTAAATATATCCGGACATCCAAAAATTTATGTAAGCATTAAAATATTTCATTTTAGTGTTTGTCATAATAAAAATCCATTCGTCGCTTAATTTGGATCGTTTTTGCGTTCGTTACGACTTCGGTCGTAATTAACCGAACAACGCAACCATACGGCCAAACGAACCGACATCTGAGATATTTTTGAGCATGTTTTAAGTTTCCTATACTTTAAGTTCATTTTAGATCTTTGAAATGGGGTTAACGGCGCTTAAACGTGTCAAAAATGCATCAAATAGCAAGTTTGGGGCTTCAGGGGCCTGTTCTGCCATTTTTGAAACTTGCTGACCTGCATGGTCCTTACGGACCGTATGCCCATCCTATTATGGTCCGTAAGCAGGTCCCAGACAGCAGAATGTTGATTCCAGCTTGTTCTATTTGTTACACACCTTTGCACCTGGTTTCTTTGATTCTATGTGCTTGTTTTGGATGCCCATGGTTTCACAAATCAGTGGGTATGAAGTGTAGGGCTGAGATTGAAGCTCGGTTTTCAAGATACGATCCTAACAGTTCTACGAAAACTATAAATACCCCCTTCATTCACTTGCAAAAACCCACTACTTGATCTGATTTTGGCCTTCTAAGTTGAAGTTTATACTTCATACCTGAAGGTAAATCGGATCAAGAGCTTGCGGGGACCCTTTGTAAGTATTCTTTCGTTCTTTTCATTTGTTTTTATCGTTAAAGTCAAACTGCGTTTGACTTTCTGCTTTGACCAGTTTATGGTCAACGCGAAGTTCGTTTGAACTTCATAACATGAGCGTAATCACGATGGTTATAGTCCCTAGTGACTATACCTACTGATTACCACGTTATCTAGGATTAGTGGCGAGTCGTAGTTTCGGCCAAAATGCGCATTCTTGCGTATTTTGTAACCAAACTACTATTATGTATCAAAACCGTTTGTTTTGATACCAAACCTGTTTTCCAACTTAACTAAACATGTTTCGACATGTTTAGCTCGTCACTTTTTAGATTAGTGCTTATATAGAATCGTAAGTCAAGCGGTCTAAACAACTGCTTAGACTTACGAACTAGACCCGTTTGGTCGATCTTTTGGATCCGACCAAACACATTAGGTGACCATAGTTGTATAGGGAATAACCTTCCGAGGTTATACCTTATGGTCACTTCGTTTAAGTAGTTGTATGATATGTAGTTTATATGCCTTAGGAAAATTACCAAAATACCCTTTTTATGCATAATTGATGTTTAAGCATATGTAACCCAAACTTTTGTCACTTAACTAATTATGCAACATAATTAAACATGTTTAGGCATATAATACTTGTCATAGGACTAGTTAGGTGTCACACCCCGAAATTATCAGAGCTTGGCGTGACTGGACTGGTATCGTCATTGCACAGCGGAAGCAAATAAGCTAAGCCTTTTAGAAAATGAACGCCCACTAAGTACTCGACTCTTCATGGTTCTCCTATTCCAACTGTGCCATGTCTTAGAAATGAAACCTGAGAAAGAACATGCGAGAAAAATCAACATAAAGTTGAGCGAGTTCATAGTTTGTTTGTAAAAGATTTGAAATAAATCTTTTGAGTTGTGAAAGGTTTGAGATAAATCCTTTGAGTTGTGAAAGATTTGAAATAAATCTTTGGAATAACCGGTTTTTGAAGTAGTATTGAGAAAATGAATTTAAAAGCCATTTTCTTGCAAAGTTATATGGAAACGTTGTGTTTGTAACACGTTATGTTCATAAAACCATGTTTTTGTAATGTTCGTATAATCATCAATGCCCACCCTGACTTTGACCCGCATAATCCTATGCCTTAAATTTTGTATAAAACATGGTATTTAATTTGTATGAACAAGTATGTTTCGTAAGTATAAAGTTCCTGGTATGTAGCAAATAAGGGGACTTGTGATCACCAATGGTTTGCAAGGCCATTAGCATGTGTGAAATGCAAGTAGGAAGACTCAACCCTAGCCGATTTATGCGTCGGGCAACTAAGTCACTCAAGGTCCGTTCTGTTGGTCCTCTCAGAGGTCCGTTCTGTTGGGCCTAGAGTTGGGCTCGCTACACCCAGATAGATCTACCGCTTAAGTCCCTCGGTGTTCTGCCTACCCATTCACATGATCGGAATAATAAACCTCCTTACGCTAACCATACCGTGTATAAAAATGTCTGTAATCATTGTACCTGTACTTTACCCCAGTCTCTATGACTGATCCTCCCCAGCCACTAAGGCTGATCCTCCCCAGCCACAAAGGCTGGCTCCTCATTCTATATATATTATCACCAATTGATCCGTCCTTAGTCATGAAAATCATTCACATTTTGATAATACTCATTTGTTTTGTAAAAACCGGTATGTTTAGTATAAACCTTTCGTAAATCATTTGAGTTCCTCGAAATCCCTTCGTAATATGATTTAGAAATACGAGTTTTGCATTTGTTCTAAACTTTGTTTGCTTTTGCAAAACGTGCATGTCTTTCCACCCCGAAAACATTTATAAAAATGTAAAGCCGTAAAAGTGGGGTTATGAACTCACCTGAATATTCCTGTGCAAAGCTAGCTAATTTACGACTTCGTGATGTCGTTTCCAAGAGTTGACTTGCTAGCGTGCATTCTACAATATTCCTAACACGGAATATCTAATAAGTTTCTAAATAAACGCAGTATCCAAACTACGTGTCATCGAGCTCTACCGAATCGTTAATCGAACGATTCAACGATAAGTTGTTAACTTAATAGAAACGATTAAGTTATACGAGTTAAGTCTCGTTTAGTGTCATTAGCAATTTAATAAGTCTTGAAAAAGAGACTTAGTTTCCGAGAGACTTAAAATGAATAAATATTTATATAAAAATATAAATATATCGTCGTAAGTGTGTTAGCCGTCTCGAGTAGTCGTACGTGTACAAAAAGATTATTTGTATGAAAATATCATATAACCAACTCGTATTATATATCGCGTTTCGTACGATCTTTGTCAAAATATACGTATGTGCCGTTTAGGCGTATAAAATAAATATGAAAAGTTGTATTTATTTTATAAAAGAATCGTCGAGTTGCTTTTGAAAGTAAATACGATCTATATTTATTTTCATATAGAGAAGTCGTCTTGTTTGTCGTTTGAAAAATAAATATAATCTATATTTATTTTTATGAAATGATTTCGTTTTGTTCGACATTTGAAATAAATATATTATATTTATTTTAGTAAAAGAATCGTCGAAAATGACATCCAAATCGTCGTTGTCGTGATGTTGTAAAGTGTTATCCGAAATGTTATACACTTGTATTTTACTTTATAAAAATCATTTGCAGTCGATCGGTTATGCTTCGTTTTATCATAAAACGTAATTATTTTACGGATTTTCTCGAAAAACGGGCAGAGTTTCCTCTGTTTTTGGACGCCCCCGACAACACAAGTTGTCGTTATATCTTCAAAAATTCAACAAGATTCAATAATAGTCACTTTATATATAAACGAATTACTAAATAACTCCAAGTATTTATAGTAACTAAAGATTCGTTAATTTGTTCGGCTTGAGCTCGTATTTCACGTAAACCGTTATAACTATGTTCAAACGTAATATAAATCCTGATGTTTAATTATTTACCACATTTTATGTGTCGAAGAGCTGAGTTGACTCGACCGTGTTGACTCGGTTGACCGAGTCAACCGGAACCGAGACTGAATCGGACCGCTTGCTGACTCGCCTCACGAAACCCGAACCGAAGCAGCTTGACCCGAGCCGAACATGAATCTGTTGACCAAACTTTGACCTGAAGCCGGGTGTTGACCGAATGATGAGTTGACCCGCCTTACTGAGTTGACTCGCTTAACTGGGTTGACTCGCTGACTGAGTCAACCGAACCGCTTGACCAAACCGAACCCGAGACTTCTAAAAACTGAATCGAATATCAACAACATTATCTTTCATCAGCCACCCTTACCCTTGACATCATCAATATCAACCGGACCTGCCGGAAATAACCGTTGATCTCTAAAGATCTGAAAAAGAAAGGAGATGGAGAAGAGTCGATAGCACTGACCGGAGAGGACCTCGAACCAAGTCTGCAACTGTATAATCACCATCATCGTCGGTCAGAAACAAAACCCGTCGGACCTTGACACGAACCACCGGTCCGAGACATAACTCACCGGGCCTTGACACGAACCACCGGTCCGAGACATAACCCACCGGACCGAGATGCAAACCACCGCCACCGCTGCACAGCCGATCTTCCGCCGGCTCCTCTACCGCCATATCTCTCTCTCTCTCTCGTTTCTCTCTTCAACCGTCGCTCACCACCACCCGACTGTGGTGGTGGTGGTCGTTTCTGCTCAATCGAGGGGGGGTGTACGGCTGAACAACATCACCACCGCCACCGTCGTGAGAGGCGGCGGCTCCGCCTGCCGGAGTTCATCGGAGAGGGGGTGTGAGGGTCCAAGTGAGTGGTGAGGTGCCTATGTTGTCTGTGTTTGTATGAATCGTAGAGAGAGAGGGTATAAGATGAGATGTGGGTTATTGTTGTGTGTCTGCATATGTATTCAAGAGAGAGGAAGAGAGACAGACATATGTCTGTGTTTGTGTGTGTGTTGGTTGAACTAAGGGGGGGTAGGGTTTTATAGACATACAATTGGGTTTTAACCAATGAAATTTTCTTTTGTTTAGTGATTTAAGATCTAAAGAGATCTTATCCAAATCTTAAATAGATTTTTAAAAATCTTAAATAGATTCTATAAATCTTATGTGGATCTCATAAATCTTGTGTAGATTTTGACAAGATTTTGTAAATCTTGTGTATTATGCACGGGTTTAGGCTTGTGGGTTTTTGGCTTGGGCCCAGGGCCTACAAGCTCAATCCCCGTGTAAAAGCGGCCCGTAATTCCTACGGGACCCGTTGTCAAATCCAGAACTCCGTTTAACGTCACAAATTAAAATACACAAAAACACGGTCGGTAGTCGTTGTTTGTACGCTCGTTCGTCGATCACGGTAATAATCGCAAAAAAAAAAGTTGTATCGTTGTCGTCTTTAATCCGTTTTTCGATCCGGTTTCGCCTGTAGTCACTAAAGTTTAACTACAAAACTAACATATATCGTAAAAATTTAATATTTGTCGGCGTTGTCAGTATTCTGTTCGGTTTCAATCTGTTGCCGTTTAATGTTTCACAGGTTTCTCTGTAAACCACCATTCGCGCACTGTAAAGACGGATAGACGTTCCCAGGCACTCCAAAGGCCTAATTAAGTTAATTCGCGCTGTAAACACTATTTATTATTGCGTTAATTACTTGTTAATCACGAAATTAAGAGCCGTAAATTACGGGTTGTCACATTCTCCCCCTGTTACAAAAATTTCGTCCTCGAAATTTAGACTATGTTATCTCCCCAGAATTGTGTTGTTCGCAGGTAAGTCCGAATAATAGCAAAGTGAATGACCGCGTAATCGAAACAAGACTTATTCGAGTCATGTGAATTCAAGGGTATTCCTTCACAATAGGAATCCCAACAGTTTAAAGAAATGTGTCTCAGTAATTGATGTCAAGGGAAACGAGACGTATAGGTGCAGTCACTAATGTGACTAAGTTAACAGGGATCCAACAGGAACTTCGACCAATCGAATTCCATATGAACGTTCACAATAAGTAACTGAGTTCTAGAAGCAATAACATCCACTGGATGAACTTAGAATCAACAATCTCAAATGTAATAGTTTGCATGAAACGTTCGATCGTGATCAGCGCAAGCTGCAAGTTATACCGACGCCGCAAGGTGTCGCAATGTATGAAACAATTTAATAATAGAGGTGATCGAACAAGTATCACCTGTGTTTTGCATAAAACGCTCAATCATAATTAGCACAAGCTACAAGTTTGTACTGACACAAGGTGTCGTAATGATTCAAATGATTCAATAATAGCGGTGATCAAACAAGTTCACCGTGTTTGAAGTCAAATGAAAGCGCAATAAAGTGAATCTTGAATGTTTGTTTTAAATGACATCACAGGATTTTCAATTGAAAATGGAACATCAATGAAACAATGTTTTCGATCAAAGGTGGAGAAACAATGAATGTCGCAAAGCATTCGATCGATGTTGAAAGAACCGTTATGAGGTACACCGGAATATGAAATAAATTTGTGTACCATTGTCATAACACACGATTGTGTTAAGACTGCTGTAATATGATAAATCAAAGCGGATTTAATCTAAGTCAATAAATAATTAAATCCATGCATAAGATATGTAAACGAGTTTAGCGCAAAGTTCAAATAAGGGAAAATACCACCACAAGGTGTATAAGTCAACAAACAATTTAATGGAGTCGAATACCAACAAGTTTACCACGACTCGGAACAAATGAAGTGTTCGTTAAAAATTGATTTGAATATGATGCTCCCAATACATCATATGGTGTCTCGAATCGAATAAGTGTAATGAGCAAGTTCAAACAATTGAACTTGGTTTTAGCGTAATCCGACAATAAGTATATGTATCGACAAGAAAACTTTCGGCATGGTTATAACGAAAAACCATGTATGTAACTTGTAAAGAAATGATCGTAATACAATGACCATTAAGAGGAGTAGAGATACGAAAACCTACTCAGTAAGTGTGAAATTCGAAATTTCAAATAAAGAAATTTGAGGACTTTACCTGGGGTTTCGTGTGACGACCAATTGTTTGGTGACATTACCATGGAATGTCAAACATAGCATGTTCGTCGTTAGTTAGGTAGGGGGAATTGTGGAGACAATAGTCTTCTCCCTGGCGTGATTCGTGTTGTTGCAGGATCGCGTGACAAGTTGTCGTTTCCTGATTGTTAGTTCTCCTGCTGACAGGAATCTAGCGTCGTCGTTAGATTGCGTCATCGTTCCTTCTCAAAGGCCTCGCCTTGACAGTCGTATGTGTCGTACCTCCGTTGATGTATAGCTTAAGTTTCACGTATACCTGCGCACTAGCGTTGTGTGCCGCGTAGGAGGTGATGTATCCCGACATCCGTTGACGTAGAAATTGAGTTCCATGTATTCTCGTGCACTAGTGTTTCGTTATGCGTAGGCTGCCTGCTCGGGAAGTTAAAATATCATAGACAATATGAAATATAGTGTGTGCCCGAGTTAATATTCGCGGTTCCTACGTGATGACCTTTAATAAACACATGCACAAATAATCAATCATATAACCGAATGTGCATGTTAGTCACCAATCAACAATCAAGTAATTCTCCTAGTTTCACTAGCCAATTTCTCCCAGTCTTTAAGACTGCTCTATCCTCCACCTCGACCTCTTAGATCGAGCCTCGGTCCCCTTGACCGAGCCTCAGCCTTCATGACTGAGCCTACTCTTCCTAGCCTCACTAGCCATCTACCTCGGTCACCTAGACCGAGCCTCGATCCTCCAGACCGAGCCTCAGCCCTCCAGGCTGAGCCTATAAATAGTAAAATGTGCTCAACATTTGTTTGGAAACAAAATTTTGACTGTTTGCTTGTCGGCAACGGTTGGAGACCATATTTGAGTACTGGGCGTTCTGTATGTATTCAACATCTTAATAGCCTAAGTTCCCAGAGGAAAGTGAGGTTAGAGCCTAGGTATCACAACAGAAACCTAATTCGCTGTAACCTATAGCTCTGATACCAATCTGTCACACCCCGAAATTATCAGAGCTTGGCGTGACTGGACTGGTATCGTCATTGCACAGCGGAAGCAAATAAGCTAAGCCTTTTAGAAAATGAACGCCCACTAAGTACTCGACTCTTCATGGTTCTCCTATTCCAACCGTGCCATGTCTTAGAAATGCAACCTGAGAAAGAACATGCGAGAAAAATCAACATAAAGTTGAGCGAGTTCATAGTTTGTTTGTAAAAGATTTGAAATAAATCTTTTGAGTTGTGAAAGGTTTGAGATAAATCCTTTGAGTTGTGAAAGATTTGAAATAAATCTTTGGAATAACCGGTTTTTGAAGTAGTATTGAGAAAATGAATTTAAAAGCCATTTTCTTGCAAAGTTATATGGAAACGTTGTGTTTGTAACACGTTATGTTCATAAAACCATGTTTTTGTAATGTTCGTATAATCATCAATGCCCACCCTGACTTTGACCCGCATAATCCTATGCCTTAAATTTTGTATAAAACATGGTATTTAATTTGTATGAACAAGTATGTTTCGTAAGTATAAAGTTCCTGGTATGTAGCAAATAAGGGGACTTGTGATCACCAATGGTTTGCAAGGCCATTAGCATGTGTGAAATGCAAGTAGGAAGACTCAACCCTAGCCGATTTATGCGTCGGGCAACTAAGTCACTCAAGGTCCGTTCTGTTGGTCCTCTCAGAGGTCCGTTCTGTTGGGCCTAGAGTTGGGCTCGCTACACCCAGATAGATCTACCGCTTAAGTCCCTCGGTGTTCTGCCTACCCATTCACATGATCGGAATAATAAACCTCCTTACGCTAACCATACCGTGTATAAAAATGTCTGTAATCATTGTACCTGTACTTTACCCCAGTCTCTATGACTGATCCTCCCCAGCCACTAAGGCTGATCCTCCCCAGCCACAAAGGCTGGCTCCTCATTCTATATATATTATCACCAATTGATCCGTCCTTAGTCATGAAAATCATTCACATTTTGATAATACTCATTTGTTTTGTAAAAACCGGTATGTTTAGTATAAACCTTTCGTAAATCATTTGAGTTCCTCGAAATCCCTTCGTAATATGATTTAGAAATACGAGTTTTGCATTTGTTCTAAACTTTGTTTGCTTTTGCAAAACGTGCATGTCTTTCCACCCCGAAAACATTTATAAAAATGTAAAGCCGTAAAAGTGGGGTTATGAACTCACCTGAATATTCCTGTGCAAAGCTAGCTAATTTACGACTTCGTGATGTCGTTTCCAAGAGTTGACTTGCTAGCGTGCATTCTACAATATTCCTAACACGGAATATCTAATAAGTTTCTAAATAAACGCAGTATCCAAACTACGTGTCATCGAGCTCTACCGAATCGTTAATCGAACGATTCAACGATAAGTTGTTAACTTAATAGAAACGATTAAGTTATACGAGTTAAGTCTCGTTTAGTGTCATTAGCAATTTAATAAGTCTTGAAAAAGAGACTTAGTTTCCGAGAGACTTAAAATGAATAAATATTTATATAAAAATATAAATATATCGTCGTAAGTGTGTTAGCCGTCTCGAGTAGTCGTACGTGTACAAAAAGATTATTTGTATGAAAATATCATATAACCAACTCGTATTATATATCGCGTTTCGTACGATCTTTGTCAAAATATACGTATGTGCCGTTTAGGCGTATAAAATAAATATGAAAAGTTGTATTTATTTTATAAAAGAATCGTCGAGTTGCTTTTGAAAGTAAATACGATCTATATTTATTTTCATATAGAGAAGTCGTCTTGTTTGTCGTTTGAAAAATAAATATAATCTATATTTATTTTTATGAAATGATTTCGTTTTGTTCGACATTTGAAATAAATATATTATATTTATTTTAGTAAAAGAATCGTCGAAAATGACATCCAAATCGTCGTTGTCGTGATGTTGTAAAGTGTTATCCGAAATGTTATACACTTGTATTTTACTTTATAAAAATCATTTGCAGTCGATCGGTTATGCTTCGTTTTATCATAAAACGTAATTATTTTACGGATTTTCTCGAAAAACGGGCAGAGTTTCCTCTGTTTTTGGACGCCCCCGACAACACAAGTTGTCGTTATATCTTCAAAAATTCAACAAGATTCAATAATAGTCACTTTATATATAAACGAATTACTAAATAACTCCAAGTATTTATAGTAACTAAAGATTCGTTAATTTGTTCGGCTTGAGCTCGTATTTCACGTAAACCGTTATAACTATGTTCAAACGTAATATAAATCCTGATGTTTAATTATTTACCACATTTTATGTGTCGAAGAGCTGAGTTGACTCGACCGTGTTGACTCGGTTGACCGAGTCAACCGGAACCGAGACTGAATCGGACCGCTTGCTGACTCGCCTCACGAAACCCGAACCGAAGCAGCTTGACCCGAGCCGAACATGAATCTGTTGACCAAACTTTGACCTGAAGCCGGGTGTTGACCGAATGATGAGTTGACCCGCCTTACTGAGTTGACTCGCTTAACTGGGTTGACTCGCTGACTGAGTCAACTGAACCGCTTGACCAAACCGAACCCGAGACTTCTAAAAACTGAATCGAATATCAACAACATTATCTTTCATCAGCCACCCTTACCCTTGACATCATCAATATCAACCGGACCTGCCGGAAATAACCGTTGATCTCTAAAGATCTGAAAAAGAAAGGAGATGGAGAAGAGTCGATAGCACTGACCGGAGAGGACCTCGAACCAAGTCTGCAACTGTATAATCACCATCATCGTCGGTCAGAAACAAAACCCGTCGGACCTTGACACGAACCACCGGTCCGAGACATAACTCACCGGGCCTTGACACGAACCACCGGTCCGAGACATAACCCACCGGACCGAGATGCAAACCACCGCCACCGCTGCACAGCCGATCTTCCGCCGGCTCCTCTACCGCCATATCTCTCTCTCTCTCGTTTCTCTCTTCAACCGTCGCTCACCACCACCCGACTGTGGTGGTGGTGGTCGTTTCTGCTCAATCGAGGGGGGGGTGTACGGCTGAACAACATCACCACCGCCACCGTCGTGAGAGGCGGCGGCTCCGCCTGCCGGAGTTCATCGGAGAGGGGGTGTGAGGGTCCAAGTGAGTGGTGAGGTGCCTATGTTGTCTGTGTTTGTATGAATCGTAGAGAGAGAGGGTATAAGATGAGATGTGGGTTATTGTTGTGTGTCTGCATATGTATTCAAGAGAGAGGAAGAGAGACAGACATATGTCTGTGTTTGTGTGTGTGTTGGTTGAACTAAGGGGGTGTAGGGTTTTATAGACATACAATTGGGTTTTAACCAATGAAATTTTCTTTTGTTCAGTGATTTAAGATCTAAAGAGATCTTATCCAAATCTTAAATAGATTTTTACAAATCTTAAATAGATTCTATAAATCTTATGTGGATCTCATAAATCTTGTGTAGATTTTGACAAGATTTTGTAAATCTTGTGTATTATGCACGGGTTTAGGCTTGTGGGTTTTTGGCTTGGGCCCAGGGCCTACAAGCTCAATCCCCGTGTAAAAGCGGCCCGTAATTCCTACGGGACCCGTTGTCAAATCCAGAACTCCGTTTAACGTCACAAATTAAAATACACAAAAACACGGTCGGTAGTCGTTGTTTGTACGCTCGTTCGTCGATCACGGTAATAATCGCAAAAAAAAAAAGTTGTATCGTTGCCGTCTTTAATCCGTTTTTCGATCCGGTTTCGCCTGTAGTCACTAAAGTTTAACTACAAAACTAACATATATCGTAAAAATTTAATATTTGTCGGCGTTGTCAGTATTCTGTTCGGTTTCAATCTGTTGCCGTTTAATGTTTCACAGGTTTCTCTGTAAACCACCATTCGCGCACTGTAAAGACAGATAGACGTTCCCAGGCACTCCAAAGGCCTAATTAAGTTAATTCGCGCTGTAAACACTATTTATTATTGCGTTAATTACTTGTTAATCACGAAATTAAGAGCCGTAAATTACGGGTTGTCACATTCTCCCCCTGTTACAAAAATTTCGTCCTCGAAATTTAGACTATGTTATCTCCCCAGAATTGTGTTGTTCGCAGGTAAGTCCGAATAATAGCAAAGTGAATGACCGCGTAATCGAAACAAGACTTATTCGAGTCATGTGAATTCAAGGGTATTCCTTCACAATAGGAATCCCAACAGTTTAAAGAAATGTGTCTCAGTAATTGATGTCAAGGGAAACGAGACGTATAGGTGCAGTCACTAATGTGACTAAGTTAACAGGGATCCAACAGGAACTTCGACCAATCGAATTCCATATGAACGTTCACAATAAGTAACTGAGTTCTAGAAGCAATAACATCCACTGGATGAACTTAGAATCAACAATCTCAAATGTAATAGTTTGCATGAAACGTTCGATCGTGATCAGCGCAAGCTGCAAGTTATACCGACGCCGCAAGGTGTCGCAATGTATGAAACAATTTAATAATAGAGGTGATCGAACAAGTATCACCTGTGTTTTGCATAAAACGCTCAATCATAATTAGCATAAGCTACAAGTTTGTACTGACACAAGGTGTCGTAATGATTCAAATGATTCAATAATAGCGGTGATCAAACAAGTTCACCGTGTTTGAAGTCAAATGAAAGCGCAATAAAGTGAATCTTGAATGTTTGTTTTAAATGACATCACAGGATTTTCAATTGAAAATGGAACATCAATGAAACAATGTTTTCGATCGAAGGTGGAGAAACAATGAATGTCGCAAAGCATTCGATCGATGTTGAAAGAACCGTTATGAGGTACACCGGAATATGAAATAAATTTGTGTACCATTGTCATAACACACGATTGTGTTAAGACTGCTGTAATATGATAAATCAAAGCGGATTTAATCTAAGTCAATAAATAATTAAATCCATGCATAAGATATGTAAACGAGTTTAGCGCAAAGTTCAAATAAGGGAAAATACCACCACAAGGTGTATAAGTCAACAAACAATTTAATGGAGTCGAATACCAACAAGTTTACCACGACTCGGAACAAATGAAGTGTTCGTTAAAAATTGATTTGAATATGATGCTCCCAATACATCATATGGTGTCTCGAATCGAATAAGTGTAATGAGCAAGTTCAAACAATTGAACTTGGTTTTAGCGTAATCTGACAATAAGTATATGTATCGACAAGAAAACTTTCGGCATGGTTATAACGAAAAACCATGTATGTAACTTGTAAAGAAATGATCGTAATACAATGACCATTAAGAGGAGTAGAGATACGAAAACCTACTCAGTAAGTGTGAAATTCGAAATTTCAAATAAAGAAATTTGAGGACTTTACCTGGGGTTTCGTGTGACGACCAATTGTTTGGTGACATTACCATGGAATGTCAAACATAGCGTGTTCGTCGTTAGTTAGGTAGGGGGGAATTGCGGAGACAATAGTCTTCTCCCTGGCGTGATTCGTGTCGTTGCAGGATCGCGTGACAAGTTGTCGTTTCCTGATTGTTAGTTCTCCTGCTGACAGGAATCTAGCGTCGTCGTTAGATTGCGTCATCGTTCCTTCTCAAAGGCCTCGCCTTGACAGTCGTATGTGTCGTACCTCCGTTGATGTATAGCTTAAGTTTCACGTATACCTGCGCACTAGCGTTGTGTGCCGCGTAGGAGGTGATGTATCCCGACATCCGTTGACGTAGAAATTGAGTTCCATGTATTCTCGTGCACTAGTGTTTCGTTATGCGTAGGCTGCCTGCTCGGGAAGTTAAAATATCATAGACAATATGAAATATAGTGTGTGCCCGAGTTAATATTCGCGGTTCCTACGTGATGACCTTTAATAAACACATGCACAAATAATCAATCATATAACCGAATGCGCATGTTAGTCACCAATCAACAATCAAGTAATTCTCCTAGTTTCACTAGCCAATTTCTCCCAGTCTTTAAGACTGCTCTATCCTCCACTTCGACCTCTTAGATCGAGCCTCGGTCCCCTTGACCGAGCCTCAGCCTTCATGACTGAGCCTACTCTTCCTAGCCTCACTAGCCATCTACCTCGGTCACCTAGACCGAGCCTCGATCCTCCAGACCGAGCCTCAGCCCTCCAGGCTGAGCCTATAAATAGTAAAATGTGCTCAACATTTGTTTGGAAACAAAATTTTGACTGTTTGCTTGTCGGCAACGGTTGGAGACCATATTTGAGTACTGGGCGTTCTGTATGTATTCAACATCTTAATAGCCTAAGTTCCCAGAGGAAAGTGAGGTTAGAGCCTAGGTATCACAACAGAAACCTAATTCGCTGTAACCTATAGCTCTGATACCAATCTGTCACACCCCGAAATTATCAGAGCTTGGCGTGACTGGACTGGTATCGTCATTGCACAGCGGAAGCAAATAAGCTAAGCCTTTTAGAAAATGAACGCCCACTAAGTACTCGACTCTTCATGGTTCTCCTATTCCAACCGTGCCATGTCTTAGAAATGCAACCTGAGAAAGAACATGCGAGAAAAATCAACATAAAGTTGAGCGAGTTCATAGTTTGTTTGTAAAAGATTTGAAATAAATCTTTTGAGTTGTGAAAGGTTTGAGATAAATCCTTTGAGTTGTGAAAGATTTGAAATAAATCTTTGGAATAACCGGTTTTTGAAGTAGTATTGAGAAAATGAATTTAAAAGCCATTTTCTTGCAAAGTTATATGGAAACGTTGTGTTTGTAACACGTTATGTTCATAAAACCATGTTTTTGTAATGTTCGTATAATCATCAATGCCCACCCTGACTTTGACCCGCATAATCCTATGCCTTAAATTTTGTATAAAACATGGTATTTAATTTGTATGAACAAGTATGTTTCGTAAGTATAAAGTTCCTGGTATGTAGCAAATAAGGGGACTTGTGATCACCAATGGTTTGCAAGGCCATTAGCATGTGTGAAATGCAAGTAGGAAGACTCAACCCTAGCCGATTTATGCGTCGGGCAACTAAGTCACTCAAGGTCCGTTCTGTTGGTCCTCTCAGAGGTCCGTTATGTTGGGCCTAGAGTTGGGCTCGCTACACCCAGATAGATATACCGCTTAAGTCCCTCGGTGTTCTGCCTACCCATTCACATGATCGGAATAATAAACCTCCTTACGCTAACCATACCGTGTATAAAAATGTCTGTAATCATTGTACCTGTACTTTACCCCAGTCTCTATGACTGATCCTCCCCAGCCACTAAGGCTGATCCTCCCCAGCCACAAAGGCTGGCTCCTCATTCTATATATATTATCACCAATTGATCCGTCCTTAGTCATGAAAATCATTCACATTTTGATAATACTCATTTGTTTTGTAAAAACCGGTATGTTTAGTATAAACCTTTCGTAAATCATTTGAGTTCCTCGAAATCCCTTCGTAATATGATTTAGAAATACGAGTTTTGCATTTGTTCTAAACTTTGTTTGCTTTTGCAAAACGTGCATGTCTTTCCACCCCGAAAACATTTATAAAAATGTAAAGCCGTAAAAGTGGGGTTATGAACTCACCTGAATATTCCTGTGCAAAGCTAGCTAATTTACGACTTCGTGATGTCGTTTCCAAGAGTTGACTTGCTAGCGTGCATTCTACAATATTCCTAACACGGAATATCTAATAAGTTTCTAAATAAACGCAGTATCCAAACTACGTGTCATCGAGCTCTACCGAATCGTTAATCGAACGATTCAACGATAAGTTGTTAACTTAATAGAAACGATTAAGTTATACGAGTTAAGTCTCGTTTAGTGTCATTAGCAATTTAATAAGTCTTGAAAAAGAGACTTAGTTTCCGAGAGACTTAAAATGAATAAATATTTATATAAAAATATAAATATATCGTCGTAAGTGTGTTAGCCGTCTCGAGTAGTCGTACGTGTACAAAAAGATTATTTGTATGAAAATATCATATAACCAACTCGTATTATATATCGCGTTTCGTACGATCTTTGTCAAAATATACGTATGTGCCGTTTAGGCGTATAAAATAAATATGAAAAGTTGTATTTATTTTATAAAAGAATCGTCGAGTTGCTTTTGAAAGTAAATACGATCTATATTTATTTTCATATAGAGAAGTCGTCTTGTTTGTCGTTTGAAAAATAAATATAATCTATATTTATTTTTATGAAATGATTTCGTTTTGTTCGACATTTGAAATAAATATATTATATTTATTTTAGTAAAAGAATCGTCGAAAATGACATCCAAATCGTCGTTGTCGTGATGTTGTAAAGTGTTATCCGAAATGTTATACACTTGTATTTTACTTTATAAAAATCATTTGCAGTCGATCGGTTATGCTTCGTTTTATCATAAAACGTAATTATTTTACGGATTTTCTCGAAAAACGGGCAGAGTTTCCTCTGTTTTTGGACGCCCCCGACAACACAAGTTGTCGTTATATCTTCAAAAATTCAACAAGATTCAATAATAGTCACTTTATATATAAACGAATTACTAAATAACTCCAAGTATTTATAGTAACTAAAGATTCGTTAATTTGTTCGGCTTGAGCTCGTATTTCACGTAAACCGTTATAACTATGTTCAAACGTAATATAAATCCTGATGTTTAATTATTTACCACATTTTATGTGTCGAAGAGCTGAGTTGACTCGACCGGAACCGAGACTGAATCGGACCGCTTGCTGACTCGCCTCACGAAACCCGAACCGAAGCAGCTTGACCCGAGCCGAACATGAATCTGTTGACCAAACTTTGACCTGAAGCCGGGTGTTGACCGAATGATGAGTTGACCCGCCTTACTGAGTTGACTCGCTTAACTGGGTTGACTCGCTGACTGAGTCAACCGAACCGCTTGACCAAACCGAACCCGAGACTTCTAAAAACTGAATCGAATATCAACAACATTATCTTTCATCAGCCACCCTTACCCTTGACATCATCAATATCAACCGGACCTGCCGGAAATAACCGTTGATCTCTAAAGATCTGAAAAAGAAAGGAGATGGAGAAGAGTCGATAGCACTGACCGGAGAGGACCTCGAACCAAGTCTGCAACTGTATAATCACCATCATCGTCGGTCAGAAACAAAACCCGTCGGACCTTGACACGAACCACCGGTCCGAGACATAACTCACCGGGCCTTGACACGAACCACCGGTCCGAGACATAACCCACCGGACCGAGATGCAAACCACCGCCACCGCTGCACAGCCGATCTTCCGCCGGCTCCTCTACCGCCATATCTCTCTCTCTCTCGTTTCTCTCTTCAACCGTCGCTCACCACCACCCGACTGTGGTGGTGGTGGTGGTCGTTTCTGCTCAATCGAGGGGGGGTGTACGGCTGAACAACATCACCACCGCCACCGTCGTGAGAGGCGGCGGCTCCGCCTGCCGGAGTTCATCGGAGAGGGGGTGTGAGGTTCCAAGTGAGTGGTGAGGTGCCTATGTTGTCTGTGTTTGTATGAATCGTAGAGAGAGAGGGTATAAGATGAGATGTGGGTTATTGTTGTGTGTCTGCATATGTATTCAAGAGAGAGGAAGAGAGACAGACATATGTCTGTGTTTGTGTGTGTGTTGGTTGAACTAAGGGGGGGTAGGGTTTTATAGACATACAATTGGGTTTTAACCAATGAAATTTTCTTTTGTTCAGTGATTTAAGATCTAAAGAGATCTTATCCAAATCTTAAATAGATTTTTACAAATCTTAAATAGATTCTATAAATCTTATGTGGATCTCATAAATCTTGTGTAGATTTTGACAAGATTTTGTAAATCTTGTGTATTATGCACGGGTTTAGGCTTGTGGGTTTTTGGCTTGGGCCCAGGGCCTACAAGCTCAATCCCCGTGTAAAAGCGGCCCGTAATTCCTACGGGACCCGTTGTCAAATCCAGAACTCCGTTTAACGTCACAAATTAAAATACACAAAAACACGGTCGGTAGTCGTTGTTTGTACGCTCGTTCGTCGATCACGGTAATAATCGCAAAAAAAAAAAGTTGTATCGTTGCCGTCTTTAATCCGTTTTTCGATCCGGTTTCGCCTGTAGTCACTAAAGTTTAACTACAAAACTAACATATATCGTAAAAATTTAATATTTGTCGGCGTTGTCAGTATTCTGTTCGGTTTCAATCTGTTGCCGTTTAATGTTTCACAGGTTTCTCTGTAAACCACCATTCGCGCACTGTAAAGACGGATAGACGTTCCCAGGCACTCCAAAGGCCTAATTAAGTTAATTTGCGCTGTAAACACTATTTATTATTGCGTTAATTACTTGTTAATCACGAAATTAAGAGCCGTAAATTACGGGTTGTCACATTAGGTGGTCTAAATGCGTTATACGCGAACGACGCGTTAAAGTAGCATAAGCTACCTAAACGGGTCGGATGGGTCGTAAGCACTTAGGCTAGGTTTCATTTTAGTATGTAGGCCTTGTTAAACCTTATCATATGAGATCCCACACTCATTTGGTTTACGAAACCTCATCCTATCCGATGTTCCGATTTAGGTCCGGTTTATTTATGTAGTTACCTATATTAGGTACCGTTTGATTTCCGGGACTCCTCTAGCTTGCTTGGTAGTTGTTCAAGACTTCTAAGCACTCTCAAGTGAGTACATAGTCCCCTCTTTTACTGTTTTCAAACTGTTTTGGGGTGAAGCATGTGTACCTATCTGTTATTTTCATGTTTTCAAAAGTATAATTGATTATACATTTTGTACTTACCTTTTTACAAACTGAATGATTATTTATGACTTCAACTCTAATTTTTCAAAGATTATAAAATAAATAGTTGGATAGTACTTATTTTATGTTCACCAGACCGGTTGATAGTATGATATAGCGCTATAGGATTTGACACCCCATTCCTGTTGTCATGGAATGTCTGAAACCAATTTGTTTCTCCATCCAAATAGGGATTGCCTTTGTGGTATTTCTATAGTCTCAAAGGTGTATTTTGATGCACTAGGTCTGAATGAATTCTTAAGTCACATTATTTTTGTATAGTAAGTTATACTCCCAAAAGTATAGTTTGATATGCTCTCATATGTGATATTGTACAAAACCAACATATATTTTGTTAAAAATCCAAAACTTAGTTTTATATGTTATTTTCAAAATCTAAAACATAGTTTAATATGTTATTTGTAATCCAAAACATAGTTTAATATGTTATTTGTAAACCAAAGCATAGTTTAATATGTTATTTATCAATCCAAAGTATACTTTTGATATACTACTGAAAATTTATTTACTTTAACAACTAAAGTGTATTTAATATACTATTTACTTAACGACTGGTTTTTGGTTAGTGTTTAGATAACGGGACGGGTGTAATCTGATGAAAACATGGTAGATACGCCGCTGGTACTTCTTATATATAAGTGTTTTCATCGCATTACATACCGTGGCGTTATTTAGTACACTTGGGTTAACGGTTTTGGAACTGAAATATATTTTAATATATTATTTATTCGACTTTCTTAAAACCAAAGTATATTTTTATATATACTATGAATCATTTTATCAAAATATTGTTTTTCAAACAATTTATTTTTATACAAACTTATTCTACTTACTTATTTAAAATCCTATGTATTATTATTTTATATCATCTGATTTCTTATAAATGATTTATAAAAGAAAACCTTTTACAAGGATCATGACTACTTTTATTAATACTTTTTCTTTAAAACTCATAAGTCATGAATCCTAAATACAATAAAACCTATGTATCTCACAGGCATTTTTATGCTGACGTACCTATTTTTACACATGTTTCAGGTGTTGCTTTGTGATGATTGATGCTATATGCTACACTTAGGATGGACTCGTGCCTTAGCGACTTTAAAACTTGAAAGATAATAGTTGTACTTATTTGATTGTATTAAAACAATGAGTTCATTTATTCAATAAAACGAAATTGTTTAAATCATGGTTGTGAAACAATGATTCTGTTACAACACTCCCCGATGTTTCCGCCACGTTTTGTTGTTTTACGTGGTCGGGGTGTGACAGAAAAGTTGGTATCAGAGCCAATGGTTATAGGGAATTAGGTTATTAGTGATGCTTTGACCTAGACTATAACCTTCCTAGGACCCTAACGCGAGTTATCTCGTGTTTAGTCTTAAAACAATACCGTCACTTATCCTTAGGTGACAACCACAATAAGAGCACAAATTTTGAATCCGCTTTGAAAACTAATCATCTGTTCTAGGATGATTGATTACTAGGTTTTGAACCTTCAAAGTTTTCAAAATCTCGTCAAAGTTTGGTCTAAATAATGTGAACACGTGCAAACTGGAAGGGTGGGTGCATGTACCCTGGGTCTTCTGTCTAAGGCTAGAGTGTTCGTACAAATCCGCAGTATCGGACCAGTCACTCTTACCTGGGAACTCTTGGGGTGAGTGTCCACTTATAGGCGAGCATGACTTCGCGATACATTATATTGACCCATTTACTTTGATTAGTCACTGTCTCATTTGTTTGCCTTAGGTAACAAACAAATGATCGCAATTTTATGCATTGTTATTCTGTTTTCATTTCCCTTGTTTCCTCCCATGTCTCCCATTTTCTTCATGGTGCCTCTTCATCGCAACAACAATGTCCGAACTAGGTGCTGCAATTGTCCACCAATTAGGCGTCGTACTACCATAAGGCCGTTGATTTAGCTATCACCGTGACTCGTCTCAAGGATGAAGCCATACAAGGGAACCGCTCCTTAGAGCAATCAATGCAATAGTCATCATCCGAATCAGATACTCTATTTCAAATGTACCCTCAGTGGACGATGGGGGATATTTGATTAACATGTGCCGCTTTGCAATCCAAAGCAAAGCTGTTACAAATCCTGCTGCTGCTCAACCTCTTGCAAGGAAACCTAATGCCGGTATGTGTTTATGTGCAACAAATGTAATGCACCTCACCAAGCTTACCTGCAGTGTCGTCTGTGTGCATCACGTGGACGACTCGGTCACCTGGAAAATGCTTGACAATTCAACCCAAACCAAGGTGGTCTAAACCAACCCCAAGTCAACCCTACTCGTATGATCGACTTAACATACGTGGTACCCAACCTTCAAACTCTGCTTCATATGTCGCTTGGCATATCTAGCACCTCAACCTCATGAACTTTCTACCTTGTGTATCGACTTAAGCACGCCTAGTGCAAGGTGTCGAAACACCTCTCGTTACACAAAATTCCAAATTCCAAAATAGGATCTTTCTATTCTCATAATTAGATCCTTATGGATGATTATCAATCAAATCGGAGACCTAAATTGAATTATTCATATGCCTTAATACGTATATTCCGATTCAATAAGGATAAATCCAAATTCCTATTAAGATCTTTCTATCTCCATAGTTAGATTCTTATGTTTAAAGTGCCAAATGAAATCCACGGATTGGATTCCTGGTGTGCTTTAAATACCCGTGACCAAAGATAACAAATTAAAGATCAAGTTAACTAATTATGTGAATATGTGCTTATGTGTTTTCTTATATGTTTTGTGTTTTTTTATGTGATCCATCCAAATCCTCGTAGAATCTTCCATATCTCATATGAGGGATTCATAGTAGGATATCCAAAGGTACTATCTTAAATCCTTAATGGACTTCTACGTTGTAGTAAAGTCCCTTGGGTTTTAAAGTACTATTCTATAATTGGACCCCTTGAGTGGTCTAGTTAAACAGATTGATTTGAAAATCTGGTTAGGAATATCATGTGATGATATAATTGAAAAGATCCCTTAAGTGGTCTATTTAAGGAGATCGTACGACGGTCTAGTTAAGAAGATCATGTGTTGATCTAGTTAAAAAGATCGTTCGTTGATCTAGTTAAAAAGATCCTTTGGTGGTCTAGGCAAGTCGCTTCATGTTTATTCAATTGATTTTTTTTCCCTACGCATTATGAAATGAACTGTGCGGACTGTGCAAGGAATTACGTAATTATGGAGGCCTACATAATTATGGAATTCAGTGCACAGAAACCACAGGAAGTTTTGTCATGTGTTAAGACCTATAGTGACAAGAGTAATGATACGGGATAAGTCTTGGACCTTGACCGATGTCATTTTATCTTACACTCCCCAATTATGATTTCAAGCACACACAAGTTTCCTATTATTAGTCTTCATGAGAAACGTTCTCCTGTCCGTAGTTTGAAACCCCATGTTTTGTTACTACAAGGACTTCACTTTGAGGGTTGACAATTTCTCTAAGAATCCTATCATGCCCCAGAGTTCTACTTAGGGTTCAAGGGATTCATTCGAAAGTGAAAACATCACAGTTGTCCTCACAAGTTTCTCCTAAAATTAAATTTCGGGACGAAATTTCCTAAAGTAGAGGAGACTGTGACACCTGTGTCACTTCAACCATAAACAAATGCCAAACCAATGAAATATTGTATTTCATACTTGGTATTTGTAAAAATATGTGTGTCATTTGCACATATCAATTCTAGTTCGATTTCAAACTTTAAATCGCTTTCTGGAAGGTTATACGCGCACTGATGCGTAAATATAATCAGTTTAATGCAACGAACACTCCGGAATAGTGAAATAGGCTTAACATACCTTAAATAACCTTCACATAACTTAGAATAAGTTTTGGATGGTTTGGTGTGTTGAAATCAAGTTTGTTCAATCAAAGGGACTAATTGTGTCAAACTGCAAAACTATACCGATTTGTATAGTAACGAACATTTCGGAACTTGATCATAAGTTAAATATACCCTAAATATCCTTCACATAGCTTAGAAATAGGCTTTGAAGTGTTTTGTGTGCTAAAATAAACTTTCATGATCAATAGGGACTAAAAGCGTCAAAAAGTGCACAAGTTTGCATTTTCGCGCATATCTTACGTTCTGAATATATCCGGACATCCAAAAATTTATGTAAGCATTAAAATATTTCATTTTAGTGTTTGGCATAATAAAAATCCATTCGTCGCTTAATTTGGATCGTTTTTGCGTTCGTTACGACTTCGATCGTAATTAACCGAACAACGCAACCGTACGGCCAAACGAACCGACATCTGAGATATTTTTGAGCATGTTTTAAGTTCCCTATACTTTAACTTCATTTTAGCTCTTTGAAATGGGGTTAACGGGGCTTAAACGTGTCAAAAATGCATCAAATAGCAAGTTTGGGGCTTCAGGGGCCTGTTCTGCCATTTTTGAAACTTGCTGACCTGCATGGTCCTTACGGACCGTATGCCCATCCTATTACGGTCCGTAAGCAGGTCCCAGATAGCAGAATGTTGATTCCAGCTTGTTCTAGCTGTTACACACCTTTGCACCTGGTTTCTTTGATTCTATGTGCTTGTTTTGGATGCCCATGGTTTCACAAATCAGTGGGTATGAAGTGTAGGGCTGAGATTGAAGCTCGGTTTTCAAGAAACGATCCTAACGGTTCTACGAAAACTATAAATACCCCCCTTCATTCACTTGCAAAACCCACAACTTGATCTAATTTTGGCCTTCTAAGTTGAAGTTTATACTTCATACCTGAAGGTAAATCGGATCAAGAGCTTGCGGGGACCCTTTGTAAGTATTCTTTTGTTCTTTTCATTCATTTTTATCGTTAAAGTCAAACTGCGTTTGACTTTCTGCTTTGACCAGTTTATGGTCAATGCGAAGTTCGTTTGAACTTCATAACGTGAGCGTAATCACGATGGTTATAGTCCCTAATGACTATACCTACTGATTACCACGTTATCTAGGATTAGTGGCGAGTCGTAGTTTCGGCCAAAATGCGCATTCTTGCGTATTTTGTAACCAAACTACTATTAGGTATCAAAACCGTTTGTTTTGATACCAAACCTGTTTTGCAACTTAACTAAACATGTTTCGACATGTTTACCTCGTCACTTTTTAGATTAGTGCTTATATAGAGTCGTAAGTCAAGCGGTCCAAACAACCGCTTAGACTTACGAACTAGACCCGTTTGGTCGATCTTTTGGATCCGACCAAACACATTAGGTGACCATAGTTGTATAGGGAATAACCTTCCGAGGTTATACCTTATGGTCACTTCGTTTAAGTAGTTGTATGATAGGTAGTTTATATGCCTTAGGAAAATTACCAAAATACCCTTTTTATGCATAATTGATGTTTAAGCATATGTAACCCAAACTTTTGTCACTTAACTAATTATGCAACATAATTAAACATGTTTAGGCATATAATACTTATCATAGGACTAGTTAGGCGGTCTAAACGCGTTATACGCGAACGACGCGTTAAAGTAGCATAAGCTACCTAAACGGGTCGGATGGGTCGTAAGCACTTAGGCTAGGTTTCATTTTAGTATGTAGGCATTGTTAAACCTTATCATATGAGATCCCACACTCATTTGGTTTACGAAACCTCATCCTATCCGATCTTCCGATTTAGGTCCGGTTTATTTATGTAGTTACCTATATTAGGTACCGTTTGATTTCCGGGACTCCTCTAGCTTGCTTGGTAGTTGTTCAAGACTTCTAAGCACTCTTAAGTGAGTACATAGTCCCCTCTTTTATTGTTTTCAAACTGTTTTGGGGTGAAGCATGTGTACCTATATGTTATTTTCATGTTTTCAAAAGTATAATTGATTATACATATTTGTACTTATCTTTTTACAAACTGAATGATTATTTATGACTTAAACTCTAATTTTTCAAAGATTTTAAAATAAATTGTTGGATAGTACTTATTTTATGTTCACCAGACCGGTTGGTAGTATGACATAGCGCTATAGGATTTGACACCCCATTCCTGTTGTCATGGAATGTCTGAAACTAATTTTTTTCTCCATCCAAATAGGGATTGCCTTTGTGGTATTTCTATAGTCTCAAAGGTGTATTTTGATGCACTAGGTTTGAAGGAATTCTTAAGTCACATTATTTTTGTATATTAAGTTATACTCCCAGAAGTATAGTTTGATATGCTCTCATATGTGATATTGTACAAAACCAACATATATTTTGTTAAAAATCCAAAACTTAGTTTTATATGTTATTTTCAAAATCTAAAACATAATTTAATATGTTATTTGTAATCCAAAACATAGTTTAATATGTTATTTGTAAACCAAAGCATAGTTTAATATGTTATTTATCAATCCAAAGTATACTTTTGATATACTACTGAAAATTTATTTACTTTAACAACTAAAGTGTATTTAATATACTATTTACTTAACGACTGGTTTTTTGTTAGTGTTTAGATAACGGGACGGGTGTAATGTGATGAAAACATGGTAGATACGCCGTTGGTACTTCTTATATATAAGTGTTTTCATCGCATTACATACCGTGGCGTTATTTAGTACACTTGGGTTAACGGTTTTGGAACTGAAATATATTTTAATATATTATTTATTCGACAAGTATATTTTTATATATACTATGAATCTTTTTATCAAAATATTGTTTTTCAAACAATTTATTTTTATACAAACTTATTCTACTTACTTATTTAAAATCCTATGTATTATTATTTTATATCATCTGATTTCTTATAAATGATTTATAAAAGAAAACTTTTTACAAGGATCATGACTTCTTTTATTAAAACTTTTTCTTTAAAACTCATAAGTCATGAATCCTAAATACAATAAAACCTATGTATCTCACAGGCATTTTTGTGCTGACGTACCTATTTTTACACATGTTTCAGGTGCTGCTTTGTGATGATTGATGCTATATGCTACACTTAGGATGGACTCGTGCCTTAGCGACTTTAAAACTTGAAAGATAATAGTTGTACTTATTTGATTGTATTAAAACAATGAGTTCATTTATTCAATAAAACGAAATTGTTTAATCCATGGTTGTGAAACAATGATTCTGTTACAACACTCCCCAACGTTTCCGCCATGTTTTGTTGTTTTACGTGGTCGGGGTGTGACAGGTTGAGGGTAACGTCACCTTCAAAAGAGGAGCCTACTACAATAACTAAGATAATCTCTTAAATAGTGCAAAAGTGCGGAAATAATCAAAGGTTACACTAAACACGAGTCGGAGCCAAGTGATTCATCTTGTCTATCTGTTTTTACTTTTATTTTATTTTTCAGCATTTTAGTTAGTTTTTATTTTTCTTGTTTAAAATCTTTTTTCTAAACTTTTGATTTGATTAGACGTTGAGGATAAACCGGTAGTAAAAGCTCTTGTGTCCTTGGACGACCTCGGTATCTTGCCAACACTATACTACGCTCACGATGGGTGCACTTGCCCATATGTTTGTTTGGTGTTAGTAAAATATCGTGTTTTATAAATTTAAAACTTGACTAACGTGTAAAAAGGGCTTAAAATATACTTAAACTTATATAACACACTTCACGCACATCATTTTCTCACTATAAACATACGGGGGTGGGAAATGCCCACAACGCAGTATGGATTAGAAAATAAAGAGAGACCACGAAATTGGTTTTATTGCCATTCAAGAGACCATGTATGAGGATGGGTCAAGGATTAACTTCGGGAAGTTTTGGGGAAACTCACCTATGGAAGTTGACTGGATCAATTCAGAAGGTAGATCAGGAGGTTTGGCCTGTATTTGAGATTCGAGAATTTTCACCAGAGCTGAAATAATCAAGAACATGCAATATCTGCTGATATGCGGCATGCTCAGGAGTATCAACGAGCGGATAAATGGGGTAAATATCTGTGCTCCACAGGCCGCTCCAGTAAAGAGGGCTCTGTGGGAGCAAATCAAAGAGTTAAAAGCTACACGCGGGGGTATCTGGATCATACTAGGTGACTTCAACCAAGTTAGATCGGCAGAAGAAAAGAGGAACTATATTTTCGATCCAACGCCAGCAGCTGTTCATATATGATGCAAACCTTGCTGAATATTTAATGAACGGATTCA
Organism: Helianthus tuberosus; assembly: GCA_030545235.1. Taxonomy (NCBI): domain Eukaryota; kingdom Viridiplantae; phylum Streptophyta; class Magnoliopsida; order Asterales; family Asteraceae; genus Helianthus; species Helianthus tuberosus. The sequence goes on from CM060409.1 coordinate 120,921,562, forward strand.
AGTTCACAAGATGGTTGGATGGGGGGAATAAGCTAAGTAAACTGGATCGTATGATGGTATGCCACAAATTTTGGGGTCTATGGCCTGCCGCGACCCTACGAGCTCTTCAAAGGAATCTCTCGGATCAGTGTCCACTGGTTCTCATCACTTCACCATCCGATTTTGGCCATATCCCTTTTAGATGGTTCAATGCTTGGCTTACTAAACCGGGTTTTGATAGTGTAGTCCGTTCCTCTGTAAATTCTTTTAACCTCGCAGGTCCTCCAGATGTCATCTTGGCAGAAAAACTGAGGGGTATCAAAAAGGCAATCAAGGAATGGAACAAAGCAACTAAAAAAAAGAGGATAAAGACTCAGTTCTTCTGTTGCCGCCCTTGAAAAGTTAGACTACCTGTCTAAGACTTGTGATCTCACAGATTCCGAAGCGGCGGAATACGTCGAACTCAAAAACAAAGTGACTTAAATCAATGACAATCGGCTCAGTGAACTTAATCAGAAATCTCGTGTCAAATGGGCGGTCGAAGGTGACGAAAATGCAACCTTCTTTCATGGGTATATTAACAGCAAGATGTCGAGATGTTGATTGAATGGTCTATGGATTGAAGATGAGTGGTGCACTTACCCCACAAGGATCAAAGACGAGACCCGTAAATTCTTCGAAAACAAGTTCCGGGAGCCAATTCAAGCGAGACCACTATTCACTTGTCAGCACCTCAAAAAACTCAGAGATGAGCAGGGTATGTCTTTAATTTCACCTTTTACTTTCAATGAAGTAAAAAACGCAGTTTGGAATTGTGGCGGAGACAAAGCCCCGGGGCCGGACGGTTTCAATTTCACCTTCATAAAGCAATATTGGGACCTACTTGGGGACGATTTTCACAAGATTATGGTGCAATTTCATGACACGGGTAAAATCTCAAAAGGGTGTAGCTCCTCCTTTATCACCCTAATATCGAAAATAAATTACCCAGAAAATTTGAATGACTTCCGGCCCATCAACCTCATCGGTTGCATTAGCAAAGTCATTTCAAAAGTACTAGCGAACCGTCTAAAAAGAGTAATTGGGTCAGTCATATCGGAAGAGCAATCGGCATATATCTCGGATAGGAACATATTGGACGGGCCTCTTATTACAAACAAAATTATCTCTTGGGTAAAACGCTCAAAATACCAAGCATTTTTATTCAAGATCGATTTCAAAAAGGCCTTCGACACAATCAGTTGGAACTTCATTGACTTGGTACTTCATCAAATGAACTTTACCAATGCGTGGAGGCTTTGGATTCATAGCATTTTAGCCTCATCTCGTTCCTCGGTTTTGGTCAATGGCTCCCCAACAAAGGAATTCCAATGTTTTAGGGGGTAGGCAAGGTGGTCCACTCTCATCCTTTATCTTCATCCTTGCCATGGAGGCTCTTTCTAGTTTCATGATTAGCGCAACTTCGGCGGGCATTCTAAAGGGGGTTTCTCTTCCAAACAATCGTCCAAAAGTCTCACTTCTTATCTTCGCGGATGATGTAATGCTTTTGGGAGCATGGGAGGAAGAAAATATCCTCAACATTAGGTGGCTTTTGGGGTGCTTTTTTCTAGTCTACGGACTAAATATTTGTGACACCCCAGGAAAAAAAAAACCAGGAAACCATGCAACCTAACTAGCTTCCTCAGTAACTACGTGCTAAATTTCGGGACGAAATTTCTTTCAAGTTGGGGATGATGTAACAACCCGAACATTCGAGGTCAGCGCCGTTTAATCTTGTGATCCAAATCTTCCGTTATCATTCCTTTACTTGTGCTGAACGTTTTGTGCTAGAATGGAACTGGTTAATATTAGATTGTATTTGGACTAAATATACTTCGGTTGCTTACACCATATGCTTAACAAACACGTTCATGATTTGATATGGCCGGTTACTAATTGCACATGAGGTGGGCCGGCATATACACACATTATGTTTGGGATTGGGGGAGCCTAAATAGGTTGTACTTTGGGGCCGGCTAGTGGACTAAGTCCTTGTGCGCACAGGTCCCTTAACACTCCTACCCAATTTGATTAGAATCTACCCTTGGTGTGGGCTTAGGCCCAGTTCGGTCTAAAAGGAACAACCGCCCCAACTTGATTTAACATGCATACGTATTATACTCCTATTCTATTCTTGATCAGTTTAAAACTAAAACAAACCCTACCCCTCCTCTTCCCTGATTCGCGACAGACGTAGGAAACCCCCCCCCCCCCTCGTGAGAACTCATCCTATCAATCCAGATCTTGGTTAGTAAACCCCTACTATGTGATTTATTATGTGATTGTTCTTTATGTTCTTTATGTGATTGTTCTTGGTTAGTAAACCCCTACTTGTTATGAGCATATATATGAAAAAGAATGATCAAACGCCTTGTGTTAATGATGAGCAATAAACTGTTTTGTTATCTATTTGGCAGAACTAATGAATAACCAAACTGTTATGTTAATGATATGAAGGAAACAATTTATGTTAATGATATGAATAAATTGTTTTGTGTTAGTAATTACTCGACTAGATAGCTATCACTGTTGATTGAAATTATATCGATATTATATGACAAGTTGGTAAATTATGATTGTGATTTGTGAACTTAATCTCGATTAAACCGAACTCAATTTTATGCTTACTGGTGTTGTTTGTGGTAATTCAAAAAGAAAAGAACAAGGACTTTGAGAAGGTAATTAGATAGTAAACTGATTATTGAAATAGCTTGGTTTAATTGGTTTGAGTTGAATATAAGATAAGTGGGCCGAGAACATTAGTACACAAGGACTCAATTAAAGGGGTATAGATGTAGTGGATCGGAACAGGTTGTAGGGTTAGCTGGGCTCCATGTGTAATCCTTTGGGCTGCACATATATTCTGTTGTGGGCCGAAGCATAGATGACTAATATAACTCAAAGTGTAGGAATAGTATTAATATCTGGTAGGGTTAATAAATTGAACTTGGGCCGATGGGCTACCCACACATATGTATGTAAATGCAAATAACATGTTGTTTGACTGAGTTAGAGTGTCGGGCCACGCTGTTTAGCACATCTCTTGGTTGGGTTGTAAGTGGTAGTGGGTTGTTACAAGTTTAAAAAGTAAGCTAGTATTAATATTAAGTTGTGTTATAAATGGAACTTGTAAGTTTGTACAACTCTAGTTAGTGGGCCGTTACATGTTAATTTATTTGGTTCCTATCCTCTTGTGATTGGCAAACTAGTTACAAATGATATAATGAAACATGCGTGTACGGCCCTAACTTGCAATGAGAATATGTGTTGGTGTGAATACTTGCTACAACTTGTGTGATAGTACGAACTATACTTGTTACGACTCGTACAATGTGCACGTCAGATTGTGATTTACGTGAATGTCAAACTGATTATCACTGGTGATCCTAATAGGATTTGTTTGATCAACTGTTAAACAAGTAACTAGTCATACCGAGCAAACCAAGGTGAGTTCACACACTTTCTAAGGCATGGGATTCTCGGTGGTTGGGAATGGGTTAATGAATTAAAACGGAACCTACATATCCTCCTTGGGTAGGATATGTACCGCCATCCTCCATCGGTAGGATGCCAATATTAATCCTGCATATTCTCCTTGGGTAGAATACGTACGTTCGTCGTCCTTGGGTAGGACAACAACCTTAACTTACTAGACAAAACTCTATCATTAAGTCCCTCATTTTATATCGACTTAATCGCCGAGGCCAATGGCGAGCGGGTCATTAGTTAATAGCGCTATTAGGTTTGACAAACCTCACACCGTGCCGGTCGGACGGGCGTGTACTAATGGATCATGGCAAACAGTCAATGATGATAGACATTGACTTAGGGCACAACTTACTTTCGTTAGTAGTCGATATGGTAACGGTCTATTGGTTCACATGGGGAAGCCCCCACTGGTTATGGTTTGGGAAGAAGGAATTGGTTAATTATATTTTCAACTATGGGGTAACCCCCACGGCAACTAAGCCAGCTAAAGGAAAACTATGCTTTTGAAACAACTTTAAAACGGACAACCAACTGTGAACTCGCTCAACTTTGTTGTTGATTCGTTGTTACATGCCTTGCAGGTCTTTAGGTGCATATTGTTGGAACTTGCTGTCTGGAAGGCTGTAGTGGTCATGGGTCGAGATACATGGAATCGCAACACAAGACTAATGGTTTATAAACACTAAACGAATGAATTATGCTTCCGCTGTACACTGTGAATTGTTTGTAACACTTAATGTCAATAAATGAAAGTTTTATTTAATTATATTTATGAGTTCAACATGATTGGTGGCTTGGATCCTGGTACGTCACACGCCCCGCGGTGATTCCGCATGTGGTATTTTGGGGGTGTGACAGATTGGTATCAGAGCCATTGGTTATAGTGAACTTGGTTTTAAAAAGGGGAAAAATGTTTTTGTAAAACCAGACTATAACCGAACAGTTCTGAAAACGTGAATACGACCATGACGCTCAGCTCCAGATTGCAAGGTTCGTCTTTCTTACTTATGGCATACACTACATGACTAGTACACATTTGTTTATGACGAAAACACACGAACACACACTCGTCACTATAGCATGATGGCATGGATTCTTGCTTACCTTATGATGCGTTGATAGTATGCTATTGTCCTTGGATTTTTGTGATCCTATTACTTTGAACGACCTCCGTTTGACATCTGAGTTTGAGGAACCATTTGACATGAGTTAGGAGGAACTGAGATGAGCATGCAAATCGCAATATTATTGTGGGTGCACACATAATAATAATGTGGGGTGCATGCGAGTCCTAGTGAGCCTTAGCAAGTGGAAAAGGGGTTCTGTTCCATTATTTGACCGATGTGAAACATAACAAACCTATAGGGGTCATAGCAGTGATTGTCCCCTACTCGAACGTGAACTTTTCGTTCCTCTATGGATCCTTACGAATCTCGATGCTATCAAGTATTACCTGAACACCCATCTGAACACTTAGCCAACTGTGTAGAATGTTAGGTGCTTATACGAACGTCCCTGAGTTGGATGTCGCAGCGTCGGATGATTGATCGATACCTTTCTTACTCCTCTTCGTTTGCTGGAACCCATGTATTGACATCTTAGATCCCGGAGTGTGATCACTTCTGCAATACCCTCGTAACAGACTGTGTATTACTCCAACAACTTGCAACATCGATGAACAGGAGGATGAGCGTAGTACTTTGCCGACCTCAGCATCGGCAACGAGCACCAGCGAATTGGTTTCAATCGAATTCGTAACTCTTGTCAGCGACTCATGGGAGTCAACTCTTACGAATCAATCAGGACATAAGCGATGACAATCGACTACAACGTGGAATGTGTAACTGCCAACACAGTGAGTAGCGCTTTAGGACGAAGCTCAGGATGTGAAAAGATGGACTTGGATGGTGAAGAACCGTAGGGATTCATTTCGAGCAACGACATTGGGAGAAGTAGTCACAGTGACAACAAGGTATTCGTAACACTAGCCTACAGTATGGAAATGAAGGCGCCTACGACATGGATTGGCTGCTGATAAATCAAAACAACAACACCGGACATGATGCTCATGGAAGGGCATTTAGGATTGGCGTGGGCGACGCCGGGATTATAGCAACATGGAGGCCAGCATGTACTTGGTAACCAATCGCTTCGTCTCTGTTCTATTTAACCTTGATGCTTCTCGGAACCAAACCTGTTGGGGAATCAGCTGATGGCAAAACAATTGAAGCCTCGTATGTTCGTTGGGATGCAAACTCGACCTTGTGGGACAAGTGTTCGACATCGACTTTCCTTCTGCTATCCTTGATGGTTTCGATGCAGTAGTTGTGTAAGTTGGTTATCTAGATATCGCGTAGATATACTCTGAGGGAAGGAAAATTTTGTGTCGTTTTATACTTTGAAGTGTCAGAATGGTGTAAAGGTTAGAATCATACCAGCAATGAAAACCCAGAAGTGTCTATGGAGGGATTATCTCGCTATGTTAGCACTCGTCACTGATGTTAAGGCTAAGGAAAAGGGGATCGAGGATCCATCAATTGTTCGTGACTCCTCTCATGTCAGAGACAGCCTAGATTACTCGTGCTACTCACCGTCTTGCACCAGGAGGGTTGCAAGAACTGTCTAATCAACTTCAGGAACTACCGGGTGGGAGCTTTAGCGATCTTGCTCCTTGTCCTAGGGAGCTCGAGCCCTATTGTGGAAATGAAGGACGAGTCCTTTCGTACATGTACAGACTACCACAAGGTGGCAAACATAGACCGTCACCCTCTATCTCGCATCGACAACCTGCTTGACCCGCTGCGATGATCAAGCTTCTATTCGGAAACCGACTTAAGATCAGACTGTCACTTGATGGAAGACCCGGGGGAGGATGACTTCTAACATGGCGTTACAGGCATAGTACGGCCACTACGATTTCCTGTTCTCGTTGTTTAAAGTTATCCAACACACCAACATCCTTAGGGATCACATGAGTAGTATGTGCCAACCCCATCTCGCCAGGTTTGCCAACCGTGTTTATCTATGACGTTTTGAATCACTTCCAGGAGAAAAGAACACCATGAACGGCACTTGTATTTCATCATAGAGCTTCTAGGGGAGGAGCATCTACGTGCGAAGTCTACCTAAGTGTGACTTCAGGATTCGAGAAGTACACATTTTTCGTCATATAAACAACGAAGTAGGAATACCCGTGGATCTCGCAAGGACCCATTTTGTTAGAAACTGATCGACACCAAAGATCCCTTTGAGGATACGGCAATTTCTTGGTCTCGCTAGATACAATCGCATATTCATCCCAGGATTTTCGAAGATCGCGCAGCTTTAATCTCTTTAACACAGCAGGGTGCTGTGTTCGTGGAAGACAAAACAAGAGGACGTCTTCCAGCTTTGAAACCCAACTATGCAATGCACTGAGCATCGTTTCTATCCGAAGGTATAGATGAATCAGTGGTATACCATGATGATTCGAATCAGAGTCCCAGTTACACATCGATGCAACACGAGAGAGTGATGACTTACGTAATGGTATTACAAAGAGGACCTGCATGACATACAACCTACGGTGGAAACCGTAGTCTTTGGATTTAAGTTGGAGGCATTACTTGGACGGTACCAGATGCGCTACTTAGACCGATCACAAGGGCCTCCCATGTACCGTTGTTTCAAAGGAGCTAAAACGTGTAATGACATCGTTGGATGGAACTTTAGGATGATTACAACTTTGAAACTTGAACGTGCACGAGCCTTGCAGCTCACCATCGACTCTAGCTTACCTGATCCGACTCGCCATGTTCAAACTGGAGAACTGAAGGAAGAGGATTTTCAAATAAAACCCATGCGGGGCATGGAGAAGCAACCTTTGACAGGTTGGACGATACTCGTTACCTCATGGAATGAATGTGGGTCTCATTATACGACAACTGTAGGGAACTCGTGTTAAGCAAAGCACACCGGCTTCGATATTCTAGTGACAACCGGTAATTTACGCCCTTAATTACGTAATTAACTGGTGATTAACGCGATAATAAATAGTGCTTACGACGCTAATTAACTTAAACAGGCCCTTGGAGTGCCCAGAAACGTTTGTTCAGCTATACAGTGCGCGTGTGGTGATTTATGGGAAATCTGCTAAATATGACGCAACAACGGACTGATACCGTACGAAATACTGACAACGCCGACAAACACGGATTTTCTAAGAATATTTTATGCTTACGGAGTATGGGTCGCGATATCGGGTCTCGTAAGAATTGCGGGCCACTTACACATGAGATGGGCTTGTGGGCCCTGGGCCCAAGCCCAAAACCCACAAGCCTAAACCTACACCTAATGTATTAGATCCTATCAAGATCTTAGCAAATCTGTCCAAAATCTTGAAAAATCTCTACCAAACTCTTCAAAAGATCTTGATTCAAAAGGTAAAATATATGACCTGAATGTAATATAAATACACAAAAGAAACCTTAATCCTCAAATCTCTATATAAGGGACCCTCCTTTGTCTGCATATCAATCTATACACACGTAAAGGAAATACACACACAAAGATAAAGGTATCTCTCTCACTCTCGATTTCATTTAGCAAACACAGAGAAATTCTTGTCTTCATAAAACCTCTGCAGCTCATCAACAAACACATGACCTCATCTATGCCTCTCATTCTCGCTGAAATACGACCACCGGAGCATCACCGGTAGGTCACCGGCCTTTCCTGTGTGCTCCGACATCCCCTCACCTCCTCACCTCCACTCAAACACCCCCCCTCTGATCCAGAAACGGACCACCACCACTGTTGGGTGGTGGTGAGCGGCAGCGGTGGGGCCAGATGACGAAGAAAGAGAGAGAGAGAGAGAGAGAGAGAGATGAGAGAGAGAGCGCCGGAGATGGAGCAGCACCGCCGTGAGCGGCGGTGGCAGTGGAGTGCGGCGACAACACACAGGGGCCGAGAAGAAGAAAGAGACCGAGAGAGAAAGAACCAACAGTCGGAGACCCGGACCACCGGTCTGTTTGTTTATCCGGCGGTCCTTGCCGTTATCCGACGGGTCTACCAGTAAGTCGTCTCACCTGATTCGTTTCTTTTCATTCTGATGAAGATGATGATGCTTGATGATGATGAACAGTGGTTTTGGTCATGCTGGCTCGTTTATGTCAAGGATCGGTTCAGATTAGATGATGGCTCGGGTCACGTCTCGTGGTTCAAGTTCAGACAACAGTGGTTAATCGGTCAACCCGGTTGACTCGGTCAACTCACCGAGTCAACTCAGTCAACTCGGGTCAACAGGTCAGATCTGTTTTGGTTCGGGTTCAGGTCAGCGGTTTCGAGTAATGCAGTCAAAGAAATTAGACGGTTCGGTTCGGTCGACTCGGTCGAACCGAGTTCAACTCGGTTGACCCGGTCAACACAGTCAGCGGCTCGACGATTCGACGCGAAGACTTGGTAAAAATTAACATCACGTTTATTTTGTTATTTTTATAATATTATTACTCACGTGACAAACGAGCTCGAACCAATTTGATTAGTGATTTATTTATATTTTGACATTTTGTCGAAAACTATATATTGTCGTTACATTGCGTTGAATTGTTGATTGATTGAACTTTGAAAATCGAAACTTTAGTTGTCAGGATCATCCAAAAACAGAGGAAACTCTGCCCGTTTTTTTCGAGAAAATCCGTAAAAACAAAACATGTTTTATTGAAAAGCAACTTTTATGAGAACCGATATAAATGTGTATATTACTTCAACGACATTTTATAACGTACAAGAGCGACGATAACACATTCTTTTACAAAAATAAATATAGTTTGTATATTTATTAAACAATACGAATTCTTTTATGAAAATAAATATAGTCTTATATTTATTTTAAACTTCAAGCGACTCGTACTCGTTTACAAAAATAGAGTATATATTTATTTCAACATCGAACGACTCGATGATACTCCTATAAAATAAATATAACTTTTTATATTTATTTCGAACGCCTAAACGACATATACACATATTTTGATAACTTTCATACAAGACGCGATATATAATACAAGTTTATTATATATTACTTTCATACGAATATTCCTTTATATCAACATACGACTTCTTAAAACGAGCTAACAAGTATAACTTCTTCGCTTCTTTTAAGTTGACAATTTACTGTCAGATCGTTCGATTAACGATTCGGTAGAGCTCGATTACACGTAGTTAGTTACTGCGTTATTTAGAAACTTATTAGATATTCCGTGTTAGGAATATTGTAGAATGCACGCTAGCAAGTCAAGTCTTGGAAACGACATCACGAAGTCGTAATTAGCTAGCTTTGCACAGGAATATTCAGGTGAGTTCATAACCCCACCTTTTACGGTTTTACATTTTTCTAAATGTTTTCGGGGTGGAAAGACATGCACTTCTGCTAAGCATACAAGATTTTCAATAAACATGAATTATATATTTCTAAACCATGTTACAAAGAACACAAATGGTTTACGAAAAGCTTATATTAGATACCGGTTTTACAAAACAAGTGAGTTCATGCTCCCCCTTTTCTTTTAACTGTTTTCAGTTTTATAACTTCGGGGGTGAAACACATGTACAAATATTACTATGTTTACAAATGGTATGATAACAAGAAGCACACTGGGTGAGAACGAGTACCTAGTGTGACGAGATATAAGAATACAAGAAGCGCACTTGGTGAGGACGAGTACCAAGTATGATGCGCTATGAGGAATGATACGAGAAATCTTGTCAGGAATAGGGTACATAAGCACCATTAATCAACAATATACCTAGACCGCAGAACAAAATGTTAGATCTAACGGGTGCTGGGCAGCCACACTCTCGGTGAGGGCGAGTACCGAGTAGTGCTTTTGTGTCTCAGAATATGCCAACTAGAAAAATGCCTAAGGTTTGGTGACTTCCTATGTCGTGTCACATGTTAATGGCCTTGCAACCCATTAACAATCCTGATACTTACAGGAATACTTTATTTACATAAAATTCATACCATACTAAAACTTGATTTATACTTGAGTACGTGGGGTGCTCATGAAAACTTGAATTATACTTGAGTACGTGGGGTACTCAAGAAAACGGGAATTATACTTGAAGTACGTGGGGTACTCAAGAAAACTTGATTTATACTTGAAGTACGTGGGGTACTCAAGAAAACTAGAATTATACATAAGTACTTGGTGTACACATGAATACTTGAATTATATATGAAAACTTGATTTTTACATGACACAGACTATGTTTTCATACAGAGTTTCAAGTAACTCGACAAGAAAATGATTTTAAATTCATTTTCTCAACAACATTTCAAAAACCGGTTATTCAAAAAAAAAGATTTATTTCAAATCTTTTACAAACAGACTATGAACTCGCTCAACTTTATGTTGATTTTTCGCATGTTTCTTTCTCAGGTTGCATTTCTAAGACAAGGCAGGGTTGGAATAGGAGAACCATGTGGAGTCGAGTACTTAGTGGGCGTTCAATTTCTAGAAAGTCTTTGCTTAATTGCTTCCGCTGTGCAATGAAGATACCAGTCCAGTCACGCCAATGCTCTGATATTTCGGGGTGTGACAGATTGGTATCAGAGCCATAGGTTACAGCGAATAGGGTTTCCTGTAGGGATACCTAGGCTCTAACCTCATTTTCGTCTGGGAACTTAGATTATTAAAATCTGAATATACACAGAACGCCTAAGACTCGAATATGGTCTCCAACCGTTGCCGAAAGACAAACAGTCAAGATTTTGTTTTTTTAAACATACGCTAAAGTTGTGTTTTACACACGATACACAAAACAGTCACATACAGTACATATGTGACAACTCGAAATTTAGAACCCTTCAATTGTATATTGATGTAACATGCTTGAACGTTATGTGTTTATATATTAGCAAACGAAAGTTCGTGACTATCTTGGTGTGCTATGTGCTATTAATGTGTACGTATAAAGTATAGTTTATACTAGTATGTATGCGTGTATTCATGTGACCCGAGACACAAGAACCCGACTCGAGACCACTCAGTCTCGAGTAAACAGTGAACGGTTGGGCCGGTTGGGCCATACACCCGAGAGACCCACTCGGAAGCCCTTTAGGGTACACCAACTCGGAACGGGTATAAAACCCACAAGGGTGACCAACCTTGCCACTTTTCACCATTTTGCAAACACTCCCTCACACTCTCCTTCTCCCTCTCCTCCCACCTTTCTCTCACTAAAACCCTAAACCTCAAACCGGCAACCACAAGGGTCCTCGGATTAGCTTGTGTGCACCAAGTGAAGCTTCATTCTTCACTACTACTTCTCGAACCGGTTAGTGTTTCTTTACAAACACATGTATATGCATGATTAGTTGATTTTGTGATAATATGCATTGTAGCTATTATTTAAGTATGATGAAAGTGCTTGTTTGATTTAATGGATATTGTTGAGTGGCAAAGATATTTCCTTGATGATGATAAACATGATTTGGACAAGAATAATGTACATTATTTGAATGATAGTATGAGCCGATTTCATATATGTAATAAGATGTCTTATGGATCTCACATGATTAGGGTTAAACACTTGTTTGATAATATAAGGATTAAATGAAGGTGATAAAATAGTTACATGTGTTCGAATGATGAGATAAACTGAAAAATGGATAAATATGGAGTGGATGATGTATGTTTATTTGAATAATCAAGTGTTATAACAGAGGATTCAAAACCTTACAATAGAGGGTTCAAAACCTAGTAATTAATCATCCTAGAACAGATGATTAGTTTTTAAAGCGGTTTTGAAAATTATGTTCTTGTTGTGGTAGTCGCCTAAGGATAGGTGACAGTATTGTTTTATGAATAAACGCAAGTAAACTCGCGTTAGGGTCCTAAGAAGGTTATAGACTAGGTCAAAGCATTACTAATAACCTAATTCCCTATAACCATTGGCTCTGATACCACTTTTCTGTCACACCCCGACCACGTAGAACATACAAAACGTGGCGGAAACGTCGGGGAGTGTTGTAACAGAATTAATTGTTTCAAATCCATGGTAATTGAAGTTTCGTTTTATTGATTAAAAGTGTTACAATGTCTTAACAATCAAAGAAATACAACATAATTAACTAGTCTTGCATCTTTTATTGTTACTAAAGCCCAAGTCTGCCTATGTGTATCTTGATCATCTTATGCAACAGCTCCTGAAAAACACATGTGAAAATAGGTACGTCAGCATAAAAATGCCTGTGAGATACATAGGTTTTGTGAAAATAGGTTTCATGACTTATGTTTGAGAAAATGTTTAGTCATAAACCTTGTAATTTGCTTTGTTTTGTAAATCATTTGAAAAACAATGAGTTCAGATGATATGTATAAATAAGTGAATAATGTATGATTAAATGAATAACCATTGTAAAATGAGTTTGTATAAGATAAGTTGCTTGTAAAACAATGTATTGTGAAAAGTATGTTATTTGTATAAAATGTTATATGTATCAAACTGAAATGATTCAAAAAAACGCTACGATATGTAATACCATACAAACACTTATATATAGGAAGTACCAGCGGCGTATCCACCATGCTTGTATCATATTACACACGCATCGTTACTTAATCACTTAATCAAATCAAACCACCAAAGTAATGTTTAACAATTGTAGAAATGTTTATGTATGGTCAAATACGGTTCACACGGTTCATAGATACAAACGGTTCACAGATACAAACGGTTCACAGATACAAACGGTTCACAGATACAAACGGTTAACAGATACAAACGGTTCACAGAGTCAAATGATTTCAACGGTTCACATAGTCAAATAGTTATAAACGGTTCAAAATGTAATATAATGTGTTCATATACTGGATGAGCATATGCAACAAAATGTAATGTAAAACAATGTACTAAGTAATGCACACAGTGGGCACACCTAGCATAAGATGTAATGAAATCATGTACTATAATGTACTAACGAACATAGCATGTATATGATGTGAAAACAGGAAAGCATGAAAGTAACAAGTAGGCACATGTGTTCCACCCCAAAACAGTTTGGAAAAACAGTAAAAGAGGGGTCTATGTACTCACTTGAGATTGCTCAGTAGTCCTTGAGTAACAACCAAACAATGTTAGAGATCGCGGATATCAAACGGCACCTAATTTAGGTAACCATGTTAATAAACCGGACCTAAATCGGAAGATCTGATAGAATGAGGGTTCGTAAACCAAACGAGTATAGAGACTCGTGTCATATGGTTTAACGAAGCCTACATACTAAATGAAACCTTAATCTAAGTGCTTACGACCCATTACGACCCGTTTAGGTAGCTTATGCTACTTTAACGTGTCGTTCGCGTGAAACGCGTTCGGACCGTCTAACTAGTCCTATGACAAGTGTTATATGCCTAAACATGTTACATAATCACTTATGTGACAAAGGTTTAGGTTACATATGCTTAATTACCAATTATACATGAAAAGGGGTATTCTGGTAATTTACCTAAGGCATATAAACTACCTATCATACAACTACTCAAACGATGTGACCATAGGGTATAACCTCGGAAGGTTATTCCCTACCTACTATGGTCACCTAATGTGTTTGGTCGGATCCTAATGATCGACCAAATGGGTCGGGTTCGAGGTATAAGCGATTTATTAGATCGCTTACCCTACGACCCTAGACAACGTGGTAATCAGTAGGCATAGTCCCAAGGGACTATAACCAACGTGATTACACTCACGTTGCGAAGTTCAAACGAACTTCGCATTGACCATTACTGGTCAACGCTGAAAGTCAAACAAAGTTTGACTTTCTGACTCGAAAAGCAATAAAATAAGGAAAAGAATGAAAGAATACTTACGAAGGGTCCCCGAATGCTAATCCCGATCCAAGAACTCAGGTATGAAACAAAGGTTTCAACTTAGAGCTCTCAAATCAGAATTCTTGTAAGAAATGAGGTTGGGGTGATGGGGTATTTATAGTATTCGGAGAACCGTTAAGATCGTTTCATGGAAAACGTGCCATGATCCAAGGCGTACACTTGTCGGAAAGTTGTGGTGCCTCAAAATGCTCACCACCATAAGGAATCAACACTTGGCAAGGGGTTAGGGAGTGCAAAACAGCTGCAACCAGCTGTTAAATACACTTAATCTGGTCCAGAAGGGGGCTCGCGTGACACTAAGGCCCGTCGCGTCACGCTAGGCCCCTATTTTGGCAGATTTTAAAGAAATGGTCCCTGCACCTTGTTTAAGCGATTTTCGATGCGTTTGAACCCCGTTAACCTCATTTCAAAGATCTAAAATGAATTTAAAGTATAGGGAACTCAAAATATGCTCAAAAACATCTAGGATGTCGGTTCGTTTGGCCGTACGATCGCGATGTTCGCTTAATTACGACGGAATGCGCACAAGCGCGAAAAACGATCTAAATGATGCGACGAATGGATTTTTCTTATGGCGAACACTAAAATATAATATAGTCATGCTTTCATAAATTTTTGGATGTCTAGATGTATTCAGAACGTAAGTTATGCGCGAAAATGCAAACTTGTGCACTTTTTGACGCTTTTAGTCCCTGAATGACCCAAAAGTTTATTTTAACACACCAAACCCCTCAAAGCCTATTTCCAAGCTATTTAAAGGATATTTATGGTGTGTTTAACTTATGGTCATGTTCCGGAATGTCTGTTACAGTTCAAATTGGCATACTTTCGCAGTTTGTCAACTTTAGTCCCTGTAAGCGATTTAACTTGTTTTTGCAATACCAAAGCCTTCAAAACTTATTTCTAAGTTATTTAAAGGTTATTTAAGGTATGTTAAGTATATGTCACTATTCCGGAGCGTTTGTTGCATTAAACTGGTTATATTTACGCATCAGTGCGCGTATAACCTTCCAGAAAGTGATATAGAGTTTGAAATCGAACAAGAATTGATATGTGCAAATGATACACATATTTATACAGATCCCAAGTATGAAATACAATATTTCATTGGCTTGGCAGTTGTTTGATGGTCGCAGTGACACGGGTGTCACAGTCTCCCCTACTTTAGTAAATTTCGTCCCGAAATTTATTCGTAGGAGTCTATTTGTGACTTTGTGTCGGATAACCACCAGAGATATGTAAAACATAATCCTGTCATTTCCTTAACGGACATTCTTCAGAAACGTAAAATGCACTCACAGAGTCATTTTCAACGGGTGCTTCATCAGAAATGGAAATGGAAATGAAAAGGAGAAACAAACGGATATTCATTTCCTCAACGGACAAATCTTCAGAAACGAAAATGAACAAACGGAGTCATTTTCAACGGGTGCTTCCTCAGAAACGGAAATGAAAAAGGATAGTCAAACGGATATTCATTTCCTCAACGGACAAATCTTCAGAAACGAAAATGAACAAACGGAGTCATTTTCAACGGTTGCTTCCTCAGAAACGGAAATGAAAAAGGATTACGCAACGGATATTCATTTCCTCAACGGATAATCTTCAGAAACGAAAATGAACTTACGGAGTCATTTTCAACGGTTGTTTCCTCAGGTTCAGAAATGAAGGATTTAATTAAACGGATATTCATTTCCCTTGACGGATACTCTTTAGAACGAAAATGAACAAACGGAGTCATTTTCCTCAACGGGTATTCTTCAGAATTGGAAATGAAGGACAACGGATATTCAGTTCCTCAACGGATACTCTTCAGAAGTGAAAAATGAATAGCTGGTTCATTTTTCCTCAACGGATACTTCATCAGAATTGGAAATGAATAGGGTTAACTCTAGATACATGATAGAACTTGCTATGATTTCCGTGCACTAAATTCCATAATTATGTATGCATCCATAATTACGTAATTCCTTGCACAGTCCGCACAGTTTGTTTTGAAATGTTGTGGGGAAGGATGTCGAACTTGTGATGACGGTGACTAGACTACCATAGGATCCTTTTTAATTAGATCCTCAGAGGATCTTCTTAATTAGGCCTCCTAGGAGTCCTTTCAGCTATAATAATCAGTTTAACTAGACCACTCCAGGAGTCTAATTATAAAGCAGTACTTATAATCCAAGGGGCTTATCTACTACGTAGAAATCCATTAAGGATTTTAGGTAGTGCCTTTGGGTATCCTACTATAAATCTCTTGTACAAAGATATGTAAGATTCTACGAGGATTTGGATAACATACTTTGTATCACATGACACATGAAAGATAACACATAAGCACATAACCACATAATTGTTTAATTGTTATTATCTTGTTATTGATTGCTATTAACTTGGCACCTCGTACTTCGTTTCTCTTGGAAGAAACGGGTACTTAGGATTTTCGTGAAAAACGCAAGAGATCATACAATGGAAGAAATTTGGGAGTAGTCTGTTCTTCAAGGAATGCGGTTCCTTGATTGTCGGTATTGTAGGGGATATGTTGTTTATACATACAATCACATAAATACATTGCAATGTAAATAAAAGATTTATTTATAAACAACGATAACAACTGTTTCTTGGATCTTGACAACAAAAGAAAATAATACATAAGACGTGATTATTTCTAAACGATGTTGTCTTCTGGTTGATCATATGCTCATCCCTGCGCTGGATTTGCATTAGCAAGCCTTGGGCAATTCCTACGAAAATGGCCCATCTCGCCACAGTTGTAGCAAGATCCCGGTGGAAAACAAGCTTGAGCAGGATTGTTGCCAGCTTGATTTGGTGCAGTTGCGGTTGGGCAAACCCTAGCTGTATGACCTATAAGTCCGCAAACTTGGCATGTGCGGCACTTCACCCCAGCATGATGATGTAGGCCACATTGGTTGCACAAGGGTGCAGTTCCATTGTAGGGTTTCCTGGCAGGGGGTTGAGCTGGTTGGTTGAGGACGGCTTGATCATTGTGAGCGACCACAGCGTAGTTCTGAGAAGCCTTTCACTTCTTTGACCTCTTAGGGGATCCAGTCTGTTCATCCATGATCTTTGATTCTTCGATTGGTTTCGATTCTTCGACCGGCTTCTTGTCACCTTTTCGGAAAAGTTTACCTTTCCTGATCTTTGATTCAGTCAAGGTTGCAGATAGCTCAATGGCCTGTCTAACTGTAGTAGGGTTGCTACCAGTCAAAATGTCTTGTATTGAGTCAGGGAGGCCATCAATGTACTTTTCGATTGCCTTATCCAAAGGCGTGACCATGTTTGGGCATAACAGACTCAACTCCTCGTAACGGTCCGTGTAGGCTCTATGCTCACCGCTGTCTTGCTCAAGATTGTCGAATTCCCTTTCCAAAGCCCTGATCTCGTGTCGAGGACAGAATTCCTTCATCATAAGGGCCCTAAGTTCAGCCCATGTCTGTGCTAGAGCAACTTCTGCACCTCGATCTCTCATAACCCCGTTCCACCACGTAAGGGCTCTCTTCTGGAACACACTCGAAGCAAACTCGACCTTGCGATTGTCAGGACACTGCACATGGCGGAAAGTATTCTCAATGCTCTCGAACCATTGAAGAAGCCCAGTCGCTCCCTCAGAACCACTAAAATTGAGTGGTTTCTCCGAGTTAAAACTCTTGAAATTGCATACACCATTGTTGTTGTTGTTGGCTTGATTCCATTGAGCAAAGAGGTTTGGGAATTGAGCAGCCATTTGCTGCGCAATGATTTCTGCCAGCTCGGCAGTCGCTATTTGGTTTTCGCGTCGTGGAGGCATTCTAAAAGAGAAGAACATGAAAGGAAACGAGTGAGAGAATTATACGAAAAGAATGAGATGAACAAATCTGATGAAAGTAATGGATAGTGGTCATTTGTTTGTTACTACAAAGCAACAAACGACCTCGGTGAATAATCAAAGTAAATAGGTCAAAAATAATGTATCGCGAAGACATGCTCGCCTATAAGTGAACACTCATCCCAAGAATTCCCAGGTAAGCACAACTGGTCTCGCGTCTGGTTGAGATGTATACGAAGTGCTTGCCTAGACAGAAAACTCAGAATACAGGCATTCACCCTTCCAGTTTGCACGTGTTCACATTATTTAAAACCCGAAACCTTGACGAGATTTTGAAAACTCAAAGGGGTTCAAAACCATATAACAGAGGATTCAAAACCTTACAATAGAGGGTTCAAAACCTAGTAATTAATCATCCTAGAACAGATGATTAGTTTTTAAAGCGGTTTTGAAAATTATGTTCTTGTTGTGGTAGTCGCCTAAGGATAGGTGACAGTATTGTTTTATGAATAAACGCAAGTAAACTCGCGTTAGGGTCCTAAGAAGGTTATAGACTAGGTCAAAGCATTACTAATAACCTAATTCCCTATAACCATTGGCTCTGATACCACTTTTCTGTCACACCCCGACCACGTAGAACATACAAAACGTGGCGGAAACGTCGGGGAGTGTTGTAACAGAATTAATTGTTTCAAATCCATGGTAATTGAAGTTTCGTTTTATTGATTAAAAGTGTTACAATGTCTTAACAATCAAAGAAATACAACATAATTAACTAGTCTTGCATCTTTTATTGTTACTAAAGCCCAAGTCTGCCTATGTGTATCTTGATCATCTTATGCAACAGCTCCTGAAAAACACATGTGAAAATAGGTACGTCAGCATAAAAATGCCTGTGAGATACATAGGTTTTGTGAAAATAGGTTTCATGACTTATGTTTGAGAAAATGTTTAGTCATAAACCTTGTAATTTGCTTTGTTTTGTAAATCATTTGAAAAACAATGAGTTCAGATGATATGTATAAATAAGTGAATAATGTATGATTAAATGAATAACCATTGTAAAATGAGTTTGTATAAGATAAGTTGCTTGTAAAACAATGTATTGTGAAAAGTATGTTATTTGTATAAAATGTTATATGTATCAAACTGAAATGATTCAAAAAAACGCTACGATATGTAATACCATACAAACACTTATATATAGGAAGTACCAGCGGCGTATCCACCATGCTTGTATCATATTACACACGCATCGTTACTTAATCACTTAATCAAATCAAACCACCAAAGTAATGTTTAACAATTGTAGAAATGTTTATGTATGGTCAAATACGGTTCACACGGTTCATAGATACAAACGGTTCACAGATACAAACGGTTCACAGATACAAACGGTTCACAGATACAAACGGTTAACAGATACAAACGGTTCATAGAGTCAAATGATTTCAACGGTTCACATAGTCAAATAGTTATAAACGGTTCAAAATGTAATATAATGTGTTCATATACTGGATGAGCATATGCAACAAAATGTAATGTAAAACAATGTACTAAGTAATGCACACAGTGGGCACACCTAGCATAAGATGTAATGAAATCATGTACTATAATGTACTAACGAACATAGCATGTATATGATGTGAAAACAGGAAAGCATGAAAGTAACAAGTAGGCACATGTGTTCCACCCCAAAACAGTTTGGAAAAACAGTAAAAGAGGGGTCTATGTACTCACTTGAGATTGCTCAGTAGTCCTTGAGTAACAACCAAACAATGTTAGAGATCGCGGATATCAAACGGCACCTAATTTAGGTAACCATGTTAATAAACCGGACCTAAATCGGAAGATCTGATAGAATGAGGGTTCGTAAACCAAACGAGTATAGAGACTCGTGTCATATGGTTTAACGAAGCCTACATACTAAATGAAACCTTAATCTAAGTGCTTACGACCCATTACGACCCGTTTAGGTAGCTTATGCTACTTTAACGTGTCGTTCGCGTGAAACGCGTTCGGACCGTCTAACTAGTCCTATGACAAGTGTTATATGCCTAAACATGTTACATAATCACTTATGTGACAAAGGTTTAGGTTACATATGCTTAATTACCAATTATACATGAAAAGGGGTATTCTGGTAATTTACCTAAGGCATATAAACTACCTATCATACAACTACTCAAACGATGTGACCATAGGGTATAACCTCGGAAGGTTATTCCCTACCTACTATGGTCACCTAATGTGTTTGGTCGGATCCTAATGATCGACCAAATGGGTCGGGTTCGAGGTATAAGCGATTTATTAGATCGCTTACCCTACGACCCTAGACAACGTGGTAATCAGTAGGCATAGTCCCAAGGGACTATAACCAACGTGATTACACTCACGTTGCGAAGTTCAAACGAACTTCGCATTGACCATTACTGGTCAACGCTGAAAGTCAAACAAAGTTTGACTTTCTGACTCGAAAAGCAATAAAATAAGGAAAAGAATGAAAGAATACTTACGAAGGGTCCCCGAATGCTAATCCCGATCCAAGAACTCAGGTATGAAACAAAGGTTTCAACTTAGAGCTCTCAAATCAGAATTCTTGTAAGAAATGAGGTTGGGGTGATGGGGTATTTATAGTATTCGGAGAACCGTTAAGATCGTTTCATGGAAAACGTGCCATGATCCAAGGCGTACACTTGTCGGAAAGTTGTGGTGCCTCAAAATGCTCACCACCATAAGGAATCAACACTTGGCAAGGGGTTAGGGAGTGCAAAACAGCTGCAACCAGCTGTTAAATACACTTAATCTGGTCCAGAAGGGGGCTCGCGTGACGCTAAGGCCCGTCGCGTCACGCTAGGCCCCTGGTTTGGCAGATTTTACAGAAATGGTCCCTGCACCTTGTTTAAGCGATTTTCGATGCGTTTGAACCCCGTTAACCTCATTTCAAAGATCTAAAATGAAGTTAAAGTATAGGGAACTCAAAATATGCTCAAAAACATCTAGGATGTCGGTTCGTTTGGCCGTACGATCGCGATGTTCGCTTAATTACGACGGAATGCGCACAAGCGCGAAAAACGATCCAAATGATGCGACTAATGGATTTTTCTTATGGCGAACACTAAAATATAATATAGTCATGCTTTCATAAATTTTTGGATGTCCAGATGTATTCAGAACGTAAGTTATGCGCGAAAATGCAAACTTGTGCACTTTTTGACGCTTTTAGTCCCTGAATGACCCAAAAGTTTATTTTAACACACCAAACCCCTCAAAGCCTATTTCCAAGCTATGTAAAGGATATTTATGGTGTGTTTAACTTATGGTCATGTTCCGGAATGTCTGTTACAGTTCAAATTGGCATACTTTCGCAGTTTGTCAACTATAGTCCCTGTAAGCGATTTAACTTGTTTTTGCAATACCAAAGCCTTCAAAACTTATTTCTAAGTTATTTAAAGGTTATTTAAGGTATGTTAAGTATATGTCACTATTCCGGAGCGTTTGTTACATTAAACTGGTTATATTTACGCATCAGTGCGCGTATAACCTTCCAGAAAGTGATATAGAGTTTGAAATCGAACAAGAATTGATATGTGCAAATGATACACATATTTATACAGATCCCAAGTATGAAATACAATATTTCATTGGCTTGGCAGTTGTTTGATGGTCGCAGTGACACGGGTGTCACAGGGTAGCCCCCCACGGCCGAAATGCCAGATAACTAACAAGGGGTAGCCCCCACGGCTGGATTGCCAAAGTAACCGGGAATAAACAAGTCACGTTTTCAACTGTGGGGTAACCCCCACGGCAGGATGCCGGTTAAAGGAAACTGTTTTTGGAACAACTTAAAATGAACACCCAACTGTGAACTCACTCAACTTGTTGTTGACTCGTTACTACATGCTTTGCAGGTCAATAGGTACTTAGCTGGAGCTTGCATGGGGGAGAGTCGTTGTGGGACATGGACAGCTGTGTGCCATGTTAAACCTTGAAACGTTTAAACTTATGTTTTGGTTTTGAATATTACGCTTCCGCTTTGCAACTTAAACTATGTTTTGTTTGAACACCAATCGTACTGGTTAAACTTTTATAATTATTAACTTGCGTGTTCAATATGATTGGTGGCTGGATCCTGGTCAGTCACGCCTCCAAGCGGTGGTATTCCGCAGGTGGATTTTGGGGGTGTGACAGATTGGTATCAGAGCCATAGGTTATAGTGAACTTGGTTTTAATAAGGGGAAAGAGTTTTATTAAAATCAGACTATAACCTGTACAGTGCTCTACGATCCACAACGACGCTTCACTCCACATGCAAGGCTCGACATTCTAGGTGATATGATCTGTGTATATATTGCCTACTTGATAGTTACATAGTGCATTGCTCCTGGTATGCTTGGTTAGTATAACTACTGTTGCTTGAACCCGTGTGTGCTTACTCTCTTCTGTCATCGCATTTTCACGAACCTCTCTCACTCATGTTCTTCTTGATATGAAGATCATGTCTGGACGCGTTAACATGACTCAAGCCCAGTTGACGGCTCTGATTAACGAACGAGTTGCTGCGGCGCTTGCAGCTGCACACGCAGGAGGTATATCCTGCAGTCCAAACTCATTCTAGGATCTTTAGATCCTACTCTCGTAAACCAACCTTTGTGTTAAACTCTGTCCTTTCTTTCACCCACAACAGGTCAACATGCTCAGCCACCTGTGTGCACCTTTAAAACTTTTATGGACTGCCGACCAACTACCTTTAGCGGCACTGAAGGAGCCGTAGGTCTCCTCCACTGGTTTGAGAAGCTCGAGTCAGTTTTTGAAATGTGTGAATGCCCTGAGGCGCGCAGGGTGAAGTATGCTACCGGTACTCTCGAGGGTTTAGCTCTCACATGGTGGAATGCTCAGGTCCAAATGCTGGGGTTGGTTGCTGCTAACGCCACCCCATGGAAAAATTTTAAAGAAATGATCAAGGAGGAATACTGCAGTCGTGACGACATTCATAAGCTGGAAGTCGAGTTCTACAACCTCAAGATTACGGGGTCAGAAATTGAGGCGTATACTAAGAGATCGAATGAGCTTGCATTATTGTGTCCTACTATGGTGGACCCTCCAATTAAGCGTATTGAACTCTTTCTCAAGGGCTTAGTGCCAGAGATCCAAAGTCATGTGACTTCAGCTAACCTCGCCACCATCCAGCAAGTTGTTCAATTGGCTCACCGTCTCACGGATCAGGCGGTGGAGCAGAACAGGTTACCAAAGCGTATAAGTGCTACAGCTACTTCGGATGCTCCTAGTGACAACAAGAGGAAGTGGGATGGAGCTTCAAGCAAAGGTTCAACTACTGTGCAATCTCAGTCTCAGCAGAGAAAGACTGATGACTACAAGAGCCCCAATCAGCAATCATCTGTTGGTCAAAGTCATGATTCGTGGCGACAAGAGGGGTGCTGTTGAGAACATCATCTCTTTCCTTAAGGCCCAGAAGTGCTTGTGAAAGGGCCACACCGCTATTTTGGCTCTCGTTACTGACACCTCGGAGAAAGAGAAGAAGATAGAAGATTTTCCAATTGTACGCGACTATCCTGAGGTATTTCCCGAGGAATTACCTGGCCTTCCGCCTCATCGCCAGGTCGAGTTTCAGATTGAACTAGCTCCTGGAGCTGCGCCTATAGCTCGTGCACCTTATCGTTTAGCTCCATCAGAGTTGGAAGAACTCTCTACGCAACTACAAGAACTCTTGGATAAGGGTTTTATTCATCCTAGCTCATCGCCCTGGGGAGCTCCAGTGCTATTTGTGAAGAAGAAAGACGGTACCTTTAGAATGTGTATCGACTACCGTGAACTCAACAAGGTGACGGTGAAGAATCGTTATCCTCAACCACGTATCGACGACTTGTTCGACCAGCTGCAAGGGTCAAGCTACTATTCAAAGATTGATTTGAGATCGGGATATCACCAGCTGAGAGTCCGAGAAGAGGACGTCTCCAAAACGGCCTTCCGAACTCGTTACGGACACTATGAGTTTTTGGTCATGCCTTTTGGGCTGACAAACGCACCTACGGTTTTCATGGACTTGATGAATCAAGTGTGCAAGCCTTACCTGGACAAGTTCGTTATAGTCTTCATCGACGACATCCTGATCTATTCTAAGAGTCAGGAGGAACACGAGCAACATCTACGACTTATTTTGGAACTTCTTCGAGCAGAACAGCTATACGCCAAGTTCTCAAAATGTGACTTCTGGCTTCGAGAAGTCCATTTCTTAGGCCATGTGGTGAACAAGGATGGGATTCACGTTGATCCATCCAAGGTAGACTCAATTAAGAACTGGCCTGCACCTCGTACACCAACGGAAATTCGCCAATTCTTGGGTTTGGCAGGTTACTACAGGAGGTTCATTAAGGATTTTTCCAAGATTGCACAGCCTCTCACCTCACTAACGCAGAAAGGAGTTGTTTATCGATGGGGAAATGCACAGGAATTAGCATTTCAGCATTTAAAGGATAGACTTTGCAGCGCACCTATCCTTTCATTGCCAGAGGGCACAGACGACTTCGTGGTCTACTGCGACGCATCAATCCAGGGTCTTGGTTGCGTATTGATGCAACGAGATAAAGTTATAGCTTATGCCTCACGCCAACTTAAGGTTCATGAAAGGAACTACACTACGCATGATTTAGAGCTGGGAGCCGTTGTTTTTGCGCTTAAGATATGGAGGCATTACCTGTATGGTACCAAGTGCACCATTTACACCGATCACAGGAGTCTCGAGCATATCTTCAAACAGAGGGAACTAAACATGCGTCAACGACGATGGGTCGAGTTATTGAACGATTACGAATGTGCAATCAAGTACCATCCTGGAAAAGCCAATGTTGTGGCTGATGCCCTTAGTCGAAAGGACACTGCGCCCAAGCGTGTACGAGCTTTACAACTCACTATACAGTCTGGTCTTCCTTCTCAGATACGAGATGCTCAGGTAGAGGCATTAAAACCAGAAAACGTCAGGGCTGAAGCCCTACGCGGCTCAAGGCAACGCTTAGAATAGAAGGAAGACGGTGCTTACTACGTAACGGGACGCATTTGGGTCCCACTCTATGGCAACTTACGAGAGCTGGTGATGGATGAAGCACACAAGTCTCGTTACTCGATACATCCTGGTTCGGATAAGATGTACCACGATATCAAAACTATGTATTGGTGGCCTAGCATGAAGGCCCACATAGCAACTTATGTCAGCAAGTGTTTGACTTGTGCGAGAGTCAAGACTGAATACCAGAAACCCTCGGGCCTACTTCAGCAACCAGAGATACCACAATGGAAATGGGAGCAAATTTCCATGGATTTTGTCACTGGCCTGCCTAGATCTTAACGTGGTAACGACACTATTTGGGTGATCGTGGATCGACTCACAAAGTCTGCTCACTTCTTGGCTATCAAGGAAACGGATAAGTTCTCCACACTAGCAGACGTATATCTTAAGGAAGTTGTCTCGAGGCACAGGGTGCCCACCTCCATTATCTCGGATCATGATGCACGTTTTACTTCAGAGCTGTGGTAAGCAATGCACAAATCTTTTGGCTCACGGTTAGACATGAGCACAGCGTATCACCCTCAGATGGACGGGCAGTCTGAGCGCACTATTCAAACCTTAGAAGACATGCTTCGTGCATGTGTAATCGACTTTGGCAACAGCTGGGAAAAGCATCTGCCACTTGTGGAATTCTCGTACAATAACAGCTACCACACCAGCATTAAAGCTGCTCCGTTTGAGGCATTGTACGGACGTAAATGCCGGTCACCTCTTTGTTGGGCAGAGGTGGGGGATAGTCAGATCATCGGTCCAGAACTTGTGGTAGACACAACCGAACGAATTGCTCAAATACGACAACGCATGGCGGCAGCTCGTGACCGTCAGAAAAGCTATGCCGATAAGGACAGGAAACCACTTGAGCTCCAGGTTGGGGAACGTGTGCTACTCAAAGTTTCACCCTGGAAGGGTGTGGTTCGTTTTGGCAAACGAGGCAAACTTAACCCACGATACGTTGGACCTTTTGAAATCATCGAGAAAATAGGCAAGGTGGCCTACAAACTGAACTTACCAGCAGAACTCAGTGCAGTTCACAACGTTTTCCATGTGTCGAATCTGAAGAAGTGTCTGTCGGATGAGACCCTCGTAGTTCCTTTGAAGGACCTCACCATCGACGAGCAGTTACGATTCGTCGAGGAACCAGTTGAAATCACGGACCGGGATGTTAAGGTCCTCAAGAACACTAGAATACCTCTCGTCCGAGTTCGTTGGAACTCACGTCGCGGCCCAGAGTTCACCTGGGAACGCGAAGATCAGATGAAACAAAAGTATCCCCAACTATTCGCAAACAGTACAACCACTACTGAGGCTGAAGCTACGGAATTTCGGGACGAAATTCCAGATCAACGAGGGGAGGATGTGACACCCCAGGAAAACCATACAACTTAACTAGCTTCCTCAGTGGATACTTACCAAATTTCGGGACGAAATTTCTTTCAACTTGGGGATAATGTGACAACTCGAAATTTAGAACCCTTCAATTGTATATTGATGTAACATGCTTGAACGTTATGTGTTTATATATTAGCAAACGAAAGTTCGTGACTATCTTGGTGTGCTATGTGCTATTAATGTGTACGTATAAAGTATAGTTTATACTAGTATGTATGCGTGTATTCATGTGGCCCGAGACACAAGAACCCGACACGAGACCACTCAGTCTCGAGTAAACAGTGAACGGTTGGGCCGGTTGGGCCATACACCCGAGAGACCCACTCGGAAACCCTTTAGGGTACACCAACTCGAAACGGGTATAAAACCCACAAGGGTGACCAACCTTGCCACTTTTCACCATTTTGCAAACACTCCCTCACACTCTCCTTCTCCCTCTCCTCCCACCTTTCTCTCACTAAAACCCTAAACCTCAAACCGGCAACCACAAGGGTCCTCGAATTAGCTTGTGTGCACCAAGTGAAGCTTCATTCTTCACTACTACTTCTCGAACCGGTTAGTGTTTCTTTACAAACACATGTATATGCATGATTAGTTGATTTTGTGATAATATGCATTGTAGCTATTATTTAAGTATGATAAAAGTGCTTGTTTGATTTAATGGATATTGTTGAGTGGCAAAGATATTTCCTTGATGATGATAAACATGATTTGGACAAGAATAATGTACATTATTTGAATGATAGTATGAGCCGCTTTCATATATGTAATAAGATGTCTTATGGATCTCACATGATTAGGGTTAAACACTTGTTTGATAATATAAGGATTAAATGAAGGTGATAAAATAGTTACATGTGTTCGAATGATGAGATAAACCGAAAAATGGATAAATATGGAGTGGATGATGTATGTTTATTTGAATAATCAAGTGTTATGATAAAAACCCTAAAAGATGAACAACATGAATCTGATATGAATGTGTTATGAATATTTGAATATGCCATGCTTTGATCTGTTTGAAATAAAATTAGACAACAAAACATGTTGGTGCATTTCATTGGTTAGTACTAAGGATCATGAACATGAAATTCTATTGGATAGTACAATTCGGACAGGTTCTAGAAGGTTTCGATCAGCAGGAATGCAAGTCGAGACCCTTAGTCTCGACTCGAGACCACAGCTCCCTCACACAAGCAGCATAACTCGAGACCACGGTTGCGGGTCCGGTTGCGACTCGAGACCGTCTAGTCTTGACTAGTACATGCATGACTCGAGACCTCCACAGTTGCGACTCGAGAACTCGTAGGCTATAACTCGAGACCGCACAGTCTCGACTCGAGATCTCTAGTCTCAACTCGAGACCACGTACACATACTCACTGATTTGGACTTGCACACTGTTACGGGCTTAGGTGATTGGGCTGTACTATTGGGCTTTGTTTGCTGCATGACTCCTACTGTTGAACTAGCACTGTTGTTGAACTGCCATGCTAGGCGTGTATGCCATGATCGTTACTTGTGTACAATACGTGTAGAAAATACGTGCACTACTTGAATATGAACCTGACTTGAATGGTATCTATGTTAGGAGGCGGTTGATCACTTATAGCTTGACCAGCTTTCTGTGTATATGCCGGGCAAACCAATGTGAGTTCACACTTTCTACAAAGCATGGGATTCCCAGGGGTTGGGAATTGGGGTTAAGGAACATGGATTCCTCGTCCTTTCTTGGGTAGGACAGTATCGGTTCAGGAATATAATTCCTCGTCCTCATGGACAGATAACTCGTACTAGACCAAAACTCTATCACGAAGTCCCTCCTTTTTATATCGACTTAATCGCCGGGCCATTGGCGAGCGGGTCATTAGTTAGATAGCGCTATTTAGGTTTGACAAGCCTCACACCGTGCCGCAGAGGACGGGCGTGAACTAATGGATCTGGGCACGTCAATGATGATAGACATTGACAGTTCAGGGCACATAAACATGACTACAGTCAGCAGTCGATATGGTAACGAGTCTAGTGTATACATGGGGTAGCCCCCTACGGCCGAAATGCCAGATAACTAACAAGGGGTAGCCCCCACGGATGGATTGCCAGAGTAACCGGGAATAAACAAGTCACGTTTTCAACTGTGGGGTAACCCCCACGGCAGGATGCCGGTTAAAGGAAACTGTTTTTGGAACAACTTAAAATGAACACCCAACTGTGAACTCACTCAACTTGTTGTTGACTCGTTACTACATGCTTTGCAGGTCAATAGGTACTTAGCTGGAGCTTGCATGGGGGAGAGTCGTTGTGGGACATGGACAGCTGTGTGCCATGTTAAACCTTGAAACGTTTAAACTTATGTTTTGGTTTTGAATATTACGCTTCCGCTTTGCAACTTAAACTATGTTTTGTTTGAACACCAATCGTACTGGTTAAACTTTTATAATTATTAACTTGCGTGTTCAATATGATTGGTGGCTGGATCCTGGTCAGTCACGCCTCCAAGCGGTGGTATTCCGCAGGTGGATTTTGGGGGTGTGACAACATAAAACTCTGAGAGTTTAGGAAACATGCACTTAAGACCTTCGGAAACTTATGTTGAAGTTCATTAAAGGTCATCACGCAGGTACCACGTTTATTAACTCGGACAAACGCCATTATTATGTCGTCCATGTTATTTTAAGTAACCAAGCAGGTAACCTACGCAAAACGGAGTACGGGCGCGCAAATTACATGAAACGCGACTATACATCAACATAGGTTGAAGTACGTTACATACAACTTATGAGGCACGGTCTTTGAAAAGACACGATGGCGCAATTCAGCGACGACGCTAGATCCTGTCAGCACGAAAACTATCGATCAGGAAATGGCAGTTTGGCACGCGGTCCTGCAATGACACGAATCACGCCAAGAGGAAGACGTATGTCTCCACATTTCCCCCTATCGCATCAACGACGAATATGCCATGTTCGACATTCCATGGTAATGTCACCTAACAACCGGTTATTACATGCAACCCCAGGTAAAGTCCTTAAATTTCTTTTATTGAAATTTCGACTTTCACATTTACTGAGTAGATTTTCGTATCTCTACTCCTCTTAACGGTCATTGTGTCACAATCATTTCTTTCAGTATAGCGAATAGTCATTTGCTTCATTTCTTGAAAATTCATATGATACGCATGCATCGTTTGTTACGCATGTGGTTTCGTTTCGAATAAGCGTTTCATTAAAGTTCAAATATTATTTCGCTTGTGATTCGAATGACCCGCATTATTGTAATTGTTGGCTTCTTTGCTATCAAGTCAACACACTTTCTTGAAATTTCTTTTCTTTTCAAGTTACATACATGGTTTTTTCGTTGTGACCATGCCGAAAGTTTTCTTGACGATACATGTATTTATTGTCGGCTTGCGCCGAAATCAAATTCAATTGTTTGAACTTGTTCATTACACATATTCAATTCAAGACACCATATGATGTATTGAAAGCATCATATTCGAATTCGTTTTAACAAGCGTTTCATTGTTCCGAGTCGTGGTAGATTTGTTTGGTCTACGACTCCATTAAGTCGTTTGTTGATTTCGACACCTTGTGGTGTCAGTACAAACTTGTAGCTTGGGCTAATTTATGCAAAACACAGGTGATACTTGTTCGATCACCGCTATATTCGAATTGTTTCATTCACTACGACACCTTGTGGCGTTGGTAGAACTTGCAACTTGGGCTGATCATGATCGAGCGTTTCATGCAAACTATTACATTTGAGCTTGTTGAAATCTAAATTCATTTATTGGATGCAATCATTTCTAGAATTCATTTGTATCTTGTGATACGTCCTTGAATTCACATCATTCGAATAAGTCTTGATTCGATTTCATGATCGTTCACTTTGGTATTATTCGCATTTACTTACGCTTAACATAACTCTAATGAGTTAACGTAGTCTAAATTTTGAGGACGAAATTTTATTAACAGGGGGAGACTGTGACAACCGGTAATTTACGCCCTTAATTACGTAATTAACTGGCGATTAACGCGATAATAAATAGTGCTTACGACGCTAATTAACTTAAACAGGCCCTTGGAGTGCCCAGAAACGTTTGTTCAGCTATACAGTGCGCGTGTGGTGATTTATGGGAAATCTGCTAAATATGACGCGACAACGGACTGATACCGTACGAAATACTGACAACGCGGACAAACACGGATTTTCTAAGAATATTTTATGCTTACGGAGTATGGGTCGCGATATCGGCTCTCGTAAGAAATGCGGGCCACTTACACATGAGATGGGCTTGTGGGCCCTGGGCCCAAGCCCAAAACCCACAAGCCTAAACCTACACCTTATGTATTAGATCCTATCAAGATCTTAGCAAATCTGTCCAAAATCTTGAAAAATCTCTACCAAACTCTTCAAAATATCTTGATTCAAAGGGTAAAATATATGACCTGAATGTAATATAAATACACAAAAGAAACCTTAATCCTCAAATCTCTATATAAGGGACCCTCATTTGTCTGCATATCAATCTACACACACATAAAGGAAATACACACACAAAGATAAAGGTCTCTCTCTCACTCTCGATTTCATTTAGCAAACACAGAGAAATTCGTGTCTTCATAAAACCTCTGTAGCTCATCAACAAACACATGACCTCATCTATGCCTCTCATTCTCGCTGAAATCCGACCACTGGAGCATCACCGGTAGGTCACCGACCTTTCCTGTGTGCTCCGACATCCCCTCACCTCCACTCAAACACCCCCCCCCTCTGATCCAGAAACGGACCCCCACCACTGTTGGGTGGTGGTGAGGGGCGGCGGTGGGGCCAGCTGACGAAGAAAGACAGAGAGAGAGAGAGCGCCGGAGATGGAGCAGCACCGCCGTGAGCGGCGGTGGCAGTGGAGTGCGGCGAAAACACACAGGGGCCGAGAAGAAGAAAGAGACCGAGAGAGAAAGAACCAACAGTCGGAGACCCGGACCACCGGTCCGTTTGTTTATCCGGCGGTCCTTGCCGTTATCCGACGGGTCTACCGGTAAGTCGTCTCACCTGATTCGTTTCTTTTCATTCTGATGAAGATGATGATGCTTGATGATGATGAACAGTGGTTTTGGTCATGCTGGCTCGTTTATGTCAAGGATCGGTTCAGATTAGATGATGGCCCGGGTCACGTCTCGTGGTTCAAGTTCAGACAACAGTGGTTAATCGGTCAACTCACCGAGTCAACTCAGTCAACTCGGGTCAACGGATCAGATCTGTTGTGGTTTGGGTTCAGGTCAGCGGTTTCGAGTAATGCAGTCAAAGAGATTAGACTGTTCGGTTCAGTCGACTCGGTTGACCCGGTCAACACAGTCAGCGGCTCGACGATTCGACGCGAAGACTTGGTAAAAATTAACGTCACGTTTATTTTGTTATTTTTATAATATTATTACTCACGTGACAAACGAGCTCGAACCAATTCGATTAGTGATTTATTTATATTTTGACATTTTGTCGAAAACTATATATTGTCGTTACATTGCGTTGAATTGTTGATTGATTCAACTTTGAAAATCGACACTTTAGTTGTCAGGATCATCCAAAAACAGAGGAAAATCTGCCCGTTTTTTTCGAGAAAATCCGTAAAAACAAAACATGTTTTATTGAAAAGCAACTTTTATGAGAACCGATATAAATGTGTGTATTACTTCAACGACATTTTATAACGTACAAGAGCGACGATAACACATTCTTTTACAAAAATAAATATAGTTTGTATATTTATTAAACAATACGAATTCTTTTATGAAAATAAATATAGTCTTATATTTATTATAAACTTCAAGCGACTCGTACTCGTTTACAAAAATAGAGTATATATTTATTTCAACATCGAACGACTCGATGATACTCCTATAAAATAAATATAACTTTTTATATTTATTTTGAATGCCTAAACGACATATACACGTATTTTGATAACTTTCATACAAGACGCGATATATAATACAAGTTTATTATATATTACTTTCATACGAATATTCCTTTATATCAACATACGACTTCTTAAAACGAGCTAACAAGTATAACTTCTTCGCTTCTTTTAAGTTGACAATTTACCGTCAGATCGTTCGATTAACGATTCGGTAGAGCTCGATTACACGTAGTTAGTTACTGCGTTATTTAGAAACTTATTAGATATTCCGTGTTAGGAATATTGTAGAATGCACGCTAGCAAGTCAAGTCTTGGAAACGACATCACGAAGTCGTAATTAGCTAGCTTTGCACAGGAATATTCAGGTGAGTTCATAACCCCACCTTTTACGGTTTTACATTTTTCTAAATGTTTTCGGGGTGGAAAGACATGCACTTCTGCAAAGCATACAAGATTTTCAATAAACATGAATTATATATTTCTAAACCATGTTACAAAGAACACAAATGGTTTACGAAAAGCTTATATTAGATACCGGTTTTACAAAACAAGTGAGTTCATGCTCCCCCTTTTCTTTTAACTGTTTTCAGTTTTATAACTTCGGAGGTGAAACACATGTACAAATATTACTATGTTTACAAATGGTATGATAACAAGAAGCACACTGGGTGAGAACGAGTACCTAGTGTGACGAGATATAAGAATACAAGAAGCGCACTTGGTGAGGACGAATAGGGTACATAAGCACCATTAATCAACAATATACCTAGACCGCAGAACAAAAGGTTAGATCTAACGGGTGCCGGGCAGCCACACTCTCGGTGAGGGCGAGTACCGAGTAGTGCTTTTGTGTCTCAGAATATGCCAACTAGAAATGCCTAAGGTTTGGTGACTTCCTATGTCGTGTCACATGTTAATGGCCTTGCAACCCATTAACAATCCTGATACTTACAGGAATACTTTAGTTACATAAAATTCATACCATACTAAAACTTGATTTATACTTGAGTACGTGGGGTGCTCATGAAAACTTGAATTATACTTGAGTACGTGGGGTACTCAAGAAAACGGGAATTATACTTGAAGTACGTGGGGTACTCAAGAAAACTTGATTTATACTTGAAGTACGTGGGGTACTCAAGAAAACTAGAATTATACATAAGTACTTGGTGTACACATGAATACTTGAATTATATATGAAAACTTGATTTTTACATGACACAAACTATGTTTTCATACAGAGTTTCAAGTAACTCGACAAGAAAATGATTTTAAATTCATTTTCTCAACAACATTTCAAAAACCGGTTATTCAAAAAAAAAAGATTTATTTCAAATCTTTTACAAACAGACTATGAACTCGCTCAACTTTATGTTGATTTTTCGCATGTTTCTTTCTCAGGTTGCATTTCTAGGACAAGGCACGGTTGGAATAGGAGAACCATGTGGAGTCGAGTACTTAGTGGGCGTTCAATTTCTAGAAAGTCTTTGCTTAATTGCTTCCGCTGTGCAATGAAGATACCAGTCCAGTCACTCCAATGCTCTGATATTTCGGGGTGTGACAATTCTAGCCGTATGGGTTTTGATGAGAGGCGTTAGGATTTATAAACCTTGTACTGGTAATCGGGCATGAAGGCCCACCTAGCTAGGTATGGGAATGATGTTTGACTTGTGGAAAAGTCAAGGTGAAGTGTTAGCAACCAGAAACACCTATTTGGAAAGCGAAAACAAACTGCCATGGAATTGGTCACTAGTCTACTTACAACTCGAAATGGAAACAATATCACCTGGATGATCGTTGATTGTCTCTCGTAACCAGCACACTTTCTAGCCATCAAGGAAACGGATAAGTTTTTCTACACTTGCAGTCATCTACCTGAAAGAAGTGATTGCTAGGCACGGGGTGCCAACCTCCATTATCTCTGATCAAGACCCACGATTTGCATCTGATTTGTGGTAAGCGATGCACAAATCCTTTGGCTCACGTTTAGACACGAGCACAGCGTATCATCCACAGACGAATGGGCAGACTGAACGCACCATCCAAACTCTTGAAGACATGCTTCGAGCATGTGTAATCGACTTTGGTAATGGCTGGGAGCGGCGTCTACCTTTAGTGGAGTTTTCGTATAACAACAGTTACCACACCAGCATCCAGGCTGCTCCGTTCGAGGCATTGTACGGACGGAAGTGCCAATCACCTCTTTGTTGGGCAGAAGTTGGAAACGGCCAAATCACTGGCCCAGAACTCGTCGTAGACACAACAGAAAGATTGCTCAGATACGACAACAAATGGCGGCAGCTCGTGACCGTCAGAAAAGCTACACTGATAAGCGCAGGAAACCACTCGAGTTCCAGGTTGGGGATCGAGTACTACTTAACGTCTCACCTTGGAAAGGTGTAGTTCGTTTTGGTAAACGAGGCAAACTTAAACCACGATATGTCGGACTTTCTAAATCACAGAGAGAATTGGCAAGGTGGCCTACAGATTGAATCTACCCGAAGAACTCAGTGGAGTTCACAACGTATTCCATGTGTCGAATCCGAGGAAGTATCTGTCAGATGAAACCCTCATAGTTCCTTTCAAGGAGCTCACCATCGTCGATCAGTTGGGATTTCTCGAAGAATCAGTGGAAATCTTGGACCGGGAGGTCAAGATTCTCAAACGCACCAGGATACCTATTGTTCGAGTTCGTTGGAAATCCCGTCGTGGCCCAGAGTTTACCTGGGAACGAGAAGACCAAGTGAAACACAAATATCCCCAGTTGTTCGAGAACAATGAAACCACTACTGAGGCTGAAGCTACTGCGGAATTTCGGGACGAAATTCCAAACCAACGGGGGGATGATGTGACACCCCAGGAAAAAAAACCAGGAAACCATGCAACCTAACTAGCTTCCTCAGTAACTACGTGCTAAATTTCGGGACGAAATTTCTTTCAAGTTGGGGATGATGTAACAACCCGAACATTCGAGGTCAGCACCGTTTAATCTTGTGATCCAAATCTTCCGTTATCATTCCTTTACTTGTGCTGAACGTTTTGTGCTAGAATGGAACTGGTTAATATTAGATTGTATTTGGACTAAATATACTTCGGTTGCTTACACCATATGCTTAACAAACACGTTCATGATTTGATATGGCCGGTTACTAATTGCACATGAGGTGGGCCGGCATATACACACATTATGTTTGGGCTTGGGGGAGCCTAAATAGGTTGTACTTTGGGGTCGGCTAGTGGACTAAGTCCTTGTGCGCACAGGTCCCTTAACACTCCTACCCAATTTGATTAGAATCTACCCTTGGTGTGGGCTTAGGCCCAGTTCGGTCTAAAAGGAACAACCGCCCCAACTTGATTTAACATGCATACGTATTATACTCCTATTCTATTCTTGATCAGTTTAAAACTAAAACAAACCCTACCCCTCCTCTTCCCTGATTCGCGACAGAGGTAGGAGACCCCCCCCCCCCTCATGAGAACTCATCCTATCAATCCAGATCTTGGTTAGTAAACCCCTACTTGTTATGAACATATATATGAAAAAGAATGATCAAACGCCTTGTGTTAATGATGAGCAATAAACTGTTTTGTTATCTATTTGGCAGAACTAATGAATAACCAAACTGTTATGTTAATGTTATGAAGGAAACAATTTATGTTAATGATATGAATAAATTGTTTTGTGTTAGTAATTACTCGACTAGATAGCTACCACTGTTGATTGAAATTATATCGATATTATGTGACAAGTTGGTAAATTATGATTGTGATTTGTGAACTTAATCTCGATTAAACCAAATTCAATTTTATGCTTACTGATGTTGTTTGTGGTAATTCAAAAAGAAAAGAACAAGGACTTTGAGAAGGTAATTAGATAGTAAACTGATTATTGAAATAGCTTGGTTTAATTGGTTTGAGTTGAATATAGGATAAGTGGGCTGAGAACATTAGTACACAATGACTCAATTAAAGGGGTATAGATGTAGTGGATCGGAACAGGTTGTAGGGTTAGCTGGGCTCCATGTGTAATCCTTTGGGCTGCACATATATTCTGTTGTGGGCCGAAGCATAGATGACTAATATAACTCAAAGTGTAGGAATAGTATTAATATCTGGTAAGGTTAATAAATTGAACTTGGGCCGATGGGCTACCCACACATATGTATGTAAATGCAAATAACATGTTGTTGGACTGAGTTAGAGTGTTGGGCCACGCTGTTTAGCACATCTCTTGGTTGGGTTGTAAGTGGTAGTGGGTTGTTACAAGTTTAAAAAGTAAGCTAGTATTAATATTAAGTTGTGTTATAAATGGAACTTGTAAGTTTGTACAACTCTAGTTAGTGGGCCGTTACATGTTAATTTATTTGGTTCCTATCCTCTTGTGATTGGCAAACTAGTTACAAATGATAAAATGAAACATGCGTGTACGGCCCTAACTTGCAATGAGAATATGTGTTGGTGTGAATACTTGCTACAACTTGTGTGATAGTACGAACTATACTTGTTACGACTTGTACAATGTGCACGTAAGATTGTGATTTACGTGAATGTGAAACTGATTATCACTGGTGATCCTAATAGGATTTGTTTGATCAACTGTTAAACAAGTAACTAGTCATACCGAGCAAACCAAGGTGAGTTCACACACTTTCTAAGGCATGGGATTCTCGGTGGTTGGGAATGGGTTAATGAATTAAAACGGAACCTACATATCCTCCTTGGGTAGGATATGTACCGCCATCCTCCATGGGTAGGATGCCAATATTATTCCTGTTATTCTCCTTGGGTAGAATACGTACGTTCGTCCTCCTTGGGTAGGACAACAACCTTAACTTACTAGACAAAACTCTATCATTAAGTCCCTCATTTTTTATCGACTTAATCGCCGAGGCCAATGGCGAGCGGGTCATTAGTTAATAGCGCTATTAGGTTTGATAAACCTCACACCGTGCCGGTCGGACGGGCGTGTACTAATGGATCATGGCAAACAGTCAATGATGATAGACATTGACTTAGGTCCCAACTTACTTTCGTCAGTAGTCGATATGGTAACGGTCTAGTGGTTCACATGGGCAAGCCCCCACTGGTTATGGTTTGGGAAGAAGGAATTGGTTAATTATATTTTCAACTATGGGGTAACCCCCACGGCAAGTAAGCCAGCTAAAGGAAAACTATGTTTTTGAAACAACTTTAAAACGGACAACCAACTGTGAACTCGCTCAACTTTGTTGTTGATTCGTTGTTACATGCCTTGCAGGTCTTTAGGTGCATATTGTTGGAACTTGCTGTCTGGGAGGCTGGAGTGGTCATGGGTCGAGATACATGGAATCGCAACACAAGACTAATGGTTTATAAACACTTAACGAATTAATTATGCTTCCGCTGTACACTGTGAATTGTTTGTAACACTTAATGTCAATAAATGAAAGTTTTACTTAATTATATTTATGAGTTCAACATGATTGGTGGCTTGGATCCTGGTACGTCACACGCCCCGCGGTGATTCCGCATGTGGTATTTTGGGGGTGTGACAATATTAACCTCAATAAGTCATGTCTTTACAGTGTGGGTACCACTACGGAAGAGTGCAATCATATGTCAAACCTACTCGGGTGTAAGTCCGGCTCCTCACCTTTCACGTATCTTGGTCTAGTGGTTGGTAGAAACATGAAACAGTACAACAATTGGGCTCCTGTCATCAAATCTTTTGAAGACTGACTATCTCTTTGTAAGGCCAATACGCTCTCTATTGGGGGTAGAACAACGCTCATAAAATTGGTACTTGACTCTATCCCCTTATACTTCTTTTCGCTTTACCAAACACCTCGGATTGTGATCAATAAATTAGAGAAGATAAGGAGAAATTTCTTAGGGGAGGGACATGGAAACAAGAAGTAGAATGCATTGGGTCCATTGGGACCACGTGACAAAACCGGTAAAGAATGGGGGACTCGGCTTGGGTTCCTTGGATAACATGAATTGTAGTCTATTAGCGAAATGGGCATGGAGGTATAAAACGGAACCAAAGAGACTTTAGAGAATGATCATCACTTGTCTTCAGTTCAATCCAAAACACGGTAACTTCCTACCATCTAAGAAAAGGCTCTCGGGTGTATGGAATAACATAATAAAAAAAGAATCGGCCCTTCGGGATAAAGACATTCATCTTAGCCATCATATCAACTGTAAAGTGGGGAATGGTGCCGACACTCAATTTTGGACCGACGTTTGGGCTATTGAAACACCGTTGAAAGTTAAATTTTCGACACTATACTCGCTGGAAAAATTCAAGGGTTGCAGCGTCCGGGATAGAATTCAGCGATCGAGTACTAGCGATGCACCTACAACGACATGGTGCTGGTACTGTGAGCCTTCTTCGCAGCAGGAAACGGCTGATCTTGCAGAGCTAACAAGCATATCTCACAGACGACGTTGTTCGATTCCAGAGACAAATGGGTATAGACGTCTGATTCTTCAGGGGCATTCTCGGTAAAATCGGTTAAAGCTCTACTCAACAAAGATCTGCAACATCCAGAAGCGAATACATCCGAATGGAATGCATGGATTCCTCGCAAACTTAACATCTTCGGGTGGAGACTGAACTTGGATCGACTTCCTACAAGAACCGCTCTAGCTAGAAGAACATCATCATGGCATCCACTGCATATCCTTTTTGTAGCGAAAATGAAGAAACAGCCGATCATATCTTCACGTCATGTCTGGTCAGCGCCGTAGTATGGCAAATGGTGTCGGGGTGGCTAAAAATTCCACCCATCTTTGCTTTCACCGTTGCAGACCCGCTTCATGCTCACCACTACGTCTCTGGGCCAGCTGCAAAGAAAAAGTTGGGCCACGCCATCGTTTTAATCGCTTGCTGGAATATTTGGAAACTACGCAACGAATTGATCTTCAACAGTAAACGAGTGGACATCTCTACACTCAGCCGAAATCAAAGTCACAAGCTTCCTCTGGATAAAAAAAAAACAGAGTGAAAATGCACCCTTTAGATTGGTCGGATTGGTGTAGTTTCAATGTGTTGTAATGTTTTGTTTTCTCCTTTGTTTTTTCTAGCTTCTTGATAGTGTGTTTCTAAGGGGACACGGGGTGGTTCACTAGTGATAAAATCTATCACTCACAAGCACCAATCAAGTTCCGCCATGTCATCAACCATTTTTCCATCACTCACAACCTTTTTTAGGCGGGGTGGTCATCACTCACCACCACACCCAACAATTTCCCCCCAACCAACAATTACACTCACAAAATAATATATCACGCCGTTGAAAATATCACGAAAATGGAATTGCGTTATAGAATAACGCGTTATAGCAAGTCCACGGGGTGGGGGAGATGAAAGTTCCACGCGTTGTTGTTCCATTCCGTGATACTATAACGGACGAGCCCGGGTGGCCTAATAAAATCAACGGAAAAAAAAAAGTAAGTTATGACATCACATGGTTTTTACAACCAGCTGAGAATCTTGTTTTCAAACCAATCTGACTGTCCGAAACTTTGATTAGGACGTCTAAATGGTGATGTAGGCTAGGACCATTCGAAGGGCCCCTAGAGGTACATCTCAATTCTCACACTTGTAAACCTCTTAGGCTAGTCGGTATGGGGTTCGGCCCCGGGTCGTCCTGGGTCGGCGACGGTCCGAACACCGTGCCCCCCCCCCCCCCCGTCCCGTCTTCCACGTCGGATTCCTGCCGTTTGCGACGAAGCAAAAGTGGTGGGCCCTTCAAAAATTGTGACCGTTGAAAATAAAAAAAATTATTTTCTAATTAACATTAAATATTCAAACGGTAATAATTCAAAATATACCCCAATTCACTTCCATTTTTATAAATACTCACATTTTTAACCATTTTTTTCACAACTTTTCACCCACTACCACCCCATCTCTCTCACATTTTATAAACCACTCTTCCCTTTTTATAAAAACTCATCATATTTTATACCGTTTTTTACACACTACCACCCCATTTCTCGCTCAAAAATTATCATGGTTTCACCCATGTCTTCCATTTCTTCAATTTCTTCTATGTCTTCATCGGCTTCGTCTGCGTGGTATTCATCATCTTCGGAAGAGGATGATATTATGCACAACATGATTATGAACGCGGCTCAAGTCTTCATGGCGGCTGATCAAGGGTCGTCCCAACGGCTAACTAGACGAGCAAAATATAACCGAGACCAAGAAGGTATTTTACTTTTTTTTTCCTTATGTTTTATATAGATTTGAAAATGTATTTTATAATTAATTTCATTTATGTTTCGTTTTAAATTTATAGCCGGCCACGCTAAACTACTAGCCGATTATTTTGCCGACGAACCCGTGTACCCAGCCGAGATTTTCCGACGTCGGTTCCGCATGAGTCGTCCACTGTTTTTACGTATTGCAGGAGACATGGCCCAGTCTGATCCGTTTTTTACATTGCGGAACGACGCTAGGGGGCTAAGGGGTTTCAGTAATTTACAAAAATGCACGAACCCGGCCACGACATGGAAGACGAAGACTAGTTGCTTCTTTTAATATATTAGGATATTTTTAAGTTTATTTTTTTAAGTTTATTTTTTTTTAAGTTTATGTTTTTTTTTTTTTTTAAATTTTAAGTTTATGTAATGTTTTTTAATATTAATGAAAATATTTTGTTACTTTATTTGTTAAATGTTAAAAAAAAGTTGAAGATTAAAAAAAATAAAAAAAACATAAAAGTGGTAGAGGATGATGACTAGGACCAACTTACCATGCCCTCTATCTTTGGAGGATGGATCATCCTTGGGAGGATGATGACGTGGCGCCTACGTGGCGGATCATCCTCCAAGGATGGTCCATCACCATACCGAGTAGCCTTACCAATTCCTTCTTCTAATGTACTTGTGTGTTCTATCTACCATACCAAACATTAACTCCTTCCATCATCTTTGTCCAAATAATAATGTGGTTGTATCTACTTTTATGTCACTTTCACTTATGAGTTATATTTAATCAGAATAAAATATAGTTAAACAAATGACGAGTCGATAAGTCATTTATACGTCAAAAGACAGATAAAATGTGTTCATAAAACATTTAAAATCCCTTCATATAAAAATTATATAATATCATACTTTTGTTAATCACTTGTAACAAAAGTGTTTCTACGGTTCAACCCAGCTAGATCCATTTTGATTTGTTGACCAACATGTTCGATCCAAAAGATCCTACTCTACTTATTAAAACCAACTTGGTTTGCAATCGAATCTTGTAATCGACTTTTACCCTCCTGGAACCGGGTTTGAGACTGGTTACGACGAAAGTAAAAAAGGCCGGTTAAAATTCTAATTAATTTTTAACCGGCCCAGGTTCTCAACTTGATTTGATAGTTTTATAGTAATAATCGCTCATGTGTGAAAGTGTAAGATTATAGGGAAAGCAAGATCAAAGGCGTGATTGCATTTTGTGTTGTACAACTTATCGACAGCTCATTGGAAACCCCACTCTTCCTACAACTCACCAATCATAAATCTTCTTCTTTAAGCAATTATTATTCTACTCCCACCAAAACAAAACAAAACAAAACAAATTAAAAAAAAAACATAAAAACAAGTAGCTTTTTTGGTTATTAAAAATAAAACAATGATAAGCATTTATAATAAGTTAAAATCACCATAAAAAGTAAATAATAGGAAAGTGTTAGACTGAAGGGAGTGGGGCGACTCCCCCACCCGAGTCGCCCGGAGTCGCCTGGAACACCGCCCCCCTTGGCGTCTTGGGTGGCGTCCCCCTCCAGCCCGTCTCCAGCAGATCGCCCCAACTTTTTCATTTCCCATGCATATATCCGTTGGCAACGGATAGTTTGGCCCAAGTTTTTTTTTTTTTAAATACATCCCACCTTTATAAATAATACCACATATCAAACACATTTTTACCACAATCTTCTCTCAACTCATCAAAATTTATACCAATCTTCTATCAACTCATCAAAATGTATCCCCACAACATCCCTCCTTTCAACCAAAATACACAATCTTCCAATCCACAACCCGATATGGCGGACCCAAACATTTTAAATAACCCCGCTTTTTACGCCTATTTCAATAATATGCACGTTGCTAGCCCTACACCGCAAGTATACTACAACAATACGACGATACCGCAAAATATGTGGTTCACCACTTGGAACACACAACAACCCGGTGGTTTTCAAAACGTTGGAGGATCGAGACAACAAAATGGTATAAATTTTTTAGATATTTTTTTGTAAAGAATATGTTTTTTTTAACTTTGTTTGTATTCCATCTAGTGGTTGATTTAGATGACGAAGAAGTTCCGGAGACCCAGTTCGATGTCGGTCAAAATGATGTTGAACCTCAAAAAAAGAAACGTTCACACAAGAGGAAAACACCGGGTGAAGAACGCTTGAAAACCAAACCGATACCATGGACTTCCAACGAGGAAATGAGCTTGTCCAAGGCTTGGCTAGAAATAACCGAAGACCCGAGATGTAGTAACTATCAAAAGGAAAAAACATATTGGTCTCGTATTTACAACGTTTTCCTCAAGTTGGAAGATCAAGAAGATGGATACCGTGATCCCGATGGTATCGGCTCGAAGTGGCGTAAAATGCGTCCTTTGATTCAAAGTTTCAACCAAATATACACTCGCCTAAGTAACTCGAGGGTGCGCCAAAGTGGTTCCAACGATGCGATGCTCCAAGCAAACGCCCAAAATGAATTCCGAGCCGAACACAAGAAGGCGTTTCCTTATCTTGCTATTTGGCAATTTTTAAGAAAGAGTTCGAAATTTCACATAGTCATCGCCTTCGATCCATTTAAAACTCGTGGCCAACCGTCGGCTAAGCGGTCAAAAACCTCATCCTCAAACGACCATCAAAGTACCGGGTCGGACGCTCGGTGCCAAATAAATCTCAACGACATTGAGGAAGATTTCGAAGAGCCACATGAAGAGGCCGATGCGTTTCAACCACCACAACGGCCGGTTGGCCGAGATAGGGCCAAAAAAGCCGCCCAACCGTCTTCTATCGGTGTACGAATCGACTACACCGAAACGTTCGAAAAAGTGACCAATAAGTTAGACGGCTTATTGCAAACGAGCCAACAACGGATCAACTTAAAAAAAGAACACGGGGACCGAAAGCTAAAGCTGAAAGAAAGTCGTCAAAAAGCACTTGATTTGCAAATATTAACATCCGACACGACAAACCTTACTGGAGCCGAGCTCGCTTTAGCCGAACAAATGAAGCAAGAAATTCGAGAAAAATATAACCTTTGTTGATTGTATTTTTTTATTTTTGTTGATGTATTTTTTTTTTAAGTTGATGTATTTTTTATTTTATTGAAGTAATTTTTTTTATTGAAGTATTAGTTTTTATTTACTTTGATCAATACTCTTATAAAAAAATAGGACTTCTTTTTATATCTTTTACATAAAAAAAAGACAAAATAAATCAATCCACGTGTCGCAAGACGCCCCACCCAGCAAGGTTGCCCCACTCCCCCTTTTTTGGTCAAAATCCTCTAATATGACGTGGCGCCACGTGTCGCAAGACGCCCCATCAAAAGGATGCTCCACTCCCCTTAGTCTTAGTAATACAAATATTATGTGATTATTAACAACTAATATATAAATATGAAATACATTAATTCGCGTATCATATACATATAAGCCAAACAAAAGACATAGTCCTCACATGCATATGTTAACCTCGTATCCATGAGGTCCGACCGTAAGCCAAGTTGTTCAAATTTGTAACCATACATTTAAGGTACACTTGCATTCCAAAAAACAAAATGAATGAGTCTGAAAGTTACGTTTAACGATTTGAATGTAGCTTCCGATGATCTATATCTTTCAACCGATGCACAACGTAAGTAGCGTTTTAACCAATTCCATTAGTTAGAGCATTCACATTAGAACCTTTATATTTATCATTTCTTTATAGTATAGAGGAAAAAAACAAAGAATATAACTAAAACACTACTACAATGGATTCTCTATAACAAAAAATACTTTAGAGAAAACTAAAGTACACCTCTATATTTAAAGGCGTATATAATACACCTCTATATTTTTTTGTGAACGTATAAGAAAGAGAAAAAAATAAGTGTTTGTTAATATGATAGAGATAGAGAGTTGGATGTGGGAACTTTTTGAGAAACATAGAAAATTTAAAGAAAAATGTGTTTTTTTGTAAAATATATAGATGAAGATGGAGGCTCAAATCTAAATGCTCTTAGACCACCTGTACTTGTCAAATTAAGGGGCGTTTTTTTGCCCAACAACGCCGGAGCACGCCGCCGGAGCCGCCCCCGTGGGCGTTTTTATTGCAAAAATCCT
Organism: Helianthus tuberosus; assembly: GCA_030545235.1. Classification (NCBI taxonomy): domain Eukaryota; kingdom Viridiplantae; phylum Streptophyta; class Magnoliopsida; order Asterales; family Asteraceae; genus Helianthus; species Helianthus tuberosus. The sequence continues at coordinate 120,966,495 of CM060409.1, forward strand.
TTGGAGCGTGCTATATTCCACGTCGTGCCCCATTTTGATGGCCCAATGTTTCTTCTTTGGCCAATCAATTTTTTTCATGGTTATTTTTATTTATTTAACTCTTTACACCCCTTTTAACATAATGTCTACATACCCACTACACTCATTTTAGAAAAACGCCAATTTGCTGACTAGGACGAAACGTGACGGACAACACCCAAGGGTAGGGCATTATTCACCCCAACCACTACGCATGGTCTTAGAGCATTCACATTGGAACCTCTATCTCCATCTATATAATTTAATTAAAAAACACATCTTTCTCAAAATTATGTTTACTTTTCAAAACTTTCCCACATCCAACTCTGTATCGATCTATATCTCAATCATACTCACAATCACTTATTTTATTATTTCTTTGTTTTTTATACACTCACAATAATAATATAGAGGCTTGGATATGAGTCTCTAAATATAAAGGTTTAGTTTAATATCTATATATACTTTCTCTATTATAAAAATATTACAATGTAATGATGTTTTTATTGTTTCCTCTATTTCTTTCTCTATATTATATAGAATTTATTAGTATAGGGAGTCCAATTAGTAGTATTTGAACTATTGATAATGGCACAATTTTTCTGGTTATCGGTTGTTATTATAATTTGTCAAACAGCAAGGGTGTTTTTAGTGTTTTCTCTATTTCTTTCTCTTTATTATATAGAATTTATTTATTACTATAGAGAGGAGTCCAGTTAGTAGTATTTTAACTATTGATAATGGCATAATTTTTCCGGTATCGGTTGTTATTATAATTTGCCAAACAACAAGATATGGATAGAATAGTGAACCCCAATTATTTATAACCATCCCACCACCCATGTGAGATTGGAATTTTGATTCCTACAAACAAGCTTTTCTAGAAAAAACACAGCTAATCTAAACATAAAAGAATGTCAACTCACATAATTCTTAAATCAAAATATTATTAATTTAATAAATAAATAATATAACAATAAAAACCCTTGTTATTTCTATCATCACTCCCACCCCAAACAAAAATATCATATCATATAACAAAAGCCGACCATTTTGTTGTTGCCATCTTTCTACTCCACAACATTATTCATTCCCCCCTTCTTCTACCCTATCCTAATAATCCGAACCCCCTAATCAGTACGTCCACTCCTGCGGTAGCCGGAGATCGATCTCCGCCTGTTGCCGCCTCTGCTCCGCCATCAACATGTTGTTTTGGTATCTCATTTGTGCATCTGCAAAGAAAGAAAGAAAGAAAGAAAGGCATCAAGAAATCAACTCCTATATATACTTGTTTCATTAGTAACCAGTTCAATTGGAGGTATACCGTAGTCATGACGGGCTAGTCCACCAGTAGAAGCTCGAGTCTGCTGTTGGAGATTCACATTCAAAGCATGTACAACTCTATCGGGAAGCAACACAGTCGAACATCCTATAACCAAATCAGTAAAAATGTATTCAAATTAACAAAACAGGTCAAAATCAGTAAAGTAAAACATGTTGGCTAAAATTTAACACAAGTACAAACAGAGATTTTAACACAAATTTCAAATATGAGCAGCAGAATAAACCTCGTTTCTTGCTGGACTCGGTGGGGGCTCCGACTTGTCGAGGCAAGAACACACCAGTACCAATACATTCTCGTTTCGGGTTAGGGTTACCAAGAAAAACAGCCCTCATACCCGAACCAGATGGCGGCTGAGATTGTTGTAGGGTTGTTGGCCAAGCAGCTAGCGGCGCCTTCATTCCCCGAACCAATTGCTGGTACTGCTGCTGCTGTTGCTTCTTCAGCTTTAAAAAAAAATATCAGAATGAATTACAGAAATGGATAGCTAGCTAGGTTAATACTGATTTTGGGGCTTACTTGAGCAGCAGCTTGAATTTGGTGAAAGTGAGGAGGGTTAGGGGTCGGAGGTGGTTGGGGTTTGAAAGTAGCATCTTCCATGATTCTCAACCTGGCAATCTCACCCGCGGCAGCACACAGAACATCCCAAGACGACTCCACTTGACGACTCAATGGCGAAGGGCAGTTAGAGCTTCCTCTGCTTGAAACAAGGTTACCACATAGTGTTGATTGCGGCGACCCCGCCATAACCCTACTCGACGACTGCCACAATATAAAAAAAAAAAAAAAAACACAATCAAGAAATGAACTAGTAAACAAATCATTTCTACAATTGATGAAATGTAACAGAAAATCAAACCTTGGATTCTGATTGCGTTTTCCATAAATCATCTTCAAGAGCAGAGCGAGCAAGCTTTCTCGATAGCTCGTTAAGGTAATCTTCTTCATCACTCTCGGTCTCGGGAGAAGTCAAACCAGACTGCACCTTTCTTCCATCCATAACCACAACTTCTTCTTCTTCTTCATCCAAAAACTCAGCAGGCAGCCAAAACTTGCCGTCTTGTTCCATAATGGAAAAGGAGAGTGAAGAAGAAGAATAAGTAGGGGATGTTTGCTTCTTGTTGAAGGATAATTATAGAGCTGAGTCGTAGGTCGTGGTTGCCTGCTTTTTCTCTCTGGTGGACCCTTGAGAGAGAACATGGGAGAGAGGGAAAAGTGGTGTGGGATATTTAATACAGGGAGGGAGAGGGAACCCTAAATGTTGAGAGGTAGGATACACGCGGTTGTGATGGCATGTGAAGGAACAAGCGGTTTTTAGTTTTGCTTTTCTCGAATGGAGAGTTTTTTTTTTTTTTTTTTTTTTTAAAAAGTAAACTTCATTCCACCAACCGGCCCACCTCAAATCGAGGCGGCCAAAACTACCAACTTACATAGTTACAAATTTACACTAATTGGACCAAGACAAATTTTTAAAGCTAGTCCTATTTTTGAACCATAAAAAACTTGAAGCTTTCACCTCACTGATAATGCCGTCCGCTCTAATCTCTTTATTCTCGAACCTTGTCTTGTTTCTAGCTTTCCATATACACCAAACCGCAAACCTAACGATACCTTTGAGAGCTTTTTTGGTTCCAGTAAATCCCACATACTCGTGAATCTTCACAATATCTTTGAAACCGAAGAAAAACAGGTTTTGAATATTACACCACCTACTTATATGGTTCCACACCACCGAAGCTATGATGCAAGAAGAGAAAATGTGCGAGACCGAATCGTCCCCATCCCTGCAAAAGACACACGACTCTTCCTCCACCTGGATATTCCTTCTATTCAAAGCTTCCACTGTCGCGACCTTATTCATAGCAGCCCTCCACATGAAAATATTGCACTTTTCTCGAATCCATTTACAGTCTTCAATCGGTTCAGGATGATGACTGTCCTACTGCCCGGCTTTGTTGAGAAGTTTCTTAACCGCTTTAACACTGAACTCTTTGTCTTCAGCACCAATCCATTCCCAAACATCCGGATTATCACTTAAACAGACTTGGTTCAGTCTACCGCATAGATCCGCCAACTCCATGACTTCAACCCCAGCCGATAAAGGTCTGGCCCAGGCCTAAACAAACCTGGAAGGCAAGCCGCCTTCGGTCACCCGATCACAGAGCCGATCCAGCACTTTGCGTCTTTTTTCCTTCTCAATCATAAATAATTCGGGATACACCTCTTTTAAGGGCTCGTTACACAGCCAAGGGTCTAACCAGAACGACGTTTCAGCCCCGTTTCCAACTTTACTTCTAAAAAAATGTCTTAGTTGACGACCCTCCACCGTAGTTTTCGACCGCACCTTAGCTATGTTGCACCAAACCCCACCCATCGTTCTTCTACATGGCAGGAAATCTCAATTGAGCCTAGTACTGTGAATAGCTTCCACAACTCTAACCCACAACTTGTTTCTTTCTGTCTTCATTCTCCACCCCCACTTGGCTAGAAGCGAAACATTAATATTTTTAAGCTTGCTCAATCCGAGACCCCCTAGATTTTTCGGGAGAGTAACCGTATTCCATGCCACCCAATGGAGTTTTCTGTTGTCCTCGAGACCACCCCAAAGGAACTTTCTGATTTTAGCTTCCAAATCAGCGATAACTTTACTCGGGGCCTTGAAAAGAGAGAAATAGTAATTAGGAAGACTCTCGAGCACGGATTTAATAAGCACCACTCTACCCCCGATCGAATGTAACGAGGCTTTCCAACTAGATAACCGAGCATCGAATATCTCATACACCTGACTCCAGTTAGCTATCTGGTTCATGTTGGCACCAACTTTAATCCCAAGATAGATAAAAGGAAAGGCACCAACATTACAACCAATACGCGAAGCCATCGAATTCAGAACATCAGCGTCCATACCCAACCCAAAAATACTAGATTTGTCAAGGTTAATCTTTAACCCCGAGCATAAATGAAAAATTCTCAAAACGCGCACCACATTGAGGATACTCTCTTCCGACCACTCGCCAATGATGATAGCGTCATCCGCATAAAATAGGTGCGAAATAATCAGACCATTATTAGGCAGATTCAAACCTTTGATAAGACCATCCGACTTAGCCTTATCAAACAACGTCCATCACCATGATAAACAAAAACGGAGAGATAGGATCCCCTTGCCTTAGACCCTTACAACATTGAAATTCGAACGTGGGAGATCCGTTGACAAGGACCGAAGACCGAGCTGATTCAAGAAGCCCTTTAATCCACAAGCACCAACGATCAGGGAAACCCTTTTTTCTCATGGTATCAAGAAGAAAGTTCCAGTTAACGTTATCATAGGCTTTTTCAAAATCATTTTTGAAGAAAAAGCCTTTCCTCTTCAGATGATTTCCCCACCTATAAATTTCGTTAACCACCAGTGGCCCATCCAATATAAAATTCCCCTCCAAAAACGCAGATTGGGTATCAGATATTACTGACCCAATGACCTTCTTTAAACGGTTCGCAAGGACCTTAGAAACTACCTTGCTAATGATACCGATAAGATTTATTGGCCTATAGTTTTTAAGCTCCACAGGGTCTTTAACTTTGGGGACCAAAGTGATAAAGGAAGAGCCGCAACCCACGCTAAACTTGCCGCTGTGGAAAAAAGAGTCCAACACGTCTTTAAAATCTTTTTCGAAAAGGTGCCAAAAGTTTTTTTATAAACTTCATATTAAGACCATCCGGACCGGGGGACTTCTCACTACCACAGTCTGCCATCGCAGCTTTGATTTCCTCAACTGAGAATTGCTGAACCAAAAATAAACTATCTGAATCCTCCAACACCTTCGAATCAGTACAAGGTATTTGAGGCCGCACAGGCCATTCTTCTTTGAATCGATTACGAAAAAAAGACATAACCTCTTTCTTAACCTTAGAGGGTTTCGATACCCAACTACCATTAATATCCAGCCCAGGTATCTGGAATGGAGAGTTGCATCCGGGTAAAAGCCGTGTACTGTATTAGGTGGTTGAATAATATTATAGGAGTCAGAGCATTTACACTCATTCCATTATATTTTTACTTTAAATTACACTAAAAAACATTAAAAATTTTCTCTCCTTTTTCAATTAAATAATATTTTTTTATACTTTTATCATTATATTTTCTCTTTTCTCCACTCACAACCACTTTTAAAATATATTAAAAAATTATCGGGGTGAACGGTGTCTCCCCAAATATACAGATGAAAAGTAACATTTTCTCTCTCCTTCACTGACAACCACTTTTTTAATACTTTTTATATTATAAAAACTTCACACATAGAATTTAGTAGAATGGATGTGAATGCTCTTAGATGTCTACTATCTGATTGTCTCTTATTATCTAATATGATTTGTAAATATTGCAGACTTTTTCTAGTGGTTTAATAATTACACACTTGGTCTTAGTGGTTGTAATTTTTGCATTTATATGGTCATTATCACTAACCTATGTTAAGTTTTTCTATTAAATATATGCAAAATTACTAGATTGCCCTGAACATTAAAAAAATAATAATAACTAAGCCCACCCCTCATTTTCTTCATATTCTCCTCTCCCTCTCTCTCTAAAACCCACCACCTCCACCTTCAACCCACCACCACCACCTGCGTGAATGCTTCATCAGCGATTGAGTGCTTCATCAACGATTGAATAAGAGATGAAGTGTAGGAGGGAATCATGACCACACATTTGTTTTGTTCAATTTAAGGGGGGAAGGGTATGATGGTCTTTTATCCTTTCAATTAGTTTCCTTCTTGATTTCCAAACGGCTATAACTTTTTTCATACGTTAATATTTTTTAAGAAAATTACATCGTATTAACGAGCATTTCACTCTATTTAATTCGAGCAGCCTATTGCTATAGTTGCCTTAAAAATAATTTACAGGACTTTAAATACCCATTACGTGATTTTGAATACCAAGTACCCATTACGTGATTTTGAATACCCGATACATTACTACGTGATTTTTTAATACCCTTTACGTGATTACACATTCAACATAAATCATTACGCATTCAATGTAAATTCATTATATGATTACACATTCAATATGATTGATTATAATTAATGTTAATACAATTATGCTTATTACGTGATTACATATTCAATAATAAGAACTTGATTGTTTATGCTTTATTACGTGGTTAAATCTCTAATTTACAACATTATGTTGTTATTATAGGTTGGTTTGGCTAATGTTTTGTATATAATTTATCCTCGATACGTGATTGTACTTGAAATATTAGGTATTTCATATGAAATATTAGGTATTTCATATGAAATATTATGTATTACGTGTTTTGTTTTTACATAATCACTCAGTAGGGTTTCACATAAATACTATAATGAAATCACGTAATCATGAAATGAGTATTTAAAATTATATAGTTACGTAATAATACATAGTCAACTATTATTACGTAATTACGTAATCATTTACTGGGGTTTCACAAAAAATACTATAATGAAATCAAGTAATCATGTAATGGGTATTAAAAATCACGTAGTCACTTACTGGGTATTTAAAATCACGTAATCACGTAATGGGTATTCAAAATCCTGCAAATTTTTTTAAAGAAAAATATAGCAATATGCTGCTCGAATTAAAGGGAATAAAATGCTCGTTAATACAGTGTAATTTTTATAAAAAAAAATATTAACGTATTAAAAAGTTATAGTCGTTTGAAAATCAAGAGGAAGTGAGTTTATGAGTCAACGATATTGGATTTTCCTATTTTACTCTTTTCTCCACTTGTTTCCCTTGTTTTTAGTTATGTGAATTCTATATTTGGGGACTACTTAATCTCAACCATTGATCTTGCAAATCAAGGGTCAAACTTGTCTCCTACACTACTTATAATTCTTTCTAACCTTTCTCTAAGTATTAATTTTGCATCTATAAAATGTGAATATCATCAAAGGGCTTGTAGTGTAATAGTATCAAGTGGTGTAGATATTGGTTTGTTATTAAGGATATATATATATATATAGGGGATCGCTAGAATGAGAACCACCACGAGTTATGAGAACCACGAGAACCGCGACCCGCGGGTGGCCGTTGACCACGAAATTTTTTTTACACCTAGATCCGTATATTTTAGGACCGGGTGTAAATTTTCGGTTCAAACGGCGCGCCCGAGGGGGTAGTTTTTTACGCCCAAAGTTTGGGTTTTTTTAATTTTTCTTTTTTTTTACCAAACTTTGGGCGTAAAAAACTACCCCCTCGGGCGCGCCGTTTGAACCGAAAATTTACACCCGGTCCTAAAATATACGGATCTAGGTGTAAAAAAAATTTCGTGGTCAACGGCCACCCGCGGGTCGCGGTTCTCGTGGTTCTCATAACTCGTGGTGGTTCTCATTCTAGCGGCTCCCTATATATATATATATATATAGGGGGGTTTTTTTGAGAAGTATAAGAAAGAATCTACACCATTAGATCTTTGATCTAATGGTTAAGATCAATAGGGACCAAATTGTAAAATGTGTTTTATTTTTTTGGACTGATTTGAAATATGTAGGGGTAATAAAGTCTTTATATCCATTTTAAAAAAGGAAACTGTATCTTCTTAATTAACGGCAGTTATCAAAACCATACCAAATCGCGATTTCAATCTTTATCATCATCTTCTCCGATTCAATAAAGATCCGGCCGAAGAGGAAGGGGTTCCGGCAAGGGGGTTTCGGGTGGTTTGATTCGAGCTACAAAATCGCGATTTCACTCTGTATCATCTTCTTCTCCAGTTTTGTAAAGATCCGGCACTACGAATAACACTTGAAACCACTATTCAGCACATATATAACACCATTCAATGATTATATAACACCATTCTATAAAGTATATAACACCATTCAATAAAGTATACAACACCATTCAATAAGTATACAAAACCATTCAATAATTATATAACACCACAAAACACTGTAATAAGTATATATAACACTATAAAACACCCTTCAATAGTTCATAACACTGTAATAAATACATAATACTACAAAAACAAGATATAACACTATAAATCAATACAAAACACTATGAATAGTATATAACACCATGTTACCCTTTTATAACTCTGTATAACACTACAACCCCGTCGTTCTACTTCCGGCACCACCACCAGCAAGGTGGTGTCGGGTGGTTGGCTACCTCTCCACGACGGCGGCGGCGGAGCGGCAGTGGTGGTGCCGGAAGTAGAACGACGGGGTTGTAGTGTTATACAGAGTTATAAAAGGGTAACATGGTGTTATATACTATTCATAGTGTTTTGTATTGATTTATAGTGTTATATCTTGTTTTTGTAGTATTATGTATTTATTACAGTGTTATGAACTATTGAAGGGTGTTGTATAGTGTTATATATACTTATTACAGTGTTTTGTGGTGTTATATAATTATTGAATGGTTTTGTATACTTATTGAATGGTGTTGTATACTTTATTGAATGGTGTTATATACTTTATTGAATGGTGTTATATAATCATTGAATGGTGTTATATATGTGCTGAATAGTGGTTTCAAGTGTTATTCGTAGTGTTTTTATAGAGATCTTTAAAATGATGTTATATACTTATTGAATGGTGTTATATACTTATTGAATGGTGTTATATAATTATTGAATGGTGTTATATATGTGTTTAATGGTGGTTGTAGTGTTATTCGTAGTGTTTTTGTAGAGATCTTTAAAAAAATTATGTTTCTATAAATAAGGTGGCGGTTATGGAAGGTTTTGAATTAATTCAATCATTGATCAAATTACTTGTTTACCCGTTTGCATTAATTTAGATTGAGGACACATGTCATTTCTACAATATTTCTTACACTTTTCACACTTTTAACCTTTTTCACAATAACCTTACCCTATATATATATACAGATAAATAGATAGGTTAAAATGAAAACCACCCCAGTTGCGAAAACCGTAGGAACCACTTTTCACCTCTCGTTATGCATATATAAATCCTAGTCAAACAGAAATAAAGATCGAAAAGACAAACACTATTATTATTATTATTAATATCTATTAATTTTTGAAAGGAAATGAATAGTGGCTAAGAGGTGAGTCACATTTTTTTTAGTTCGGTTCAAAAAAAAAGCGAGGCACCTGCCTGTTAAATGTGAAGCAAACATATAAAACCCTAAACCTCTACCGCACCCCCACACATCGGCGATTACACGTTAGAGAGAACGATGAGAGAGGGAGAAAGAGAGCGGTAGCCGGCCATGTCCCCCGATCGGCCGTTCTACACCAACGATTAACAACGACAGTGATGATAGAGAGGGAGTTGCAGACCTGAATGGTGAATAAAAAAAGAACAGTAACATGGGTGGTTTTAGAAGTACGGTACGACGATTAGCGTTATCGGAATGTATACAAGATGTGGAGGTGTCACGATGGTATAAAAGTATGAGACCTGGATAACAGTGGCGAAGGGGATTTGGTGTGACAACCGGTGATTTACGGTTCCTAATTAAGCGATTAGAAAACATTAGGACGATAATAACTAGTGTTTAAGATGCAATTAACTTAATCAGGCCCTTGGAGTGTCCAGGAACGTTTATTCGACTATATAGTGCGCGTAAGGTGATTTACGGGAAATCTGCTGAATATTACGCGACAACGAATTGAAACCGTACAAGATACTGACAACGCCGACAAATACGGATCTTCTATGAATATTTTATATTTGTGAATTTAATGTTATGAATTTATTGCGCTTCCGTACATCGCAAAACGCAAACAAGAACGAGAAACGCGACTGCAGGAAACACACCGGTAACGAAACGGAAGCATCGGAGGTGCGTATTATTTTTAAAACTTAGATTTTTACGATACATTTCGTTCCGTAATTAAATTTTAACTACTGTAGTCGGAACCGGATCGAAAAACGCATTAAAACGACAATCGATGCACTCTACGCAAATTTTTAACGCGACCAATGATCAAACGCGTCAAATAACGATTATTGATACTACTTTACATATTTAAAAACTTGAAATTTATAATTTAGGACGTTACGGAGTGAGTTCGGGTTATGATAACGGGTCTCGTGAGAACTTCGGGCCTCTTAGGCACGAGAGTGGGCTTGTGGGCCCTAGGCCCAAGCCCACTTAAAACAAGAAAACTCTGTATATAAAGGGTGTTTCACCCATTCTCACACATTTTACAACATCAGTAATACACATTTAGTTTTCTTTGAAAATCTTATCAAATCTCTACAAAAGATTTTCGTCTCAAAAGTGGAACACACAAGATCTCTACAAGATCTCAACATCTCTATAAAACCCCTCCACAATTGTCACACTAAAACAAAAACCATCAGAAACATTTACGCACACAACACTTCTCTCTTTCTTCTACCTTAGAAACCCAAAAACTAAAACACAGACAAACCAAAATCAAAACCTCAGTCCTTCACATCTCAAACACCTACACACACCAACAAACCCCTGCTCTCTCGTGATGCCTCTGGCCGACGACAACCAGAGCCGGAACCGGAGACCGGCGAGCTTCTCCGGTCGATGTGTTTGCTCGGTGGAACACCCCCCCCCCCTCCGATTAGCGAGACGGACCACCACCACCACCACTGTCGAGTGGTGGTGAGCGACGGCCGGCGAGTAGCCGACGAGATCTCCGACGGGAATGGAGAGAGATGAGAGAGAGAGACGACAGAGGATTCCGGTGCCGCCGCTCATGACGGCGACGGAGACTTCAGCGATGGTAGTGGAACTGTTTTGGTCCGACGGGTTATTACGGTAAGAATCCTTCCTCCAACTGATTCTTTTCACTAAAAGGATGATAATTATGTCGTTTGTTTTTCTGATGATTGAAGACGAGTAATGGTGATCAATGGATGGTGGTCAGCTGGGGCGGCGTCGGGTGGCTGATGACGGCAGTAGGCGGCGCTGGTGACACCGGCCGCAGTAGAGGAGGTGGTTTGGTGTTGACGGTTTCAGTGGTACGATTCAGATTCATTTCAGATCTGGTGCGGTTCGGTTCATGACTCGGGTTTTGGTTCAGAAATTTACGGCTCGGGAGTATCGGTTCGGCTCAAAGGTTAACCGGTCAAGTCATGGGTCTCGGTTCAGTTCAGATGTCGGTTCTGATCTCGTATGTTTTGGTTCAGATTTTGGGTGCGGTTTCAACTCGGTCAACCCTGAGTCAACACGGGTTAACTCAGTTCGGTTCTGGTCAACCACGGTCAACTCAAAGACCCGGTAACGAGATTTAAACAACGCGTTAGATTTTATATATACATTAGTTTAGATTTTTTTTACTACGCGAATCGAGCTCGACCGATACCTTTAGCGACTACTTACACTTTACTTTGCCGTATTTGATAAACTTTTGGTATATATTGTTTGCATTGATTGAATTTTGATAAATAACGATAACTTGTGTTGTCGGGGGCGTCCAAAAACAGAGGAAACTCTGCCCGTTTTTCGAGAAAATCCGTAAAACTAACGTGTTTTCATTTTAAGACGAAAGCTATCAAACTCAAACGGCTATTATAAAAACAAAACACAAGTGTATAATACTTTCTACGACACGATACAACTTACGAAAACGGCGATTCGGAAACAATTTACAACCATAAATATAGTTATTTTAAACATCGAGATTTCGATAATTCTTTTATAAAGATAAACATAGTTTACATTTATTTCAAATTTTCGAACAACACGAAATCGTTTTATAAAGATAAATATAGATTATATTTATTTCAAACATCGAACAATACGAAACCATTTCATAAAAATAAACATAGTTCATATTTATTTCAAATATCAAACGACATGCCTTCGTTTTATAAAATAAATATAGTCATTATATTTATTCCAAAGATCAAATAACAATGAATTCGTTTTCACAAAAATAAATATATTTTATATATTTATTTCTAGTACGCAACAATAACGAATTCTTTTATAAAAGTAAACATAGTTTTATGTTTATTTCAAACATCAAGCGACTCGTATTCATTTATAAAAATAAATATAATTATAAATTTATTTTCAAACACAACAACTCGAGGATTCTCTTATAAAATAAATATAACTTTTTATATCTATTTCAAGCGCCGAAACGGCATATACGTATATTTTGGCAAATATATATACAAGACGTAATATATATAATACAAGTTTATTATATATTACTTTCATACGAATACTTCTAAATGCACAAACGACTTCTCAGGTCGACAAGCGATCTTAACAATATATTTATATATTCTGATATAAATATTTATTTATTCTAAATTTCTCGAGAATCAAGTCTTTTTAAGACTCATTAGTGATTATCGACGATAAACGATACTTATCAAATATGACCTAATCGTTTCCATTAACTTAACAACTTACCGTTGAATCGTTCGGTTAACGATTCGGTAGAGCTCGATGACACGTAGTTTAGTTACTGCGTTTATTTAGAAACTTATAAGATATTCCGTGTTAGGAATATTGTAGAATGCACGCTAGCGAGTCTCATCTTGGAAACGACATCATGAAGTCGTAATTAGACTAGCTTCGCACAAGGCAATCCAGGTGAGTTCATAACCCCACCTTTTTACGGTTTTACATTTTTGTAAATGTTTTCGGGGTGGAAAGACATGCACGTTTTGCAGAAACATACAAAATTTTCGATGAACAAAGATTGCATATTTTAGACAAAGCACGTTTTGCAAGAACATGCAAAGTTTTTGAATGAACGAAAACTCATATTTCTAAATCATGTTACGAACGGATTTCAAGAAACTCAAATGGTTTACGAATGAATCATACTAAATATACCGGTTTTACAAAACAAATGCGTATTATCGAAATGTGAATGATTTTCATGACTAGGGATGGGATCGTCTAGTTATAATAATGGGACTGGGTTGGTCTGCGTTTGAGGAACGGGACACCCAGTGAGTACATGTTACTAAATGTTTACAGACAATTACAAATGGTATGGTTAGCTAAGGAAAATACTGTTAGATCATGTGAATGGGTAGGCGCACACTTAAGACCATTAATCCTCGTATAAGGACTGAGGGACATGAGTGATAGATCTATTCGGGTGTTGCGAGCCCCACCCATGAGCCCGGGGGTTGGACCATGTGGTGACTATGTCTTCCAGCCGGAAGCCCGGTACAAAATCTGCTAGGTTTGAGCCTTCCTGCACCATTGCACACATATTAATGTATTAGCTACACATTAATTGATCTGTTCCTTGTTTGCTTTCATACCGGGTTTTTACAAATTGCATACCATGTTTTATACAAATTCAAAGCATAGGATTATGCGGGCATGGAGTCAAAGTCAGGGTGGGCATTGACGGTTATACGAACATTACAAATACGAGAGTTTACAAATACATGGTTCTACGAACTTAATGCGTTACAAATACAAAGTTTCCATATAACTTGACAAGAAAATGATTTTTAAATTCGTTTTCTCAATAATATTTCACAAACCGGTTATTCAAAAAGATTTATTTCAAATCTTTTACAAACAAACTATGAACTCGCTCAACTTTATGTTGATTTTTCGCATGTTTCTTTCTCAGGATACTTTCTCAATTTATGGCACGGTTGGAATAGGAGAATCATTGGAGATATGAGTACTTAGTGGGCGTTCAATTTCTAGAAGTCTTAGCTTATTTGCTTCCGCTGTGCAATGAAGATACCAGTCCAGTCACGCCAGCTCTGATATTTTTGGGGTGTGACATTTGGTTCAACACGGCAACGGGGATTAGCGTTCTGACAAGCCTGTTGGTACTCCGACGAGCACCCCCAAGCTTGAATGCCACTTTTCAGTTAAAACAGAGACAACCATGGTTAGATACACACCTCCAGTGAGCCTGGGTTACAAGTTCAGGCGACTGTCAACCCTCCGACGAAGCACATGCGAGGTTCAGATCATCCCTCTTTACCTACATTTTCTGTTTTAGGTTAAAGAAATGTCATGAGGTTCAGGCTGGTATCCGAATGTATTAACGCATAACCCGACAACTTAGTAAAAAAATTCGCCTATAAATTTCGTGTGTGACTTAAGTAACCAACTTAGCAAATTATTTATCAGCGAGGCTTTTATTGTGATCTGTTTCGGTTATACCGTACACAAAATTGATATTCCACATGAGTAATTCATAATTCACGTGAACATAAATCATGGAAAATTGATATTCCACATGAGTAATTCATAATTCACGTGAACATAAATTGATATTCCACATGTGATCTGTTTAGAAACTACAAGTATGATGCTTAGGATGGCTTGCTCTAACGTACTTGATCTGATTTCAGAACTCATGTGATCCCTGTGCGTTGAACCCTTAATCAATCTCCTGAATTAGACGAACACTAAATCGATAATCGGTATCGTCTTCATCACAACTCAGCGTTTAGTTCACCTTTGATTAAGATAAACACCGTATTCCCTTTTGATAGTCTTTGTGTTGTTATACATACGTGTTTTTCATTTACTCAATTCAATCATGTTTATGCAGCTTATCATCTCTTTGAATCTCAAATTGCATTTAGGTAAAAAAAAAAAACGTTTCACATCTTCCTAACTTTTTTAATTGTAATTATGTGATTTTGCATATGTGGTCCTCTACTTGCAGCCTGTGAAAATGGGTTCTGTATGGGTTGCGCAAAGCAGTCCAGAATTGTTTTTGGTTTTGATTGTTGGGCGATGTATATTTGATCGGAGAGTTGAACTAATGGAAGTTGGGAAAAATGTTTTGCCATATGTGACAAAGCTTTAGGTGTGTGTGTCCTTTGGTTGGTACAATTGCACATTGCTGGTGAAAGTGTTTGCTTCTTCGTTCCATGTGAGCACGTTTTTTTACCTAAATCAAGAATCTTTGTTCAACCGGTATGTTATTGGGACACTTTCAGGCCCACCGTTTATTGAGCCTTAACAAGAACACAAAGAGGAGGATAAAGCGATTGAATAGGTTCAAAAGCTACAGAACGCATTGGGCAATCTACCGCCTAATCTAATGGCGAAATTTCCGAAGTTAACACACATAAGAAAGCCGATGAAGGGATAACTATTGATCACCTAAGAATATATTGCCTTGGAATATGAAACGGTTGATGAATGTTGTCTATACTAGCATATTGTCTACTTTAGACGAGCAATTGCAGGGTGTGAGGGGGGATGAAGATGAGTCTGCGAACGAAAAGCAGGCGAAAGTTGCAGCCAAGCGAATGTTGCTAAACATGGCTCCAAGTAAGTTCTCTTGATCTTAATTTATGGGTTTGTTACAAAAACTTATCAGTTGTTTGCCACTGATGGAGTTATCTATATGAGTTTGTTACAAAAATTTATTACAAACTCTTTTTTTCAAAACTTGTCCTAACTCTAACCTCTACTTTGAGGAGATAAAAATACACAGAAACTATCACATCTCTTGATGAAGGCTTTATAAAAATCAGTGGAAAGAGGCCATGGTCATCAATGTCTTTTTTTAGTAATATGATCTTAGCGTTTATTTTGAAAGAAATTACCCCATGAGGATGACGGGTTAATAAATATGATTTATCTCTTTTCTGTTGTTGCCATAATAAATTAGTTTGTTATAGTGCGGCTTATGTACAAGGTTTAATTGGGATTGTTCTTGCGAGTACTGATGACTCTTGAAGAAGATGACAACTGAATGTCTGCAGGGTTGTTTAGCCTAAGATGAAGATGACGACCACGAGAACTGAATGTATGCAGGGCTGCTTAGTCTACGTAAGATGAAGTACCTACGAGCACGCCTCGACAACAACAAAATTTAATTGGTTCATTGACTTTCTGCAACGCCGTCGTCTTTTATGTACAAGACTTGATTTAACTAATTACCTTAAAAAACACGACTGAAGTCCTTTAATTATATTGGGAAAGTTGCAAATGAAAAATAAGCGAGGTTTATTTTTATATGTTATACACATGTGTGAGTGTGTGTATAGATTACCGATTCTGTTAAGCTATTTTATAAAAAAAGTTTTTGACTAAACTAATTAACTTGAGAAATGCTATGACCTTCTCGGAATATTCTAGGAAATTGCAAATGAAATATACATGAATTTTGTTTTTATATGATATGTATAAATTGTTGATTGTCTTTAGCTGTTGTTTTATGAAAGGTTCTTTATAGAATCTTTGGTTATTATTGTAGGTTATGGTTGTAACAACTCATAAAGAGGTGCTAGAAGAATTTCATGGAGCAAGATTGCTTAGCCGACAAAGGTTAACTGCTCTCAGTACATATTTCATTGATTACACAAAACTTATCTTATGGTTTAAATCTTGAAATTATAGTACCAACAACAACGCGAATCGGTACCATAACAACTTTTATTCCGCCAAACCGGTACCAAGTACCAACTGTTGAATCAAGATTAGTTGAAATGGGTACACTTTCTTTGCTAAACAGGTTATTTCCCCGCCGCAACACGCGGGTGGGAATTACCTAGTTTATATAAAAAAATTTTATCTTTATCTCATGTATCATTACTATTTTAATAACTACGCATTTTAAAGTCCACTTTAAAATTGGACAATAACGATTAATTTAGGATTATTAAAATTGTAGAGTAAAGTAAAAGTTGTCACTAAAAAATGATAAATAAATAATTACGCAATTTAGTATATTGTGTATATTCCGGTTTGAAGTTGCCATGTACTATTGTACCAAACGATTACTTTCATCATGATAAAACTGAAATAGGAATTGAGTAGTTTAAAAAGTAATTCAAATTATATATACACTTGTAAAGTATTATTCAACGTATACAAATTAACGGGCGGGAATAGTGTTTTCCACCTATAGGGTGAAATAGGCGTTGGTGCTATCTATTGGCTCACATGGGCGGCAAAGAGAATAGTGTCAGGCAGCTGCCTGGCACTCTCCTATTGGCCTAACAAATTTACGATTTTATTCCGCTTTAAATTTACGATATTGCCATGAGTTCAAAATTATGATTTTACCCCCCACTTGAAAATAAATTTACGCTTTTGCTCCCAGTTAAAAATTTCAATTTTTTCCGCGGTTCAAATTTACCATTTTGACTCGTTTAAATTTACAGTTTTGCAATTAGTTTTTTTTCCCTTAAAATTACGATTTTGCCATCAGCTCAAAATTATGTTTTTACCGCCACATAAAAATAAATTTATGCTTTTACTCCCAGCTAAAAATTCCAAATTTGCCATCGGTTCAAATTTACGATTTTGCCCCCTTTAAATTTACAATTTTGCCATTATGTTTTTTTTTCTCACAGCCAAGTTACAATTTTACCCTCAACTTAAATTTACATTTTCTCCATCGCTTTTGTTTGTTTTCCTGGCTAAATTACAATTTTACCCCTAGTGAAAATTATAGTCATGCCGGCAGCTGCCTGCAACTTTCTCATTGGTCCATTTAATTTACGATTTTATCCCTGAATGAAAAATATTATTTTGCCCTCAGTTCAAAATTACGTTTTCCCATCGTTTTAGTTTTTTTAGCAAAACTATAAAAGCTTTTTGTTTTAATTGGTTGACTTCGTTTAATTTTTTTCGGTGTCAAAGGAGCTGCCTAACATTCGCTCATTAGTTCTGAAAAATTATAGTTTTGCCCTGAGCCGAAAATTACGGTATTATCATCGTTTTAGTTTTTTTCCTAGCAAAATTATCGTAATGTTTTCTTAATTGATTGATAATTATTCGGTTATCGCCCCGCAACGCGGGCGGAGCAACTACTAGTTTATTATGACGATAAGGTGTGAGCGTGGATCAACGACGTTTATTTCTTTCTACGTCGTACACACTACACCTTCGACGGTGTTGTGAGTGGTGTTTATGGATGGGGGTGCAATTCTCCACCGGCGTTGTGAATAAATGTGTGTCAACATGGCGCGATATGAATGAGATGACATATAGCCAGTGGCGAAACTAGCCCATTAAATCAGGAGTGTCCCAAATTTTTTTTTACCGTGCAAACTGCAATCAAACAATATTAAAAAAAGCGATAATACATAAAAATAATTAAAAAAAGACAATAAATAAAGTAAAATAATACCTAATAGATCTGTTCTCTTCTTTTTCATAGCTTAAAATCGTTCAATCGCATCGTCGTCATTTACTAAAAAAAAACAAATACCTAAGCAGGGGCAAACGGGCGGAACCAATGTTATCGCAGTAGCAAGCAACATGATTGTGGATTCTTTTATCGAACCAGTATACTGGTAGCAACAAAACTTGAGACCCGTGCGTAAAGGATGACCGACGATGTTCGGTTTTCTTCCAGAACCTAAGCAACGATTAGAAAGAATGCATCCATACGTATTTTTGTGCTTTTTAGGGCTAATCTAATTAGTAGGGCTTATCTAATCAATTGGGTCATTGTTTCAATCGGGCTCCCTTATTTTATAAGTTTGGGTTGCTTTGGGGTATCCTTGTATTATTTTAGGGGTATCCTTTGTATAAAACCAAACCAAATAAAATACACTACGCATACGGACTTCAGCCGTAGCCCGTGCTACGGGTCACATAACATTGGTTCTGCCACTGATATAGCCGTTGGACCCCAACGACATTATTTAAAAAAAGATTTTTGATTTAAAAATATATTTTAACACATCTACATAAAAAATCAGCACTTTTCACCATTTTCACCTCTATTTTACCAACGACATTATTAAAAAAAATTGACGAAAGCTTGGCTTTCAATTTTGGAGAATTCGGTTACATGTATATTTTTATTATATTTAGTGTAAAAAATACATTTCGTACTTACAATATTTTTGTAATATGTACCAACCAACATAGTGATGATTTTTGGAAGCGTATAAACGACCTTTACCACAAAACTTTGGGATGAGATTTCTATCGTAAAAGCGGTAGTCTCTCGTCTGAGTGGCGTGAAATAAATCAAGCTATGACTGCCTTCAACGACCACTACAACTTAGGGAATAACCCAAAAAGTGGCGAAACGGTCATCGACTTGTTGACTCGTGCGATGACGTTGTATTCGGAAGGAAAAAGAGGGCCACCTTTAAATTTCTTCATTGTTGGGATGTTGCAAAAAAACTACTCAAAATGGGCACGTGTACCTTTAGCGGGACATGTAACAACTCTCTCCAAAAATTTTATCTCTTATTTTATTAATGTCCATTAGGAAACCCTAATTAAACCCCCAATTAGTATAAAATTTTCAGAACAATTGGAACTAGGATCAGGGCCCCTAAAACTCAGGGGGGGGGGGGTATTCCCTAATTGATATATATCTTCACAGTTTGTTGTACAAAATGAATTTCGTCGAAATTTTGACTCACCCAGGCTATGTGGACACGAGGCTACCCTACCCTAAAAGAGTAGCCGTCGCGCCACGCGACAGCCTGTCGCGCCACGCTACAGGGACCATTTTTCACTATAAAGTCCAGGGGTTTGTCACTTGCATGACGCTCTTGTTACGACGTTAAAATTCGTTCCCTACGTCGAGATATTCGCTGTTTCGTTCAAAAAACACACACAAACACGAATCTCTGCTGCGATTACAGGGTAATAACTCGATCACTGCTACGATACAATGTCCGATCGATTGAAACCGATCCGATGGATGTTTAAGTGTTGCCCGAATCTGGGCTATACTTTGTCATTCTTCGTGAGGGTTTTGATTTCGTGAGTTTATCGTAAAAAGTTGTATTAAGTTACTGATCTAGTTTCGTGAGCATTGTTATTTAACTAGGTTACAAGGCTAAAATCAATAGGCAAAGTTCTGTCCAACTAAACTTGCAATGTGAGTCATTCTCTTTTTATCAGATTGCTTTACAAAACCCTAAATGTTTTCCAGTTATATTTTGCAGTGATTAAGTCTTTGCTAATCTTTAATTACTGGCAGTATGTGGGGGTTTTGTGCACATTACTACTAACGATTTATCACTTTAGGTGGGTGAGCCTAATTAGTGATATGTCCACGGTCATAGATTCGGTCGAGTGACAGCTGAACCAGATAATTATATGATAGGGGCAAATATAAAAACCCTTAATGCTGTAAATTATAACAATGTGTCATTTTGTGCAACTTGAGTGACTCGCCAATATTTCCCGCTGATAAAATCTTTTTAAAACATGTTTCAGGTGACTTACTGTGACCCAAGGAAAAAGTGCCGTGTAGCACTAAAGCTTGAAGATGTGGCCCAGTAAAATAAATAAACATGTTTTGTAAAACATGGAATTTCCTCGTGAAATTTTTTTATTGTAAATAATGGGGTTTGTCCCAAATTGTGGAATAAAATAATTGGGCATTTTTAGTTTAAAAGATCCTGTCAAATATTTCCGCTGCCAAATTAAATAATAAATACCACGGGTTTCTGTCCCGCGGCCTCTGGACCGGGTCACACCGGGCCAGGGGCCGTGACAGAAAAATGTGGTATCAGAGCCACTGATTTAAGCTAATTAAGTATTTAGAAATACTTAATTTTTCTGATTGCCATTCTGTGATTTTGTGAAAACTTAATTTACAATAAACAAAAATTTAATTTAAATTTGTGTGTGTTTCTTCATGTGTGTTATCAGCATGAATGAACTGTCGGAGGCACTCCGAAATATTTCTATCCATAGCACAGATATGGATACCACCGGCACCTTCACTGGCTACCAGGCTGATACTGAAGAGCCAATAGTATTCCAGGCCCAACCGCAAATGAAACCAAAGCCGAAAAGGAGAAGGAGAATCTTGGACTGGAAACGTGGGCGTTGGAAGAAACCAGCTGCACAGAAGGTTAAAAAGACCGAGGATCCGAAGGATAAAGGGAAAGGAAAGGAGATCGGGGAAAGTTCAGGGCAAGCCGAGGAAATGCCAGCGTGGGAGGAGCTGGATCACAAACTGGCCAATAGCGACCTCATCGGACCTGCCGATGAAAACCTCTTCAATTATCCCACTGAATCCCAACTCCCAATGAATTTGGAGCCTGCTATCCCATATCCTATTGTCAACCCCCGACCCCTACAAGGAAAGCTGGAAGAATGGTGGACCACTGACTGGCAATTTCAGAGTCTCTTGAATAACCCTAACACCTATTTCCCCCAGTTCGACCCTGAGCCTGCACCAAACCCACCTATGAGCACAGAAAACTTGGCTGAACTCCGCCACTATGGTGAGGAACTGGTGAACGCAGGAAATCGAATCCGAGAAGTGGGGGAACAGATCTCATGGAAGTACGACGAGAGGGAGCGTCGTTTCTGAAATACCAGTTGACTGTGGTTGTGTGGTTGTGTGTTTAATAATAATAAAACAATAATACATAATAAAAATATAATCATGTAAAATAACTTAAAATAAAACTTTTGTAATATAACTGGTGTGTACGGATGCCTACTAATATATAAAAATATTAACGTCGCAAAGTCGAGAATTTTGGCTATACGTGCTTATGTGTGATTGCTTTATTATGTTGATTGTTATTTATTTTGTGCCAATAATTTATATATTGTTAATTATCAAATGGAACACGCTAGTAATGAACCAGTTAACGAAGTTAACCAATCCGAGAAAATAATGAGGATCATTTTCTTAATAGGCAAGATATAGAAAACATCGTCGCCCAGGGAATAGCAAATGTTATCCCAGCAATCGTCGCTGATGTCAAAAACCTATTGAGCCTTCGCAAGCTCACCCCAGTAAACGCACGCACGACGATAATTTCAGTAATAGTGTTAATGGAGGCGGCAATTGTAACATCCCAAAAACGGGTTTGGTAATCAAACCACGTTAATAGTAATGACGGGTAAAATACAGTTAGTGGTAAAAATTAACCCGGTAAATATTAGGACTCAAATAAATGAATCTAATATTAATTAAAAAGGGGAATAAATACTTTGAGAAAACAAAGTATATAAGAAGGCCAAATTAACGGGACTTAAAACATAACGGGTTATAATTTCCTGAACCCGTTAAAGTAACTAGGAATAATTAACCTAGTTAGTAGCATATGATTAAGTGACTAACGGTGAGTTGTAGCTTCATTTGATCAAAATAAGACATGAGGGACTAATATTGCCAAGTGGGAAACTTGTTTTTATTAAAACAAGAGTTAAACACCAAAACACACACTTAGAGTGTCTGTTCTGGTCGAAACATCCACAGGAGCCAGGGAGCTCAAACCCTAACATTCACTAATCTCACAAATTGAAGGATCAAACCAAGTCCAAACCGAAAATCGAGCATAGATTACTTATCCCCATTGCAAGGAGATCATAAGGTATGTAAAATTCGACAAAAGTTCTCTACTTGAAATTCTCATGAATTTAGAGAACTTGAAATCTGATGATGCATGTATGAATTGTAGATGAATTAGGAACATTAAAATGTCTAGGAGTAAACCCTAGACAAGTACATGTTGAAATTATGCTAAATTCTAGTGAAATTCATGGTCACCATTGTAGGTGACTAGTGGGTTATGTAGAACTTGATAAACACTAGGAAATTTGGGGTTGTTCTAGTGTAATTTGACTTATGCGAAGTTATTTCAGAACTTTAAAGGCAAATATTTGTGTTAAATAGTTTGAATGATGAAAATTCGGGTTATATGACAAGTCATGAGCTTGTCAATGAATTATTTATAGAATATGCCCATAAGGTGTTCGATGTAATGCCTAAGTGAAATTGGGTATCAACTAGTTCGTAGATAGAACTTGGATTGGATAAGTATTTGGATAAATGCCTAATAACATGATAAAACGGGTTTCATTTATAGAGGGAAAACCCGTAGATTTTGTGAGATAAATAAATATAGTGTCTTCGATAATCAAGAGCTAGGCTAACTTAGTGTTAACAATAGCATGAACTCGAGTTAAAAGATTCGTTAGAACGATGGCTTAAAGGAACGCCCACCGGGTAAATTGAAAATGCCTAAATTAGCTAATGAACATGAATGTGCATTTTATATATTAAGGGATGTTTGACTTTCAAAAAGTCAAACTGACCTATAATACGATAAATGGTAAATTTTGATATGAAATGCGTAAGGTGGAATAATCGTATTAGATTATGATTAAACTAACCACCTTGAAAACGATGATGATAGTTTGACGCGTAACAAGCTAGGTGGAAGCTTGATGAGGGAGCGGGTCAAACAAATCAAGAAGGAAAGGAAAAGCGTAGTTCGGATGCGAAGTAAGTAAAACTTACACCCACTTGTAGTATATGTGTTTATTTTATAAGCGATGAATACAATAAAGGATTAGGTTCGAATCATGGGTTCCGACACGAAACGAAATGAGTCGGAACCAATAAAAATGTTTTAAACCATGATTAATGGTGAAAGAGGCAAAATGGTAAATTAGTCACGAATTGGTTAAGAATTAGTGAGTTTTTCTTAAAGTTACCTTATATCGTAACTAGTAATGGGAAAATGAGTAAAAATGGAAATTTAGTCAAGTATCGACTAAAGTAAAATAAGTCTCAAAGGACACCCATAGCGTAAGCCGAATGGGTTAAAAATATAAGAAATTGACTTTAAAAAAAAAAAGGAGGGGTCTAGTGAGAAAATCCGAAATGGGTCGGATGTGTGATTGGTAATTAAAACCCATGTTTTGTTACATATGAAAATGTGGGGTTATGTAGGTCGAACGGGCCAAATGGTGGGAATAACGCCATTTGACAAAAATCAAATAATGTGGTTGTCAAGTCATGTGTTTACAGGGGAGAATAGTAGTTTGGATAATTGCGTCGCCCTAATAATATCGGTAATAAAAGCAAGGTGTCGAAATGGGTCACTAGGTTGACTCGAGCCAGGTACGTATAAATATGATTGTGGTTAAACATACATTTTTGGGTCAAATTAGTAGCAAATGCCCTTCGTCGTAAATGAGGGGCTAAAGTTGACTAAAATGCCCTTGATGGGTAAATCGGACAAACGACCTTTAAAGGTCATTGGAAATAGGTGTTTTGATAGATTAAATCCTTAAGATAAGTATAAAAGGGAAGATATGGAACCTTAGTGCATAAATACCCTTAACGGGTCAAAATAGAAGTAATAGCGAAACGGGTTGAAAATGTGTAATAACTCGTGATTTGAACCTTGTACAATAGGAAATAATCATAATAATATGTTTACAAAAGAAACAAGGGCCACAAACAAGTTTGTTAGATGAAACCGCGAACGGGTTAAAAAGTGTCGTAATTGAACTTCAAGCCGAGAGCTTGAAGTCTAAAATTTTGTGAAGTTAGATGTTGTATTTTAACTCCATATGATGGATAATTAATTTACGGTCACGTAGGAAAAAGAATCGCGTAAAACGGATTAATAACGAAGAAGTTATGGCCATTTCCGTGAAATCGGGTTGAGCTGGGTATGTACAGCAACAGCTGAAACAACATTCTGTGAAAAAGGGGGCTAGGCGTCACGCGTAGCCCCTAGGCATCACGCGACACTGCTTACGGACCATAAGGGTCTAGGCTTACGGTCCGTAAGCCATTCAGCTGGCGAAAATTGATTTTTGTATTTTGTTTATCTTGAACTCCAAACTCGTTTAACCTTGTTATTTGGCTATCAAAACTAACTTTTGAGTTGGTTTTGATTTTAGGCGAATATCTGGAGTACCCGAAAGAAGATCAAGCAGCGTACAAGAACCGAACACACGAGATTAAAGCTTCCGCACGGCGTTACGTCATAACTTTTAAATGGCGAACTTATTTATTTTATGTTGAAAACTTTTAAGTTGTAAAAGTTTTAAATTACTCGGATTTTTCTAAGGATACTTAATCGTAATTACATGTTTGATATCGTATTTATACGTAAAATTTTAAAATAATAACATGGGTGTTGCAAGTTGGTAATCAGAGCTCATGGTAAAAGAATAAAGTGTGTTCGGTTCGAGGCTTGATCGCAAATCCGGTAAGTACGTGTATTTTAATGGTTTAGCATGTTAAAGTGTTGTAAACAACACATAGGGTTATCGTGTATTATACGATACCTCAATTAAATAATAGATATAGTTAACAAAATTACGTGCGTTAACACATATAGTAGAAAAGCCTTGTATTATGATACGGGCATTTAGTAAAGTTGACATTACTAACTTTTTATGAATGTTTTAATTGGAGGAAACTCGCATTTGAAGATGACGAGGGTTGAACAAATTACGGATATGATAGAGGAACGGTCCGAAGTATGACAAGAGGAGCATGCTCACCAAGGACTAAATCGCGTAACGACCGCGAACAAAGTTAATGGCAAGGAACGCCCGTCGGGGCAAACATTACCAGGTGCACGCTTTTAAATATAAACGCACAAATAGCAATATGCAACAAACATGTAAAGAATGATTGTTGCATATGTAAATTAGAAACTTGGAAAAACGAATAGAAAATGTATTCGAGATATTGTTTTCAAGAGGAACAAATAGAGGCATTACTTATATGGGGTGTAATGTGAAAATTATAAAAAGGTCATGTATACCAGGTGTTGATCGCTTACTCTGGCCAAGTAAGTAGTGAACACGTGGTACCATGAACTTCTTATGATGGACACATTTATGTCCGATGTAGTAAGGATAGGGTGAATGGGACTAACTTAAATAGTACCCAAATGAATCAAATAAGTAAGATGTTTGATAGTAAACGTAAACGTAAGTCGGATGACGGAAGCGTATTACGTAAGAATAACGAGCCCGAGAGAAGGGACAAGAATCAAGTAAAAAGAAAATACAGACCGACCAATAGAAATGCTAAGGCATAGGGATAAAAGTTTGACTATCACAAGTGATGAAATTCACATGGACAAGTCAAACGAATTGAATAAAGAATAAAGGACTTGATTGAATAAAAGCGATGGATCTCGCTAAGACGACCAAATAAATTAAAATAACGTCTAAAACCATATAAGAATGGTTACTTGAAAATGATTACGATAAAGATACCCGATGAATGGGTAGGATTTGGAAAAAATGCGTAAACCAAGAGACGGGAACACGAAATAGAAAGTCAAAAGACTCGGAATATGAGTCATGACTAAAAGGCAATGAGAATTTGCAAACAGAAATGTCAATAACTACGCTCAACTATTTTAAAGTTGAACGGGTCGAATAAAGAATAGAGTTTGATGTTCACATGTGGTGAAATTTCACACGAACAAGTCAGACAAATTTAATAAAGAATGACGCTTGCTAAAGTAAGTAATCGTGAATCGAATAAATAAAAGTGTGAAATATCAGTAAACCTATGTAAAGGAGTTATAGGTGTTAAAAACATTAAAATAAAAGAACCCGGGTAATGGGACGTAAAGAAGTATAGGTAAGAACCGGGTAACGGTAAGTGTAGGGCAATTCGACGTGTAAATGACGTTAGAAGTCACGAAGTCGGAAAAATAATTTGAAAGAAACAATGTAGCCTTAGACTACGGTCAAGCTCAAACGAAATCCAAAAAGTAAAAGTGAATAATTCTAAACATAAAAAGGGGTGCCTTAACGTCATATGCGTATATAAACATATATACATTTGAATAAAGATTCGAATAAAAGATGATCTACGGAATCATCACAACCTACAGGAATGTTAATTAGTGTAACGGTCTACGGGGCCAAAATGACCCACGGGTCATGAATTGAAGCAAAGGGATCATAAAGGCCTCGCCTTAAAGAGGTGAAAGTTTAAGGAAATAGCCTACGAGGTTAAGTGAAGGAACCTACGGGTCAATAGTGTAAGGTGAGGGAACTTGTTACGAATCCCCGCGTAAAACGAGAACGGAAAACAATAAATTATGGGTTGTCAATTTCCTTGATATGAGTAATTGACATAGTTAAAGAGAAAAACGTTAAACTAAAAATTCAGTTTTAGTAAGAAATAACGTTTTAACAAATATGAATACTATAAGGCGAATTCAGAAATAACAAATATCAAAGAGTATGGGTTTTAACATCGATAAGTGCGAGACGATACATGCGAAAAGAAGAAGCATGATAAAGAAACGTTGAATTAAACTTAAACGTGACGTGATACGCTCATGGACAAGAAAAGAAATATAGAAAATGATCACGTTGTAACGTGAGTTACGGGGTATGAAGTGACGGCGACTAATTAGTCTAGCCGATAAAACTAATCAAAGTTAAGAAAGCGTCATAACAAATACAAGCGCTTGTTAATATAACACAAGCGCGGGATAGACCTATTAAAAGACTAACGAGACTAAGTGGTCAAGTGACAACTCAGTCAATAAAGATAAAGGGTTATAAGCTGTAAGTAACGGCCCGCGAGGCCTTACACATGAAAGACGTACGCGTCAGTATACATGAAAACTTTTGACCAAAGGAAACAGGAGCCTTGAAAACGAAACTAGGTTCGTTTGATTAAACCAATGAACTACGTAAATAAGGTTTCGGGGACGAAACCTCTTTAAGGGGGGTAGACTTGTAACATCCAAAAAACGGGTTTGGTAATCAAACCACGTTAATAGTAATGACGGGTAAAATACAGTTAGTGGTAAAAATTAACCCGGTAAATATTAGGACTCAAATAAATGAATCTAATATTAATTAAAAAGGGGAATAAATACTTTGAGAAAACAAAGTATATAAGAAGGCCAAATTAACGGGACTTAAAACATAACGGGTTATAATTTCCTGAACCCGTTAAAGTAACTAGGAATAATTAACCTAGTTAGTAGCATATGATTAAGTGACTAACGGTGAGTTGTAGCTTCATTTGATCAAAATAAGACATGAGGGACTAATATTGCCAAGTGGGAAACTTGTTTTTATTAAAACAAGAGTTAAACACCAAAACACACACTTAGAGTGTGTGTTCTGGTCGAAACATCCACAGGAGCCAGGGAGCTCAAACCCTAACATTCACTAATCTCACAAATTGAAGGATCAAACCAAGTCCAAACCGAAAATCGAGCATAGATTACTGATCCCCATTGCAAGGATATCATAAGGTATGTAAAATTCGACAAAAATTCTCTACTTGAAATTCTCATGAATTTAGAGAACTTGAAATCTGATGATGCATGTATGAATTGTAGATGAATTAGGAACATTAAAATGTCTAGGAGTAAACCCTAGACAAGTACATGTTGAAATTATGCTAAATTCTAGTGAAATTCATGGTCACCATTGTAGGTGACTAGTGGGTTATGTAGAACTTGATAAACACTAGGAAATTTGGGGTTGTTCTAGTGTAATTTGACTTATGCGAAGTTATTTCAGAACATTAAAGGCAAATATTTGTGTTAAATAGTTTGAATGATGAAAATTCGGGTTATATGACAAGTCATGAGCTTGTCAATGAATTATTTATAGAATATGCCCATAAGGTGTTCGATGTAATGCCTAAGTGAAATTGGGTATCAACTAGTTCGTAGATAGAACTTGGATTGGATAAGTATTTGGATAAATGCCTAATAACATGACAAAACGGGTTTCATTTATAGAGGGAAAACCCGTAGATTTTGTGAGATAAATAAATATAGTGTCTTCGATAATCAAGAGCTAGGCTAACTTAGTGTTAACAATAGCATGAACTCGAGTTAAAAGATTCGTTAGAACGATGGCTTAAAGGAACGCCCACCGGGTAAATTGAAACTGCCTAAATTAGCTAATGAACATGAATGTGCATTTTATATATTAAGGGATGTTTGACTTTCAAAAAGTCAAACTGACCTATAATACGATAAATGGTGAATTTTGATATGAAATGCGTAAGGTGGAATAATCGTATTAGATTATGATTAAACTAACCACCTTGAAAACGATGATGATAGTTTGACGCGTAACAAGCTAGGTGGAAGCTTGATGAGGGAGCGGGTCAAACAAATCAAGAAGGAAAGGAAAAGCGTAGTTCGGATGCGAAGTAAGTAAAACTTACACCCACTTGTAGTATATGTGTTTATTTTATAAGCGATGAATACAATAAAGGATTAGGTTCGAATCATGGGTTCCGACACGAAACGAAATGAGTCGGAACCAATAAAAATGTTTTAAACCATGATTAATGGTGAAAGAGGCAAAATGGTAAATTAGTCACGAATTGGTTAAGAATTAGTGAGTTTTTCTTAAAGTTACCTTATAGCGTAACTAGTAATGGGAAAATGAGTAAAAATGGAAATTTAGTCAAGTATTGACTAAAGTAAAATAAGTCTCAAAGGACACCCATAGCGTAAGCCGAATGGGTTAAAAATATAAGAAATTGACTTTAAAAAAGGGGGGTCTAGTGAGAAAATCCGAAATGGGTCGGATGTGTGATTGGTAATTAAAACCCATGTTTTGTTACATATGAAAATGTGGGGTTTATGTGGGTCGAACGGGCCAAATGGTGGGAATAACGCCATTTGAAAAAAATCAACTAATGTGGTTGTCAAGTCATGTGTTTACAGGGGCGAATAGTAGTTTGGATAATTGCGTCGCCATAATAATATCGGTAATAAAAGCAAGGTGTTGAAACGGGTCACTAGGTTGACTCGAGCCAGGTACGTATAAATAGGATTGTGGTTAAACATACATTTTTGGGTCAAATTAGTAGCAAATGCCCTTCGTCGTAAATGAGGGGCTAAAGTTGACTAAAATGCCCTTGATGGGTAAATCGGACAAACGGCCTTTAAAGGTCATTGGAAATAGGTGTTTTGATAGATTAAATCCTTAAGATAAGTATAAAAGGGAAGATATGGAACCTTAGTGCATAAATACCCTTAACGGGTCAAAATAGAAGTAATAGCGAAACGGGTTGAAAATGTGTAATAACTCGTGATTTGAACCTTGTACAATAGGAAATAATCATAATAATATGTTTACAAAAGAAACAAGGGCCACAAACAAGTTGTTAGATGAAACCGCGAACGGGTTAAAAAGTGTCGTAATTGAACTTCAAGCCGAGAGCTTGAAGTCTAAAATTTTGTGAAGTTAGATGTTGTATTTTAACTCCATATGATGGAGAATTAATTTACGGTCACGTAGGAAAAAGAATCGCGTAAAACGGATTAATAACGAAGAAGTTATGGTCATTTCCGTGAAATCGGGTTGAGCTGGGTATGTACAGCAACAGCTGAAACAACATTCTGTGAAAAAGGGGGCTAGGCGTCACGCGTAGCCCCTAGGCGTCACGCGACACTACTTACGTACCGTAAGGGTCTAGGCTTACGGTCCGTAAGCCATTCAGCTGGCGAAAATTGATTTTTGTATTTTGTTTATCTTGAACTCCAAACTCGTTTAACCTTGTTATTTGGCTATCAAAACTAACTTTTGAGTTGGTTTTGATTTTTGGCGAATATCTGGAGTACCCGGAAGAAGATCAAGCAGCGTACAAGAACCGAACACACGAGATTAAAGCTTCCGCACGACGTTATGTCATAACTTTTAAATGGCGAACTTATTTATTTTATGTTGAAAACTTTTAAGTCATAAAAGTTTTAAATTACTAGGATTTTTCTAAGGATACTTAATCGTAATTACATGTTTGATATCGTATTTATACGTAAAATTTAAAAATAATAACATGGGTGTTACAGCAATAATGACAACGTGATTCAAGCCCCGCTACTTAAGAAAATGAAAATTGCAACACTTGGTTGCACTTATAAAGAATTTCTTGCCTGTAAACCTGTTGAATTTGCAGGCAATGAAGGGGCAACTGCTGCACTACGTTGGTTGGAGAAAACCGAGGCAGTGATTAAAATAAGTAAATGTGCCGAGGAGGATAAGGTCATGTATGCTTCTCACCTTTTTAATGAAGAGGCATTAGAATGGTGGAACACGGTACTGCAAGCCAAGGGAAGTGACATGGCTTATGTCATGAGTTGGGAAGAATTTAAGCGTCTAATGGAAAGGAAATTCTGCCCTGAATATGAAAAGGAACAAATGGTGAATAAGTTCCTGAGCCATCGAATGGTGGATGTTGATTGTCGAGGGTATACTTCGAAATTCTTCGAATATGCCAGAATTGTACCAACTCTGGCTTCGCCAGAACCGGTACTTATTTCTCGCTATATTTGGGGTTTGATTAGCGAGATTCGTGACATCGTCAAAGCCGCGAGACCCCGCACAATTGACGATGCGGTGGAATTAGCCAACACCTTAACTGGCGGGCTTGTGCGAACGCGAGAAGAAAACAGGAAAAATGAGTTAGCCCAAAAGATTACCCAAGGGTTCCGTGGAGGCAATATTTTTAAAAGAAAGGGAACTGGGAAATCTTCTACCCCGCCATTTTGTGGGAATTGCAAAAAGAAACATTTTGGAAAATGTAGAGAAAATTGTAATTTCTGCAAAATTCCGGGCCATCGGGAGGAGGAATGCAAGAAGAAATTAAAGGTCTACTACAACTGTGGGGAAGCTAGGCATTTCAGACCAGAATGCCCTAAATTGATCAAGCCAGTGGACAATAAGGCCAAATCTGCTGAAGGAACTAATAAGAAGAACGCCAGATCCTTTCAGCTGACAACCCAAGAAGCCGATCTGATTCCAGATGTAATAGCGGGTACGTTCTTAGTTCACAACGTTTATGCGAAAGTATTATTCGACTCTGGTGCAAACCAAAGTTTTATAAATACTTCTTTCTGCCAAGCTCTTAAGCTACCCTTAACCAAACTTAGGCAGATTTATACAGTAGAAACGGCAGACGGGAATTCTGTTAACATAGATACGGTGTTGCAAAAAGGAAATAGAGAACTTTCAGGTTATAAATTTTCTGCAAACCTGTTACCTATGAATTTAGCTGGATTCGATGTTGTATTAGGAATGGATTGGTTAGTAACCAACCATGCTCGAATCCTCTATGATAAGAATTCCATAGAACTTCGTGCGCCATCAGGAGAAATAATCGTGGTTGCAGGAGATAAGCCATGTAAGCCAATGAAGTTCATTTCCATAATGAAAGCTGTTAGGTACAAACGAAAGCAAGGAATAGTGTATATGATTTCGGTAATCATTAGCACTAGGGGTAAGGAACTTAAGGAAATTCCTGTAGTATCAGAATACCCGGATATATTTCCAGAAGAATTACCAGGATTACCTCCGGATAGGGAAGTATAATTTAGAATTCATCTAATTCCTGGAACTACACCTATAGCCAAGGCACCTTACCGATTAGCACCTACTGAGATGTTAGAATTGAAAAAGCAGCTAGATGAATTGCTTAGCAAAGGATTCATACAACCTAGTTCGTCCCCTTGGGGAGCTCCAGTGTTGTTTGTAAAGAAGAAAGATGGTTCAATGCGAACGTGTATTGATTATAGGGAGTTAAATAAGGTTACAATTAAGAATCGATACCCATTACCTAGGATTGATGATCTCTTTGATCAACTCCAGGGAGCTAGATATTTTTCTAAGATAGATTTACGCTCCGGATATCATCAGTTAAAGGTACAAGAAGAAGATATACCTAAAACCGCTTTCAGAACTAGGTATGGCCACTACGAGTTTACAGTTATACCATTTGGATTAACAAATGCTCCTGCAGCATTTATGGATATGATGAATAGGAACTGTAAACCGTATTTGGATAAATTCGTAATTGTCTTCATCGACGATATACTTATTTATTCCAAAAGTCAGGACGAGCATTGTGAGTATTTGCATGCACTCTTAACCTTGTTAAGAAAGGAAAAGCTTTACGCCAAATTCTCAAAGTGTGAATTTTGGCTACAGGAGGTGCAATTCTTAGGACACATGGTGAATCACGAAGGTATTCACGTAGATCCCTCCAAAATAGAAGCAATCACCAAATGGAAGGTCCCGCAATCAGCTACGGAAGTTAGAAGTTTTCTAGGATTAGCTGGGTACTATAGGCGCTTCATTAAGGATTTCTCTAAGATAGCGGTACCATTAACTAAGCTAACCTGTAAAACAGTTAAGTTTGAATGGGGACCTAGGCAAGAAGAGGCTTTTAAGATTTTAAAGCAAAAGTTAACAAATACTCCAATTCTAGCTCTACCAGAAGGGACAGAAGATTTTGAAGTCTATTGTGATGCTTCTAAGCTAGGATTAGGATGTGTGTTAATGCAACGCAAAAAGGTAATTGCGTATGCCTCAAGACAATTGAAGAAGCACGAAGAAAATTATACAACTCACGATTTAGAATTAGGAGCGATAATTTTTGCCCTTAAGATTTGGAGACATTATCTGTATGGAAGTAAGTTTACTGTTTATACAGATCATAAAAGTTTAAGATATATATTTGGGCAAAAAGAATTAAACATGAGACAACGAAGATGGATGGAAATTTTAAGTGATTACGACTGTGATATTCAATATCACGAAGGAAAAGCAAATGTAGTCGCAGATGCCCTAAGTCGTAAGTATCATGAAAAGAAAAAGCGAGTTCGTGCTCTTAGATTAAATCTTCAATTAGGCCTAATGGAACAACTAAAGAATGTTCAGGAAACAGCAATCAAGGATGATGCTGAAGGAATGAAAGGAAGAATAAAAGACTTGGAGCAAGGGGCTGATGGAATTTGGAGATTCCACAAGAAAAGAATTTGGATACCTAAGCAGGGAGAGTTAAGAAATAAAATTTTAGAAGAAGCCCATAAATCTAGGTATACCATGCATCCTGGAAATAATAAGATGTACCAAGATTTAAGAAATAACTTCTGGTGGATAGGAATGAAAAAGGACATATCTAGATATGTTTCTAAGTGTCTAACTTGTTCGTAAGTTAAGGCAGAACACCAGAAACCTTCAGGATTACTACAACAACTAGAAATGCCTGTATGGAAATGGGAACTAATAACAATGGATTTTGTTACTAAGTTGCCTAAAACTAGGAAAGGTAACGACGCAATTTGGGTAATTGTGGATCGACTAACCAAATCAACTCACTTTCTGCCAATGAAAGAAACCTTCAACATGGAAAGGTTAGCAAAGTTATACGTAGACGAAGTAGTATCTTTACATGGAGTTCCACTCTCCATTGTATCAGACAGGGATAGTCGCTTCACTTCACATTTCTGGACAAGTTTCCAAGAAGCCATGGGGACGCGATTAAATTTAAGTACAACTTACCATCCCCAAACAAATGGACAAAGTGAAAGGACAATCCAAACCCTGGAAGACATGCTTAGGGCATGTGTAATAGATTTTGGTGGAAACTGGGATGACCACCTACCCTTAATCGAATTCTCCTATAATAATAGTTATCATGCAAGCATTGAAGCTGCCCCATTCGAAGCACTGTATGGAGGAAAGTGCAGAACTCCAGTTTGTTGGGCAGAAATAGGAGAAAGTCAATTATCAGGTCCCGAGATTGTGCAGGAAACCACTGACAAGATCACTCAAATCAAGGAAAGACTGAAAACGGCCCGAGATCGCCAGAAGAGTTATGCCGACAATCGACGCAAGCCGTTAGAATTTCAAGTCAGAGACAAGGTACTCTTGAAAGTTTCTCCTTGGAAAGGAGTAGTCCGATTTGGTAAGAAAGGAAAGCTAAGTCCAAGGTACATAGGACCGTTCCCAGTAATCCAACGAATAGGACCAGTCGCCTATCGCCTACAATTACCAGAAGAACTAGCTGGAATACACGACGTATTTCATGTATCCAACCTCAAGAAATGTTTATCTGACGAATCACTGGTAGTACCTCTTCAAGATATAGAGGTAAATGAGAAGTTAAAATTTGTGGAGAAACCACTTCAGATAGAAGACAGAAAGGTCAAGTTTCTCAAGCACAAACGACTAGTGCTGGTCAAAGTCAAGTGAGATTCAAAGAGAGGACCGGAGTACACTTGGGAACTAGAATCAGAGATGAAGCGAAAATATTCCTATTTGTTCCAGTAAATCTCGAGGACGAGATTTTAAATAAGGTGGGGAGGATGTAACAACTCTCTCCAAAATTTTTATCTCTTATTTTATTAATGTCCATTAGGAAACCCTAATTGAAACCCCCAAGTAGTATAGCATGACCCATAAAATTTTCAGAACAATTGGAACTAGGATCAGGGCCCCTAAAACTCAGGGGGGGGGGGGTATTCCCTAATTGATAATTATCTTCACAGTTTGTTGTACAAAACGAATTTCGTCGAAATTTTGACTCACCCAGGCTATGTGGACACGAGGCTACCCTACCCTAAAAGGGTAGCCGTCGCGCCACGCTACAGGGACCATTTTTCAGTATAAAGTCCAGGGGTTTGGCACTTGCATGGCGCTCTTGTTACGACGTTAAAATTCGTTTCCTACGTCGAGATATTCACTGTTTTGTTCAAAAAAACACACACAAACACGAATCTCTGCTGCGATTACAGGGTAATAACTCGATCACTGCTACGATACAATGTCCGATCGATTGAAACCGATCCGATGGATGTTTAAGTGCTGCCCGAATCCGGGCTATACTTTATCATTCGTCGTGAGGGTTTTGATTTCGTGAGTTTATCGTAAAAAGTTGTATTAAGTTACTGACCTAGTTTCGTGTGCATTGTTATTTAACTAGGTTACAAGGCTAAAATCAGTAGGCAAAGTTCTGTCCAACTAAACTTGCAATGTGAGTCATTCTCTTTTTATCAGATTGCTTTACAAAACCCTAAATGTTTTCCAGTTATATTTTGCTGTGATTAAGTCTTTGCTAATCTTTAATTACTGGCAGTATGTGGGGGTTTTGTGCACATTACTACTAACGATTTATCACTTTAGGTGGGCGAGCCTTATTAGTGATATGTCCACGGCCATAGATTCGGTCAGGTGACAGCTGAACCAGATAATTATATGATAGGGGCAAATATAAAAACCCTTAATGCTGTAAATTATAACAATGTGTCATTTTGTGCAACTTGAGTGATTCGCCAGTATTTCCCGCTGATAAAATCTTTTTAAAACATGTTTCAGGTGACTTACTGTGAGCCAAGGAAAAAGTGCCGTGTAGCACTAAAGCTTGAAGAGGTGGCCCAGTAAAATAAATAAACATGTTTTGTAAAACAGGGAATTTCCTCGTGAAATTTCTTTATTGTAAATAATGGGGTTTGTCCCAAATTGTGGAATAAAATAATTGGGCATTTTCAGTTTAAAAGATCCTGTCAAATATTTCCGCTGCCAAATTAAATAATAAATACCACGGGTTTCTGTCCCGCGGCCTCTGGACCGGGTCACACCGGGCCGGGGGCCGTGACAGGACAATCGTCGTCCAACAGGTCTAAAAGTTGTTCCTCCACTAGTCGCTCAGATGCCCGTATTGAGTTTGAGATCAACTTAAGCGGCAATGATTTTGAAGTAGAGCGCCCACCTGGTAGAGATAAATCAAAAAAAGAGGGCGCAAAAATCATACCCTACGTGTGATGAAAGAAACCCCGTGTTGGTCGTCAACGAAGATCAAATGACTACGTTCAATATCATTCAACAAGAAAGAAACACCCAAAAAAAGGAAGCCATCGAGATGTTAAAGCAAAAGGAAAGTAATTCGGATATGAAATTTCTCGCTATGAATATCGATCACCTAGGCAACGAAGAGAGGGAAGTGTACAAGAAACTGAAAGAAGAAATAAAAGCAAAATGTCGTACTTAGTTCGGTTTTTTAGCTATTCTTTTGTTTTTAATGGGATATTGTCCTCTAATAATCCATACTAGACGTCATTGGCCATTGGCAGTCCCACATTTTTATTCCCCTTGACAGTCCCACCTTTCAACTATTTTTCCTCCACCGGTCCTCAGTTAAAAAAACTTAACTTCATTAAGTTTTTGTCCGAATTACAAACTGACGTTTTAGCGCTTTTGATCAGAACGAAGATACGAGTCTATTAGTGTAAAACTTACCTCGAAATGGTGCTCCAAACGACTTGATTTTTGTTAATTGGAAGTTTAAACACACGAATTGAAGCACCATTTTCGTCGTTTGGAGGTAAGTTATACATCATTCGACTCGTATCCTCATTCTGATCAAAAGCCATAAAATGTTAGTTTGTAATTCGAAAAAAAAAACTTAACTCCTTTAAGTTTTTTTAACTGAGGACCGGTGGAGGAAAAATAGTTGAAAGGTGGGACTGTCAGAGGGAAGAAAAAATGTTGAGAATGCCAATGTCCAATGACGTCTAGTATGGATTATTAGAGGCCAATATCCCTTTTTTATTTTATGTAATTTTTTTATATAAATTATGTAACTTTTTTTTTAATTTATGTAGTTTTTTTATATAAATTATGTAACTTTTTTTTAATTTATGTATTTTTATTTAATTTTCTAATCTTTTTATTATTGTTTATTATTATATAGGTATTTTAAAAAATTAAATATACATTTTATATAAAAATAATAACAAAAATTAGGTGTCACGTGTCGAATAACGACACTGTTCCACGTCCATTC
The DNA here is from genome assembly GCA_030545235.1 of Helianthus tuberosus. NCBI lineage: Eukaryota > Viridiplantae > Streptophyta > Magnoliopsida > Asterales > Asteraceae > Helianthus > Helianthus tuberosus. Next base: position 121,004,106 of record CM060409.1, read on the forward strand.
GCACACCCCGTGTTTTGGCACAACCAGGGGCAGACCCCCATGGAGCGGGTCAGGGTCCCCGGACCCCAACGTTTTTTAAAATTTTAGTAGATCCGGTATATTAAATTTTATAAGGACCCTATAAATATAATTAGGTGGACACCATAAAAACAAAAGTATAGCTAGTGAGGTGGTAATCCCCCTTTTTACCATGGGTTCAATTCACATGTTTTTTCTATTTTTTTTAAATCTAATAATTCAAATCTAGGGTTTCTTAAACAAACAAACAAGTGAAAAAACAAAGTTTTGATTTTTTTAGTTTTATAACTTGAATTTTGTTAATTTATTTGTTTAATGATTTGTTGTTATAAATATTAAATTAAGAAATCAAATTGACATCGTATATTTATTGTGTGTTTTCTAATAAGTAATAATTATATATTTTTGTTATATGTTCCTCGCTCTGACCCGACCCGACCCGCACGAGGACCAACCTGAAAATTTTAATGTTTTGTTGTGAAAATTTTGAACACCGAAAAAAGGACACCATTGGAAAAAAATCCTAGTTCGGCCACTAAGCACAACACCTCGTTTCAGACGCGTACCAAAGTGTTGTCCATGTGTCGAATAACATCCACTTTTCAAGCTCTCAAGAGCGTATGATCTAAACTAAGTATTCATATTTAATATCTTAGAATTGTTAATATTATGAAATAATATAATTAGGGTGGAAAAGAAAACAGTTTGCGAGGGGAATGGTTGGGTGGTGAGGAAATATGGTGGGTGATGTGTTGTTGGTGGGGTCAAGGGTAGTCACGCCAGTTGCATGTGAGATTAAGGTGGGACCCACATCCTGGGTTTTATAGATGTACGAGGGAGGGTTCTCTCCCGCCAAGGAAAAACAAAATGGGGCCCACAATAGCAGCTTTCCACTCCTTAGACTAATGGGTATGGGGGTCGGCTAGCCCCGGCCCGGTCCGGCGCCGAGCCCCCACACCACCCCTCTCCGGCCAAAACGTCTCTACAGAGCCGGCGGCGCCGGTCCCCTTTCTTCTCTCTCTCATCTTGGTCTCTCCTCTCTCTCTATCTCTCTCTAAAGCCGGGCCTCATCCTCCATCCCTCTCCACCCCTCTAGGTTCATCCCATCCAAGCCACTCCTACGTGGCGCCTACGTGGCGGCTCAACCCATCCGAGCCCATCCTCTCCATACCCTTTAGTCTTATACAACGTGGCCACTCGTCCATTACGCGTGGTTCGCTATGCATTGCATGTAAGTAATCATATGACTCCTTTGTTTAATCTAACACGTTAATTTTCAACTCATCATTTTTATTTTATTTTATTTTTGAGACAAGAGAAACAAAGATGATTTAGGTTAGATTTTTTTTGAGTAAATTGCCATTTTAGTCCCTAAGTTTTGTCCAAATTTGCCACTTTGATCCAAATAGTTTTTTTTTGTGCCTTTGGGTCCCTGACTTTTACATTTTGTTGCCATTTTGATCATTTTTTCTAACTCCATCCAAAAACCCAGTTTGTAACAGGGGTATTTTGGGGATTTCCTTAAAAAATGTTTTCAGTTGCCATTTTGATCCAATTCCAAAAAATCAAAAAAATTCCAAAAAATCAAAAAAATTCCAAAAAAATCAAAAAATAAAAAAAATTCTAAAAAATCATAAAAATTCAAAAAAATTCAAAAAAATCTAAAAATCTAAAAATAAAAAAATTCTAAAATATAATAAAAATTCTAAAAAATCCAAAAATCATTAAATGTTTCGGCACGAACCGTTTCGACCCGTACCGTTTCGAACCGTACCGTTTCGACGCGAACCGTTTCGAACCGAACCGTTTCGACGCGAACCGTTTCGAACCGAACCGTTTCGACCTGTACCGTATCGAACCGAACCGTTTCGACGCGAACCGTTTCGAGCCGAACCGTTTCGACACGAACCGTTTCGACCCGTACCGTTTCGAACCCGAACCGTTTCGAGCCGAACCGTTTCGACGCGAAGCGTTTCGACCCGTACCGTTTCGAACCGTACCGTTTCGACGCGAACCGTTTCGAGCCGAACCGTTTCGACGCGAACCGTTTCGACCCGTACCGTTTCGAACCGAACCGTTTCGACGCGAACCGTTTCGAGCCGAACCGTTTCGACGCGAAGCGTTTCGACCCGTACCGTATCGAACCGAACCGTTTCGACCCGTACCGTATCAAACCGAACCGTTTCGACGCGAACCGTTTCAAACCGAACCGTTTCGACCCGTACCGTTTCAACCCGTACCGTTTCGACGCGAACCGTTTCGAACCGAACCGTTTCGACCCGTACCGTATCGAACCGTACCGTTTCTACCCGTACCGTTTCGAACCCGAACCGTTTCGACACGAAGCGTTTCCACCCGTACCGTTTCGACGCGAACCGTTTCGAACCGAACCGTTTTGACGCGAACCGTTTCGAACCGTACCGTATCGAACCGAACCGTTTCGACGCGAACCGTTTCGAATCCGTACCGTATCGAAACGGTTCGGCTTGAAACGGTTCGGGTTCGAAACGGTTCGGGTTCGAAACGGTACGGGTCGAAACGGTACGGTTCGATACGGTACGGGTTCGAAACGGTTCGCGTCGAAACGGTTCGGTTCGATACGCTACGGGTCGAAACGGTACGGGTCGAAACGGTACGGGTCGAAACGGTACGGTTCGATACGGTAAGGGTTCGAAACGGTTCGCGTCGAAACGGTTCGGTTCGATACGCTACGGGTCGAAACGGTTCGGTAAACGGTACGGGTCGAAACGGTTCGTGCCGAAACATTTAATGATTTTTGGATTTTTTAGAATTTTTATGATTTTTAGATTTTTTAGATTTTTTTAGAATTTTTATGATTTTTTAGAATTTTTTTGATTTTTAGATTTTTTTGAATTTTTTGGAATTTTTTTGATTTTTTGGAATTGGATCAAAATGGCAACTGAAAACATTAGTGATTAAGTACAAACTGGGTTTTTGGATGGAGTTAGACAAAATGATCAAAATGGCAACAAAATGTAAAAGTCAGGGACCCAGAGGCACAAAAAAAACTATTTGGATCAAAGTGGCAAATTTGGACAAAACTCAGGGACTAAAATGGCAATTTACTCTTTTTTTTTTAAAGTAAACTTCATTAAAACACACATCCGATCCAAGCGGGCAAAAGGCCAAACAACACGACAACACCCTCCGACCAGTGGCAGAACTAGCTTATTAAATCAGGGGTATCCTAAAAAAGAATTTACCGCGCAATGATAAAATATTAAAAAAATACAATAAAAAATAAAGTAAAAAAATAACTAATAGATTTGGTCTCTTCTTTTTTTTCATAGATTGAAATTGTTCCATCGTATCGTCGTCTTTTACTTTATAAACATAATCCTTTTCAACCGCACAAACATGACATTGTTCAAGAATTATGGGCCCATTCGATTGCGTAAATCCGTCTTGATAATCTTCAATTTTTAAAAAACATCTTTTAACGGTTGCGGTTGCAACCGGTAAAACCAAAGCTAGTTTCACTACCCAATAAAACAAAGGACAAGAACTATGTGTTCTCATTTCAACCATAAGATCCACAAGATCACTTATTCTATTATATGAGCTTTATTAGTTATTACAATTTGGGCTTAATTATCATAAAACTAATTATTTAGGCTTTGTTACTAAACATGTTTTGGGCTTAATGAATAATATCAAGTTTCATAATTTTCTCTTAGGGGTATCCTCGTATATGTTTTTGGGTAGACTATGTATAAAATCGGAAAAAAAATTACAATGCGAATACGAATACGGGGTTGAGCCGTAGCCCGTGCTACGACTCATTCTTATTTAGTTCCGCCCCTGCCCCCGACACAAACGAGCAAAGGGCAAACAATTACAGAATATACATCGGGTATTTATGTCACACCCCGATCACGTTAAAACAACAAACCGTGGCGGAAACGTCGGGGAGTGTTGTAACAGAATCATCGTTTCAACAACCATGGTAATTAAAAGTTTCGTTTTATTGATTCATTGAGTAATTTACATTGTCTTAAAACCAAACAAGCAAATTAAACATCGTCTACTATCGTTTTTATGTCACCAAGGCCACGTCCAGATCCTAAGTGAACATGCTCCCTAGCAATCATCACGCAACATCACCTGAAACATATGTAAAAACAAAGTCAGCAAAGAAATGCTGGCGAGCACATAGGTTTTATAAGAGTATCGGAATCATGGCTCGTTTATATATATATTGCAATACCTCGAAAACCTTGTTTTTGAAAAGTATATAATATTGCAACATGATTAACCAATTCAAATCAAGATGGTTAAAATTTATAAAATCTCGTAGCCATAATTCTTCACTCAAAAACTTTTGTTTTAGTAAACCACTTCGTAAAACATCTCGTTAAAACTTGTTAATAAAACTCGTATGGTTTATATCATTTCGAAAACCTCGTTGTGTGATATCGTTTCAAAATCGTTTCCCAAGTGAACTAAATAATGACATGAAATGTAATATGATAAAAGCACTTATATATAAGATGTACCAGCGGCGTATCTACCATGCTTTTATCATGTTACACTCATCCCATTACCTAATCACAACCCAAACCAATCGTTCGTTCAAATCGTTTTATCTCGTTTAAGTCGTTCCAAATCGTTTAATTCGTCCCAAAATCGTATTCGTTTTAATTGTGAAACTACTTTTGGTCGTCTCGCTAATAACATTCAAACCTTCGTGACTCGACTACCTCGCTTCTCGTATTAACAAACCACCAAAGGGTAAGTTAACAATCATTAGATTCGGTCGTTACCTACATAACCCCCACACATAACCATGGGTGTAGTCTGATAACGGGATTTGTCAGATCCTATGGTACCATAATCTAATACTGGTCGGCTTGATCAATGCTAATGAATGTCATTCGTTATGTAATTACAACCAACAAGTTTCGTTCACATTATCGAAATTGTATTTAGTTTAACATAAACCATCTTAATCGTTTTTGAAAACATCGTTAAAATATCGAAATCGTTTTAATACATATGAATCACCCCAAAATAATTGAAAACAGTAAAATAGGGGAACTATGTACTCACATTGAATGAAAGGGTATCCTTGATCTAAAGAACTTAGCGAAGCTCAGACAAACCAAGGAAATTCAAGTAGTACCTAGTAATCGGATCACTAGTAAATAAATTGACACCTAAATCGGAGGATCGGATAGAATGAGGTCTTGTAAACCGAATGCGTGTTGGAACTCATGTGATATGGTTTAACAAAGCCTACATCCTAGCTCGGAACTTAGCCTAAGTGCTTTCGACCCGTTACGACCCATTAAGGTAGCTTATGCTACGTTAACGCGTCGTTCGCGCAAAGCTATGTTTGGATGGTTAACTATGTGCTATGTCAAGTCTTATATGCCCAATTATGCCTAATTATGTTACCAAATCAGATTATATGTCAAAACATGTTCACATATGTAAAATATGTATTTAGGCTTCAAAAGGGCGTTTTGGTCATTTTCTATGGGCATACAAGCTACTTAACAAATAACTAACCAATCCTATGTGATCATAAGGTATAACCTTAGTGGTTATTCCCTATGCAACTATGATCACTAATCAAGCTTGATCGGATCCTAAAGATCGACCAATCGGGTCGGGTTCGAAAGTCTAACCGGTTGTTTAGACCGCTTAACTTACGACCTTAAACAAGCACTAAACTAATAGTGACGAGTTAAACATGTCAAAACATGTTTAACTAGCTTATAAAACTGATTTGGTATCAAAACAATGGGTTTTGATACCCGAAAATAGTTCCGTTGCAAAATGCGTGCTAAAACGCATTTTGACCGAAACTTTGACTCGTCACTACGCCTAGTTAACGTGGTAATCAGTAGGTATAATCGCCAAGGATTATAACCATCGTGATTACAATCACGTTGCAAAGTTCAATTGAACTTTGACTTGACCAATTGATGGTCAAAACCGAAAGTCAAACTGTTTGACTTTCTGCTTAGACATAAAGAATAAGCATGAAAGAAGACTTACAAAGGGTCCTAGCTATCTTTTCTACAAAGAATAATCAGATTAGAAAGCTCCAAACACTTGGGAGAGCTCCCAAATAAGATTGTAGAGAAGAGAATGAGGAAATGAGCAATGAACAAATGAATTTGCTTGGCTATTTATAGTTGTAGCAAGTTCATAGGATCATTACACATGTTTGTGTAACCTCCAAGCATTAAATCTCATCTATACAAATGTAATGAGCAGCTTAAAAGCCTTGGGGAAGAGGTAACTTGGCTACCACACAAAGAAATTGCATAAACAGCCCCTGAACATTGAACAGATTGCTGAAATTGAGTTTTCTGGAACTGGGCACTTCACACAGCCCGCGTAAGGTATAGGGGCAACCTTACGCGCCCCGCCTGGCCTCCCCAGATCAGCAAAAGTTTTAGAATTGACAGTTCAGGTCCCTGCACTTGTTTGAGTCCATTTCAGGCACTTTTGACACCCGTTAAGCCATTTTCAAGGCTCTACAAGGTCAATAAAGTTTAGAGGACTCGAAATATGCTTGGAACACTCTCGGATGTCGGCTCGTTTGGTCATACGGTCGCGTTGTTCGTTAAATTACGACGAAACTCAAACGGACGCGAAAACGAACCAAATTAAGCGACGAATGAAATTTTTGCATGCCGATCACTAAAATAAAAATATTTTAGTGTGTACAAAAATTTTGAGTGTCCAGATGTGGTCAGAACGTAAGATATGCGCGAAAATGCAAACTTACGTCGTTTTTGACACTTTTAGTCCATGTAAGATCAAATACGCATATTTTTGCACACCGAACCACTCAAAGCTTATTTCTAAGCTATGTTTAGGTTATTTATGGTATGTTTAGCTTATGATCAAGTTCCGGACTCTTCGATACCATACGAATCGGTATAGTTTCACAGTTTGACACAAATAGTCCCTGCGATCGAATAGACTCGTTTTCAACACACCAAGCCATCCAGAACTTATTTCTAAGTTATGTGAAGGTTATTTAAGGTATGTTAAGCCTATGTCACTATTCCGGAGTGTTTTTCGCGTTAAACTGGCTGCGTTTACCCACCAGTTTGCGTATAACTTTCCAAAAAGCGATTTAAAGCTTGAAATCGGAATCGAATTGTAAAATCATCAAACACAAATACACACCAAATCACATTGTTTTATTAATAAATAACATTGTTTTAAATTGTACATCGATTACAGAGCACAGTTGTCACAGTCTCCCCTACTTCAGGAAATTTCGTCCCGAAATTTTAACTAGAGGAAACTTGTGAGAACAATTGCGGATATTTCGCCTTCATTTGGTCCTTACGTTCCCAAGTAAACTCTGGGACACATTTGGATTCCCAACGAATCTTGACCAAATTAATTCGTTTGTTCTTCAACTGTTTGTAAGTACGGTCCACTATCTCCACAGGTTTCTCGACAAAGTGCATCGTTTCATCGATTTGAATCTCGTCGAGAGAAATGTGAAGATCAGCGTCAGCTAAACACTTTCGCAAATTGGACACGTGAAAAGTCGGATAAATATTTCCAAGCTCTAGAGGTAGCTCTAGTCGATAGGCAACCTTTCCAACTCTTTCAACAATCTTAAATGGTCCAACATATCGTGGTGCAAGTTTTCCTTTCCTTCCAAATCTCACCACTCCCTTCCAAGGTGACACCTTGAGTAGGACATGGTCTTCGACTTGAAATTCTAAGGGCTTGCGTCGTAAATCCGCATAACTCTTTTGACGGCATCTAGCTGTCACAAGATTATCACGAATTTTCTTGATTTTGTCTGTCGTTTCCAGAATGAGCTCAGGTCCAGTAAGCTGAGCTTCACCGATCTCATTCCAACAGACAGGTGAACGACATTTTCGACCGTAAAGAGCTTCGAATGGTGCCATATTAATGCTAGCATGATAACTATTGTTGTAAGAGAACTCGATCAATGGAAGATGAGAATCCCAATTACCACCAAAGTTTATCACGCATGCTCTAAGCATATCCTCCAAAGTTTGAATCGTCCTCTCGGATTGTCCATCTGTTTGGGGATGATAAGCAGTGCTTAGATTTAGTTGGGTTCCCATAGCAGATTGCATGGTCTTCCAAAAATGAGATGAAAATCGAGCATCACGATCGGATATGATGTCCAAAGGAACACCATGTCGAGATACAATCTCATCAACATAAATCTTTGCAAGTTTATCAACAGATAGATCTTCGCGAATCGGAATAAAATGAGCTGACTTCGTTAATCGATCGATAACAACCCACATAGCATCATGACCTTTAGATGTACGCGGTAACTTAGTGATGAGATCCATAGCAATGTTCTCCCACTTCCAAACCGGTATCTCTGGTTGTACAAGCAAACCAGAAGGTCGTTGATGTTCAACCTTGACTTTGAGACAAGTTAGGCATTTCGAAACATACAAGGCAACATCCTTCTTCATACCAGGCCACCAAAACTTAGTATGAAGATCCTTGTACATTTTATCAGTACCAGGATGGATAGAATATCGAGACTTATGAGATTCGTCCATCACTAAAGTGCGAAGATCATGTTGTTTTGGAATCCACAAACGATCCTTGAAATAGAGTAAACCATCGTCCTTCGCTTCGAGCTTAAGCTCAAGCTGATGTGGTAATTCCTTACCCATCAAATTTTGTGAACCACAAAATTGCTGAGCTTGAAGAACACGAGTTTGAATATCAGATAGAGTTCGAACAGAATGAAGCTTGACTCGCTCCTTTCGACTAAGCGCATCGGCTCCGACATTCGCCTTACCAGGGTGGTAGCGAATCTCGCAATCGTAATCGCTCAAGAGTTCAACCCAACGTCGTTGCCTCATGTTCAACTCCTTCTGATTGAGAATGTGCTGGAGACTTTTGTGGTCTGTGAGATCCACACACTTCGTGCCATAGAGGTAGTGTCTCCAGATTTTGAGAGCGAAAACCACAGCACCTAACTCAAGATCATGAGTTGTGTAGTTTTTCTCGTGAACTTTCAGCTGTCTAGACGCATATGCTATAACTTTGCCTCGTTGCATAAGAACACAACCAAGGCCTAAGTTGGACGCATCACAGTAGACAACGAAATCATCGTTTCCCTCGGGCAGAGATAAAACAGGAGCATCACAGAGCTTCCGTTTCAGCATTTGGAATGCTTCTTCTTGCTTGGGTCCCCACTCAAAAGGCTTATTCTTTTGAGTCAAAGCAGTGAGTGGAACCGCAATCTTCGAGAAATTAGAAATGAATCGACGATAATATCCAGCGAGACCAAGGAAAGAACGAATTTCTGTAGGCGTCGTTGGTGTATTCCAATCCTTGATTGCAACAATCTTAGATGGATCCACATGAATACCTTGCTCGTTGATAATATGTCCCAAAAACTGAACTTCTTTAAGCCAAAATTCACACTTGGAGAATTTAGCAAAAAGTTGTTCCTTCTTCAGGAGTTCTAAAGTCAAACGAAGGTGTTGCTCGTGATCGGCTCGAGACTTTGAATAAATGAGTATATCGTCGATGAACACAATGATGAACTTGTCTAAATAAGGTTTACAGACCATATTCATTAAGTCCATAAAGATAGCTGGAGCATTCGTCAAACCAAAAGGCATGACAGTGAACTCGTAATGCCCATATCTCGTGCGCAATGCAGTTTTGGGAATATCTTCTTCGAATACACGAAGCTGATGATACCCAGAACGCAGATCGATCTTGGAGAAACAGGTAGCACCTTGCAGCTGATCAAAGAGATCATCGATTTGGGGTAGGGGATATCGATTCTTGATGGTAAGCTTATTAAGCTCACGATAATCGATACACATTCGAAAAGATCCATCTTTCTTTTTCGCAAAGAGGACAGGAGCGCCCCAAGGTGAATAACTCGGACGGATGAATCCTTTATCAGATAACCCTTGAAGCTGTTTCGATAACTCTTGCATCTCAGACGGTGCAAGACGATAAGGTGCTTTCGCAATCGGGTTAGCATTGGGTACAAGGTCAATATGAAACTCGACTTGACGAACTGGAGGCAAACCAGGCAGTTCATCAGGAAACACCTCTGGATAATCCTGAACAATTGGAATATCCTGAATACTCTTGCTCTTGCTTTTCTCCTCGGTGACATGTGCCAGGAAAGCAACATATCCTTTTCGTTGATAACTCTGGGCTTTCGTACATGACATGAGTTTCAATCCACCAGATGGTTTCTCACCACGAACTTCCAGAACATCTCCAGACGAAAGAGGAATACGAATGATCTTATCAAAACAAACAACCTCAGCATGATGTTTGGTTAACCAATCCATCCCTACGATAATGTCGAAACTCCCAAGTTGCATCGGTACGAGGTCAATGGGGAAAAGATGGTTATCGAGGTTCAATTGACAACCACGAAGAACAGAATCGAGTACAAGTGGTTTACCAGTAGCAACCTCGACAGATAAGGGTTTCCTCAGTTTAGTTCTAGGTATCGTAAGTAAAGGCTCAAAGGATAACGAAACAAAACTCCTATCGGCACCAGAATCGAAAAGAACAGATGCAAGTTGATTGTTAACAAGAAACGTACCGTTAACAACTTCGTTGTCCGCCCTTGCCTCATTCGCGTTTAGATTGAATACCCGTCCACGAGCGGGATTCACATTTGCGTTCGCGTTTGCATTTGGATTCGCATTCGCATTTACCAATCTCGGGCAATTGTTGCGGAAATGACCCATTTCTCCGCAATTAAAACACGAACCAGGTGGGAATCTCGCACCATTCCCTTGAGCTTGTGCTGGAACTTGAACAGCTTGATTTTGACCAAAACGACAGATGTTGGCCAAATGCCCAAGTCTACCACACGTAGCACACTGTTTACAGGCCTGTTGGGCAACATGGTGACCGTTGCATCGAGCACAGTGAGGTGCGGTACCAGCATATTGTTTCTTTGCAGGAGGTTGAGTCGGTGGGTTCTGAGCAGTAACTGCAAAGTTATGGGAAGCCTTGTGCTTCCTCGACTTTTTAGAAGACTCACCCTGCTTCTTACCCTTACCCTTACCCTTGTCAGAATCGGTCGACTTCTTTTTATCACCCTTGCGGGTGAGTTTACCCTTCCTGACTTGGGACTCAGTCTGGGTAGCCGATAACTCGATCGCGTGACGGACGGTAGTAGGATTAACGCCGGTCACAATATCCTGAATGGAATCGGGTAAACCATAGTGGGACACAACAAACTGAGCTCCTCAAATCGATCCGTATTAGCACGGTGTTCTCCCCCGTCTTGTTTCAAATCATCGAATTCTCGTTCTAAAGCTCGAATCTCGTGACGGGGACAGAATTCTCTCATCATGAGAGCTCGGAGCTCATCCCAAGTTTGTGCTAATGCCACTTCGGCACCCCTATCGCGCATAATACCATTCCACCAGGTAAGAGCTCGCTTCTCAAACACGCTTGAAGCAAATTCAACCTTACGCGCATTCGGACACTGCACATGTCTGAATGTGCTCTCGATACTCTCAAACCACTGCAGGAGCGCAGTTGCTCCTTGTGACCCAGAAAACTTAAGCGGCTTCGCAGAATTGAAATTCTTGAAATCACACTGTGCATTATTGTTGTTATTATTATTGTTGTTATTGTATAGCTCGTGGATTTGGGTCACAACGCCTGGAAGTACAGCAGCCATTTGCTGAGAGACAAGGGCTGCGACTTCTTCAGCGGTAAAAGTTTGAGCATCGCGTCGAGGAGGCATTGTCTAACAAGGAAACATGAGAAACGAGTGAGGTCGACAATTGGAGAAACAAAGGAGGTATTGAAAACATCGACAAAACACAAGGAAGGCGATCATTCGTTCATTACCTCGAACGAACAAACGATACGCGGTGACTAATCAAAGTAAATGGATCATAATAATGTATCACAGAAGACATGCTCGCCTATAAGTGAACACTCACCCCAAGAGTTCCCAGGTAAGAGTGACTGGTCTGATACTGCGGATTTGTATGAACACTCTAGCCTTAGACAGAAAACTCAGGGTACAGGCATTCACTCTTCCAGTTTGCACGTGTTCACATTATTTAGACCCAAACTTTGACGAGATTTTGAAAACTCAGAGGGTTCAAAACCTTACAATCAATCATGCAAGGATAGATGAATAATTTTCGAAGCGGATTTGTTATTGTGTTCTTGTTGTGGTTATCACCTAAGGATAGGTGATGGTATTGTTTTAAAATCTAAACGCAAGTAAACTCGCGTTAGGGTCCTAGAAAGTTATAGTCTAGGTCAAAGCATTACTAATAACCTAATTCCCTATAACCATTGGCTCTGATACCAACTCTTCTGTCACACCCCGACCACGTTAAAACAACAAACCATGGCGGAAACGTCGGGGAGTGTTGTAACAGAATCATCGTTTCAACAACCATGGTAATTAAAAGTTTCGTTTTATTGATTCGTTGAGTAATTTACATTGTCTTAAAACCAAACAAGCAAATTAAACATCGTCTACTATCGTTTTTATGTCACTAAGGCCACGTCCAGATCCTAAGTGAACATGCTCCCTAGCAATCATCACGCAACATCACCTGAAACATATGTAAAAACAAAGTCAGCAAAGAAATGCTGGCGAGCACATAGGTTTTATAAGAGTATCGGAATCATGGCTCGTTTATATATATTGCAATACCTCGAAAACCTTGTTTTTGAAAAGTATATAATATTGCAACATGATTAACCAACTCAAATCAAGATGGTTAAAATTTATAAAATCTCGTAGCCATAATTCTTCACTCAAAAACTTTTGTTTTAGTAAACCACTTCGTAAAACATCTCGTTAAAACTTGTTAATAAAACTCGTATGGTTTATATCATTTCGAAAACCTCGTTGTGTGATATCGTTTCAAAATCGTTTCCCAAGTGAACTAAATAATGACATGAAATGTAATATGATAAAAGCACTTATATATAAGATGTACCAGCGGCGTATCTACCATGCTTTTATCATGTTACACTCATCCCATTACCTAATCACAACCCAAACCAATCGTTCGTTCAAATCATTTTATCTCGTTTAAGTCGTTCCAAATCGTTTAATTCGTCCCAAAATCGTATTCGTTTTAATTGTGAAACTACTTTTGGTCATCTCGCTAATAACATTCAAACCTTCGTGACTCGACTACCTCGCTTCTCGTATTAACAAACCACCAAAGGGTAAGTTAACAATCATCAAATTCGGTCGTTACCTACATAACCCCCACACATAACCATGGGTGTAGTCTGATAACGGGATTTGGCAGATCCTATGGTACCATAACCTAATACTGGTCGGCTTGATCAATGCTAATGAATGTCATTCGTTATGTAATTACAACCAACAAGTTTCGTTCACATTATCGAAATCGTATTTAGTTTAACATAAACCATCTTAATCGTTTTTGAAAACATCGTTAAAATATCGAAATCGTTTTAATACATATGAATCACCCCAAAACATTTGAAAACAGTAAAATAGAGGAACTATGTACTCACATTGAATGAAAGGGTATCCTTGATCTAAAGAACTTAGCGAAGCTCAGACAAACCAAGGAAATTCAAGTAGTACCTATTAATCGGATCACTAGTAAATAAATTGACACCTAAATCGGAGGATCGGATAGAATGAGGTCTTGTAAACCAAATGAGTGTTGGAACTCATGTGATATGGTTTAACAAAGCCTACATCCTAGCTCGGAACTTAGCCTAAGTGCTTTCGACCCGTTACGACCCATTAAGGTAGCTTATGCTACTTTAACGCGTCGTTCGCGCAAAGCTATGTTTGGATGGTTAACTATGTGCTATGTCAAGTCTTATATGCCCAATTATGCCTAATTATGTTACCAAATCAGATTATATGTCAAAAACATGTTCACATATGTAAAATATGTATTTAGGCTTCAAAAGGGCGTTTTGGTCATTTTCTATGAGCATACAAGCTACTTAACAAATAACTAACCAATCCTATGTGATCATAAGATATAACCTCAGTGGTTATTCCCTATGCAACTATGATCACTAATCAAGCTTGATCGGATCCTAAAGATCGACCAATCGGGTCGGGTTTGAAAGTCTAAGCAGTTGTTTAGACCGCTTAACTTACGACCTTAAACAAGCACTAAACTAATAGTGACGAGTTAAACATGTCAAAACATGTTTAACTAGCTTATAAAACTGATTTGGTATCAAAACAATGGGTTTTGATACCCGAAAATAGTTCCGTTGCAAAATGCGTGCTAAAACGCATTTTGACCGAAACTTTGACTCGTCACTACGCCTAGTTAACGTGGTAATCAGTAGGTATAATCGCCAAGGATTATAACCATCGTGATTATAATCACGTTGCAAAGTTCAATTGAACTTTGACTTGACCAATTGATGGTCAAAACCGAAAGTCAAACTGTTGGCCAAACTGTTTGACTTTCTGCTTAGACATAAAGAATAAGCATGAAAGAAGACTTACAAAGGGTCCTAGCTATCTTTTCTACAAAGAATAATCAGATTAGAAAGCTCCAAACACTTGGGAGAGCTCCCAAATCAGATTGTAGAGAAGAGAATGAGGAAATGAGCAATGAACAAATGAATTTGCTTGGCTATTTATAGTTGTAGCAAGTTCATAGGATCATTACACATGTTTGTGTAACCTCCAAGCATTAAATCTCATCCATACAAATGTAATGAGCAGCTTAGAAGCCTTGGGGAAGAGATAACTTGGCTACCACACAAAGAAATTGCATAAACAGCCCCTGAACATTGAACAGATTGCTGAAATTGAGTTTTCTGGAACTGGGCACTTCACACAGCCCGCGTAAGGTATAGGGGCAACCTTACGCGCCCCGCCTGGCCTCCCCAGATCAGCAAAAGTTTTAGAATTGACAGTTCAGGTCCCTGCACTTGTTTGAGTCCATTTCAGGCACTTTTGACACCCGTTAAGCCATTTTCAAGGCTCTACAAGGTCAATAAAGTTTAGAGGACTCGAAATATGCTTGGAACACTCTCGGATGTCGGCTCGTTTGGTCATACGGTCGCGTTGTTCGTTAAATTACGACGAAACTCAAACGGACGCGAAAACGAACCAAATTAAGCGACGAATGAAATTTTTGCATGCCGATCACTAAAATAAAAATATTTTAGTGTGTACAAAAATTTTGAGTGTCCAGATGTGGTCAGAACGTAAGATATGCGCGAAAATGCAAACTTATGTCGTTTTTGACACTTTTAGTCCCTGTAAGATCAAATAAGCATATTTTTGCACACCGAACCACTCAAAGATTATTTCTAAGCTATGTTTAGGTTATTTATGGTATGTTTAGCTTATGATCAAGTTTCGAACTCTTCGATACCATACGAATCGGTATAGTTTCGCAGTTTGACATAAATAGTCCCTGCGATCGAATAGACTCGTTTTCAACACACCGAACCATCCAGAACTTATTTCTAAGTTATGTGAAGGTTATTTAAGGTATGTTAAGCCTATGTCACTATTCCGGAGTGTTTTTCGCGTTAAACTGGCTGCGTTTACGCACCAGTTTGCGTATAACTTTCCAAAAAGCGATTTAAAGCTTGAAATCGGAATCGAATCGAATTGTAAAATCATCAAACACAAATACACGTCAAATCACATTGTTTTATTAATAAATAACATTGTTTTATATTGTACATCGATTACAGAGCACAGTTGTCACAATTTACACCAATCCATCCAACTAATATCTATACAAGAAGATCTATTTTTAATCCACCCATAACCCCTCGACTTTACCTCCCCTAAAATATCTTGCGGGCTTCGTCTAATCTGCTTGAAAACCAATTCATTTCTCCCTTTCCAGATACACCAACACGAAATAATTACCAGACCTTGAATAAGACTCTTAGCTTTCTTACCTTGTTGCGTGAAATTGTGTATCTCCATAATGTCTTTGAAGTCGAAAGCATATATCTGCGGCAATTTACACCAAGCACTGAAAGCCGACCAGACCCTCTCCACCACTGGACATGCAGTAAATAAGTTCTCCACCGTTTCCTCGAATTCTTCACAATAAGGGCACATAACCAAAGTAACATTCACATTCCTTCTTCTCAAGTTAACTCTTGTAGCTAATCTATCCACATTACCTCTCCACGCCATAATATTGCATTTGAGCGGGACCCATTTACACCATTCAAAGTTAGGGGGTGACTAACTCCTCTATCCTCAATGAGAGCCAATTTGACGGACTTCACCGAGAATCCTTCCTGTTTGTCTACGTTCCACAACCATATATCCTCATTATTTGAAAAAGACGTCCCACTGAGAACCTCCTGACATTCCTGCCATTCCTTAGGCTCCGCGTCCGACTCTGGCTGCCTAGACCAATTCCATACAAATCCGCTATTTCCTTGGTTCGCATCCGTTTTTTCAGCTACCCTGCACATTTTAAACAATTCCAAACCAAACAAGTGTGGCCATCTTTCCACAAAAGGCATACCACCCATCCAAGTGTCCAACCAGAAACGAATCTTCACCCCATTCCCAACCTTACCCAAAATCAACCGGTTTATACCCTTCCCGTTAATTTTCAATTTAGATATCATATTCACAATATTTTTCCAACCCTTAATTTTTCCATTAATCGGAAGGAAGTTCCTATGACTGTTTTTACCATGACACGCTTCCACCACCTTTCTCCATAAATTCTGATTTTTGACTCTGTACCTCCATCCCCATTTAAAAAGAAGTGCTAAATTGATCTCTTTGAGTCTGTTGATACCCAACCCCCCTTTTGATTTGGGCCATGTGATCCAATCCCAAGCCACCCAGTTCATTTTGATATTTTCATTTGTTCCCGCCCAAATTTTTTTTCTCATTTTCGCCTCAAGAATCTTAATGTCACACCCCTTTCTGCGGTGGAAGCACGAGGTGTGATCATGAAAGGTTCTCATTGCATACGAAAGGTAAACATATTACATGCTCAAAAATATCTTCAAACATTACATTACTGAAAACATATGTCAAGTGTTTACAACACGAGATAACAAATTGTCTTAAAAGTCACAACTTTATTTAAAGATAAAAAAGCGACATCCACGAGCATGAGTAAGACCACACACACATCCATCCTAGTTACCTGAAATACATGTGAGTTTTGGAAAAAACGTCAACATAATGTTGGTGTGAATTCATGCAGTTTTTGTATTTCACGTTTGTATACTTTGTATGAAAACATAGTTTGTGTCATGTATAAATCAAGTTTTCATATATAAATCAGGTATCCATGTGTACACCACGTACTCATGTATAATTCAAGTTTTTCTTGAGTACCCCACGTACTCAAGTATAATTCCCGTTTTCTTGAGTACCCCACGTACTTAAGTATAATTCAAGTTTTTCTTGAGTACCCCACGTACTTCAAGTATTAATCAAGTTTTAGTATGGTATGAATTTTATGTAAATAAAGTATTCCTGTAAGTATCAGGATTGTTAATGGGTTGCAAGGCCATTAACATGTGACACGACATAGGAAGTCACCAAACCTTAGGCATTTTTCTAGTTGGCATATTCTGAGACACAAAAGCACTACTCGATACTCGCCCTCACCGAGAGTGTGGCTGCCCGGCACCCGTTAGATCTAACCTTTTGTTCTGCGGTCTAGGTATATAGTTGATTAATGGTGCTTATGTACCCTATTCGTGACACGATTTCTCGTATCATTTCTCATAACGCATCATACTTGGTACTCGTCCTCACCAAGTGCGCTTCTTGTATTCTATTATCTCATCACACTTGGTACTCGTCCTCACCAAGTGTGCTTCTTGTATTTTTAACATATCATTTATAAATATTATAACATTTGTACATGTATTTCACCCCCGAAGTTATAAAACTGAAAACAGTTAAAAGAAAAGGGGGAGCATGAACTCACAACTTTGCGTTCCTTGCGTCGTAAACTTCACCGATTTGCTTAATTAACGTCGTGACCTATACGCGTTTTCTTAACGTTAGTCACTAGACATGTATCGCACAAGTACAGTCACTATCTTTTGTATATGTTTTGTTGTGTTAAAAATATTTTATATTTTTAACTAAGTATCTTACTTATATTATTTTCCCAAAAATTAATATAAGTATCTCGTGTTTTGCACTTTGCACCCGAATTATGTATCTTGTATGTCGTATGTGTATTTTTTTTGTGTTTATACTTCTCATGAGTATTTAGTGTATTTTTAAGTCTTAATACACTAGCACGTATAACACATACTATATACACTTAGCACAAAAGTTGGTGATCAAATAATATATATTTTTCTCTCAAAAATATACATACTTAACATAATTTTTAATCTTGAAGAAATCATCATTTCTTATCACCAAAAATTAGGGAAACCTTGGTAATATTTTTAGATACATTTTTAGGGAATAAGTTTCTCAAAAACTTATATTTTCTAAGTGTCAAAATTTATAGAAATTTCGACAGGGTTTCCCCTAAAAACGGAGGTTTCCCATGTTTTCAAACATGTGTTTATTTTCTTTTAAATCATCAACAATCAATTTCTCAACAACAATCAACAACAATATATACTAATTTCTCTATTTCATGAACTTGAGAATTTACAAAAGTGTGTAGTAACCTACTAGCTCATTTAGTAAGTCTTGTTATCTTTAAAAATAACATTAGTTTCTTAAAAACTTTATTTTTAAAGATCTTGAAGTTTCACAACTTCTAGTCATGATTTACCAAACATATTTCTTGTTAATTTTTTCTTGTGACACAAGTGTTTACACACTTGTTTATTCACTAAAATGCTTTTAGTTTATGTAAGGTCTGGGTTTTAACAAAACTAGCATTTTCCGCTTGGTTCTTTCGAAAAACCACTTGTAGATCTTTAGATCTACATGTTTAGAGTCTTATTTTACAAGAAAAATTACTTTTACTCAAGTTCATGTTTCATGAGTGGAAGGGTTCATCATCTTTCACATCTCTAGCACTAACATACTACTAGTTCATGTTCTTGAACATGATCTAGTATGGTTAGATGATGATCCATCCCACTTCTAGCAACAAACAACATAAAATAATCACAACTAACCAAGATTTTCATGATTTACACCACTAGTTTCTTTTTATCCAACATTAATCACTTATGTCCAAGACTTTAGGTTATGTTCTTTAGATTTTTCATCATTTAATCATTCCTTCACCTATTAACCACCAAAAATAAGAACAAGATGAAGATTTGAAGCACTTACTACTAGCACAAGGCTAGGGAAGTTCAAGAGTGTAAAACGAGTGGATAAAAGCAAACGGTTGAGGTTCTTCAACTTCCGAAAGCTTCAAGCTTCTTTGTATAGCCCCTTACACCTTTGTATATATGTAGAATGGTTGAAGAATGAAGGATGATGATGGGTGTGGGTGTGGTGAGCTATGGCCGGGAACAAAGCAAGAGGAAGAAGGAAGTGTGGAGTGTTTGGTGGATGGTGGAAATGAGAAGGTCCAAGGGTTTATAAATCAAGTCTTCCAACATATGGAGACCTAGTGGGTAATGTGTCCCATATCAAGACAACATACCACATAAAATATTAAAAGAATTCAAGGGGGTGTCCCCCCACTCTCACGCAACCGGTTATGGGGGGGGGGGGGGGTTGGGCATCTAGTTTGGTTGCAATTGCTAGTTACATAAGCTAGTTAGTGTATAAGTGTTAAGTTAGGGGTTTAAGTGTGTTATTAAATATATAGTGTGTTAGGGTGTTTGGGGACCCTAACTAGCTTAGAAAAATAAAAACAATGCTTCTAGCATTATTTTGGTGTTCCGGGTAATATCCTGTTGTTCGGTTATATACCGGTTCGTTAAAGTGCTACATTGCATTTTTTAGTGTCTTTTAAGTACCTTTTTGTACCCTTTCGATTCCCGACACTTAGGGAAGTATTCTGGATAATAAAACGTAATTTCTGCATAATACTCATACGTTTAAATGCTGATTAGAGCTGAATTTACTAAAATTCTGCACTTAAAGTGCGTTTCGGGTGCTTTTTAGTGCTTATTTTTGCTTCCGTAATGTCTATATATTAAACCCTTGTATATACTCTTGGGTTTTAATGTATTCTTGTAGTTGGACCTACACCTAGGCTCCAATTTTTATTGCCTGACTGCTTTTTGCAGTTCTGTTGACACAGTGTGTCTTACCGGTGAGTTTACTAGTATTTCTGACGCAACGCTCTCGTTTATGCATAAAGCAATATTTTGTAGTATACAACGTGCATGAATTCACTTGTTTAACATGTAATCAGTCAATGTTGACATTTAAGCACATAATTGCAGTCATTAAACAATAATTAAAGTGTACGGAAATTACCGGTTTGGTGCCAGTTGTCACAGTCTCCCCAAGTTAAAAGAATTTCGTCCCGAAATTCAGGCTGAACTAACTCTCACAGGAGTCTTCTTCAATAGGTGGGGATACTTTTCTTTGAACTGGTCTTCACGTTCCCATGTGTACTCGAGTCCGTGCTTAGAGCTCCAACGTACTTTGACAAGTTTAACAGTGCTCCTCCTGGTCTTGTTGACTTTCCAGTCGGTATCCTCAACGGGTTGTTCTGTAAATCGGAGGGCATCATCAATATGCACTTCATCCACAGGGATGATCACGTTTTCTTGTGTTGGACTCTTCTTCAGGTTGGATACATGAAACGTATCATGTACTCCATTAAGTTCTTCCGGTAATTCCAACTTGTATGCCACGGTACCATTTCTTTCCAATATTCTGAATGGTCCGATGTATCGTGGATTCAGCTTTCCACATTTTCCAAATCTTACTACGCCCTTCCAAGGTGAGACCTTTAACAACACTTTGTCTCCCACCTCGAATTCTACTGGTTTTCTTTTCAGATCAGCATAGCTCTTTTGTCGATCTCGAGCCGCCTTAATGCGCTCTCGGATCTGCGCAATCTTGTCAGTTGTCTCTTGTACAAGTTCAGGACCAACCATACGTTTATCTCCAGCATCTGCCCAACATAAGGGCGATCGGCACTTGCGGCCATACAGAGCTTCGAACGGTGCGGCTTTTATGCTCGTATGATAGCTGTTATTGTAGGAAAACTCAACTAAAGGTAGATGAGTATCCCAGCTGCCGCCCAGATCCATGACACATGCGCGAAGCATATCTTCTAACGTTTGTATAGTCCGTTCGCTCTGGCCGTCTGTTTGTGGATGGAATGCCGTGCTTAGATCTAACTGGGATCCAAAGGCTTCCTGAAATGATTGCCAGATTCTTGAGACAAAGCGTCCATCTCTGTCTGAAATAATTGAGATTGGCACTCCATGACGTGCCACAATTTCCCTTAAGTATATCTTTGTGAGTTTTCCAGTACTATCCTTCTCTCGGATAGGTAGGAAATGCGCAGATTTCGTTAATCGATCAACTATTACCCATATCATATCGTGCCCTCTCAGGGTCCTGGGTAATTTCGTTACGAAGTCCATCGAGATTTGCTCCCACTTCCACTGGGGAATATCTGGTTGTTGTAGGAGGCCGGACGGTTTCTGATATTCAGCCTTAACCTTAGCACAGGTTAGGCATTTTCCAACATAGACAGCAACGTCGCTTTTGAGTCTCGGCCACCAATAGTACTCTTTCAAGTCTTGATACATCTTGTCTGATCCTGGATGGATCAAGTATCTCGATTTATGCGCTTCATCAAGGATGACTTCTCGTATGCCACCATAGAGTGGAACCCAAATACGCTTCTTAAAGTATAAGGCTCCCTCTTCATTTGGCACCATGTATTTCAGCATACCCCAGAGGTATTCAGCATTACGGTTTTCCATCTTAAGGGCTTCTTGTTGTGCATCACGAATGCGTGCAGTGAGGTTCGTTTGAATAGTCATTTCCAACGCTCGAACCCTTAGGGTCTTAAGCCTTACTTTTCGGCTTAAAGCGTCTGCTACAACGTTTGCCTTTCCAGGATGGTACTTGATCTCACAGTCGTAATCATTTAGCAGCTCGACCCATCGCCGCTGGCGCATATTCAATTCCTTCTGATCAAATATGTGTTGTAAGCTTTTGTGATCTGTGAAGATTGTACATCGAGTACCATATAGATAGTGTCGCCAGATCTTCAAGGCGAATACCACTGCGCCTAGCTCCAGGTCGTGAGTGGTATAGTTTCTTTCATGCACCTTCAATTGTCTTGAAGCGTAAGCGATGACTTTTTGGCGCTGCATAAGCACGCAACCCAAGCCTTGTCGGGAAGCGTCACAGTATACCACGAAGTCATCAGTGCCTTCGGGTAATGATAGTATTGGTGCATCGCATAGCTTGTTTTTAAGTAACTGGAAGGCTTCTTCTTGTTTGTAACCCCAGTCGTATTTCTGGTCTTTCTGTGTAAGGGTCGTTAGCGGTTGAGCTATCTTTGAGAAATTCTCGATGAATCACCGATAATAGCCCACTAAGCCCAAGAATTGTCGAACTTCAGTTGGGGTTTTGGGGGCCTCCCAATTATTTATTGCTTCGATCTTGGACGGGTCTACATGAATGCCCTTCTCATTCACAACGTGACCAAGAAATTGTACTTCGCGAATCCAGAATTCGCATTTCGAGAACTTCGCATAAAGCTTCTCTTTCTTCAGTAGTTCCAAGATGGTTCTGAGATGTTGCTCGTGCTCTTCTTTCGTTCGCGAGTAAATCAGGATATCATCGATAAATACAATCACAAATTTATCGAGATATGGTTTGCATACGCGGTTCATCAGATCCATAAAGACCGCTGGTGCGTTCGTCAGCCCGAATGGCATCACAAGAAATTCGTAGTGCCCATAGCGTGTTCTGAATGCAGTCTTTGGTACGCTTTCCTCTTGGATTCTCAGCTGATGGTATCCAGATCGAAGGTCGATCTTTGAATAGTAGCTTGATCATTGCAGTTGATCAAATAAGTCATCAATCCTCGGTAGCGGGTACCGATTCTTGATAGTGAGCTTGTTCAGTTCCCTGTAATCGATACACATCCGCAGTGTTCCATCCTTCTTCTTCACGAATAATATTGGAGCTCCCCAGGGTGAGAAGCTTGGCCTTATAAATCCTTTATCCAACAACTCCTGGAGTTGTGTAGATAATTCCTGCATTTCGGATGGTGCAAGCCGATAGGGTGCCTTGGCTACAGGAGCGGCTCCTGGAACCAAGTCTATACGAAATTCGACTTGTCGTTGCGGAGGTAGTCCTGGCAGATCTTCGGGAAAAACATCAGGGAATTCCTTCACCATAGGAATGTCTTCGAGTTTTGGCTCCACAGCCTTCTTGTCTACCACGTGTGTTAGGAAGGCAGCACATCCTTTCCTTAAGCACTTCTGTTCCTTCATACAACTGATGATTCGAAGAGGTGCGTCTCGTTTTTCTCCATGTACGATGAGAGTTCCATCATTTGCTAAAGGGATGCGAATGATTTTCTCATGACAAATAACCTCAGCTTTGTTCTTGGACAACCAGTCCATTCCGACTACTACATCGAAGCTACCCAATTGAATAGGTAAGAGGTCGATGCTAAATCTTCGCTCACCCAGTTCTAGTGTGCAGCCTCTAACAACTTCGCCCGATTCAACAAGTTTACCGTTGGCTAGTTCTATGGAATAAGGAATTTCTAATCTTCTAGATTCTATTCCAAGCATGCGTTTAAATTCCACAGACATGAAACTATAATCGGCGCCAGTGTCAAATAATATGGATGCAAAGTTATTGTTAATGAGGAACGTACCGGTGACCACATTAGGGTCCTCACGTGCGTTCTTTGCTCCAATCACAAATGCTCGAGCCTGAGCATTGTTTCCCTCTGGGCAGTCCTTCATGAAATGATCATTGCTTCCACATCTGAAGCATCCTTGGTTCCGCCCCTTCCCGTTACCGTTCTTGTTACCAGCACCATTTCCATTCCGGTTCTTACCTTTTCCCCAACAGTCTTCTACTTGATGACCCAACCTTCCACATTTGTCGCACCTTGGAATGCGACAAGCTCCTTCATCATGATGCTTACATTTTTGGCATTTAGGCATGGTTACTTGGTATCCTTTGGTTGCAAGGGTTTTCGTCTCCTGAGGCGGGTTAGCGTCATGCTTCTTGCTGAAACCCTTGTTGTTACGAGTTGCTTGGTTCAAACTTGTATGCTTTCTCTTTTTGTCACCGGATGACTCGGCATGCGTCTCGGTCTTTTCAGTGGGGTTCAGTGATAACTTCTTCATACGAACACAATCTTCAGTCAGGCTGACAGCCAGAGTTACAGCCTCGGTGATTGTTTGAGGTTTGGCCGAAGTTACCATGCCACGAAACTCTGGGGCCAGTGCCCAAATGAAGCGTTCAACACGCTTAAATTCGGGAGTCACCATGTAGGGAAGCACTCTAGACAGATCGTGGAACCTTCGAGTATAACCATTAATGTCAGCACCTTCCATGGTCAAGTGCCAGAACTCCGTTTCCAGCCTTTGGAGTTCAGCCCGAGAGCAATACTTCTCTCTCATTCTTTCCTTCAGTTCATCCCAAGTTAGGCCATAAGCGGCATCATCGCCTAGGGTTTGGGCTTGCAAGTTCCACCAAGTCAGAGTTTCATTGACAAACAACCCAGTAGCAAAAGTGACTTGCTGATCCGCGGTACACTTGCTCATGCGGATAGTAGCTTCAGTCTTCTCCGTCCAGCGTACAAAGGCTATTGCACCTCCTGTGCCGTCATAGTTCATCGGCTTGCATTCAAGGAACTGCTTGAATGTGCAGCCTGGAATTGATTCAACCAATTCACATGTGAGCAATCGAAGAAATAATGAAACAAGGACCGTTCATAAATTTCTTCATGCTTAGTGCATTGTCTTAAGGTTACCTTGAACTGCGTTCCCTCCAGACGAATCTCCATGCCCGTTACGTCTAGCATTGCTTGGTCCTCCACTGTCTTGAGTACGGTTCGCCTCGTACTGGGCGATAGCAGCGGAGATCCTTTCTTCCAGTAGAGCGTTCAGCTCTTCAGCAGTTCTTGGCAGTGGGGGAGGAGGAGGTTGATTATCATTGCGAGCATTCACAGCTTTCCTGGGTGCCATGTTCTGACGGAACATAACATAACAGGGTTAATCATTTGTTTGATATCGTCATGCTAGACAGCAGTAGTATATATATTCACAGGTATATACCACATAAGTAACATCAAACAATTATTACTCTAGCAGAGTACTTAGTTGGCTTGCACTGAAGGAATCTACACGTGACAAGACTTGCTGTGGTTTCTGTGCACCGAATCCCATAATTATGTATGCATCCATAATTACGTAACTCCTTGCATAGTCCGCACAGTTCGTTTCATCCTCGTATTTCTTCCTTCAGATGGGCCATCGCTTTCAGATAAAGTCACGTATACTTGTGACATTCTACTTCTAGTATATGCTAATTATTACACATAATTGCAGGTAGTTTCTAGTCAACGACAGGTGCTACTCAAGTGCACTCTAAGTCTCGTAGTGTCTTTTCTAGACTCATGTAGACAGTTTCAGGTAGTGGACGTCGCGGGACGTTTTATGCAATGAAAACTCTTTGAAAAATTGTTTTCGTGAAAGGATCCTAGAGATTGTAGACTAGACTCGAGAAGGAATCCTGTTTCACTACAATCGCAGCTCTGATACCAATCTGTCACACCCCTTTATGCGGCGGAAGCACGAGGTGTGATCATGAAAGGTTCTCATTGCATACGAAAGGTAAACATACTACATGCTCAAAAATATCTTCAAACATTACATTACTGAAAACATATGTCAAGTGTTTACAACATGAGATAACATATTGTCTTAAAAGTCACAACTTTATTTAAAGATAAACAAAGCGACATCCACGAGAATGAGTAAGACCACGCGCACATCCATCCTAGTTACCTGAAATACATGTGAGTTTTGGAAAAAACGTCAACATAATGTTGGTGTGAATTCATGCAGTTTTTGTATTTCACATTTGTATACTTTGTATGAAAACATAGTTTGTGTCATGTATAAATCAAGTTTTCATATATAAATCAGGTATCCATGTGTACACCACGTACTCATGTATAATTCAAGTTTTTCTTGAGTACCTCACGTACTCAAGTATAATTCCCGTTTTCTTGAGTACCCCACGTACTCAAGTATAATTCAAGTTTTTCTTGAGTACCGCACGTACTTCAAGTATTAATCAAGTTTTAGTATAGTATGAATTTTATGTAAATAAAGTATTCCTGTAAGTATCAGGATTGTTAATGGGTTGCAAGGCCATTAACATGTGACACGACATAGGAAGTCACCAAACCTTAGGCATTTTTCTAGTTGGCATATTCTGAGACACAAAAGCACTACTCGATACTCGCCCTCACCGAGAGTGTGGCTGCCCGGCACCCGTTAGATCTAACCTTTTGTTCTGCGGTCTAGGTATATAGTTGATTAATGGTGCTTATGTACCCTATTCGTGACACGATTTCTTGTATCATTTCTCATAACGCATCATACTTGGTACTCGTCCTCATCAAGTGCGTTTCTTGTATTCTATTATCTCATCACACTTGGTACTCGTCCTCACCAAGTGTGCTTCTTGTATTTTTATCATACCATTTATAAATATTGTAACATTTGTACATGTATTTCACCCCCGAAGTTATAAAACTGAAAACAGTTAAAAGAAAAGGGGGAGCATGAACTCACAATTTTGTGTTCCTTGCATCGTAAACTTCACCGGATTTGCTTAATTAACGTCGTGACCTATACGCGTTTTCTTAACGTTAGTCACTAGACTTGTATCGCACAAGTACAGTCACTATCTTTTGTATATGTTTTGTTGTGTTAAAAATATTTTATATTTTTAACTAAGTATCTTACTTATATTATTTTCCCAAAAATTAATATAAGTATCTCGTGTTTTGCACTTTGCACCCGAATTATGTATCTTGTATGTCGTATGTGTATTTTTGTGTGTTTATACTTCTCATGAGTATTTAGTGTATTTTTAAGTCTTAATACACTAGCATGTATAACACATACTATATACACTTAGCACAAAAGTTGGTGATCAAATAATATATATTTTTCTCTCAAAAATATACATACTTAACATAATTTTTAATCTTGAAGAAATCATCATTTCTTATCACCAAAAATTAGGTAAACCTTGGTAATATTTTTAGATACATTTTTAGGGAATAAGTTTCTCAAAAACTTATATTTTCTAAGTGTCAAAATTTATAGAAATTTCGACAGAGTTTCCCCTAAAAATGGAGGTTTCCCATGTTTTCAAACATGTGTTTATTTTCTTTTAAATCATCAACAATTAATTTCTCAACAACAATCAACAACAATATATACTAATTTCTCTATTTCATGAACTTGAGAATTTACAAAAGTGTGTAGTAACCTACTAGCTCATTTAGTAAGTCTTGTTATCTTTAAAAATAAAATTAGTTTCTTAAAAACTTTATTTTTAAAGATCTTGAAGTTTCACAACTTCTAGTCATGATTTACCAAACATATTTCTTGTTAAATTTTTCTTGTGACACAAGTGTTTACACACTTGTTTATTCACTAAAATGCTTTTAGTTTATGTAAGGTCCGGGTTTTAACAAAACTAGCATTTTCCGCTTGGTTCTTCCGAAAAACCACTTGTAGATCTTTAGATCTACATGTTTAGAGTCTTATTTTACAAGAAAAATTACTTTTACTCAAGTTCATGTTTCATGAGTGAAAGGGTTCATCATCTTTCACATCTCTAGCACTAACATATACTAGTTCATGTTCTTGAACATGATCTAGTATGGTTAGATGATGATCTATCCCACTTCTAGCAACAAACAACATAAAATAATCACAACTAACCAAGATTTTCATGATTTACACCACTAGTTTCTTTTTATCCAACATTAATCACTTATGTCCAAGACTTTAGGTTATGTTCTTTAGAGTTTTCATCATTTAATCATTCCTTCACCTATTAACCACCAAAAATAAGAACAAGATGAAGATTTGAAGCACTTACTACTAGCACAAGGCTAGGGAAGTTCAAGAGTGTAAAATAAGTGGATAAAAGCAAACGGTTGAGGTTCTTCAACTTCCGAAAGCTTCAAGCTTCTTTGTATAGCCCCTTACACCTTTGTATATATGTAGAATGGTTGAAGAATGAAGGATGATGATGGGTGTGGGTGTGGTGAGCTATGGCCGAGAACAAAGCAAGAGGAAGAAGGAAGTGTGGAGTGTTTGGTGGATGGTGGAAATGAGAAGGTCCAAGGGTTTATAAATCAAGTCTTCCAACATATGGAGACCTAGTGGGTAATGTGTCCCATATCAAGACAACATACCACATAAAATATTAAAAGAATTCAAGGGGGGGGGGGGGGTGTCCCCCCACTCTCACGCAACCAGTTATGGGGAGGGGGGGGGGGGTTGGGCATCTAGTTTGGTTGCAATTTCTAGTTACATAAGCTAGTTAGTGTATAAGTGTTAAGTTAGGGGTTTAAGTGTGTTATTAAATATATAGTGTGTTAGGGTGTTTGGGGACCCTAACTAGCTTAGAAAAATAAAAACAATGCTTCTAGCATTATTTTGGTGTTCCGGGTAATATCCGGTTGTTCGGTTATATACCGGTTCGTTAAAGTGCTACATTGCACTTTTTAGTGTCTTTTAAGTACCTTTTTGTACCCTTTCGATTCCCGACACTTAGGGAAGTATTCTGGATAATAAAACGTAATTTCTGCATAATACTCATACGTTTAAATGCTGATTAGAGCTGAATTTACTAAAATTCTGCACTTAAAGTGCGTTTCGGGTGCTTTTTAGTGCTTATTTTTGCTTCCGTAATGTCTATATATTAAACCCTTGTATATACTCTTGGGTTTTAATGTATTCTTGTAGTTGGACCTACACCTAGGCTCCAATTTTTATTGCCTGACTGCTTTTTGCAGTTCTGTTGACATAGTGTGTCTTACCGGTGAGTTTACTAGTATTTCTGACGCAACGCTCTCGTTTATGCATAAAGCAATATTTTGTAGTATACAACGTGCATGAATTCACTTGTTTAACATGTAATCAGTCAATGTTGACATTTAAGCACATAATTGCAGTCATTAAACAATAATTAAAGTGTATGGAAATTACCGGTTTGGTGCCAGTTGTCACACTTAATAATTCCCACCGGAGCCTTATATAATGAGAAGTAATATACCGGGAGACTTTCCAACACAGAATTAATCAGAGTGAGTTTCCCCACTATCAAAATAGATTTAGCTTTCCACACCGACAATCTTTTGTCGACAACCTCAATAATCGGAGTCCAATTTGAAACTTGTTAAATTTTCGACAACCTCAATATCTAAATAGATTTAACCTCAATAATAGATTTAGGTTAGATTTAGTTGATAAAACTTGTTATGGCATGCTACACGGGCCGTGTTTGACATGACTTGTGTAACACGACTATTCAATTTGAAAACAACATGTTTAACAAATGATGAGGTTAAATATATATCCTTATGTGTGATTAATGCACCCACTATGAGAGTAGTAGAATGATTATATGATTATTTTAGTAGGTGGAAGAGGAGGGGTGGGGTAGTAAAAATCAAGAGTTAAATGTCTGGGTCTTTGTGGTTTATAAAAATTGCAGACTTCGTCCCAATAGTTCACTAATTACATAGTTGGTCCTAATTTTTTTTCAGATCAATCGCTTGGTTATTATATTTCTTAACAAACGAACTTACATCGAAATAGTTGGTAAACGGGCAACAAGCTGCGCCGCTACCCCTAATTGTTGTAATTTTTGCACTTGAGTGGTCCATACCATAGATGACCGTTAAAATATTCAGTTAAGTGTGTATAAAATGTCCAAAATACCCTTGTGCATTTAATATACAATTAAACAAACCTCAAACAAACATTTAGGGGCTGTTTGGCTAAGCTTTTCAAAACTACTTATTTGCTTATTTGCTTTCTGAAAAGCAAATAAGCAAATAAGTAGTTTTGAAAAGCTTAGCCAAACAAGCCCTTAAAATAAAACAAAATATCAATTACTACCCACCCTTTAATTATGGCCCAACCCTATTTCCAGCAACCACCACCGTCCAACTACCACATTACCCCCTTCTTCCCTTTCAGCAACCACCCTTTAATTACCCTCATTCACCACAGAAACCATAGTCAACCACCACCTCCAAGAGACCAGGTAACCCACCCATCCCATATGGTACCGCTAAAACTAAAGAATCAAGAAACATAAACCTTTAGAGATACAAGGTCTTGGCTGGTGGGTGGAGGAGAATTTGGAAGATTCGGCGACGGCAACAGCGGTGATGGGTGGTTTCTGGCGGCGGAAGGCGATGAGGATGACGGTGCCGAAGATGGCAGCCATCGTCGTCGCTAACACGAACCCATTTGAAGCAAAAATTGAAGATGACGTCATCAAATTGTGTCAAATTCTTGAATGATTTTGTGGGAATTTGAAACATTGATCAAATGGGTATGCAAAATTGAGAGAATTTGATGGTGGTTAAACCATTTCATTCATTTGGTAGATTTTGTACTAGAAAATGTGTGCGGAATATTAAGAATGTTTGACGGATTCGGAATTGTGAATAAAAACGACAGTTAAGGTAATTAATCTGGAATTTCTTGTTTGTTCTACAAGATGAACGACAATCGTCTGTACGGATCAACAAGAACGAAGCGTAAAATGATGGCTGGTGGTATTGGTTCGTGGTGCTTCACAATGGTTTTCGGAGGTGGTAGTTGTGGGGGCCTAAAGATGATGGCTGATGGTGGTTACTAGTGTTTCAGAGAGAGAGAGAGAGAGGGGGGTGAAGAAGAAGATGGTGGGCCCATCTCCTTTTGTTTCTTATTTTTACTTTTATTTTTTTAATTGTTGAGGGCAATTTGGTCATTTAGCATCAACCTAACTGGGAAATTTAACAAAGGTTAGTGATAAGGACCCCCCGATTACAAAATTATAACTATTAGAACTAATTCTGTAATTAGTGAACCGTTGGGACCAAGTCTACAATTTTCGTAAACCACAGGGACCAACCAGACATTTAACTCAAAAATCAGTAGGACAAGATGCGTTTAACACAACCCTTCACTAATATGTGATAATAAACGAGTTACTTGACACAACATGTTGATCAATTCCATAACTTGAATGATACAACATGAGACATTATAAGCAGTTAAATAACGCAAATGATATGACACATTCAACACAAATATTGGCACGATTCACGTAATTGGTTAATAAATAATAAGACATCTTCCTATACTAATAAATAAAAATCTTTTTTGGACACGTGTCACTTCCTGGTGCTTTCTTATTTTCCTATTTATCTCTCATATTAAATAATAATAATAATTTGAAACAAAAATATTAGATAAGAATAAATATTTAGATAAGTATAAACATTTGTTTTATTTTGATCATATTTAATAATAATAATAACGATAATAATGATTTTAAACAAAATATTAGATAGGAATATAAACGTTATTTTTATTATGATCATAATTAAATAATAATAATAATAATAATAATAGTTTTAAACAAAAAATTAGTTAATAATACATATTTAACAATGTAAAATATTATGATAAGTAAATAGTACATTAAAGTTCATTTTTAAAAGATAAATATTGACAATTGTATCATATGAGATTATATTTTATTAAACACGTGCAATATACGAGTTTTTTTAAAGATATATATTTTTTATTATTTATTATATAAAATTACATGTATGCAAAATAGAAAAAACAAAGTAAAATGTATAATAAGTAAATAGTATATCAATGTTCATTTTTAAAAGATAAATT
The DNA here is from genome assembly GCA_030545235.1 of Helianthus tuberosus. Lineage (NCBI taxonomy): Eukaryota > Viridiplantae > Streptophyta > Magnoliopsida > Asterales > Asteraceae > Helianthus > Helianthus tuberosus. Next base: position 121,035,945 of record CM060409.1, read on the forward strand.
TTGATGACTGTTTGTATTAACATATGACATTATATTTTATTCAACACGTGTAATATACCATTTTTTTAAAATATATCTTTTTATTATTTATTGTATAAAATTATATTTATGCAACCCGTGTAATACACGAGTTTTTAACCTAGTAAGTAACATGATAAAATACAAGTTACACAATTTGTAAATCCTTAACAAGGATTTAATCATGAAATATTTTACTATTTATAAAACTATAAATTTGGTTCGTTTTGGCTCAAACATGTCATGTCGATGCGTTAGTTATTTTTGTCATAAACAAATTAAGCGGGTGAACCGGTCCACACACATTTTATTGTGTTATTAGAGCGTCAATCTGTCTATGAGCCAAACTCATTTGGTGCTATGTAATGTCGGGTCGTTTTATAAAGTGTGCTCAAATGAAATAATAATAAAAACAAAAGTCCTCAAAATAGAGGGAGGGGAAGCCAACGGCCATTGCCAATACATCACCGTCCCACAAAACATCAAATCCACAAATGGGCCTAATGAAAGAAACCGAATCTTGAGTACGAATAACATCCATTAGATCCAGCCGGATTGATGTCCAACTTGCTCGCCTACCATTAATTTTCATGCTCCTAAATTTAATACATGAGGGATTTTATCAACTTAAAAAACAAAGTTTTTATAGTTTATATTATTTATAATCTTGTAAAAAAATATAATGTGGAGGAATGACCCAGCCCGGTCATTCCTGGTCGAATAGCCATTCAAATATAAGCAGGGGCGGACTTACCCCTAGCCCAAGGTGGGCGGGCGCACCCCCGGGAAAAAAAAATTAGTGCTATTTTTCGTTGAAAATCCCGTCCGCACCCCTTGAATTTTTTCATCCGCACCTCTTGGAATTTTTCGTCCACACACCTTAGGTAAAAAATGTTATGGATTTATAGTTTAATTTTTTTTGGTAAACTCTAATTAAAAAAAAAACTACCTGAATTATAAACTTATACTACCCAACTTAACCCAAATACCCAATACCTTAACCCACTATTTCATTAAACATAATTAGCCCACTAATTACTAGCCCATTAACCAAACTCAACCTAATTTCAAACTATAATAATTAAAATAAGCCCAATAGTACCTTAGAATTCCTCCCGCCCTCCCTCTCTTGGGTCGTCTCCTGCTAGCGATCATCGAACACAATAGCAACCACAACAGCAGCCGTGAACCACCGCCGTCCGACACCAAATGGTAACAAAATTCTTAAATAGGTTTGAAATTTCATGTGTTTTGACGTTGTTTATGGTTGTTTAGATGATTTTTAGGGTGATTATGTTGTTTAGATGATTTTTAGGGTGATTACACACGATTTCTAGGGTTGAAAATTAAAATTGAAACATTATGTTATGGAGCGATGAACTTATGGATCTTTTGTTTTACATGACCCGACCCGACACGACCCAAACCGACCCGATACGAACCGATTTTTTTACTTATATATCTAGGGGCCTAAAATTTTTAAAAATGTTACGTACCCCCATGGAAAAATTCCTGGGTCCGCTACTGAATATAAGTACGGACCAATGGGGTGGTGGTCCATTGGCAAAGGCAAAGCCTTTAAAACACTTAGGTTGGGAAGGAGAAGGTCTTGGGTTCAAGTCCCACAGACTACAGGGGATTAAAGAAATTAGCCGTTCAAAAAAATATGAGTACGGAAGAATCTCCGACAAATTAGGAGATGTCGTCAAACCGACTACCCGACCTAGGGGGAAACCCTAATTCACCCATAAGTATAAATATGAGATTCCATCGTGAAGGTATGACAGACAATTCTCTCTCATTACATTCTCTTTTACTCACACAAACGAATTCTTATTCTCACGCCGGAGGGTGGTTACAGGAATAACCCCATTCCTGTAACGAGTCCTAACGGTGTTCTGTTTTGTAGATTGGAGATCAGACCACTCTTTACCGGATCAACTAGTCAAGAGACGTATCTCAGGTGACGTTTCTACATTGGCGCCATCCATGTGACCTGAAATACTTGGAATCCATTATCACGATGAGTGCTCCGAACGCAAGTACTGCAATGGCTAGCGCAGTTTCGACTTCCATCAGTGAGGGAAGTACAATGTCGGCGAGTATTACAACGACAGTTTCGACTCCGACAATAACTAGGTATCTGGCATTTGAGTTTGAGGCTGAGTTGCCTCCAGGGTACGAGAGGGGGCGTGCTAGCAGCACTGCAACCCTCGGAACGGGACCTTCTTTCCCTAGCACGGGTACTACACAGCCTCCCGTTGTGTCGACAACAACAAAAACAACAATCCCGCTTGCCTCAACACAGGGGACATCTCTAAGCACCAGTTCACCGGTGTTTACGCCAACTTCAGGCTCAAGAAATTACTACTATCAGCCAGCCCAACCCGTTTACACGACCGCAGTTGGAACAACGGCTCAACATTTCTCACCAGCAGATAACTTCCAGTTCCCTCCATTGTACTCAACGGCACTTACCACGACAATGTCCACGCCGCCTCACCAATTGGTGGTAATGCCGAGGGCCGTGTTGAACACCCCAATTACCCCCGAGAACCAGGCTTATATTCCATCTTATTATTACATGCCGCCAAATGGGTATGTGCCTCCCTAGATGTATGGGAATCCACATGAAGAGAGCCAGGTGGCCCAGTGGGGGTTTCTGTATCCACAGCCTCCGTTTTGGCACAGGGGTCACAGTCCATACGCTATGCCCAACCAAATTACTACGGCGTCCACACCTGGCGGAAATACTACTAATACCGGACAACAGCTTAACTACGGTCAAACAGGTCCATCGTTTGTAACCCAGACAGTAACTCCCCCAATCACTCAAGACTCCCATGTAGTAATCCCAAGTTGAAGAAAATGAGTTGAACATGCCATATAAGCCGGCCGATGTCACTTTCAGATCAAAGTTTTCCAGACGGATAGCAGAAGCTCCTATTAAAGAAAAACCGAAGGTGCCGCCCACTGTGGGAAAGTATGATGGAACTAGTGCTCCCGATGATCATATTAATCTGTTTAGGAGCACAGGGGAAGTAGCCTTGTGGCCAATGCCCCTATGGTGCAAAATGTTTGTTTAAACTTTGGTAGGGGCGGCTCGTGTATGGTGGGACAGTCTCCCTGTTGAAGGAATTGATAGCTTCGAGGAACTTGTGACGAAGTTTTCACAACAGTTCAACTAACAGCGGAGACACACCAAGGATCAGAATTAAGTGCTGCCCATACGCCGACGGGACAACGAAACAGTATAGAATTTCTTGACGAGATTCAACAAAGAAAGCATCGCCATTCCTGACCTAACCCAAGATTTGGCATGTGGCATCTTTTTACAAGGTGTGAATGATGATGAACTCATCAGAAAACTGCATGACAGGAACGGGGTTCCGGATACCATTGAAGAAATTATGAGAATCGCCAAGGTCTACGTACGCCAAGAGAAATCTATCATAGCTAGTCATGTGGCAAACAAGAAAAAAGAGTCATACCGAGCATCGGAAGAAACCGACCGTTGCGGGGGTATAATCAAGAATCAGAGCAGAAGGTTTTCAAGGGGAAGTCACACTGAATCCCAGGGAAGATACGACAGACTCCGAAGCACGTCATCAAAGAGTGAATACTCTTCATGTGGAGCCAAGTCAGATTTTCCCGTGCTGAGTAAAACGGCTTCGGAAATCCTTGCTTCTGAAAATCTCAAGCTTAACCCACCTAAACCCTTAAAGGATTCGACCGGGAAGGATTCTTCCAAGTACTGTGAATATCATAAAGGGTGTGGGCATGATACCAATGATTGTTATCAGCTAAAGAAGCACATTGAGTATTATGTAAAACCTGGGAAATTGGTCCACTTGGTTAAAGATATTAAGCAAGGCCCTCCAACGGTGAAGGATGAGGATGGTATAGCGGGTAAAAAATAGTGTGAGATGAATATGGTTTATGTCGAAGACATGAGAGGAACCAAGCAGGGATTTGAGATCCTTGAACTGTGGATGTCGGTTGACATGCACGCGGGAGCGGGATACCCATCTTAGCACGGATCCTCTCATAATCACCACTGCGGTGGGTGACTATAATATGAGAAGAATACTGGTAGACACGGGAAGCTCAGAAGACATTATTTACGAACATTTTTATAACCAGATGCAGAGGGAAGATCGAGCCCTCCTCAAGCTAGTCCACACCCCCATTAGGGGCTTTACAGGGGAAAAGGTTAACCCAATCAGGCAAATCACTTTCCCGGTAACTTTTGGAGAAGCGTCATGTGAGGGGACTTTAGTTATCCCATTCCTGGTAGTCAGGGCTAAGTCACACTACAATGTTATTATTGGGTGCTACACATTGGGTAAATTAGACGCAATTGTCTCTACGACGCGAGGGTTCATGAAATTTTCAACTCCCAGAGGGGTGGCAACAGTGCACCGTGATCACATTGGTGAGGTAATGAACACGAAGAGATTCCGACACGGAATAACGGGTGTAATCAGACCTGAGAGATGGGTCTTGAGCACTGAATACCCGGACCAGATGGTCACGATTGGTGACACTCTTTCCCCAGAAGTAAAGGAAAGCCTCAAAATGTTACTTCGTAACAACATGATGTTTTCGCCTTCGAACATGGTGACGTGACGGGCATACCTCGTGACAGGGCAGAACATCGATTGTCTATGTTGCCCGGAATCAAACCAATAGCCCAGAGAAGACATAACATGGCTCCAGATAGGAAAGAGGCGATAGTAAAGGAGGTACAAAAGTTAACGGAGGCGGGAATTCTCAGGGAGCCAAATTATCATACCTGGGTAGCCAACCTGGTCATGATAAAAAAAAACGGATGACACATGGAGAATATGCATGGATTACAAAGATTTGAACAAAGAATGCCCCAAGACGCGTATCCACTTCCTGAAATTGACATCAAAGTTGACTGCTTGGTTCCTTTCCGCTTCAAGTGCGTGCTCGATGCCTACAAAGGATACTATCAGATCCAGATGGCGGAAGAGGACGAAGAAAAAACGGCCTTCTATACAGCCATTGGCATCTTTTGTTACATGAAAATGGCTTTTGGATTGCGGAACGCAGGGGAAATGTAACATTCCCAAAATTTATATTTATATTATTTAAAATAAAGTATGATTTTAAACGAATAGATCATGGGTAAGTTGACCAATAGAAATATAAATTACCTAGACGGGCAAAGGAACCGTTTAATAATTATAAAAATATGTTATAATTTACCTTACCCCGTTTTTAATGAAACTTGGTTCAAAATGTAGGTACAAATATTCTCGTTCTAATGACATATTCATTATTTTATAAAACGTCATATTTCAGAAGTTATACGCACCAAATAAGTGAAGGAGTTGAATTAATTATAACATATATATTAATAAAATAATAATAACAATAATCAAAATAAAAACAAAAGTTAAAGTATACGTTTTGAATAAAATTAATAAAATAATAAATTGTAGTTTGAAAAGTTACATGTGCATTTAATTCTTATGTGTTCGTGTATGTATATGAAGATAAGAAGGAATCATTAGGCTTGCATGGAAAGTTTCAAATTACTATAAATAGAGAAGGTGTAAAGCTTTTCAAACGGCTCACAATTCTTTTTCTTTCTTTCCTAGCATTTTTCGTGATCTTCTCTCTCAAAATTCTATTTTAAAATTTATTTCACCCATAATAATAATAAAGCCCTGCCCTGTTTTAAGTATTTTAACCCTTGATCACTAATACCCTGTCCAAGTGACGTAGGGCCCCGTAACGTATGTCAAGGCTCTGCCTAAATTCGTTGGGGTTCTGTCTCGTGACGTAGGGATAAAGTAGAATTGGGTTACTATACTTAATGTGAGTGCACTATATATTTTATCAAATAACCCAGGAGTGATACCCAAAATATAACCACCTTCCTAAAACACCCCTGACACCCTACACTTTCTAAAATACATCCCATACGTGAAAACCGAGCCCGAAATATAATATAGTATTAAAAATAAATAAAAAACAAGAAATAGTAAGTTGAGGCGGGCCGCGTAGACCCACCCCAATCCTTAAACACGTGTTTCAGGTAACACAGTGTGAAAGCCAAGTAGTAAAAAGCCAGCTCGAGAGCACTGACGGCTTGGAAAACTGTGGCTATAAAAGTTATCTAAAATACGATGTTTTTAAACTTAATAAAAGAGGGTTTAACCCTATGTTGTAATAAGAAACTTGGGTTTTACCCATGTGAGTATTAATATCAAATAAGGTGGTTTTACTCTGATAAAATATTTCCTAACTACGGTCCTGATGAAATTTCCGCTGCCAAATTAATAATTGATACCACCACAAATGAATGTTCGCGGCCGCCCGTTCCCGGGACAGATAGGGGGCAGGGGTTGTGACAGAAGGTGGTATCAGAGCCTAGCCACTGGTTCAAGCCAAAGAAGTGTTCTGCTGACACTTAAGTTTTAAATTCTGTGTTAGGAAATAATTTATGTGATTTTGTGTTATATGTAATTTGACTATTTGTTAGTCTACAGTATGGGTAAACAAAGAATTTCGGATATCTATCGTCAATTAGATAGTTCATCAAAAGATAAGGGAACCTCATTTCAACCAAATCCCTTAGGATATTCAGCAGATATTAAGGAAAGAATATTTATTCGTAAGGCACAGTCTAAGAAACCATTTACCACTAAGAAGAGAAGTTGGATTATTAGCAAAAGTCGAGAGAAAATAAAGAAGTCACAACCAAAGGGAGCAATAATCAATCAGGAAATAAATACACAAACTCAGGAAGCAGACAATAACCCACTAGGAGAAGATAAATTAGATGAACAATGGGTAAATCTCCATATGTTAGCCACTACAGCAGTAAATGCTAACTTATATTAAATAGTCGAACGGCCAAACCAGTACCAGCATCCATGCCGCCTATGAGTTAGAAACTTTAAAGGAACTTTGCCCATTAGATAACAACATAGTAGAGACAGGAGATAGAATAAACCTTACATAAAAACATGTTGAGCATAATACTCCTATAACATAGATAGACTAAAATAATTTACGAATGCATAATCCCTAGTTTATTTTGAATTCCAGTTGTAGTTTGCAATAAATACATATATATATATATGAGTCGCAATGTTCGCCGTTTTTAATCAATCAATTTTTATGATTATAACCAAATGTTTGTACTAGAAATTTTCCTGTGATAATTAATACCACCTACTCAAATAATATCATAATATGTATATGTTAAAATAGTTAGAAGAATCATGAAATATTTTATTTAGAAATGGGAGTTGACTAGTTAAAATAATTACACAATTTATTATTAATACATGTTTTAATATTGTCATATATATCATTAGATCTGACATATAAAATGTACAAATGTAATCATTTGTATACCTATAAAAATGTATTTAAATACATTCAATTGTTAATATACATCAAACTAAGTTAGTTATTAACAAAGCAGTCATGTTTATGATTCTCTTTTGGAACCAATCATTTACTTTGATTTAAAATACATATTGAAATATACGGTATAAACTTTAAAACTTTGTGGTTTTAATAATATTGTTTCAAAATAATTTATATCTAAATAAATAAAACCAAAGCTATTAAATTAACCGAAAGGATTTTAAGAATTAGTAAAAATTTAAAAGATTGCTTTAGTGGATCTAGCCAAAGCAAGTTTTGAAACCCAGGTGTACCAATTTACCACTCTATTTTATTCCTTTTGGTTTATAACCAGTTGACCATAAGACTTCATACTTTCATAATTTTATGAAATAACTGATGTTGGGATTACTTGTAAAAGTTTCTATTGAAATACTTAGTAATAAAATAGATGGTTAAATGAATATGATGGGTATTCATGATTTAATAAAATCATTTAAAATTTTTAGATATTGGGTTGGTTGGACTATGTAGAAAAACCTAACTAAACGATGAAAGCGTTTCTATAGATCTTTAAAATTAAGGTATATCCAGAATAGGTCTTATGCATGAAAATAGTTAATATAAGATTATAAGATTAACCAGCCATATTAATTATAGGATTGTGTATCCTAAAATATAAATAAATAAATAAATAAATGGAGAAGATTTTCATGAAACTAGAATACTCTAGTAAACAGCAAAGTTAAGTTACTACTTTAGTCACCAAACATCATAGAATAGCTTTTATATTTATATATAATAGACTATTTGTTTAAATAAAAACTTCAGTTTTAACTATAATTTTAATGTTTTATCTATATTATTTAAAACTAATTTATGATTCTGTGTCATCAGTATTGTTTAGATATATATATTATATAAACTGAGTAACGTAAATAAAAGATCATTATGAAGTAAATGTTTTAACCTATTGACTAAGTTTATATATTACAACAATATATTTGGTACAGTTATTATTATTATATATATTAACTATAGTTGAAATATAAACCAAAGTACAATGTTAATGATTATAACATAGCTTATAATAGTAAATATTAATAATATCCTATAACTCATCCAAATACGTGTTATATTGTTCTATTGCCTTGTTTAGTATTAATAATTGGAAATATATATATACATTATCATAATGTTTAAATAACATTTATATATTTATATGTGTATATAATATAAACTAAAAGTTATTCTACATAGGGTACATGTAGAATTTTATACGTATAGCATAATTCAAAGAAAGTATATGTTCAAAAGATTTTTATAATCATCATGTTTTTATTCTCTACCATTTAGAATATTATATTTAAAAGAAGTAATAAATTTTATTTTACAATATATTATAAAAGTAGAGAAAAGATGGGTCTAATGGTTTATACAATCGGTATATATAAAAGAGAATAAATAATTTTAAAAGTAAAAGATGTTACAAAATGAAAACCCTTTTTTCTACTCGACTTAAATTAATAATTTAAGTATTCAATTTATTTTTTTTACCTGGCACATTAAAATTTCCCTGAAAATTCTAGTTTTGTTTCATTTTCAAAACTAAAATTTAAAATAGATACCCCACATAAATATAATTGACCCAAAGGTGTGTTTAATACAGTTGTCTTTTATATAACTTTATTTAAAAATCAGATTACAATTTTAATATTGTAATATCTTTAAATAAATTACTATTATTGTATGGAATATACATACATATTCTAATACATGTATATTACTCAAATACATTTAGAATCAATTTTAGAAACGTCAAACTTACTTACCATAAGTACTTCTTTGAATAAAATATATATAATATACAAGAAATTGAGAGTTAAGTTTTGATATTTTAAACCCATATGATTCAACTCACTAGTTAAAAATAAATTTATTCCCATGAGTCCATAAAGTTCATATTTCGAGTAATTCATTTCTTTAAGACTTTTATTTATCCATCCTTTGATTCCAAAATAATATATTCAATAAATTTAACGGAAGTTTATTTCAATATACTATTTTTATAAAAAGGATAAAATAAAGTCATGGAAATAAGCCTGTTGATTGGTATCATCGGATGTATAGTTATTATTATTTTACAAAATAATTTAGTATTATATATATGTGTGTATATATTACGTAAACATTAACTAGAGATTTAAAATTTTATACACATATATGCATATACCTAATAGAATCTCTTGATGGTATACATAATATAATATCTTCTGAAGATAAACATAAGAGAAAATAACACTGGTAATTCTTATAAAGACATGAAATTATTATAAGAATAAACCATGAAAACTACTATGTTTTAAAATGCCATTTGTCTCAATGAAATATTTCTTGTAATGGGATCTAAGATTTTACATGCATAAATAGAGTTAGCTGTAAGCATACTCTTCACATTTAAACAAACCATAGTGTCAATGGAGACAATGATATATTTAAAACTCCATTCTCCAACCAAAAGAAAACCACAACCATAATAATATCTATGCTTAAATGAAAGAGTTGGGATATTGATATTCACTGGTAACAACCAGGACAGTATTTAGACTTGAACCTAAGAAGAATGCCTTAGTATAAAGCTTTGAGATAAGCTAATTACTTGCATAGATAAAGTGTGATGGTTATTGGTATCCCGTGAGGATTATGACTAGAACAGTGCCTGTATGATAAATAAGCGATAACAACTGGCCACTGTTATTTCTTGTTTATTGATACTACTCGGTTCTAGAATATGATCCATCATGAGAATACTGATTTCCTTGTTTCTTGATGCAAACTATAATAAACAATGTACTTTCAAAATCCTAATTTGAGAGAAGTCTATTTATGGGAAATACCATGATAATTACCTCTCCGGCAAAACTGGGTATGGTGCGGTAGACTCTCCAGCTTGTCAGGGTGAGATGGGATTACCTCTCCGGCAAGACCGGGTGAGATGGGTTATATGTTATGATAATGGAATTCCCTAAATAGTACCATGAACTGATATCTAACTTGTTTTAAAAATATGAATCTGTTAAATACATTGACCTTATGAATGGTGTGTATATTACACTATGTGAAACATATGATTATATAGATATGTATATCTATAAGGAAATCCAAAGACCATATTGATTGACAATTAGGAATAAATCACGAACAAGTGTGTCAATGATAATTTTAGATTTATTAGGAATCTCTCGTATACATCTATAATTTCGATATCAAACACTATTTCGTTTGATCACCAGTCTCGTAGTTCGTACGACAAAATGAACGACAGGAACTCTTTATGTTGAGACGCCATCGAAAGTTTAAGAATTTCCCTTGCGTTACTTTAGATTTTTGACGCATTAGGAAACTTGTAACTAAAAGTTATGCTAAAACACAAAACATCTAAAAACAAACGCTAATAAGAGTAATCTTTACCTTCATTAAGAACTTCTGAGAAGATAAGAATCTCAAAACATAAAGAATAGTTCTGGTCAAAGTAAAGTAAAATTCAAAATAAAGACCAGAATATACCTAGAAACTAAACTAACTAAATATTCATCCATATTTCAGTGAATCTCGAGGACGAGATTTAAAACAAGGTGGGGAGAATGTAACATTCCCAAAATTTATATTTATATTATTTAAAATAAAGTATGATTTTAAACGAATAGATCATGGGTAAGTTGACAAATAGAAATATAAATTACCTAGACGGGCCTAGGAACCGTTTAATAATTATAAAAATATGTTATAATTTACCTTACCCCGTTTTTAATGAAACTTGGTTCAAAATGTAGATACAAATATTCTCGTTCTAATGACATATTCATTATTTTATAAAACGCCATATTTCAGAAGTTATACGCACCAAATAAGTGAAGCAGTTGAATTAATTATAACATATATATTAATAAAATAATAATAACAATAATCAAAATAAAAACAAAAGTTAAAGTATACGTTTTGAATAAAATTAATAAAATAATAAATTGTAGTTTGAAAAGTTACATGGGCATTTAATTCTTATGTGTTCGTGTATGTATATGAAGATACGAAGGAATCATTAGGCTTGCATGGAAAGTTTCAAATTACTATAAATACAGAAGGTGTAAAGCTTTTCAAACGGCTCACAATTCTTTTTCTTTCTTTCCTAGCATTTTTCGTGATCTTCTCTCTCAAAATTCTATTTTAAAATTTATTTCACCCATAATAATAATAAAGCACTGCCCTGTTTTAAGTATTTTAACCCTTGATCACTAATACCCTGTCCAAGTGACGTAGGGCCCCGTAACGTATGTCAAGGCTCTGCCTAAATTCGTTGGGGTTCTGTCTCGTGATGTAGGGATAAAGTAGAATTGGGTTACTATACTTAATGTGAGTGCACTATATATTTTATCAAATAACCCAGGAGTGATACCCAAAATATAACCACCCTCCTAAAACACCCCTGACACCCTACACTTTCTAAAATACATCCCATACGTGAAAACCGAGCCCGAAATATAATATAGTATTAAAAATAAATAAAAAACAAGAAATAGTAAGTTGAGGCGGGCCGCGTAGACCCACCCCAATCCTTACGCGGGCGGTATGAAGGTTGATACCTGATTCCTTTGACTTTTCTTAAGTTCAAGCGGGCCGCGTAAGCTTCCCGTTAAGTTTACGCGGGCCGCGAGAGTCCCAAAATGTGGCGCAACCCTGGGCCGCCACGTGTCCCAACACCCGGCTAAGCTAGTTGTTGACTCAGCACAGCTACGCGCTGACCCAGCTTTGACGTGGGCCGCGTAAGCCCTGCTCTCATGTTACGCGGGCCGCGAGAGAGTCAAGATCAGCAACTATAAACAGAACGCATCGGATCTCAGTTGAATTCGTTCATTCTTTGTTTCTCAATCACAATTTCTGAATCGTAGAAATAATACTCGGGTATTATACCCCCCTAATTAGCAAGGTTCTGCTCCGTTGTAAGTATTATAACCCCAGTTTCGTAATAGATACGCTGCCCGATTGATTTAGGGTTCCGTAACAACTGTCGTGGTTCTGCTCGACGTAGTTGTTGGAATGCCGTCTCGGGGAGGGTATTATTAATATTTTCAAAGGGTTATGATACTAACTTATGTACATTTGTGTAAATTATAGATTATTCCCAGGAAACCCTTACGCGAAATCTAAGACAGCAATGTGAGTTTATCCTCTTTTTGTTAACCTTTTTGTAATATTCTACAAAACCTTAATTGTTTTACAATGTGATTAAGCGGTGATTGAGTCTTTGTAGTTCTTTAATTACTGCCGGTATGTTGGGGTTTTGTATACAAAATTTACTACCTTGTGAGTAGTAAGTCGGGGATGACAGGACGTTACCATTGAACAACGAGTTAGCCAATGTGTAATATGACCCACAAGTCAGGATTGACAGTACTGAATGAGTAATTGTGTAGAAATAAACAATGTGATCGCTCTCAATACTGTTTTAATTGATAAAATGTTTCTTGATTAAACTGGGATTCACTCACCAGTATTTTTCACTGACAAATGTTTTTAAACACGTGTTTCAGGTAATACAGTGTGAAAGCCAAGTAGTAAAAAGCCAGCTCGAGAGCACTGACGGCTTGGAAAACTGTGGCTATAAAAGTTATCTAAAATACGATGTTTTTAAACTTAATAAAAGAGGGTTTAACCCTATGTTGTAATAAGAAACTTGGGTTTTACCCATGTGAATATTAATATCAAATAAGGTGGTTTTACTTTGATAAAATATTTCCTAACTACGGTCCTGATGAAATTTCCGCTGCCAAATTAATAATTGATACCACCACAAACGAATGTTCGCGGCCGCCCGTTCCCGGGACAGATAGGGGGCGGGGGTTGTGACAGGAAACTTACCAGAGATTAATGGATAAGGCATTTGCAAATCAAATTGGGGGTAACTTAGAGGTATACGTCAACGATCTGGTGATCAAAAGTATGAAAGAAAAAATTATGCTACAAGTTATCGAAGAAACATTCCAGATGCTAAGGGAATATAACATTAAATTAGACCCCAAAAAGTGCTCGTTCGGGGTTGAGGAGTGCAAGCTCCTAGGAGTCATCGTCACACGCGATGGTTTTAAGGTAAATCCTGAGAAAGTCATGGCCATCACCAACATGCCTTCATCGCGCACACTAAAAGAATCCCAGGCTTTGAACGGTAGGCTGGTAGCCATTAACTGGTTCTTAGACAAACACGCCGAACGATCGCTACCTTTTATAAAGACGTTGAAGGATTGCCTAAATAAAAACAGCTTCCGGTGGACGGCGGAAGCAGAAGAGGCATTGCAAGAGATGAAACGTTTTTTGGCATATTTGCCGACCTTAACAGCCCCGAAGCCAAACAAAACATTGGAGATGTATCTATCCGCGGCCCATCATGCGGTGAATGCGGTGGTAGAATGCGATGGGGTGCAAATGCCGATTTACTACGTCAGTAGAGTATTAGCGGATCCGGAAACCCGGTACCCCACACTAGAAAAGTTGGTGTTAGCACTGGTTGTCACACCCCGACCATGTAAAACAACAAATCGTGGCGGAAACGTCGGGGAGTGTTGTAACAGAATTATCGTTTCACAACCTTGGATACAAAAAGAGTTTCGTTTTATTTATTCATTTAGTAATTTACATTGTTTTAACACGAAACAAACAAGTTACATATCGACTATCACTGTTATTATGTCACTAAGGCCTCGTCCAGATCCTATGTGACTCATGCATCCTAGTAATCATCATCAAGCAACATCACCTGAAACATATGTAAAAACAAAGTCAACAAAGAAATGCAGGCGAGCACATAGGTTTTATAGGACTGTCGGATTCATGGCTAGTTTACATGTTGCAATACCTTATTAAAAACCTTGTTTTGAAAAGAGTTTAATATTGCAACGAAATTAACCAACTCAAATCAAGCGGGTTATAATTTATAAAACATCGTAGCCATAATTCTTAACCCAAAAACATTTGTTTTAGTAAACCAAATTGTAAAACATCTCGTATTAACTCGTTAATAAAACTCGTATGGTTTATATCCTTTCAAAAACATCGTTATGTGACATCGTTTCAAAATCGTTTACCCAAGTGAACTAAATAACGCCACAATAGGTAATATGTTGAAAAAACTTATATATAAGAAGTACCAGCGGTGTATCTACCATGTTTTCACCATATTACACCCGTCCCGTTATCTACACACTTAACCAAAAACCAATCGTTTATCCAATTCGTTTAACTCGTTTAAATCGTTTCCAAATCGTTTAACTCGTTTTAAATCATCCTCGTTTTTAATTGTGAAAAATATTTTTGGTCGTCTCGCTAATAACATTCAAACCTTCGTGACTCGACTATCTCTCTTCTCGCATTAACAAACCACCAAAGGGTAAGTTAACAATCAGATTCAGTCGTTACCCACCTAACCCACACATAACTATGGGTGCAGTACGATAACGGGATTTGTCAGATCCTATGGTACCATAACCTAATACTGGTCGGCTTGATCAATGCTAATGAATGTAATTCGTTATGTAACTACAACCAACAAGTTCGTTCACTTTATCGAAATCATTATTAGTTTAGTATAAACCATCATAATCGTTTTTGAAATCATCGTTATAATATCGAAAATCATTTTAATACATATGAATCACCCCAAAACAATTGAAAACAGTAAAATAGGGGAACTATGTACTCACATGAAGTGCAAAGTATCCTCTATCAATAGAACTTCAACAAACTCAAGTAAACCAGAGAAATCAAGCAGCACCTAGTAATTGAACCACTAGTCAAATAATCGACACCTAAATCGGAAGATCGGACAGAATGAGGTCTTGTAAACCAAATGAGTGTTGGAACTCATGTGATATGGTTTAACAAAGCCAACATCCTAAATCGGAACCTAACCTAAGTGCTTTTGACCCATTGCGACCCATTAAGGTAGCTTACGCTATTTTAATGCGTCGTTCGTGCAAAGCGCGTTCGAGACGTCTAACTAGTCCTATGACAAGTATTATATGCCTAAACATGTTTAAATATGTTACATAATCAGTTACGTGACAAAAGTTTAGGTTACATATGCTTAATTACCAATTATGCATGAAAAGGGCATTTTGGTCATTTACCTAAGGCATATAAACTACCTATCATATAACTAATTAAACCTAAGTGACCATAAGGTATAACCTCGGAAGGTTATTCCCTATGCAACTGTGGTCACTAAACATGTTTGGTCGGATCCTAATGATCGACCAAACGGGTCGTGTTCGAAAGTCTAAGCGGGTGTTTAGTCCGCTTGACTTACGACTCTACACAAGTACTAATCTAAAAGTGACGAGTTAAACATGTTAAAACATGTTTAACGAATTTAGAAAACAGGTTTGGTATCAAAATAAACGGTTTTGATACCTAAAAGTAGTTTCGTTACAAAATACGCGAGAATACACATTTTGGCCGAAACTACGACTCGTCACTAAGCCTAGATAACGTGGTAATCAGTAGGTATAGTCACTAGGGACTATAACCATCTTGATTACGCTCACGTTATGAAGTTCAAACGAACTTCGCATTGACCATAAACTGGTCAATGCAGAAAGTCAAACAGAGTTTGACTTTTGTGCTAAAAACGCAGAAAAGAACGAAAGAATACTTACAAAGGGTCCACGCTAGGAAGCTTTGATCCGAATATTCTCAGGTATGAAGTGATAAACACATCAACTTAGAGAACCAATTCAGATTCAAAGGTGTGAGTTTGAGAGAGAAGTGGGTGTTTCTATTTATAGAGAATCAAGAACCGTTAAGATCGTTCCTCGATAAACGAGCATCACTCTGGACCGTACACATATGGCCCATGGTTTTGGGATACTAGGGGTGCCCCAAAACCAGCAAACGGTATTGAAAATGTTACAAAATAGCCCCTAAACTTCAAGTTAAGTGCTGAAAATGGACCTGCAAGTGCAAAAATAGAGTTTCTGCCCAGATCAGTTGCTCGCGTCACGTCGCGCCACGGGATAGGCAGAAGGTGGTGGCGCAGCGCCACCAAGTACCAGTTCCAAACTTTTTGCCAAAATGGCAGAAATGGTCCCTGCACATGTTTAAGGCCTTTTTCGATGCGTTTAAGCCCCGTTAACCCCATTTCAAGTCTCTAAAATGAAGTTAAAGTATAGGGAACTCAAAACATGATCAAAAATATCTCGGATGTCGGCTCGTTTGGTCGTACGGTTGCGTTGTTCGGTTAATTACGACGGAAGTCGTAACGAACGCAAAAACGATCCAAATTACGCGACGAATGGAATTTTATCAAGCCAATCCCTAAAATAAATTATTTTAATGATTACATAAATTTTTGGATGTCCGGATATATTCAGAACGTAAGATATGCACGAAAATGCAAACTTGTGCACTTTTTGACGCTTTTAGTCCCTATTGATCAATAAAGTTTATTTTAGCATACCGAACCCCTCAAAGCCTATTTCTAAGCTATGTAAAGGATATTTAGGGTATGTTTAACTTATGATCAAGTTCCAAAATGTTCGTTACTATACAAATCGATATAGTTTCAGAGTTTGACACAATTAGTCCCTGCGATTGAACAAACTTGATTTCAACACACCAAACCATCCAAAACTTAGTTCTAAGTTATGTGGAGGTTATTTAAGGCATGTTAAGCCTATGTCACTATTATGGAGTGTTTGTTGCATTAAACTGACTGCGTTTACGCACCAGTTTGCGTATAACCTTCCAGAAAGTGATTTAAAGCTTGAAATCGGAATCAAATCAAATCGTTAAATCATCAAACACAATTACACACACAATTACACCAAAACACATATAATAGCACCAAAGCACATTGTTTTATTGATAAATGACATTGTTTTATATTATACAACGATTACAGAGCACAGTTGTCATAGTCTCCCCTACTTCAGGAAATTTCGTCCCGAAATTTTAACTAGAGGAAGCTTGTGAGAACAATTGCGGATATTTCGCCTTCATTTGGTCCTCATGTTCCCAAGTAAACTCTGGGCCACGTTTGGAATCCCAGCGAACCTTGACCAATCGAATCTGTTTGTTCTTCAACTGTTTGAATGTACGGTCCACTATCTCCACAGGTTTCTCGACAAAGTGCATCGTTTCATCGATTTGAATCTCGTCGAGAGGAATGTGAAGATCAACATTAGCTAAACACTTTTGCAAATTGGACACATGAAAAGTCGGATGCATATTTCCAAGCTATGGAGGTAGCTCTAGTCGATAGGCAACCTTTCCAATTCTTTCAACAATCTTAAATGGTCCAACATATCGGGGTGCAAGTTTTCCTTTCTTTTCAAATCTCACCACTCCCTTCCTGGGTGAAACCTTGAGTAGGACACGGTCTCCGACTTGAAATTCTAAGGGCTTGCGTCGCATATCCGCATAACTCTTTTGACGGCTTCGAGCTGTCACAAGATTATCGCGGATTTTCTTGATTTTGTCTGTTGTTTCTAGAATGAGCTCAGGTCCAGTAAGCTGAGCTTCACCGATCTCATTCCAACAGATAGGTGAACGACATTTTCGACCGTAGAGAGCTTCGAATGGTGCCATATTAATACTAGCATGATGACTATTGTTGTAAGAGAACTCGATCAATGGAAGATGAGAATCCCAATTACCACCAAAGTCTATCACGCATGCTCTAAGCATATCCTCCAAAGTTTGAATCGTTCTCTCAGATTGTCCATCTATTTGGGGATGATAAGCAGTGCTTCGATTTAGTTGGGTTCCCAAAGCAGATTGCATGGTCTTCCAGAAATGAGATGAAAATCGAGCATCACGATCAGAAATGATATCCAAAGCAACACCATGTCGAGATACTATCTCATCAACATAAATCTTTGCAAGTTTATCAGCAGATAGATCCTCGCGAATTGGAATAAAATGAGCTGATTTCGTTAATCGATCGATAACAACCCAAATAGCATCGTGACCTTTAGACGTACGCGGTAACTTAGTGATGAGATCCATCGTAATGTTCTCCCACTTCCAAACCAGTATCTCTGGCTGTACAAGCAAGCCAGAAGGTCATTGATGTTCAGCCTTGACTTTGAGACAAGTCAGGCATTTCGATACATACAATGCAACATCCTTCTTCATACCAGGCCATCAATACTGAGTACGAAGATCCTTGTACATTTTATCAGCACCAGGATGGATAGAGTATCGAGACTTGTGAGATTCGTCCATTACCAAGGTGCGAAGATCGTCTTGTTTCGAAATCCACAAACGATCCTTGAAATAAAGCAAACCATCGTCTTTCCTTTTGAGTTTAAGTTCGAGTTGAAGCAGTAGCTCATATTTTAATAAGCCTTTGATCACACAAGATCGTTGAGCTTGAAGGATACGAGATTGAATATCAGATAGAGTGCGAACAGAATGAAGCTTGACTCATTCCTTTCGACTAAGCGCATCAGCCACGACATTCGCCTTACCAGGATGGTAGCGAATCTCGCAATCATAATCGTTTAAGAGTTCAACCCAGCGTCGTTGCCTCATGTTCAGCTCCTTCTGATTGAGAATATGCTGGAGACTTTTGTGGTCTGTGAAAACCACACACTTTGTGCCGTAAAGATAATGTCTCCAGATTTTAAGCGTGAAAACCACAGCTCCTAACTCAAGATCACGAGTCGTATAGTTCTTCTCGTGAACTTTCAACTGTCTAGATGCATAAGCTATGACTTTACCTCGTTGCATAAGAACGCAACCAAGTCCTAGATTCGACGCGTCACAGTAGACAACAAAATCATCGTTTCCTTTGGGTAGAGATAAAACAGGAGCATCACAGAGCTTTCGTTTCAGCGTTTGGAACGCTTCTTCTTGCTTAGGTCCCCACTTAAAAGGCTTATTCTTCTGAGTTAAAGCAGTGAGTGGAACCGCAATCTTCGAGAAATTAGAAATGAATCAACGATAATAACCAGCAAGACCAAGAAAAGATCGAATCTCTGTAGGTGTCATCGGTGTATTCCAATCCTTAATAGCAGCTATCTTGGATGGATCTACATGAATACCCTGCTCGTTGACAATATGACCCAAAAACTGAACTTCTCTAAGCCAAAATTCACACTTGGAGAATTTAGCAAAAAGTTGTTCCTTCTTCAGAAGTTCCAAGGTCAAACGAAGGTGTTGCTCGTGATCGGCTCGATACTTCGAATAAATGAGAATATCATCGATGAACACAATGATGAACTTGTCTAAATAAGGTTTACAGACCCTATTCATTAAGTCCATAAAGATAGCTGGGGCACTTGTCAAACCAAAAGGCATGACAGTGAACTCGTAATGCCCATATCTCATGCGGAAGGCAGTTTTGGGAATATCTTCTTCGAGAACACGAAGTTGATGATACCCAGAACGCAGATCGATCTTGGAAAAGCATGAAGCACCTTGCAGTTGGTCGAAGAGATCATCAATTCGAGGTAGGGGATATCGATTCTTGATGGTAAGCTTATTAAGCTCACGATAATCGATACAAATTCGAAAAGATCCATTTTTCTTTTTCATAAAGAGGACAGGAGCTCCCCAAGGCGAAAAGCTCGGACGGATGAATCCTTTATCAGATAACTCTTGAAGCTGTTTCGATAACTCTTGCATCTCAGACGGTGCAAAACGATAAGGTGCTTTCGCAATCGGGTTGGCATTGGGTACAAGGTCAATATGGAATTCGACTTGACGAACTGGAGGCAAACCAGGTAGTTCATCAGGAAACACCTCTGGATAATCTTAAACAATCGGAATATCCTGAATATTCTTGCTCTTGCTTTTCTCCTCGGTGACATGTGCCAGAAAAGCAACATATCCTTTTCGTAAATAACTTTGGGCTTTCGTACACGACATGAGTTTCAATCCACCAGATGGTTTCTCGCCACGAACTTCCAGAACATCGCCAGACGAAAGAGGAATACGAACAATCTTATCGAAACAAACCACCTCAGCATGGTGTTTGGTTAACCAATCCATCCCCACGATAATATCGAAACTCCCAAGTTGCATCGGTGTGAGGTCAATAGGAAAAAGATGGTTATCAAGGTTTAACTGACAATCACGAATAACAGAATCGAGAACAAGAGGTTTACCAGTAGCAACTTCGACAGATAAGGGTTTCCTCAGTTTAGTTCTAGGTATCGCAAGTAAAGGCTCAAAAGATAATGAAACAAAACTTCTATCGGCACCAGAATCAAAAAGAATAGATGCAGGTCGATTATTAACAAGAAACGTACCATTGACAACTAGGTTGTCAGCTCGAGCCTCGTTAGCGTTCAGATTGAATGCTCGTCCACGAGCGGGATTCACATTCGCGTTTGCATTGACATTTGCATTCGCATTCACCAACCTCGGGCAGTTGTTACGGAAGTGACCAAACTCTCCACAATTGAAACATGAACCAGGTGGAAATCTAGCAGCATTCCCTTGAACTGGAGCTTGAACCTGAGCCGCTTGATTCTGACCCAAACGACAGATGTTGGCCAGATGCCCAAGTTTACCACACGTAGTGCATTGCTTGCAAGCTTGTTGTGCAACATGATGACCGTTGTAGCGAGCACAATGAGGTGCGGTACCAGCATACACTTTCTTCGCAGGCGGTTGAGCCGGTGGGTTCTGAGGGTTCTGAGCTCTTACTGCAAAATTCTGAGCACCCTTTCGCTTTTTCGACGACTCACTTTTCTTACCCTTACCCTTTTCCTTGGCAGATTCGGTCGACTTCTTCTTATCACCCTTGCGGGTAATTTTACCCTTCCTGACTTGAGACTCAGTCAGGGTAGCAGATAACTCGATCGCGTGACGAACAGTAGTAGGATTAATGCCAGTCACAATATCCTGTATGGAATCGGGTAAACGATCGATATAGCTCTCTATCGCTTTCTCCAACGGGGTAACCATAGTAGGACACAAAAGACTGAGCTCCTCAAAACGATCCGTATACGCACGGTGTTCTCCCCCATCTTGCTTTAGATCGTCAAACTGTCGTTTCAATGCTCGCACCTCCTGACGGGGACAAAACTCTTTCATCATGAGAGCTCGAAGCTCTTCCCATGTTTGTGCTAATGCCACTTCGGCACCCCTATCGCGCATTACTCCGTTCCACCATGTAAGAGCACGCTTCTCAAACACACTTGATGCAAATTCAACCTTACGCCCATTCGGACATTGCACATGTCTGAATGTGCTCTCGATACTTTCGAACCATTGAAGGAGCGCAGTTGCTCCTTGCGACCCAGAAAACTTTAGCGGCTTAGCAGAATTGAAATTCTTAAAATTACACTGAGCATTGTTATTATTATTGTTGTTGTATAACTCGTGGATTTGGGTCACAACGCCTGGAAGCACAACAACCATTTGCTGAGAGACAAGGGCTGCGACTTCTTCAGCAGTAAAAGATTGTGCATCACGTCGAGGAGGCATTGTCTAAAAGGAAATATGAGAAACGAGTGAGGTCGACAATTAGGAAAAACAAAAGACGTATTGAAAACATCGACAAAACACAAGGAAGGCGATCATTTGTTCGTTACCTCGAACAAACAAACGACACACAGTGACTAATCAAAGTAAATGAGTCAAAATAATGTACCGCGAAGACATGCTCGCCTATAAGTGAACACTCACCCCAAGAGTTCCCAGGTAAGAGTGACTGGTCCGATTATGTGGATTTGTACGAACACTCTAGCCTTAGACAGAAAACTCAGGGTACAGGCATTCACTCTTCCAGTTTGCACGTGTTCACATTATTTAGACCCAAACTTTGACGAGATTTTGAAAACTCAAAAGGCACTAAGCAAAATATGAGTCAAACTGGAAGGGTTCAAAACCTTATAACAGAGGGTTCAAAACCTAGTAATCAATCATCCTAGAACGGATGATTAATTTTCAAAGCAGATTCGGATTTGTGTTCTCGTTATGGTTATCACCTAAGGGTAGGTGACGGTTTTGTTTTAGAAATCTAAACGCAAATTTTCTTGCGTTAGGGTCCTAAAAGTTATAGTCTAGGTCAAAGCATTACTAATAACCTAATTCCCTATAACCATTGGCTCTGATACCAACTCTTCTGTCACACCCCGACCACGTAAAACAACAAATCGTGGCGGAAACGTCGGGGAGTGTTGTAACAGAATTATCGTTTCACAACCTTGGATACAAAAAGAGTTTCATTTTATATATTCATTTAGTAATTTACATTGTTTTAACACGAAACAAACAAGTTACATATCGACTATCACTGTTATTATGTCACTAAGGCCTCGTCCAGATCCTATGTGACTCATGCATCCTAGTAATCATCATCAAGCAACATCACCTGAAACATATGTAAAAGCAAAGTCAGCAAAGAAATGCTGGCGAGTACATAGGTTTTATAGGAGTGTCGGATTCATGGCTAGTTTACATGTTGCAATACCTTATTAAAAACCTTGTTTTGAAAAGAGTATAATATTGCAACGAAATTAACCAACTCAAATCAAGAGGGTTATAATTTATAAAACCTCGTAGCCATGATTCTTAACCCAAAAACATTTGTTTTAGTAAACCAAATTGTAAAACATCTCGTATTAACTCGTTAATAAAACTCGTATGGTTTATATCCTTTCGAAAACATCTTTATGTGACATCGTTTCAAAATCGTTTACCCAAGTGAACTAAATAACGCCACGGTATGTAATATGTTGAAAACACTTATATATAAGAAGTACCAACGGCGTATCTACCATGTTTTCACCATATTACACCCGTCCCGTTATCTAAACACTTAACCAAAAACCAATCATTTATCCAATTCGTTTAAATCGTTTCCAAATCGTTTAAGTCGTTTAACTCGTTTTAAATCATCCTCATTTTTAATTGTGAAAACTATTTTTGGTCGTCTCGCTAATAACATTCAAACCTTCGTGACTCGACTATCTCGCTTCTCGCATTAACAAACCACCAAAGGGTAAGTTAACAATCAGATTCAGTCGTTACCCACCTAACCCACACATAACCATGGGTGCAGTACGATAACGAGATTTGTCAGATCCTATGGTACCATAACCTAATACTGGTCGGCTTGATCAATGCTAATGAATGTAATTCATTATGTAAC
Organism: Helianthus tuberosus; assembly: GCA_030545235.1. NCBI lineage: Eukaryota > Viridiplantae > Streptophyta > Magnoliopsida > Asterales > Asteraceae > Helianthus > Helianthus tuberosus. The sequence continues at coordinate 121,059,511 of CM060409.1, forward strand.
TACAACCAACAAGTTCGTTCACTTTATCAAAATCGTTATTAGTTTAGTATAAACCATCATAATCGTTTTTGAAATCATCGTTATAATATCGAAAATCGTTTTGATACATATGAATCACCCCAAAACAATTGAAAACAGTAAAATAGGGGAACTATGTACTCACATGAAGTGCAAAGTATCCTCTATCAATAGAACTTCAACAAACTCAAGTAAACCAGAGAAATCAAGCAGCACCTAGTAATTGAACCACTAGTCAAATAATCGACACCTAAATCGGAAGATCAGACATAATGAGGTCTTGTAAACCAAATGAGTGTTGGAACTCATGTGATATGGTTTAACAAAGCCTACATCCTAAATCGGAACCTAACCTAAGTGCTTTCGACTCATTGCGACCCATTAAGGTAGCTTACGCTATTTTAACGCGTCGTTCGCGCAAAGCGCGTTCGAGATGTCTAACTAGTCCTATGACAAGTATTATATGCCTAAACATGTTTAAATATGTTACATAATCAGTTACGTGACAAAAGTTTAGGTTACATATGCTTAATTACCAATTATGCATGAAAAGGGCATTTTGGTCATTTACCTAAGGCATATAAACTACCTATCATACAACTAATTAAACCTAAGTGACCATAAGGTATAACCTTGGAAGGTTATTCCCTATGCAACTATGGTCACTAAACATGTTTGGTCGGATCCTAATGATCGACCAAACGGGTCGTGTTCGAAAGTCTAAGCGGGTGTTTAGTCCGCTTGACTTACGACTCTACACAAGTACTAATCTAAAAGTGACGAGTTAAACATGTTAAAACATGTTTAACGAATTTAGAAAACAGGTTTGGTATCAAAACAAACGGTTTTGATACCTAAAAGTAGTTTGGTTACAAAATACGCGAGAATACGCATTTTGGCCAAAACTACGACTCGTCACTAAGCCTAGATAACGTGGTAATCAGTATGTATAGTCACTAGGGACTATAACCATCGTGATTACGCTCACGTTATGAAGTTCAAACGAACTTCGCATTGACCATAAACTGGTCAATGCAGAAAGTCAAACAAAGTTTGACTTTTCTGCTAAAAACGCAGAAAAGAACGAAAGAATACTTAGAAAGGGTCCACGCTAGGAAGCTTTGATCCGAATATTCTCAGGTATGAAGTGATAAACACATCAACTTAGAGAACCAATTCAGATTCAAAGGTGTGAGTTTGAGAGTGAAGTGGGTGTTGCAATTTATAGAGAATCAAGAACCGTTAAGATCGTTCCTTGATAAACGAGCATCAATCTGGACCGTACACATATGGCCCATGGTTTTGGGATACTAGGGGTGCCCCAAAACCAACAAACGGTATTGAAAATGTTACAAAATAGCCCCTAAACTTCAAGTTAAGTGCTGAAAATGGACCTGCAAGTGCAAAAATGGAGTTTCTGCCCAGATCAGTTGCTCGCGTCGCGTCGCGCCAGGGATAGGCAGAAGGTGGTGGCACAGCGCCACCTGGTACCAATTCCAAACTTTTTGCCAAAATGGCAGAAATGGTCCCTGCACATGTTTAAGGCCTTTTTCGATGAGTTTAAGCCCCGTTAACCCCATTTCAAGGCTCTAAAATGAAGTTAAACTATAGGGAACTCAAAACATGCTCAAAAATATCTTGGATGTCGGTTCGTTTGGTCGTACGGTTGCGTTGTTCGGTTAATTACGACGGAAGTCGTAACGAACGCAAAAACGATCCAAATTACGCGACGAATGGAATTTTATCAAGCCAATCACTAAAATAAAATATTTTAATGATTACATAAATTTTTGGATGTCCGGATATATTCAGAACGTAAGATATGCGCGAAAATGCAAACTTGTGCACTTTTTGACGCTTTTAGTCCCTATTGATCAATAAAGTTTATTTTAGCATACCGAACGCCTCAAAGCCTATTTCTAAGCTATGCAAAGGATATTTAGGGTATGTTTAACTTATGATAAAAGGGAAGGTGGTGGTAGATTTCATTGCTGAAATCCCAGAGGGGGAGCAGATTCGGGAAACGAACTCTGAGAAACTAGAAATAAGTACTACCAACGAAACTTGGAAGCTGTATACAGATGGTTCCTCCAACAGTAAAGGAGCGGGGGCGGGCCTAATGCTCAAAATCCCGTAAGGGGTTAAGCTGATGTACACTCTAAAGTTAGAATTCATGTGCTCAAATAATGAGTCAGAATATGAAACGCTGTTGGTGGGGTTACGAATGGTGCATGCCATGGGAGCTACCCGGTTGACACATACGTAGATTCGTTGTTGGTAAACAACCAAATCTATGAGACCTACGAAGCTTGTGATGAAACAATGGCCAAATATCTAGTTAAAGAAAAAAGTCTTATCGCTTTATTTAACAACGTGAGCTTGACACATGTCCACAGGGGAAAAAGCCAGATCGCTGACGCGCTTAGTAAACTAGCAACATCAGGAATAGAGCACGAGGTAAGAATAGAGAAGCTATACACCCCATCAACAGCGGAAGGGGAGGTGTCCGCTACAAGTATTGCAGAAGAATGCTGGATGACACCCCTTGTAAGTACCTGATAAGAGGGGAATTGCCAGCTTCAAAAGGTGGATCAAGGAAGATACAGGACAAAGCCCTATAATACGAAATGCAGGGAGGAACATTGTATCAAATATCATACCTGGGTCCGCTTTTACGTTTTGTTTCTCCAGCGGAGGCAAAATATTTGATTAAAGAAATACATGAAGGAGTCTGTGGTATCCACGTTTGTCACTCCCCGACCGCGTTAAAACAACAAAACCGCGGCGGAAACGTTGGGGAGTGGAGCGACAGAATCATTGTTTCACAACACATGGATTGAAGTTTTTTTGATTGAATTAAGTTTATTACATTGTATTGAAATCAGAAGCATAACATGAACAAATTGTCTTTCATTGTTATTGAGTCACTAAGGCCTCATCCATTCCTATGTGAGCATGCATCGTAAACATCATCAAACATCATCATACACAGTACCTGAAACATATGTGAAAATAATTCAGCATAAAAATGCTGGCGAGTACATAGGTTTTGTGAGTGTGTCAGATTCATGGCTTTGAGTCCATATTGCAATACCTCGTCCAACTACGAGAGTTGTCGAGTGTGTATCTTGAAATAAAAAGTGTTTGATATTGCAGTATGTTTTATCAACTTTACAAGTTGATATATGTGTAAACCAAAACCATTGTAGCAATAAATCTTGACTGAAAACATTTGTCTTTGTAAACCAAGTAGTAAATCGTTGTTGAAAGTAAACATTGTATGGTTTGTATCTTTGAGTAACCCTTGTAGTGTAACATCATTTTGAAAACATTCATCCAAGTGATCTAGATAACGCAACGATATGTAATGTGTTAAATGCACTTATATATAGGAAGTACCAGTGGTGTATCCACCATGCTTTTGTCACATTACACCCACCCCATTACCTAATCACTTCCAATAACCCAATCGTTCGATAGTTCAAATAGTTCCTATCGTTCACATAGTTCCAATAGTTCCAATCGTTCAAATAGTTTAAATCATTCACATAGTTCAGATAGTTCCAGTCGTTCAAATAGTTCAAATCGTTCACATAGTTCAGATAGTTCCAATCGTTCGTGTTTTTATTGTGAAAACTAACTTTTGGTCGTCCCGTTGAATACATTCAAACCTGTGTGACTCGTCCATCGTTCAACTCGTATTAACAAACCATCAAAGGGCAAGTTAACAATCATCAGGTTCTGTCGTTATCCACATTACCCCCATAACCATGGTGAAAGTCCGATAACAGGATTTGTCAGATCCTATTGTACCATAACATCTTATGGTACCATAACATACTACTGGTCGGCTTGATAATAGTTAATGAATGTCATTCAATTGTCTTTCGACCAATGCCCCAACAAGTTCATTCATATAATTGAAATCGTTGTGTTTAATATAAACCATAGCATTCGTTTTAGAAAAACTCGAAAGCGTTTAGCACATATGAATCACCCCAAAACAACTGAAAACCGTAAAAGAGGGGAACTATGTACTCACTTGAGACTGCAAGATATCCTCGATTAAATGAACTTAACAAAGCTCGGGCAAACCAAGGAAATCAAGTGGCACCTAGTAAACGAATCGCTATGTTAATAAATCGACACCTAAATCGGGAGATCGGGTAGAATGAGGTCCCGTAAACCAAATGAGTATTGGAACTCATGTGATATGGTTTAACAAGACCTATATTCTAAATCGGAACCTATCCTAAGTCCTTATGACCCGTTATGACCCGTTAAGGTAGTCTACGCTACTTTAACGCGTCATTCGTGCTAATGCGCGTTCGAGACGCTTAACTAGTCCTTTGACAAGTATTATATGCCATAACATGTTTAAATATGTTGCATGATGTGTGTAAAATGCAACATATAAATTACATCAATTGTGGCATAAAACTAACCCTTTTTTAGTACTAATGTTGGAAAAAGTGTGCTTTTGTCTTCCTTTTGTATTTTCAGGGTTAAAAGAGCTTAAATGAACAAAAGAATAAAAAATGCAGCCAAATCTAACAATAATACTAGAAAAGGAATAAACGTGGCATGCCCGACCCCTCGACAACATCTTCCCAAGCAAAAACAAGAGATCAGAAGGCTGAACACGCCCCGTGCTCATTGAACACGGGGGCGTGCCCAGTGGACATGGGGCCGTGGTCAATGCTAAGATTCGCAGAATCCAAGCAAATCTTGATAGTACAGATACGCTTCTGTACACGGGGCCGTGCCTAGCGGACACGGGGGCGTGGTCAACTAATGCAGACAAACTGCATTTAATGAAGAAAGTGAAGATGGATGGACACGGGGCCGTACCCAATGGACACGGGGCCATGTCCGGGCTTCTGTGGAGGCTATAAATAGGGGTGCTTGGTTCACTTCAAAGGCATCCCTTGACAAACCACCTCTCTCACACTTCACCCACCCACCACCACCATCACAACCCACACCCACCACCATCATCCATCATAGAGTGTGTGTAGTAGTCTCGGGATCCAAGATTGATAGTAAGAGTTCTTGACAATCAAAGGCCATGTTTGCCTAAGTCTCTTACATCACTTGGTGAAGACAAGCATTTAGTGTAATACTTTTTATTTTTAATCTTTTCACACTTTTTATTTGGTTATGTATTAATGACTTTAATAACTAGTTTCTTATGTTGAAGGTGAAACTTCCTTATCATTTGTCTGTGGTGTCTTGGCGTTATTTTACTGTCTATATAAAATAAAAGATTTACACCATTCATATCTCCACGGTCTATATGGAGATATGTTGGCTACATGGTCGGGGGTTAAGGGAATGGTTTGGTAAGCGTCTTGCCTTGTTCAGTGTATAGATCCTGCAAGGACCTGGGTCAAGCTTAGTAGGACCTCCTTCAATACCCACTGGTATTGGATGGTGGGGGTTCGAATTTCTTGATCCCCTCATATGTAAACTACTACTAAAACATTAACCCAGCTACTTAAGATTGTATCCCTACCGACTCAAACTACTTAGCCGAGGGTAACGTCACCTTCAAAAGAGGGGCCTACCACATTACGCATTAATAACTTAATTAATTATCTTTCAATAATCCAACCCTTTAGGATTGTATCCTTGCTGACTCAAACTACCGGGTTGAGGGTAACGTCACCTTCATAAGAGGGCCTACTACTATAACTAAGATAATCTCTTAAAAAGTGCAAAAGTGCGGAAATAATCAAAGGTTACACTAAAGGCGAGTCGGATCCAAGTGATTCATCTTGTTTGTCTGTTTTTATTTTTAATTTTTATTTTCAGCATTTTTAGTTTTTATTTTCATATTAAAACCTTTTTCTAAAATTTTGATTTGATTAGACGTTGAGGATAAACCGGTACTAAAAGCTCTTGTGTCCTTGGACGACCTCAGTATCTTACCAACGCTATACTACGCTCACGATGGGTGAAATTGCCCATATGTGTGTTTAGTGTTAGTAAAATATCGTGTTTTATAAATTTAAAACTTGACTAAAGTGTAAAAAGGGCTAAAAATATACATAAAAATATATAACACACCACACACATCAAGTTTTTGGCGCCGTTGCCGGGGACACAAGGATTTTAAGAAAGTTAGGAATCAACGGCCTAATCGTTTTTCTTATTTTTTTTTTTAGGATTTTTCTAAAAATTTTCAGTTTCTGCAGAGCTCAGCACGGGCCGTGCCTGGTCGGACACGGGCCGTGCCCAGCATTGTTACTGGCAGTTTTTATTTTCCAAGTTACAGAGAGTTAAGCACGGGGCCGTGTCGGTGCAGCACGGGGCCGTGTCGTGCTCCCCAGTAACAGGGATCCGGAAAACAATTACTGTATCTCCGACCACGGGCCGTGTTCATCTGAGCACGGGGCCGTGGTGAAACTTCTGACCAACGTTCTTTTTTGTTTTTATTGCATGACTTGGAACCTAGGCGCCACATCTGAACTTTTTTACGCAGTGTATGAGCTCCAGTTCTAGTAGAGACATAAAAGAACCTCTAGACGAACCCGAACACTTTCTAAGAAAAAGACTTAAGGCTAAAAACCAAGAGAAAGTTTCGGGGGACCCACTTCCAATGGCGGATCAACGTACCCTCATGGATTACCTACGACCCATCGTAGGTAATCTCAGCGCCGCTATCAATGCACCGAATGTCGAGGCCAACAACTTCGAACTTCGGACGCATTTGATACAAATGCTCCAAAACTCCACAACCTTCCATGGGCTTGCGGACGAAGATCCCCATTTACATATCACTAACTTCTTGGAAATATGTGATACTTTTCGGATCAATGGAGCATCAAATGACGCCATCCGCCTTCGAATGTTTCCATTTTCGCTAAAAGACCGAGCTAAGGCTTGGCTTAATACCCTCCCAGTTGGCTCGGTAAACACCTGGGATGAACTAGCCCAAAAGTTTTTATATAAGTATTTCCCTCCTGATTAAACGGCTAAATTAATGACTGAAATTAACACATATTGACAAGAGGATGGGGAATTCTTATATGAAACTTGGGAAAGGTTCAAGGAGCTACTAAGAAAGTGTCCTCATCATGGTCTTGCGGTATGGCAACGAGTATTCACTTTCTATAATGGGTTGTTGCCACACATAAGATGTAGGATCGTGTACGGACCCGAAACGAGTCAATCAGAGGCGTTCTACACAATATGAAAGGCGGAAACAGACATATTATGTGTGATTCAGCAAGATATTCACTTTAACTGTTGTTCTGATTAACTTGACAAAGTTTTACAGTGAAACAACACTTCGGCAGCACTTCGGCTCCGGAAACACACATATATGAATCACTCAAACGAAATCAGGCAACATCGATATATAGGCCACCTAATTCCGCTTGAACATGAGTCAAACGGAATCACCTTTCACGCGGAATTACAAGTTCAAACAGGATTACCATTTCAAACGCAATTAACAGGTTAATTTCGTTTGAAATAACATGTTCATTTCAAGCGGAATTACACTATGTAATTTCGTTTGAACTTGCCTGTTAGCCTATTTTTGACATATTTCTCGTATAGCGTGCCCTGATATATGAAAATACATACAAGACTCGATACAAGACGAAGTCGACAGACGCATGCACCAACAGACTCCCCCTCGAATGTTGACGTGTCTTAAGTGTCGAGTCTTCAACGTCTTCAGTCTTTATCAGTCTGATCGCTCTCTGAAGTATTTTACAGTGTAAAACTTCTTCAATCTTTTCTTTTCTTTTCATCAGCATCAACATACTCCTCTCGAACAAATAATTTTTCCTAGGATGTTGATTGCAATCTGTTCTTTCACAGGATCAGAATCGTGTCCTGGCTCTATACTTAGACTCAGAATCCAGGCTATCCTGCACATCCTCTACCTCACAATAAATTTCACAAATTTAACATTTGACAAATTTATATATCAATTACAGGTATCTTTCCAGAATGATTTAACACTTTTTTAAAAAATTTTGATGACCACTTGTAGGCACATATTCAAAATCTTTTCTCATTTAAACACACACTCTCCCTCACGAAATGCTCATCATGTTTAGCACTTGGAATTTTGAAAATCAGCTTTCCAACATCAGTTGTCGAAAATCTTTTTGGATTTATCAAAATTTTATGCTAAAACACACTGAAAATCTTTTTGAATTTTTGAATTTTAAAGAAATACAGTAAAGAAATATTTACATACAATATTTTTGTGAGTTTGTGTAAGAGGATCATATCAGTTTTTGACAAGTCACAAGTACCGTTGAGCTTAGTTACACATTAAGAATTAAACAGTTCACTTAGATTGCCGATATACTGATCCACTTAAATTCTCACACAAATTTCAACTGATTCAGGATATGAATTAGGTTTATTAAGAACTTAAACTCATTCATGTGTCCCACCTCTTAAATATACTCCCGTATCCAGATCCCAATATTCAGTCTTACAGGTGAGTATACCACAGATGATATCTGTAAGGGGTTAGATGCGAAGGCCGTGAGAGCTCAGGTCAGAACTTCCGTTCAGCAGAGAGATGACGGCTTCGACTTTTGGTGGGTCCCCTTTAGAGGATCTTTTTTACAACAGCACATGATTAGCATTTTCCAATGATTCATCATTTTTTATGCTGAGGGCAGGCTTATATTTCAAGCAAGCGTAAAGTATTCTCCGGGGACTAGGCCATTGCTTCCGCAAAATCAGAAGTCCCGGGATAATACCCCAGATATCACTGAGCATAAAGACCTAGTATCTCAGAAAGAGGGATCCTTCAATCGAAATTTCAGGGGTTACCTATATATCCAAGTAGTGTTCCCCACGAAATAAGTAAGTTTGAATTTAGTTTATATCCCGAAAAAGCTTACTAAATGTGTAAAAACCTATCGGCATATCATCAGTGAGACCGTTTAACGCTATTTAGACATTACATTTCTTTAGCATACTGTAACTGTCTACTGATGTACTATCATTTCCTCTTTTTCACAACAAAACTCTTTTTGTATTTTATCATGTTTTTGTCTTTTTCAAATTTTCAAATGTTTTTGGATTTTCTGAAAAATTCTTACTCCCCCTAAAATGCAAAATCGTTTAAAGGAAATTTGAAAACAAACTGTGCAAATAAAGTGACAACTGATATCAAATCACTTCAATTCGCCATCCACTTGGCATAAACAATCAGAACTCCCCCTTTCAACAAACTATTTTCTCATTATGATTTCAAAACACTTAAGTTTGTTTTAATCAAAATGATTTTTCAAGAAAATAAGTTTTGTTGATTTTTACACTTGTAAACATGGGGATGTAATCATCACTTTGTTTTCCGATCATTTTCATTCTTTTGAAAAATATAACAGTTTTACTTTCAATTAACAAATTGTAGAAAATCAAGTACAATTTAATGTCCCTGATTTACCACTTGTAAGACGAAATATCACCGAAGTGAATTTCTTAAGAAAGATGCCGATACCTGCTTCACACTTACCAACCTGGAAGCTCCGGCAAGTCAGGATTTTACTTGTGAATAACTTCCATCCAAGCCTGACCAAACTTGGATGTTTCCTCCTCAGTTTTACTTGGGTAAAAAGTTGCTTTCTTTGTTTCATAAAAGTCCTTTACCCCTTTGGCCTTTCCCTCGACCATTTTTCCAAAAATCTTTTTAACATTTCCATTAAACACTTTCTCAACATCAAATTCTTTCTTCTCAGAATAAAATTGATTTGAGATCTTAACCTTTCCAATTTTTGATTTAAAATTCTCAGCCCTCAATGGTGGAAAATTATCATCATCCATTGGAGGCACTGAATTTACTTCTTTTACCTCAACCTGTGGCTCTTCTGACTTTGTTGAATCAGATTCATCGCCAGATTTCACATCAAACTTCTTAACATCTTCATGAAACTTCTTAACAACCCACATTTGATTGTCATGCTTAGCTCTCTTTTTATAAAAACTTGTCTTTGAACACTCACCAACTTCATATGTTGAATTTTCAAAAATTTTAAATTTGTCAGTTGGTGGTTCATTTTTCTCAACAACTTTTTCTTTGAGTTTTTTAGAGACTTCCTGTTTTGTTTTTGTTGCTTGAGAACAGTTCCATGCAATGTGACCAACTTTATTGCATTTGTAACAGGTTCTTGTCTCCTTTCTTTGATAATCTCCATTCTTCACTTTTTCTTGTTTCATGGCAAGGAATTCTCGGTTTGATTGCTTCCAGAATGAGCTTTTTGATTCCTCTTCATAGCTTGTCCCTGGAACAAATTTTGTATTTGTTTTAGAAGTTTTTTCATGTTTATAATTTTCAGGTGGAATAAAACCCAATCCTTTCTTTTTGAAATTACCGTTATGGTTAGGTTTCTTTTGAAAACCAGAACCAGCACTGTAACCTTTTTTCTTGTTTAACCGTTGTTGAACTCTTGAAGTGTATTTTTTAGGTTTTTCAGTAAGATTTACATCTTTTATTTCAGAAATATTTATTTCTGTTAGTTTGAAAACCTTTTTAATCTTTTCAACTTGAACACTTCTTATTGGAAATTCTTTATTAGAATATAATTTGTCTGAATCATTCAAAGTATATGCCACTTTGATTGATCCGTCATTCAAATTAGATTTTGATAACAGGAATTCTTTATTGTAAACCCGTTTAACCGACTTTGGACTGTCAACTGATGATGATCTCGGACTTTCAGACTCAGATTTTGACTCCGACTCCTCATCTGTTTCCAACACCTGATCAACCACCTTTTTTATTAACTCAGACTCATGATCAGTGTCAGATGATGTGAACGTGACATCAATGTTTTCTGGTAACTCATCAGTTGTTTCCGTTTTTAACTTTGTATTGACAGCCTTTTTGACATGCTCCTCTTTCGGTTTTCTAGGAGAATACCCTTCCCAAATCGGAGGCGAACACTTGTTATAACTGACACTCTATTTCTTACCAGTATCTTTCTTCTTTGGCTTCTCATCTTGAAAAACTTCTAAACCTGCAACAGTTGGATAGATTCGATCAATTAGATAATCAGAACTAGAATAACTTTGCAGTAAATGTCTAATTCTCTCATTTTTAATCCTCTTAGTCTCCAACTCTTGCTTTAACTTTGCACACTCTTCAATGTAATGATTGATAGCTTTTTGCTTCGACATCATCACAGCATTCATCATTGTCAGTGCATCTTCTCTTTCAGAATTTGTCTTTTGTAGACCAGTTACCGTTCTGTTCAAAACGTCATACGACTCTTTCACATAATTGAGATTGAACAATAATTGTTCTTTCATCTTATCTTGCTCACTCAACTTCTCATCTTTTTCTGCACATTGCTTGCAAGATTCCAAACACTTTAAGCAAGGCTTGATGACTTCCACAATCTTTTCTATTTCAACGATCTTCTCCAATTCAACAACGTTTTCAACTTCAATCACATTCTCTGTTTCAACAATCTCCTCAGTAATTTTAATTTCTTTATTTTGAACAATCTTTTCATTTTGATCTTTGCTTTCACATTCCTTCTTTTTCAGTTCTTTTGCTGCTCGTCTCTTCTTCAACTTCTCCAAGCGATCTGCAAAATAAAATTGAAAACTTTCAGGAGATAAATGAGTTTTTGCAATATTGATATGCATTTCTTCCTCATCATCACTACTGTCATCAGTTGGTGATTGATTAAAATCTATTGTTTTTTCTGAACTATCATCTGAAGAACCAGAATCAGATGGTCTTTGATCAAAAACTGTTATTCTTTCTGAACTATCTTCTGATGAAACAGACTCTTCTTTTTTACTTTTCTCATTACTATCAAACGCTTTCATCCATTCTGTCATCAGATCAGGCTCTTGAACTATCTGTGCAATGAGAGCTACAATTTTTGAATCTGATGGAATATATTTATCCCAGCTGAAGCCTTCTACCACTTTTTCATCATCTTGATTAATTATACCATAATAAGCTTTCTTATTTGCATCTTCGATCATTCTTGCATGCGCAGTTTGTGGTTCCTTTTGTTGATATGGTTGATGAGCAACTTGTTGATATATGGCTTTCCGGTAGTAATCATCTTTTCCAAAAGGATTCTTTGATCCACTAGCTTCTTGATTTTTGCATTCTTTCTTAAAATGACATTTCTCCCTGCATCGAAAACAAGTAACTTTAGATTTATCAAAACCCAAAGTAGATACATGTGCATCCAAAAAATCATTTCTTCCTGTAATCATTTTAAACTTTTCTGCTCTTCTCAAAACACTTGCTAGACACCATTTGATGTCCATGAGCTCCATCTCTTCAGCGTCTATCTGATCGTAATCCTCTTTCGTCAGCATAGGATTTCCGATCCTTCCAGCTACTAATCCCTCATAAGATTCCAGCACGGTAGCAAGTAACGCCATGTGATCTTTAGCAACTTCTTCAGAAAAACTTTGACCATTCGGGAGATTTAATGCAATATTACACTGTATCACACAACCATTTCCACTTTTTGAACTTTGAGACTGAAAACTTGAAGTTGAACTCTTTGGATTAACACTCGGATATGAAGAAAATCCACTGCTACTATTTGAATTTTGATCAACAGTTCCAGATGAGTTTCCAGCACTAAAAGCAGTTTGGATTTTTGGACTCATTTCAACCTCTTGAACACTGCCTTTGTAATACATTTTCACATCTTGTTGATTACTCGGATTGTTCATCCTTGCAATCTTTTGCTGTTCAAGATCTTGACCTTCAATCTTTTCGATGAACTGAGAAATCGTCAAACCATCATATTCTCCGGTGTTCTTTAAGATCATCAAAAAATGTACCCCATTCTTTCTGAGGTAAAGCATCAGCTAATTTGTCTACCCATTCCTCTCGTTCTTTATTGATACTCAATAAAGACATTGAACGTACTAAGTGGCAATATCTTTCAATCAACTTCTTTGCATCTTCTCCTGGCAGACTTGTGAATAGATCAAATTCTTTCTTAAGCAATGCCTTTTTACTCTTAATCATCTTTTCACTTCCCTCAAACTTAATTCTGAGTGCTTCCCAAATAGAGCGTGAAGTTTTATCATGTTGAAGCAATATGAAGATGTCTTCTTTAATAGCTTGCTGGAATAAACTGATCATCATTTTCTCTGCTTTGTACATGTCTCGTTCCTTATCTGTAAATTCAAAAATCTTTTTATCAACTCCCAGCTCAGTACGTGGTAGCACATACTTTTTATCAACACACTCCCATGATCTCAACTGATTGGCTTGGACCCAGTTTTCAAACCTATCTTTCCAACCATAATACTCCTCAATGCTCATTAGTTTAGGGGGTTTTTGCATTGTTCCAGTTTCATTTTCCATGTTCATGTTTTGAGCAATGGCAGCTGGAGTAGTCGGGGATGTGGCAAACGCATTATAGAACTCTTCTTCCATGATTCGGTAAGATGTTTTTCACAACAGTCACTTTCAAACGAGATTAGTTTTTTCAAACGAAATCACTTCCAAGGGAATTAACCTTCAAGCGAGATTAACCTTCAAGCGAGATTAACCTGCACAATCAACTTCAAACAAAATTATGATTCAAACGAGATTAGAATTTCAAACGAAATATCAACTCAACAGTTTCAAACAGAATAACCAGTTCAAGCGGAATACCCACTCAAACGGAATTACACTTTGGAGCAAAATCACTTTTCAAATGGGACCACTCAAGCGAAATTAGGCTTTCAAACGGAATTACCCAAGCGAAATACTGATTTCAAGCAGAATTAAGTGTAGATTCAAACGGAATTATGCTGACATCATCATTTTAAACACACTTTTCAAGCGAAATTACAAATTGATCAGGTTTTAAGCAGAATTTAGGTCTAAAACTCTCAAGGGTTTGTTAAAACACAAATGCGTGTATACTGTGAAAATTTCAAGTTATTTTAACCGTGAAAACAAGTTCAATTTTTAAAAAGAAGGTGTAGAATATAGAAAATCAGATGAAATCAAGCTGAAAATGGTAGAAGTCCTCTTCCTGAGCTCTGATACCACATGTAGGATCGTGTACGGACCCGAAACGAGTCAATCAGAGGCGTTCTACAGAATATGAAAGGCGGAAACAGACATATTGTGTGTGATTCAGCAAGATATTCATTGTAGGATCGTGTACGGACCCGAAACGAGTCAATCAGAGGCGTTCTACACAATATGAAAGGCGGAAACAGACATATTGTGTGTGATTCAGCAAGATATTCACTTTAACTGTTGTTCTGATTAACTTGACAAAGTTTTACAGCGAAACAACACTTCGGCAGCACTTCGGCTCCGGAAACACACATATATGAATCACTCAAACGAAATCAGGCAACATCTATATATAGGCCACCTAATTCCGCTTGAACATGAATCAAACGGAATCACCTTTCATGCGGAATTACAAGTTCAAACGGGATTACCATTTCAAACGGAATTAACAGGTTAATTTCGTTTGAAATAACATGTTCATTTCAAGTGGAATTACACTATGTAATTTCGTTTGAACTTGCCTGTTAGCCTATTTTTGACAGATTTCTCGTATAGCGTGCCCTGATCTATAAAAATACATACAAGACTCGATACAAGACGAAATCGACAGACGCATGCACCAACACAAGACAAACACTTGACTCTAGCCCCGGGGGACTTTTAGGTAATCGTCGCCCAAATGAAATTTATAATCAAATTGAGGAAATTGCTCAAACCAATTTTCAGTGGCACACTCCCTGAGGCACAAAATCTATTGCCCCGGGCGCCCATAAGGTTGTTGAGAGCACCTCCTTGCAAGCCCAAATCGAGGCCCTTTCGTCAAAAATCAAAAAGTTAGAAATGGCAAAAACGGCCTCGGTTATGGCTTGTGAAGGGTGTGGTGGGCCACATGAAAACTGGAGTTGTATGAAAGAAATGGATAATCAAACATAATCGGTAAACTACATTGATAATAGACCTAGGCCGTCGGGTCCTCCAACGGGTACCCACAACCAAGGATGGCGTAACCACCCTAACCTTGGTTGGAGAGAACCCGGCAATAGTAGTAACCAACAAAATCTAAACCAACAAACAAACTTTCAACTACCAAGAAACGAGTCACAAAATTTCTCTCAACAACAACAAGGGGGACGAGAGAGGCTTGAAGATACCGTATCTCGCCTCATCTCCGATACCGAAAAGAAAAACTCGGATCGATTTCAACAACTGGAATCGAACTTTAGAAATCAACAAGCTAGTATTCAAAACATTAAAAAACAAATAAATCAACTAGCTCAAAATTTATCCGAGAGACCACAAGGCGCGTTACCAAGCAATACCGAAACCAACCCAAAGGCACAAGTGCAACTCATCACATTACGAAACCGTACCGTGGGTCCTGAGGAGGCTCCGTTACCTCCAACTGAAAAGAGCCGATCTAGCCAAACCACAACTTCACCAACACCCCAACAAGAGACGGCTCCTCCACCAAATCAAGAACCCACCAAGAATCCTCCGGTACCGTACCGGTTAATCCGCCAAAAGACCGATGAGCAATTCGAAAAGTTCATAAATTTACTTAAACAATTGCATGTTAATATTCCATTTGTTGAAGTCCTAACCCAAATGCCTAAATATTCAAAATTTATGAGGGACTTCCTCACTCACAAATGGAAAATTGAATCATTGCAATTAGTTAATTTAAGCGAAGAATGCTCTACCTTGCTACTCAACAAACTCCCGCAAAAGAAGATCGATCCCGGAAGCTTCACCATCCCTTGTTCAATTGGGGAATCACCCATTCGTAACGCACTAGCCGACCTCGGGGATAGTATTAACCTCATGCCCGCATCAATGTTCGACCGACTTGGCCTAGGGAAAACAAGCCCTACGAAAATGAGCATACAACTCGCCGATAGGTCAGTTAAATACACACAAGGTGTCGCTGAAAACCTACTAGTTAAAGTCGGAGACTTTGCCTTCCCAGCCGACTTTGTCATACTTGATATGGAGGAAGATATCGAAGTACCACTCATCTTAGGGAGGCCATTCCTAGCTACGGCCCACGTAGTGGTAGACATGAAGTTGGGAGTTGGTAAGAGAGTAGAAGAAGATGATGTTGGGATTGAACCCTATCAGAGGAACAGATAATTAGAGTCAAAACCGGATCACAACAGTGGATTCATAATAAGCAGCTGTTTGCATTAAACTTTCCCCTTGAAAGTGGTTATAACATCTGATGTCCTCTATCCACTGTCCGTATACAACAGCTGTTGTCCTTCAAACTGCTGATGAAGCCCTGAAGACTGTTAAGAAGTAAACACTGCTGGTTCAATCTACTGATGCTAAAGGACTGCCCACTCAAGGACTGATCAACCTTGAGGAAAACACTGATGAAAGGAGAAAGAAGTAGTTTAGTGTGTCACTTGTATTATATAGAATCAGTGGTTAGGATAGCAGTTTTTGTATAAGAACAATGGTTATAGGTTGTTAGATGTCGCTTTCATGGTGACGTCAGCTGAGATGCTTCAGTGGTTTGGTTTGCCTATAAATGGAGCAGTACCCTGTACTGTTACTTTTAATGGACTGAGTCAGTTCTTCTCCTCTGATCCAATCCTTTCATCTTGTGCAATCAACCACGGAGTATCAGGCTGGGGGGGAGTTTAGTTTGTAAGCATGCTTTGTAATCTTTTGATTTGTATTGTAATCATTCGACTCAATGAAAAGCATGTATTTATCAAAACTATTTTCCTCTTTGATTGTGTTTACAAAGTTTGTTTTTCATTTCCGCTGCACTTAAACTCTGTTCATTTCTATTGATTTGTTCAAATTATACAAACAAACACAATCATGAGGAGCCTCCGATCCTAACAATTGGTATCAGAGCTTGGACAGTCAAATTCGATCTAACAGTCAATTTGACATAACAGTTCAGCTAAAAAATTCATTGATACTAAGGTTGATTGTATTTAGTTGAAAAACAGAGTAACGAGAAATCATGTTCAAAGTGACTACTCAAAAGCTCTATAAAACAACCAAGATGTCATAAGACACACAAATGTCACACAACAAGTGATGTCATACATAAATCACCTATAGTTTTCAGATCTGAAAATATATCTGATAACTATGGTATAATTATTTACAAAATTGATTTCAATTATTGTTATGAAGCTTATGATGTACCATCATGATTGCAACTAAAGGTATTTACCTCATGTCAACAAAAATCTATGTTCGGATAAAAACACTAGTGTTTTTGTTTACATAAAAAGAGGGAAATTAAAACTTTAGTCATTTAGATCTTATGTATTGAAAAACAGGTTGAGAATCCTTCAAAAGGACCAAAATCAATTGTGTTAAGAATACATTAAGAAAATCAGTAGTAAAAAATGTCCAGATCATGGGTAATGTGAAATTTGGCATAAGCATGTGCAGAAATGACCAAATCTCTCAAAACATTACTGCAAAATGATTCTGGAATAAGTATTCCTTCAATAAATACCTCCCAGTGAGTATTTCAGTACTTATGAATGGGAAGGGTAAAAAGGGAAAAAGAAATATCACAAAATCTCAAAAGTGTGTTTATCTCAAAACTTTTGAAGTCAAAAGAAAAGAGTATAGATGCAAAACACTTATAAGTTCAAAATTGGGTAAACAATGATCATCAAGCAGCTGTGTGCATACATTGATTCGGGGAAGTTCAGGTAACAATAGTATCACCAGTGATTAATCTTAAAAAGAGGACTAGGCAAAATTTTCAGTGTCATCACATGGTAACAAAGTCTATAACAGGACTGTCAAAATCTATGTGTACATGTCTCCTCATTTTTTTTCAATCAATTGACAATGAAAATGGTCTCAAACAGTGGTTATTATAATATATTTCAAATCATTGACCATTTTCTTACAACTTGAGAATGGTATGACTATGAGTTTTTAATTGAAAAGTATACCAGATTCCTTTTGATGTTGTTTTCAGAATTACCGTTAATTATTTTTCTTGAAAAGGTTTTTCTCAAATAAAACAGGATATATTATTCATTTTTTTTGGAATAATATATTTTGTACTTTTACTTATTTTTTATAGTAAAAGTTTCAATCTCCTGTCAGGATATAGAACCTTTCTTTTTGTTGGTGATATTATCCTTGAAAATAGATCAAAAGAAAATGGTACAAGTGTCAAGGTCATGTCAAACTCAAGTGTGTTTTAACATAGATCAAAGATTGATTGTTAACAGATCTTAAGATACTTGGATACTCATGTAATAATTAAAAATTATGACTCAAAATGAGTAGCCATTGTAAAAGAGGTTTTCATCATCTGGGGTACTAAAACCACTGACTGGAATCTATAAATGCATCAAAACTTGTAATAGACATATGGCAAAACCATGAATACAAATTCCTGTAAAACTACTGACATATTTGAACAAGCAAATGTTGGACATGATATTGTGATTACACAAGATAAAATCATCCTTTCCATCTTAACCAGTAGATGCTCAAAACAGTTGTCAAAAGTTTATTCAATGCTGCACTAATAGTTGCTGACTTTATAGTTTTTGAAATCCCTACCACTGTTGTGCTCAAACATCTGTTTCCTAAATAATGTCCACTGCTGAAAGTTAACCCCTGATCTTTCATTTTCTTGGCAAGCATTGATGATCAAAATCAGTGTCTTATCCACTGATATGCTATCCACTGATAGTAAAAATCACCCACTGCTCTCATATTGTTATCGATGTAACCACTGATATTTGCTTCATCAGTGGTTCTCCAAAATAACTGTCCTCCATTATTCATCTTCTCATCAAAGGTTGGCACGTGGTCAGTTTCTAGCCATCAGATCTTTGTAACCACTGCCACATCAGCACTCACTTTTTCCCTAAATAAAACCCTGTCCAAAACCCCAAACAGGGTCTTACACTGTCGAATTGAATTCCAAAAATTCTCTTCTCAAAGCAGTTTCCAACCTTTCATCCCAAATCATTCTTCGCTCCTCTTCATCAAAATGGCGAAATCAAAATCAAAATCAAAATCAAAATCATCCTCATCTTCCAAAGAGGACACTCAAATGGCCGCTGAACCCATTGAAATCCCATATAAATCCCCTCACAATTACTTGGGTCTACTCACAAAACCCACTACCACCAACACTTTCGATTCCATCATCGACATCATGTCTGCATCAAAGTACAAAACTTTGCTAACAGCAGATGCTCCAATCTATCAACAAACCCAGAGAGAGTTTTGGAAAAATGCTACCCTTGACAAACAAGGCGAGAAAGTCATAGCCATCAACTCTTCCATACAGGGTAAAACGATTCAAATTACTCCGCAATCCATCTCAGAAGTCTTTAAACTCGATGATCAGCAAGGTAAAACTTCTTTTCTTAAAAGCGAGTTGAAAACTGATTTTCTGAAAAGGGGGTATGCAGAACAAACAAAAAGAGATACCTTACAAAAAGGTTTCTTCCCTTCTGCACCTAGGTTTTTATTCCATACACTTTTGATGTGTGTTTCAAATAAAACAACTGCTTTTAACGAAATACCATTGAAGATCCAATGTCTGGGTTATGCTATTTTACATAATGAAAATTATAACTATTCCCAGGAGATCTTTGATGACTTGGTAAAAAATGTTGATAGCAAATCATTTTTACTTTTTCCAAGGTTTTTAAGCTACTATTTTAAACAAAAATTTGGAAAGGAAAATGAAAATCTGCTCAAACAAGGTGCTTATTTTCAAATAAAAGGTTTAACACCTGAAACATTCACTAGAATGTTAACACCTTCAAAAACAAAAGCAGAGGTGCCTGAGTAGAATTTAGCAGCTACTACTGCTCCTCAGGTATCAGCTGCTGAGCCCACTGCTCCAGGTGATCATAGCAGCACAACCACTGCTTTGAAACCCACACCTGCCATTACCAAAAAGACCAAAAAGAAAACATCCAGAAAGCCCCCCAAACCCAAAACAAAGGCAACTCTGGAAGATGAGATCCCAGAGCCACTGCCAGTGACAACACAAATGTCACCTACCACCACTGCTGTTACTTCCTCACAGCAGATGGAAGAAAGATCTCCACCTTTGCCTCAAACTCCTCCTGCATCCTCACAAAAGGATCAGGTTGTAATCACAGGGACCCCACATTATGAAGCTTTGGATTCAATTGGATCCATCTTCCTCAGTCCTGATCCCAAGGACATGTCTCTTTCAACACCCCTATCTTCACCCCTCTCACTACCACAATCCATAATACCCTTGTTGCATGCAGTTGATATAGCTCAGACACAAACCAATTCCTCTCAATCACCTATCACTGAGAGCACACTCCCACAAGTGACTGGGTCTGATGATTATACCTATGCTATCCCAGCAACAACTGAGGAGGTTACACTGCAGGAGTTACAAGTAGTTCCTGTCAGTAGTTCAAGTGAAGCAGCCACTACAAATGTTGAACCCACTGGTTTACATTTGGACAGTGGTTACATCTATAAGACTTCCTTGAAGGCAATTCATTCTATAGAACCTCTGATAACCACTAGTGAGGTTGTTTTGACCACTGGTACCATCAAAAGGTTATCAAGTGCTGAAGGAAGAAGTCCCCAGTACCAAGAACAAGGGGCATCAATGAATGATTTTTGGGCTTCGTGTCCTAAGTCACACATTGATACAACCACTGCTGGTGGGGAATCAGATGATCCCATTAAATTGGGTGATGATTGATGTGGGTTGGTGTGTATATGGAATTAAGTATATTTTAAGCCCTTTTTACATGTTAGTCAAGTTTTAAATTTATAAAAACGATATTTTACTAACACCAAACACACATATGGGCAAGTGCACCCATCGTGAGCGTAGTATAGTGTTGGCAAGATACCGAGGTCGTCTAAGGACACAAGAGCTTTTAGTACCGGTTTATCCTCAACGTCTAATCAAATCAAAAGTTTAGAAAAAAGTTTTAAACAAGAAAAATAAAAACTAACTAAAATGCTGAAAAATAAAATAAAAGAAAAACAGATAGACAAGTTGAATGACTTGGCTCCGACTCGTGTTTAGTGTAACCTTTGATTATTTCCGCACTTTTGCACTATTTAAGAGATTATCTTAGTTATTGTAGTAGGCCCCTCTTTTGAAGGTGACGTTACCCTCAACCCAGTAGTTTGAGTCAGCAAGGATACAATCCTAAAGGGTCGGATTATTGAAAGATAATTAATTAAGTTATTAATGCGTATTGTGGTAGGCCCCTCTTTTGAAGGTGACGTTACCCTCGGCTAAGTAGTCTGAGTCAGCAGGGATACAGTCCTAAGTAGCCGGGTTAAAGTATTAATAGTAGCTTACATATGAGGGGATCAAAGAGTTTGGACACCCGCCATCCAATACCGGTGGGTATTGAAGGAGGTCCTACTAAATTTGACCCAGGTCCTTGCAGGATCTATACACTGAACAAGGCAAGACTCTTACCAAACCATTCCCATAACCCCCGACCAGGTAGCCAACATACCTCCATATAGACCGTGGAGATATGAATGGTGAAAATCTTTTATTTTATATAGACAGTAAAATAATGCCAAGACATCACAGACAAACGATAAGGAAGAATCACCTTCAACATAAGAAACTAGTTATTAAAGTCATTAATACATAACCAAGTAAAAAGTGCGAAAAGATTAAAAATAAAAAGTATTACACTAGACACTTGTCTTCACCAAGTGATGTAAGAGACTTAGGCAAACATGGCCTTTGATTGTCAAGAACTCTTACGATCAATATTGGATCCCGAGATGACTCACACACTCTATGATGGACAATGGATGATGGTGGTGGATGATGGTGTTGTGATGGTGGTGGGTGGTGGATGAAGTGTGAGAGAGGTGGTGTGCCAAGGGATGGTTTGCAAATGAGCCAAGCACCCCTATTTATAGCCTGAACAGTAGCTCGGGCACGGCCCCATGTCCAATGGGCATGGCCCCGTGTCCATGCTCCTTCTCTGTCTTCATTAATTGCTCTTGTCTGCATTAGTTGACCACGGCCCCTTGTCCGCTGGGCACGGCCCCGTGTCCGCTGGGCACGACCCCGTGTGCAGAAGCGTATCTGTACTATCAAGATTTGCCTGGATTCTGTAAATCTTATAGTTGGCCACGGCCCCATGTCCGCTGAGCACGGCCCCGTGGTGGGCAACAGAAGCTTCTACAGCTTTGTCTTTTATGCTGACACTTGGGCGCGCCCCCGTGTTCACTGAGCACGGGGCGTGTTCAGCCTTCTTTTCTCTTGTTTTGCTTGGGAAGATGCTTTCAGGGAGGTCGGGCATGCCATGTTTGTTCGTTTTCTTGTATTTATGTTAGATTTAGCTGTCTTTTTGCTTCTTTTGTTAATTTGAGCTCATTTAATCCTGAAAATACAAAAGGAAGACAAAAGCACACTTTTTCCAACATTAGTACTAAAAAAGGGTTAGTTTTATGCCACAATTGATGTAATTTATATGTTGCATTTTGCGCACATAAAATACCCCCACACTTGAATCTTTGCTTGTCCTCAAGCAAAACTCTTTATAATGTGGCTTTACACTCCCAAATGGAATGGGTAGAAGAGAAAGTTTTTGGGCTTGTCATAGAGTGTCGGGATTTCCAAGATTCTTTATTAAGTTTTATTTTTATTTATTTACAATCTTATTCGTCATGATTTATTTAAAACTTTTCATAAGATAATTTACTTATTAGGGCATAACATACCTATTTAAAATTCCATTTATATACATGTTCACATACCTCACGGGGGATCACTCAACACTCGGCCGAAGATGTATTTTAGTGGATCACTCGAGAGCGGCATGGAACTTACTTCTACCATAGGCTTGCCAAGCAATCAATCCTCCTCCTTTTTAACTATAAACTTTTGTAAATATCAAGAGGACTTTTGGGTGAAGGGTTAGGCTTGGGTTAAAGGTAGGTGGTTGGGTTAGTGGTTAGTAGAAAAGGGCGAAAAGCGTAAAAAGCATCGGTTTTTCGTAAGACTTTATATTTTTGCACTTTTTATTTGATGAAGCTATTATTCAAACAAAGTTATTTTTGATGAACTTGCTTGTTTATTTCGTTTGCTTCATCATCAACAAAATTATTATTATTATTTTTTGAAAAAGCCATAAGAAAAACCGAGCTTGTTACTAAAACAAAGGGTTAAAAATAAAAAGGGTTTTGGTGGGTGAAAGGGTGTTTGTTTTTGGGTTAAGAAATTAAAAGGTTTAGGCTCAAAGGGGTTAACTAGGGGGATTTTGGGTAGGTGGTAAAAAAAAAGAAAAATAATGGTGTAGAAATAAAAAGGGTTAGTCCTAATGCCTCCATCATTTACTTACTCGGGTTTAAGTTGGTAAGGACTGGGAATGTATCGTCGTGGTAAGTTCTAGAGTTGTAAGAACCAAGCGGCTATTCACACAAGAAACGAAAAATGAGCATTTAGTTTAAAGATATGTATTTGTATGCTCAATAAAGGCTCAAAACTCACTTTTGTGGGAATGGGTTTTTATGTGATCAAGTATATATAATTAAATTTTAACTAAGCTTGTCATGCCTTTTCATAATTTTCTTATGTTGGTTCTTTTTATCACGACGCTATCGGTTGTAAATTTGTAAAAATATAACCTTTTTAGAACTTGAATTTCCCAAGTTAAACCTAGACAAGTAAAAAAAAAATGAAAATTTTTGAAAGAAAAAATTTGGGGTGATTAGCGGTTCCAATAGAGTTTTGTGTAAGGCTTGAGATTAGGACTTGTGAGATTCAAAGCTTTAGCATCCCCCCCCCACACTTAAATTACACATTGTCCTCAATGTGTCCCAAAAATAAGTTTTTAGGTTAATTGAATGTGTAAAAAGGTGTGAAAAAGCAAAATGTTATGTTACTGGGCGTCTGGACACGGCCCCGTGTCCGATGGACACGACCCCGTGTCCGATGGACACGACCCCGTGTTCAGGTGCCAGTAACGAAAACTTACAGAAGGTGGACACGGGGGCGTGTCCACTGGGCACGACCCCGTATCTGTCAAAAGTCTGCAGAATTTAAACAAACAGCAGGTCTGTGGTAGTGGGCACGGGGGCGTGTCGGCTGGACACGACCCCGTGTAGACAATCTGCAAGGTTGAAAAACAGGTTTCTGGCTCTGGTTTTCCTGTCCCGGCTTTAGTGGCACTAATGTTTAGTGCTCTCAGCCTCGTATGTACCTGTTTTATCAATAAACACTACACCAAACCATAGCAAACATCCTAAATTACCAAGTTCAACATCCACGTCACAAAGTTAAAAAGAAAAAGAAATGCAGAAAGTAAAAAGAGTTAAAGGAAAGTAAATTGTTCAACACACGGCACGCAGGCCGGAAATTGTTCAAGATAAAAGGGGTTAACCTGTAAGATCACCAACCAACCGCTTCTGGCTCCGCTTCTCCCGCCTAGTCCATGTCCTCGTCCTCATCATCATCTCCTCATCCGTGCCCCGCCATGTACTCCCGGATATTTCCAATATCATCTTGGATATCGGATATGTTTCTCTCGATTGCTCCAACCCGGTTGTACGTGTTGCTCGCCATGTTATAGGTGTTCTTGGTGCACATGAGGTTTTCCTGCAACAAATCATGTAAACTTTGGAAGTTAGGAAAACCACCTCCTTGTGAGGAGGATTGGCCCAGATCACCATGGGGCTGGTACTGGTACTGATGATGTTGTGGAGCGTGAAGGACGAGTGCCTCTTGCGGGTTCCATGCATGCCCCTGCATCCTTTTTTAAGCTAACCGACCCGTCTTCGGCTTCATAGATCAAGTTCATGGAGCGGCAGATGTGTATGTCCACTCTTCCGGACCATGGACTTCGTTGGAAAGATCGAGGCATGTTCACGAAGCGCTTGAAGAGACGGTACATCCATCCCCCGAAGAAGATAGGGGTTGGTGGAGTAGCAAGCCAGTTCAGATGCATGTTGCGGAGCAGGAGGTACGGAACATCGAGGTGTCTGCGGTTATGAATGCAGTGAAGGACCACTAAATCTCTCAACCCAACAACGCCACGGCTATCATGCCTTTGGCTAAGAGAGTAAGTGAGGACCCTATGGATGTAACGGTAAAGTGGGTTCCTCAGCTTAGTGCTCTTAGTGCTGCTCGGGTTGTAATGTCCTTCTCCAATTTGAGCCTAAGCGGCTTGGTGCTCGTTTTCATCGAACTCCCGCACCCCTCCGGTGTTCTCTTCATTACCTGCATCTTCCTCCGTATACAACCCGACTATCGACCCAAACTGTGCCATCGAAATCGAGTATTTGGTCCCCCCACATCTGAACTCTACCCCATCATTGTCAAATGGGTCGCTCCTTGAATTGAACATAAAGGTGCTATAGAATTCCAACGTATATTCGGGGACCGAGCGAAGGCGAGTAGTAAGGGCGAATCTCAGCGGTCCGGTGACTAGGTTGTTGAAGCGGTCAAGTTGGTTTACAAATGTCAACAGATCCGTGCACACTTGTCTTGGGTATTCTTCCGGTCTGGTTTGAAGCATGTCGTATCTAGCCTTAGCATCTTGCTCACTTGCGTTGAACCTTGTGAATTTCTTCGACATCTGAAAGAATACACCAAAAGTGTAACACCCCAAAAATTTCGGTAAATGATAAATAAAGAATTTAACTTAGTTAATGGAAAGATTTGATTTAATGATAACTAGTTAAATAAAAGGCTTAAGTTAAATACTCCCCCAAGTGGGAGGACTAAAGATGTAATTAGTTAGTAAAAGGGGCTAAATAAGAAAAAAACTCACAACAAACACACACATTACGTGCGTGTATCGATCAGGAGCCAAGAAAGAGCAAGGGTTTACCCTTGTTCTCATCAAATTCATCAAATTAACAAAGAAGAATCAATGTTTATCAGTTGCATGTGGTGAAAACTCGATCAATCACCCATACCTAATCAAGTGGTAAGTTGAATTACTAGATTTGATGAATTGTAGAAGAAGGGTATTGACCCAATCTGGAATCTCAGACTTCTCAATCTCAACCATTTTGAAAACTTTATCGACCTTTTCTGAAATCACATTCTGAATCGGAAATACAATATCTAAGAATAGTTTGTCCGATCCAATCATGGTATAGACCAATCCCTTTGAATCATTATCCAAATTTTTCTCGGATTTTGTGTTTTTCAGATAACCATCATGAAAATTTCCTTCATCTTCATCCTGTGATTCAGACTTACCTTTTGTAGACTCATCTTTCAAAACACTTTCAACAACCTTACTTACCACCTCTGAATCATTAGCATCATCAGATTTGGAGTAAGTCACATCGATACTTTCAGGTAACTGGTCAGCTATGTTCAAACCCTTTGCCACCTTTTCCTCATCATAAAAAGTATAATTGTTTCTCAATGGTGGTGGTACCTGATGAAATTCTGAACCAATACCCTTTTTGCAATTTTCAGTATCTTTGTCATCTGGTGTGATGTTGAAAATGCGTTCGAGAATGTACGAAGAGTTATGATAACTTTGAAGTTTTGTAACAATCTTTTCTTTTTCAGCCAAGACTTGTTTAAGATTTGCAATTTCATCAACACATTTGTTTAATTCAATTTGCTTTTCTTTAAACTGTCTCTCATACATTTCTTTGGTTGTTAAAGTTTCAGACAATCTTTGATCAAAACTTTTGACTTGGCTCTTCAAAGTATCATAAGCTTCTTGTACTCTCTGACTCGACCACTTTAAAGAATCATACTGTTTTTGTAAATCTTGAAATTTAGATTCTTTTTCAACACAATCGACACATTTTGTAGAACACATTTGTCTATAAACATCATTATCCTTTTCAAGACCTTGACATTTCTGTGTCAATTTTTCAACTTTTAGTTTCAAAATTTCTTCTTTTTCAATCAAATCTTTACATTTTATTGTGAAACCATTTTCAAGTTTGTTTAATTCATTATCTTTTGTTTTTATGATGTCATCGTTTTCAGTACAGGCTTTGCACATTTCTATGCAATTCCTGCACTTGTTTTCTTTTTCATCAATCGTTTCAACATTCGATAGATCAGAAGATTTTCTAACCTCAGTCTCATTCAGCACTGATTCTTCTGACTCAACTTTCTGATCTTGCTCGTTGTTCTCCTCTTTCTGAGCTTCTTCATTCTTCTGCACTTCTCCAGCTCTCTGTTCCTCTTCAGCAAGCTTTGCAACAGTCTTCACTTCTTCAATCATCTTCTTCAGTTCTTCTTCTTTTCTCTTCTTCATCTCTACCACCTTCGGTAAACTTGCTTCAAAAACTTCTCTTAACTTGATCATTAAATTTGGCAAATAGCTTTTATCAGAAAGCCTTCTTGTGTTGAACGTGCCCTCACTTGGAAACACATTGGTTACAGCATCAAAATCCACTTTTGATGGATCAACTACTGGATTACCATGTGGATCCATGTAACACTCTAACTCTTCATTCCATCTTTTAGCTCTCTGGGCATCTTTGAATGGTTCATTCAATTTGCCAATCTCCCATCTTGCACTGTCTCTTCTCCACCATCTATCATGATCATCATTTGCAACAAATGCATAACCAACTGCATCTTCTTCAGGTAGAACCTCTTGACTCCAGTCATACCCTTCATCATCATATATAACTGCAAGAGCCCTTGATTTTTCTTCTGGTTTCTTTAATCTTGGTGGCTCAGACTTATTCTGATGATAAATCGTCTTCCTGTAGTAGTCTTCATTGAATGGATTTTCAGAATCATCAGCAGCATACGCATTTCTGCACTCGCGCTTAAAGTGACCTCTTTGTTTGCATTTGAAGCATGTCACCTTGGATTTATCAAATCCCAATTTGGTAGATGGTCCACCAATTGACTTTCTCCCCGTGATCTCCATGAACCGCTGTGCTCGACGAACCGCACTGGCCATGCACCATCTGATATCCATTAGTTCCATCTCCTCGGGGTCTAATTGATCATAATCTTCTTTCGTCAAATTGGTATTGCCAATCTTCCCTGCAATGAGACTTTCATACGATTCAAGTACAGATGCCAAGAAAACCATCTGTTGTTTTGCCGATTCTTCGCTGAAATTCTGCCCATTCTTCAGATCCACTGCGATGTTACACTGAAACAAATTCTTTGAAGCAGATTGGTTTGAAGTGTTTGAAGAAGATCCACTGTGAAAACCACTGTGAAAACTTTCATTGTTCACTGAACTTGAACTTTCTGCAGAAAATGCTGTTCTTGGTAACCCAGCCTGAGGTACTCTGTAATAAAGCTCTACATTCTGCTGATAAGCTGGATTGTTGACTTTAGATCTCTTTATCTCCAGCTCATGACTTTCAAGCTTTTCAATCAGCATATCCAATTTCAAATCTTCAGGCTTGATTGTATTTTTCAACATTAGAGCGAAGTATTTCCACTCTTGATCATCTGGCAATGAATCAAACAGTTTATCCACCAGCTCCTCTTCAGAAGGTAAGATTTGATGTCTAATCAGCTCCACTTTCAGATGTCCGAATCTCTCAATCATTTTACAAACAGATTCATTTTTCATACAATTGAATAAATCAAACTCTTTACGCAACAATTTCTTTTTGTTTTTAACAATTTCATTACTTCCTACACATTTTCTCTCTAACTCTTCCCACAAACTCTTTGAAGTCTTTTCTTGTTCGAGCAATGAAATAATGTCCTCTCTTACTGACTGTTTGATCAATGTTATCATTCTATGTTCAGCCACAACATTTTTTATATCTTTTTCTGAAAAATCTTTTGCATCTATTAACTCTCCTCCTTCTTTTACTGGTGCAACATATTCATCTGTCAGTTTTAACCAGCTTTCAGTAGCAAAAGCTTTTACCCAACCCTCAAATCTATTTTTCCACCAGTGATAATCTTCCACTTTCATTAGCTTTGGTGGCTTTTGTTGGCTCCCGTACATGTTCTCAAACTTCAAATTCTCCGAAATCTCTTTTGAATATTCTTTCATCTCAGATCTTCTATCTGACGATTCGGAAGTGAACGCGTACATATCGCTAAACGGGTTTATGAAATTATCATCCATCGTGAATGTACCTGAACAGAAATTGGCAGCACTTCGTTACACTTCTGGAAGTCGCGTACCAAGTGAAATGACAACAACCCTATATATAGACATGTAGATTTCGCTTGAACTGGCTTGAAGCGAAATCAAGTCATGTTGATTTCGCTTGAACTGATTTCAAGCGAAATCTTCATGTTAAACATGTCTAAACCCTAATTAAAACCCTGTTGTGTGTACATTCAACCTATCTAGACACAAGACTTGATTATGACGTAATCAACAGACATATAGTGCACCAACATGATTCCCAAATAAAATCGCTCGTAGCTGAAGATGTGAAGAAGGAAAGATTGAAAGGAGTAACCGATAAGCTAGAAGAAAATTCGACCGGGCTCAAAACGAGATTTGGCCGAATTTGGATACCCCGCTTCTGCGAAGTCAAGACTGCGTTGCTTGAAGAAGCTCATAAGTCACGATATTCGGTTCACCCCGGGGCTACAAAGATGTATCAGGATTTGAAGACCAACTATTGGTGGCCGGGCATGAAACGTGATATCGTTAAGTATGTCGCGAAATGCTTAACATGTTCCCAAGTGAAAGCAGAGCATCAAAAACCATACGGGGAGTTGCAGCCCTTAGAGATCCCGGTATGGAAGTGGGAGGAACTAACAATGGATTTGGTAACTAAGCTTCCTAGAACGAAAAAGGGGCACGATACAATATGGGTAATCGTAGATCGGCTTACGAAAAGCGCTCATTTTCTACCTATCAAAGAGGCTTACTCCTCCGAGATAATGGCAGAAATATATATGAATGAAATCATATCTCGACACGGGGTGCCTGTGTCAATCGTTTCGGACCGGGACACCAGATTTACCTCACGTTATTGGCGAAAGTTTCACGAGAGTGTGGGCACGAGGTTACACATAAGCACCGCTTACCACCCTCAGACTGACGGCCAGTCAGAAAGAACAATTCAAACCCTTATCGATATGCTGAGAGCGTATGCATTAGACTTTGGGGGAAGCTGGGCTGACCATCTACCCCTAGTGGAATTCTCTTATAATAATAGTTACCATAGTGGCCTTAAAATGGCTCCATATGAACTCCTGTACGGAAGAAAATGTAGAACTCCCGTATGTTGGGGTGAAGTGGGGCAAAGAGAGCTTGCGCCAAGTGATCTAATAGCAGTAACAAATGAAAAGGTAAAATTGGTAAGAGCGCGACTGAAAGCGGCCCAGGATCGGCAAAAAGTTTACGCGAAAAAGAAAAGGCGACCTATTGAATTTCAAGTCGGAGATTTCGCTCTGTTGAAAGTGTCCCCATGGAAGGGTATAATCCGTTTTCGCAAGCGGGGCAAATTAGGTCCTCGATATATTGGACCGTTCAAAGTCTTGGCTCGAGTTGGAAAAGTCGCATATCGATTAGAACTACCGCCTACTCTAGACGGGATTCATAATACCTTCCACGTGTCGCAGTTGAGGAAGAGTCCTACGGACGAAACAGCACTAGTACCACTCGATGATATTGAGTTGGACGAGGGATTGAATTATGTCGAAAGACCCGTAGCCATTAAAGACTACAAAGTAAAGAATCTCCGCAACAAAACGGTTAAACAAGTGTTGGTTCAATGGCAACACCGAAAGGGGTCGGATCTCACTTGGGAAACAGAAGATGAAATGAGGAAACACTATCCTTTTCTTTTCGGTATGTCGATATTTAAATTTGACATATGATCAGGTTTCGGGGACGAAACCTCTTTTAAGGGGGGTAGACTTGTAACACCCCAAAAATTTCGGTAAATGATAAATAAAGAATTTAACTTAGTTAATGGAAAGATTTGATTTAATGATAACTAGTTAAATAAAAGGCTTAAGTTAAATACTCCCCTAAGTGGGAGGACTAAAGATGTAATTAGTTAGTAAAAGGGGCTAAATAAGAAAAAACTCACAACAAACACACACATTACGTGCGTGTATCGATCAGGAGCCAAGAAAGAGCAAGGGTTCACCCTTGTTCTCATCAAATTCATCAAATTAACAAAGAAGAATCAATGTTTATCAGTTGCATGTGGTGAAAACTCGATCAATCACCCATACCTAATCAAGTGGTAAGTTGAATTACTAGATTTGATGAATTGTAGAAGAAGGGTATTGACCCAATCATGAAATTGTGATATGATTTGTGTTGTTTAGATATTAAGGATGCTCCCTAGGGTAGAAATCATGCTTAAATTTGGTCAATTGAAAGAAAGTTTCTATAAACCCACTTTGTGAAAGTTATGTGATGAATGTGAAGATTTTAGGAGTGATGAATGTATGTAATTGACATGTAATTCAGCTTGTAGTACCCGAATGCTAGATAAATTGATGAAGATTAAAGGAATCGAAAGAATTAGATTGTCTAGTGATGACATATAGGATGATATAGCAAATCATGCTTAAAATGCTTGTACACTATGCTTTATTAATGTAATGCACACTAGGTGTTTGATGAAATGCTTGAAAGAGTAATTATATGTAAATTGAAATGTGATGGAATGGAAGTTAGGGTACTAAACGGATGAATGAATATGTTGATTTAGGTGTGAAGGAAGAAGGTTCGAATTCTAAGAAATCGGAAGGATCACAAGACCGAGGTATGTTTTGTTGCATACGAAAATCTCATTTATAATTTTGTTATAACATCATAATTAATTATTGTCAAAATGTTATGGTGATTAGTAAGTAACTAGCAAATCCCTTGCGGATTTGGTTGTTATGAAAGCTATGATAAGCTATGCAAGTCGACCGGTTCTAGTGAACAAGTCGATTAAGAATAAGCTTCCATCCGTCTTGAACGGGTGGTTTTGTATGCTATGATAAATGCGAGAAGCTTAATCCGTTATACGGATGGAAAGAAGAATTTATGTTGAAAGCAAATAACCCTATTAAACGGGTTGGATATGTATGCCTAACTCTCATTGAGAGTGTTTATGCTAAACCCAAGTATTTGGGTAGTCGAATGCGTAAGAAAGATGAAAGCTCATATTCGGATGGAACTAAAACGAAAGAGTTATAGATTATCAAGAATGATGACTAACTTGTAAAACCTTGTTGTTGAATGTAGGTAAATCCTCACTATAGGCGATCCGGAGATTTGGAGCGAGCACGTGTCCATGTTTTGTTACACCGAACGCTTCCGCTAACTTATTCGCATCTTTTGGTTCATGACTTGTTATTTTGTCGAACTTAGTTAGTAGTCGTGCTTGTGTAAAACTTGTTGTCTTGGTTTTAGTAGTTTTCTATTAAACGGTTCGTAGAATGTTTATTAGTAAATTAAGCTTAAAACAGGGGGCTTGTTCGTGTTTCGAACGGGTCATGCCCAATTTTTGTAAAACTTTTGTTAAGTAACGAGTTTTATATTTTGATGTCTAGTAAATTACATTAGTGAGAAATTTTATAAAGTAGAAAAGATGCGGATGTAACAAAAAGTTAGCACGAAACAGTTGAAATTTCGGAGAAAACTGATAACAGTTAGCTGGACACGGCCTCGTGTTCAGCGGACACGACCCCGTGTCCAGGCGTCTGTTACTCAAAAACTTCATTTTTCGACCCGGTTTCGAAAACTTGAAAAATTTTGGTCCAATAGGTGCGGTTTCCCCCGAAAATGAAACCCCAAGTGCCGTTTTTCCTAAAACAAACCGTTTACCCCTTCGATTTCATCTTTTTCGGTTCAAAAACAAGGGTTTGGGGTTTTTGTGAGAAATCGGGCAAATCTATGAGCAATACAAGTGGGTTTACTTCCTATAACATTAATCTAACTAAATGCTAACAGATTTATGCAAAAATTTGAGGTTCGATCCGGATGAAGTTCCAGAACCCTAGATTTTTCCCCAAATTTTTGATGTTTTAACTTCATGCAAATGCTTAATCTAACTACTAATTGTGATAGAATCATACCTTGATGTTGTTAGAATTCGAGGAGACGTCGAAAATATGCGGAAAATCGCCTTGAACCAGAGCGTTTTTGGGGAAACGGGGCGTGTGGAATGAAGTAACTGTTATGAAAAAGGGGTTTTATCCCGACAGTCGCGCGGACACGGCCTCGTGCCGAGCAAAAGTTTTTTTTTAGTGCTCGTGTGAGTACCATTTGTTTCCCAAAAACTTGGTTAGAAGACTTACCGATTATGATGTCATCCCGTTGGTTCGTAACTTACCAGGTATGATGTTGTTGCTTTTATTCTTCGAACGTTTGAAGCGAGATTTCTTCCTCTTCATCCTCAATAAATCCTTGATAGAGTTTCAGCCGTTGGCCATTGACTTTGAATGGAGGTCCATTCCGAGATTTAATTTCTACTGCACCGTGTGGGAAAATATGGGTGATGGAAAAAGGTCCTGACCACCTAGACTTTAATTTACCAGGAAATAGTCGAAGTCGTGAATTAAACAAAAGAACTTGATCTCCTACTCGAAATTCATTAGGTTTAATGTGTTTGTCATGCAAGTTTTTCATTCTTTCCTTATAAATTTCTGAGTTTGAGTATGCATAATTCCTAAGTTAGTCTAATTCATTTAATTGGCAACATCGATTTCTACCGGCAAATTCTAAATCTAAGTTTACATTTTTAATTGCCCAGTAGGCATTGTGTGCAATTTCTACTGGCAAATGACAGCTTTTTCCATAGACGAGCTTATATGGGGTTGTACCTATTTTTGTTTTATAAGCAGTTCGAAAAGCCCATAAAGCATCATCTAATTTATCTGCCCATTCCTTTTTAGTTAACCCTACGGTTTTTTCGAGTATTCGTTTTAAACCTCTATTAGTCACTTTGGCTTGTCCGTTTGTTTGAGGGTGATATGCTGTTGAGACCCGGTGATAGACCCCATATCTTGTTAAAAATTTTTCAAGTTGATGGTTGCAAAAATGGGTACCTCTATCACTTATTAATGCTTTAGGTGTTCCAAAACGAGAGAATAATTTTTTCAGAAATCTTACCACGACTCTTCCATCATTTGTTGGAAGTACCTCGGCCTCGGCCCATTTAGACAAGTAGTCTACCGCCACAAGTATATATTTGTTTCCTTTTGACGGTGGGAAAGGTCCCATAAAGTCGAGTCCCCACACATAAAAAATTTCACAAACAAGAATGCCATTTTGGGGCATTTCATTTTTGGAAGAAATATTACCTGTTCTTTGGCAAGCATCACATGTCTTGACAAGACTTTGGGCGTCTTTGTAAATGGTTGGCCAATAAAACCCCGAATCAAATACCTTTCGAGCGGTACTAGCGGCACCATGATGTCCTCCGTATGGACCTTCATGACAATGGCGGAGAATTCTTCTTGCTTCGCTACCATGTACGCATCGTCGGATGAGTTGGTCGGCACACATTTTGAAAAGATAAGGATCTTCCCAAAAATAATGCTTCACATTAGCAAAGAATTTCGTTCTTTGATGATGTGGCCAACCCTTAGCGACTATACCGCTAGCTAGATAGTTAGCATAGTCGGCGTACCATGGTTCTTCTTTGTATTCCACC
Organism: Helianthus tuberosus; assembly: GCA_030545235.1. Taxonomy (NCBI): domain Eukaryota; kingdom Viridiplantae; phylum Streptophyta; class Magnoliopsida; order Asterales; family Asteraceae; genus Helianthus; species Helianthus tuberosus. The sequence continues at coordinate 121,094,042 of CM060409.1, forward strand.
ATTTCCAGGGACTCCGTTGGAAATTTTTCGTTGATTTTCTCGTCCCTGGTTGCCTCCAAAGCTGGGTCTTCTAAGCGTGAAAGATGATCTGCTGCGGTGTTTTCAGCTCCTCTTTTGTCTTTGATTTCAATATCAAATTCTTGGAGGAGTAAAATCCACCGAATCAAACGTGGTTTTGCGTCCTGCTTTTTGAAGAGATATCTAATGGCTGCATGATCTGTATAGACTATTGTTTTAGAAAGAACAAGATAAGAACGAAATTTATCAAAAGCAAATAGCACAGCTAGTAATTCTTTTTCAGTTGTTGTGTAATTTTCTTGTGCATCGTTAAGTGTTTTACTAGCATAATAAATTGGGTGAAAATGCTTTTCTTTTCTTTGTCCCAAGACAGCTCCAACTGCAAAGTCACTTGCATCACACATGATTTCGAAAGGAAATTTCCAATCAGGCGCTATCATGATAGGTGCATTGACTAGCATTTCCTTTAGGGTTAGAAATGCTTGATTTTTATCCTTGTCAAAGATGAAAGGAGCATCTTTTTCAAGTAATTTTGTTAGAGGCCTTGAAATTTTAGAAAAGTCCTTGATAAACCGTCTATAAAATCCGGCATGCCCTAGGAAACTTCTGATAGCTCTAACGAAGGATGGGGGTGGTAACCGAGAAATAGTGTCTATTTTGGCTCGATCAACCTCCATTCCCTCGCTTGAGATTTTATGACCGAGTACTATTCCCTCCGTTACCATGAAATGGCTTTTTTCCCAGTTAAGGGCGAGGTTAGTTTCCTCACATCGGGATAGCATTCGTTCAAGGTTATCGAGGCATTGGTCGTATGAATCCCCAAAGATAGAAAAGTCATCCATGAAGACTTCCATTGTCTTTTCTATCATGTCATGGAAGATGGCTACCATGCAACGTTGGAAGGTTGCGGGGGCATTACATAGACCAAATGGCATGCGTCGATAAGCAAAAGTTCCATAGGGACCTGTGAAGGTTGTCTTTTCTTGGTCTTCGGGTGCTCTCGGGATTTGAAAGTAACCTGAAAAACCATCCAAGAAACAGTAAAATTTATGACCGGATAATCTTTCTAACATTTGATCAATAAAGGGTAAAGGAAAGTGATCTTTCCTTATTGCTTCATTTAATCGTCTATAATCTATACATACTCTCCATCCTATGACGGTTCTCGTTGGTATTAATTCATTCTTTTCGTTAGTTATTACCGTCATACCTCCTTTCTTTGGAACTACTTGGACGGGACTTACCCAAGGACTATCGAAGATAGGATAAATAAGTCCGGCGTCAAGTAATTTGATGACTTCGTTTTTAACCACTTCTTGAACATTTGGATTTACTCGACGTTGTGGTTGTATTACCGATTTGTAGTCATCATTCATTAAAATTTTGTGCGTGCACATGGAAGGATTTATTCCTTTAATATCTACAAGCTTCCAAGCAATCGCATTTTTGTGTTTTTTCAAAAGGTCAATTAGTTTTTCTTTTTCTAAACTATCTAACTTAGACGAAATAATTACAGGTGATTTACCATCTTTGTCTAGAAAAGCATATTCCAAACCTTTTGGAATTTCTTTGAGCTCAAGAGGTGGGTCTTTAGGAGACTCCTTATTTGGTTGCTCATTTTGATCAAGAACTTTAAAAGTTTGTTCTATGGCGACCTCTTCTTCAACAAAGTGGTCAAACTTTTCACTTGTATCGGGTGGTTCATCTTCATCTTCAATTAGGGGGTCATTATTGCCGAATGGATATTTCATTGATTGCTCAAGATCGACACTCTTTTTAAATGCCCCTAATTGAAGAGGTAGATTATTGTACTTCCGGTTTTTCAAAGCTTCGTGAGTTTTTACAAAGGGTCGTCCCAACATTAGAGGAGCGTCATCGAGGATGACAAAGTCGGTTGGGATTACCATTTGATTTGTTTGAACCAAGACATCCTCAACTACACCGATTGATTTTATTATTTTCCGATTAGATAGAAAAATGGGTATTTGAAGTGGAGAGAAATCACTAATACTTAATTTTTCGAAAATGTAGTTGGGCATTATGTTAACACAAAGATCTTTATCAGTTGTGACATTACTAATAAATGAATTTTGAAAAAAACATGGAACCGGTGTAATGTTGATTTCAAATGGATCTTCTTTTATTAGCGAGGTTTGATCATTAGTTAACTTAATACTTACTGTTTCGTCAATTTTCGTGTTAGTGTTTAACTCTTTTAAAAACTTAGCATGAGTGGGTACTAAACAATGATTTTCAAAAGAAGGTGACAAGAGATTAATTTCTTCAAAATTAGACTCTTCTTGAATTTTAACGTTGTCGGACTCACCTTTTTCGTTTTTTAACTCATGTATCGGTTCTTCACTTATTTGTTCTTCCATTTTTACACTTTCAATTATCTCTTCTTTATTTAATTCTTCACTTGCGCGGGACTCCTCTTCCCTTGCACGAGATTCTTTTATATAGCGCTCGATAACTTTATGGTGTTCTAATATCCTATCGGTCACTTCGGTTATAGAAAAAGGATCGGGATTTTCAAAGCTTGAATCCGGTTGTTCGATCCTTTGTTCCTCATAATACCCATATGAAGTAGATGGTTCACACCATTGTTCTTCATTGTAAGTATATGATGGATAAGGGTCGTAATTTTGTTCTTCATAATACTCATATGAGGTGGGTTGTTCACGTCATGGTTCCTCATAATAAGTATACGAAGGTGGTGGCTCATATCTTGGTTCTTCAAAGTATGAGTATGAAGGTTCATACCTTGGTTCATCAAAATATGAGTATGAGGGAGGAGGTTCATACCTTTGGTCTTCATAGGATGTGTATGAAGTTGATGGCTCGTACCTGGGCTCCTCATAGTATGTGTATGAAGTGGATGGTCGATATAAGTTACAATATTGGTCCGAATGTGGGTCACCGCAATTAGTGCTATAATTATTCCTATAATCATCCTCCTCATAGGTGTAGTTGTAACCTCCTGAGTATTGATCCATAAGAATCACTCAGTAGACCACCGAGATCAGAAAACAAAAATAAAAACGGAAACAGAGGCTGGACACGACCCCGTGTTCAGTGGACACGGCCCCGTGTACAGAATCTGTATCTCGGCGTTTTAATTAAAGTTACTGATTTAGTTGAGCACGGGGCGTGTTCAGTGGACACGGCCCCGTGTTCAAGTTCTGTATCTGGGTGTTTTTATGAAAAATATGCTGCACGGCCCCGTGTTCAGTGAGCACGACCCGTGTTCAGGTTACTGTAAGTGCAAAACAAAACTAAAATGTAGAAAAATGTGCGCGCGTTTTGAAAAGGTTTTGAAAAACTGATTAGGCCATCGATTTTAAGCTTTCTTAAAATCCTTGTGTCCCCGGCAACGGCGCCAAAAACTTGATGCGGGTTGGTGTGTATATGGAATTAAGTATATTTTAAGCCCTTTTTACACGTTAGTCAAGTTTTAAATTTATAAAACACGATATTTTACTAACACCAAACACACATATGGGCAAGTGCACCCATCGTGAGCGTAGTATAGTGTTGGCAAGATACCGAGGTCGTCCAAGGACACAAGAGCTTTTAGTACCGGTTTATCCTCAACGTCTAATCAAATCAAAAGTTTAGAAAAAAGTTTTAAACAAGAAAAATAAAAACTAACTAAAATGCTGAAAAATAAAATAAAAGAAAAACAGATAGACAAGATGAATCACTTGGCTCCGACTCGTGTTTAGTGTAACCTTTGATTATTTCTACACTTTTGCACTATTTAAGAGATTATCTTAGTTATTGTAGTAGGCCCCTCTTTTGAAGGTGACGTTACCCTCAACCCAGTAGTTTGAGTCAGCAAGGATACAATCTTAAAGGGTCGGATTATTGAAAGATAATTAATTAAGTTATTAATGCGTATTGTGGTAGGCCCCTCTTTTGAAGGTGACGTTACCCTCGGCTAAGTAGTCTGAGTCAGCAGGGATACAGTCCTAACTAGCCGGGTTAAAGTATTAATAGTAGCTTACATATGAGGGGATCAAAGAGTTTGGACCCCCGCCATCCAATACCGGTGGGTATTGAAGGAGGTCCTACTAAATTTAACCCAGGTCCTTGCAGGATCCATACACTGAACAAGGCAAGACTCTTACCAAACCGTTCCCTTAACCCCCGACCAGGTAGCCAACATACCTCCATACAGACCGTGGAGATATGAATGGTGAAAATCTTTTATTTTATATAGACAGTAAAATAATGCCAAGACACCACGGAAAAAACGATAAGGAATAATCACCTTCAACATAAGAAACTAGTTATTAAAGTCATTAATACATAACCAAGTAAAAAGTGCGAAAAGATTAAAAATAAAAAGTATTACACTAGACACTTGTCTTCACCAAGTGATGTAAGAGACTTAGGCAAACATGGCCTTTGATTGTCAAGAACTCTTACGATCAATCTTGGATCCCGAGACGATTCACACACTCTATGATGGACAATGGATGATGGTGGTGGATGATGGTGTAGTGATGGTGGTGGGTGGTGGGTGGTGGGTGAAGTGTGAGAGAGGTGGTGTGCCAAGGGATGGTTTGCAAATGAGACAAACACCCCTATTTATAGCCTGAACAGTAGCTCGGGCACGGCCTCGTGTCCATCCTCCTTCTCTGTCTTCATTAATTTCTCTTGTCTGCATTAGTTGACCACGGCCCCGTGTCCGCTGGGCACGACCCCGTGTGCAGAAGCGTATCTGTACTATCAAGATTTGCCTGGATTCTGCGAATCTTATAGTTGACCACGGCCCCGTGTCCGCTGAGCACGTCCCCATGGTGGGCAATAGAAGCTTCTACAGCTTTGTCTTTTATGCTGACACTTGGGCACGCCCTCGTGTTCACAGAGCACGGGGCGTGTTCAGCCTTCTGTTATCTTGTTTTGCTTGGGAAGATGCTTTAGGGGAGGTCGGGCATGCCACGTTTGTTCCTTTTCTTGTATTTATGTTAGATTTAACTGCCTTTTTGCTTCTTTTGTTAATTTGAGCTTATTTAATCCTGAAAATACAAAAGGAAGACAAAAGCACACTTTTTCCAACATTAGTACTAAAAAAGGTTTAGTTTTATGCCACAATTGATGTAATTTATATGTTGCATTTTGCGCACATCAATGATTTACAATATCAGGAATTGACGGGGAGAATTGACAACCTTGAAACATCTGTTGCCGAAATAAAGGATATGGTGCAACAACTATTAAAAGCTCAAAATGCACAATCCACTGCTGTTCCAGCTCAAGCACCTGCACAACCTGCACCTGCTACAAATGAGCTATGGAATTTATTTCAACCCCTGCTCGAAAAACAAAGACAGATGGCAGATCATCAACACGCAATATATGTGCAAGAACTGAGAAACATGATTGAATCAAGGTTTAGAAACACCCAAGCAGACATGAAGGCTATCAAGGCCCATCTCTTAAACACCACTGGCACTGCTCCTTCCAATGTTCTTTTCATTGATCAATTTCCTCCAGATAATGCCAAAAAGGGGGGAGAAAATTAAGGAATTAAAGAAAAAGGGAATATATTATGGCCTTTATGTTGAACCAGAAAAAGAAAAGCAGGCTTCTAAACCATCTACCCAAACAGCTAATGTAAGTTCTGCTGTCTCAACAACTGTTGGTACATCCATAGTTTCAGCAGTTGTCAAAACCATCACTCCAACACACACCACAAACACTGCTCTATCTTCACCTAAAATCACCTCTCCACCAAAAGCCATCACTTCAAATACATCACCACCCATTAAACCAACACCTGCTCAAAAGCAGAAGACATCTACTGACACATCAGTAGTTGTAATGACAACAGAGGTTGAAACACCAGTTGTTTCAACATCTGTTTGCCAGCCATCCACCACTGCTCTCATCAATGTCACATCACAAACAAAACCTCCTTCACCCAAAAAGCTTTACACAAGAAAAAGGAAACTTCAAGAGAATAAAGATGATATACCAGCACCTATTCCTTTATCTTCCGCACCTTACAATGTTGTCGAGCCACAACCATCCACTCCACCAACTCTAGTCAAAGCAATAAACCCTGCTAACCTTGAATCCACTGCTGCAAGTTATCCACTGGAATTGGAAGCTATAAAGGATGAGATGAGACAATTCTATACAGAAGATGATCCTTCAAAAAGAAAATTTCCTTCTCTCATGGGCTTGAGGAAACCAGAAAATATGGATGCATATCTAAAGCTCAAAGCCAGGCAAGCGGATATAATAGCCAGAATTGAATGCAAAGATCAAGGTGACAAAGCCATTTCAGAAAGAATGGAATTTTTACTCACCAAGGTCAAACAAATGGAAGATTATGCAAGAGACCTGAGCAAAGATATGTCAAATATGCCACCAGATGCTGCCCTACAAAAGGTAATGAGAAAGGAGTATCTTGAATACATCATGAAAGAAAAGTTTTATCCAGCCAAAGAAGAACAATTCAGTGAATGGCCACTCATTGCACTAAAGTATGAGGTAAACAGAATCAAGAGAATCAAGAATGATCCAGGTATGAAAAAGACAGCTCCAAACTGGAGCAAATACAAAAAGGCCATTGATAAACTTACTTCAGAATACAAAAGAAAGAAGCAGGAGTTGGTGGATGCAAAGGTGGGAACTGCCAAAACCATAGCAAAATGGACAAAGCAGTATACAGATGAGGCTTATGAAAGGCTTAAGAAAAGAAGGATGACAGATTCTGACACTCCAAAGAAGCCTGACTAAAAACAGCCAAAACAACAGATCAAGACTTCTGAACCACTAATCACATCAGCAGATGTTTCAGTCACTGAGCTAGAACAAAGAAAAAGGCAAGAGCAGATTGAACAAGAAACTGCAGAAGATATAGCTGTCACACCCCTTTCTGCGGCGGAAGCACGAGGTGTGATCATGAAAGGTTCTCATTGCATACGAAGAGTAAACATGCTACATGCTCGTAAAATAACATTCAAATACCATAATTTGAAAACATACGTTAGCGTTTACATCGCTAAGTCGCATAAAGCATTGTCTTAAAAGTTTACAACTTTATTTAAAGTTAAACACAAGCGACATCCACGAGCATAAGCAAGACCACGCGCACATCCATCCTAGTTACCTGAAATACATGTGAGTTTTTGGAAAAACGTCAACATAATGTTGGTGTGAATTCATGCTGTTTTAGTTTTTCACGTTTGTATACTTTGTATGAAAACATAGTTTACGTCATGTAAAAATCAAGTTTTCATATATAAATCCAGTTTCATGTGTACACCACGTACACATGTATAATTCAATTTCTTCTTGAGTACCCCACGTACTCAAGTATAATTCTCATTTTCTTGAGTACCCCACGTACTTCAAGTATAATTCAATCTTTTCTTGAGTACCCCACGTACTCAAGTATTCATCAATTTTTAGTATGGTATGAATTTCATGTATTTAAACTATTCCTGTAAATATCAGGATTGTTAATGGGTTGCAAGGCCATTAACATGTGGCACGACATAGGAAGTCACCAAACCTAAGGCATTTAATTGGTATATTCTGAGACACAAAAGCACTCCTCGGTTCTCGCCCCGACCGGGAGTGTGGCTGCCAGGCACCCGTTAGATCTAACCTTTTGTTCTGCGGTCTAAGTATGTACACGATTAATGGTGCTTCTGTACCCTATTCGTGACACTATTTCTCATAACGCATCCTACTTGGTTCTCGTTCTCACCAAGCGCGTTTCTTGTTATCATTTCTCATAGCGCCTCTTACTTGGTTCTCGTTCTCACCAAGTGCGCTTCTCATATTCTTATATTTCGTCACACTTGGTTCTCGTTCTCACCAAGTGTACTTCTTGTATTTATATTTCGTCACACTTGGTTCTCGTTCTCACCAAGTGTACTTCTTGTATTTATATCATACCAATTATAAATTTTTGTACATTTGTACATGTATTTCACCCCCGAAGTTATAAAAACTGAAAACAGTTAAAGAGAAAAGGGGGAGCATGAACTCACAACTTTGCGTTCCTAGTGTCGTAAACTCCACCGGATTTGCTTAATTAACGTCGTAACCTATACGCGTTTTCTTAACGTTAGTCACTAGACTTGCGTCGCACAAGTACAGTCACTCTCTTTTGTGTATACTTTCTTGTGTTAAAAATATTCTTATATTTTTAACTGCGTATCTTACTTATATTATTTTCTCTAAAATTAATATAAGTATCTCGTGTTTTGCACTTTGCACCCGAATTATGTATCTTGTATGTTGTATGTGTATTTTTATATTTCTACTCCTCATGAGTAATTAGTGTATTTTAAGTCTTAATACACTAGTACGTATAACACATACTATATACACTTAGCACAAAAGTTGGTGATCAAATAATATATATTTTTCTTTCAAAAATATATACTTAATATCCGTTTTTATTCTCGAAAAATCACCATTTCTTATCACCAAAAATTAGGGAAACCTTGGTAATACTTTTAAACACATTTTTAGGGAATAAGTTTCTCAAAAACTTATATTTTTCTAAGTGTCAAAATTTATAAAAATTTTGACAGAGTTTCCCCTAAAAATGGAGGTTTCCCACGTTTTCAAAACGTGTGTTTATTTTCTTTTAAATCATCATCAATCATCAATAATCATCAACAACAATTTATCAACAATATCCGTCAACAATAATCACTAATTTCATGAACTTGAATATTTACAAAAATGTGTAGTAACTTACTAGCACATTTAGTAAGTCTTGTTATCTTTAAAAATAAGTTTAACTTCTTAAAAACTTTATTTTTAAAGAATATGAAGTTTTACAACTTCTAGTCGGTTTTTACGAAAACTATTTCTTCGTTAACACTTTTGTTACACAAGTATCCACACACTTGCTTATTCACAAAAACCACTTTTGTTTGTGTAAGATCCGGTTTAGAACATGTGATCTCTTGGACACTTGGTCCTTTGAAAATACCGCTTGTAGATACGTAGATCTACTAGTTTTAAACACTTTTGTACAAGTTAAAACATTTTTACACAAGTTCATGGTTTATGTGTGGTAGGGTTTCACCTTTTAACCCTTGTTACTTCTAAAATAGCTTTATGTTAAGATCCATGATCTTACCAAACCGGGTTAAACGATGATCCGAGCTACCACATCATAGATCGGGTCTAGATAGCCATATATTTCAAATACTACAACTTTTACACAACTTATGTGCTATTAACCACCATTTTAGTGTTTTTACTAGACTTTAATGCTTCAAAAAGTATGTTATCGATATTTAACCGACGAAACTCCTTTTACCCACTTTAGATACGTTCAAACAAGAGTTTTAAACATTATACCTCTAGCTCGGGGCTAGGGAAGACTCTTGATGGAAAATGGGTGGATAAAAGCTAACGGAAGTGGTCCTTCGCGTTCCGAGTGCACCAAAGCTCCTAATACGCAACCTCTAACACTTGTATCACCTTGGAATGATGAAGATGGAACTCGAAGATGGATGGTTGAGAGAGGGGTGTTTGGCCGTAAGTTCTAGAGGGAGAGAGGAGAGTTTGGAGTGTGCTGATAAGTGTGGGTGTTCATGGGTGAATATTGTTAACTTATAGACAAAGATTAAGAGTATTAACCAATAGGTTTTATGTTCCCAAAGTACACTACCAATCTTGATCACAATCTTAGGAGATTTAAGTAGATCAAATGTGATCAAGTGTGGATCTTTGTGGGGCCTCCTTGACCGTCCACCACACATAGGGGGGGGGGGTAAAGTGTAATTCTTAACCAATTAGTTAGTTTAGGGATTAAACCCGGTTACTAGTGTGTAGTGTAATATAAAGGGTGTTAGGGTATTCGGGAACCCTAACTAGCTCAGAAAAGTATAAACAATGTCATTGACATTATTTTTATGTTCCGGGTAATCTCCGGTTGTTCGGTTGCATACCGATTCGTTAAAGTGCTAAATTACACTTTTTAGTGTCGTTTAAGTACCTTTCTTGTACTCTTTCAATTCCCAACACTTAGGGAAATATTCTGGATAATAAAACGACATTTCTGCATAATATTTATATGTCTAAATGCTGAATTATTGCTGAATTTTATAAATTCTGCACTTAAAGTGCGTTTCGGGTGCTTTTTAGTGCTTATTTTTGCTTTCGAATTGCATATATATTAACCCTTGTATGTACTCTTGGGTTTTAATGCATTCTTGTTGTCGGACCTACACCTAGGCTCCAATTTTATTGTCTGACTGCTTTCTGCAGTTCAGTCGACACAGTGTGTCTTACCGGTGAGTTTACTATTATTTTTGACGCAACGCTCTCGTTTATGCTTAAAGCAATATTTTGTAGTATACAACATGCATGAATTCACTTGTTTAATCATGTGTTCAGACATTGCTGACACTTAAACTCGTAATTGCAGTCATTAAGCAATAATTATAGTGTACGGAAATTACCGGTTTGGGCCAGTTGTCACAATAGCTGCAGCAAATGAAATCATAAAGAAGGCTTTCAAACAAATGTCAGCTGAAAACTCTGAAGCAACAAAAGTTCAGAGTACTGATCACGCTGAAAACTCTGAACTATCAAAAGCTCAGAGTAATGATCAGGCTGAAAACTCTGAACCAGCAAAAGCACAGAGTACTGATCAACAAATTATCACAAGGCCACAATCCCCCAACTCATCAGTAAATAAACCTCTCCCAAGAAACCCATTGGGTTCAAAAATACTAAAATGGATGTCTGATCAAAAGACCCATGTATTGACCCTGTTCAGATCCAATGGATAAGTAAAGCACATATCAAGGGAACAAGCACTGGGCCTGAGTGTTGAAGATCTACAAGATCTCCTTGAGCTTATACTGTGTAGGGATGAGGAGGATACAAGTTCTATGGATTTTGAATCGCAATTTAAAGGACAAGTTAGGGAACTTCTGATGAGACAATAAAGATCCAGAATAATGAAGGGTTTTGGCATTATCTGTTCCAGGGGGAGATTGTTGGGATTGAACCCTATCAGAGGAACAGATAATAAGAGCCAAAACCAGATCACAACAGTGGATTCATAATAAGCAGCTGTTTGCATTAAACTTTCCCCTTGAAAGTGGTTATAACATCTGATGTCCTCTATCCACTGTCCGTATACAACAGCTGCTGTCCTTCAAACTACTGATGAAGCCCTGAAGACTGTTAAGAAGTAAACACTTCTGGTTCAATCTACTGATGCTAAAGGACTGCCCACTCAAGGACTGATCAACCTTGAGGAAAGCACTGATGAAAGGAGAAAGCAGTAGTTTAGTGTGTCACTTGTATTATATAGAATCAGTGGTTAGGATAGCAGTGTTTGTATAAGAACAGTGGTTATAGGTTGTTAGATGTCGCTTTCATGGTGACGTCAGCTGAGATGCTTCAGTGGTTTGGTTTGCCTATAAATGGAGCAGTACCCTGTACTGTTACATTTGATGGACTGAGTGAGTTCTTCTCCTCTGATCAAATCCTTTCATCTTGTGCAATCAACCATGGAGTATCAGGCTGAGGGGGAGTTTAGTTTGTAAGCATGCTTTGTAATCTTTTGATTTGTATTGTAATCATTCGACTCAATGAAAAGCATGTATTTACCAAAACTATTTTCCTCTTTGATTGTGTTTACAAAGTTTGTTTTTCATTTCCGCTGCACTTAAACTCTGTTCATTTCTATTGATTTGTTCAAATTATACAAACAAACACAATCATGAGGAGCCACCGATCCTAACAGATGACCCGGTCAATTACATGAAAGTCATAGACTCAAGTTTGGATGATGCTCTCCGACGGTGCAACATGGGATGCAAAACATACCACTTGGGTAACATATGACTGGCTTTGGGTCTAGCCAAGGACCCTTATAAACGTGGCGCACCACGGAGGCATTCCGCGGAACTATCCTTAGTTTAGTTTAGATTAATTTTTATGCTTTCTAGTTTAGTTTTAATTTTCAGGAATAAAACACACCCGGGATGGTGAAGGATACTAAGGGAAACTTGAACCAACACCCCATGCACAAAAACAGAGCCTCCCGACACTTTTTCTTCATTACAGCAAGTTTAGCATGGGGCCGTGCCCAGCCAACACGGCCCGTGCTGAAAGATCTGCAGGAAACGCCCAGTTCAGGTAACTGGACACGGGGCGTGTTCGCTGAACACGCCCCCGTGCCCAGCCTTCTGTTACTTTCTGATAATTTCTGTTACTGGCGATCTGAACACGGGGCCGTGTCCAGATGCCCAGTAACATAAAATTTTGTTTTTACCTAAAAACTTATTTTTGGGACACATTGAGGACAATGTGTAATTTAAGTGGGGGGGGGGGGGGGATGCTGAAACCTTGAATTTTGCAAGTCCTAATTACAAGCCTTAGACAAAACTCTATTGGAACCGCTAAACACCCCAATTTTTTTCAAAAACTTTTCATTTTTTACTTGTCTTGGTTTAATTTGGGGATAACAAGTTCTAAAAAGGTTATATTTTTACAAATTTATAACCGATAGCGTCGTGATAAAAAGAACCAACATAAGAAAATTATGAAACGGCATGACAAATCTAGTTAAAATTTGATTATATATAATTGATCACATAAAAACCCATTCCCACAAAAAGTGAGTTTTGAGCCTTTATTGAGCATACAAATACACATCTTTAAAACTAAATGCTCATTTTTCGTTTCTTGTGTGAATAGCCGCTTGGTTTCTTACGACTCTAGAACTTGCCATGACGATACATTCCCGGTCCTTACCAACTTAAACCCAAGTAAGTAAATGATGGAGGCATTAGGACTAACCCCTTTTTCTTTCAACACCATTATTTTTTTTACCACCTACCAAAAATCCCCCTAGTTAACCCCTTTGAGCCTAAACCTTTTCATTTCTAACCCAAAAAAAGTCACAAAAATAAAAAGTCTTACGAAAACCGACGCTTTTTACGCCTTTCGCCCTTTTCTACTAACCACTAACCCAAAACCACCTACCTTTAACCCAAGCCTAACCCTTCCCCAAAGTCCTCTTGATATTTACAAAGGTGAATAGTTAAAAAGGAGGAGGATTGATTGCTTGGCAAGCATATGGTAGAAGTAAGTTCCATGCCGGTCCCGAGTGTTTCACAAAAATACATCTTCGGCCGAGTGTTGAGTGATTTCTGTGAGGTATGTGAACTTGTATATAAATGGAATTTTAAAAAAGGCATGTTATGCCCAAATAAGTAATTTCTCTTATGTAATGTTCTAAATAAATCATAACGAATAGGATTGTAAATAACATAAAAATAAAACCTAATAAAAATCTTGGAATCCCGACACTCAAGACAAGCCCAAAACCTTCTCTTCTACCCATTCCATTTGGGAGTGTAAGCTACATTAAAAAGAGTTTTGCTTGAGGACAAGCAAAGATTCAAGTGTGGGGGTATTTGATGTGTGTAAAATGCAACATATAAATTACATCAATTGTGGCATAAAACTAACCCTTTTTTAGTACTAATGTTGGAAAAAGTGTGCTTTTGTCTCCCTTTTGTATTTTCAGGGTTAAAAGAGCTTAAATGAACAAAAGAAGCAAAAATGCAGCCAAATCTAACAATAATACAAGAAAAGGAATAAACGTGGCATGCCCGACCCCTCGACATCATCTTCCCAAGCAAAAAACAAGAGATCAGAAGGCTGAACACGCCCCGTGCTCATTGAACACGGGGGCGTGCCCAAGTGTCTACAGAAAAGACAAAGTTGTAGAAGCTTCTATTTCCCAACACGGGGGCGTGCCCAACGGACACGGGGCCGTGGTCAACGCTAAGATTCACAGAATCCAAGCAAATCTTGATAGTACATATACGCTTCTGCACACGGGGCCGTGCCCAGCGGACACGGGGGCGTGGTCAACTAATGCAGACAAACTGCATTTAATGAAGAAAGAGAAGATGGATGGACACGGGGCTGTGCCCAATGGACACGGGGCCGTGTCCGGGCATCTGTGCAGGCTATAAATAGGGGTGTTTGGTTCACTTCAAAGGCATCCCTTGACAAACCACCTCTCTCACACTTCACCCACCCACCACCACCATCACAACCCACATCCACCACCATCATCCATCATCCATCATAGAGTGTGTGTAGTAGTCTCGGAATCCAAGATTGATACTAAGAGTTCTTGACAATCAAAGGCCATGTTTGCCTAAGTCTCTTACATCACCTGGTGAAGACAAGCATTTAGTGTAATACTTTTTATTTTTAATCTTTTCGCACTTTTTATTTGGTTATGTATTAATGACTTTAATAACTAGTTTCTTATGTTGAAGGTGAAACTTCCTTATCATTTGTCCGTGGTGTCTTGGCGTTATTTTATTATCTATATAAAATAAAAGATTTACACCATTCATATCTCCACGGTCTATATGGAGATATGTTGGCTACCTGGTCGGGGGTTAAGGGAATGGTTTGGTAAGCGTCTTGCCTTGTTAAGTGTATAGATCCTGCAAGGACCTGGGTCAAGCTTAGTAGGACCTCCTTCAATACCCACTGGTGTTGGATGGTGGGGGTTCGAATTTCTTGATCCCCTTATATGTAAACTACTATTAAAACATTAACCCGGCTACTTAGGATTGTATCCCTGCTGACTCAAACTACTTAGCCGAGGGTAACGCCACCTTCAAAAGAGGGGCCTACCACATTACGCATTAATAACTTAATTAATTATCTTTCAATAATCCAACCCTTTAGGATTGTATCCTTGCTGACTCAAACTACTGGGTTGAGGGTAACGTCACCTTCAAAAGAGGGGCCTACTACTATAACTAAGATAATCTCTTAAAAAGTGCAAAAGTGCGGAAATAATCAAAGGTTACACTAAAGGGGAGTCGGATCCAAGTGATTCATCTTGTTTATCTGTTTTTATTTTTAATTTTTATTTTCAGCATTTTTAGTTTTTATTTTCATATTAAAACCTTTTTCTAAAATTTTGATTTGATTAGACGTTGAGGATAAACCGCTACTAAAAGCTCTTGTGTACTTGGATGACCTCGGTATCTTACCAACGTTATACTACGCTCACGATGGGTGCACTTGCCCATATGTGTATTTAGTGTTAGTAAAATATCGTGTTTTATAAATTTAAAACTTGACTAAAGTGTAAAAAGGGCTAAAAATATACATAAAAATATATAACACACCGCACACATCAAGTTTTTGGCGTCGTTGCCGAGGACACATGGATTTTAAGAAAGTTAGGAATCAACGGCCTAATCGTTTTTCTTATTTTTCTTTTTTTAGGATTTTTCTTAAATTTTCAGTTTCTGCAGAGCTCAGCACGGGCCGTGCCTGGTCGGACACGGGCCGTGCCCAGCATTGTTACTGACAGTTTTTATTTTCCGAGTTACAGAGAGTTAAGCACGGGGCCGTGTCGTTGCGGCACGGGGCCGTGTCGAGCTCCCCAGTAACAGGGATCCGGAAAACAATTACTATATCTCCGACCACGGGCCGTGTTCATCTGAGCACGGGGCCGTGGTGAAACTTCTGACCAACGTTCTTTTTTGTTTTTATTGCAGGACTTGGAACTCAGGCACCACATCTGAACTTTCTACGCAGTGTATGAGCTCCAGTTCTAGTAGAGACATAAAAGAACCTCTAGACGAATCCGAACGCTTTCTAAGAAAAAGACTTAAGGCTAAAAACCAAGAGAAAGTTTCAGGGGACCCACTTCCAATGGTGGATCAACGTACCCTCATGGATTACCTACAACAAATTTTCACCTCAGTGACCCATCCCCAGGGAAATGGCCAGGTGGAGAGGGCTAATAGGAGTTTACTTGATGGAATAAAAAAACGCCTTGATCGGGAAGGTGGATGCTGGGTGGACGAGTTACCAACAGTCTTATGAGCTCATCGAATATCGCCGAAATCAGGCAACAAAGAGACACCGTTTAGCCTAACATATGGAACAGAAGCAATGATTCTGACGGAGGTTGGACTCCCGTCTTTAAGGCACTTGGCGACACAAGATGGTAATGATCAGCGCTGTCGCAGCCCCCGACCCCACCCCGGAAGCGAGCGCCGCGAGAGCGACTGATGGTATCGGTGTTTATTAATTTGCAGCGGAATTTAAATCATCAGGATCGTAGTTAGGAAATAATTTCAGAGTTGTAAAATACCAAACTTTTATATTAAACAAGTGGGCTAAAACCCATATTTCATTAATAATGTATTTATAGGGATAAACCCTCATTGCTGAAAACATAAATTTCTTCTTTTATTTAGGTAACTTATAGCCACTTTATTTAAGCCTTCAGTGCTCCATAGATGGCTTCTAGTAGCTTCACATCAAGTTACCTGAAACGCGTTTTAAAAATATTTTATCAGGAAGCAATACTGGCGAGTACATTCCAATTTTTGTAAAAGACACATTGCTATATTTTACAGTATCAAGATGGAGATTACAATGTTTATATCTAACAAATTCTCCAAAGTACTTGTCACTCGACGGATCTGTGACTATGGTCATATCACACATTGGCTAACCCATTGTCCAATTGTGAAGGTTATCAAGTAATGTATACAAACCCCATAATACTGGCAGTAATTTGTAGAATACAAAGACTCGATCACTGTAAGTATAACTGAAAAATATTTAGGGTTTTGTAAGGCATTTTAAATAATGTGGCTCACAATAATGTGAGAAAAGGAGAATGACTCACTTTGTAAACTTAGGTTTTACTACAGGCTTCCTGGTGATATTTTCTGATAATTTTCTTGAGTTGCCATTAAAAATATACAATGCACGCATGTTAGTATAATAACCCAATTCAACTTTATCAATATGTCACGAGATCATAACCCCAAGGTAGTTTACAAAGCATAGCCTTTATCAGGCAGCGCCTTGGCATCCGTTGCTGGGTTCAAGATCAATCGGACAGGGTATCGAACCAGTGATCAGGGGTTAAAACACTTACAACGGGGCAGAGCTTTGTGATTTTAGGGGTATATTTTCATTTTAGAAGTTAGAGAGAAAGAAAGAGACTGAGCGAGTTGGAAAGGTTGACTGAAGCTCTATTTTTACGAATTCTTGGACCCCGTCGCGTCGCGCGACGAGTAACCCAAATCACCGTCGCGTAGCGCGACGACACTAGCTAGGTTTTAGGTTTGACTAGTCACCAGCCTAGACTTGCCACATGGCTACCAAGTGTCTCCGGTTTTATCTAAAGGGTCGCGTTCGACGAGTTTAAGGGTATGTCATCGCGTTGCGCGATGAGACAAAAATTAGGTTTTCTTATTTTATCGTGCAAGGTCTTGTTATACGCGTTTAGAGTTTCGGCATTGATTCTTTTTGTGGTGTTTTTGAGTGTTGTTACATCCTCCCTACCTTGTTTTAAATCTCGTCCTCAAGATTCATTGGAATAGATATGGATACTTCCTTTTCATTTCAGATTCTAGTTCACACGTGTATTCTGGTCCTCTTTTCGAATCCCATATTACTTTGACCAGAACTAATCTCTTCTGTTTGAGATTCTTGATTTTTCTATCTTCAATCTGTATTGGTTTCTCCACAAACTTAAGCTTTTCATTTACCTCTATGTCTTGAAGAGGTATCACCAATGATTCATCATCCAAGCATTTCTTTAGGTTACATACATGAAATACATCATGTACCCCTGCCATCTCTTCAGGTAATTGTAGCTGATAAGCTACTGATCCTATTCGTTTCATAATTTCAAAAGCTCCAACATACCTTGGGCTTAGCTTTCCTTTCTTACTGAATCTGACAACTTGTCAGAACCCCCGTCCCCTAACTACCCGGGAACGGGCGGCCACGACCAGTTTCAGTGGTATCGGTGTTTATCATTTTGGCAGCGGAGATTTCATCAGGACCGTAGTTAGGAAATATTTTATCAGAGTAAAATACCACACTTTCATAATATTAAACACGTGGGAATAATCCCAAGTTTTAAGTACACATATTTTCATAGGAATAAATCCTATTTTATTTAATAAAACATCTCTTTTATTTTAAGTAACTTTATAGCCACTTTTCTAAGTCTTCAGTGCTGTCCATAGGCTTGTAAATGAACCAAACGAACACGAACGAGGCATGTTCGTGTTCGTTCGTTAAACTTTTACCGAATAAACGATCAGACACGAACATTTAAATGAACATATTTTCTTGTTCGTGTTCGTTTGTTTAGATAATGAGCATGTTCATGTTCGTTTATGTCCGTTCATTAATTGTGTAAACGGACGGTTCACGAACATAAACGAACGTAATCTTACATAAGCGAATCTAAACGAACATAAGTGAACAAACACAAACGAACATAACTAAACATAAATTAAGGAACACAATGATGAAACACCAATCAATAGTAAACGTGAATATCCAAACATAACCATCATAAAAAAAGAACGTCAAATGTAAATAAATTGGTTAAAGTTATAGTCTAATAGAAACTCCAAAACACCATCTTGAAATCACCAATTCAACGTCATGATCAACAATGCACCAACTTTATTCTAACTCAATGTATACGACATGGTCATTTTCCTACAATTAAGTAAACAATAAAAATAAGAATTAGTAATAGACTAACAATAGCAAATAGGAAGTTATAGTTGAAAGAGTAAGAAAGTTACTTTGTTATTCTTTTTGTTTACTCCATAGTAATGACGATACCAATCAGCTCCACAAACAAGCATATCTACCATCTTAGTTCCTAAACAGGAATGGTGTGGGTCAATAACTCTCCCACCAGCACTAAAAGCAGATTCGGATGCAACTGTCGTTATCGGAATAGATAAGATATCAGCAGCCATTTTAGACAAAATTCTAAACTTAAGTTTATTCGCCTTCCACCACCCCAATGCATCAAAACTTACACCTTGCTCGCAAATGTACACTCCCTCGTCTAAATATATGGCTAGCTCTGATTTCACACTTTCAACAGTATCAACACTTCTAATATGTTGATTGTATTTAACAATGCCTGTTTTCAAACCCTTACCAAATCGAGAACTCATAAAGCTAGAGGAAACGTTTGAATAACTAGATCCGCTCCATTTTCAGTCTGAACATGAGCAAATGCACCACCAGATGAAACAACATTGGCCTCTCTATGTGTCTCCACATACTCTGCGAACATTTCATCTAAAGTTTTGCGAACAATTTGAATTTCTACACCAGCCTTATTCTCAGAATAAATTGTCTTAAAAGAAAACTCGATTAATTTCATCTTGTATCTAGGATCCATAACAGAGCCAATGGAGATCAAAAGATTAGACGAGCCCCAATACTTGTCAAATTTTTCTTTCATCTTACAAGCCATAGAATTCATGCAATCATTCTTATCCAAAGAAACATTATCCAATGCTTCTTTTATAACGTATAACTCACTCAAAAATAAATTAGAAGTTGGATATTCCGAGCCTACAAAATCAAAATGCAAAAAAAAAAAAAAAAAAACAAGAATAAATAATGCTACATTTACTAGTGAATATGGAAAAAAGTAAAAATATCTAATACCTGAAATAATTTTTGTAGCCTCGTTGAAAAGTGATAAAAATGAGCAAACATCTTCAACCTTTTTCCAATCATCATTGCTCGGTAATGTATTGTATGTACTTTCTCGGTCGGCATAATTTTCAAAAACTTCTTTAAACTCCATGGCTGTAGACAACATAGCGTATGTGGCATTCCATCGAGTACTCACATCTAATACAAGTTGTTTTTTCGACATTTGTAACTGTTTGGCGAGCTCACTAAAGATATGTAATCGACCCGGAGAGGCACCCACATGTTTCACACTTTCACGAACGTTGTGAATTATATCTTGAATTTCTGATAAACCATCTTGAACCAACAAGTTAAGAATATGCGCACAACATCGCACATGAAACAAACGTCCATCGATAGCAAGTTTCTTTTGAAGATTTAAATTTTCCATTAACTTCCGAGCCACCACGTCATTAGTTCTAGCATTGTCAACAGTCAAAGTGGCCACTTTCGTCTCAATATTCCAATCTTTTAAACACTTGAACAAACAATCATAGATACATACTCCAGAATATGGTGGCGGAACATCAACAAAACTTAATATGGATTTGTGAAGATTAAATTCCGATTCTACAAAGTGGCATGTCACTACCATGTAATGGATATTTTGAACTGATGTCCACATATCAGTTGTAATGCTCACACGATTGACGGTGTTTAACAGCTTTTGGGCTCTTTTATTTCCAATTTCGTAACTAGAAATACAATCTTGTTGAATTGATGCACGCGATATCTTGTTAAAAGCCGTATTAGCTTCTTTCATCAGCACATTAAACAATTCATACTCAACAAAATTAAATGGCAATTCATGAACCATAATCATATGAGAAATAACCTCTCTCATCCTAGCATTGCTAAACTTCCAATTTTGAACCAATGATGAAGATTCTATTGAATTTCCAAAGCCAACATTTAACTTTAACTGACCTTTACTGATGGCTTTTAGTTTTGGGCAACTAGTGTTAATATGCCTAAGTAATGGTGTGGTGGTTCCATCTTTGAGCTTCTTTAATTTCTCTCCACAATGTATACATTGCGGGACTTCGCTTCCACTTGCATTACTTATTGTACGAAAATGTACCCAAGCATTTGATGTCTTCTTTCTTTTCCTTTTAGTGTATGGGGCATCTTCTTCATCATTGTTTTGTTGTTCAACTCTATTAGTTGTTTCATTTACATGTACATTCTCTTCTTCATCATTAACTACAATAACATCATCAATAATAGGCATCTTTTCCATAGTTGAAGTATCTTTGCTTCGTTGAAATTCTATATCATCATAAGGGAGTTGACAATCAGACATCTTGCTTGATAACCTAAAGAAGAAAAAATAGTTTTTAAAAAAAATGTATTCATTATAAATCAAAATCCAAGACCAAAATATATATTTTCTAAATGTCAACATTTATAGGTCACTTGTTCAATAATTTTATAACTAAATGTCCAAATGAATATATCAAAACCTTTCAACAATGTAATATATAAATTAAAACCATATGTATTTTGTAGTTTTCAACAATTAATCATAGACCTGTGGGTTGTGGCAACTCTTTGAGTCAATCATATTATTTATTTTTTAACACCTATACACGGCTAATAAGGATTTCAAAGAAGCAACAAAGAACAAGTAATTTACCCAAAATCAACACCTATATAAAAAATACATCTCTAAAAAAAACCATTAGAATTAATCACCAAACAAGGAGATCCTTACTATTCGTTCTAACAAGGACCAATTCCCATAACTATTATACTAATATTTTTTAGATAAAAAATGATTTCAATCATCTTAAAAGTCTAGTATACCAAGTAGCAGCAGACAATATTGAAACACAATTGTACTCACCTTCTTGGTTGTAAGAAACTACTTACTTGCAATGCGATGGAACTATTCTCAAAGATGTATGTGTAGTAGAAGAAAAGAAAAGACTAAATACAATGAAAACCTTAATCAACGATACATATGAGAAAAAAATCTTTTTAAATTGGAATTTAGAAATCAAATGCTAATACCATATAAAGATTGTTATGAAATTGGAAAGTCAAAATAGTAAAGAAAATCTTCTACATTTTAAATTTATATTTGTTTTAAACTTAATATTAGTAATATATAAAGTTAAAGAATTAAATAAATGAACGGATATAAACGAACGAATATAAATGAACATAAACGATCGAATTCAAACGAACATAAACGACCGTTCATGAACATAAATGAACGAACGAAACATTGTTCGTGTTCGTTCATTTAATTAAATGAACGGAAAAAATTGTTCATGTTTGTTCGTTTACTATATAAACGAACATAATACATGAACGGTTCACTGAACGTTCGGTTCGTTTACAAGCCAAGCTGTCCATCTTGCTTCTATTTTGGCTTTCACATTTTGTTACTTGAAACGCGTTAAAAACATTTTGTCAGTGGGAAATATTGGTGAGTGAATCTCAGTTTAATCAAGTTAAGTAAAACCATTGTACAGTATTGAGGGCGGTCGCGCAGTTACATTTGTTTCCATCTACTTTAATTACCACCCACGGTACTGTCAACCCGACTTGTGGTCATGTTACTCCTCACAAGGTAGTAACAAATTTTGTATACAAAACCCCAACATACCAACGATAATTGTAGAATACAAATACTCAAGAACTGTTTAATATAATATTAATTGTGTGAGGTTTTGTAAAAACAATTTGCAAAAAGAAGATCACTCACATTGCTGTCTTAGGTTTTCCTTTAGGGTTTCCTGGTGATTATCTATAAATTACACAAATGCACACGTGTTAGTATAATAACCTAATATTTATATTAGTAATACCCTCCCCGAGACGGCATTCCAATGACTACGTCAGGCAGAACCTCGACAGCCGTTACGGAACCCTGGATCAATCGTGCAGCGTATCTAATACGTAACCGGGGTTATTATACTTACGACGGGGCAGAACTTCGTTGTTTAGGGGGGTATTATACCCAAGAATAGCTTATTCAATGTGAGAATACGAGAGAAAGAAAGAAATTTGGTGCGAGTTGGGACTGAAGGCCTGAGCTCCCATTATATAGGGTTGGATGACCAGGCCTTCGCTGCCCGCGAAAGAGAAAGGAAGGGCCTACGCGGCCCGCGACATAGGGTCCGTAGGGCCTAGCTTGGTCAGCTCACCGATGTAGCCTCGATGCGTATCAGACACGTGGCAGCACCGGGCTGCGCCCAATGTCCCTTCACTCGCGGCCCGCGTAAGACCAAGGGTAGGTCTTCGCGGCCCGCCACAGCCCTAAAAATCTTGTTTTTAATTAAATTTAATTAAAATAAAGGTATTTGGGGTCCATTGTTGTATTCGGGGTGTATTTTAGGACATATTGGGGTGTCCTAAATATTTTTAAGGTGTCGGATTATTTTGAGGGTTGTTATATCCTCCTCACCTTGTTTTAGAGCTCGTCCTCGAGATCTTATGGAATAGGTGTGGATATTTCCTTTGCATTTCTGATTCAAGCTCCCAAGTATACCCCGGTCCTCTCTTGGAGTCCCATTTCACTTTGACCAGAACTAATCTCTTGTGTTTGAGGTTTTTGACTTTGTTGTCTTCAATCTGTAGAGGCCTTTCTACAAATTTTAATTGCTCATTTACCTCTATATCCTTTAGAGGTACTATCAGTGATTCATCAGCTAAGCATTTCTTGAGATTAGACACATGAAATACATCATGTATTCCTGCCATTTCCTCTGGCAGTTGTAGTTGATAAGCTACAGGTCCTATTCTTCTAATAATCTCAAAAGGTTCAACATACCTGGGGCTTAGCTTTCCCCTTTTGATGAATCTTACCACTCCTTTCCAAGGAGAGACTTTCAATAACACTTTGTCTCCTACCTGAAATTCTAACGGTTTGCGTCTGTTATCAGCATAGCTCTTTTGTCGATCACGTGCTGCTTTCAGTCGTTTCTTGACTTGAATAATCTTGTCGGTTGTTTCTTGTACTATCTCTGGTCCAGATAGTTGCTTTTCTCTAATTTCTGCCCAACAGACTGGCGTTCGGCACTTTCGCCCATAAATTGCTTCGAATGGTGCAGCATTGATACTGGTATGATAGCTGTTATTGTAAGAAAATTCTATCAATGGTAAGTGATCGTCCCAATTACCTCCGAAATCAATCACACAAGCTCTAAGCATATCCTCCATGGTCTGAATTGTCCTTTCACTTTGTCCGTCTGTTTGAGGATGATAGGCTGTGCTTAGATTCAACTTGGTTCCCATTGCCTTTTGGAAACTTGCCCAAAAATGAGAGGTAAAACGACAATCTCTATCAGAAACAATTGATAAAGGAATTCCATGTAATGAAACTATTTCATTTACATACAGCTTAGCTAATTGTTCCATACTGAAAGTTTCCTTCATTGGTAGGAAATGAGCTGACTTGGTTAGCCTATCTACAATCACCCATATTGTATCATTACCTTTCCTTGTTTTGGGTAATTTGGTAACAAAATCCATTGTTATTAATTCTCATTTCCACACTGGCATTTCTAATTGCTGCAACATACCTGAGGGTTTCTGATGTTCAGCTTTAACTTGTGAACAAGTCAAACATTTAGAAACATAGGCTGCTATATCCTTTTTCATTCCTATCCACCAAAAATTCTTTCTTAAGTCCTGATACATTTATCACTTCCAGGATGTATTGTATACTTAGACTTATGGACTTCTTCTAATATACGGTGGCGTAGTTTTCCTAATTTAGGTATCCACATTCTTTTCTTATGGAATGTCCAAATTCTATCAGTTCTTTGTTCTAATTCCTTAATCATTCCTTTTAATTTTTCAGTATCATTCTTGATTACTGATTCTTGTGCTTTTCTAATTTGTTCATTTAAATCTACTTGTAGATTTAATTTAAGAGAACGTACTCTTTTTGGCTTTTCATGATACTTTCGACTTAAAGCATCCGCCACTACATTGGCCTTTCCTGCATGACACTGGATATTACAATCATAATCACTAAGTATTTCCATCCAACGTCTTTGCCTCATATTCAATTCCTTTTGCCCGAAAACATATCCTAAACTCTTATGATTAGTAAAAATGGTAAACTTACTTCCATAAAGGTAATGTCTCCAAATCCTAAGGACAAAAATTATAGCTCCTAATTCCAAATTATGGGTTGAGTAATTCTCTTCATTATTCTTAAGTTGTCTAGACGCATAGGCTATAACTTTTTGACGTTGCATCAATACACATCCATAACCTAACTTAGAAGCATCACAGTAGACTACAAAGTCTTCAGTTCCTTCCGGTAACGCTAGTATGGGTGCATGGGTCAGTATTTGCTTAAGAATTCTAAAGGCTTCTTCTTGTTTTGGTCCCCATTCAAACTTAACAGATTTACAGGTTAGCTTAGTCAAGGGAATGGCTATTCTAGAAAAATCTTGAATGAATCTTCTATAATAACCGGCCAATCCTAAGAAACTTCTAACCTCGGTTGGTGATTCAGGGGTTTTCCATTTGGTAATCGCCTCGATCTTGGTGGGATCCACATGAATTCCTTCATGATTGACTAAATGTCCAAGAAACTGTACTTATTCTAACCAAAACTCGCACTTTGAAAACTTTGCATAAAGCTTTTCCTTTCTCAATAAACTTAGAAGTGCGTGTAAATTCTTTGCATGTTCCTCTTTACTCTTAGAGTAAATAAGAATATCATCTATAAAAACAATTATGAATTTATCCAAATTTGGCTTACATATTCGGTTCATCATGTCCATAAATGCAGCTGGGGCACTGGTTAAACCAAATGGCATGACAGTAAATTCATAATGGCCGTACCTTGTTCTAAATGCGGTCTTAGGAATGTCCTCTTCCTGTACCTTTAATTGATGATATCCTGACCGTAAATCGATTTTGGAGAAGAATCGAGCTCCTTGTAACTGATCAAACAAATCATCGATTCTTGGTAGTGGGTACCGATTCTTAATCGTGACTTTGTTCAATTCATGGTAATCAATGCACATTCGCATTGACCCGTCTTTCTTTTTGACGAACAGTATTGGTGCTCCCCATGGTGATGAACTTGGCTGTATGAATCCTTTCTCCAACAATTCGTCCAGTTGTTTCTTTAATTCTTGCATTTCTGCTGGTGCCAAGCGGTAGGGTGCTTTGGCAATAGGTGCTGTTCCTGGTAGCAGATGAATTCCGAATTCAACTTCTCTGTCTGGCGGTAGTCCTGGCAATTCTTCTGGAAACACATCTGGAAACTGAGATACTACTGGAATATCTTTCAGTTATTTTCCTTTAGTGTTAGTGATTATAGAAATCAAATACACTAAAGACCCTTTTCTTATATAACTGGCTGTTTTCATTACAGAAATGAATTTCGTGGATCTAGATGGTTTATCTCCTTTAATTGTGATCTTTTCACCCTTGGGTGAATTTACCTGGATTGACTTTTGATCACATAAAATACTGACTTTGTTGGCTATTAACCAATCCATTCCTAATACAACATCAAATCCTGCCAGATTCATTGGATAAAGGTTTGCAATAAACTTTTGATTTAAAAATTCTATTCTTGCTCCCTGCAAGATTTCAGAAATCTTAATGGTTTCTCCATTTGCTGTCTCTACAAGACATTCTTGTGAGAGTTTAGTTAATGGTTGATTGAGAAGTTTGCAAAACGAAGTATTAATAAAACTTTGGTTCGCACCAGAGTCAAATAATACTTTAGCAAAAACACCGTTAACTAAAAACGTACCGGCAATCACGTCCGGAATCATCTTGGCTTCTTCTGTAGTCAAAACAAATGACCTAGCATTCTTAGTAGTCTTGTTGTTCATGGCTGGAACTAGTTTCGGACAGTTCGGCTTGATATGACATTTTTCTCCACAGTTGAAGCACATTCCATTATTGGGTTTCCTCCTGCAATCTTCTTCCTTGTGCCCTGGTATCTTGCAGAAATTGCAGTAGGAAGAGCATTTTCCTGAATGCTTCTTCTCACAGGCCTTGCAGTAAGGTGCAGAGGTAGAACCTACATTTTTGCCACGGTTGGAATTACCGCAACGGAATTCCTGGGTAAGCTTTTGAGCTAGGTTCCTCCTCTGGTCTTCTTCTCGTGTGTGAACTAATTCATCAGTC
The DNA here is from genome assembly GCA_030545235.1 of Helianthus tuberosus. Lineage (NCBI taxonomy): Eukaryota > Viridiplantae > Streptophyta > Magnoliopsida > Asterales > Asteraceae > Helianthus > Helianthus tuberosus. The sequence continues at coordinate 121,120,718 of CM060409.1, forward strand.
TAGGTATTTGCTAGTTCTACAGCTTCCTCTATGGTTTGGGGTCTAGCTGCCTTGACTACATGTCTAATCTCCCCAATTAATCCCCAGCTGTAACGGGAAATTAATACGGGCTCTGGTGATGCAAGGGTTGGCACTATTCTAGCATATTCAAAGAATGTAGTAGTATAACCCTTACTATCCACTCCAGTCATCCTAAGGTTTAGAAACTTATTTGCTATCTGTTCTTTTTCATTGGGAGGGCAGAATTTCCTTTCTACCATATTCTTAAATTCCTCCCATTCCATGTTGTAAACCCTGTCACTTCCCCTAGACTAGAGGATAATGTTCAACCATTCTAAGGCTGAGTTCTTAAACAGATTGGAAGCAAACATTATCTTATCCTCTTCCACACACTTGCTTATTTTTAAGACTGCCTCAGTTTTTTCTATCCAGCGTAGAGTTGCGATGGGTCCTTCATTTCCCGAGAATTCTATTGGTTTGCAGGACCATAATTCCTTGTAAGAACAACCATAAGACATGGTTCTTCTTCTTTTGGGGATGGGTACTTGAAGTGCTGGTCCATTGTTTACGCTGTGATCTGGTTCAGTGGGTCACTTACTGCCATTGTTACTTTTATTATCAGCTTCCTGAACAGTTTGAATAATAAATGGTATTGCATCTATAATTCCTTGTGCCAGTATGTGTTGGATGGCACTATTATCCACTTGGTTTCCATTGTTATTGTTGTTCGGGTTATCGTTGTTATTCTGGTTTTTCTGGTTCACTTCGTTGTCCATCTGAATTTTAAACATTTGCCAATTATTAATATTACAAAATAATATTTTATGCAAACAATCACATAACACACATATTAATAAAAAACGTCGAACATTGCGACTTACTCTTTCTTACATAGTATGCATCCATATATATTACAATACAACTGGAATTGAAATTACACTACTATTAGGCATCAGTAGCTATTGTCGATATATATATATATATATTATTATTATATTATTATTACTACCATCACCATCACTGATATGGGTTCATCCAGAACTCCATATTGCGCTCGTCATACTTCCAGACGAGTCGCTCTCCGACCTGCCTCATCCTCTCGCTACTTTCTAAAATCTCCTCAGCGAAAGTTCGGAGTTCTTGCACATTTTCTGCACTCATTGGGGGTGCAGGTGCTGGGACTGGGTTTGGGAACTGGGGCATGGGTTCCTGGTACGGGTATGGATTCTCTAGAATTTCTCTAATGTATTGATCGCTATCATAGAAGGGATCTAGAGGGTCCAAACCTGGGTAGGCTGCTAGATTCGGCATGGGTTCATCTTCTAGGGATTGGCTGCTAGTACTCTAGGTATCTCTTCTGGGTTAAAATCATGCATTTGGATTTGATTTTCTGGGTTGGCTTCAATCTCCATTGGTTGGGTGGGAAACAAGGGTAATGGTTGGGGTGCTATAAGTTGCTCCAGGTTAGGATATACGGCTGTAGTTGCTAAAATATGGAAGTTTGCTAGACACCTATTTAACATATCCTAGGCATGAGCATATGTTTCTCTCTTAGCGGCGGCTAACACACGTTGCTGCTGTAACTTTTTCATTCTTTTCCTACGTTCATGCGCTCCTCTACTGAACCATCCTCTCTTTTTAGGAGGGAATGGCTCTTCAGACTGAGCCTTAAACACAAATATCCCGTCTTCAATATCAGCTGAATACCCTGAGAGGGCAGACTGTGAAGAGGTGCCTTCGCTCCTAGGTGAGCTGGACAACTGACGGTAGGCGTCGGAAGGTCCTTGGTCGCTCATATTGTAAACTAACAAATAGTCAAATAACACACAACAATAAAATACAAATATGCACGTAGTTCCGTAGAAAATTTTCTAACAATTTAAATAATATCTTGGTGTCAGCAGAATACTTTTGTGGCTGAATCAGTGGCTTAGCTCTAATACCACCTTCTGTCACAACCCTTGTCCCCTAACTACCCGGGAACGGGCAACCGTGACCAGTTTCAGTGGTATCGATGTTTATCATTTTGGCAGTGGAGATTTCATCAGTACCGTAGTTAGGAAATATTTTATCAGAGTAAAATACCACACTTTCATAATATTAAACACGTGGGAATAATCCCAAGTTTTAAGTACACATATTTTCATAGGAATAAATCCTATTTTATTTAATAAAACATCTCTTTTATTTTAAGTAACTTTATAGCCACTTTTCCAAGCCTTCAGTGCTGTCAAGCTGGCTTGTATTTTGGCTTTCATATTTTGTTACCTGAAACGCGTTAAAAAACATTTTGTCAGTGGGAAATACTGGTGAATGAATCTCAGTTTAATCAAGTTAAGTAAAACCATTGTACAGTATTGAGGGCGGTCGCGCAATTACATTTATTTCCATCTACTTTAATTACCACCCACGGTACTGTCAACCCGACTTGTGGTCATGTTACTCCTCGCAAGGTAGTAACAAATTTTGTATACAAAACCCCAACATACCGACGATAATTGTAGAATACAAATACTCAATAACTGTTTAATATAATATTAATTGTGTGAGGTTTTGTAAAAACAATTTGCAAAAAGAAGATTACTCACAATGCTGTCTTAGGTTTTCCTTTAGGGTTTCCTGGTGATTATCTATAAATTACACAAATGTACACGTGTTAGTATAATAACCCAATATTTACATTAGTAATACCCTCCCCGAGACGGCATTCCAACGACTACGTCAGGCAGAACCTCGACAGCCGTTACGGGACCCTGGATCAATCGGGCAGCGTATCTAATACGTAACCGAGGTTATGATACTTACAACGGGGCAGAACTTTGTTGTTTAGGGGGGTATTATACCCAAGAATAACTTATTCTATGTGAGAATTCGAGAGAAAGAAAGAAATTTGGTGCGAGTTGGGACTGAAGGCCTGAGCTCCCATTGTATAGGGCTGGTCGACCAGGCCTTCGAGGCCCGCAAAAGAGAATGGAAGGGACTACGCGACCTGCGACATAGGGTCCGTAGGGCCTAGCTTGGTCAGCTCACCGATGTAGCCTCGACGCGTATCAGACACGTGGCAGCACCGGGCTGCGCCCCATGTCCCTTCACTCGCGGCCCGCGTAAGACCAAGGGTAGGTCTTCGCGGCCCGCCACAACCCTAAAAATCTTGTTTTTAATTAAATTTAGAGTTAAATGCCATTTTAGTCCCTTTGGTTTGGGCCATTTTGCCAGTATAGTCCAAAGGTTTCATTTTTAACCTGTGGGTCCAAAAAGGTTTCACAGTTGCCATTTTAGTCCACTGGGTTAACTTCATCCATTTTTTCTGTTAACCAGAAGGCCATTTCGGTCATTTTATATGGCTGAATTATCCTTTTAGTTAACAGAATTACATACAAAATGACCTAATTGGCATTCTCGTTAACAGAAAAAATGGATGAAGTTAACCCAGTGGACTAAAATGGCAACTGTGAAACCTTTTTGGACCCACAGGTTAAAAATGAAACCTTTGGACTAAACTGGCAAAATGGCCCAAACCACAGGGACTAAAATGGCATTTAACTCTTAAATTTAATAGAAATAAAGGTATTCGGGGTCCGTTTTTGTATTCGGGGTGTATTTTAGGACATATTGGGGTGTCCTAAATATTTTTAAGGTGTCGGATTATTTTGAGGGTAGTTATACAACTCCTTTCCATGGTGAAACTTTTAACAGTACCTTATCTCCAACTTGAAATTCCAACGGTTTACGTCTATTATCTGCATAACTCTTTTAACGGTCTCGGGCTGTTTTCAGTCTTTCCTTGACTTGGATAATTTTTTCAGTCATTTCTTGTACAATTTCATGACCAGAAAATTGCTTTTCTCTAATTTATGTCCAACATACAGGTGTTCGGCATTTCCGTCCATAGAGGGTTTCAAATGGTGCAGCATTGATGCTTGTATGATAGTTATTGTTGTAAGAAAATTCTATTAAAGGTAAGTGTTCATCCCAATTTCCTCCGAAATCTATCACACAGGCTCTAAGCATATCTTCCATAGTCTGAATTGTCCTTTCACTTTGTCCATCTGTTTGAGGATGATAAGTTGTACTTAAATTTAGTCTGGTTCCCATTTCCTTTTGGAAACTTGTCCAGAAAGGAGAAGTAAAACGACTATCTCTGTCAGACACAATAGATAAAGGAATCCCATGTAATGGAACTATTTCATTCACACGCAACTTGGCTAATTGTTCCATACTGAAAGTTTCTTTCATTGGTAAGAAATGCGCAGATTTAGTCAATCTGTCCACAATTACCCAAATTGTGTCATTACCTTTTCGCGTCTTGGGTAATTTGGTAACAAAGTCCATTGTTATCATCTCCCATTTCCAGTTACTGTAGTAATCCTGAAGGTTTCTGATGTTCAGCCTTAACCTGTGAACATGTTAAACATTTAGCAACATAATTTGCTATATCATTTTCAATCCTATCCACCAAATTTTTTTCCTTAAGTCTTGATACATCATGTCACTTCCAGGATGAATCGTATACTTAGATTAATGAGCTTCTTCTAGAATTTGGTTTCGTAGGTTCCCTTGAATAGGTATCCAAATCCTTTTCTTATGGAATCTCCAAATTCCATCTGCTCCTTTTTCTAATTCTTTAATCATCCCTTTCAAACCTTCAACGTCATCCTTGATTGCTCTTTCCTGTATGTTTTTCACTTGTTCATTTAAATCTACCTGCAGGTTTAGTCTAAGAGCACGTACCCTTTTGGCTTCTCATGGTACTTTCGACTTAAGGCATCAGCTACTACGTTAGCTTTTCCTGCATGGTATTGGATATCACAATTATAATCGCTAAGAATTTCCATCCAACGTCTTTTCCTCATGTTTAATTTTTTTTTCCCGAAAACATATCTTAAACTCTTATGATCTATGGAGATAATGAACTTACTGCCGTAGAGATTGTGTCTCCAAATCTTAAGGGCAAAAATTATTGCTCCTAACTCTAGATCATGTGTTGTATAATTTTCTTCATGCTTCTTATGTTTTCTAGAGGCATAAGCAATTACCTTTTGATATTGCATCAACACACATCCAAATCCTAATTTAGATGCAACACAATAGACTATAAAGTCTTCAGTTCTTTCTGGCAAGGCAAGTATTGGTGCGTTCGTTAATTTTTGCTTCAAAACCTTGAATGCTTCCTCTTGTTTTGATCCCCATTCAAACTTAACTGACTTGCAAGTTAGTTTGGTTAATGGAATGGCGATTCTAGAAAAATCTTGAATGAAACGTCTATAATATCTGCCAATCCAAGAAAACTTCTTACTTCTGTTGGTGATTCAGGGACTTTCCATTTGGTAATAGCTTCGATCATAGTAGTATCCGCATGAATTCCTTCATGATTAACTAAGTGTCCAAGAAATTGCACTTCTTGCAACCAGAATTCACATTTTGAGAATTTTGCATAAAGCTTCTCCTTTCTCAATAATGTCAGAAGTATGTGTAAATGCTCTGCATGCTCTTCCTTACTTTTGGAGTAAATAAGTATATCATCTATGAAAACAATTATGAATTTATCCAGGTATGTGTGACAACCCTCGCTAAACCAGGTATCCGTACGACTTAATTAATAATTAATTACTGCTTAATTACTGTGCTTGCTTGAACTTGTGAATAAACTGCTACTTGAATACTGATACATGTACTTACTTGCATCATACTTTACTTACCGTCACTACATTATTTACATGCTGAACCTTAGTGACAAACATGATGCACAAAAGCACAGTAGCACTATAAACGGATAACCTATTGAACATGCTGATAAAGCCAGCATCAGGCAGACACTGCCCCTAAGGCCTGTATGAGCCAGAAATATTTTACTACACTGGTGGTGAGTGTAGGGATACAAGGGTTGTAGAACTGCGTCTCTAGGAATAAGTTACAATGACTGGATGTGCCTAAAACGTGCTCTAAGCACAAAATTCAGCACTTTACTTAATAATTCAGCTTTTAGCTAACTAATAAAGTGCCAAAACATGAGAAAAATATTACTAGACACTTTCCAAAGTGTCAAAAATAAGTTGTGTCACTAAAAAGGGTATTAACGACACTTTAAAGCTTGTTTAAGCACATTAACGGATTTCTATCCAACCGAACAACCGGACTTTACCCAGGACATGAAAATATTGTCATCAACATTGTTTATCTTTTTCTGAGCCAGTTAGGGTCCCTGAATACCTTAACACCCATTGTAACGCATGACACACTACTAACCGGGTTAATCCCTAAACTTAACTAGATTAACCTAACTATTACTTGGTATTTAGTTGGATTTGAACTAGAACCCCCCCCCCCTTTACGAATTCGGTCCCCTTGGGGAACACCCTTGTACCTTTGATGATTATTTTAATCAACCATGTCTAATATCTATTAGACACATGATCCTATGGTTAATAACCTTGAGTTATGTCTATAAGTAATGAGCTTAATCCAACATAACACACACACTTAACACCACAACTCACACACACTCTCTCCCTCTCCTAGAGCTCTCGGCCGAACACACCCCACCCCCATCCACCATTTTCGAGTTTTGATCTTGCCTTTCCAAGCTCTTACAAGTGATAAGGATCGCGTATAAGGAACCTTGGTGCAAACGGAAGGCGAAGGACCTCACTCTATTGCTTTTATCCTCTCATTTTGCGACTAGTTTCTTCCCTAGCCTCGAGCTAGTAGTAAGTTGCTTAAATCACCTTCTCGAACTATTTTAAAGTGGGTAATATGATTTGTAACGGTTAAAACTCGTAAACATGCAAAATGATACATAAAAGTCTACTAAAAACACTAAAAGTGATGGTTAAAAGCTCACATGTTGTGTAAAACTTGTAGTATTTGATTTGTGTAGTTATTTGGACCCGATCTATGTTGTGGTAGCTCGGATCATCGTTTAACCCGGATTGGTCATGATTTTGGATCATGACATAAGGTTGTTTTGGAAGTAACAAGGGTTAAAGGATGAAACTCTACCACACACGAATCATGAACTTGTGTAAAAGCGATTTTACTTGTGAAATAGTGTTTAAAACTAGTAGATCTACGAATCTACAAGCGGTATTTTCAAAGGACCACGTGTCAAGAGAAAACATACTTTTAAAGACGGATCTTTCATAAACAAGAATGATTTTAGTAAACACACAAGTGTGTAAACACTTGTGTAACACAAAGTTTTGACGAAATAACTAACTTGGTAAAAAAAATTGATGAGAAGTTGTAAAGATGGAATTTCTTTGAAACGGGATTACTACGAAACCGGATTGATTTATACAAAAGATCCACTAAAAATAATGGAAAGATACTACATATTTTGGAAAAACCGCAAGTTCATGTATTTTTGCGATTTACATCTATTTTGACTAGTTTGATGGTTTGAATAATGCTTATTGTTGATTGAGAAAATTGTTGGTTGATTTGTAAAAGAAAATGATACGCTTGAAAGCGTGGCCACCTCCAGTTACAGAGGAAACTCTGGCGAAATTTTTCCAAAAGCCTAACACTTAGAAATATTTTCACTATAAGTATTAGAAATACATTTTGACATGTTTTCAAATTATAGATTTCGCCACGACTTATTTACAAAATACCGGAGGTGGGATTTCACAAAATAAAACGTGATACATATATATATTTAGTATATATTTTTCACAACATCACTTGTATAAGTGTTTATGATTATTTTGTGAACTACGTAAATATTATTTTTAGGGTAAAAATAATATTACTAAGTATTATTTTGGGAAAATCACATGTATTAAAGTATAATATTTTTGAGAAGAATATTTATATTTTGAAGTTGGAAATAAAATATAGTTTAAGTGAGACTTAATAATATATTTCGAAATTATACGAACACACATGTATTAAATCCCCCATCATTGGGAAGGAAAAATGACTACCAAGTATATACAGAATGTAAACACGAAATAGTTGCCTAACTATTTCCCAAAAACTTAAACCATAAAGCTAAGGCACGGCCGTCCGTCTAATAGAATTAGTACGTGTAGGTCGTCACACAGCTGATTGATTTGGAGGCATACTTGGTAGAGACGCACCACGGTGAGTTCATGTCCCCCTTTTCTCTATCTGTTTTCAGTTTTCTTAACTGCGGGGGTGAAATACATGTTACTTCGATTACAAGTACATTATACATGGTATGGTTAGCGTAAGGAGGTTTACTACTTAGATCATGTGAGTGGGTAGGAGCAATATGAGGCCATTAGTCCTCATGGCAGGACCGAGGGACAGGAGCGGTAGATATATCTGGGTGTAGCGAGCCCAGCCCCAGGCCAAACTAGAAACGGACCTCGGGGTGACTTTGTCCACATACTAATGCCGTGGCGAAATCTGCTAGGTTTGAGTCTCCCTACTTGAACTTCACATATATCAGTGGCCTTGCAAACCATTGGTGATCTCAATTCCCTTATTTGCTACATACCAAGACTATTTTTATACTCACAAAGGTTTATTTACTCACTTACACATGAACTCGCTCAACATTATTGTTGATTTTTCAACTTACATGTATTTCAGGGAGTTAAAGGATCTGGCGCGGTATGACACGTTTTCCCGCTGCACTAGTTACGAGGTCATCCGGGTTTGGGGAATGTGACTCTTTCCTGGACAAGTCACAGTCCTTAAACTATCTTTATGTTATGCTATGTTTGTTGAACAATGTTTATGTCGTTAGGATGTGTTTCCGTTAAGACAATGTGGTTGTATTTGGTTTTAAAACTTAATTAAATGGATGATCTTGCATGGTTTTATTTCATATAGCTTTGTTATGGTTAAGCTATGGTATTAAGAAGTCACACCAAATTAACCACGCTTCCGCAAAGCCAGGGTGTGACAGCTTGGTATCAGAGCTCTGATCATAGCGAACTAGGATTCTTTCTCGAGTCTAGACTATGATCATTAGCGCTCTCACGAAAACATTTTTACTGCATACCACTTAAGTCCAGATCCAAAACTTTTTATAAACAAATGTTGAGCACATTTTATTTGTTATTTATAGGCTCAGTCTGGGAGGCTGAGGCTCGGTCTGGGAGGCCGAGGCTCGGTCTGGGAGGCCGAGGCTCGGTCTGGGAGGCCGAGGCTCGGTCTGGGAGGCCGAGGCTCGGTCTGAGAGGCCGAGGTAGTAGGCTAGTGGGACTAGGAGAATTGGCTAGTGGGACTAGGAAGAGCAGTCTGAGAGGCTGGGAGAATTGGCTAGTGGGACTAGGAGAATTGGCTAGTGGGACTAGGAGAATTGGCTAGTGGGACTAGGAAGAGCAGTCTGAGAGGCTGGGAGGCTAGTGGGACTAGGAGAATTATTTGATTGCTTACTTGGTGACTTATGTGATTACTTGATTGTATGATTGACTGTTTGTGCATGTTTGTGTTTATGTTACAGACACCATGGACACCTCTGGCACAGGTGATTCAGACACCACAGGACCTAGACCTATAGTATCAGATGACCTAGAGTCTTCAGAGCGCGAGGTTCACACATCCGACGTTACTAGCACGGACGAGGATGACTTTCAGCCCTTCGCTTTACCTGATGGTGCTGATGAGCTCGCTGATGGCCCTTTGGCCGGGGACCTACCGTTAGTGGAGATCCCTGCTCCCATACCACTTGCTTCATATCCTGCTTATGATTTGCTTCTCGACGCCGACGATGATGGCGACGTCGATCTGTTTGATGACGAGCCCTTAGAGGATGAGGTTCGGGACGAGGCCCTTCTTGCTGCTGGAGATCTTTTGTTGATCGCAGATGCTCCCGCTGAGGAGTCACCTGCTCACTCTCCGGTCCCAGACTCTTTCGAGTCTGTGGCCTCCGCACCTTCGCACACCCAGAGTGCGCAGCACTTCTCACATGGATCAGATCCCGACCAGGCATCCTCTGTTGCCCCTATTCCTAGTTTTACTTTCGACCACGAGGATGTGGAGGATTCCGATCCTGTCTTTCCCCCAGGATTCGACCCAGATGAGGATATAGAGTTTATACCCATGGATCAGCCTATGGAGGATCCAGTCGACCCAGTAGACCCAGTTGATCCCATCGACCCTGAGTTTGATTTTGAGATGGCCTTTGCTGACCCATCCCCTGAGCAGGTAGCTGCTCCTGACCCAGTGCTTGAGCATGACCCTGCTCATGCTGGCATGATTATTGAGCCTGTCATTGCTGACCCACCTATTGATGATCACCCAGTAGATGCCCCGTTGTTGGAGGGCGATCATGTCATTGCTGCTGATCATGTTGATCCCCCACTTATTGCTGATGCACCAGTTGACCCTCTTGTTGCACCTCACCATGATCCTATGCCAGTTCAGTTTGATCGTACACTTTTTGAGGCACAGATTGACCCACGAGACGAGCACGCCCAGTGTGGGTGGATTCCTGCTGATGACGAGGTCCCGCCTTTTCCCCCTCAGATCACTGATACCCGTCACATTGATACCTCCTTTTCATTTCCTCGGTTTACACCTCCAGCGCGACCTGGAGAAGGTTCTTCGGCTCACCCTTTTGGACATGTACCGGTACCTATCCCTGCTATACCACCGTCTGCTACTTTTCCCCCTGTTTCCCCATTTCATGTGGCACCTTTTGATCCCACCAGTGAGCCGTTTCTCTGGGCGTCACCTTCTGCCATGCCACCGACTGACCCCTACCATTCTTTCCCCATGGGGTATACTATTGAGGACGTTCTGATGTCTTTTGTCGCCCAGCACGAGGCACACACGCAGCGCATTCAGGAGCTTGAGAGAGCCCAGCCGCCGCCGTGTCAGTGCCAGGGTCAGACCCACTCTCCTTTGCAGCCCTCTCGACCAGTACCACCAGACTATGCTGCACGCCTTTTTGCCCTAGAGCAGCAGGTTGCTTCTTTCTTGCGTACCCAGAGAGCCATGGAGGAGGACTGGCTCCATTTGCGCCGTTTGTTCTACACTCACTTTCCCCCTCCTCCACCGCCATCCGTGTAGAGCTCTTCAGTACCGTATAGGTAGACGCTGGTGAGAAGACGGCGAATGCTTTTGACTGCACAGCATTTTTGGAGACTACATTTTGATTCTGACTTTTGTTGACATGTATTTGATGTATTGACACTGATTTGATATAGTTTTTGGACTAGGGTGATGTAGCCCTTAGTCGACTGATGTTGTATGACGCTGTGATGTACTTGTACGCTTACTATGTGGTCTCGATATATGGCAATCGCAGTATTATCATCATACTTGATGCTTGATTTGATTATTTATATTCTATGACATGGGATGTTGTGTGATTGATGTTTGTAACATGGGATGTTGTGTGATTGATATGATTATAACATGAGATGTTATGTACTATTACTACCATTATATACGTACGCTACATTATGACCTGACTTACGTATTATAACACGGGATCTTTACTATGGCCTGACCAACGTAAACCATCTTTTAGAAGATGCCGCAGAGAGGTGAGACACGCATTCCTACCAATGAGGCAGAACTCCAACAAGTCATTGCTGCTGCCATCGCACAATACGCCGCTTCGCAAGGAGGACCCAGTGGAAGCAGCTCAAACAACAATGGCAACAATAATCCACCTCATGGGTGCACCTACAAGCAGTTTCTAGACTGCAAACCGGTCAACTTTGATGGCACTGGAGGTGCTGTCGCCTTTGTTCGTTGGGCTGAGAAAACTGAATCTGTTCTTCGCATGAGCAAATGCGCACTAGATCAGCAAGTCACCTATATCTCAGGGCTATTCTTGGATGGAGCCCTCTCTTGGTGGAATTTGCAAGTACAGACACTTGGTGAAGCTGCTGCCTACGCGGTAACCTGGACTGAACTGAAGGAACTTATGCGCAAAAAGTACTGCTCCCGTGCGGAAATCCAAAGATTGGAAACTGAGTTCTGGCATTTGAAAATGGAAGGTCCAAAGATCGCAGAATACGTTCAAAGGTTCCATGACTTATCGCATGTGGTACCCTACATGGTCACTCCGGAGTTCAAGCGGATTGAACGTTTCATTTGGGGATTAGCTCCTCAAATCATAAGCATGGTGACCTCATCCAAGCCTGCGACAATTTCTGAGGCAATTGATTTGAGCGTGGCTCTCACAGAGGAGGCCATTCGCCTGAACAAGTTTGATGATGCTGAGCCTAAGAAGAAAGAGACTCACGTCGAGTCATCAGGAGGTAACAAACAGAAGTTCTCAAACTTCAAGCAGGGCGCCAGTGTGGCGGTTAAGAAAGGAGGATCAGGCATGCCAGCTCAGGTTACAGCTGGTAGTGGAAAGAAAGGAAAAGGATATCTGGGCACCCAGCCCAAGTGTAATACCTGTCAACGCCACCATACTGGCCATTGTAGTGTGAAAGTATGCGAAGCATGTGGAAAGCCGGGCCACTTGAAGGATTCTTGTTGGGCTAGTGCTGGCCGGGGAGGCCAAGGAGGATTTGGGAATAGAAATAATAATCGTGGTGGTAATGGAAATCGCCCACAAGTAAACAATGGAGGAAACGGGAGTCGAGGCAACAATGTGAATCAGGCTGGTAATGCGAACCAAAACAACAACCAAGCTGGAAATGGAGGTGGAAACGGGCAAAGACTTGGATGCTTTAACTGCGGTGATATTGGGCATTTTAAGAGGAACTGCCCAGAGTTGAACCAAGCCCGTGGAAGAGTGTTCCACATTGAAGCAAGGGAAGCGCGCCAGGATCCCAATGTTGTCACTGGTACGTTCCCTGTAAACCAACGCTATGCATCCGTTTTATTTGATACTGGCGCCGATTATAGCTTCGTGTCATTAGAATTTAAGAATATGCTTGGTTTAGCCGCTAATAAGTTAGATATTCCGTACTCCGTCGAATTGGCCAATGGGAAGTTAGTAGAAGCCAATGAAGTTATCAGAGGCTGTGTGATCGAATTGGGAGAGCGTGAGTTTGCTCTGGATCTACTACCAGTCCAGTTGGGAAGCTTCGACGTGGTGGTAGGAATGGATTGGTTATCAGGCAACAAGGCTGAAATAGTTTGTCACGAAAAGGTCGTTCGTATCCCAACCGAAGATGGCGATACAATTGTGGTTCACGGGGAGAAGCGTGATACGCCGTTAAGAATTATCAGCTGCCTGAAAACGCGAAAGTGTTTGCGGAAGGGATGTGTTGCCTTCCTGGCACACATTGTGGATAAGAAGGCCGCAGAACCGAAGATCGAAGACATCCCTGTCGTGAGGGAATATCCAGAAGTCTTCCCAGAGGACTTACCTGGACTGCCACCTCAGAGACAAGTAGAGTTCCGCATTGACTTAGTTCCAGGCGCCGCACCTATGGCTAAGGCACCTTACAGACTTGCTCCGTCTGAGATGCAGGAACTGTCGACACAACTTCAAGAGTTGTTAGACAAGGGATTTATCCGACCAAGCTTCTCGCCTTGGGGAGCTCCGATCCTGTTTGTCAAGAAGAAGGAAGGTAGTTTTCGTATGTGCATCGACTACCGGGAGCTGAACAAGCTGACGATCAAGAATAGATATCCTCTGCCAAGAATTGATGATCTGTTTGACCAACTGCAAGGTTCAAGCTTTTATTCAAAGATCGATCTTCGATCTGGATACCATCAGTTAAGGATACAAGAGGAAAGTATCCCGAAGACAGCCTTCAGAACTCGCTATGGACACTACGAGTTCCTTGTTATGCCGTTTGGGTTGACAAACGCACCTGCAGTCTTTATGGATTTGATGAATAGAGTTTGCAAGCCGTACTTGGACAAGTTCGTGATTGTGTTTATCGACGACATCTTGATTTATTCAAGAACAAAGGCCGAGCACGAACAACATTTAAGAGCTATTTTGGAGTTGCTGAAGAAGGAACAGTTGTATGCCAAGTTCTCTAAGTGCGAGTTTTGGCTACGCGAAGTCCAGTTTCTTGGACACGTGGTTAATGGAAATGGAATCCATGTGGATCCAACCAAGATCGAAGCGATCAAGAATTGGGAAACGCCAAAGACGCCAACCGAGATTCGACAATTCTTGGGTTTGGCTGGCTACTATCGAAGGTTCATTGAGGATTTTTCGAAGATCGCTTAACCATTGACGCTCCTCACGCAGAAAGATAAGAAGTTTGATTGGGAAATCAAACAGGAGGAAGCATTCCAGATACTGAAGGATAAGCTCTGCAATGCGCCAATCTTAGCACTACCGGAAGGTACAGATGATTTTGTGGTATACTGTGACGCCTCACGTCAAGGATTGGGTTGCGTGTTGATGCAACGCCAAAAGGTTATTGCTTACGCATCGCGTCAATTGAAAGTGCACGAAAAGAACTACACCACACATGATTTGGAACTTGGCGCGGTGGTTTTTGCACTAAAGATCTGGAGACACTACCTTTATGGTACATAGTGTACAATTTTTACAGATCACAAGAGCCTACAACACATATTCAACCAGAAGGAGTTAAATATGAGACAAAGACGATGGGTTGAGTTGCTGAACGATTACGACTGCGAGATAAAGTGTTATCCAGGGAAGGCGAATGTGGTCGCCGATGCCCTAAGTCGAAAGGAGAGGATCAAGCCCATAAGGGTTAGGGCTTTAGAAATGATTATCTGAACCGATCTTTCCTTGCGCATTCGTGCCGCGCAGAAAGAAGCTCTCAAGGAAGGAAACCTTGAAGAAGAATATCTCCGTGGGATGGAGAAGCTACTGGTACCAAACAAGGAAGGAACGTTATATTTTGAGAAAAGGATTTGGGTTCCTTTGTTTGGAGGTTTAAGGAAGGTTATTTTCGATGAAGCTCACAAGTCGCGGTACTCTATCCACCCTGGAGCGGATAAGATGTACCAGGATCTCAAAGATTATTATTGGTGGCCTAGGTTGAAAGGCGATGTTGCTGTTTATGTGAGCAAGTGCCTAACGTGTGCTAAGGTGAAAGCGGAATACCAGAAGCCTTCAGGACTTCTGCAACAACCTGAGATTCCCAAGTGGAAATGGGAACAAATCTCAATGGATTTTATTACAAAGTTGCCAAGAACGCCAAGAGGTCATGACACTATCTGGGTGATAGTTGACCGCCTAACGAAGTCAGCACACTTTTTACCTATCAGAGAGAAGGATAATACGAGCAAGTTGGCCGAAATTTACATGAGAGAGATCGTCGCGCGCCATGGAGTGCCTCTCTCGATCATCTCTGATAGAGACGGAAGGTTTGTGTCAAGGATATGGCAATCCTTCCAAGAAGCCTTTGGCTCACAATTGAATCTGAGCACTGCATTTCACCCGCAGACCTTCGGGCAAAGCGAGCGAACGATACAGACTTTGGAAGACATGCTGAGAGCGTGTGTTATGGATTTGGGCGGTAGCTGGGATAAGCATTTGCCTTTGGTCGAATTTTCATACAACAACAGCTACCACACCAGTATTGGTGTCGCGCCATTTGAAGCCCTTTACGGACGCAAGTGCCGATCACCCCTATGCTGGGCTGACGCAGGTGATAGGCAGCTTGCTGGTCCCGAAATCGTCCAAGAGACGACGGACAAGATTGCGCAGATTCTAAAACGCATCAAAGCAGCTCGCCACAGACAGAAAGCCAATGCAGATCCAAACCGGAAACACTTGGAATTTCAAGTGGGAGAAATGGTTTTATTGAAAGTTTCACCCTGGAAAGGGGTGGCACGCTTCGGAAAGCGTGGGAAGTTAAATTCGCGCTACATTGGTCCTTTCAGAATTTTGGAAAGAATAGGGCTAGTAGCATACAAGCTGGACTTACCTGCTGAACTCCATTCAGTTCACGATACATTTCAAGTATCCAACCTGAAGAAAAGTCCAACTCAAGATACCATTGCCATTCCCATCGACGAGATCCATGTTGACGACACGCTCCATTTCGTTGAAGAACCGGTTGAGGTTACGGATTGGAAAGTAAACAAGACCCGCCGGAGCAGTGTCAAGCTCGTCAAAGTTCGTTGGAATGCCAGACATGGTCCTGAATACACCTGGGAGCGTGAGGACCGGATGAAAGAGAAATACCCCCACCTATTTCCTAAGAACCCTGCATCTACAAGCAGAACTTAAAATTTCGGGACGAAATTTTTCTAACGGGGGGAGAATGTGACAACCCTCGCTAAACCAGGTATCCGTACGACTTAATTAATAATTAATTACTGCTTAATTACTGTGCTTGCTTGAACTTGTGAATAAACTGCTACTTGAATACTGATACATGTACTTACTTGCATCATACTTTACTTACCGTCACTACATTATTTACATGCTGAACCTTAGTGACAAACATGATGCACAAAAGCACAGTAGCACTATAAACGGATAACCTATTGAACATGCTGATAAAGCCAGCATCAGGCAGACACTGCCCCTAAGGCCTGTATGAGCCAGAAATATTTTACTACACTGGTGGTGAGTGTAGGGATACAAGGGTTGTAGAACTGCGTCTCTAGGAATAAGTTACAATGACTGGATGTGCCTAAAAC
Organism: Helianthus tuberosus; assembly: GCA_030545235.1. Classification (NCBI taxonomy): domain Eukaryota; kingdom Viridiplantae; phylum Streptophyta; class Magnoliopsida; order Asterales; family Asteraceae; genus Helianthus; species Helianthus tuberosus. The sequence goes on from CM060409.1 coordinate 121,137,194, forward strand.
GTGCTCTAAGCACAAAATTCAGCACTTTACTTAATAATTCAACTTTTAGCTAACTAATAAAGTGCCAAAACATGAGAAAAATATTACTAGACACTTTCCAAAGTGTCAAAAATAAGTTGTGTCACTAAAAAGGGTATTAACGACACTTTAAAGCTTGTTTAAGCACATTAATGGATTTCTATCCAACCGAACAACCGGACTTTACCCGGGACATGAAAATATTGTCATCAACATTGTTTATCTTTTTCTGAGCCAGTTAGGGTCCCTGAATACCTTAACACCCATTGTAACGCATGACACACTACTAACCGGGTTAATCCCTAAACTTAACTAGATTAACCTAACTATTACTTGGTATTTAGTTGGATTTGAACTAGACCCCCCCCCCCCCTTTACGAATTCGGTCCCCTTGGGGGACACCCTTGTACCTTTGATGATTATTTTAATCAACCATGTCTAATATCTATTAGACACATGATCCTATGGTTAATAACCTTGAGTTATGTCTATAAGTAATGAGCTTAATCCAACATAACACACACACTTATCACCACAACTCACACACACTCTCTCTCTCTCCTAGAGCTCTCGGCCGAACACACCCCACCCCCATCCACCATTTTCGAGTTTTGATCTTGCCTTTCCAAGCTCATACAAGTGATAAGGATCGCGTATAAGGAACCTTGGTGCAAACGGAAGGCGAAGGACCTCACTCTATTGCTTTTATCCTCTCATTTTGCGACTAGTTTCTTCCCTAGCCTCGAGCTAGTAGTAAGTTGCTTAAATCACCTTCTCGAACTATTTTAAAGTGGGTAATATGATTTGTAACGGTTAAAACTCGTAAACATGCAAAATGATACATAAAAGTCTACTAAAAACACTAAAAGTGATGGTTAAAAGCTCATATGTTGTGTAAAACTTGTAGTATTTGATTTGTATAGTTATTTGGACCCGATCTATGTTGTGGTTGCTCGGATCATCGTTTAACCCGGATTGGTCATGATCTTGGATCATGACATAAGGTTGTTTTGGAAGTAACAAGGGTTAAAGGATGAAACTCTACCACACACGAATCATGAACTTGTGTAAAAGCGATTTTACTTGTGAAATAGTGTTTAAAACTAGTAGATCTACGAATCTACAAGCGGTATTTTCAAAGGACCACGTGTCAAGAGAAAACATACTTTTAAAGACGGATCTTTCATAAACAAGAATGATTTTAGTAAACACACAAGTGTGTAAACACTTGTGTAACACAAAGTTTTGACGAAATAACTAACTTGGTAAAAAAAATTGATGAGAAGTTGTAAAGATGGAATTTCTTTGAAACGGGATTACTACGAAACCGGATTGATTTATACAAAAGATCCACTAAAAATAATGGAAAGATACTACATATTTTGGAAAAACCGCAAGTTCATGTATTTTTGCGATTTACATCTATTTTGACTAGTTTGATGGTTTGAATAATGCTTATTGTTGATTGAGAAAATTGTTGGTTGATTTGTAAAAGAAAATGATACGCTTGAAAGCGTGGCCACCTCCAGTTACAGAGGAAACTCTGGCGAAATTTTTCCAAAAGCCTAACACTTAGAAATATTTTCACTATAAGTATTAGAAATACATTTTGACATGTTTTCAAATTATAGATTTCGCCACGACTTATTTACAAAATACCGGAGGTGGGATTTCACAAAATAAAACGTGATACATATATATATTTAGTATATATTTTTCACAACATCACTTGTATAAGTGTTTATGATTATTTTGTGAACTACGTAAATATTATTTTTAGGGTAAAAATAATATTACTAAGTATTATTTTGGGAAAATCACATGTATTAAAGTATAATATTTTTGAGAAGAATATTTATATTTTGAAGTTGGAAATAAAATATAGTTTAAGTGAGACTTAATAATATATTTCGAAATTATACGAACACACATGTATTAAATCCCCCATCATTGGGAAGGAAAAATGACTACCAAGTATATACAGAATGTAAACACGAAATAGTTGCCTAACTATTTCCCAAAAACTTAAACCATAAAGCTAAGGCACGGCCGTCCGTCTAATAGAATTAGTACGTGTAGGTCGTCACACAGCTGATTGATTTGGAGGCATACTTGGTAGAGACGCACCACGGTGAGTTCATGTCCCCCTTTTCTCTAACTGTTTTCAGTTTTCTTAACTGCGGGGGTGAAATACATGTTACTTCGATTACAAGTACATTATACATGGTATGGTTAGCGTAAGGAGGTTTACTACTTAGATCATGTGAGTGGGTAGGAGCAATATGAGGCCATTAGTCCTCATGGCAGGACCGAGGGACAGGAGCGGTAGATATATCTGGGTGTAGCGAGCCCAGCCCCAGGCCAAACTAGAAACGGACCTCGGGGTGACTTTGTCCACATACTAATGCCGTGGCGAAATCTGCTAGGTTTGAGTCTCCCTACTTGCACTTCACATATATCAGTGGCCTTGCAAACCATTGGTGATCTCAATTCCCTTATTTGCTACATACCAAGACTATTTTTATACTCACAAAGGTTTATTTACTCACTTACACATGAACTCGCTCAACATTATTGTTGATTTTTCAACTTACATGTATTTCAGGGAGTTAAAGGATCTGGCGCGGTATGACACGTTTTCCCGCTGCACTAGTTACGAGGTCATCCGGGTTTGGGGAATGTGACTCTTTCCTGGACAAGTCACAGTCCTTAAACTATCTTTATGTTATGCTATGTTTGTTGAACAATGTTTATGTCGTTAGGATGTGTTTCCGTTAAGACAATGTGGTTGTATTTGGTTTTAAAACTTAATTAAATGGATGATCTTGCATGGTTTTATTTCATATAGCTTTGTTATGGTTAAGCTATGGTATTAAGAAGTCACACCAAATTAACCACGCTTCCGCAAAGCCAGGGTGTGACAGTATGGTTTACGTATCCTGTGTATCATGTCCATAAATGCGGCTGGGGCATTGGTTAAACCAAATGGCATGACTGTAAATTCATAATGTCCATACCTTGTTCTAAAAGCAGTTTTAGGAATGTCCTCTTCCTGTACTTTTAGTTGAAGATATCCTGAGCGTAAGTCGATTTTGGAAAAGAATCGGGCTCCTTGAAGTTGATCAAATAGATCATCGATTCTCGATAGTGAGTACCGATTTTAATCGTAATCTTATTCATATCTCTGTAATCAATACACATACGCATCGATCCATCTTTCTTTTTGACAAATAACACCGGTGCTCCCCATGGGGATGACTTAGTTGTATAAAACCTTTTTTCTAGTAATTCGTCTAACTGTTTCTTTAATTCATGCATCTCCGTGGGTGCTAGACGATAGGGTGCTTTGGCAATTGGTGCAGTTCATGGAATAAGGTGAATTCTAAATTCAACCTCATGATCTGGCGGTAATCCAGGTAATTCTTCTGGAAAGACATCTGAGAATTTAGATACTATAGGAATATCTTTTAATTCTTTTCCTTAGTGTTATTGATTACCGAAATCATATACACTATTCCTCCTTTTTGTGAGTAGCTTGCAATTTTCATTGTAGAGATGAATTTTGTTGACCTTGTCGGCTTGTCTCCCTTAATTGTGATCCTTTCACCAGTTGGCGTATACACTTCTACAGACTTTTGATCACACAAAATTCGTGCATGATTGGCTACCAACCAATCCATTCCCAATACGACATCGAATCCGGCTAGATTCATCGGTAACAGGTTAATAGTAAACTTATGACTTAAAATTTCTATCTTTCCTCTCTGAAGGATTTCGCTTATTTTGATAGAATTTCCATTTGCCGTCTCCACCAGATAGTCTTGGTGAAGTTTAGTTAATAGTTGATTGAGAAGTTTGCAGAAAGAAGTATTTATAAAACTTTGGTTTACACTAGAGTCAAATAATACTTTAGCATAAACATCATTAACTAAAAACGTACCGACAATTACATCAGGGATCCTCTTAGCTTCTTCTACTGTCATTACGAAAGCTCTGCATTCTTCTTGGGTCCTTCTATTGCCTTTGCTTTGTTGTCTGCTGCTGGAGCTAGTTTTGGGCAGTTTGGCCGGATATGGCCAGCTTCTCCGCAGTTATAGTAGATCCTAGCACTTGCTTTTCTTCTACATTCTTCTTCCTTGTGTCGTGGCTTCTTGCACAAGTTGCAGGATACCGCACATTTTCAGGAATGTTTCTTCTTATAGAACTTACAGAAAGGTGAAGAAGATGAACCTGTTCCCTTCCCTTGATAGGAGTTTCCATAACATAATTCTTGAGTAATCCTTTGAGCTAAATTCTTTTTCTAGTTTTCTTCTTGCGTACGTACCAACCCATCTGTCAGAGTGTTAGCAAGTTCCACTGCTTCTTCTATTGTTTGTGGGGTAGCTACCTTGACTATATCTCTGATCTCACTGATTAATCCCCAGATATAACGGGAGATTAATACTGGTTCTGGCGAGGCTAGCGTTGGTACTATTCTAGCATATTCAAAGAATTTGGTAGTAAATTCCCTGCAATTTACCCCAATCATTCTATGGTTAAGGAATTTATTAGCAATCCGTTCCTTTTCATGAGGGGGACTTAATTTCCTTTCAACTATTTCCTTAAAGTTGTTCAATTCCATATTGTAAACCATGTCACTTCCCCTTGATTGTAGAATGGTATTCCACCATTCTAGAGCTTCATCCTTGAAAAGATTAGAAGCATACATGATTTTATCCTCATCTGCACACTTATTTATTTTTAAGACTGCTTTAGTCTTTTCTTGTCACAGCCCCCGTTCCCCTATTCAAACTCGGAACGGGCGGCCGTGAGCCAGTTTCGGTGGTATCGCGTATTGTCTAATTTGGCAGCGGAATTTTTCATCAGGACCGTAGTTAGGAAATATTTGATCAGAATAAAATACCACATTTTTCAATATTAAACACATGGGATAAAACTCAAGTTTTCATTACACACACTTTCATAGGAATAAATCCTATTTTATTAAATAAAAACATCTATTTTTTTTAGGTAACTTTATTGCCACTTTTCCAAGCCTTCAGTGCTGTCTAGCTGGCTCCTATTTGGCTTTCACAGTTTGTTACCTGAAACGCGTTTTAAAAACATTTTTCAGTGGGAAATACTGGTGAGTGAATCCCAGTTTAATCAAATTTAAGTAAAACCCAGAGTACAATATTGAGGGCGATCCGACAATTATATTTGTTTCCAAGATATAACAATTAACATCCATGGTATTGTCAGACCTGACTTGTGGAAATGTTACTCCTTGACCAGGTGGTAACAAATTTTGTATACAAAACCCCAACATACTCATGATAATTGTATTCTTATAAATACTCAATAATTGTTATTCGCATGGAAAAGTATTTAAGGTTTTGTAAAAATAGTTAACAAAAGGTTTACAAAAAGTGGATCAACTCATATTGCTGTCTTAGATTTTCCGTAAGGGTTTCCTAGTGACAATCTATAATTTACACAAATGCACGCGCGTTAGTATAATAACCCATTTTAACATTAGTAATTCCCTCCCCGAGACGGCATTCCAACGACTACGTCAGGCAGAACCACGACAGCCGTTACGGAACCCTAGATCAATCGGGCAGCGTATCTAATACGTATCCAGGGGTTATAATACTTACAACGGAGCAGAACTTCGCTATTTAGGGGGTATTATACCCGTGTATAATGCCTACACTTTAGAATTGAGAGAAAGAAATGAATTCTGAACGATGTAAACTGAAATCCTGAGGCCTCCTTATATAGAGCCTGATTTTGGTCCTCTCGCGGCCCGCGTAAAGTGTAACCCAAGGGTTACGCGGCCCGCGTCAAAGCTGGTCAACAGCGTAGCTGAACCGGGTCATCGCCTAGCCTTGCCACGATGATGACACGTGTCATCACCAGGTGTTGCCGCGTTCTTGATCTCTCGCGGCCCGCGTAAGGGTTAAGGGGTGCCTTACGCGGCCCGCCTAAAACCCAAAATTTTAGTTTTTAATTATTTTTAATAATATTTAAGGTATTCATGGTCCGTTTTCGCGTATGGGGCGTATTTTAGGAAGTGTAGGGGTGTCAGAGGTGTTTTAGGAGGGTTGTTATATTTTGGGTATAACTCCTGGGTTATTTAATATAATATATAGTGCACTCACATTAAGTATAGTAACCCAATTCCACTTTATCCCTATGTCACGAGACAGAACCCCAACAAATTTTGGCAGAGCCTTGACATACGTTACGGGGCCCTACGTCACTTGGACAGGGTATTAGTTATCAGGGGCTACAATACTTAAAATGGGGCAATGCTTTATTATTATTATAGGGGTGTAATACTAAGAAGAATATATATATAATAGAATTGAGAGATGAAGTAGAAATAGGCTGAGCAAATTTTGTAAAGAAACTATGCTGCTATATATAGCATTTCAATAGTTTGGAAAACACGACAGACTTCGGCCACGTATTCATGCAATATTGATTGGGTCATGCTAGCTGCACACGCCCAAAATTATTTTCACACCCCAAAGCGCCGCGCTATGGCCAAAGCGCGGCGCTTCGATCGACAAAACGTACTTCGATTAACGTTTGAAACATTCGATACTGTTTGACAGACATAAAGCTGATTATGATGTTTTGTCGTTAACCCTAAGCGCCTCGCTTTGGCCATAGCGCGGCGCTTCGACCCAAATTTTCACTTTTAAAAAGCAAACTACTGATTGAGGTTCTTCTTCAGCAAAAACTCGGTCTTCTTCTTCTTCACGTTGTTTACAAACTACTGATTGAGGTTCTTTACAAACATACGTGGGTATTCGAGTGTTTTGTTGTTTGTTGTTTACAAAAAACGATGTCGTGGTTAAACAACTATATTTTCGGTCAATATTCTGACGAGACAGTTGTTCCTGATTCTTACGAGGGGACCGCTATTTCTGACTCGTATGAGAAACCGGTCTCGTCCAACTTGAGGGAGGCAGAGGTTGTATCTGGCATTCATTATCGTGATAACACGGTGACGCTGGATTTGAATACCCCTGTGGAGGACCCTTACGCACAACAAGGTTATTCGAATTTCGGTTACGGTGGCGAGTACAGCTTTGTACAGCAGGAGTGTGGTCCAAACGACAGTTACGGTTGTCAACAGAGCTTACAAGGTTATTCGAATTTCGGTTACGGTGGCGAGCACAACTTTGAACATCAAGTATATTCGGACCTCGGTGACGATGGTGAGCCGGGGGATGTGTCTGTTGACGAGGAAGGCTGTTACCCGGTTACGTTTTCGTTTGATACGACGCAGACCTTTTCGTCACGTAAAGAGTTGGTGCGTTGGGTACAAGACACGGCAAAAGACAACGGTTACCTCATTGTGACTAAGAGGTCGAATAAAAGAGGAGAGAATTACAAGATTTGGTTTCAATGTACTTTTGGTGGGGAGCATAAGAGTATAGCTACACAGAGGAAAACGGGTAGCAAGATAATAGGCTGCCCGTTCGAGATGATCGGGTTTTCGGAATCATCCGGAAGTGTTTGGAGGATCGAGGTGACGAAGGCGAAGCATAACCACACTCCTATTGAAAACTTAGAGGGTCACGCGTATGCGAGAAGGCTTTCTTCGGAGGATACAAAACTGGTTAAGGAGCTGGCAGAGCAAGACATTCCCAACCAAAGTATCTGGCGAACGCTGACAAAAAACAATCCGGCTAGAAAGCTTATTCCGAAAGATATACACAACGCTGTTCAGAAGATCAACGCCGAAAAAAATGTCGGTAAGTCTCCGATGCAAAAACTTGAAAGCATTCTTCTCGAAAAAAATTACACTTATTACATGCGCACGAATGAGATATCAAACGAAGCTGTACAATTTTCCCTCTGCTGGGCGGGCCAAACGAAGCTGAGCAACCTCACCTGGTGGTTGCGGTTGTGTTCGTCGACCATGGGCATTTCATACATGTAGATCTTGGAGGTTGTTATCCAATGCCTCCCCCAAACCCACTCTGGACAGCGAACAGAACAGAGCGCGCAGCAGCCTGGCACACATTATACAGGGATCAGATCAACGCGTACGAAATGCTTACGTATCGTGCCCCTGACCTTAATGTAACCCCATATGTTCACGATGTAGGTTAAATGTGTTTAATAATAACCACGTTTGTGTTTGTTCAATATATGCGTTACATCATAATACTACAATTAATGACAATATACATCATAATACTACAATTAATGAAAAAATACGTCATGTTCATGTACGGTAGGCGGCTGATACACATAACACCTCTCACAGGAGTACTTGTGGTTTCAAACCAAAATGATACGATATAACGGCATAAGACATCACACGTAACCGATTTGATCCGGAACTTGCAGTATAGTCCATATATAATAAAAAATGAAGTATAATGGAAAAAACGTAAAATTTAGACTATTATCGACGCGTTTGTGAATTAAAAACAATTTAAAAAAAATAAAAAAAGGCCTTAAACGCCCCGCTATGACCAAAGCTTAGCGCTTTACCCTTGAAGCGCCCCGCTATGGCCAAAGCGGGGCGCTTTGGTCCCTCGCTATACCTGAAGCGGGGCAGCTTCTCCCCCACTTCAACACAACACACAAAACACACACACAAGGTGCGATTACACACACTTCGATCCGGATATCTTCGTTTTCAATCTTTCGACCGCTAAAAAGGTAAATCGAACACCCTTAATCGTTTTGGTTAACTGTAAATGTTTGATATTTGTTTGATTTGGGCGTTTGGATCGATTGGGGGGGGGCTGTTATTCATCGCGAAGAACCAAAGCGCCGCGCCGAGGCCATAGCGCGGCGCTTTGGTTCATGTTTATTTATTTTTTTAAATATTATTTGTTTAATAATATTTGTTTAATATTATTTGTTTAATAATATTTGTTTAATAATATTAAAATTTTATAAATAATATTATTTGTTTATTATTTTATATTTAATATTATTTGTTTATTATTTAAAATTTTATAAATAATATTATTTGTTTATTATTTAAATTATATTTAATATTATTTTTTTATTATTTAAATTGTTTAAATAATATTATTTGTTTATTATTTTATATTTAATATTATCTTATCAACGTGCAGGGATGGATTCTTCCGATGACGAGATTGAGCATATGGAGGCTGAGGGAGATGAGGGAGAGCAGGAAGAGCCGGCATGTCCGTACCTGCAGTTTCCGCCGGGGTCACGGGCGAGGAGGAGATGCGCGAGGTTGCGCGCCATCCCCATTGGGGAGCATGTAGGGATAGACTGGACCCTGTTGGATACCGTGGGAGAGGCCGCGCGGGCGCGTGAGATAGTTGGACTAGATACTCCTTGGTCGCGCCTATTTGAGTTAGCGATGGAGGACTCGTACCCTGAGCTTAGGTGGGAGTTTCTTTCCACGTTTACATACGCGCCGCATCCGGCGGATTACGTGGAGGACCCGGATTTTCCAGTCTACGAGGTTACATTCCGTCTTGCCGGTCAGGAGTTTCGGATGAGTGTGCGGCAGTTTGTTGTCCATACAGGTTTGTTTAAATAATATTATTTATTATTTTATATTTAATATCATTTGTTGATTTAATGTTATTTGTTTATTTAATGTTATTTGTTTATTTAATATTATTTGTTTATACAGGTTTGTACACAGAGGCCGAGCTTGATACTGATTTATATACGCAGGCGGTTACGATGATGGACGGGCAGACGCTTATCAGTTTCTGGAGGTCCATTTCCATTAGACCCTTTGGGAGATCCTGGCAAAAGGCCACCTCCATTAGAGACCCCTTGTTCCGATACTTGCAGCATGTTATCGCGGCAACTATCGTGCCGCGGGGTGCCAGCAGGGAGAAGGTCAACCTCAGTGACCTTTTCTTTCTATACTGCCTACTGCGCCGCCAGCCCTGCAATCTAGCAGCCTGCCTGGCAGATTACTTTGCCACAGCATACCACCGCCAGCTCCGCGGGTGGGTGCACACTGGCTCATTCATCACCGCCATCGCACGCTCGCTCGGGATCGTGCCCGAGGAAGATCCGCTGCTGTCCGATCCGGTCCCGTCTACCAGGTTGGGCCGCGCGTCAGTTTCTAGCATGCAGATCACCCGTCGCTTTGATGTTGGTCTGAGGTTTAGGGGCATGGACGGGCTGATTTGGCAGCCGGAGCCGGTGCCGGAGGTCATCCCGGTTGTTATTGAGTTGAGGCCTGGAGTGTTGGCCCCTCCTGCTGAGCAGGCGGCCGCTCGGCAGGCTCAGCTACAAGCTCTGGGACTCGATGAGTTCCCGGGCCAGCCTCAGGCTGAGGCTCAGGCTCAGCCTCAGGCTCAGCCTCAGGCTCAGCCTCAGGCTCAGCCTGTATTAGAGGATCCGGCTCAGGAGGAGCATATCGAGGAGATCCCGGTACCACCAGTTCAGCCAGCTCCTGAGCCGCCACAGTACCCGCAGCACGTTTACGCTGACCTGCCTCCGGTAGCGCGTGAGGTGGCTCGGGACTTCGACCGGCGCCTCAGACGCCAGGCCGCACGCCAGGACTGGATCATCGAGACGCTCGTTTCTCTACGAGAGCTCGCTGGGTTGCCTCCACTTCCCCTCCCACCGTCCCCACCGCACGAGGATTAGTATCTTAGTTTGTTTGTATAGTGTTTTGTTATGTATTATGCAGTCAGTTGTACCTTTTTGTTTTGTATGTACAAACTGATATATATATATATATTGCAGTTAATCTTCTATTTACATCACGTTGGTTTTGGATTGTTTACGTTTAATTCTTATGGTTTTCTGTACAATTTATTTAACGTGTTCGTTTAATTTAACAAAATAAACTAGGTTAACAGTTTATAAAGACGCACTTATATTATATACGTTCTATAAAAATAATGACGTAAAAAACGTAATTATAAAACAACGTATTATAAAGGCCACCCATTATAAAACTCAAATACAATTTTTTCCTCTAAAAAACACTACCAAACTAACCCACATCTCACCTATTTCAAAAAAAAATCAACACAAATTCCAGCCAATGCTTTTTGTCTTTTTGCACACTCAAAGTTTGTCAGTCCTTGTCTGTTGACCTTGGCCAAAGCGCCCCGCTATGGCCAAAGCGGGGCGCTTCGAGTGTGCAAATAGACTAATGCCGTGTGCGAATAGACCAGGCCTATTGATTATAGGACATATCTACAATATACACGTACATCCTTTTCATTTGATGAAGACTATTTTCATTTGATGAAGACTATGCATGAAAATCAAATGTAAATTAAGATTTATTAATTTATATATTAAAATAAAACTTGTATTATATTATTATTCCATACGTATATATATATTAAATAATGATTATTATTATTATTATTATTATTATTATTATTATTATTTTATTTATATATTATAATTAATTCAGCTACTTCACTTATTTAGCGCTCATAACTTTTAAAATATGACGGTTAATAAAATAATGAATATGTCTTTGGAACGAGAATAATCTTATCTATATTTTGAACCAAGTAAGTCCAAATATAACGTATTTTTATAATTAAATTATTAAACGGTTTCTAGGCTTGTTTATGTACTTCATATTTTTAACAGTCAACTTACCCATGACCTATCCGTTTAATAACATAAGTTTTTATATATTTCATATAAATAAAATTTTTTGGAATGTTACATTTCTATCCAGCGCAAGGCTGAAATGGCTCATTCGTTGCCTCCCGAGTGACGATTAAGCACTCAAAAGTACTCAAAACACACTCTAAATGAAGAATACTGCAAAATTCAGCAAAAATAAGCATTTAAACATCAAAATAGTATGCAGAAACAAGGTTTAAGTGACCAGAATAACTTGTAAAGCGTCGGGAATGAAAACTGTCATAAAAGGTATATCATAGGACACTAAACTGCGCAATTTAGCACCTTTACGAACCGGTAACCAAACGAACAACCGGAAACTACCCGAAACACCAAAATTGAACTAGGAACATTGTTTTAACATCACGAAGCTAGTTATCAACACTAAACATTATATTACTACTTAAAACACTTAAACACGCTTAACACCTAAATTAACACTTGAAATGTAACTAGAGGATGTAACTTGGAATTGAAATGTAACTAGAGGATGTAACTTGAAATGTAACTAGAGGATGTAACACCTAAATTAACACTTGAAATGTAACTTGAAGGGGGTGTGTGTGTGTGTTTGTGATTATAATGCAAAAAGATGGAGTTGGAGTGGAATGGAGATTAAAATCGGAGGAGAATGCTTACAAGAAATCTTGAATTGCAGCTGGAATCTATGAGGGCAAATGAGAGGATGAGAAGAGTTGAAATGAAGACACAAGGCCCTATTTATAGTTTTTGGGTGAGGGCTTGCGTTGTGTTCAGATGGCCATATCCGGATGGACTCCATCCAGACGGATGAGCTCCATCCGAATGGGTGAACTCCATCCGGACGGATTGGCTCCATCCTAATGGGTGAGCCCCATCCGGGCGGATGGCCCATTCGGGCGGCTGAATTTGGCGTTATAATAATTTATAACTTTGAGTGTTGCGTAGCGTTTTATCGTGATAAGTCGAGTTAGCGTTTGAGCGTTTTGAGCGAGTAACCAATACATATAACATATTTAATCATTTAAACACACAATAACATAAATAAATCCGCGTTTCGAGTTTGCGTTGAGTTTGCTTTATGATGAGCGTTTATGTAATAAGTGTCTAAATGCGATACTGCGATAAATGAGTGTTATAAAATGCGTTCAAAATATAGTTTAACCCATAGCGATCATCGAAACTCAGAGTACAAGCGTTTACAAGGGAAAAGACGACGAAGTAGGAACAACCAAAAGTTCGGGTTGTTACGCTCATGAGCAGCTGATGCGTGTGTAGCGTGATATATTTTTATTAATATTTTAAGCCCTTTTTAACACTTTAGTCAAGTTTTAAATTTATAAAACACGATATTCTACTAACACTAAACACACATATGGGCAATTGCACCCATCGTGAGCATAGTATAGTGTTGGTAAGATACCGAGGTCGTCCAAGGACACAAGAGCTTTTAGTACCGGTTTATCCTCAACGTCTAATCAAATCAAAATTTTAGAAAAAGGTTTTAAACATGAAAATAAAAACTGAAAATGCTGAAAAATAAAATACAATAAAAACAGATAGACAAGATGAATCACTTGGATCCAACTCGCCTTTAGTGTAACCTTTGATGATTTCCGCACTTTTGCACATTTTAAAAGATTATCTTAGTTATAGTAGTAGACCCCTCTTTTGAAGGTGACGTTACCCTCAACCCAATAGTTTGAGTCAGCAAGGATACAATCCTAAAGGGTTGGAATATTGAAAAATAATTAATTAAGTTATTAATGCGTAATGTGGTAGGCCCCTCTTTTGAAGGTGACGTTACCCTCGGCTAAGTGGTTTGAGTCAGCAGGGATACAATCCCAAGTAGCCGGGTTAATGTATTAATAGTAGTTTACATATGAGGGGATCAAACCATTCGCACCCATGCCATCCAATACTAGTGGGTATTGAAGGAGGTCCTAGTAAGCTTGACCCAGGTCCTTGCAGGATCTATACACTGAACAAGGCAAGAACCTTACCAAACCATTCCCTTAACCCCCGACCAGGTAGCCAACATATCTCTATATAGACCGTAGAGATATGAATGGTGAAAATCTTTTATTTTATATAGATAGTAAAATAATGCCAAGACACCACAGACAAATAATAAGGAAGTTTCACCTTCAACATAAGAAACTAGTTATTAAAGTCATTAATACAAAACCAAATAAAAAGTGTGAAAAGATTAAAAATCAAAAGTATTACACTAAATGCTTGTCTTCACCAAGTGATGTAAGAGACTTAGGCAAACATGGCATTTGATTGTCAAGAACTCTTACTATCAATCTTGGATCCCGAGACTACTACACACACTCTAAGATGGATGATGGATGATGGTGGTGGATGTGGGTTGTAGTGGTGGTGGAGTGTGGGTGAAGTGGGAGAGAGGTGGTTTGCCAAGAGATGCCTTTGAAGTGAACCAAGCACCTCTATTTATAGCCTGCACAGAAGCCCAGACACGGCCCCGTGTCCATCCTCTTACTCTTGCTTCATTAATTGCAATTTGTCTGCATTAGCTCCACACGCCCCCGTGTCCGCTGGGCACGGCCCCGTGTGCAGAAGCGTATTTGTACTATTAAGATTTGCTTGGATTCTGCGAATCTTAGCGTTAACCACGGCCCGTGTTGAGCTGGGCGTCCCCCCGTGTCGGGAATAGAAGCTTCTATAGATTTGTCTTTTCTGCAGACACTTGGCCACGCCCCCGTGTCCGCTGGGCACGGGGCCGTGGTCAGCCTTATGTTCTCTTATTTTTTCTTGGGAAGATGCTGTCGAGGGGTCGGGCATGCCACGTTTATTCCTTTTCTTGTATTTATGTTAGATTTGGCTGAATATTTGTTCCTTTTGTTCAATTAAACTCATTTGTTCCTGAAAATACAAAAGGAAGACAAAAGCACACTTTTTCCAACATTAGTACTAGAAAAGGGTTAGTTTTATGTCTCAATTGATGTAATTTATATGTTGCATTTTACACACATCAAATACCCCCACACTTGAATCTTTGCTTGTCCTCAAGCAAAACGCTTTATAATGTGGCTCACACACCCAAATGGAATGGGTAGAAGATAAGTTTTTGGGCTTGTCTTGAGTGTCGAGAATCCAAGATCTTTATTAGGCTTTATTTTTATGCTATTTACAATCCTATTCGTTATGGTTTATTTAGAACGTTTCATAAGAGAAATTACTTATTTGGGCATAACATGCCTCTTTAAAATTCCATTTATATACAAGTTCACATACCTCACGGGAGATCACTCAACACTCGGCCGAAGATGTATTTTTGTGAAACACTCGAGACCGGCATGGAACTCACTTCTATCATATGCTTGCCAAGCAATCAATCCTCATCCTTTTTAACTATAAACCTTTGTAAATATCAAGAGGACTTGGGGAAGGGTTAGGCTTGGGTTAAAGGTATGTGGTTTTGGGTTAGTGGTTAGTAGAAAGGGCTAAAAGCGTAAAAAGCGTCGGTCGTTGTAAAAGTTTTTATTTTTGTGACTTTTATTCAAACAAAACATTTTCAAACAAAGTTTCTTTGAGGAACTTGTTTGTTTATTGCTAGACTTCATCATTTTTTTTATAAGGAATGTCACATGAAGATCGAGCTCTTTACTAAAATAAAGGATTTAAAAATAAAAAGGTTTTGGTGGGTAAAGGGTGTTTGTTTTGTGGGTTTAGAAACGAAAAGGTTTAGGCTCAAAGGGGTTGACTAGGGGGATTTTGGGTAGGTGATAAAAAAGTGAAAAATAATGGTGTTGAAAAGAAAAAGGGTTAGTCCTAATGCCTCCATCACTTACTTGCTTGGGTTTAAGTTGGTAAGGACCGGGAATGTATCGTCATGGCAAGTTCTAGAGTCGTAAGAAACCAAGCGGCTATTCACACAAGGAACGAAAAATGAGCATTTAATTTAAAGATGTATATTTGTATGCTCTATAAAGGCTCAAAAATCACTTTTTGTGGGAATGGATTTATAATGTGATCAAGTATATAAAATCAAATTTTAACTAGGTTTGTCATGCCATTTCTTAACTTTCTTATGTTGGTTCTTTTTATCACGACGCTATCGGTTGTAAATTTGTAAAAATATAACCTTTTTAAGACTTGTTATTCCCAAATTAATCCAAGACAAGTAAAAAAAATGAATAGTTTTTTTCTTTTGAAAAAAATTGGGGTGATTAGCGGTTCCAATAGAGTTTTGCGGTTCCAATAGAGTTTTGTGTAAGGCTTGTTATTAGGACTTGCAAGTTTCAAGGTTTTAGCATCCCCCCCCCCCCCACTTAAATTACACATTGTCCTCAATGTGTCCCAAAAAGAATTTTTTAGGTTGATTGAATGCGTAAAAAGGTGTTTAAAAACAAAAAATTATGTTACTGGGCGCCTGGACACGAGCCCGTGTTGATCCGGGCACGCCCCGTGTTCAGATTTCCAGTATCATAATTTACAGAAGGCTGGGCACAGGGGCGTGTTTAGTGAACACGTCCCCGTGTCCAGTTACCTGAACTGGGCATTTTCTGCAGAACCTTGAGCACAGGGCGTGTTGGGCTGAGCACGGCCCCGTGCTGAACTTGCTGTAATGAAGAAAAATTGTCGGGTGGCTCTGTTTTTGTGCATGGGGTGTGGGTTCAAGTTTTCCTCAGTAACCTCCACCATTCCGAGTGTGTTTTATTCCTGGAAATTAAAACTAAACTAGAAAGCATAAAAGCTAATCTAAACTAAAACTAAGGATAGTTCCGCGGAATGCCTTCGTGGTGCGCCACGTTTATAAGGGTCCTTGGCTAGACCCAAAGTCAGTCATATGATACCCAACTGGGATGTTTTGAATCCCATGTTGCACCGTCGGAGAGCATCATCCAAACTTGAGTCTATGACTTTCATGTAGTTGATCGGGTCGTCGTCTACTCTTTTCCCAACCCCAAACTCCATCTCCTTGTCCCCAACCCTCAATGTTAATGTCCCACCATTCATGTCGACCATTGCGTGGGCGGTGGCTAGGAATGGTCTTCCTAAAATGAGTGGTACTTCGGTATCCTCCTCCATGTCTAGTATGACAAAGTCGGCTGTCACACCCCCAAAATCCACATGCGGAGTATCACCGCTTCGAGGCGTGACTGACCAGGATCCCGCCACCAATCATATTGAACTATGCAATTAAGTAAATAAAACCAAACCCAATATAATTGGTGTTTAAAAGAAACCAAACATGTTTAAGCAATCAACGGAAGCATAGTAATGTTTAAATAACCAAAACATAGTTTAAAGTTCAAATGTTAAGTACGGGACATAACAGTCCATATCCCACAACGACCTCCTCCTCGTGCAAGCTCCATAAGCATCTATCGACCTGCAAGGCATGTAACAACGAGTCAACAACAAAGTTGAGCGAGTTCACAGTTGGTTTGTTTAGTTGTACCAGTTTGTTTTGAAAACCACAAGTTGTGTCGTAAACCACGAGTTAACCAGTTCCTTTATTTCCCAAACCATATCCATAATCAGTGGGGGCTTCCCCATGTGAACCACTAGACCGTTACCATATCGACAACTGACGAACAATAGTTGTGCCCTACGTCAATGTCTATCATCATTGACAGTTTGCCATGATCCATTACTACACGCCCGTCCGAACGGCA